>OZ014471.1:35135056-36434599 GCA_963965965.1 Trididemnum nubilum
GGTAGCCTAGGTCTACAATCTATATGGTCTATTAGCAGTAGACATATTTTGAAATTGGCTATTCACTGCTACTAGTTGGTAATCGCGTTTCTTGGTCTGCCAAAATCTTTTGCGAAATTATGCTTTTTGTGATGTCACAACATTGCAAAATACAGGGTTACCAATGTTTCGGAGTCGAGCGGATTAAATCGTATTTTTGCAAGTAAAGGGAATTGTGGAAAAAGGTCTGGGGCACCTCTTCACTACCTCAAGTACGGTACTTCTCATTTCTTCAATGAAACCAAATCGAACTGTATCTCTTCAAAAGCCTTGTGGATGAAGTTGCTTAGGTGATCTTTGCTTTTCGTTCATTCCATGGTATTGTAGACTGTGACACTGTGTAGTGCATTTTGGCTTTAATTACGATGGGCACTGAGCAGTATTTTTTACAAAAATAGAAATAATATTTACCTATATCCTGATTGAGCTGTTTTTTCTACATGCTGGTTAAAACTATCCTATCCAGATGCACGATCCACTCGACCACTAATCGCTACAATTGGCCAGCTTTGAATAATTGATCAATGGAAAAAGAAACTTTGCTTTTCCAAATTCATAATACGGTCTGAAATTGGTACGATTTCTTAACCTAGTTCGCAGTTTCCGAAGTGATTAATGGTCAAACTATGCACTTTTTGTTTTTATTAGCAGACTAGAAACTGATCGTTTTGTCTTTTTTTTTTCAATGTTCAGTCGTTATACGATTATGTCCAATCAAACCTGTCAATAGTAGTAGTAGTCAAGGATGACAGTACGGTACGTTCAGAATTTGCGTACTACGTACCTCGTACCTTGAACCGTACCGTACCAGCGTACCGTACTTCAGTTCAATTTTTGAAGCGTACAGTACCAACGTACATACCATTCCCGTACCATTACAAAAAAGGCGTACCGTACTTCTTAGCAAAAACTGTGGCGTACCGTACCTTACTTACGTACCGTACCGTACTGCCATTCTTGCTTTTAACTACTCGCAACTTTAATTGTCTTTGAAATTACTTGCTATAAATCAGCGATCTCAATTCATACATAAGGCGTCGGTTTCAGCTGCTTCTTACCTCTGTATACAAAAAGCCGACGCAATGTGCGAAAAGTCTGAGATTTTTATTCAAAGAGCGTATCAACGTACCGTGCCTTTACAAAAAAAGGCGTACCATACCAGACACGTAGCCAGGATTTGGAAAAAGGGGGGGGGGGCTTTTTTGAAAGAGTGAGAAAAGTGTAAACGAATTTGACCCGAATTTTCATTGTTCTTGAATTTTCACACGGTTTGTCCGAAAATTGAGAGGAAATTTCTTGGAAAGCTCAGAAATTCAAAGGTTTTTTCCGCCCAAAATCAGGTGATCTCCAAAAAAAAAAAAGGTCTTTACCAAAATTGAGACTGATTTTTCGGCAGAAATCGGAAATTCAAACGTTTGAGGGGGGCTGTTTTCCAATGGGAAGGGCTATTTTCAATTTTTCACAAAAATCGGCCTCAAAAGCACGAAAAACGTGCGATTTTGCATACTTCACAAGCCAATGGTGGGGGCTCGAGCCCCCCCGCCCCCCTGGCTACGCTACTGTACCGTACCAATGTACCGTACTCGTACCATTACAAAAAAGGCGTATCATACCAGCGTACCGTACTTCTTAGCAAAAATTGAGGCGTATCGTACCGTACCGTACTGCCATCCTTGGTAGTAGTAGTAGGCCTATTCATTTAATTCTGGCAATTTTAAGAACATAAAAAAGTAACAGTTTCAAATAACAATTCACCCAAAAACAAAACGATGTACCGTACGTTATTTATGCAAGAAAACAAAAGCATAGTCGCTGCACCTTCAATAATAAAAATTTAGGGTCGCTTTTTCTTCAAGATAATGAAAAACAAAAGTCGAATACGCCTATACTGAAAAATCTTCGCAAGAAGAGCTGACTTTCTTTCTTCAATCATCTTTTCTTTTTCTCCATGCGGATAATTATTTGGAGTGTGATGTTTTTCGAAATTTTTTGATGTTGTCAAGGAGAAAACTGATGCTACTTTGTTAATCTAACCCTATAACTGGTAGGCTTATTGTTGCGAAAGTTTGATGTTAATGTTGTAGTTTGATTTCGATAAAAGAATAGGCTTACAAAGTTTCAACGTGATCTTCTATAGGATGCATCAAAAAAAGCAAAATAAACGGAAAGGCCTAACTACTTACCTAGGCTACTGTCAAACTAATGGCCCTGTAATTTAGGATTTTATTCAGTAAGAGTTACAGTTCTATTGTGCACATAGAAAATTAACCTCAATTCTGTGTAGTATTCATTTCCTGATTCATTCATACAATCATTTTATTCTAGACCATTACAGTCTAGAATAACTGATGATACTGAATACTGTAGTGAACTGATAACTGTAGCTCAAAGATAGCATGTCAGATGTGGAGTACCGGTACTGGTAAGTGCCAGTGGTATGAGCCAACTCAACTGACCGTGACAAACTGACCGCAAACCAAACATTACCAGTGATATTGTTACAAAGTGATTTTGTCACAAAGTGAGGGTTTGAACACCATGGCTCTGGGGATACCGTAGTAAAATATTTCCATGACCCCCTTCTCAGCCAATCGGGGTCAGTTGGTTCGTGGTCAGTTTGTCGCAGTCAGTTGTTGTGGACCCCCAGTGGTACCGGTAGGCCTATAGTAGCATTATTATACTAATATCTGATTATTAGTGTGTAAGCCTATACCTGTAGTGTATAGCCTACATGTAGTAGCCTTAAGCTAGTCAGCTAGGGTATATATATGCATTGTACAATAGCCTTGAGCTTTCTACCAGGTTGTAGCAAAGCAGTTATGTAAGTAAGTCCATTCTATGCTTTTTGTAGACTGGTTGAGTAATAGTTCCTATATACATAGGCCTACTGGTACAATTCCTGCACCCAACGGTACAACACATGCTATACCTAGCCTACAACTACAAGCCCAACCAATATCGGTATGTATCGCTTTTAAACAAACAGATTAAGTGCAGTAGCTTTCTGGTAACCCTACTGTCTGACTGTATTTCATTGCCAGTGGTGATTCCACCAGAAAGTGAGGGTTAGGGCAAGACAACTCTGTTGACTGGTTGATCGAGGAATATTTCAATGACTGCTGTTCCTCAATCAATGCTTTATTTTAATAATGCAATAGTACATGACATAGGCATAGCCAAGGGGGGGGACCCCAGGGGGCCTGCCCCCAATTGCAAATGCCAGCAATGATGATTTTGTGACCTTGGTTTGTCTTCAATTAGACTCCAGACGTTGAAGATCTTTTTTTTTGTCACCTGATTTGTGGGACAAATTCAGCTCTTCAGCCCCTTAAAGACCTTTTTTCTTTTTTTGGTTTTCACGCGATTTTCAAACAAATGCAGCTCCAGCCCGTGGAGACCTTTTTTTCGCCGTTATTTGATGTCGGACTCCACATTTCCAGTTGTGGTTTGGACCCCCCCAATCCTAAATTGGTCTCCAACTAAATTTTCGGGCCCCTCCCTATCAAAAATCCTAAATTGGATTTTGAAGACCCTTTTTTTTGCCTTCGCCTGTGTGGTTTGTGGTTTGGGCCCTCCCCAATCCAAAATCCTGGCTAGGCCTTTGGTACATGATGATGGTTGCTGCTTGCTAGACATGCTGATTGGCCTCTAAGCAGAATGCCGTCTACCAGGTAGCATAATCACTTTGTGGTGAAATCAGTTGGTATTGAGATCACTGGCAACTTATATTACACTGTGCAGTAGCATTAATCCTGTTAATGCTTCCAGTAGGCTCATCTGCTTGATCATAAATATGGTATTGGATAGCTTATTTTCTGGGGTAATTTTTTTGCCTTGTTTTTGTGTGCCATGTTTCCATCTAATTGCTTTGTCAATTTTTTTTGCTGTTCAATAAGCTTATTTGTCATATTTTGCAGTAGATACTGTACTTCTACATGGTAGACCTAGGTTTTCAATTAGGCTAGCCTACTTACGTCGTAGGTTCATGGTTGCCATTTTTTCATTTCAGATTTGTAAAAATTGGCTTTACCTACTTTATGCCCACTGCCTTAGTTAATTTAAAATGTTTTTGTTAGTCTGATCTTTTATGGGCACAACTTGTTGAAATCAAATCTACACCTAAGATAGGTATGTATCAAACTGCTAATTGCTTTGGTACCTGCTACTGACAGACTGAGCTGAGAGCTGTAATGAGAAGTTTGATGAGGTAAAATGTTTTCAGATCAACTTTGATAGATGAAAGGTAATGCAGAGGTTCCAGATTTGTTCCAAAATTTGGCAACCAGAGTCCTTATGATGAAATAATGAAATTGAATTAGTATCAAATGGAATTCCATTAATGAAATTGAATCAGTACATTCTTGTCAAACGAGAAAGCTTTCTAAATTTAACTATTTTTTACCTTGAGTTTTCAAAATTGCAAGGCAAAAAAATTAGAATTTTGAGGAATCTAACTTTGGAATGAAATTGGATAAAAACGTAGCGTTACATAAAACGTGTAATTCCTTAAAAAGTGTTTTTAAAAAAAATTTATATCAAAATTTTGGTTTGGTTTTGATTCTTCTGCTGTAACCAAATTAATTGAATTCTGTTTCAAGTATGAGTTTTTTGATGTGCATATTTATCTGATATGTTCATTTTTTAGCTATTAATGTGTAATTCAAGTTTGTTTTGATTATTTTCGATTAGTTTTTTTTTTCTTCTTCCTGCTGTGTGTTAACTACACAGCTTACATTATTGATACCGTATTTTCCGGTTAAAAGCCGACCCGAAGAATAAGCTGAGGCCAGTTTTTAGTTCTGAAAATGAGCGTTTTTGTATATTACCGCCCAATACGCCGAATCAGAAAATTTCGTTTGCCACCGGAA
Organism: Trididemnum nubilum; assembly: GCA_963965965.1. NCBI lineage: Eukaryota > Metazoa > Chordata > Ascidiacea > Aplousobranchia > Didemnidae > Trididemnum > Trididemnum nubilum. Next base: position 35,139,964 of record OZ014471.1, read on the forward strand.
TGTTTTTTATTTATTTTGCAACAAAGTTTGTCTGGTATGCATTACATTCATTACGCACCAAAGCATGTCCTTTATAGTCACCGTAAAATTGATACTACTAGCTCTTTTAATTGCTGTGGCAGTGATTCTCTTCGCTCTTTTGTCCTCTTTCACACGCCAGTGTATTTACTGTGATGGTGCACTGGTGCACTTGCAGAAGGTGAAGTAGTGTGTTTGCATAAGCAGTAATTCCTGGTGCATGACTCCGTGCAGTTGGTTGTTTTCTATGGATAATTATCAGTGAATGACTTCATGCAATTAGTGTGTTGTTTTTTGTGATCAATTTTGACCGCCGTTTTTTGGTCCAAAGCTATATCTGCTAAATAAGCCGACCCCAGAAAATTAGGTCGAAAAAGTTGGTCCAGAAAATCGGCTTATTCGCCAGAAAATAGGGTAATATACATTGTTTCAAAAATTAAATGCTTTTAGGTCATTGTGGCAATGATGAGGACAAGGAGCAATTATACTAGCATATATCACCGTTGTTTGGCACTTTCTGGACTCAGAGATTACATATGATTTAGTTATATATATTTTTTGATCATATTAATTATAAGCTTTATTTTATTTTGTACATATGTAGCTGAGTCCCAAATTACAATTTACTTACTAACTCAATACTCATGATGAGCCATAGTTTTGGGAGTAATAATTTTAGCATAAACTTGCAAGTCTGAAGAGAGTAAGACTGTAAGACAAAAAATAAGTATGTATATTCATTTGTGCATTTTTCATTTCAAATTTGCTTTTTTAAAGATCAATATTAAGGTTTGAGGTGGGATTAGATGTTGGGTCACTAGGTCAGTTTCAAGAGTAAGGATTTTAGTTCAAAGTTAAGGTTTGAGTCAGAATTAATAAAAAAAATAAATAGAAATTTATCGTAAAATAGAGTCTTCCTATTCTTTTTCAGACCTTTTGAAAAGCAAGATCAAAACCTTGTCTTGGTATAACAGGACACAATGGCAGCAAAAGCTGCAATTTCCGACTTATTTCATATTTATGATATTGATCACACTGGGTGTTTAACAGTAGAACAACTTCATCAGATGTACAGCCAAATTCGCATTGGTGGAATCAGTTTGGCCCAGGTGATTAATTATACTGTCGCTAGAATGATTATGTAAGATTTAGTATTATTGGCAGTGCCTTTTGTAAATATCACTAAGCAATGAAGTTGATGCAGTGTTCCCTCTTAGGTTTTGGTGAGTTGGCATGCGTCCTAAAAATTAGTTTTTTTTTTCTTGCAAACTACGGAAAATTCAAAAACGAATCAGCATGTACTCAATAAAAATGCTGATAAAATTTGGCTTAATGATTACTTCTAAGGGTTGGGGTAAATTATTCATTACTTTATCATAATATTTATTTAAATTTTCCCGAAAAAAAAATTTTTTTCAAACATTTAGAGATCTCAGAAAAAATGTTTAAAAGAGTACATTTCTTTAATTAATTTTAGTTCAAAACTCGGTCAAATCAAACCAAAAATTAAAAAATTGTTATTGAATGTTTACTGCTTGACATTCAATGGGAAAGTGTTAGCAATTATTATACCAACAGCCCAATGCCACTTGCCTACCCTCTCCTTAAATCTAACTCAAATTCTAACCTATTATGCCTATTTAGAACAACCGAGTTGCAGTGGCAGTAGGTCGACATTAAGCTGCCACACTTCTCTGTCTTCCATCACCTCCATCATGTTGCTTTTAGTGAAGTCCCTTGAATGCCTGTATTGCATTCAAGTTAGTTTGTTGGTACTATGTAATTGTGGAGGCAGCAAGTTATATCAGAGATTGGGTGATTTGGGTATTTAACGTATATGAGAATTGAAGGCAAAGTCTGTGGGGTATCTATAGGGCAATCGTATGAGATTGGCTTTGACTTCGTCCTTCTTGACCCAGCTGTTGAAGAGATATTCTACTTCAAGCATGACATAGGCCGCTTCAATCGTAATTTTTATTGGCAACCCTGATGTTGATAACATCGACGAGACGACGACACCACTTTAGTTCTATTTTAGGGCAATTCTGCGATTAGGCTGGGTCACAGAGGCCTTTTAACCTGTATATAAATTAATATAAGCTACTGTGGGTTGGGCGACTGCATTGAAACGTTTGGGTTGCCAGTATAATAGGGAGACTTCTACAATCCACATGTTGTTTGAAGTAAAATATCCCAGGAATGGCTGGGTGAAGAATGCCAATCTAATCTAATTTTGATTGTCCTAGCGCTAGAAACTTTTTTGCCTTCAGCCCTCTTTTTAATTGTTTTGATTTTGTGATATCACAGATTCACAGATAGTGAGCCCTTAAAGATTGGTAATGAATTGTTTTTAATGCAAGAACTCAATGGTTTGGAAATTGTATAAACCTTTAATGTCTCTGAGCAAGCCAATCTAGGTTTGTTCAGTGGTAAGAGTTTTCTAAGAGCTGCTCATGAGAACTACTAGTTCAAAACAGCATTCCCAGCTTTGTGCATAATTTGACTTGATTTAGGTTGTTGCATCGATGGATATAATATGTGGTAGTTGCGATTCCATTTTGCTTCCAGATGTTCGTGACGTATTACAAGTAAGTTTGCTACATGGATGCAGATTGTTGCAATTCTTTGCATCTATAAATGACCATGGTTTCCTTTCTATAATGCAATTAATGCTAGGTCGGCCAATGGCCATGCAGTAAAACACCACTAATTCAAAGTAATTGGGACTAGGGGTGGTTTGGAAACGCGATTTGTTCTGATAATCAACCAAAATGCGTTCTTACAAAAAACATTTTGTACAGTACGCAACCACACATCACATGCATTGGGATTTATTGTACCAGTACATACATCGTTAGCAGTATAGCATTCAATCTTTTTTTGTTAGATTTTTTCGTCTTTTACTTTACAGTCATCGTCATTACTAAAATTTAGCTGCATATTGAACAGTTGCCTCTTTATGCTTCAAATGCTTGCTCGCTCATAGGCTTTAATGACTTATTTTTAGTAGTGTTGGGAAAATCGGCATTCTACTGTACTTAGATTATGTTCTGTGTGACTAACTTAAATTTTTCATTGGATCCATTTTGCACTGACCTTGTTCAATTTGCCCTTTTAAGACAAGAAAACATTTCTGAAGGGGCTTCAAAAACACTCCATGAATATGAGTGAAAACTTAGTAAAGTTTGGTTTTGATTGATTAATGATAGAAGAATACAACTTAATATACATACATTTGCGTAGTTTCGCAGTTTTTGTTAAATTTCATTCTATTATGTTTTTCACTTAATTAATTTCCTTCAAAGCATTGTTATTATTATGGAGATAGTAAGCAGTGTGGCCGAATAGATAAGGCATTGTTTTTACGACGACCCTGATCCCCATATCTGGGTTCAACCCCATCATGGTCACGTTGTTGCGCCCTTGGATAAGACGCTTTAAGATGATTATTTCTGCTTCGTGGCTTCAAACAAGCAGCAAGTTCAATGGACAAGAATCCAACAAATCTACAGAAACATTGTATCACTGCAAACCCCTAAGCAGGTGCGGATTCCTCCCAAGCACGAAGTAGTTACTGCAATAAAAGGCGTGTAGATCATCCAATATTTAGCGTCTGGCGCTGTTGGTGGCAGGAGGGTAAATATGCAATGCAGCAACAACAATCTTTATACTGCTTTGTGCAGTGTTTTTATAGTGTGCTCGATATTTGAAGATCTTTTAAATCAAACAATGGTATTATGTTGCTGCAATGCTGCCACGTTTGAAAGCGCAGTTCTGCGCCTCTCACTCCCTTCCTGCAGACCCTGATTATCTCATGCTTAAATGCTTGAATGGTTTGATTGCATGAACCAATAAGTTGCTTTAGGAAATGGATCGAAGATTTTTCTTGATACAAGGTCTTCAGTGGGAATTCGCTTTACTTGACAACCATCATAAAGGAACGATTTCAATAGAGAAAGCAAGGTACCTTCATTATCGTACGACATGTAGTAGATGTAAGATAGATCAAAATTCACATGTTTTAATCGTTTGTACTTGCGTAAAGAAATTGTTTTGTTGGTACATTTACGCTTCTACAGAGTCAAAAATTAGGTTTGTATTATACACATTGTTGGGTATATTTTTTTGGGTTTATTATACACATTGTTGGGTTTATTTACGTACACATTGTTGGGTTTATTTTTTTGGTTAAACGTCTGAATTCGGTAATATTTTTTCGGTCATTTAAGAAAACTTACGTCATTGATTACAAGTGCAATTTTAATTTAAGGCGTGCGTGCAAAAAAGTAAGCAGTTTTTTTGTAATCATTGTAATTGAAATATGTGTTTTTATTGGTTCTTCTCAAAAGTTTTGGTTCAAGACCATTACCAAAAGAAGCTAACTTTTAGAATTATTACCAATGTCTTTTCACTGCAAATTGGTTTATTTTGCAAACAAAACCCCATGGATATGCAATTATAGAATTGGGATTAATTTCAATATTGCTAAAAGAACAAAAAAGTCTTTGGAGTTCTCTTTGTTTCAGAAGGTGGCGCTATAAATTCATTTTATTTTTTAAGTCGATAATGTAGTTCTCTTTGTTTCAGAAGGTGGCGCTATAAATTCATTTCATTTTTAAGTCAATAAAGCTATTTATAGGTAGCATCAGAGAAATTAGTAGATATAAGATTGTCGTGAGATGGCGCTCTAAGATCATTTTTTTTGTTCAGCCGAGAAATCAAAGTTGGTTCGAAGTCATTTTTGTTTGCTTGATTGAAAAATACTGGTTTGATTTCGGCTAGTTTCATATGAATCAGTACTTTGGTCTTAGTGTTTGTAAGGTTTGGGGCAAATCTTCCCAAAACTCGTGGTAGATCAAAATCAGTCGCAGATATTTTTCAACTGGTTGTGACCTCAAGACAAACTTTTCACCAACTTTGAAGTAACGGAACTGCAATATTGTTGTTGCTGCTGCTTTTTTTATGTCGAGTTTATGCATATATTTATGTTTAACTACTAAAACTACTCACTTTCAAGGCGTCATTATAACTTGTTGTGAAGAATTGTTTGTAGTTTTTGTCGTTAATGAGAAGGCTGTATTTTGCATGCATCAGTTGAAGTAGTTAGGTTAATTCGGTTGATTTTCGCACCAAGCCTAAATTAAATGCAAACGAGAGACTTCCTCTATGACCAGAGATAGATTCACTAAACACGTCAAATTGTAGTGACCCTACAGAAGCATATACAACAATGGATTTGGAACGATTAACTCCGATTTCAGCTAGGCATCATTTCCTTAAAGATAAATAATAATAATACCAATAATCTAAACTATAGCAATACGCTAAGCGATCATTAATTAAAGCGTTAAACTATTAGGTTGTTGCTGAGAGCCACATCACACAAGCTGCCAGCGTGTTTATTTCACTTCCTCTTGCGTGGCAGAGCCGTGAATAAGCTAACAGAAACACAGTAGAGTTGGAAATTTCTGCTTTGTTTGTGGCGGAAGTTGTCATAACCACCTACCTATCAACTATTTGAAGTCTTGCTTCCATCTTTATGCTTGATATGGTTCTTAAATTGTGGAAGTTGCATTTGCTTAGTTGCGAAGACTGCTTGTTGGACTTTTGAATTGAACTACCGAAAATCTAAAGTTCTTTGATAGTTGCCCCGAGTGACGAGCACATGAACTTGTTGGCTTCTAATCAACGTGAAACACGATTCCAAATGTTAACTGCCATTACAGAATAACCGTAAAGAAAGTAGCTTGAGCGTTTGTTTTGTTTCAACTTCGTACCTCACTCATCTGCCAAAAGCATGTTGGACATTTAACTTATGTCTGCTGATGGCAATACCGTGGTCTCCGGGGAGAAATGGTCAATCCATTTTTCCAATTGATCCTAGAGGCAAACAATGGGCATCCATCGACTGTGGTTGCCAGTTTGGTGATGAGGCACCCACTTTTTGAGTGACATGGAAAAGACTCTGGTCCACAGTAAAAAGCCAGACAATTCAACCGACCGATTGAGGTGGCATATGAAAAGTTTGCTTAAGATTTTGAACAGCCCGAGCTGAAATTTTGATCACTGCAAGACATTTTTTGGTGCAATAGTAACTCTATCTTTCCAGAACGAAGTCTGCTTTTTTTCTGCTTTGGCAATAGTTTTGCTGTCGTAGTTTCAGTTTCATTTAAGAAACTTTCGCCAATTTTACGTAGTTTCTGTTTTAATAATTAAAAAAGGCATTCATTTGGGTTGAAATTGTTCGAACTGTTTCAATTCCTGGTTCTCTGCGAACAAATCGCATTTTGCGGTCCACTGAGCCGTTTCTTTCGGTATCGTGTTTTTTGTCTTTTTTAGAAACAAATTTTTGAAAGTTTCTTCTTTTCAGGATGTAACTTACCTTTAGAATTTTTACTCAGCATGCTCAATATGGCATAATATCGAATTCATAAGTATGTGTGTAAAACTAAGACCTCGACTTTTGCAGCAACGCTGTATTCTACTCTTTACTGCTCGATATCACCAAACACTTTGAGCAAAATTAAGGAAAAACAGCATGGTTTTTGATACGTATATCATGCACGCAATGAAAAAGTCTGTTTCGCTATGCTATCGACAAAATTTTCTTACGAATTGTGCAAAGTTGTGTTACATTTTTGCAGAACAAGCAGCGACTTCGGAGAGAATTGACTTTTTTTTGTTACCATTTCATTGGGTTGCCATACGTCCCGTTTTCGCAGGCACAGTCCCATTTTTCAGCCGTTTTCCAATGACGATCTGCGCCAGTCTTAATACCTCAAACGCGGAAATTGCCGTTTTCTGATCCTATTTCGATTTTTTACTTCAAAATTATGGCAACCCTACAATTGCATTATCAGCAATCACAGATCTAGCGTCTTTTATTGAAACGATAGATTCTGGTTCGATTTCTAGTCTGGTTAAACCAAACAATTAGAAGAAATTGGTATTTTTTCCTCCTTGACGTTCAGCATTAAATAGGGACAGCGTTAAGCCTCCACCGTGTGTGGTAGACAGGTGAGTAGGTGACAACATGGCTCGAAAAGACTACAGATTTAAAGTTATTTTGTGAATGATTATAAATTAAAATAAGACAAACCACTAAGCTGTCTGCCGACGAAACTAATTTAAAAATAAAATGCAATTACAATTGCAACAAATTTATTTCTGTATTCTCAAGAAATTCGGATTTTTGTTAACACGCTTTTTGGTTTTAAAGACGAAAAATCGCGATGAATTTGGATTTTGTAGGAAACAGTTTTTAATCGAACAAAAGTCTAAGGTTTTGCGGTGACGAAAAAGACCCGCAACGACGTCCGAAATAGGAACAAGACATTGGTCAGCTAAAACTATCAATATACACTTCCTTGTGTGACATGATTCATGGGCTAGTGTTTATGTTTCACTGCGTCACGTTTCGCTTCTGTCAGCATCAAATCCGAACGGCGCAGTTTTTTTTTCGCGTCTATTGGTAATTCGAACTAAGTGGTGATTTCTTTCCCCATCACTGGTCCAGCTGTCTTTTGTTTTAACTAGATATTCTGGCGTTTAAGAGTTTGTTTTGGTTTTGCAATTTTTTCCTCTTGTTACAATCAATATAGCTCTGGATTAATGCTCTACTAAGACGATTTTAAACTTTCAAATAGTGTTCAAGAATTTAGATGTCTGATATCAAGTGGATTTTAGTTTCTTATCAAGTCAATGTTTCTTGGATCTCGCGAAACATTAATTACGTTTTGGTTGCTCCATTTATTAGCAAACAATACGCATTACCCCATTGTCTGCAGCTGTGATCCGGCCACTTCGTCTTCGTGTCCCATTGGGTCTTTTCAGAGTTTACTGCATATAGGTTGTATTAAATGATGATGAAGCGGTTAACCATAAGGAAACATGGAAACAGAATCAATGGATCTGATCATACAGGAGACATCTTACCTAGCCGCCCTGTATTTTTTGGTAAATGGTTTTCGTGTACCTGTATTCAATCTAACATGAATCGAGGGGAAAAATTGTCGAACTTCAATTGTTCCGCTTAAAAGGCGAGTTGCAGCTCTTGCAAGACGGCGAAACATCTCGTTAAATATCCGCGCAGCATCTATCGGTTCTGGTTCTCGATTCTTTTTTCGGTTCGAAAGCGAACCAAATAAAGTAGATACCGGTATGTAAAAGAATGAAGCGGCCGTCAACTCGGCACTTTGTAACTTTTGACGTTTAAGAGCTGCTTCATACATATACTTGAAACATCGTAAACTTACCAGCGTATCATTTCTTTCTTGCAATCAGTTATAGCGTACCTTTTGTTTAGGTTTGTACGTGCCTTTTTATTACATTGTTTTGTTATTTCTACGGCTGGCCTTACTGCCCGTACTTTTTCTCTAATGCATGGCTCTGCAAAAAAAAAGAGAGAACGAAGCGTGAAGCGCACGCAGTTGCAAAGCGCTGCTTTACCTTGTGCCACAAAGGCGACACAATTCGTCAAAATGGCGAATTTAATTCGAAAGATTGGAGAAAGAAAGAATAAATTGTTGTAAAGTGGTTTACAAGCCCTTAATATATTTACTGCCTCACCAAATTCACCAGCGTTCAAGCTGGAGTTGGTTAAACAAATATAGGATGCGTTGGTGTGCTTACAATGGCGAACCAAGTCAACTAACCGCCGCAAACTGACCACGAACCAACTAGCCGCCAACAATAGGGTTAGTGGGGGTGGGTTGGTCCGAGCTCCATTGTCGTGAATCCTTACAATTATACCCCAAGTGCAAAAATATTGCCCTTACACAGTCATTTCGAAAAGTTTAGTTATAACAGTAACATGAACGATTTGGGTGTGTTAGGTTTTGCATTGATAATTAAGCGGATCCTACGTCACTCTGTCGTCATTTCCGCGTCGTGAAGTTACTTTTCTCAGACTCGAATCTGCAACATATACCGTGAATCACGTTAGAAACAACAGTAGATTGCTATCATATCAGCACTAAGCAATGACCAAAGACACGTTTCGTGTTTTGATTTGTAATAGTCTGTTGTGGATGCGTCTTACGTGCTGGAGATTAAATACTCGTGCAGGTCTCACAGTAGTGTTCGTGTGCATGGCTCGTGTATGGACACCTAAACAAAATTTAGATCATCGAGCAAAAATTGCATGTTTTATGGATGAAAAAGGGTGAAACGTTTGTATTTGCTGCAGTAAATTTTTAACAGCGTTGGTTTCCTCCAGTGTCCAGTTGTTCATCGTCAGATTTTAATGTGATAACATTTAAAAGTGCCCGCACATGAAGATTTTTTAAAGCGCCTCCTTATTCGATGACCTGTTTTCACCCAATGAAAATAATCTAAATCAAGCTTTAACCACACTACCATCGTTTCTTAAAAAATATCCTCCGACTCCATTTTTAAAAGTTTGTGTGAGAAGGCTATATGACAAAAATCTGTTTGGGTAAAGAATTTGGGAAAATAATTTTTCAGTTTTTTGACATTTACATTTTTGTGATACGTTTTACATTAAAAAAAACAAGAAACAATCGCCGCTAGAGTGGCCAAGTAACAAGGCACGGGCAAATGTTTGAATTAAGCTTCAAATCAAATCGTCAGTATACTCGTATTACGCCGAAGTGTGTAACGAGCTTGTTGGACCCATCTCTGCGTGCGCCGCAGGCAACACTGCTCCTTTCAAGAAAAAGAAATGTCGCGGCGGTGACGAGCCGTTGGCAACACTGTGTCCAATTTGATTTGGTAAAATTTGAACCTCAGACTCATTGTTCCAGATACAAACGCGTTACCGCTTGACCTACTAGTTGATTGCTTTGCGATGTCATTGTCGCTTTAATTAAATTTATTGTTGTGAAAGTGCCTCATCAGTAAACCGCTCGGCACTCGGAAACATTACTGTACAATAACAAATTGAATTTCACATATGATAGCCTCGGTAAAGCAGTTCAAAAAGCTCTGATGGCTTTATTCATTTTCCTGTTAAATCTATAGCGCAAAAGCTTAAGTTGCTAGGCATTTACTTTGAATATTTCAAAACGTCTCTTCAATCGCCGGATGTCATAGACCATTATTTATAGACCGAACTTTATAGGATGTTCACGCGCTGAGAATATTCGTTTTGAAACCATACACTCGGTTTTGATATTCTATACACGAATTAAATGCTTACTTTGTCGATATACTTTCTGACTACTGCACGAAAATAAGCGCACCCAGGTTTGTTTAAAAATTGGCGTGATTTTACGATATATTTCAAGTTTAGATGAATATAGGGTCTTCGCGTAACTTGCATGAGTGTTTTCGCGATTCCATTTCTTAGTGTAACCATTTTGTAATTTTACTATTTTCGATAATGTGAAACGTACAAACATCTTCTAATGAGAGAGACAAATCCTTCCCCCCCCCAAAAAATACGCCGTTTCCTAACTAGGTTACGCAATTTTGAGAGTTTAGACGATACCAGCATTTTACTCATTTTGCTATCTTTGTCAGCCAAGTTTAAGTCGCGTAATCGAAGCTTTTCGGAAATTTGTTGAAAAAATGACTCTTGAAAAGCAGTCGCAAAAACTAGTCTTCCTTTGTCATGTCCGTAATGACTCCGTTTTTCTTTATCTTTCTCCCGCGTGTGCTAACTGACTGTATGCGCACTACACTGCAATACGCCCGTCTTTTGCTTGGTAATGTCCCAAACTACGCCGTACTTCAATATTTTGAGATCGATGTTTATCCTTGGCCCAATATAACCGCAGTTTTGTTGCATTATCTTTTTTGAACCCCAATTGGGGAGTCTAATGCAGCAAAAGCTGCGGAGATAATGACGCCAGTATAAAGATTGTTGTCTTCTTTCATCTGAAAATACGCGCTGGAAAAAGAAGCATTTTACCTGTTCGAAAATATCAAAGATGCTTTTTTCGTGCTATCAAACACAAAATTTTATGTTTCCTCAAAATTATAAAACTAACTTGTACATACGACGTATCTTTGACTCTCATTGGAGTATTGGAAGTAAGATTTTCAATTTGAAAAAGATCTAGTTGAAATATTATTTCAAGTAAAGTTTAACTTTTGTCAGTGCACAAAATTTTTTCATAACTTTGTTACTTTTGATAAGATAAATTTAGTTGTCCATAAGAGTCAAGTTTTCCATTCTGCTACTTACCATGTTCCATTTCGTGCGTGGAGCCTGGTTTCCCTCTTTCCAGTATCGCTTCCAGTTGTACAGTGAGTTTTTCCTTTGTGCCTCTCTGTTATATCACCTTTGAATCCGGAAGCAAGTGGCAATGCGCACACACCCGCACTGACAGCACCTTATACGTACTCAAGCTACGTATGAGCTGCTGAAATGTGCTTTGATAGAACCTCGAGCGCTTTCCTGTCTACGGTAGTTACTGTAGTTTGAAGCTTTAGTCATTTCTTCTGAATCCTAGTCATTGTTTTTACCTAGCAGAAGATCTTTTAATTAAGTCGAATATCATCGCAAAACATCATGCATGTCAAATATATGACTGGTAAATGTCGCTACATAATGCATTTTATTTCCTCAAACTAGTCTTTAAAGTCTCTTTAACAATTCGGTCCTGTCATATGTTACCTTTAAAAGATTCAGTCTTGTCATAGGGTACCTTTAAAGATGTTGAATTGTCACTCAAAGATTTTGCTCTACAGATTATATTTGAGGATCAATCAAAAGCAATCTTGCGACTTCTTAACACTAAATCTCCTTGTGGTTGACTATTGTCAATTTTTTGAGAAAATGTTAGATTTTTTATGCTTTGATTTCCCTAACAATATTTTTATTCAACTGCGTTTGTGCTTTTGTGGATCTAGATGCTTCTGTCATACCGGCCAGTTGGTCTAGCGGTAATGCAGTTGTCTCTGGAGCGGGAGGTTTGAGGTTCAAATCTCAGGCCGGTCAAATCAGACAAATTGTTGCCAACGGCTCGCCACCGCTGCTACTTTTTTTCAAAAGAAGCTGTGTTGCACGGGCGTAATGACGCGGTGATGGGCCCCGCCAAATCATTACACGCTTCGGCGTATTACAGCGAGGATAATGAAAAATTTGATTTTTGGTTGCTTGTGTCATTTGCTTTGCATTGGTGCACCTCTTTTACGCAACAATTTTTCATTACTTTAACTGATAACATGGACTTTGAAAAATGCTTTGCCTGTTACCTCAACTGTGTTGAAAATTTTTTTTCCGAGTTATTTTATGAGTTTGCTACCGATTATTGATTGTACAATGTAAGCTATAAAGAGCAATCTAAAATCTCAGAAAGTTTGATTAAATACCGGTATTACGAAACTGTTTTAAGGAGTTTTTTCTCAGTACTTAATTACCTCTTTGTGTTTAGTTTTTATCAAATCAAATCTCTTATTATACTCGCTGTATTATTATACACGCCTAAGCGTGTAACGAGTCGGCGGGACCCATATGCGCGTCGTTGCACCTGGGCAACACAGCTCCTTTGAAGAAATGACGCAGCGGTGGCGAGCCGTCGGCAACATTGTGTCCGATTTCACCTGCCCAAGATTTAAACCTCATACCTCCCGCTCCACAGACGAACGAGTTACTGCTCGACCAACTTTAAATTTGGATTTGTTAGGTTTATTAATCTCGTCCAATATTGAAATAGTGGGCATTAAAGATTGATTTTATTTCATTCAGCCCGAATAGCAATTGAAGGTTTGAATCTAGGCTCGATTACTGATTGTTAAAAAGCACTAAATTTCTTCTAGCGCTAAATTATAGCTGCAAGCTTGCAAAAATGGTTTGTCCGAACACTTCCGACTCTTTTTATAGTTTTAAAATGTCGCCAAAAGCTTAGAATAGCTTGTATAATCGGGGCATTGCCGGAAATCACGCACAGATAATAGAAGAGTACGATGTACGTGTAGTGATGCCTTATCTTACTACCATTCGACCAGAATTAAACTTTAAAACAGTTTGAAACGAACATTATTTTCTTAGAAAATTTTCATTCAAAAATGCTGTAAAATAGCCTAAGAGCAGTTACTGAAACGAATAGTAGTTTTTATGGCCGGAAATTTTCGATATCTTTTTGTATTAAAGAGATGGTGTCATTTGCTACGGCTTCTTCCTTCCGGTTAAAACCTTACTCATAGATTTTCAAGTTCTTCACTAAATTAATTTTAAGTTTTTGATGAAAACTGGAAAAAATTTATCATTCACAGCAGTTTTTAGCTGACTTTAGGGTTTTTGGCTGCATATTCCGAGTAAACAGTAGTTAAATTTAGAAAATATCGATACCGGTCTAATTGTGTAAGGTTACTTGCATGGAAAACCTAAGCTTCTATTTTTCTTTTTCTTCTTTTGTTTACATATATAAAAATTCTACACTAGGGTTTCGATGTGAATGGATTTGACTAAGGCGAATTCCCAAAAGCTACAACTCCAGATTTTAGGGAGCAACAAAATTATGAAATGGTCGGACTACCATTTTTTTGTGAAAACAATTTTTTAAGAACACGAGGCTTAGTTCTGTTTAAAATTTAAGGACAAATTAAGAATTAGGCCAGCCTCGGCTTAAAAAGATAAATAATAACACAGGCTAGTACATGCTGATTATGTAAGTAAGCAGTAGAGTTTCCTTATGTTTTTTATGCATTGCCGTTGTTGATTTGTCCCACAGTGGTAACGATCCTTAACAAAAAACAAGTTTTAACCAAGCAAGAATTAATTGGTGACTTTTTATTCTTCAATAAAGTTAAGAAAAACAAATGAAGCCAAAAATTCGTGAAAGTTTACGAACAGCCAGCGACAAGCCAAGATATACAGGTTCTTGTAAAATAAGTCTATTAGACTTAGAGCACCGTTCAAAAAAAGTTAAAAATACTTGTTGCGCTTCTACTTTGCTTCCTGTCGTGTTGATGGAAGGTCGATTTCATTGCCTTCATGTTAGATGTTGCAAATCAATATTACGGTACTCTTTTCCTATGCCTGGTTCATTTATCTTGCCCCATTTTTTTCTATTTTTGCTCTTAATTCCTTTTTTATTTTTCAAAAATGAGCCAAAAAAGCATCACAAAGTAGACTTGCAAATTTTTTCCGTATCCGGTTTTAAAATCAGAATGTACATATATAACTATACCTAAATTTTAGTCACGATTCCAAGATAAGAACCTGTGCTCCTTGTTTCCTATTGATCGAAGCCGTCTAGCGGAGCTCATTACGTGCTTGGCTAAAACCTCATGATTTCTTTCTCCTAAACGCAACAGTTTTTTGCAAATTGCAACTCAAATTACCTAATGTTGCTTGCAGGTATGCATCTAATTTCGCGAACCGGTCATGTTGTCGAGTAATTGTAATTACAGTTTATGCGGTAAGTTGTCATGGCCAGAAAACAGCGAAGGGACCGTTCGGTCTTCGAGTCAAATTGCCACCTGTCTACCACACGGTGGAGTCTTCACACTGCCTCTTTTACGCTGAAGGTCGAGCCAGGAAGCTGTGAATATCAATTTTTCTGGTTTTTGGTGTGACCTGACCATAATCGAACCCGAGTCTACCGTTTTAGTAGCAGACCCTCTATTCACTCGACTACTGATTGGTTAAAGGTTACCAAGCTTGCCTTGGTGCGAGATGTTTGGGGGTTCAAATCCTAGGCTGTTCGGTTCTAATGAAGTGTGACCAATATCTTGTCATCACCAGTGCTTGTTTGGAATTAGATGTTGTGTGGCGAAAACAAAAATTTAATTTTGTTAGCCATATCTATTGTAGTTATGCCAATCAAACGTTCAAGCACAGAAAATGCGGTAGCATTGCTTTGTTCAAAATTTACAATCAAAAGAAGTAAGTCAGCTTATTAGTACAAATTAGCTTTCGACAGAAGGTAGTTGGCGTCATTGAAATTTTATGCTCCATCCCCCCCAAAAAAAGTGAAACGAACTAAAGCTGTATTTGTCACAAAATTGATATACTCAGTTATTTATTGACTACGCTTTGCCGATCACTTGATCAGTTAAGTTGGCGAAACGGAAATGTAACATAAGATTTATAATAGAGCAGTATTGAGATGCCGAATGCCACGTATGTTTTATTCAAGCTTGTCTGATTGGTACGCTCATTCCAGCACATGTTGAAGCTTTTTGGAAATGTGGCATATGGGATGTGTTTCTAGTTACAGACGATATTAACATCGATTCAGTCATAATGGCCACAATTCTTGAGTGCTCTTGCACTTCTCGTTTGTTCTTGATTTCCGATGGAGGTCGCAACTCTTGTTTGCTCTTGTTTTCCTATATATCTTGGTCAAGCGGGTGTTTATTTGTTTATCTTTGATATTTTCCAAGTTACAAGGGCTATTCGGTTCACAAAACTCGGCATAGGTCCCCAAATTTTTACTGGTCCCCCAGAATTTACGTTTTCCAACGATTTCCCTCAAATTTTTAATGTATCTCATCTGTAGGCAAGTGTTTTGTGGGACCATGAAATTTGAATAGTGGTGATACTACAAAACTCCTGCCACAAGATGTTGACCAGAGCTATTTTTAACAGTAGTATGGGTAATTGACTGCCCATCTGCAGTGGCCATCGTTATGATGACCTGGTCCGTCAGCCAAGGAGGACTTTGATTGATTAATTCATCTTTATCCTCCAATCACGAGGAAGCAACGGTGGCGTTTCTATTTTAAGAAGTCATCGTAAAATAGTCATCGTAAAGTCATCGTAAAGAAATAGTCATCGTAAAGCACCAAGCAGAAATAGTCATCGTAAAGCACCTTATGAAGAATGCAACCACATGATCAGGGTGCGGGTTGAACCCAGATCATGCGATCAGAATCGTTATAAAAACGACGCTTTTATCCTCTCGTCCACGCTGCCAGCCGGTTTAGAACTTGCTTAAAAATGCTTATTATGAACTACCTCGAAAAGCCCTGTAATGCCACATTGTTATGCACTGTGTATTTTATTTATCATTTACTGGCAATTCAGTAGTCCGACATGGTCCCCAAATTTTTGCTGTTCATGGTAAAATGTTTTACCGTTTTTGTTTTTTGTGTAGGTTCCTCTTTGAAGCGGTTCATGGTAAAATGTTTTCCGTATCGAAATGGCAGCGGTTTCTTCGCTCTCGAGTGCTCAGCGACGCTCCGATATCGTTTGCTGAAATCGAAGTGGAATTATGCGATCTTCCTACACCAGATGACTGGGAAGTAGATGGTAATATCACAAATACCGATAAATGGTCGAGTGGATGGGCATCTGCTACTAAAACGGTAGACTTGGGTTCGATTCTTGGTCCGATCAAACCAAAGGCTACAAAAATTGGTATTCAGAACTTCCCTGCTCGATGTTCAGCAATAAAAAAACTCCACCGTGTGTGGTAAACTCGTGGACAGGTGGCAGCTTGACTCGAAGACCAAAACATCCTTTTGCTGTCGTTTAGCCAAGACAACTTGGTGAATAAGGATTTTTTCGTGTTAGCGATTTTGTAGGATATGTTTTGCTGTATTTTCTTTTATTTTTTTTGTGTATTGCTCTTTTTGCTTTATGAATAGGTGTATTTTCTGCAAGACTGCGATGATACTTTGTGGTTTTCGAGCCGAGATGCTGCTTTGCCAACCTCACACGGTGTTTCACACTGTTCCATTACTGCTAATCTTCAAGTTGGAAGGTCGTGATACCAATTTTATAATCTTTAGTTTGACCTGGCAGGGAATCGGACCTCAGTCGAGCCAGTTCAGTAATGGCTTATGGTTCTCGTTTTAGTTGGTTCTTACCAGTTTTAAAATTAGTTTGCACAAAAAAGAAAAATGCGTACTACCAAATGGTTTCATACAAACTAACATGTGTTAATCCATCTTTTGATTCCAGTACGTGAAGTTTTACATACAACTCGATACTGCAATAAACCAGCAACTGACGTAGATGTTATTACTTGCTACAAAACACACGGCATTGTCTCACGATTTGAGTCTTGCAAACATAAGGCTGGTTGATAAATGTTACATTTTAACTTTTTTGATGGGTTGTCATTTAACTTTAAAAGGTTGTGCTTTCTTCTAAACGTAGCCGATTAGATTTTTATATTTTCTCCAAATCCATGTAAGTTCAAGTTTGTAGGTTTGAATTAGATGGTTTCTTGAAATGCTTACCCTTGAAATGAGAGGAAAAGACATTGCTACAGTCTTCAAGTCAAGTTTTTGCCTGTCTCTAATACTTAGATTGGGTTTCCACTCATCTCATCTGCTATTTTTGTACAAGTGTATGTCGGTTACTGTAAATTCGTGTTTATTTATTTACCTTGTCTTAGCCAGGAGACAGCGAAGGGATTTTTTAGTCTGTCTGCCGTACACGGTGGAGGCTTCACATTGTTTCTTTTAATGCTAAACGTCAAGAAAAGAAGCTGTAAATATCAATTTTTATAGTCTTTGGTTTGACATCACCGAGAATCGAACTCGAGTTTACCATTTCAGTTGCAGACACTATCCACTCGACCACTGATCGGTAAATTTGGTAGAACAGTATGACTTCTAGTTAAAAGTGGGTTTGAGCCTATTAGGAATCTAAACAGCTGCGCCTATCGCTTTAAAGCAGACGCGTCATCCACAGTTGCTCCTGCTTCACCTAGGGCCGTAACTACGGGGGTGCCAGGGGGGCGGCTCAAACTGACAATACGAGAAAATAGTGGTGAGCATTGTAAGCCCCCCCCCCTGAGAAATTTTGCCCCTCTAGAACAACGCTCTAGTTGCGGCACTGGCTTCACCCGAGAAAAAATAGAGAAGCTGCAACGGTTCGTTCGCTGATTACGTTGTGTTGGTAGGCTTACGTGGTGATGAAATACCCCACTTTTTGAACCGTGTGGAAATCACCACTTTTCTTTTTAAGTTTTATAGCGCTTCGCGGGAATTCATTGCTGTGACTTTTTTTTTTTTGGCGATGATCTCGTCATCAAGAAAAAACCGAGCAGTTTCAACCAAAGAATAAGCCAGTTACACTTTTTTTTATGACAACCAATAAAGTTAAGGTTGAGGCTGGCTGTTTTTTAAATTTTCACGAATTTTCAGCCTCATTTGTTCTTAACTTTATTGGAGAATGGAGTGACAAAAATTAATTTTGCTTCGTTAGAAGTAGTTTTTTATTGTAGATCATGATAATTGTTCGACAATTAAAAACCCAACATAGAAAAAGGCCAACAAAACAGCAATGACTGCATATGCATTCATTGTAGTTGTCCGCGTTTTTAAATATTTTCTCACGTTGAGGCTTAATTTGTTTTTAAATTTTGAGCAAATATGAGCCTGTTTTCATAAAACTGTTCGTATAAAAAAAATGTAATCTAGCACCCGCACACAGTATTTACGAACGAGGCTCGCAGCTTCATGTGTGAAGTTGGTAATGTTGTTGGCATTTAATTCTTATTTAGACGGTGGTCTAAAAAGAATAGAGGAACTGAAGCTGGAAGAAGACAAAAAACGAAAAATGCGACTGGAAGAAAAAAGAAAGAAGAGAGAGGAGCGTATTAAACAAGAGAAACGAAAGAAAAAAGCCGAGATGGTATTTAAGATTTTGTTTTGTTTTCATTAGACGTACAAAAAAGTGCGTGATACAAGTGTCTACGTATCACGTGATCTTCTATAGAATCATAAGCACGTTCTTTGGATTCTTTGAAGGATCAAGTTATAAAACTTCGTGTAATTATTACTCTGCGATGCGAATAGACTCCTTTGGCTTTGTTTAGGATCAAAAACCACCCATGCTGGAAGAAGAAAGTACTAAACCTCCACCACCTACAGGTAAACACTATTCTTTTTTAGCTTCCTTCTGCTGTTTGGTTAAGAAGAAATTTAATATGTTTAGGAACAGAGAAAGGTACCGGAATTGTAATCTGTGCATTAACGTAGCAATTCAAAAAACTTTTTCTTTTTGTAAAAATTGTTGTTCCTCAACTTTCACTTTTACTTAGTTAGTTTTCTTGTGTAAGTACTAATATTGTCATACATGTCAGTAAACTTTACAATAATATCATACTCGTATAACAACGAACCAAGTCAACTGACCCCAAACAAACTTACGTTGGCAGTCAGTTTGTTTGCGATCAGTTGTCGTGGATCCTACAACCACACCACTAAGCAACACCAATTATCATATACCCACAACTTTTGTAATATTGCATAATTTCCATGACAACAAAAAAAGCATAAACCCTCTCAGGGTATCGTCAGATAGTGACTGTAGTGGTGTACCCGACCAATTTCGTGATTAGTGGTGCGGAGACCAAACAGTCTGACCACAACCCAAGGTGTGGGCCAGAGGTCAAAGATTCAGAGGAAAAGGGTCGAAATTATTTCTTTTGAAGATTAGAGACGGCATTTGAAAAGATAATTATGGCGCTGCAGTAAAGTTGAAGGGCCATATGTGTTCTTGGGCATTATCTTTTGAGCCAAGTCAACTGACCGTGACAAACTGACCGCGAACCAATGGTTTCGTCACAGTGATTTCATCACAAAGTAAGGGTTTGGGCAAGATGGCTCTGGAGATCGTAAAATATCTTATGATCCATCTTTTCAGCCAATCGGCGTCATTTGGTTCGCTGTCAGTTTGTTGCGGTCAGTTGTAGTGGACCCTTGTCTTTCGATCACCAACCGGTCGTGTGTACTCTTTGCGCCATAAGCAGATGTTCTTTTTCGTAGTTGTTTCTAAGCACAGCTTGTATCGTTTAAGTACTAAATGTGTTTCTCACATTAATCAACCACGTTGTTCACAACGCCTTGACGGCTGAGCATTATTAAATTGCGAACGTATTGTGAGACTGACAGTTGTATTGAGGTTGATTGCGGCTTCGAGTTAATTGTAATGAATCAAAAAGAGGCTATTGTGCTGTCGTAGCTGTGTCAAAGCAAGCTGTTTACCAGTTAGGAATTAGTGCTGTCATATTGTCTTATTTAATGGAGATGTCAGCTAATGTCTTGAGTATCTGTTTATTGCTTTGTCACAATGTGTTATTGTCTTCTCAGAACTAAAGTTGCTAGCTAGTCTGTGTATTGCAGACTAATACATGCGGCAATACTGTATAAAATAAAGCGTTTAGTGCTGATTTTTTGTTAATTGGAATTTCATTTTATAATATGCCAGCATCTGTAAATGATTTCAGATTGTTGGATATAGTTGATGTGATTAACGTATTTATT
Source organism: Trididemnum nubilum (assembly GCA_963965965.1). Lineage (NCBI taxonomy): Eukaryota > Metazoa > Chordata > Ascidiacea > Aplousobranchia > Didemnidae > Trididemnum > Trididemnum nubilum. The sequence continues at coordinate 35,160,118 of OZ014471.1, forward strand.
TGCTCGAGTGGCTTGGAGACATTGAAAAGACAATTCATCGCCGAGTTAAGCTACCACCTGCCTACCTCACAGGGTACAGACTTCTCATACTCCTACTCATTATTGCGAAATGTTAAGCAAGCTGTAAACACCAATTTTAGTCTTAGGCTTCACTTGATTGGTAATCAAATTTCTGTCTCTCGGTTTTGGCTGAAGATGGTGATTGCTCAGTTCTCTATACCAACTGTTTAGTGTCGAAATGCTTAGGAATGACACCGTTTTCCTCTTGCATAAAGGTTGCTTTGTCACTGTATCGTGCTGAATATAGTTCACGAAAAGGGTTGTTTAGCTCTAAGGAATGGCGTATAGGGTCAGCCCAAGCCAGTATCCGCTATTTGTTGTATATTGAATTTATAGCTCTTTTAGCAACACTTTTTTAACAAAACGTACTATTTTAGTGGCCAATGAAGAGGAAGAAAGAAAAGCAAAGGAGGAAGTTGATAAAAAGGTGCGGTTTTTTCGATTTTTGCTGGTGAAAAGAGTTTATATCTTGGCTCGTATTGGTTTGTTAGTGTTTAATTGTGGTACCGTTTTTTAACTCCAAAAAAAATGCGAATTTTACGCAACATTATTTCGGCAGTTTTCGAAAAAAAAGTTTTAGTTTCATCGGGAAACGATCAAGTTCAGTTTTGCAATTAAACGCGTTTGGACCAAACGTTGAAGATATTTCCGTAGTGAAAGATGGCTTAAATTTATCTTTTGGTTTCGCCAGTTATAAAGATAACTAACTGAAAGTTTGCTGGCCTGGTCAGCAAAATTTCCAATGTAGCATTCTCGTATTTACTTGCTCTTTTCCCAAGTTTTTCTTCGCAGTTTAGTTTATATTTGTTAATGTATATCCCTCTAAATTCCACAGGATCCACATTCCTTAATGTTTTTCCATTGAGTTCAGTTTATATTGGAGATGCTCAATGTAATTTTGATGAATTAAAACGACTAGGCTGTTTTAGCAAACAATAATACGCTATCAGAATGCTTACAGTGTGCTGAATAATGAATATTATTTGTTGGAATTTCCTTTTTTACCGAGACAAAAGTACTCTCAGGATGTACATTCACGTTGACCCTAGCCATTGCGAGAAACCATTTGATTTTTCATGCATTGTGAACGAAAGCATGCAATTTAGTATTGTATGGTTTAAAGCAACTACTTTGTTGAATCTTGACCAGTTTTTTACCTTTGACAATTTGAGACTTACAAAAGTTCAGTTTGCGCGTAACAAGAGGGAAAAAGGTCACGAAAAGAGAATTTTTTTTTTATTTTATTCAACCTATGATGCCCTGGAGTATGGTTTGTTATTGTTAGCGTACCCATCGACTGTTTTAACTCCCACCTTTTACGGATATCCTTCTACCTACCAGGAAATGGAAAGGCTGCTCCTACAAGAGAAAGAAGAAAAAAAGAAAAGAGAAAAAGAGGAAAAAAGAGAGAAGAAAAGAAAAGAAAGAGGTGGTTTGTATACACTATGTCCATGCAGATTAATTGAACTGCACTAATAGATAGGTACAACTTATTTTTTAGACCGTGATTTAATTAAGTAATGCTTGCGAATTGAGAGTAGCTTCACTGGCAGTCGGATTTGCCATCTTTTACGTTTTTACTGAGCTTAGAAAAGCACGGACAAACATAGAAATACATGACAATTTTTTAAACGAGGTATTTACGTCGTGCATTTGTGGAGTTCAAAACGGCATGAAATTCGCTAAACGTTAAGGCTAAGATTCCAACCATCTTTTCTGATTACGTCATTCTTATGTTTTGATCAACTCTTTAAACCAGGGTTGCCCAAAGTCCCGACTTCGATCTCTTGTTTGGACCGCTACCAAAGTCATTGCCTATTATCATGGGCGAAAGGTTGTGCCCGGTATCCTTGAAAGTATTTTTGGTCTTCATCTAATAACATTAGAGAAAATTAAGTCCAAAACCGGGGAAGGCCTTTTATTTGTTTTCTTTGCAAAATTCTTCTGTTTTTGCCAAAATACTTTCTTGCTTATTCTTTTAATATGGCCCCCATCCAAAAATTTGGGCGCCTCTGTTTTGGCCTTAGGAGTTAACTAACTCTGACTGCATTCACACTTGAAAGTACGAAACCAGGAAGATACCTTTAAACAGTTTGCGTTGTTTGGTTTGCGAAAAAATTGTTTGCAAATCGATGAATACCGTTCCACGTAGCTACGATCTCAGTACCTGGTTTCACATACTAAATTTGAATACGCTTTTGCGATTGAAAGTTTTTGTTCTTGCTTTTTAAAACTGCAACGTTAGTTTCAAAACTAGGAACAAGGATCGGTCGGTACGCTTAATGAATAACGATAGATCGTTGTTTTGTTCTAAATGATGCGTAATTCAGTTTTTTTTGTTTTTCTATACGAAAGTGTCGTTGCAGGAAATTTTAAAGCAGCCGTTATTTGGGCTCATTTTGTCCATCAAATTGTTAGCAGTGGTGCTAAAAATTTTTTATGTGTGTGTTTATCCCGAAGCCGTTTTATAGGAGCCCCCCAAAAAAGGGATCGTAAGGAAGAACTTCCTCTCTGGGATATTATACTTCTCTTTGGCCCACAGGTCACGTTTTCGGGAGAAACTCAACGTAGCAAGTTCTTATTTGATGATAACTGCACCCGTACGCCATCTAGCGAAAATGCTTTATTTAAAAAAAGAAACGAGCCAAAAAGTTGACTATGTATGGTGATAGATCATCACTTTTCACAAGATTCGTATCTACTTTAATTTGACAACATCTGGATTCATCAAGGGGCTACAGTGGCTGAGTGGCTTAATGCCTGCCTTCGTTCAAAAAGTCCTACACACCAGAAATATGCCTCGTTACCACAAATAATATGCTTCTGATTGCTACGAGTATGAGTTGGAATTGGAACCCTTCAGCTGCCTCTGATCCGCGTCCACGACAATTGACCGCCACAAACTGACTGCCAACCAACCTTAACCCTAAAGTTGGTTGTCAATTTGCGGCAGTCAGTTGGTTATCCAGTTGAGGCAGAATCAGTTCATGGCGAAATGTTAGTTTTTTATTTTGTAAGATTGCTGACTTTATAAATGTTAGATTTGCATTGTATAAAATCAAAGACCGTGCTCCTCACTTAGCATATAAATATATCTTCTTGAAGGAGCGGACTTAAATATTGTATCCTTCTACCTACCAGGAAATCAAATATAAGTGGACTTAAATATAAGTGGTCTGACTTAAATATATCATCTTGACAGGAGTGGAGCAACGACAGTTGCTGAACAATCTCGAAACGGCTTTCGAATCGAAAGACACTGGAAAGCTCGAGCCCGCCATTCAAAAATACAAGGAGGGTGTTCCTCGAAAGCGAGACCAGGACGATCTTCTCGCCAAAGCGGAGAGATTGTTGGAAATGTTGAAGTGTTCTGCAAGTCAGTCTGTTAAGAACAACATTTGGTTTTTGAAATTTAATATATGTTAAAGTATTTTCTTGATTCAAAATGTCGAAGATAGGCAATTTTTTTGGCTGACAAAGCGGTGACCTCATAAAGAGTCTCCAGAACGACAACAACAAGTTGAGCTTCCACAGAACCAGTACTTAAATTGTAAAATTTTGCATGGGGGACGCTTTTGCAGCCTTGACCAAAGTTCAGGGGAAATTATGTAATTCCGTCCCCGCAATTGAATGAAGACCAAAAAAAAAAACATCTTCGCCGAAAATTGAAGTGTTGATTCTCCAAAATCAGGTGAAGACCAAAAAAAAAAAGTCTTTATCGCAATTTGAGACTATGTTCGGCCGGAATTCGTGGGATTTATTCGTGCTGGCTGGCTCTTGATCGTTTCATCATCCAACGCTCAATTCTCGATGGGTGGACGTCTAAATCTCGATGAGGGGACGCTAAATCTCGATAGGAGGACGCTAACTCTCGATGGGAGGACGCATCTCCCCGCGTCCCCCCTACAATTTTAGTACTGCACAGAACCATTACACCCATCTCGAGTGCTCAACCAGGATTTTGCCAAGGGGAGATGGGAGGGGAAAGAGAGGGCTTGAGCTAAAAGTTCAGATTTCGTTCAGAAATTGTCTCAGTTGGGCATGTGTTTGCAAAGTGGTGCAGCTAAAGCGTATCATAGACTGGGGTCTAGAGACGGAGGCTCTGGAGTTCTGTTTTTTTTTTTTAATTTTTTGGAAAAAATATCCATTTTAACAGCATTTGAATCACATTTCGCACGTTTATAGAGCCACCTCAAAAATTAAATTGCTAAAATATGAAACAGACTTGAAAAATTAAATTGCCCAGCCCTTTCAGCCCCCTCTTTACTTAAACGTTAGGTCCGAAACACGTTTAAACGCTTATGTGTTTGGGTTAAATCTTCTAAATGACTTGCCTAAGGGAGAAGGACTGAAGCCCCCTTAGTACCTAGTTTGACCACTGATGATACCAAGTTTTGGAACGTCTTCGCATCATTTTTTGTACATTGGACTGGACGAACGTGAATTCAACATTAATGGTAGACTTTTTTTAAAAAACCGTTCATTCATAAACATGAACCAAGCACTCAACGCCTGTTTAACCAAACCAATAGAGCACCTTTTTCGAATTAGTATGCTAGTGTTTCGTCAGGCTAGGCCTCCATAGCGGGCAGGCTACTTGGTCCCTATGGGAAATAAGCGTGAAGTGTCTTTCCTAAAGACACAACAACGCATAGCCAGTTGGAGAATCGATCCGGAGTTCAGTAACCTTTTGATCGCCAATCGATGCTCTACCACCTGAACTAACGCCGCCATTTGTTGAAGATAAAGTTTTATGTATGACATTGAGTTTGTTGGGTTATCCATGAACAAGTTTAACTGTCTAGCGTTTTTTTCCATTTTAATGCATAAGTTTGTAAGGCCTCTTTGAATTTGTTTTCCTGTTTGCAGGTTTGAAAGACGCCATGACTCAGAGAATAATAGCTGATTTGGAGAGTGCTATAAACAGGGCGAAAAAATCCGGTTCTGACCAGTCTAAAGACGAACTAGCCAATGAGGTTGAAACAGCTAGTGACCTGCTCATGAGGCTGAAGCGACTGGAGAAACTTCGAAGTGAAGTAGGTGTGCTAAATGTTTTGAAAAGCGTTGTAGTTATTCGTTTTTATTGTTGGGTGGTGCTTGATTGACACGTTCAACTGGTCGTAAAACCGTAGTGGTTATTTAGTTATGAAGCCTTGGCGAGTAAGATTTGCTCTTGCAATTGAACTAGGGCAATCGAATTTGTAACGTTCAGCACTCGCAAAAGTAACCTTGTTAGTAGCGAGTAGGTTAGTCACAGTGGACAATATGTTTGCGGTAAATCATGCAAGCAATCTTGGCAAGTTTAACTACTGACCATAGTGTTTGTTTAATTTTAAAATGTTTGATGCTCGTTGTGCCGTTGGTTAAGTAGCTGTTGACACCGAACCAAATCCACTAACTGACCGCGAATCTGCGGAGCGAGAATATTAGCGTTACAGTTAGTTGGCTGTCAGTCGGTTAGCGATTGTCGTGCGCCGAGTTTGTGCTAGGGATGTTTTCAATGATATTCTTTATTGTTTTGCTCTTCATCACTTTCAAGTGCAACCGAATTATTCATTTTTTCTCTAAAGTTGGATCTTTTTTCATTCACTAGTTATACATTCTTCGAAATCGAAGAACCCTTAACCTTTGTTGATGTCTTCGTTTTTTAATACCGTAGGAAACATATGTTCGAAGAGGAAGTGCAGTGAAACGGTTTTAAATTTTCAAATTTGGTAAATTTGCTTGGATACAGCGTAATTATATAAGGTTTATATAAATTATATAAGCTTTTATAAGGTTTTGGAGCTGAAGCAAAGTACCATAGCTGAACTGAGAAGCTACCAAAAACCCATTCCAGTCATCCACAATGTCATGATTGCTACGTATTTGCTACTTGGAACGTCGGAAAAAGAAACGAAGGTATGGATTTAAATTTTTCATGATCACCATTGTTCGACTTAAACGACAGCGTGACCGAGAGGACAAAAGCTTCGTTTTTACGAGGATCCTGATCGCATGATCTGGGTTCCCGCGCACTGGTCACGTTGGTGCGTCTTTGCATAAGACGCTTTACGGTGATTATCTCTGTTTGGTGATTTGAACCAGCAGCTAAATCAGTGGACAAGAATTCGAATGCATCCACAGCAATATTGGATGTGGTTTCCTCCAAACACGAAATTGTTATCGCAATAAAAAGTGTGCGGATCGTCCAACAGTGTGTGTGTGATGCTATCTGCGCTGGTTACAGGGAGATACATTTGCGACTACCTTTTTCACGGTGTTGGCTTAGGCTTTTGAGATGCGACTAAAGACCTACGTTGGAACGGAAGTGTATAAACTTTTGCAGTTTTATGAGTCTGAATTTGAGATTCTGGGCTTGATTTGAAGCAAACCATTTGAGTGGTTTGATGGTTAAAAAGTACGGATATACTTGTGTTCTGGAAAATTTTTTCGTTGATTTTGCATTTCATAGGGTAAATTGAAAATTATTATTGTTGTAGGACTTTTGACAGGCGTTTATACGAGTAGGTGTTGTAGTCATGATATTGTTTTGTTGTTAGTAATACCCGTCTATTCGACCACTTTGATCAACAGAAAAGTGGAGAATTTCGTCGTAGTTTTAATCAAAAACTTTCCTCTGCTCGTGGTTTCTGTCTACTGGCAACAGCCGCAACAGTTTTAGACTTGGCAAGCTTTACGTTGTCGATTTCAAAAAGCAAAATGTTACCGCTAATGGTTCTCTTTGTATTGCAATGTAAATAATAATTGTGGTAGAAAAATAATTTGTTTAATTTAATAGGACTGGCAAAATATTCAAGCCTTACTTGGTAAAACCGGTCGTGAGGGCCTCAAGCGACGAATTGGCCAGTGTGACATCATCAAAATTCAACCTGCTACGGCGAAGAGAGCTCGTGACGTCATGGGAGTAGTAGATTTGGAGCTGATTCGTGACGTCAGTGCCGGTGCAGCCACTTTTTTTGTTTGGGTGAGTGATTGTGAAAACCAGTGCATGTGCTTTTGAGCTGGGATATTTTCACTTGTTATTTGTAATAACAGTTTATTTTCAAGTTGTCTTGGCCAGCAGACAGCGAAGGGACTTTTGCGGCTTTGAGTCTAGCTGCTACCTGCCCACCTGTTTACCACACACGGTGGAGGCTTCACACAAGCAGGGAAGCTGTCAATACTAATCTTTTTAGTTTTTGTTTAGTCCCGACCGGGAATCGAACCCGAGTCTACCGTTTCAGTAGCAAATGGACTATCCACTTCAACACTGATTAGTTCAAATGTAGATTTACTTTGAATTTCAACGCTTTGTTGTAGATGAAATCAAGCTGCAGAAAATACAGATTTGAATGAGCGCTGTTTTTGATTCGTTTTAGCCAGTAAATATTAAAGTAAAATGCACCAACAAGCATTAAGGTAATTCGAAGAAAGTTACAGTTTTGCAAATTTTTATCATCTTAGTGCTTGTCAATTAAAGTAGACGGGATTCATGCTATCAGAAAGATAATTCTTGCAGAGGTGGAGTCGAGGACACAAGGCTCAAGGCTAAGGACACAAAAAAATTACGAGGCCAAGGCCAAGGCCCGCCCTACCGAGGACAGACCCTCTCGAGGCCAAGGACAGGAATGCTCGAAGCCAAGGGCAAAAGGTCACGGACACAGGCACAAGTGCTCTCCAAAAAAAAAAGGTTTTCAAAAAAAATTTTTGGGCGATCTTCAAAAAAAAGGTCTTCACAAAAATTTTCCAGGCGATTTTCAGAGAAAACCGTTTTTCCAAAAAATTTTCAGGCGCTCCAAAAACTTTTAACTACCCAAAAAAATAGTGCTGTCCTCGATCCGAGGACAGGCCAATTTTTGAGGACTTGAGGCTTCGAGGCCAAGGACTTCAAAATGTGTCCTCGAGGAATCCACCTCTGAATCCTTGAATTATTTTTTAATGATGGTCATTTATCTGATGTTTTTTCATAAGCTTTTTTAGTTCGGAAATTAAAGTTAATCCACGTTAGTTCTTTACACCGTTATTCTTTGCCGTAGCTCAAAATGAACGAGACAATCACACGAGGTTATTAAATTTATTTTTACGTTTTTCTGTTAGCCCAGATTTTCTATGCTACATATACCATGCGAGCAAAAAGGCTGAATATTGTTGGTGGTATTTTGTTGTTTTTTATCGCCACATACGCAAAGTAAAAATAACTGAACAACTGAACGAATATTTAATTCATTAAATGTATTGTGCAAATATTTTAGCTGACTTTCATTTATTTTAGGCGGAGGGAATGATCGAAGAAGTCCAAAACAACCTTTAAAATGCAGTTAAATGAAGATTTTTGTGCAATTTTACCACTCGTTTTTTAATCTGTCATACTTATTATAATCTTTCATACTCGTTATACCATACACTGTCCAATTATTGCTGTGCTAGTAGTTATATTGCACTTTTCGTAGTTTGATTTTGCAGTCTACTGTGACCTTTATTTTTGATTATTGCAGGGTAAACTGGAATTGATAGGTTTAGTCGTGTATTTAGTAGTCAAAGGTGTAAAATACGGGTCGGGTAATACACTATACAATGACCTATGAAAAATAGGTCATTAGGTTTGGCTTACGTTTGGCAAATTCGCTCAGTGTTTCAGTGGCTGTGATGGTAATTTTGTAGTTGGGGCGTAGTTAAATTGACATTTCCGTATTTTTGTATAAGTGCTGAAATGCAGTGTACGACTTATTAACGAAATTGGGTTTATGCTATTGATTACAATTAACTGTTATTCATTCCAGTATTCTTCAGTTAATCATCAACTTTCAATCGCTTCTTGTTTGTTTTTAGTTTTTGCAGTAACGTGATTCCTATTTTGTATCGCACTGTCAATGTTGCAGCTACTTTTCAAATTTTGTTGCAGTACGGGTGCACTTTGAACAGAATTGCAGGTTACAAGTATAATGCTTTATTGGTGCTTGTTTTGTTAATTTCACTTTATTATTCAACCCATATGTTTGCGGCCGAGGTTGTTGTTTTTTTGGTTCTAGTTGAATGCTGGCTTAAAAATAACAATAGCTCAGCAGTACGTAATACGACTACCAAACATGAATTTAGCTGGGGCTGAGTCATTATTTTTATTTTATGTTTGAAGAATCATTACTCACTGATTACATAATGTGCATCGCAAGCCTGAGCGCCCAGTCGCATAGGGCTTATTGGATTAGGGGCTTTCCTCATTATCTGACGTACTTGCTGAGCTTTTTTTTGTAATTTTTAAGTTAAATTATTGGCGATTTTTGGATAAATCGTAATTTTTTCGCTTAGTACATTGTTTCAGAGTAAAGATCAAAAGTAGAAATTTTATGAATAGAGGTTTTTTTTTTATCTCGATTCCACAACGGTTTTGTTTGGTTGAATGCCTGAGTTCCGAAGAGAGATCCGATAGCGCGAGTAGCGCGTTTTGTGTCTAAGTTGAACCGGACAAGACGGATATTGCTTGTTGACCAAAGTGCTTAATAAAGAAATTACCACTTTTAAGAATTCCCCTGTGCTAGTCTTTCGCGGTGATCTCAACTGAAAAGTTGTATAAAACTCTTTTGTTAATGCAATGTCTATTAACACTTAGAAACTAGAAAAAAATATGACCAAAAATAATCAAATTGAATCGTTTGTAGCAAAGCGATTAGCAATCATGGTTTTAAATATCACAGAATGTTAAGCTTGTAGTTCTCACAAACAATTTGAAAATAATCGCAAGCTATAGATAGTATTCAGCATAGGTGGGCAAGTTAATGCAAAACGTTAGCTTCGTTAACCTCTAGTCCGTTAACAAATTTCACACCTCCGTTAACGTTAATCCGTTATTTTCAGCTTTAATTAACGGAAGTTTTAAGTCCGTTAATTCGTTAATGTTTTGCGTGTAATTTACATTTTTCTTTTTATTCACTCGCTTCTAGAACACGTATTGACGCTGTTGAGCTGATTGTAAGGAAATATTCATTGCTGTAGTGGTCTTTTTGTGTTTGTAAGTTACATTTTACAGTTCAAGATAAAAATAAGTTCAAATGCACTAACAAAGCTGCGATCGGAAAATCTTTGAAAATTGTGAACAAAGATAATTAATAGACCTATGAGGCTGCAGCTTAATATTTGCCACAAAAAAGAGCTCCTTTCTTCGCTTTCTTCTAAAAAACTCGTGCTAATACGCAACAAGTGTTACCAGAGCAAATTGGTTTGTGCCAATACGATGAATGAATGGTGCAAGATATTAACGATAAAAACCTTAACGAAAGTTAACAGAACTTAACGGAAGTTAATTTAGTCCGTTAACGGAAGTTAATTTAGTCCGTTAACATAAAAAAACTTTTTAACGGATTAATGAGTTAATGAAAAAGTTAGCTTCGTTATTAACGATTAACGGACTTGTGCCCACCTATGGTATTCAGAGTCTTGCAGACACAACCGAACTTATGATTGACAGCCTAAGATAACTGTTTCGGAATTGACTATCATCTTTTACTTCCTCGTCAGTATCCAGTGTAGCTAGGACTATTTTTTGAAAATTGCTTTAAGCATTTTTCAGTTGGTAATTTACAGGATTATCGCTGCAAAAGACTGGCCCAGGAGTGCTAAAAACAATTTAAGCACTATCCAGAGTCTTAGCGGCACAATCAAACCTTTGATAAACAGCCAAAGACATACTGTTTCGAATCAACTTTCCACTTTTATTCCTCATCACGATACTCTACTAAATGATGATGTTCAAGGTTTAAAGTAACCTGTTCTCTAAACTTAAAAACTGGTTCGTTCGAGCCAAAGGTGCAGGAAAGCTTTGCATACAACTTTTACGACTGATTCTGTAAATTTAGGAACGGGTTCGCGCGAACCGGTACCAACCGGCCGTGTAGCATTACTACTTAAACTAGGGAGGCCAAATAACCATGCGTCAGGATTTTGCCGGAACGGTCCAGTTTTTGCAGCTTTTATCCTCCTTCGGGACTCACCCAAGGCCGGACGTACGAATGTCCTTTTTTATTTGTTTCACATTATTAGAGATAGAGCGTACGAGTAATCTTAGAACTCTTGAAATAATTTTTGCTTTGCCAATTCTACGTAGGATTCCATTTTGTTTATTGTGTGTCATAATTTTATTACATATGCTTCAAATGTTATTTATCGCCTATCAGGCTGTGTAGCGTTGCAATGCCGCAAAATATTGGATTTTATCCCAGATGAACATTGTAAAGACCGAAGCTTCCGGGGCTCAGTTTGAGGAAGTTCTACCACTCACCAGACTTTATAGCTGAGTTTATATTAGCGTACTGTAGTTTCATGTCCACGTAATTGTTGCATAATATTTGACACTTTAGACTCTTTACTCCTTTATCCCTGCAACGTTTTTCTTTGAGCGCGGCGCCCTTGCACAATACTGAACACAAATGCGTGGAAGAAGTGGGTCCCACTGCCGCTGCCCCTTATGAACAAATTTGGCTGCGGGTCTGCCAAGAGTAAAAAAGTTAATTTTAAGCGTCCTTCTTTTAACCCTTTCGGTGATGATGAGTTGGGTCACCCTAATACTGCTGCAGATTCTAGACTGTAGAAGAACAACAACATCACATCTCAAGTAGCCTAACTGGTGACATTTTACTGCCGTGATCAGTGTTCTCAGTTGGTGTCGAATCGTGGTTATCATGGTTCTTACCGACAGTGCAATCCTTTGATGCGCGCTCAGGCGCTGTTTTCATGCGCTCAAGTGCGTGATGTAGTAAACACGTGCAAAATGTGATCCACTTGCAATAAAGCAGCTATTTTTTCAAAAACTTGCAATAAATCGCCTAGCGGCTGGACCTTTTCCCCACACCCCCATAGCCTCCGGCAGCTTGGGGGTCCGCCTTAGACCCCGTCTGTGCTGTGTTTGAGTTACACTACGTTACTCAACACCTCTCCCCAGTTGGGCATTGGCACTTTTTTACTCTTAGTTTAAATTTTCTTTCTTCAGCAAAATCCTGATTAAGTGCCAAACACAGGCCACGGCTTCTGATCTTCCGCTCTTCGATATTTCTTCCCCATAAAAAGTTCTTCGTTTGAAACTTTTTGATGACGTCATTGCATGTGATTTGTGGTTTGGGCCCCCCAATCAAAAATCCTGGCTACGTCTATGACCCCAGACGAGCCCCCAAATTAATGTTGCATTCCAACCGGGTTCCCTCACACTATGACTTGGGCCTGCTGTCCTTTTTTTTCGGTTTTGCTTTTGTTGCCCAGGGTTCAATTCACGTTGAATGTCCACTGTCGAGTTTAGTATTAATCCAGTCTTCAACTCTTCTCACCATATCCTTGATCACCATTATCAGCCTAGCCTAAACCTTTACTAAAACCGTATTCAAATAGAATCTAAAGTTAGCAACAAATAAAAATCAAGCACAACATGACGCTACTTATCAGTCACCCTAAATTCTTATCATTCGCTACTAACAGACGGTTGCAAACATCTGCTTTTCTCAGTCACAGGCTGTCCACTGTCATTTTTTTTCATTTTTATTCATTTTTTTTCATTTTTTTAACTCTGTCATTTTTTTTCATTTTTTTAAACCTATTTTTACTTTTTTCAACTTTTTGTGAAGAATGTTAATTTTAATTGTTGAATTTTTTTCAAGTGCAACTGTGTATGAATTAAACCATTGTTTGTGATTTATTATTTATATTTTGGGGGGATTTATAGCTTTGCTTTGTGTGAAGAAAATGAGGGAAGCTAAGTAGCGATTTCGGTAACTTTTTTAATTTTCATGATTATGTTTCGACAAAAGCAACTATTGTCTAAAATTTTTTTTTTAAAGCAGTCGAATTAGGTTAAAACTCTAATTTTTTTATTTTATGATTTACCGGCTTGTAATAATAAGGCTGAAATTATATCAATAGCCACTGCCCTCATAGCCCATTTACGCAGCCAGTTCAATTATGTTTTTGCACTGTTAATTTCTATGCCGCATTTTAAAAGCATTGATTTTTGCTAAAATATGCCTAAAATTAAGTTACTTTAGCAAAAAAAACTGCAAAATCTTTGAGCGCTGGGGCTCTGCCCCCAGACCCCCTAGTCTCCGGCAGCAAGGCGCGCTACTCCAAACTCCCTTGTCTCCAGCAGCTAGGCGCATTACCCCAGACCCTCGATACAGTCTCCCATTGCAGATTTCTGGCTACGCGCCACGCCAAACTAACAGCCACTACAGTATACAAAAATTTTATTTAGAGTAGCGCTTGGTTACTGGTTGCGCCTAAAGCTATTAAACTGGAAGGGAAAACCGCGCAAAAACGCTTACAAAAATATCATATCTTGGGCGGACCCCTTCCCTGCAAAAATTTCTGGATCCGCCCCTAAACTGTATTTTTTTACAGTATTGATTTTTAATCTAAGGTATGTTAAATTACCAGGACATTTCATCTTCTATTGAAAGTTAGTTTCCGAGTTTTTTGTAACAATTTCTACGCCAAAATTTCACTGTGACAGCATTCATCTCACGTACGGTAAATCTTTGTACGAGCTTAGATGTTTAACTTGCAAAAACATAACTAAACCCTGGTCAGTAAAATGGTTCTATTGAATGAAGTTATTTCCACTAAAATCATGATAGAGTTGGTGATATTTGAAATTCTTTCCTTTGTGGAACGCACAAAAAATACTGCAGGCTACAGAACTACGTTACCTACCTTGTGCTACAAAAGGAAACTTTAGTAACTTCTACCAACCTGCAAGAATTATAAGCTTTTGTGCATAATGGTTGGATTAATGTAACGTAATAGATAACTTTTCGATCATGCAACAGGTAAAAGTTTATTTTTTGATTGCGCTCATTTCATTACGTAACAAGCGTTAACGTTCTCCTTTGCGGCATATTATGCATTTTCCACCACGATTATCTCATTAATTACTCCAGCTGGAATCATAGATCATAGGCGTAGCCAAGGGGGGGGGGGGGGTCCCACTTCCCAATTGAAATGTCACCAATGATTAAAATGTAACAAAAAAGCCTATTGTTCTTCAATTTCAGTTTCTTTTAGCATTTTTCGCATGCTACAGTACCGTAATTAAGTAACAATAATACTGACGCCTGGGCTTCTTCAATTCAATTTTTGCCAACAATTTAATTCTACAACCTAGGTGAAATTGAGGGCTTTTTTCTAAAAGTTGCTACCCCAGGCCCTCGTCGAACCTTTCTAAGAACGTAATGCAAGAGCCAGGGCTGGATTTGCCATGTGACACAGTGCCAGGGGCCCCGCGCTCAGATGTAAGACTTTTTTTGGTCTTCACCTTTTTTGGCAGCAAGATTTTGCGAAAATTCCCAAAGGACCAGGAGCCCTCGCGCAATGTAAATCCGGCCCTGGCAATAACATGGTTAGTAAGCGTAACCGTCTATTGTACTATTTTTCATTAACAATTCACCTCTACCTCGCCAGTTTTTTCACGATAAAATACTTTTGAAAAAACTTTAGCTAGGAGAAATGCTCATTGAACAAATTATTGAATTTGCTTTTAAGGGAGCCTGGTTCCCCTGGCCGTACACGTACTCCTATAACTGGTTATTTTCATGACAAAACAAAAATCCCTTAAGGAAAGCTTCGAGTGGATTATTATTTACGGCTAAAATATTACAGTAGGCAAGATACCGCGCTTCCTCTTACCTGGGCCAGATCATTTACAAAATTTAACGCAAAATGCAAGATGTTAAACGTGTTTTGGACTTAAATTGTAGGTAAAAAAAGGAATTGAACAATTTAATTTTTTCGATTGGCTTTCACATGTTAAAAATCTAGTTTGCGAAATGTGATCCGATGGTGTTAAAATAGCTATTTCTTTGTCCTCAGACCCCCGTTTGGGATACGTTGAGGTTACACTGGTTCACTCAACACGTCTCCCAATTTAGACATTTGCACTTTCTAACTTTCAGCTTAGGTCTTCTTCTCCCTTTAGCAAAATCCTGTTTACGTGCCAAACACGGACCATGACTTCTGATCTTCCATTCTGCGATATCTTAGTATTACTAAAAGTTCCTTTTTCGCAAGTTTCTGACGACGTCATTGTATGTGATTTGTGGTTCGCCCCCCCCCCTTTCAATCAAAAATCCTGGCTACGCCTATGGCTGGAATGCTGAAATTTTTTGCAAAAGATAAAAGGGTAAACAGTGGCGTCGCTAGGGGGGTGGGGAGGCCCGCCTCGGATGTCACCATTTTGTTTTTTTTCTTTTGAGACCGAAAACCCACTGATTGGTAGGCAAAGACCTTTTTTTTTTTTTTGGTCATCACATACTTTCGGACTGAAAACTGAACATCAACTCGTTTTGCAGCGAAGACCTTTTTTTTTTTTTTTTTTTGGTCTTCACCTATAGTTTGGCTGGTGAAAGAAATTGTGAAATTTTCCACATAGTTTTCTTGCAACACAGGGTAGAAATAAGAGGACTAGTAAAAAAGAACTACATGAAACCTGGCAAAGAGGTGCTGGCTGAGCACCACTGCTTTTATGCGTTAGTAAAATGCGTGTTGGGGGCGAAGCCCCCAGACGTTGATATGCGTTTTTCAAAATCCTTGCGGATTTTGTTTTAAGCCGTTTGTATCTTTGGCTTTAATTGGTTCAAAAACATTGTTTTTGTTTGATAGACAGTGTTTGTGCGGTTAACTTAGGTACAAGGCACTCTGTTTAAGTAGCATGGTTGCAAAATTTCAAATAGTGGCAGGAATTATGGTGAAATTTTGTCATTTTTTTTCATTTTTTTTTACAATTTTGTCATTTTTTTTCATTTTTTTCTGTAAATTGCTGTCATTTTTTTCATTTTTTTGTTCAAAGGTGAGTGGACAGCCTGCAGTCATTACTTGCAAAGAGCCAAAGACACAGGCAACTTTGAAGCGACAAACTAAACGCCGCTCTGCATCCAGTAGCGTAGCCAGGGGGGTAGGGGGGGCTGTAGCCTGAGACTGTTTTTTGCGCTGGAATGGACTAAAAAGTGATTTAAAGCATCTTTTGAAACATATATTCAGTGGGAGGGGCTAATTAGTTAAAAATTTAAGTCACAAATCAATAAAAACTTTGAAACATGCCACAAAATAAACAATCAAATTTGATCGCTAGTGTAATAACGACAAACATAAGTTTTATCAATAAATATAAGTTTATTATAGTCTCAAGAATGTGTAAGTTAATTACCAATCGCTTCTCTCAAATATCTTTCCTTTAGCCCCCCCCAATTATTTTTCTTTATAAAATATAGATGAAATGGATTACTTCGAGTGAGTTTATTGAATAATAGGATTTTATGATTTACCAGCAAGTAAACAAGAGAACTGCAATATTATTAGCCACTTCCCAATAGCCCAATAGTGCAACCAGTTGAATCATGTTGCGCTGTGCGCTGCTAATTTCTATGCCACGTTTTAAAAGCATTATTTTTTATTAAAATAGCTCTAAAGTTAAGTTATTTTTGCAAAAAAGTGCAAAATTTTCGAGCGCTGGGGGCTCCGCTCCCAGACCCCCACTGGCCTCCGGTGGCTAGGGCTCCGCCCCCAAACCCCCAAAACAGCCTCCTCATTGCGAATTTCTGGCTACGCGCCGGTCTGCATTGACAAAAGTTTCATCACGCACTTTTACAGAACACACAGCGCCTAAGCGCGCATTAAAAAATTTGCTCCGTCGGTGAGAGCCATGACAACCACGGTTCGGCACCAACTGAGAACACTCAACACAGATCACGACATTACTGTAATAACTCGAAAAAGTTTCCAAAACCAAGCCGTCTCCACAATTAAAAAGTGATTTTCCCTCTAAAAGTTCAGGCAAACATACGAACCTACAAAAAGCTGCATTGTAACTTTATAGTTATATACAAATTCACTTAGTATTGATTAGGCCCAGAGGCGGATTTAGGGGGGGGGGGGATGGGGGGATGCATCCCCCCCACCAGCCTAAAAGTTACGATTTTGGCCGAAAAATCAGCCCTTATTTTGAATAATTCGACTCCATTTCGGGATGCATCCCCCCCCACCGACCTAAACGTAACGAATCCGGCCGAAAAATTAGTCTCAATTTTGGTTAAGACCTTTGTTTTTTTTTTTTTGGAGACCACCTAATTTTGGGCGAAAAAAACGTTTGAATTTCCGATTTCGGCCGAAAAATCAGTCTCAATTTTGGTGAAGACATCCGAATTTTTGAGGTTTTGGCTTCAAATCCCCCCCCACCAAAATTTTCTGGATCCGCCACTGATTAGGCCTACTGTTAACTTGCCCCTTTTGAAAAAATTTTTGTCTTCACCTAAATTCTCTGCAAAATTTCTGGTTGATTTCTACCCTACCTCTACGAAATTGCCCCCCCACTTTAAAATTTATTATAAAATGGTCTGCCACAAGCTTGTTACTACACGTTTCGGCGTAATTCAGTGTGTATGATGAATGATTTGATGCGAAGTTACATTTATTGAATTTCGAGACGTTCAAAGCTTTTATTTTTTTCATGTTCTCACTCGTGTTCAGACTAGGGCTCCTTGTGCAACTAGACAATCCCCATTTCGTCAACACAATAGGAGTAGGATTGGCTATTATTGTTGTAAAAAAATCGTTTTGTTCTTTAACGTGATTTAAAAAATTTTTTTTCATATGTTATGTGTATGTGAATCTTTTAGATGATCGAGAAGACTTATATGTTTTTTCAAGATTTGGTTAGGAACTTTGCATCTATTGAGCAATATACAGACCTAACAATTGCTTACTGAGAGAACATAATGCGGAAGTTTCGGTAGTTATATTGAAAGTGGTAACTCTGCTATTTTCTTACTCACTAGTAGGTTTATTTCACATCAATCTGAACTCCAGGTTCAGAGATTTTTTTTAGATTAGATCTCCAAAGCATTCTATCTCTATTTAACTTGAGATTTTGAATTGAGCATCCAAAATTGAGGATCAGTGACTATACTCTGAACTACCTTTTCAAATTATTTAAAGTTTGGAATATCTTTTTGAACTGGAAGCTCTGTAATTTTTTTTCCCGCTTATTTTTCCTGAGTTTTGTAAGTTTAGTTCTTTTCGTCAGCTTTCAACAGAGGTAGCAGTAGAACATGCAAGGGTTTGATCCTATTTAATCCCATGATTTAGTGGTTGTTATTAAAGGAGATAGGTATTGACTCGTCAGTTTAGATTACCAATAGTAAAAATACTGTAAGCTAATTGTCTCCCAAATATATCTTTGCGATTGTTTGAGTCTGACTAACAGAACTCTGGACTAACCTATACAATAGTTGCGTTGAAAGACGAAATGACGAGTAACCTATAGCTGTTGGTCTAGCTAATAAGAGTTTAGGTAGGCTAGCTAAAAATTTACTGTTTGACATTTATTGACATGAATTATGATTTATTTTATTTTACCGTTGAGTAGCACACTGCACAGTAGCTTAAACCAACAGCAGATAGGACTTTTAAAATAGCCTAGGATTCGAGGCTGTATAACGAGGTAAGAAGTTGAACCAGCCTGTTATGTAATGTATAATTTACCGGTATTGCTTTCATTAAACAATAGCTAGACTTTTGCAATGTGTAATCATTATTTGAATGTTTCCAACCATCAAAGAAATGATAATAAAAATAAAAAGAGCGGAATCTCTTATTCATCTAATGTAACCCATTAAAGAACTGCTTGGCGGTTTCTCTCACCAATCTGCCAATGAAAGGTATTCCTGTACAAAAATCTGGCCCTAAGATTGTATTCAGTGATTATTGATTACACCAGTAGTTAGCCCTCAGCAGTAGGCTGCATTTGTTGCAAGCACAATCCGGCTAGAGCTATCTAGCTAACTCTTGGTTGTGGTAGCCTACCGGTATAGTCTTTGCTGTGGAGTAGGCCTACATTAACAGATTAAGTCTAGCAATTAAACTAATATGTTTATTCCAGAATAGGCTATTTCATGCTATTTTTAGGCTTTTGAGCCTGTTAAACATTTTCATGGTTTAGCTAAACGAAGTCAGGTATCAGTACTTGGCGAATGGAACATTCTCGGTTAAATAAACAAAAATTCTAGTGACGTCACTTGTTTTTGGAAATTTTTATTTTGATTATTACACTTTTCGTATAGGTTTGGGTTAGGGCTAGGATTAGGGTTAAGGGGCTTAGGGTTGGTTTTTTAGGCTTTATTTCAAAATGTCTGCACAAATGGAACATTTGTCAAGCCTCTTTAACTAAATTGTAGTACAAAACCATAGGGCGTTGATTTTTTGTTGATTAAGCAAATTCTGGGGGGCAAAATTTTTTTGCGAAGTTTGGTTGAACATAATAATTCTATTTTAGTCTGGAATTTTGCCCCCAAATTCAGATGAAGACCAAAAAGAGGGTCTTTGCTGCATTTTGGTTCAATCTCAGTCCGGAGTTTAGGATTTCTTTGTGCACCTTAATTTTTGAGTTCCAAGTGGGCATTACTTGCCACAAAACTGTCGGGGCCAGACATATTTCGCCCCCTTGAGTGTCAGGCTTGAGGGGGCGCGACCCCCCGACCCCCTGAAATTGATGCTAGTGTACAAAACTACAATCTGATATTATTTGGAAATAACAATTTAAAACAAAAAAACAATGTTTATATTTGAACCAAAGAGAAAGAGAAGCAAAAAAATCTGTTTAAAAAAAACAAGTGTCATATATTGTTTACATCATTAATTGGGGCTCAAAACACTGACTATTTGTGAGTGTGTTAACTTTATTTGTTTGGTGCATACATTCTTTTAAACTCAAAAAAACAAGAC
Organism: Trididemnum nubilum; assembly: GCA_963965965.1. NCBI lineage: Eukaryota > Metazoa > Chordata > Ascidiacea > Aplousobranchia > Didemnidae > Trididemnum > Trididemnum nubilum. The sequence goes on from OZ014471.1 coordinate 35,179,906, forward strand.
TGTCATAATCCTGTTAAGTTGACTTACTATCAACTGGGGTGACTTTGAACCTTTTTGAAGCATTTAAACATTTCGCTATTCAGGGCGACTTTGAACCATCAACCAACCTGCTCTTAACCTTCACGTACAATCCCTAAGTGTTCAAAGTCGCCTTTGCGTGGAGTGACTTACTGACTTTAAAGACTTTTTGTCATTTTACGAGCTTTGAAAAACATTTTTACGAATGGATAAAATGAATTAGACGAATACAGTTTTTCAATTAGACAGACCCAGTTTTTTGTCGAGCCAAGTCAACTGACCGCGAACAAACTGATCGCCAAGCAATGATTTCGTTACATGTTTTCGTCAGTGATTTTGTCGCAATGATTTCGTCACAAAGTGAGGGTTTGGGCAAGATAGATGGCTCTGGGGATAGTAAAAATATATTTAGGATCGCCCTTCTCAGCCGATCGGCGTTGTTCGCGGTCAGTTGGTTCGCGGTCAGTTTGTCGCTGTCAGTTGTTGTGGACCCGTTTTTTGTTATTGGTAGAAAAAGTAAAATAATTTTTCAAGTATATTACAATGTGACTTGACAAATGAAACATGCGCGGTTAAATAAAGATTCCAATGACGTCACTTGTTTTCGGAAATTTTTATTTTGATTATTACACTTACAGGTTTGGGTTAGGGTTTAGGTTAGTGTTTGGGTTAGGGCTAAAATTAGGGTTAAGGTTAGGGCTTGGGTTAGTTTTTTTTTAGGCTTTATTTCAAAATATCTGCACGAATAAAACATTCAGAAAGCCTCTTCCAATATATTAAGCACAAAAGAAGTAGAATAACATAAAAAAAGTAAACGATTTTGGTTTCAAAAGACTGTGATTGCATATTTAGCCTCCAGTGTGGGCATGCATTAATTCAATGATCTAAATTGCCATGACATCACTAAGCAGACTTGGGTGCAAGTAGTTAGATTGGTAGACTGACAATCACAAAGTTATAGATTCTAGCCTATGTTCACCTGATGAGACATGTCGAATGTTGAAACAGTCGTAGATTGGCGTTTTTCAGTAACCCTCGGTCTACCGTTACGACCTAAACAAATTCAATCTTTTCATGAATTATTTTGTTTAAATGATGACGTCATTGTCACGTGACCTTGCGCTAGTCAAGCAAAACATTAAAAAATTGATCAAAGTTTAAACATGGACCTAGTGGGAGACCTCTCTTGGTCTTCAAAAGTATTTAAGTGGTGATAAAGTTTGTTTTAGTGTAGGGTTCAAAGTCACCCTGGACTTCAAAGCTGTCTCGGTTGATGGTAATTTGACCATGAATTTGGCAAATTCTACAGTACAATACATTATAATTTCCATTGATATTTCAGATTGAGGACTTGCAATGTGTGATTAATCATAGGTGGTTTTAGTCTAGTTTCTGTTTCAGATTTATTGCATAACATTTTTATGATACCATTTTGTTTGACTTGCTGTCTGTATTTAATGGGTTTAGAGGAATTTTTCTATCAAGTAATGCTATATCACGTTGGGAAGATTTTGAATTTAACACCAATTACGAATTCAGAATGGACTGTTTTACGAATGTACGTAATTGTTTACAAATCAATAAAATCAAGGGTTGGGAAAAATGAATAGGATTTTAGCTCATCTCACTCTTCATTGTGTAGCAAAAATACTAGACATTTTGGCATGTTCTGACTATTATGTTCCACTTGAGTAGTAAACTCTGCTTAAATAAAAAAAAAGTTTACTTTGGACTTCAGAGATTTTTCCATCTAAAAATTGGCAATTTTGGAGGGATTTCGAGTATTCTTTTTTCAAATAATCCAACAAACAAAGTTCATATAAGAAAATGTTTTAATTATAATTTTCCAATTCTACAGTATATTCTGTTTCCATCAACACCAAAACTGTGAAATTTTCCCACAATTTTTTGAGATATCTTTGAAAATTGTCCATTTTTTACAACTTGTTTTTTTTCACACGCAAAACGTTGCAGGACTTGAGATTTTTGTATTGCAATGAGTTGTACAGGGTCTGCCAAAATAATCTGACACATTTGTAGCTTAAATAAAAGGCAAATAAAGTGAATACACAATAAAGTGTTTTCATTTTTGAAAAGTACATATAATGCCATTTTCTTTCATTAGGTTTTAAAAATTAAATCAGTCAAATAAGATCTGTTATTGTCCACACACTGTCGAAGGCGTTCACGAAAGTTGTCCATAACTCAGGGGATCATTTCATGTGGAATGGCGGTAATTTCATGACGAATTGTATCTTTAAGATGTCTAATAGGGTGGAGTGAAAAATAAAAATTTTTGAATTTAAAAAAGTGGTCTTGATATATGGCCCCAAATACCATATGAAATACTTCTATCACAATTTTGAGTTCTTGCACCCTCTAGTGGTCCTGCAATTTCATCGAACGGTCTTAGAATAGCCAATTTTGCCATATCTCACTAACCACATATGCTAGAAAGCTAGTTTTTAGCTTAAAAGTTGCAGAAACAGCACATTTATATCTCCATTCAAAAGAACTTTGCCATAAAAACGTACAGAAAAAAAGTTACAGCCAAATTATTGATTACAGGTTTACTGATTATTGATAAATTTTCAGTGCTTAACTTCAAACGCATTGCAATTCATGTTGGCACTGAAAATAAGTCAGATGAGGTTTAAATTTATGTATATTTGCACGTTTAATGTGCCATGCTGCCTTACTATCAGCTTAAATTATTTCTTTAATAGCAATTAGCCTTACTCCACTGGGCAGTATGCAGCACAGTATACTAACAAATATTTAAAGTTCATGTTGTTGCATCATCCAGTATTGGTTGGCTCTTGCATTATCATTTTATTTATGCCAAACTTGGAGAATTATATGTAGTTAATTCAAAAAAAGTTTAGATTGTACAGTTCAATTCAAAAGCACTGAAAGATGCCTAAGTACAAAATTAGAATTAGAAAAGCAATTTGTGCCGTGATTAGAAAAACTTCTAAAGGGTAGAAAATTTGACAATATATTTAACGAGCATTTGGATTGGCCTAATATTGTTTATTGTATTTTAGATACAGTACTATATGCTGTACTTGCTGGCATAAATTTGATTATTTCTGAAGCAGCATGCTAACTAAAAAAAGATCCAAGTCTAATGTTACTTGTACAAAGTTGTATTGGGGAAAATTTTTTCAAAGTTTTGATATTTCTGCCAGACATTTACCCTTGTGTTCTGTTTTTTGATCTTCAAAAAAAGGATGATTAAAAAATGTCATTCTCTTGCCACATTGAATTTCACATTGCTTTCTTTGTTTATTATCATAGCAAAAAATATCAAAAAGTTTATCAGTATCTTGCAAGAAATTAGTTTCAAGCTCTTTGTATCGGTCTGATGTTTAAGATTTTTTCCAGTTTCTAGTTAAACCACTGAGGTTTAGTATTAGTTGATGGTATTTGTGTTTTTGCTGCAACAGTAGACTTTGATGACTGTATAGTCGTCTCAATTGTTGTCACCAGAAATATAAATTAAATGAAGTTCATTAGTATATGTCGGTTTTGCTGTTGTAAATAATAAATTCTGAAATTTTTTGTGCAGTACTCAGCTCATGAATAGAATAAACATTGCACTGAATCCATGTGTTTTGAAATTCTTTTGCAACAATTTGAGCTGTATCCAACTTCCTAAAGTGATTAAAGTTGAGGATACGTTCAAATTACTTGTCTCTTGGTTGGTAGCAATTCTAGAGGGAAATTATCGGAAGTTTGAAAAAAGTTTCCATCGTAAAACTTTTTACAACATTAGACTTAGATTTTTTTTTAGTTAGCATGCTGCTTCAGAAATAATCAAATTTATGCCAGCAAGTACAGCATATAATACTGTATCTAAAATACAATAAACAATATTAGGCCTATCCAAATGTTCGTTAAATATATTGTCAAATTTTCTACCCTTTAGAAGTTTTTCTAATCACGGCACAAATTGCTTTTCTAATTCTAATTTTGTACTTGGGCATCTTCCAGTGCTTTTGAATTGAACTGTACAATCTAAACTTTTTTTGAATTAACTACATATAATTCTCCAAGTTAAGCATAAATAAAATAATAATGCAAGAGCCAACCAATGCTGGATGATGCAACAACATGAACTTTAAATATTTGTTAGTATACTGTGCTGCATACTGCCCAGTGGAGTAAGGCTAATTGCTATTAAAGAAATAATTTAAGCTGATAGTAAGGCAGCATGGCACATTAAAAGTGCAAATATACATAAATTTAAACCTCATCTGACTTATTTTCAATGCCAACATGAATTGCAATGCGTTTGAAGTTAAGCACTGAAAATTTATCAATAATCAGTAAACCTGTAATCAATAATTTGGCTGTAACTTTTTTTCTGTACGTTTTTATGGCAAAGTTCTTTTGAATGGAGATATAAATGTGCTGTTTCTGCAACTTTTAAGCTAAAAACTAGCTTTCTAGCATATGTGGTTAGTGAGATATGGCAAAATTGGCTATTCTAAGGCCGTTCGATGAAATTGCAGGACCACTAGAGGGTGCAAGAACTCAAAATTGTGATAGAAGTATTTCATATGGTATTTGGGGCCATATATTAAGACCACTTTTTTAAATTCAAAAATTTTTATTTTTCACTCCACTCTAATGTTTAATAGATTGAGGACGATTTCTGTATAACTATGACGTGAGATATTCTCAGAGAAAAAAATCGCAAGAATTTAAATCAGTCGAATGGGCAAGCCAGCCTATGTTGCCACGCAATGAGATCAAATGACTGGGGAACATCTCCCTCAAAATCCTCATCGCATGTCGAGAAGTGTGGGCTGTTGCTCCATCCTGTTGAAACCAAACATTGTCCATATCATGAAGCATATTTAATTTTGGTCGAAGAAAAGTCTCTAGCATCTCACGATGAGAGTTTACAGTCACTGTAACATTGTCTTCTTCAAAGAAGTACGGACCCCATATACCGAATTCTGCCACAGCACACCATACAGTCACACTAGGACAATGCAAGAGGTGTTCATACAACTCACGAGGGTTGTTCTCGGCTCAGTATCTGAAGTTTTGCATATTCACCGCACTACACAGATAAAAATGAACCTCGTCACTGAACAACACAACTGCTGCAAAAAGTACATGTTTTTGAATTTCTAAACACAATGCTCTGTGAGTTTCAGTGTCTCTTGCTGAGTACTTGTGCCAACATTATTTTGTGTGGATGCATATGAAGATCATTAGGAAGAATTCTTTGCTAACTGCTATCGGAAAACACAAGAGCCTGAGCTCGTTTACATGTCGAACAGTGTGGAGACTGTTGAACGGAAGCTCTTTCCCCTGCCACATTTTCTGGAGTTCTGGCGGTGCAAGGCCTGCCGGTTGATTTTCGTTTTAATGCAAATCCAGTATCTCTGAAGTTTTTAACCCATACCAAGATCGTGTTTCAAGCTGGTTCGGGATTATGTCTACCAAGCTTAAAGTGCACGCGGAACACTCTTTGTGTTGCAGTTACAGATTCATTTGTTTTGATAAAGGTTTCCACAGTGAAAGCGCGATGTTCACCAGTCCAATTCATGGTATCAACTAAACTACTAAAAATTTAATAAAGTCACCTGTCCAATTAATGGTATCAACTGAAAGAGGAAAAAAAAAACAAAATGGCATTATATGTACTTTTCGAAAATAAAAGCACTTTATTGTGTATTTACTTTATTTGCCCTTTATTTCTACAAATGTGTCAGATCATTTTGATGGACCCTGTATAACAAAAGTAGGCAATGGGGCATGATTTGATTATGATTTTGTGATTCTGCAGACAATTTTGCTTCCATCAGTACCAAAACTGTAAAATTTCACCTTAAACTTCAAGATATTGTTGTTTGAAAAGAAGCAATTTTTTACAATTTTTTCATCATGCATAAAAGAATGCGGGATTTTTGATCTTATTATTTTAAAGGATCAATCAATCGAACTAGGTCTTTATATGTGTTAAGTTTGTAGTTTTTTGCTTATGTGATAAATTTTGATCATCAGTAAACGATCGTAATCTTGCTGTCATGTCTTTAGCATTTTTTCACACTAAGAGGTCATTAGCACTAGGGTTGTTCCATTATATTTCAACAAATGCCAAATACCCTAGGTCGTAAAATTTATATAAAATGCGCATAGATCATCTATATAGGATGGCACCAGTTAAATAGAAAAATTGTTATCGGACTATTCGTTAATGAGATATTGAATTTCACCTCTAGATGTCAGACTATAGAGTATGTAAAAATGCAAAATCAATATTTAGACGTTTTTTTGTGGCAGAAAGTTGGTTTTTGTGTCGAAATATATGTTTTGGGGGATGGTGAATCTAAATTAGGGGTTTAATTAAGGCTAGTTTTGCTATAAAATTGTGTGTTAATAGTTTTTTTTAGTTTTTTTTTTGGTAAATTGGGGATGAAGGATTAAATGAAATTTTGAAACAAAAATATTTTTGGCTAGTATAAAGGTTGTTGTTTCTTTTTGATAAAGAATTAAGGATGACAATTGATAAGCAATGTGTATAAACAGAGCATTTTTTTTGCTGTTATATCACAACCTGACTATTCAGTTACCAAGAAAATGCAACACAAACAACTCGTGAAAACTTCTTCATTTAAGTGAAATGAAAGTATGGATATGTAAAGAGATAAATTTGGAGTATTTTAGTTTTACCATGCAATGCAGCTGAGCAAATAACAATTCATCTACATGTAACATGCAATGAACAGTAGTAGATGTATTGGCTGCAAATTATACAGGCACATAGCATTATGTTGGTCTTGCTGACTAATATACTAAATGCTAGTCAATCACAAGATTGGTGTCATTGTTGCAATCGTGTTCAGAGCATTTTTGTTATGAAATACACTTTTAATCATTGCAAAAGCTTTATACAGGTTGTTTCAAAAGTAACATACCAATATACTGGTATTAGTTTAATAATATACCGGTATGTTTCTCTTAAAACACCCTGTATATACCGAGCCAAGTCAACTGACCGTGACAAACTGACCGCAAACAAACTGATCGCGAACCAACGATTTTGTTACAGTGATTTCGTCACAAAGTGAGGGTTTGGGCAAGATGGCTCTGGGGATAGTAAAAAAATATTTAGGATCGCCCTTCTAGCCAATCAGCGTTGTTCGCGGTCAGTTGGTTTGCGGTTAGTTGTCGTGGACCTGTATATACTGTACTTTTTTACTAATTTAGCTCAAAAATATTATAAGCAAATATGTTGATGCAAATGACAAAATATTATACTCATGGGTTTATCTCCAAATCATTGCTACAGTATGTCCATTGAAAGAATAGGAAACTAGCATTGCAAATTTAGTTATAGTACAATCGCAATTTCACTTGGAATGAAGTTAAATGACCAGCCAATTGGTCGAGCGGTAGCGCATTCGTATCTGGAGCGGTAGCTCAACTCGTGGGCTGGTCAAATCAGACAGTGTTGCCAATGACCACCACTGCTGCAACATTACATTGAACAGAACAGTGTTGCTTGGGCGCAATGGCATGGAGATGGGCCCCGCAAAGTCATTACATGCTTCAGCGTAATACAATGAGTATAAAGAAAAATTTGATTTGATCAAGTTAAATGACAATTGAAATTACTTGTACGAACGAATATCATAGTCCTGGGAGAAAACAGCACAACTAAGCGCACTCAAAATTACGTAATACGTGATTATTGACCTAAGTGAGTAAGCAATTCAGATATTTGATAATATGATATTTGTTACTAATTTTGTTGTAGTCTACATCTTTTTCATATTGAGCGCAATTTAAAATGTTATAACGTTGAGATGCAAATTTTAATTGACCTTATTTATTAAATCAATACTATTAACAGGCTAGATTTCTTAATTTTTTTCAGATATTTGATAATTTTGCTTAAATTTTTAATAACTGGCCAAAAATTGAACATTTTGCTCTCAAAATAACTAAAACAATCAAAATATTTTGCGTGTAAGCTCTAAACTAATGCATGCAAAATTTATGAAAATGATCAAAATAACTTTGATTAATATAATTTTAGTGAGCGCTGGGGTTATTATTTTTTTATCTGCAAATGCCTGATGTTGGAAGTGATGAACTTTTGCATGTTAATGGTGAAAATCACTTTCTTTTTGGTTAACATTACAAAAACCTTGTGCACCTATGCTCCCTAAAATCTTATGATTCACTGACAAATCATATTTAGATTACCCATTAAAACAAAGCGAAAATAGCCGCATGCAGCATGTATAATATATTTGAGTTGATAAATTGTGCTACAAAAAACAAACAAGTTGTTTGTTTTACAATTAACTAACACTGTTCTTTTTTTTGTTTGAGAAGTGCGGAAATATAAAAAATGTAAATGTCAAAGTTGTTAGATTAAAAATTAACAGCTCCAAAATATGCAACAAAAGATAAATTAATTGTTTGTTTCAACAATTCACCCTGTTCAATTTTTTGTTCTGAGTACAAGAAATGTCGAAAATTAATTAATTGAAAATGTGAAAATTATAGTTGGGCTAATAGAAAATTATTAACAACTATACCAATTGGTCGAGCGGTAACACGTTTGTCTCTAGAGTGGGCAGTCTGTGGTTCAAATCTTGGGCCAGTCAAATCGGACACAGTGTTGACACTGCTGCAGCAAGAGCTGTTTTGCCCGCAGGTGCAATGCTGTTGAGATGGGCCCTTCAAACTCATTACATGCTTTGGCGTAATGCAGCGACTCTAATAGTTTGTTTAGAAAATAGGATACAAAAAATAAATGAACAAATTGTTTGTGTTTTATAATTCATGCTATGTTTTTTGAGCTGCGTACGAGAATTGTCAAAAAATAAAAAAACGTGAAAATCATAGTTAATAGAAAATTAAATGATCAACTTTTAAAATATGTCATAAAAATAAACTTGTTTAAGCAATAGATGCTGTTTTAACGATTGTTGGTGGTTTTTAATGATTTATGCTGTTAATTTTTGCTGCGTTACAAACCAGAAAGGTATGTCTTTTATTTTTCGATATTTCTGGTTTGCAATGCAAAAAAAAATTAAACAGCGTAAATTGTGAAGAACAACAACAATCGTTAAAACAGAGTCAATGGTTGAAACAACAAAACCGTTAAAACAGCATCAAACGTACCCTCTAGAAAGCCAATATAGGCTAATGGTAAAGACCGGTTTAGTGCATTTATGCTTTTAGCATTGTTAAAACATGAGGGCCAGTTTTGGTTCATTAAATATTTTGCAAATATAGAAAGCTTCTTATAGTGCATTTTGGATTTTTAAAAGTGCTTTCAGCAATGTTTAAGAGACATCCGGCCACTTTTTGTGCCTTTTGGATTTAATTTTCTTCTAAGAATGTTGGGTTGGCAGAAACATGAATAAAAAACTGCTGAGTTCAGAGGGTTAATGTTTTTTTTTTCAACACTGTTTAGCCAATGCAACGTCAAAGTGCTTGATTACAATCAAACGGTTATTATTTGGGCAGAGGAGATCAATTATGACCTGAGCACTTACTCGGTGGCCAAAAAAACCCAGACCAGTAAGTGTTTTCCTTAATGTTGTTAGGTCGAGTTTGTCGGATAATCTTTCCTAAATGTAAAGCTTCTCACTTGGTGATTATGGGCAGTCATTTCAGGTAAAAAGTAAGATTTAATTAACAAAGAATCTGCCAAATTTAAAATTTTAATGTAAAGAAAAGAAATTGATCTTCAGCACCAAATAGGGTCATTGTCTGTCTATAATGTTTTAGAACCTACTGTGGTAAATAGATTGATGATGGCCCTATTCAGTGCTAAGATAGATTTCTGGCATTTAATGGAAAAACACAATGTGAGCCTTTTGCAGTTTTGAGAAAGTAAGCATTTAGTTTTCCATTGTGGTTTAAAAGTTAAGCAATAATTGTAATTATTTTTTATTATTTGATAATGCACTCTTATGCAAACGCTGTGGCCTAATTGTTATGTCCGATTAACAGAGATTTTTTTAATGCATTTTGCACTTTGATTCCTAGAGTTTTGCTGTCATAGTCAGATAGTGAGGTTGTTCAAATAAAGAGGTAAAACACGTACATTATAATGCAGGAATTCCGATCGTGACAATTTGTGTCCGATGATGAGGGAGTTTGATTGAAAGGGGTTCAATTAGCTGAAGTTGACCGCAAAAGAAGTAGATAGTTTTTGGTAAATATTTGTTTGACTTCAAACATTACACCTAGGATAGAGTTAGGTTTTTGGAAAGGGTTTTGGAAAGCATAGGGTTTTGGAAAGCATAGAGTTAGTAAATTAATGTAAGTTTTCAATGTGAAGGCATCGTAAAGGTAGACTCTGTAGTATCACTTATAAATTTATAAGAATTTGATTGTTTCTGGATTTCGTTTGTGTGCACGTATCTTTTTCGATGCTAATTCTAAAGCAGGCATTGTTTTGATTTAGCTCTTAAATTTTGAGAAAAATCGGTAGAACTGTTCATACATGTGCTTATACAATTCTGCTGAAAAAAAGAAATTGCAGTGGGATAGTTGAGGGTGTAGATTTGATGTTTAGTATCAAATGTCAAATTTCTGGTCAAGATAATGTAAGTTATAAAATCCAAAAATCATATTGGCATTTTCGGATCAAAAAGTGCTATTCCCGTCTTTTTTTTTGTTTTAATTGGCACTAAAGGTTACTGTGCAAAAGTTTGTTTTAATGAGGGTTTGTGTAGAACCGCAATTTTAACAATTGCGCTGCTGTAAAAATTCAACTAATTCAACTACCTAAAAGTTGAAACATGAACTAGGCTAAGCAGAGTTGTAAAATTTAGCTTTTCTAGACATTCAAATGTTGATAGCCGTTAACCATATTTTAACCACCTTGTGATTAAAATATGCTTTTGGGCATAATTCTGCCTAAATACTTCACCCCTTTAATTGTATTTTTGCGTTGTTTATTTATATTGATTTGGATTTTTTATTATGTCACTTTTTCTGTTACTGACGAGTCCTGCCTGTCGCTGTATTAAAGCATTTTGAATGTCTAAAGTTTGAGATGCACTCAAATATTTAATAGCCTTTAATGCACCAATGAGAATGAAAGTTTTAGAAATATCTTTTTAGTTTTGCGACATATGGCCAAAGATAATTCGTATTGATGCTAAAAAGTTGTAATATTACCAAATTTGTTATGCAGTGTAATTTTTGAAATATGCAATAGGTTATTGTAGTGAAAGCCTATAGCCAATTCTGGTAACAAATGATAAAAACATCATAATAAATGATATAAAATTATAAACGTTGTAGAACCGTTTTCAAAGTAAGAAGAATGTTCATAATTTTCCTTGGTGGTATTTCTGAAACTTTATTTTACAATGAAGTTATAAGCCTTTTTTAAGACTGGATCTGAGTATCCAGCTGGAGCTGAAAAGTTATGGTCTACAACTTTTAGGCTCCTATACTTTTATGCACCAGAACTTTTAGTCACTAGGACTTTTAGGCACCAGAAGTAAACAAAAATTTTTTCCAAAATTTATTTCAAAAAAGATATTTTAACTATCAAAACATATTTTTTTCACAGAAAAGCTTTTCCCAAGAAAAAGTTGTTTAACCAAAAAAGTTTTACTTTAATTGAATTGTTAGTATCGTCAAAGCTTTTCATCTGACACTTGTTAAAAATAATCCTCAGAATAGAGAGCGCAGGAAAAGGAGCGGCTATAGAGAAAAATTAAGCAGTGATTGGCGGAAAAGGATCAATGAGCGAGCATTGTTTTTGTACATCTTTAAGCTGTACACAAATCCTTTTTGTCGGCAGAGGACGGGGCTAGAAGTTTTGATAAAGTGAATTCAAAAGCAGGTAGATGGAAGAAGAGTGGGAAAAGTTTCACAAAAAATTGATTTCTTATTGTATTTTTTTCACTATAGAAGAATAGTTTCAACTACATGTTTGCAAAGGTTTTTTACCTAATCCAGATGCTTGCAATCTCTAGCCCATGCTCTCAAATTTTGCAGTGCACGAGCACAAGTTACTTGTGTAATATTGGCATACGCAGCAAGTCGAGTGAGATTTCATGGTTATTTTGAGTCTGCATCTACCAAACAATACAGTATGAAGTTTTTGAGGTGCTAAGGATTTATCTCTTGGCAGATTCCTATTTATGATTGTTACACCTTGTAAAAAAAACAATGTTGAATTCTTGCACTTAGCTTCTTCAGAATTGCATCAAGGACTTTCGAAGTTAACAGGATTGTATGCTGCTTCAAATTATTGTTTTACTTCTGAATTATTTTTGTTGTGTGAGTTGAATTAGAAATGGCTGCAGACTTGATGACCATTTTCGACAATTTTTTAATGTAAAAATTTTCGTACAAGTGCTAATAGTTTAAGTTTATCACGTTCACTGCATTCCTTTCAATAAAAAAGAAAAAGATAGACTAAAGACATATCAAGCAAAGCTCTCTTAATACTGCACACAGTTGCTGTCATCAAGGGTAGCCCTTTGACCTGTCATTTTACCTCATTCTTAAGAGGGTTGAGGTCACGAAGGAACTCTGGGGAGACTCAACAATTGGACCACACCCAAGCTCTGAGCCAGAGCTCAAAAGTCAACGATAGATAGAGAAGGAAAATAGGCGTGGCAAATCACCTTTATTAAAACGTCTAACCCCGCCCTCTGCCGATAAAAAGAATTTGTGTACAGCTTAAAAGATTTTACACAAATGACGCTCTCTCATTGATCCTTTTCCTGCCAATTACTGCTCAGCTTTTTTCTATTGCTGCTCCTTTTCCTGCGCTCTCTATTCTGATGATTCTTCTTGACTAGCAAGAGTCAGATGAAAAGCTTAGAAGATATTAAACATGTTACGTAAAAATATGTTTTTGAAAGCAAATAATTGAAAAACTTAAAAAAAAAACTGTTGAAACAAAAAAAGATTTTTCTAAACGTTTTTTTGGAGAAAATTTTTTCTTTAAAAATTTTTTTGGGAAAAAAATTTGTTTAGAAATATACTTTTTGAAAGAAATTATTTTGGAAAAAAATTTTTTTTTCACTTTTGACGTCTAAAAGTCCAGGTGTAAAAAGGTCTTTGCCTAAAAGTCATGTTCCAGAAAAGTTATTGTCTGATTATCTGGCATCCAGCCAATATTAACATCTGGCATATCAGTGAAATCAAACCCAGTTACAATATTGTAAGTTTTCTGCTTGGTCACCCTCGAATCTTCATTGGCAGCTGCTGTCAATTGTATTTTGATGATGTCAGCAAGCTATGTTTGAAGAGAGGCTGATAATTTATTACTATTATTCTTTGATTGATGTTTACAATGTTGTATTTTTAGACCATTCATTTTCGAATCACTCGGCCGCCTTACCATGTCGCCGTTTTTGCGATCCCAAGTTCTTATAAGTTAAGGTAAATAAAAGATGGATACGATCTTAACAAATTTGGGTTGAACATTTAATAAAAAAGTTTTTTAGAGTTAAAAGTACTTGTATACCGCTAGTAGTCTAGTACTACTAATGTCTGAACCCTATTTTGCCTGAGTAGGATGACAAGAATGCCCCCTCTCGTTTTTTGAATTAACCCCTTCCAAAAAAGTTTTTTATTTTTTAAACCAACTTGACTTTGAGTAAATTTTTTTCAAAAAGGCTACTACAACAAAATTTGACCATTTTTGACTCCACTACCCATGGCCTACTGAAAAAAGACGGTCGTACATGTCACTTAGCAGCAAGAAAATTAGAGAGGTAACTTTTGTGCATCGATTTGTTCAGAAAGCGACTTTGATAATCTGTCTTAATTTGTTGCTTTGGTTTTTCAACCTAAATCAAGAAGCACTGTACAGTTTTACATTGTAGAACTATAACTGTAGCATTGGAGCATATGTAAGGTTTCTACAGCAGAGATTACATAAACATTGAAGGACACAGATATAAAAAGAGAATTACCTCAAGCAAGGTCGTATAGCATAGCCTGAAAATTTAATCATTGGGATCTAGTAGTAAAAGTTTTATTTCTGCCAATAATTACAGCAAAAAACAAAATTTAAATGTATTATTATAATCAGAAACTTAGTGCAGCAACAAACAAATATGCATTAAATTATGCAATAGTAATAGGTTGTTCAGTAATATTTTGGGGAACAACTTTTTTTAAAAGTTGAAAAAGTTACTGTTATGTTATTCATACCGGAAATTCTCTGAGTTTTGCTTACCTTAACATTGAACTTAATGTTTTAGGTATGTATAAATATCATTCTTTCATCAATACTTGAATGAATTACTACATTCAAATTTGCTTAGTTGTTTAACGCCATAATGCTGAATACTTGTGTTATTGCCAATTCTAAAACGGCTAATTTTATGTGCGGTGCTGTTTGTAATTATGATGCTAAGCTTGAGCAGCTTTTGTATACAAATGCACTGCACAGTGCACATAGAGAGCTTCAGCCCCTCCTTTTAGCCAGGTAACTTAGAAAGTTTAACCCCAAATTGTGAGTATTTAAACATGTTTTGCACTTGACGTTTGATTAAGGGGAGTTGCTTGAAGGGGCTGGGCATTTTGGTGCTTCAAGTGGCTCCAAAGAGGTACAAAATTTGATTCGAATGGTGTTAAACCTCAGGGTAAAAATTGTAAATAATGAGGCCCCTAAGTTGTGTTTGAAGTAAACTATCTCAGAAATGGCTGGCAGGGTTCCCACGATCGGGAAAAGTCGGGAATTTTGTGAAGGCATTTCCTGACCGGAAAAAAGTCAGGAAAAGTGCGTGCTAGCATAGAATAAGGATGGAAAACTGTTTGGCAAAATAGTGCACTGCACCTTGTAGAAATTAATGCGATTGGAGCGGAAGAATATTAAATATCCTGTTTGTCTTTCTAATACTTCTATTAAGCGCATAAAAATAGTAATTACACACCTGGCTGTGTTGTGTTAAAGCTTCAAGAACGGTGGTCCTGCCGATTTATTTTGTCACAATATTGGTTCAGCAAAACTTTGATTTAAGAGTATCATTATGCTGCAGTTAAACGATTTTTATGACATCAAAGGCACTTAAGCAAACAGAAGAATTCAAGTACCAGTAGCCTACTAGCACTAAAGGAGGAATAGCGTGGCATCCGCAGACAGCAGGCAAAAGGTTAGCAGAAAACAGAAGAAGGCTATT
Organism: Trididemnum nubilum; assembly: GCA_963965965.1. Taxonomy (NCBI): domain Eukaryota; kingdom Metazoa; phylum Chordata; class Ascidiacea; order Aplousobranchia; family Didemnidae; genus Trididemnum; species Trididemnum nubilum. Next base: position 35,195,073 of record OZ014471.1, read on the forward strand.
TCAACAGCTGCTTCATTCGAAAGAAGTTGAGAGATTATTAACCTACTACACGTTTATAATGCACTGATAGCCTACAGTAGGCTGTTTGCCAAGGCCATGTTTGGCTTGTTGAAGGTGAAAGGTGTACAAGCGTACGTGCTAATAATGTGCTGATAGCCCACCACAGTATTAGCTTGGTTAGTAATGCATTGATAGCCTACAGTAGGCTGTCTGCCTAGGCCATGTTTGGCTTTTAACATGGTTGCCACATCCTGGAAAAGTCCTGGAAAGTCCTGGATTTTTTTTCTGTCCTGGAAAGTCCTTGAATTTTGTTTATAAGTCTTGGAAAGTCCTGGAAAAAGTATGGAAAGTTTTCCCGTGATTTACCAGGACAGAATGTGAATTTTTTTTTGTTGTTGTGATAACTGGTACCTTGTAATTGCACAAAGGTATTGTTGAAATAATTTGCATTATGAAGGTTTGTAGTATTGTTGAAATAAATTGCATTGTGAAATAAAAGGGTAAATTTAAAAGTTTGTTTTGTTAATAGACAGAGCTTATTTTTTATGCTGGCGCACACATAAAAAAGTCGCTATCCTAGCCATAACCCAACCCTAAATCTAACCCTAACTGTATCGCAAGCTCCAATCCTAACATTAATCTTGAAACCTGTATAACCCTAATGTAGGGCTACCATACGTTTTCTTTTAAGAGGATTTGTTGTCTTTTTCTGTAGGACACCAAAAAAGTGGCCAAATGTTTTCTGTTTTTAATGCTCAGCACTTAAAGGCGGGATTCGAAGACCTAACCGACCAAAAACGATATACTTCCATCCACACTCGTGTTCAGCTCCCACCGACCTTAATACAACCCTACTGACAGCAGATCTATTTTTTTGAGATCACCATTTTCATAAGGAAGAATTGGTGCAAAAACAAGTGGTCTCCAAAGAAAAAAACGGTCTTCAGTTTTTGAATTTTCTCTTGGAAAATCTCCAAAATAAAAAAGTCTTTAGTCAGTCCAGTTGGCAGGTATATACCTTTAGCGTGTTTGGTCGTTTGGGCTTCGATTTTCGAAACTGTCCTCTTTTTGGTCTATGAAAACATGGCACCCTTACCCAAACAATAATTTTAAAAAAAATAGAAGAGAGTAAATGAGTGCCTATTCTTCTTCTTGCTCTCTTATTTTCTTTAAGCAGTTCTTGCTTATTCGCCAGTGTATGAATAAGCACTTCCTTGTTGAAATGCCAAAATTTGCACTTTGCGGTGCAGTATGTATAAATGATTAAATATTATTAGGAAGAGTGAATTTATGAACAGTAATTTATTGTAATGCGATTCTCTAGTAGCAGTATTACTGCTAGCAGCAGAAGTGTAGTGGGCTGTAGGCCCTCCATTGGTCTGTTGGCTAAACACAATAAAAAATGTAACATTTTTCACCCTGCGAGTATACTTGTGAGGCAGTTTTTTGCAGTAATATGGACTCCAAAGTAATTTAAAGCCACTTTTGAACAGCATTTAGCGGGGGGGGCTAGTGATGGTCAAAAATAAAATCAGCAACAACTGACAAAAATGGCTAAAAATAAACAATCAATTTGATCGCATAATGCAAAATATTTAAATTCGGCTTTTTAAAAAAATTGTAAAGTGTCTATTCAGTATTTCATTCAGTTAATTATTATCAGTCATGTTTTTCAAATCTTGTTTCATTAGCCCCTTCTAAATTATCTAGCGTTATAAAATGCAGACGACTTAAATTAATACTTTAATATTTATTCAAAGGAAGCGCCCATTTGCATTTTAGGGTGCTTTGCTTATAGAGAAAAAGAGAGCAAGAGTGGTGGTCATTTATGCTTTTTCAAAAATTGTTATCGTTAGGGTGGGTGCCCATTTACGCTTTTTTAAAAAATTATTATGGTTAGGGTTTGGGTTTGGATTTTGAGTTTGGGTTAGAATTAACATTAAGGTTGTAGGTAGGATTACAGTTAGATATGTTATGTTTAGGGTTGGGGTTAGGGCTAGGAGAGCGATTTTATATTTGCGCGCTGGTGCAAATAAGCTCAGCTTTTTTCAAATGAAGGGATTTTATGGTTTACTTGCTTGAAGTAAAGCTAGGAAAAAAGTTTTACCATTACCATCACCCATATACTTTAGCCCATTTATAAAACCAGTTCAATCATGCTTTCGCAGTGCTAATTTCTGCACTTCATTTAAAATGCATTAATTTTTACCAAACTGGACCTAAGATTAAGTTATTATTGCAAAAATTATGTACGGTAGTCTTTTGTGCTGGGGGCGTTGACTTCGGGGCTCAGACTCCCAATGGCCTCCGGCAGCTGGCAACTCCGTTCCCATACCCCAAGCCAAGCCCTCCCATTGCAGATTTCTGGCTATAAACCTGGCTAGTAGTCAGTACTAGAAATCCAAATGCGTGGCATTAAAATATTCCTTAATGACAAGTACTAAAAGTGGGTGCATAAAAGAGTAATAGTGAAAATGAAATTTTGAGTTCTGTATAAAAATCTTGCACAGTCCTGGAAAAGTCCCCGAAAATCGTCCAAAAAAGTCCTGGAATTTGATTTTGCAGTTTCTGTGGCAACCCTGTTTTAAGTTAAGTTGAGAGATTTACTAGCCTACGCGCTAATAATGTGCTAATAGCCCACAGCAGTAGGCCTATTAGCTTGCAGTATAGGCACTCTGCTTAGGCCTATGGTTAGCTGTAAGAAAAATCTCCCTTGTAGCAAAGCATACCGGTTCCAGCAGTTGAGCTACTTGGAATATATTCATTAGACTATACCTGTACTGGTATCCTATTTCTTTGGCAAAACACTGCAAATAGCAGTAGGCTCTGCAGATCCCGGGAGTTAGTCTGGTATAGGCCTACTGTATGTATCTCGGTTTGTCAGTTGTACCCTACGCGTTAAAGATTAGTCAGCTTATGCTTTAGCCAGTAGTTAGGTTTGGTTATTCTATGTTTACTAGCCTACAAATAAAAAGGAGCCATAGTTCAGATTTCACAAGCTTGAACAGTATAAGCCAGTGCAGTACTGGTTGCCTACTGCTTGGTTACTTATAGCAACTGACAACAAAGTTAACCAGATTGCCTAAAATGTGCAAGAAATGAGTGTTTCCCAATGTACCAGTGCTTACCATTGCCAAATCAAGAACTCTAGTCCTGTAGTAGTGGATATTGCAGCCAGTATCGGGAGGGGGGCTATAGCCCCCTCATTGGTATGTCGACCAAAGTGCATAAGAAAAATACCACGTTTTTAGTACTTCTGAGACTGTTTTATGCACTGGAATGGACTAAATAGTGATTTGAAACTTATATTCAGGGGGTGGGGGCTAATTTGTCAAAATTAAAAATCACACTTAAATGAAAACTTTGAAAAATGGTCAAAACTAAGCAATCAAATTTAATCGCTAGTGTAAAAATGCTAAACATAGGTGTCATCAACAAAGATACTATAAACTTGGGAATTGGGGGGGCTATTTAGTATTGGTTAATTACCAATCATTCCTATCAATTATCTTTCTATTAGCTTCCTCCCTTGTATTTTTATTTGTAAATTGTAGATGAATTAGATTACTCCATGTGAATTTTATTTAACAATACGATTTTATAATTTATCAGCATCTAAATAAGAGAACTAAAATTTTACCATTAGCCACCTCCCAAATAGCTCATTTATGCAACCAGTTTAATCATGTTTGCACGGCCAATTTCTATGCCACGTTTTGAAAGCATTATTTTATCAAAATAGTCCTAAAATTAGGTTATTTTTGCAAAAAAATGCAAAATTTTCGAGCGGTGGGGGCTCCACCCCAGTACCTCCGTCGGCTGGGGCTTCACCCCCATTAGCCTCCGTCGGCTGGGGGTTCCTCCCCCAGACCCCCCTAACAGCTCCCTCATTCATTACGAATTTCTGGCTATGCGCCTGATAGCAGCCGCTTGGATACGACCATTGAGCCTGTGGCCTAAACACTATGCCGTATTGCCCCATCTTGTATCAATCTAAACACCATAAACAATCACGTAGCAATTAATAAATGTCCGTTACTATGGGCTATTTATTCGTCTTCATCCATGTAATTGAGTTCTGTTGAGGTAGTTTTTGGTTTGTGTTAAAATAACTGCAGTTTTGTGTGTTTCGGATGACTAGCGCATAGTTTGTTTTGAGCAAATTTAGGTATGGAAAAAGTAGGGAATTTTTTGTTGACAAATGCGTGGGAACCCTGTGGCTGGATCAAGAAGAATGGAGTCAAATATAATCTAAGTTTATATGCCCCCATTGATTTTGCATGTAGTCCTTTTTTAACTAACCTGTTCAAGAACACTGACAGCACGATATGGTTAGTCAAAAGATTAATTTTGTATTTAGTTTTATGCTACAATCGTATTGAGTAATGAGCATGAAGTCTGCAGATGTCCAAAAAATATCTAAATCGATATAATTTAATTCCAGTGTAAAAAGCTAATTTGTTTCGGCTGGGGTTTTTCATTTTTCTGGATTTTCAGTTTCCAAGAAAACAGGAAAAATTTTTCCAAGAATCTTGAAACTTTGACAAGATCTCGGAAATTCGGATCTTGGAATAAATTAATCTGAGATAATTCGTGCACGTAATTAATCTTTGAAAATTTTCTTGCAGATGGACCAACTTTAAATTCTACCAATACAAACTAATGAAATGTTTCCAACTTTTCTTAGTGTGTGATCAAGTCTTTGTGGGATTGCAAAATCAGTAACCTTACAATTGACATCATTTAGCGCATCATTGCTTATTTGGAATTCTCTTTGGTGAGAGTGCAAATGAAATAATTGAGAATTTTGCTTTGTTTTTTTTCTTCATGCTATGGATTATAAGTTTGGTATCTCAGATGTTCATCATTTACCAACAAGTGTCAGAGCTGGAATGTGATGGTTCAGATCTTGAATAATTCAAAAATTTGTGATTTTGTAGAAAACGAATTAAAACAAACAGCTATTGCTTAATATCCTTAAGTATATAGTCTTTTGACTTGATCAAATGAGTCCTGGAAAAATTTTGAAAAAAATATCTCTTGCTTCCAGGGCTCCAAGCTTTTCGTTTAAAGCTGGGTTATGGAGTAGCGATCAGCAATTTGATCTTCTACATTACAATCACTGTTAGATATTAGATAAGTCATGGGGTATGTGCTGAAGCGTTTAAAATTCTGCCTTGAGGTGAGAGTCAAAGAGGTATAATTTCATTGTTTAGGGACTTTGTTTTACAATCCAAACCTTGAATCTTATCCACTTACCATGTTTGTGAATCAAGCACTGGTAAACAAAGAATTAATAACTTTTTTTGAAACACTTTTACCAAGTAGTATTATACCCAAATATACCTACCATAAATCTCAAAAATCTTTAAGCAAATGATGATGAAGATAGAAGGATTCCAATCTGGGTTCCATATTTTCAAAGCTTCAAGTGTCTTATCTTTGTCGCTTGGAGCCTCATTCTGCATAATGAAAAAGGCAATGGCTATTTGGTTGACGCGATTCCATTAAACACCCTTTTTCATCTAATCTTTGGCAAAAGTCACCACCCGCTCCTTGTCTTTACATGCAAGAAAAAGAGTAAGAGCATACTTTGACGTTTCCATTAAACAAATATCTCTTTCATAATGTAAGAGCTATCTCTTCTGCCATGCCATTGTGCTTGTCTTTGCATACAAGAAAAAGAGAGGAAAAGCATACTTTGATGTTTTATAGGTCGCATCCATTAAGCAAATATCTCTTCCATAATGTAAGAGCAATCTCTTCTGCCATGCCATTTAATGTGCAAACAGAAAAGAATGCGTTAGTGGTTTGTTATTCTCAGAAAAATCGGCATAAGTAGCAGTGGCACCAGTGCCAGCAACAAAAGGTTGAAAAGAGATTATCATCCTTATTTGTTTTACTTTTTTGTTCTTCAACCCCTCGAATGACATTTGCTTGGTCTTGCTTGGCTAATTTGCCCTTTGAAAAGGCTAGGTTAAAGTGGTTGCATGTCTTTATGTGAAGGATGGTAACGTCTATTTGAAGCTGCTGGTAGACATTCTTCATGAAACAGATCCTGTCGAACATTTCTGTTCACACTCTTCTCAATTTTATCAATACTTCAAACTCCCTCCAAAACCAACTCATTGATTTTGTGTACAACCTGAGGATTTATTGGTTGCAGAATTCCAGCCCTCTACAAATAAGTTATCGAATTACTACTAAGATATAATTTATTATTAAGTTGTTTTACTGGTTAATACGCTTGCATGAAAAATAACTATAAAAATGCAGCCAAGGTTTTAACAATATAACCCAAACTGCTTTCAACAGGTCTACTCGATCTAAGATGAGTAAAATTGTAAGATAAAGAGCAGTGAGGTAAAATCAATAAAGTAATCAGAACAAACAAACAAAATAAATTCAATTTAAAAAAGAACCCTAAGTGCCTTGCCATCATTGTTTCAACTGAGAGAAGAGATTAAAAGGCTTACCTCGCCAACTGGATATCCAGGATGGTTTTTTGCCAACGAAAACTTGTAGCCGAAAGCAATTCTTTCACCAAATTTTGTACGTTCGAGATAGCTTTTTTTTAGATCAGTTTTTGCTTTGAAAGCGGTTGTATCCATTGAACTAATATAAAAGCAACAAGAGAATTCATGCAATTTGCATCAACAGTATGTGTGAGTGACTGTGCATAATCACATTGAGCCAGCATAAAAGCAATGATGCTGATTCATATTCACTTGTGGGTCATTCCATACCAACCATCCTGGACCCTCCAGCTTGACCCTCTTTAAATTTGTTCAGAACATGTCATAATGTTGTATAGCGTGATTGACCTTCACACTCAAAAGCACTTTTGAAGATATGACGATTTTAAATTTGCTCCCCCCTCGCAATGGCGAGGGCTTGGTCATTTTCGGCCATTTTCAAAAGCGCTTTTCTCAAAATATAAAAACAATAAAATGTTCATATCTTCGAAGCTTTTCATCTGACACTTGTCAAGAAGAATCGTCAGAATGGAGAGCGTAGAAAAATGAGCGGCTATTTATAGGAAAAAGCCGAGTCGTGATGAGAAAGTTTCATTAGTGTACAATCTTTAAGCTGTATATGAATTCCTTTTGTCGGCAGAGGGCGGGGTTAGAAGTTTTGATGAAAGTAGCTTCCAGAGCAGATAGATGAAAAGGTGAGCGGCCTTGGGCAAGAATAGAAAATCTGCTGTCATCATAATGTTGAGCGCAGGTAGGATTTTGTAAAAGATGAAGTCCAATGGCTGAATCAGAAGCAAGAGACTGGGTATTAGTCTGGGTGGAAGATTTGCACCGGAGAGCAGGAAGTAAGCGTTTTTGGAAGAAGAGCAAGAACGGATAGATTTGGGGACATGTTGTTTGATTCTGTCCTGCAGCCTTTGGGAAGTACGGCCTACATACCGACTGTCACAGTGGCATGAGAATTGATAAATCACGTTGCTTTTCTGTAAAGCAGGCAGTACATCCTTGTTGGTAGCGGGGAGAAGCTCCTTGGTAGAGTAAACAACACGTGGTTCCACAGCGGAAAAGCACTGTTTGACAGCAGATTTAACTTGCTTTTCAAACCGGGTAGAAACAGAACCGAGCCATGGGAGACGTAAATAAACAGGGCATTTTTCGGGTCCAAATTTGGGCAGAGCGTGAAATTGCTTCATCTTCATAGCCATAAATGCTTCATCTTCATTCCCAAAACACACAAAAAAGATGTGCCACTCCGACCCATTCTGTCTATGACCGGTTCAGCTCAACACCAGCTAGCCAAATATCTCTCTTCTCTTCTCGAACCTGTTCTCACTCTTTATTCAAGCAACTGCATACGGAACTCTTTCACCTTTGCTGACATCATTAAAACTTCAAATTTGGATCCTTTTTCCGTCTTTCTCTGCTCTTTCGACATTTCGAGTTTATTTACTAATGTCCCTCTAGCGGAGACTATTCAAATCTGTGCTGACGCTCTCTACAGTTCGGAACACCCTCCTGCACCTTTTCCACAGCAAATCTTCGTCGAACTTATGGAGATGGCTACTTCTTCTGTTGAGTTTAGCTTTAATGACATCATGCATCGCCAAATCGACAGAGTCGCCATGGGATCACCTCTTGGACCAGCCCTTGCCAATATTTTTGTTGGCTACTACGAATCTAAACTTTTTCAGACCACTTCAAAACCAGAGATGTATTACCGCTATATGGATGATACCTTCGTAGTATTTAGCAACGAAGATGAATGCGATCTTTTCTTAGACAGCCTCAACTTGCTTCACCCTTCTCTCCGCTTTACTTTCGAAAAAGAATCTAACCTGGCTCTCCCATTTTTGGATGTTCTTGTTGAAAAATCCCCTTCCAAGTTCATTACTTCCATCTATCGGAAACCCACATTCACCGGTTATATCTACACTGGAATTCCTTCAGTCCTCGGAAACGCAAAACTAACCTAATCCTGACATTAACTCATTGGGCTCTTGCCATCTGTTCTCCTGAAAGATTGCCATCGGAACTAGACAAAATCAAATTCATTCTACTGACTAATGGATACCCTGAGCACGTGATCAAGTCGTTTATGGCTATGAAGATGAAGCAATTTCACGCTCTGCCCAAATTTGGACCCGAAAAATGCCCTGTTTATTTACGTCTCCCATGGCTCGGTTCTGTTTCTACCCGGTTTGAAAAGCAAGTTAAATCTGCTGTCAAACAGTGCTTTTCCGCTGTGGAACCACGTGTTGTTTACTCTACCAAGGAGCTTCTCCCCGCTACCAACAAGGATGTACTGCCTGCTTTACAGAAAAGCAACGTGATTTATCAATTCTCATGCCACTGTGACAGTCGGTATGTAGGCCGTACTTCCCAAAGGCTGCAGGACAGAATCAAACAACATGTCCCCAAATCTATCCGTTCTTGCTCTTCTTCCAAAAACGCTTACTTCCTGCTCTCCGGTGCAAATCTTCCACCCAGACTAATACCCAGTCTCTTGCTTCTGATTCAGCCATTGGACTTCATCTTTTACAAAATCCTACCTGCGCTCAACATTATGATGACAGCAGATTTTCTATTCTTGCCCAAGGCCGCTCACCTTTTCATCTATCTGCTCTGGAAGCTACTTTCATCAAAACTTCTAACCCCGCCCTCTGCCGACAAAAGGAATTCGTATACAGCTTAAAGATTGTACACTAATGACGCTTTCTCATTGGTCCTTTTCCAGCCAATCACGACTCAGCTTTTTCCTATAAATAGCTGCTCATTTTTCTACGCTCTCCATTCTGACGATTCTTCTTGACAAGTGTCAGACGAAAAGCTTCGAAGATATGAACATTTTAATCAAGGCAATTCTCAAGTTCTGCACCACCAACCAACTCTTCAAAAACAATAAAACGCTGATTTTTGGTGAATTGATCAACTTTCAGCTATATGTCATACAACAAGTATCAAAATGGCACAGGCTTATAGCATGATAGAAATAGGGGGTGCCAAAGTGTTCACATTTTGACCAGAGAACAAAATTTTGGTCAAGTTTGAACACCTGCATCTCTCATGTGAAGCATAGCATTGCTCTCATTTTTAGCATGATAGCTCCCTACCTACTGGACTTCAACTTTACCAATGTGGAAAGAAAACATTGCTTTCAACAAAAAGTTATTTTGCTTCAAAGTATGCACCAGCGGCAAAATTGCAAAAAACACTATCTTGTGGTGTAAAAATGGCCCCATCAGACACTGTTTTCAACAAAAATTTTTGAGAGTGGAAAGAGGTTTTCTCAAAGTACTTACACACCAAAATTCAACTTTGTTCCGAAACTGTAAATGGATTAGATTCAGTCACCTTTCACCTTGTAATTTTCTCTTAAATTTGAAAAGAAATAAACAAGATTTTTTGACATATGATTTAGATAAAAATTTGACATGTTGTTCAAGACGTTTGGGCTCAATTGTCTACTAAAACTTTTAGCCTGTAACTGCTTATTGTTTAGATGCAATTTTGATGGTAATATGCCACTAGATGGCATACTTTGGTTAGGTAGCATGCGTTTTTGCTTTCATATTACTCGATCATTTGTAGTAGTTTGAAGTTGCAAAATGTTGGATATTGTTGTTGCTAAATCTAATTTGGCTGTTAAATATTTCAACAATACAACTTTAGACAACAGTTTCATGTTCATTATTGTAAACTTACCTAGGCCGGTCAAAAACAAAAAAATTGCTAAAAATGATATTTTTTCGAAAGTGCCAAAACTCAACAACAGCACATCACACAAAATTATGTTTTATGCAACTGCAATTTGCACAATAGTATGCAATGTGTCCCACTTTCTTCAGAGCAGCTTCATTACATATAATAAATCAAGAGTTCTGTCTGGCAGCGAACAATTCTAAAATGTTATCATACTCTGTGGCAGCCAACATAGTTTCTTCTGCTTTGTCCTTGTAAGTGAAGAGGAGCAATTGTGGTTAATATTTCTGTAAATAGTACCCAACACTCAGTTTGGAGATCTTGTGGCCATGCAAAACCAAATGATTAGTTTCATGAACTTGATATAAGCATCCTTGTTTTGATCTGGTCGTTCAATTACAGCACCAATGTACCATACACTGTCATACAAGCAAGCAACATATTTTCCAGGTTGTAAATTTTGATGTAGCTGCTCATGTGACCAAATTGAAAAAATATTATCATCATTTAAAAATTAACTTTAGTTCCTTCATCTGAACACAGCCTTTTCATTGCTAGAGTTGATTTGGATTGAGGGATAAAGCAGTGATGAGATCTAGTGCCAGAAACAGTTGAACACCTTGAATATCTTTGTTCCAATTGATAAGCTTTGATAATGCTTCATTTGGTATTACATGCTCGCCTCTCCTGAACACAAAATAAGAATCTTTGTGAAAAACAAAAAAATATTCGAGAAAGGACACGAATGGTATAGACCATTCGTGATCAACCAAAATCATTCGGCATTGTGTTTAGTTCACTGAAATTGAGTTAGGCTAGCACCTAAAATGGCTGGTAGATATTTTTTGATGAACAATATGCCGCGAAATTCAATTTTAAGAAGAGAAAGAGATTTCAGTCTAGCAGGTTGGACGAAAGAAGAGGTAATTAAAGAATTTAGACTTAAAAATCAGAAATAAGCTACCTTTGTTCTTTACTGCAAAGTAGCATGGCTCCTTTGGGGCACTGATCAACAGATCTTTCACTTCAGCAGAAAGTTCTTATATGCCTAAAAACTTTGGAATCCGAAAGTTTCCAAAACTGCAGCAAAGATTTTATTGACGTTGCTCAACCAACAATTAGTCAAGTTCTCGGCGAATTTGTTGAAAACATGGTCAAAATTGCTCCCAGCTTCATTTACATGCCCAGTAACAGTATGGACATCCGATGAGCAAAACGGGAATTTTATAAAGTAGCAGGATTTCCAGGGGTAATTTGCTGTGTAGATGGGTCGCATATTCCTATCACAGCCCCCCATCAAGATGAGTATGCTTATGTGAATCGAAAAAACTTTAATTCTATAAACATACAAGGAATTTGTGATGCCAACCTTGTGTTTCTTGACTTAGTTGCTAAATGGCCCGGATCAAGCCATGACTCGTTTATATTGCAAGCTTCTCAAGTAACTAATGACTTCGAACAGGGGACATACGGGGACACTTGATTATTGGGTGACAGCGGTTATCCCTTGAAAAAGTGGCTGATTACTGCCATACCCAACCCAGCAACATCTGCCGAGCGTAATTTCAATTTTAGGCATAGAAAAATGCGTTGTTTGATAGAACGAGCTTTCGGAGTATTGAAGAGTAGGTGGAGAATCTTGGATCACACTGGTAGTAGCCTGTGTTATTCTCCAACGAAAGCGGCCAAAATTACAGTGACGTGTTGTGTTCTTCATAACATTTGCCATCATAATGGAACACCTATTTTGGGTTCAAACCCACCTATTCCTTCTCTGGATATAACAGATGATGATCAAACGCCAACCAATGCTGTAAGTGCTTTACAACACTGCATGAGAATCGTTGAAATGCTGCAACCTGCAACTTAATTCCAAACTGTGACTCTCCAGTAACCTTTATTTGCAACATACATTGTCATAGACTCAATTTTGTCCTATTTGAATCTATAGGTTTTAATTACCCCAATTTTCAGATTTTAATTGTTGTTGCTTTTATTTAAAGTCACAAACATGCGAAAACAAAACGCGACTAGACTACAGAACAAAAAAGTGACGTGCTCTGCTTAGCCTATTGGTTGAAGTGCAATTCAGGCACGTTGAAGTCGTTTTGTTGTCGATTTTGCTGTGGAGCGGTAAGACAGCATTGCTCATCAATTTGATTTCTTCGCTTGAGTTCCTGGGCAATATCCAGCAAAACAGCATTAGTTTTTTGCAGTTCATTCGCAATTTGTACAACTGCGTTTTTTATTACATGATCAGCTTGAATGATTTCTTCGTTTTGAGATTCTCGTTTGCTAATTTTCTTCCGCTTAGCCGGAGGTTCACTTGTGCCCAAATGAACTGTAGTATCGAGAGGACTTGAGAGCGATGATAGCGACGTTGTTTCATGCACATTTGTCAGTGGTGGTGATTGATCGATGCGATCACTTTGTGGCAATGAATTTAATATTGCAATAGCACCTGCCCCATCACAGCTTTGGGTTTCTGGAATTCCTTCCATGAATACCGGGCCTATAAACCTCGCAATTCTAAATTGCAATTCTGTGGGAGTTGAGGCTGCATTAGTACCCCCTCCAGTTTTACGGACTTCTTTATTGTACTACGCTACAGCTTTTTTTGCGATAGATTTTGTGTTGAACCACTTCTTTTTCACTTTATCTACCTCAAGCTTCGGACCGGCACCCAGAGCATTTATGTGCTGAGTAATTTCCAGCCATTTTGCATCTACCATACCTTTCATTTTGGAATTAGTGAGTGGACCCGTTAAAAACTCATAGTGAGTTTCAACATTCTCCACCAAATCGTTTACTTCTTCGGATGTCCAACGTCTCGGCATTGCGGCTCAGGAATAATTTTCAGCTTGTAGGCCAGAAAGTATTAGGCTATTTAGTGTGATGACAAACGAGATGATGTGAGCCTATACGAGTACGACTGATTCTAAATGATTGTCTCACGCAACAAAATACTGTGTGATTAGAAGTATACGTTTCTATGTCTCCCGAATAAAGAATACGCATACAAATGAAGCATGTAATGCCTCTCCCAAACGTTCTTACTCGTGTTTGCTCGAAAAGAATACAAACAAATAACTCCTTCCCGAACCAAACACGAACGCGAACACAAACCAGTATGTAATGAGCCCCCAGAGTTCCTTCGTGACCTCAATTCTCTCAAGAATGAGGTAAAACGACAGGTTGAAGGGCTACCCTCGACGACAGCAACTGTTTGCAGCTAGTTTTTTTTCAAAATCTAGTTTCGGTCATTTGACCGACTGTAAGATATTTTTTTGGTCATTTGAATTATTTTTCGGTCATTTTCTTATCAAAGTAAAATGTACAATATTTTGTTTTATTGAGGTTTTATTAAAAGAATACAAACACAAAACAAAATTTACAAAACACGACCATAAAAACAAAACATTTTAGGTCAAATTACTTCTAGCAATCTCTGCTAAATTGATATTACGCTCTGCAGCGTGTATGATGTACAAACGCTGCAGTGATGCAAAAAGGCGTTAGATAGCATAATCAATCTACAAAAGTCACTAAGTAATTCCGAGTTACTGTGATTTAACGATCACGAAATGATCCATCTTTAACTAAAACTTACCTATAAAAAGACTTAATATGAACGACGCAAGGTCGCAGTTTTGTTCTTTCACAATACAAGAACAACTAAAAAAACATTACTTGTTGTTGTATTTTTTTAAAATTATCAGAACTAAAACTTATAAGCTGGTAAAAATTTGCAAGACAATATCACAACTTTTGAAAAAGCGTTAAACTTAACCAAACCATGAAAAAACAATCCTGCACAAATAATGTCTCAATGTTTAGCCATCCATATTTCTTCTTCAGCCGTTGGCATGTTGGGTTGTGAAGAAAAAGCACTGGAACCCCTGTTGTTTGCGATGTACCCGGACCGCTTTATAGATTGTAACCAATGGCTGTATGTGTTCCCTCTAAGTTTTGAACTTCTGAGTTGGTGCTGAAAAAAGTGCGAAAATACGCTAATGTTGTTGCAAAAAGGGCGTAGCCCCTAGGTCTTGTGAATCCGCCAGTCCACAAAAAAATGCCGAAATGAGTATGCTCCAAAGTTCCATCGCTAGATAGCGATAAAGACTTATACTAAAATTTTCCTGTTTTTGCTTTCCTTTGTGTGGAATTGCAGTTGCTACCAATCATCATCTTGAAAGTGCTGTGACTTAAATTTAGATAAGTGTAATTACCTATCACTGATGCTGAATAAATAAAGTGTAGGTCGATGGGATCCATAGTATGACATTGTCAAAATGTTGTCAAAAAAAAAAATAGAGCTTACTTAAAGTGCATCAAGTTGACTTTTGGTGAGTTCGTAGTAATGAGTCTCAAGACGTACGGTAATTCTTTTATTTTGACATGTAGTAGTATCCTTATAATAAGTTAAAGCAGCGATATATATGCAGCGAGTGAACAAAGAGAAACAAAAACAAAGACACGTTAATTAAATTCCTTATGTCTCGCAATACTCGTTCATTATGCAATACCACCCATAGCAATGAGCGATATGTGCCAATAACCGGATACCGCAGACATAATTGCACGAGGACAAAATAAATTATTGACTCGGCCACCACAGACTCAACAAAAAATGAGCAATATTCATTGCAATTAGCAACTAATAGTTTCGTACAAATTAACACAAAAATGCTGCATTACAAGACAGTAATTAAAAAAAGTGGTCGTAAACTGTCACAAATTATGTTCGTGAAAGCTGTAAAAAAGTTACTAAGCCAACAAATTAATTGAAAATATTTTGGGTTGTAGTTTCAGCCCCTCTCTGAGCGAAATTCTTCTGGCTGTGCACCTGTGCAATTAAGAATAGCATGGGGCGCAATAGATTTAGCACACGAAAAATAAATGACACTTGTTGTCAAACAATATTTGAAGTCTATGTACATTGTATAATAGTAACTTAATAAAAATGTTGGATAAAAAAATTCAAAATCGCAAGCTGTTATCAGAAATGTAGCCGTTCTGATAGCAAAAGTGTAAATTAAATGCATCACTGAGCTTTACAGCATTACAGGTGCAATCATCACAACGATTATAACCGCACTACAGCATAATACTTCTGCTTCAAACACTTAGCATTCTTATCGCAGTTTCTAATAAATTCATACTTTATAACTTTTATCACGTGAAGCTAAATTAAAGCGATAAAAAAGCAAACAAGCAAAGATTACAATAAAAATAACCAAACAAAAACTAAATAAATAAATCTGCGATGCGTTTAGAAATTTTTTCTGAAGGGAGAGAGTCGAGCTCTGACGGTCTGATGGTGTCGGCCAAAAATCGACGGTTAGTTGTGGCATTCCAGTCAGTTCCAGTTAGTAAAAACTCAATTGAAAAGTTGTTCTTCATCAACTACTCTCTCCCCTTTGCAGCTCATTAGCATCCCCAGATGAAGGGTTTTCAATCGGTTTCTAAAAATATTGGTAATTAATTGTTTACTGAATGATGCATTGAAGCATGAGGTTTGGATTGGTTGTATTAACGCCCAGTGGACACAAAATGTTTAAAAGACGTCTAGAACGGAATTTGGTCTAAATGTTGTCTATTTTGCAAAATGCATTAAGTTGAATAGACGTCTTTACAAAGACGTCAAATATACCCTAACTCAATCACGTGTTAAGGAGTATAAGTTACGTATATTCGACTTCTTTGTAAAGACGTCGTTCCCACTAAGTATCTAAACAAAAATTAAACCACCTGGATTAATTATGTCTTCTGCATAAATCTAGATCATGTTTAAACGTTTAACACATAAGTGTTAGATAATAAGTTCTACTGATTTATTTAAGACTTCCAGGCTTATAACATGACACAAATTACTTTGCCTTTTTTATTTATAATCAAACTTGTTTTCCATTCATTAATGCCAAATGTGCTAATGGCCTATTTAGGGGGCCATAAGCAAAGTCCTCCGATCGTTTGGCTTTGGTGCAAGATGCAATACGAAAGACATCCTAACATCGAAAAAGCCTTCCAAGCGATTTGTCATCATTGCAATTAGCTTGTATTGGGTGGAGTTGAAGCAGATTTCACATTTTTATACCATGCCAAAGTGTTTGCTACCTTAAAAATGTAAACATCGTTGTTACTCTTTCATGGTAAAATACAAAAAAAGATTCCAAGCACTATTATTGTGTAATATTATTTTCGTTGAGACAAATCAACCTTTTTGTGTCAATTTAGATATTGATAATGTACTATAATCTTCTTTTTCTGTGTATAAGAGCCAGTAAAATTTGGGTCAAGGGTGACGGTTTTTAAATGTTTATCAATTTTAACACTTTATTTATTCTTTAATTTTAATGGAGTAACACGAGTTCATTTTTGCTTAAATAATCATTGCTTTTTGTTTTTGATCCTGATTGTTGAACAAAATAGTACAATCCAATTGCTATGATTGTTATAACCTGGCTACCACTTTGTTACGATAAGGTACTCTTAAAATAATTTTACTAAAATGGAAGTTATCATTTTTTTGGTTTGGCTTGTGATCCTATTAAAATGTTCTTATAAAAAACAGTGCATAATATAAGAATTAGTTATGACATTAAACAAATAAAGAGACGTTCTGTTTAATGAAACATAAAACAGTAATGTTTTCTCTTGAATGACATCAAATAAAATATGATTGCTCTTCAGCAATTATTGTTTTTTTTCGTAGAATTTCGTAGAAAGCTTGATTTTTTTTTTCCTTTTGTTTTTAACACATACTGTAATGAAAGTCTGTCGCATGCTGGCGATGAACTGATTCTGTTTAGGTTGCCACTTGACTTGAAGACCCTTAAACGGTCCCTTCGTGGAGAACCTGTATTCTTTCTTTTTTGTAGATAATTGTGTTTATTTTGTTTTAATACAATACGATACATGCTTTAGCTATAAAATAATGATTTTTTTATTCTCTGTTTGCCAAGTGAGATGCCAAATAATTTTAGTGCAAAATATTGTTGCAAACAAATCAGTTTTTTGCTTGTTGTAACAGAAACTTTTGTGAAAGAGTAAGGAAACTAATATCCGCTTGAAGGTGTTGAGTCAAAAATTTTTTTTTTTCTTATTCCTTTATCTAAGAAATTAAATCCTAGAAAGCTTTATTATATTGTAATACTGCCGATACAGAGGCAACCACTATTTTGAGTATAATAATTTATTAATAATTCTTTGTGCTCTATGCAGTACCATTCTCCCATCTCCGCTTCACCTCATACTATCTTTCGGTAAAAACTTCTCATAATTCCAGTGTTACAAATTCTATGTTACCAGCGATGGCAAGCATCACGTTTCAATGCTTCTTAGCTAGGTCTTACAGTCTTACTGCAAAGCGCACACAACTTAAATTCAGATGCCTGTGACATAATTTTCGAATTGCAAAAATGAGGAATGAAACTTGTCCAATTTTGTGTTCATTTTATATAGCACTGAAGTGTGCAAACTTTGATAATTCTTGTTTACTGAATAATGAACTGTAAAAGAGTAGAACAAAAAAACTCGACCACTTTTGAATAATCTTCAATTAACATTTTTGCTGGGAGGTTTTGATAATAATTTGAGCAACTCTATACATCCTGCTGTTTTGACACGGGGTCACACAATCAAATTTTTTGCACAATTGTATTGCATCAAATGTGTAAGAAGTTGTGCAGACTTATGATTTAATGTTATGCGCAGCTGTCGTCAATTAGATTAAACAGTACGTGAATTTGATAAAAGGTATCTGGAAAGCCCTGCTCAGATGCTGTGGGAAAAGTGCCATCCACCATGGTCAACTATTTTCCCAGCAAGATATCAAAGTGCCGCCATGGTCAACGCCTGCTGTTAAATTTTTTTTTCAAAGATTTAAATGTGGTGTGGGAGTTGTTTTTCATATTTGTTAAAGATCACATACCCAAGTTTTCCTAATTGCTAAACTTATTTTTAGTGATAAAATTGCAGTAGTTTTTAACTTTTTGTTTTTGCTACGCCTCCAAAAATTTGATTCAAAAATTGTAATTTTATTGTTAAAAAATTACTAATGAGGAGTGAGAAGTTGTGAGGTAAAAAAAGTTCGTGAACGATGTTCTTTGCGACGTGCTTTATTGAATGTAACAAAAGCAGAACTGAATTCGAAAATCTTGATATATTTGCAAATGTTGAACTTGAACCCAGAAAAATAAAAATGAGATACATGATTAGCTGCTTATCAACTCACATAAAAAATCAATCAAGTTGGCATTCATCTTCATGCTCTTTTTCATTAAAATATTTGATTGCATTTCACACTTACGATATACGATTGGTTGAGAAAAGAAAACCAAAAAATTTGTTTACATTAAAACGTGTAGTATTTAACGCAAAACGCCAACAATAGAAAATATTAAGTTATTTTTTGGAGTTGACCACAACTGACCATGAACAAACTGACTGTGAACCAAATGATGTCGATTAGCTGAGAAGAGTGATCATTAGCACATTTTACTATTCCCAGAGCCATCTTGCTCAAATCCTCACTTTGTCACAGAATCAGTGACCAAATCACTGTGACAAAATTGTTGGTTTGCGGTCAGTTTGTCGCGGTCAGTTGACATGGCTCGATTTTTTTGTCTGGTAAACCAACAAAAACATATTTCGGATGTTGGATTTCAAGTTTGTCTTTGATTGGTTAATCGCTATCCGGAAAGAACTTTAATGGCAGTTGAAAGCTCGAGCAGAGGTAAAATTTGGTTAGCATATGTTCAATAATTTTTCCAGTTTAAATACTTTCATTAAGTTGCAATAATTGTTCAATTTTTCATTTGGTTTTAGTCCAAACACTAGAAATTCCTTTTGATGAAAATTTGGTTAAAAAGTTGAAATTCATTACGCTTTCGTCGATTTACCATCATGCTGTTTCCGATTTTCAGCTTTCTATGTTATGTCGCTTTTAAGTTATAAGTTCCGTAAATGAACTTCAAATATTTCCACAAAAATTAGGTTTCAGTGTGGGGGACTTGGAGATACAAAGGTATCTTGAGATATATAACTGCATGAAATATTTTTTTTGGTTTTATGCCGTTTTTGAATGAGACTGCCTTTGAACATCAAACTTTTGGATGTTTGTTTACTTGCATGTTGCGCGCGTTGCGAAGTCTCGCTGAATTGACCAAGCAAAAATAAATTATAAACGCAGCAAGGCCAATTACCCTGGCCTTTGCTGTCACGCTCCACAATCAACTGGAACGTCATCAAAAAAATATGAAACGTGAAGCCAACTCGATAGCTTTGTGAAGGAATACTGACTTTAACCATTGAGATTGTGGTCTCTAAGATGACGAAGTCACCATGTTCCTATCGATACCGCTATAGGATATTATTTGCTCGAAAAGTCGACTCAGTGATGCAGGGAAGTCGAAGCGCTGCTCTCAATGATGATGAAGTCACAAGATTACAAAGTCACCATGATGAAGTGTCTATATGACGAACTGACTGGCATTCAAATAGCCAACTATTTTTTCTGTGTTTAACTGTAACTTTTCAAGCCGAAGTTATATCTGATATGCATTACTTTTGGCTAGGCCAGTCTTTAACCAAAAAACCCGAGTTTGAAAGGCCTAGCTGATACCTTAAACACAACGATAGGAGACTGCACTGTACAATGCTAGCTTATTACTTTCTGATCTCAGTCAAACCAAAACTAGGTTAAGCCAGCTTGGGAGCTCTGAAAACTCACAGCTGGGAGCCTAAATGCGGTGATAGAGGTCTACACTGTATTAAAATAGCCTATTACTTTCTGTTCTATTATGTTTCAAGTCAAAATTATGTTACTTACAGGTAGGTTAGGTGAACTTTTAACTAAAAACCCGATTTTGATAGGCTTAGCCAGTAACGTAAAAGAATGCAAGACTACAGCATACTAGGCAAGCTTATTACTTTATGTTGCATTATTTGGCAAGCCAGAATTATTTATATTACGCATTGTGTCTATCTTAAAACCTACAAATTATTAACTACGCCCACATCTTTCTGCTACTCATTATCTTGTATGCTACTTTGCAATGATTTGTACTCACTAAAAAAATGTAGTTTTTGTTTAGGGCCACTAATGTACAGTCACGAGACCAAAACAGAGTCTGTGTCCAGTACAGGTTTTTTCTAGAGGTACATGGTGCAGCAAAGACTGTGAATCACTTGAAACTTACAAGTTAGTTGTGCAACATTAATTTTGTTAATTGAAAAAGGGTACACAATATTACCTGTATTAGTGAATGTGATTGCTGGAGTAGTAGACATTTTGTTGAGAGATAAATTTACACTTTTAAACATAAATTACTGAAAAAAGATATGTTAGTTTAAAACGGGAGAAAATGATTAGCCCATTGCAATCTTTTTTAAAACAAAAAAACGTCAAATTAATCGGCGGATGATTTAAACATAGGCAAAATGGTTGACAAGGAATTTTTAATAGGGTAAAAGTCATCAAGGACTTACACAGTGTCTTGGGCATTTAGATTTTAATTTATAGCAAATCAGTTTTTTAAACGTAGCGACAAAATGCAAAAAAATATTGATGGATGGTTGAAGAAGACTTGAAACTTGGTATGCACAACTTTTTAGGCATTCAAGGTTAAAGTAGTATTTAAACAACATCGATAAAGAGTTAACAGACATAGAAAACTTTATGAAATACGTTTTTCAGGAGTACTCGTTTGTTTGTGATTGTAAATATTAGGAAGAAATTGGTGATGATTGTTTTTAAAGACTACAGTGTTGTTTCAGTAATGAATTGATTAGGGAAAATGGCATTCTTTAGCTTAGTTGGGAGTAAAATGATGGACCGGACGAAATTAACAAAACTGCGAAAATTAGCAAGAAAGTCATAATAAATGTCTACAGTTGTTCTAAAACTGTGGACTATTAATTAAATAATTGTTTTGGGAAAATAAGTAGAAGTGATTTGTTGTTAGCAATTTCGTTATTCTGAAGCATAGAAACAAAATAGTTATTTTGACAAAACGATTCTGGAGAGAAAAGCAAGAAATTGGTTGATGGTTGCTATTTGTGTCGATCCTGAGACTAAAGTTAGACTGTAACATGAAATATAATAATAGCTTTTAAATTATCATTGTTTAGCTCATGAGCGCCATCATCGATTTTGAAAAAATAAAACGTTGTTCACTTTTCGTACTTCGAACTGGACATGAAAATTGGTACTTACATAACTTTTTTCATAAGCACTCATTAATTTGCTTGTAATTTCAAATATTACGAAGAAATTGGTGCTAAATGTTTCATTAGTGGATTGATTACAGCGAAATGGCATTCTTAGCTTTGCAGGTTGTAAAATGATAATGCAAGGTCGAAATGATAATTGGTTTGGCTTTTGTAAGCGTTAAAGCAAATGAAATGAAATTTGGACAAAAATCTGTACAGGACAAAATTAACAAAACTGCGAAATCATCAAGAAAGTGACAATAAATGTCAACAATTGTGTTAAAACTGTGGACTATTAATCATTTTGAGTGAAGAAGTGGAAGGGATTTGTTGATGAGGATTGTATGAAGTGAAAAGTTCATTGAGTTCACTTGAAGTGTCAGAATTTTTTTCCAAAACCAAGTTATTGGTATCCAAAGAGTTGCTTAGAGAAGCTAAAGTAGAATCGCCTTCTTTGACTTTTTTTGCCAATTTATTATAAACTTTTGCAATGTTTCTTTTCAATTACAAATTGGATTGTTTCATTTCTGACGTTGCATTTTCATAGTTTTTTTTCCCTTCTAATTTTCTTCCCATCAAAAAATTGGTCATGCCTTTGTTTAAACGTTTTTCAGTTTGTGGAATAGCTCGTTGAAAAGCATCAAAATGAGTATTCATTTCAATGTTAACAATTACTTTTTATAACATTAATTGTTACCATATCTATTAAGGAAGTTTTCCTGAAATTTAAAAACATAAAACAGTTTGAAACGTGGGTAAATAGAATTTTTTTGATAAAATAAGCGTTGATTGATGTATAGTGGCCTATTTAAAACAAGTTTTGTAAGATAACCCTTAAAAATTGAAGTTATTGAAACTAGATAAGAGTTTGGTGCTAGGAAGAGAATCTTATTTATATGATTTTGGAAATACATATTTCGAAGTGTTAATCTTCTTGGCACCTGGACCATCATTATCACGAATTCCTTTTCTATTTTTTATAGAAACTTCAACAAGTAAGTTTCCTCTGTTGTTGATACTGATACTGTCCATTAGGGTCACCGGCGCAGCCAGAAATAAAAAAGGGGGAGGGACTGAATTTTTTTTGCTGTGATTAAAGCATAATTATGCTAATCAGAAAGTTTTCAGTTAGGCAAATTGCAACAAATTACAAGGTTTAGCGATAACAGGCAGGAGTCCTGCCGTCGTTCATGCAGCAGACACATTAAAAAATAAATGAAAGAGAATAAAAATGGTTTCAGCTTGTTTAAAATTTTATTCTATTTGATGATACAACAGCGGACACAAAAAACGCATTTTCTTAACCTAAGCCATAGAAGAAAGTCGCAAACCGCTGTTATTATTCAGGCTAACGAGCATAATAATATTTCAACTTTCAAATATAGTATAATGTAACAAATTTAGAGCAAATGAGATGTACATTTAGCAAAAACATACATACAATCCCCACCTATTCCCAAAAATGATTGGTTTTTGAAAAAATAAGTGCTCCCTATTATTATTTATGTTAATTAACACCACGTTCTGAGTGCTATCTTCAGGCGGAAAAAATGCGCTATATTGTGGCTTGCCAATTCAAAGTTTTGTACTTCATTACTATACTGTTATTATTATCATTGGTATGAAATGGGGATTTAAGCAAGAATAACGCGATAGCAATCGACCATTCCTTACATGCGGTTAATTGTCTCAATCAAATAATGCGAATCTGAACGCAGCATTCGCGGAAAAATGGTCATAATGAAGTACAATGGGTTTATTTGTACAGCGCACCGCGAACGAAATGTGGTTCGCATTAAAAACTGTGTAAAATGCTTCCATAGCGAATTTTTGGCTCGGCCTATACTGTGCGTAAAATCAGGAACATACGAGTGTGTCGTTAGTTTGCTTGAAACAACTGACTGCTTTTATGCTGGTAAGGCGATACGCTAAGCGTACCAAATTTGGTTCAAAATAAACTTAACACAAACCTTTGCTTTCACGATTTTACGTATAGTGTAGATTGGGAATAGACAATCGGCATCTGTGCGACTTTTTGCTCGCTACCAGCATACTGAGTTTAGACTGCGACACAGTTTGAACAATGTCGGTGGACTCATTGCTCTGACAGGCAACGAGAACACTCTTACAAATCAACACAGCTATATGGTGTAATATGCTGACATAGAAATGGATAGAAAAAGATTTCCTAAAAATAAATCAGTGTACTATTTACTGTAATAAACACTTGACATTGTGCAGTTTAAAGTTGTAAAATTAATTCAAACCAGCCGATTCCCCGTTCACCCAACCCCAGCTGAAAATAAAATTAAAAGATCAAACTGACATCGCAGCTATGCTTTTGCTAAACTATAAAACGTTTTGGGCTATATTATATTGACTCCGACGTTTTTCAGGTAAACGGGCTCCCTAGGGCTAGGCGGTTGGTTGAAATGTAAGCCTAAATAAGCCTGTTTATTCCAATTAAGTCTAATATCTTTTTAAGTGTAAACGCAAAAAAAAAACAGGCAAAATGCATGCAATCAAATGACATGTGTATATTTACACGCATAAATACTCGTGATCGGTAAAACGGACCCAATACAGTGTGATAAAAAATAAATTTTGACGTTAAAGATGTATCTCAAGTCATTCTTTTGGGAAAGATATTTTTTTCCAAATGTTGTCAACTAAAATATTTTCGAAATTTATTGGGGTCGAAATACGATTTGACTATGATGACATTTAATTCGTGGACTGATACACAACAGATCTAGGCCGCCCCAAATTCTCACCGGTGTCTGATTCTACTTTTTCGAGAATGATAAGTTTTGAAACCAAATGGATAGCGGTTTTTGGTGCAAAATTGCGCAGCTATCTGCCTCATTTGCGTTCTCCTGCAAAAGCAAAGCGGAATGCTGACACGATATATTCCAAGACAGCGCGATATGGGTTATGCAATAATCCGAACACTTTCAATAAATATCATCCCTGACTATACAAACATTCCGACTCTCCGGGTTTTGTTCTTACCCTGTGTTGCAAAAAGGCAACGTGGCTGAAGTCTTCCAATAAAATTAAGTTTCCATGCGCGATTACTGTGTTAATGTGACGTAATAGATAACTTTTTCAATCATGTTTACCAAAATTGATTTTTTGATTGTAACTCATTTCCATTACTATGTTAATTATGATTCAAGTTTCCTTTTTGCTGCAAACGTTTTTTCAACTCGAACATCTCGGAAACAATACAAGCTAGATGGCTGAAATTTTTTCAAGATATAGAAGCTAACGATCGTGGAAAAAAGTTCAAAAATAGCAAAAGTTTTGACATCGCTTATTTGCAACTCATGGTAGAATTACACTCGAGCTTAGCATTTTTATATACGTTTTTTAACACTTTGTCTAATAATTTTTGTGAAATTGAGCACTTTTAAAAGGGGGGGACTGGTCCCCCTAATCCCCTCCCCCCTGGCCGCACCGGTGATTAGGGTGACTCTTATTTCAACAATTCCAAGGTTTACCTCTAAACCTTATTTAAATACAATAAATTTACTTAATTTCGTGATCTGAGATCCAAATCAATTAATCTTGCTACCAAACTACAGGTAGGCAAGCACTGAAGACATGAAATAGTTTACTTGTCAATTTTCAGAATTTTGTTTTTTTGTGTGTATATCATGGCCACACTAAAAAAACTAATGCTATCACACCTGGCCATTAATTAACTGCAAGTTTCAAATCTAAAGCAGTCTTAGAGTTAGTTGATTCCGAACAGCCAATAGAAACTAATCAAGTTGCAAGTGGGTGCAAGACTTGTCTTGATGGATATTGTCACCATTGCTTTTGAAACAATAAGATTAACGTGCATTCATGAGTCAGAATGTTAGGATGCTTAGGCACTTGAACTAGTAGGACTGAAGGCCAAATCAATGGATTTATCTCAAGTTGGGGTAATCGCATTAAATTAGATAAGTGTTGACTCCATCCTCTTTGACCCAGTCATTCTACTTCGATATTTTTCTTGTTCCAAAGCCTATCCATAAAAAAAAACGAGTCTAGTATTCTTTTTCAAGGCACTTAATCCATAGAAAAACAATTTTTGTTTATTGAGAAATCTTGAAGCAGCATGAGTTTTTATTTCAAATCTCACACTAGCATATAAAATGCATCTTGTAAAGCATTTGCAGTACTACTTTGAGTTGCCAAGATGTACAATTATGTCATGATTACAACATGATTGTTTAACATTTTAACTTAAATTATATCATTAACAACACAACATTACTCCAAACTTTTGAACAATTAGTTGTTAGTGACTGATGATTACAAGGTTTGTAACATTTAGAAATCAAAAGTGTTGTGCAGTTCAATGCAACTAAATACATATGGATAAAACTTCAAAACGAGGTTACATGTCATAAATGAAACCATAAAGATACTAACTTATTGAGGTATGGTTGTTTATTGTTTATTTCAAGGACAGCAACAGTGCAAAAATAACCAAGTCTTACAAGAAAGAGATTTGTAAGCACTAGTGCAGGTAGTTGTGCATAATTGTAGCAAGGATTGCAATAAAAATAATCTCTTAATGAATGTCCAAAATTTGTTTAATACCTAGTATTGAAAGCACAAAATTTATTTGGTAAAAGTTGTTGTTGCAGTTGTTGTAGCCTCCTGTCACAGACAGTGTCAGACGCTAACTGTTGGATGTTCCTCACACTTTTCATTGCATTGATTAGTTGGTGTTTGGAGGAATCTGCCCCTGCCTAGTAGTTTCCAGCAATCCAATGTTTTTGTGGATTTCTTCAAATTTTTGTCCACTGAATTTACTGCTTGTTTGAAGCTACCAAGTAAAGATAATCAATAATCATCATAAAGCATCTTATCCAAGGACTCAACAACATGAACAGGGTGCAGGCTGAATCGAGATTATTCAATCAGAGTGATCGTAAACACGACGCCTTTAGCCATTCGGCCACACTGCCGATTACAGACTGTTTCATACTACTGTGAATTCATTACAGAACAAACATTAGTCACAACTAACAAAACTGTGGTAGCAACAGGAAAGCTGCGAAGGGACCATTTGTATAGCTCTTCTAGTCAAGCAGCCACCCTAAACACTTGAAGCTATGGAATTGTGATATGTTTGTGTAATTTGAAACTGTTTAATCGCATTGATTTGGGTGAACGTCTAGAAATAGATTAAACTTGTTCAGTCTGTTTTAGTTGTGTTTAACTACAACTTTTTAAAATCCTTGTTAAAGCGATAAAATGATACTTGCTTTAGTTCTTTCGTTAGCTCATTTCAAGCTTTCGCTTTGGAAAATTTTATTATGTTGTGCAACTGGAAAGTTTTGTATCTGGGTGTATAATATTGCTTAAACTTGTTTGAGTTTCTTTTTTCTCTGACGCTAACTAAGGAAATTTCGTGAAAGTAATCTTCAAATTTAGTTGGTAGGTGTTCATGGGTGAACTGAAGCTTAACTTTACAGTTTTCGAACTATTTCAATGTATGAAGTTTCAAGACATTAAGATTTAGGTAGTAAGGTTTCTCTGTCTCAAACCAGTTACTGCCTGGTGCAATTTTAACTGCTTTATTTTGCATTCTTTGCATTTTAATCTGTTCATTGGTACAAACGTTTTTAGTTTGGACATGATACCAATTGATTTGGAAACTTTTGTTTCTATGTATTTGATGTGATTTTGAAAATTTAAGTTGTTGTCAATATGAGGTCTGTTCAAAAAGTTCGTAGACTGAAGTCATAACACAAAATGTACTTTCTACAGCTGTTACAGGTCTGGGTCTCCTTTATAGTAGTTTCCTTCCCAACGCACACACTTATCCCAGCGGTGTTTCCACTTGTGGAAGCAGTCTAGGTATGCTTCTTTTTTAATGCCCTTGAGCTTCTTTGTCACATTTGCCTTAATCTCTAGAATGGTCTCAAATCTTCTTCCTTTCAAAGGTCTTTTGAGCGCGGGGAACAAGAAGAAATCACATGGAACAAGGTCAGGTGAGTAAGGGGGGTGGGGAAGAACAGTGATGAAATGTTTGGCCAAAAACTCACGATTTTTGAGGGCTGAATGGGCTGGAGTGTTGTCATGATAGAAAAACCAGTCACCACTTCTCCACAATTCTGGCCTTTTCCATTGGATGGCATCCCTCAGATGTTTCAAAACTTCAATGTAGTAGGTCTGGTTCACTGTGGAGCCTTCAGGAAGGTACTCGTGGTGGACAACTCCACTAGCATCAAAAAAAACTGTGAGCAGCGTGTTGATTTTGGATTGAACTTGGCAAGCTTTTTTGGGTCGGGGGATGTTTTGCTCGTCCGCTGTGAAGATTGGACCTTTGTTTCCACGTCATAACCATAAACCCATGACTCATCACCTGTTATGATCTTTGACAAGAATTCTTTATCATTTTCTGAGTAATCAAGCAAATCCTGACAGACTTGAACACGATGAGCTTGTTGATCACTTGTCATCAGACGTGGCACAAATTTTGCAGCAACGCAATGCATCTTTAATTCTTCTGTCAAAATGTGGTGACAAGAGCCTGCCGAGATCCCACATTCTTTAGCAAGCTCTCTTACAGTCAGACGTCGATTCGCTCGCACCAGAGTGTTGATTTCATCAATTTGTGGGTCATCAGTTGATGTGGAAGGACGTCCAGAACGCTTATCATCTTCAACATACAGCCGATCATTCTTGAAACGCTTATGCCACCTGAAACATGTCGCTCGCTTCATGGCAACATCACCGTAAGCCATGTTAAGCATAGCAAACGTTTCCGTAGTAGATTTTCCCAACTTGACACAAAATTTCACAGCAAATCGTTGCTCTTTCAAGTTATTCATTTTGAAAAAAAATTTGTAAACCTTAAAATCCGACAAACTAAAAAACTATCCTTAACTTAACTGAACATAACCAGCATTAAAATAAAGATATCTGCAATCAGAAAATGGCGTCATAATCAGCTGATCTCTGTGAACCTAGCGACACCAAGCGAATGCACCTGGAACAAATGAGAGCTGCGCAGTTCAAACAGTCTACAAACTTTTTGAACAGACCTAGTACGTATACGCAAATATTTTGCTGATTTAACTACTGGGAGTGACACATTGTTTATTATAGGTTGCTACTGAAGACGATTTTCCTTTTATTTAGGAAAATTATGAGGCATTGAGATTTTGAAGGGTTAATTGCTATGTTAGTTTTCACTGTCCAGTTACAGACAATTTTTAAATCAGAATTTACTTTCTTTTCAAGCACATTAAGGTTGTCATTCGATATTATCAAACAAGTGTCATTCGCAGAGAACCTCGGTGTAGTGTTTAAGGAACAGTTATGGAGATAATTGATAAAAACCGAAAATAGTAAAGGTCCTGATAAAGATCCCTGGGGTAACCCACACTTAACTAGTCTTAGGAAGGAATGGTAATAATTCATGGCAACAAACTGTTTTCTGTCGGTCTAATACGAATTAAATAAACGATGAGGGATTCCTTGCTTCCAGTATTTGTCAAGTTTCTTAAGAGTAATATGGTGATTTACAGAATCAAAAGCCTTTTTTAGGCCGAGCATGATTAAAGTGATATACAGTCTATTATTTATTTTATCGTATGCAATAGTAATTACATCCAGGATCGTGTGGCTGGTTGAGTATTTGCGTCGGAAACCATACTGGGTAGGGGCAAATACTGAGATGGTTTCAAAAAATTTTTTTAATCTTTTATGAATTATTTTTTCAAACACTTAGAGATACTTGTCAATAATGCGATATTTCTGTAATTGGATTTACATGTTTTGGACCCGAATTTGGAAAATGAAATGACTTTGTCTACCTTTAAACAATCAGGAAAAACCCCCAGCAACAAACATTGATTTATCAACATATTGAGTATTGGTGCAATTACTTACGATGCTGCATATAAGTAAAACGCTGACATGCCATCATACCCTTCAACTTTTTTGTTGAAGGAGAATACATTGCAGCCTGAATTTCGTGAGGATCAGTCGCAGACAAAAAGAGTCTAGATGAATATAGACCATCAAAGTTATCATTATTAGATGAGTTTTGAGTTAATTCTGCTACATTTGTTAATTGAATCTGCAATACTTACATCTACAGGACAAAAATGTTTGTTCAAATTTTCAACAGTTACTTTGGAATCGTCAGTAATTTTACTATGAACTTCAAGTTTTTTACAGACAGGAGTCATGTTGACTTTAGAGTCCAGCAAAGAATTTACTGTTTGCCACAATTTTGATTTATCGTTTTTATTAGCTGCAAATTCATCTCTATAGTAAGATGTTTTTGAAAGTAATTTTAGTTGTGTTAATTTATTTACATATTTTTTATTAGAGCTTGACCGATATGACTTTTTCAGGCTGATACCGATATCGATATTTCCGAAATTTTTAGGCTGATATTGATAACTGATATATTAACTTATTAGCTACGAAGCTTTGTAACTATTTTTCAACTAATTTGACACTAAAAGCTTCACTAATCCCCATCCAAAGAAAGACTATTGCACACACAAGCCACACTCCAGTATTATTCAATGAAAAAACAAAAATACAACGATTTGGCAATCATAGGCAAGAGCGGTTGTGCTTGCTCTCAAAAATAAACAGTTTAGGGTAATTGTTCTAAGCTGATATTTTATCGGTGGTAAACACCGATATGATATATAGGCTTGACCCTGATATCGGCCGATATATATCGGCTGACCGATATATTGGTCGAGCTCTATTTTTTATAGTATAGCATAACATAACATAACACGGTACATGTCGAAAATTAAAATTTAAAACCCTACAGTCTGTTTCACTTGTAATTGAGATCATCAGGGGTATCTTATTCAAATAGTGTTATGTTATTCAAATAGTACTATGTTATGTTATGATATTTACTCTGGCCTACGCTGTCGAGTAGCTAGGGTAGAAAAGCAAATGTAGCTAATGTAGAAAAGCAATGCAATAACTTCAAAAGATTCTCCCGAAATTTGGTTTCATCGAATTGCTTGATATCATGATGAAAGTAGTGGTGTGTGGATGATTTTCTATTCAGTTTGATAGTTGAAATTCAAGACACTGGGTAGTGATTGCTGATATCAGAGGTTATTATTCCTGGTGTTATTGTTTTCGTAATTACATTTATTAATAACCACATAATCTAGTTGATGAATGGGGAGTTATTTGAGTTGGTTTTGTAAGAATAGTATATGTGCCATTACGTACAAGCATGTCAATGTAGTTTTGAGTTGCAGTTGATCCATGGCTAAAATTCAAGTTGATATTGAAGTCACTAACAATATAAAAGAAACTGTATTTGCGATTAAGTTTAAAATTTCAGTAAATTTTTTGTTTAAAATTTTAACAAATTTGGTTACATCATTTCTTGGGTGTCTGTATACAGCTCCTATTACCAAGGGTTGATCGCATTTGTTTTTTAGTCAACTGGAGCCAAATGTCTTCACAATCACTGTGATTGAGGCCAAATGCATTAAGGGATTCAAAAGCATACTTAGTGGAAATGTAGACTCCTACACCTTCGGCATTTGAGTTGGTGGGAACATGACAGAAATGATAACCAGGAATTTCAATGTGTAGTTGCTGCAGTTGATCATTGATTTTAAGCTTGGATTCTGTTACTGCAATGACATCCGAGGGAGAGGAAAATTGCAGAACAAACTTATAAAGCAAGTCAAAATTATTTACAAGGAAACGAATTTTCAAATGTAAAATAGAAAAAGACTTGTTGCTGTTACAGTTGAAAACTTGTAAGTTTTGTGAATAATAATAGTCACATAGCTTAGTTTTTGTTTTTTAATATTAGAAAAGTACTTGAAAACTCAAAGTGCTGGGGAGCCACTTGACAAGCAATCAAAAATTGCAGCACATCCCTATCAAATTCAGACATAGTTGATGAGTCAGTAGTTTCACACAACATAAGTAGCGATACTTGCATGTGCTAGAAGGCAACTGGCTGGTT
Organism: Trididemnum nubilum; assembly: GCA_963965965.1. Taxonomy (NCBI): domain Eukaryota; kingdom Metazoa; phylum Chordata; class Ascidiacea; order Aplousobranchia; family Didemnidae; genus Trididemnum; species Trididemnum nubilum. The sequence goes on from OZ014471.1 coordinate 35,226,444, forward strand.
CAAGGGGCTTGACCAACTCATGATATATATGAATAAATGAAACATAGTTTGATACAACAGCAGTTGCAGGTTAATAATATAGGTTATTAATGACAGGGTTGCCACATCCTGGAAGTCTTGGATTTTTTTCCTGTTCTGGAAAGTCCTTGAATTTTGTTCATAAGTCCTGGAAAATATTTGGAAAGTTTTCCCGTGATTGACCAGGACAGAATGTGAATTTTTTTTATTAATAACTGGTTCCTTGTAATTGTACAAAACCATTGTTGAAATAATTTGCATTGTGAAGGTCTTTGAAAAGCTTTTTTGTATTGTTAGAAGACAGAGCTTACTTGTACGTTAGCGCACAAATAAAAAAATTGCTATCTTAGCCCTAACCCAACCCTAAATCTAACCCAAACTGTAACCCCAGCTCTAACCCTAACGTTCATCCTAACTCGAACTTAAAATGTTCCCAAATGTTAACGATAATTTAAACAATAAAAGAGAGTAAATGAGCTCCCATTCTTCTGCACTTTGCTCTCTTGTTCGTTTTCAGCAGTTGTTATTTGTACGCTAGAGTGCAAATAAGCATTTCCTTGTTAAAATGCCAAAATTTGCTCTTTGCAGTACGGTATGCGTAAATTTATTGAATATTGCTAGGAGCATCTCTGGTATATGGAGAAGTAAGTCGTTGCTTTTGTGTAAAAGACAGCCAAAAAGATTGCCAAATTGTGTATATTTTCCAGGTCTTTTTCCGAAGAGACATTTTTCAACTGGTTCCGAAATACAGCAATTTTTAATGTATATAGAGCTTTTGCCATCCAGCGTGTATTATGAATTGCACCAGGAGCTTTCACTACAATGTTGGTGTTAGCTTTGGTGGTATCTAAAAACATAAAGAGTCGTCACAGCCAATACTTGGTAATCGTGTCTCAAATGTTGCTCCACATTGGTGCTGATCCATTGACCGAGAAAGGTAATTGTCTCCTCCACCAAGCTTACTAAAAACCTTTTAGACAAAGGAAGAACAATTGAACTCCAACTGTTTTTGTCCACAGCAGACCAATTTGTGGTTGGTTTCTTGAAATTTTCTTGTATAGGATTCGTTGTTGTGCCGTAAACAACAGAGCAAGCTGCCCTAGCTACCAGCTCGAAAACATGATGTCGGCAGGCGAGCCACAACACACACTTTCGAAACTCTCATTCCAGTCCGACTATTATGCCATTTTTTAAACCTGCATTGATGGCAGTGGCGTCGAAATCGATGGCTTCTTTTTTTTCTGATCAATTGCTTGCTGATCCAATACCTAAAATATGTATAGAATTTAGTGAAGTTAGCACAGTATACAGTGCGTTGTTTGTGCTTTCTGTGCGCCAGGCTTCCATAGGATATATTTTTTTGAAATATATTGTTTAGTCTTGTTGGAGCACTACCATCGACGGTGTATATTTGGCTACTTCGATGAAGAAATAAGGCAGATGTTTGTTTCCTAGGATACATTTCTCGGATACTTTGTTGGTGCTTTGTGAATTCAAAGTCAAGAAATCAATTGCGCAAAGTCCAATGAAATTTGAATTATCAACTATGCAATACATCTGACAACCTGGTTATATGCAACTCCATATCAAACTTACTTGCAGTATTATGCTTGCTTCATTTTCAGCTGTTGATGTTCCCTCTACTCCAGTAATTGAGAGAAGTATTTCTTGTCCATCAGCGCCTCCAATATGCCCAAAACAGAAGTTGCTGGATTTAACCTAGAGTAGAAAAGAACAAAGTTTTGAATATATACTAAATACGAACACAAAACAATGACTATGTTTAACATATGCCTTGTTTAAGAAATCAAAAAATTACATTGCACAAACTAACCTGTAAGTTATATTGCAACACGTTCTATATCCTTGTTTAAGAAATCAAAAAATTACATTGCACAAACTAACCTGTAAGTTATATTGCAACACGTTCTATATCGTTCCCAGTGTGCATTAAGGATTTGATGAGTTTTCCATCCCAATGAAGAGCATATAGGGTGGTATTGGACTCATTCAACTGGTTTTTTAGTATGTGAGTTGCAATGGTTAATTTAGTGTTTGCTTTTCTTGTGGTATTAAATGACAAGTTCGGTTGATTCTAAGGGGTACCTTGCAATGACTGAAAAGCAGCGGCCATTTCTGTTAGGCAACTGCTTGACATACCATGTTTATCCGCTATTAAATATGCGTGTTCTGCGATCCCATTAATTTTTGTGTTTCTATTACGTTTTTTTGTCAATTAGGAAAACAATGACCCTGGAGCCTCAAAATCAGTTTGGGCACTAACCATTGCAGCATTGTCGTCAACCAATACTTCGTTTGCAATACTTCACAAATGTCAAAAACTTCATAATCATTATTAGAAAACTATAGAGAGGCTCTCAAGGCTATAAATTACCAACTGCTCTACATTGTTATACACTATTATACTGTTACAAAATCTTGCATGTTGGCTGTCATCTTGTAGCCAGCCATTTAAACCAATTGACGCAAATTATTTGGTTTAATGGACATAGCAAGGATTTCACGGCCGCCATAAAATATTTTCAGTTGAAATCAGGTCACACGGCTGTTTACAATGTCTTGTTCAATCTATTTATAGCCCTAATCTAACGCTTCAACAAATGTTAGCAAACATTTTATCAACTTTTAACCATGTTTAACGTCAAAAATAGGTTTTTTGTGAATAACTTTTTTTTTTAATGTTTTAGAGAAAACACTTCTCTTAGAGCAGATATAAACTTGAAACTTCTGCGTATTTTGATGTAAGTTTGATCTTTCTAGTCTAAGTGGATAAGGAGCTATGGCAATTTTACTGAAAATGGGCATCGATTACCATAGAAACGCCCTGTCCGACCAAATGACATGATCAATTTTGAAAATTTTTGCACATTTTTGCTTCTTGTATCCAAACGCAACTTTTTGGAAAGTCCAAGCAAAAACTAACAACCTTGCCAAATTTCGCCCAGTCTATTGTATTGTCAAGTATTCAATTTTAACCCAATGCTTAGAAACTGGTGAAATAAGGCTAAAGCCATGTCCTGAGTTTCCCAAACTGAGCGTTTTTGTTCTTCAATACCATGTATCAAGATATTCGTTGTTTTATTATATGCTTCTTGCGCTAAAGTCTCGTTTGGTTGTGTCATCACATATTCTTGCAATTTTGTGAACAGTTTTTTATGTTTATCAAATTCGTCTTGGTAAACTTCTTTGTTAAGTGATCTAGTTAACTCTTATAATTTGGTTTTATGATTTTCAAATTTTGTTTCAAAGTCAGTCACCAGTCATTTATTTTGTCAAGTTTACTGTCCATTATTGTTGCTTTCTCTTTTAATTCTGTCACAATAGTTATATAAGATCATCTATTTTCTTCTCTAGTTTGGCCATTCAGCTTCTGTTCAGTAGTTTCTCTGTACACTTGAGAAAATTCTATTCTGCAATTTTGTTAAGAACTTGTAGATACGCGCCAGCACTTTTTTGCATACATTGCAAATTTCAAATACGTACGAGGTTTGTTTGAAAAGTAACGTAACGGACTGGGTCTATAAATGTGTTATTTTATTCGACAAGTAAATTTTACAACATGTCGCCTTCAAAATAATCTCCTTGGGCTCAAAGGCACTTTTTCAAGCTTCTTTGCCACATTTACACGCACTCCTGGAAGGATTCCTTCGGGATCGCTCGGAGCTCTCTTGTCACAACTGTTTTAATGGGTTCTGAATTTTGAAAACGAGTTCCTTTAATGACTTCCTTGAGTTTGGGAAAGAAAAAGAAGTCACAAGGGGAAAGATCTGAAGAGTAGGGGGATTGCTCTGGTACAGCAATGTTATTTTTGGCAAGAAACTCCCGAATTATCAAGGCATTATGAGCTGGAGCATTGTCATGGTGAAGCAGCCATGACCTCGTTTCCCACAGTTCTTTTCTCCCTCACTGAGCGCATTAGTCATCGCAAGATGGTTTTGTAGACATGCTGATTAATAGTTTGGCCTTGTGGCGAGAATTCTGTGTGGACAATTCCATGAACATCAAAAAAAGCGATCAGCATCACCTTGGTTTTGAACTTGAACAATGAACACCCTCGCCTTTTTGGGCGTTGGTTACAATGCATCTTCCATTCAAGGCTCTGCCGTTTGGTGAGTGGATCGTACTTGAAGATCCATGACTCATTGCCAGTAACAACACTTTTAGCAAGTTGAGTTCAGTTTCAAGTTGCTCCGAAATGTCTTGACACACTTGCACACGCCGCTCCCTTTGTCCTTTATTCAGCAACCTTGGTACCATTTTTGCACAGATTTTCATCATCCCCAGATCTTCCATAATTATCCTCTGTATCCTCTGACTATTCATACCCAACTCATCTGCTATCATTCCAACAGTAAGACGGTGATCGCTCCATACCTTTTGTTTCACACCATCAACATTTTCATCTGTTCTGCTTGTGGATGGCCTCCCACTCCTGTGATCATCTTCCACCTTCTCTCTTTCCTCTTTGAACCTTCTGTGCTTCTCAAAAGGACGAGTTCTTGACATTGTGTCATCACCATTGACTTCTTGAAGCAACTTTAATGCTTCAGTTGGAGTTTTTTCAAGACGGACAAGAAATTTCTGGTTGATTTGTTGTTCGACACTCATTCTTCACACCAAAGAAAAAAAGCCAAAAATTCTTAGTTTTATTAAATTTGCCTTGACAGAAAAACCAGCAAAAAAGAATGTTGTTGTCACAGAATGCTGAAATTTGGTTTTGAAACCATAAGACATTGTGACATCATAGAAAGCAATACTTTTTTCGGTGCAATAAAAGTTGTTCGTGCAGCATGCACAGTTCCATTACTTTTTAAACACACCTCATGTTACTGACGTTGAACTCATCTTGACTGGACTGGCCAAATCTGATGTTCATTTTCTGAAACATCTTCAAGTTTTATGTGTGGAAAATCTGTTTGTGGTCTTGGTTTTCCAAGTACGGTCCCACATCTACTTCACTATTATATCAGAGCTTAGACATCTTTTGTTGGGTGCATGCATTTGGTTGTAGTGCGAAATTTGCAGATTAAAAGAGTTAATGTGGGCTACAATTTCTTGGTCTTCTTTTTCCCTTTGGGGCTGTATCTTCTTTCATCTTTTGGTTGCTCCAGTGGATTATTTGTTGCCAATCGATGTGATCAGTAATGGTTTTTTTGATCATAATTTGTGATCACTAATTCCAAATTATGCATATAAAACGTTTTAGCAATCTTGCATTTTTACTGTTGATTTACTTGAAAGGAAATACCATAGTTGGACCTCTTTTAAAAATTTTTTGCCCTGTTTTTATTGTGCAATCATCACGATGGTAATTTGCATGAATTCTTGCCTTCCAGTATAATCTCAAGCCCAAAGCTGTTTTCAAACTTCCTTTCAGTCCGCTTCAGAAAACTTTTTAAAGCACTACTTTTTGCAACTTTTTGGACAAGGTGTTTGAAGAAGGTATTTATCCTAATAAAAATACTTTTTTCGCTTTGGGTTCTTTGTATTTTTCTGGTTAAAAAAGCTACGGCTGTGTCATCGACCGTAAAACTTTTTGTTTAATACTTTTACAAAATTTCAGGATGATTTCCTAGCGGTAATAGATGACACAATTTTTTAAGTACTCCCACAAAAATGCAATACGTAATTAAAGTGGATTGTCATTTAATGTGTTCTTTGTTTTTCACTCAACATAACATCATGGTGGTTATCTTATGAGGTGTGCTTATATAGCAAAACTTGCTTTGAATTTGTGGCAAAATATGACCTTGACGACTTGCAATTAAAATTTTGCTGTAGGACTTGTTTTATTGCAATTCCTTGTTTAAAAAAGCTGCTTAAAGCAAATTTATTTTCAAGTTTTTGCTTTTTATGACGTCATGGCAGCTTTTTTTGGGTTGTGCAATGTTGCAAAATTTCCATTACGTTCGATTGTGAAGCTGATGTTCAAATACTATGTTCATGACAAAACTAGTTGAAAGTGCTTCAATAAACATAAACCTTCAATGACTGAATAAAATTTGGCCATTGAAATGCTACAATCTTCCCTGGAGTGATGTCTAGGTAAAATAGAAGATTTTCAGCATAGCTTTTTTCACAACTGTGAGGTAGCACTTAACTCACACATCTACTTTCCTATTAGGCTAGTGTTTTATCAACATTGGAAATTCTGAATTCACACCGTCTATCCTGGCAGCCCACTGGAACTTTTTAACCGCTCACGAGGGCAATTTCTCTACTTGCCTTTGTATCCTCTAGTCAGATTACTCTGATCACAAGCTGACCAGAAAGAAGTTTCTTGACAAGTATCACACTGGCACTGCGCTTAGTTCAATCACATTGCGCTAGCATCACTAAGGTAACCTTGTGGTTAGTTAGCTTGTGATCACAGCAATCTGGGAAGAGGTTGCAATGGCAAGAAATTGGCCTCATGTGCGGTTTGAAAGTTTGGGTGGGCTGCCAGGATAGGCTATGTGTGAATTTAGATACTGGTAAAACACCAGCCTAATAGAAAAGTCTATGTGTAAGTGAAATACTATCTTACAGTTGTGAAAAAAGGTTTAAAATGTGTTTGTGATTATGAAAATGTTAACAAAAGTTATCAAAACTTATGAAAAATGCATGTAAATTTACTACCACTTCAAGATACTTAATTAGCACTCCGAATACAACAAAAGTTGTGTTCACTGATTGTGACTATTTTTTTTCAATTGTAAATGCTATAGATTATAGATTATGTTGCCATCTTCATATGGCGTTATTGGTCTCTCTAAACATTGTTGTAGTTACAGATAGAATTTGACTTTTGTTGATAATAGCTTAAGCGTGATGTTTTTTACGTTTGCGAGCCAGAGTTTTAATGTTTAATTGTGTAGCGTGCTTCTGGTCTTAAAGGTATCAGTGCAGAAGCTGTGGCAAGAACCACCAGAATGGCAACTACTTAAAGCAAACAATGCAAAAAAGTTTTCCTCCTACATGTCGAACCTTCAGCCTTTGGATTAACGGTCCACTGCTCTGCCAATTGAGTGAAAAAAAATGTCTCCTCTAATGCTTGATTATGGCTGTTTAAACCCAGTACAATGATGTTAATGATAATTTAATTGTGAGTTTGCATGCCAATGTTTTTGACTTTAGTTTCAAAATTCAATATCAAATCCAAATGGCACTGCAATCAAAATGAATAAAACATACTTTATAAACAAAAAAATTGTAATATTTTGCAAAAATGTCATCATTGTGATATGTAGCAGTCATAATGTTATGATTTCTTGTCAAAACTTGATTATACTTTTCTTAAACCACATTAATGAAAATTTTTCTTGCGTCCAAAACCAAAAATTTTTCTCCAAGACAAGCAATTTTTGCTCAATAATGACCTCACTAGCTCAAATGTGATGTCATCACTTTAATTCAGGATTGTTAAAAGCTTCCAGTGTACAGAATGACTTCGTTTAAAAAATGATTTTGCTGGCTCTTCCCAAACAGCGTGGCCGAATGGGTAAAGGCGTCGTTTTTACGATGACCCTGGTTGAATGATCTGGGTTCAACTCACACGCTGGTCACATTGTTGCGTCCTTGGATAAGACGCTTTACGATCATTATCTCTGCTTGGTGGCTTCAAACAAGCAGCAAATTCAGTGGACAAGAATTTGAAGAAACCCACAGGAATATTGGTTCATCGAAAACTTCTAAGCAGTTGCGGATTCCTCCAATCACGAAGTAGTCGTTCAGTCGTTGTAATTAAGAGTGTGCGGATTGTCCAATAAGTTGGCGTCTGATGCTGTCCAGTGACAGGAGGATAAATATGCGCTACAACAACAACAGTAGTTTTGCTATAGGGCAAATGATTATTCATCTCTATTAATACTCCTTTTTCCCCCCAATTTAACAACTTTTTGAGGGGTGGATTTTGGTAGATTTTTAGTACGTTGTTCTCCACACGAAATAGCATCAGAAGCCATTTCTTGCAATTTTTTGTAGTTTTGACCGTAGTTTTACCTGACTGTATAGAGTTTAAAGTCATTAGGTTATAACCTACGTAGATTAAATTACTCCAAAACGTCAACTACTTACAATTCAGAACACTAACTCGTAACAAAAAACTACAAGAAAACTCAATTCTAAGTTTAAATAGATACTGCCCGAAAGTTTTTTTTTTAAACAATGAGAATATTAAGGACCATAATGTTCGAAACATCAAAATATTTTTAATTTGTAACACAAAGCCAAAACAACTTGAAACATTGCTGGACGTTTCACAAAACTACTTTTCACATTGTCAAAAGTAATGAATGCACAAAAGCGGATATTGATCAGACCTCTAGGAATTAAAACATAGAAATAAAAACTAGAAACATAGCTTGACGTTTTGCAGAACTACTTTTCTTTTTGTCAAAAGCAATGAATGGCTAAAAAGTACGTATATTGGTCAGACCTCCAGGAATTTGATTACTCAATTAAAAAATCACGACCCATTTTGCCAAATAGACAAGATACTGATGTATCCAAAGATTTGACAGATAGCACCGATCATAGAATTGACTTTGGCGAAACAAAAGTTGTTGCCCAAACCAATCACTGGCGAAAATTATTGATTATCAAAACATTGCTGATTCAAAAGCACAATCCCAATTTAGATGTTAACGGGACATCTGTACCTCTGTATTTCTTTAACGCATGAGTAATATAAGTTTCTTTCCCTTGCTGCTTCATCTCTTTGATGCTTTAAATGCTTGTACTTTGCACTTTTTTGCCATTATTACTTTTGACAATGTGAGAAGTAGTTTTGCGAAATGTCAAGCTATGTTTCAAGTTGATTTGGCTTAGTTGTTTCATATTTAATGAGAATACCATTTGAGGTGAAAAGGTGCCTCAAACCTTAATCCATTGTTTTCTTGATTTGCAAAAGTAGATTTAACTTTAACTTGTATTTCTACCAGAAATTTTTGCAAAGTCATACAAAATCAAACATCACGTTACTTATTCTGCAAGAAATTTTACAAAGTCATCCTTTTCTAATTTCACAAAGAAACGCAGGGTTACCAATGGCTCAGAGTTAAACGAATTAAATCCTTGGCAAGCAGTATAGTTGGAAGTAAACTAATGTTTTACCGTATTTGACACCATATAGGACGCACAGGCAGGTAAGATGCACCCCATTTTAGCAGGTCAGATTCAGGATCAATTCGAACTTTACCTGCTCCATGTAAGACGCAGGGCAATTTTTTGAGCCAAAATTTTGGAAAAAAGTGTGTCCTATGTGTCACCCAATATGGTAATTATAAAAATTGCAGCGAATGTTATTGATATAATTTTATTTCATATGTTTCAGCCCTCTTCTAGTGCCATTTTTAACGAGCAGTTAAAACTACGTCGTAGTAAGGACTGAAATGAAAAACAAAAACAGACCTATGTCTTTTAGGCATTAAAAATGCAGAGTGCAGAAAATGAGGAGTCGAGTTTGAGATTTGGTTTGAAGAGTTGGATGTAAAGTTTTTATAGGATCAAAAGTTTGTGTTTGTCTGGGCAGAAGGTGAGAGTATTTGTTGGTTATGAAAATCGACTTTGTGGATAGGGTTAGGTTGGAGGTGGTTGCAGACTTCGGAATTGGGCTTCGGTTGGTGTTCTTCCAGGAATTTCACAAGATTTCTCTGGGTTTGCCCGATATAAAATGATCCACATGAGCAATTGAGTCGATATGCTACAATACTTCTTCTTAGTTGTTGTTGAGGGTCTTTAACCCAAAAATCATCTTTCTCAAATAAAGATCGTTTAATGTTTAGGGGCATTTCTTGATCACCTCAACTAGTTCCTATTTCTTTTATAAAACCTATTTTTAGTTGTATCTCTTCAATCACAATGGTTGGTTTGAAGATAATCTTTAAATGCTTTCGGATGATCGTTGCTGGAGAGTTGAAAAAAGGACGTTAAAAATTAAGTTTTTTACTATTGGCAGGCCCACAACCAAATCCACAGAGGGCAGTGGTGGTGGAACCCTCTTCTCTCATGCATTTGTATATAGGTATTGTGCAGAAGCGGAGCCTCAGAAGCTTTAGCCTTTACAATGTTCATGTGGGATAGAAACAGTTTTTTGTGGCGTTGCAACGCTACAGTTAGCTGTCTTAGCAGGATGTGGATAGGTGATAAATATAAGATTTGCAGCCTGGGCATGAAAAGTTCGTGGAAGCAAACTTATTAACCAAATGTAGGGTCATGAAATCTGCTTCATGAAAATCAATACACAATAAACAACTAGACGGCATACAAAATCCAATTAACAAAGCAAAATAATTTAGAGTTCTGAGATAAATATATGCGCTTATTTTACTCTAATGTAAGCTACATTCTGCAAATAAAAAACGGAGGACATTTGTATGAAACAAAAACGTTTGCTGCTCTCCCGGTTCAAACAGGCACAAGCCGCCACTGAATGTAGGTAGAAATACTGTAGTAGTAAGATGGACAGAGCGGCAGAGACTACACTATGCATAAGTTTGTAAGCGTAACTGATACAACGTAATCTTGCCTAAGGCACTTTGCAAGAATTATCTTCACTTTGTAGCTTCAGTCAATTAATTGATCAAGTAGCAAATCTTATAACTTCAAAAAATCATGATATCAAAAATCTTGAAATAATTTAAAGCGAATTGTCCATTTCTAAAGCGTTTTTAAGTTTATTTAAGCACCAAAAGATGATGCAGCCAATGCTTTTTGTGTCAGACGGAAGATAACAATACAGTTAGCAATCAATCTTATAACCTATAGTTTGCAAAATATGTGCAGTAGAAGCTTAACTTCTCAATGCAAACATTCATCGGTAAAACACGAAAAATGCTAAAACCAATCCTAAAATCTCAAAAACAAAAATGGGACAGTCTGCCTGTGACGCACAACATACATCAGTGTATGGTTGTTTTTTTTACTTAAAGATTTGAAAATAAAAACTAGGACTGAAGGCAAAATAAATGTTTTTATTTTAATTGAGTTAGGACAATCATATTAGATAATATTGGCATTGACTTTATATTTCTTGACCTAGCCGTTTCTGAGACATTCTAGTTCAAACATTGCATAAGAGCCTACCTAATGAGAATTTTTGTTGCTAACCTTGACGTGATAGTGCTAACCCACAAAAACCTATATTAACCTCTATACACTGTAGACTAAAAAGCCTCTGTGGCTTGTTCGATATTATCCTTTTCAGGATTGCCAAAAAAAATCATGATTAGAAAGGTCAATGCCATTCTAGTCTTACACGATTGGCCTGAGTTCAGATACCCCCATTGATTTTCGTTCTGCAGTCTGCGTTTAAAATAAGTCTTCAGGCAACATCAAAAAGGGCATCATTTACATCAGATAAGCATCACATCTTTCTTTTTATCCAACTATCACAAAGATATATATATCTCTATATCACTTAAAATAACATCTATTAATTAAAATATTGAAAACATTTAGTAATTAAATTAGTGAATTAAAACCCAGAACTGAATAACAAATTAATACTCTTTGTTGCAACTAACGCAGATCCAATCAATTTCTTCTACTGGCTTTTTTGTTAATCTAAATTTGTGCATTTCACATGGAACCACGCATTGCATTGGTCGAACGTAATCCAACGAGGCTCCAAAGGTCCACCCACAAATTCTTTTTCGCATCCTTTGCAACAATCATTTTTTTCTTTGTTCCAGCAATTGCTATATGTTTTTTGTCAGTAGAAGCCTTTTTATTTCTTGTCGATCTTTCTGATTTTGTTGATTTTTTCCAGTTTTGCTGTTTTTTCTGTTTGTTTTTGTAGCTGATTCAAGGCTTCGTTTGATGTTAGGAACAAGGGGAGTTTTGAAATCGAAGTTGCCTTCTTTTTTTGGCACTGGTACTTTTGGAATAGCAAACAGTTTGCGTGGAGCAAGCAAACTACTACTCCGTGCTTGGCAATGAGCCCTGATTTCATTTTTTCTTGCATTCATTTTCTTCTCAACCTGCCCCATGTTGTTCAGTTTCCAATGTCACAACCTTAAAGTTCCATTTGTTTGAGGGCTTTTTAGGATGGGGAATCAATAGGGGTTGATAAATTGTAAATGATAGTGGTCGTAGAGTTTTTTGGTTGTCAAATTGAATAGTTGGGGACTGTAATGCCGTTATTTCTAGATGTTGGTTTTGAGAAGGGTGGATTAATTTAGTTTCAGCTTTGGTGGGCGGTGTAAGATTTTGGAAGAAGGACATGCTATCAATTGAGTTTAATAGCGTGGTGTAGCTGCATGTCGGGTCCTCCTCCAAACTGCCAATGTCGAATTTTAGTTATTAACCAGTGGATAAAGATAATATGGTTGGTCAATGGTCATGTGCTGCCAGAGCCGAATGGGTAAAGCTGGCTGGTCATGTGCTTGTAGTATTGATTGATTGATTCTTTTATTTTTGCATAGAAAGACACATACAGCAATTGATATGCTTCAATATGAAAACTGTGGGCAATGCCTTTCTGGTGAGAGGCTGCGAAAAGACCATGTCCAGATCCAGGAAAGTGGTGCAGTCGCCAAGCCTGCAGCCTCTCACCGGGCGATTGCATAAAAAACACAGCAATACAATACATCAAGCAATGAAGAAAGGAAAAAAAAAACAACAGTACATATAGAAAACAGTACAGCAATTTACCTGTCGAATTGTTAAGAAACATTTAAAATGACTACGTTTTATAACGCAAGCACATACAAAAAATCATAACGAGCATTTAAAGTGCTAATGGCAGCAGCTACGGATAAGTTTAAACATATAGAAATAAAAATAAGCAGCGAATAACTACAGACAAACAAATCCTCGTATTTGTTGTTTGTATCAAAGGATATCTTTAATTTTTTTTACAAATCTATTAAAACTTAATTAATTCTAGTATTGGAACTTCCATTGTGGATGAAGTGGTTGGTTGAATGGCTGGATGAACGTTTATCTGCTGCTTGTGATGGAGACGCTTTGTTTTCATCAAAAATTATTTCCTTCCACATTATTTCCTTTCATCAGAAAATTTATTCCTTTCATGTCAACAGGCCAAAGCCTACAAGCCCTGAAAGAATTTTGATCGATGGAAGGTTGCAAAGTATTTTTCAGGGCTTTTTGAAAATCTTTCCAAAGCTAAACTGGTTTACTGGGGAGGCAAATTCTTGTAGAAATTGTTTGGTTCTGGCTTTGCAATTTGTCTTGAATGGACCGAAAAATTCTCTGTCATTGGGCTGCATCAGATGTGTTGTTTTTGGTGGTAGACAGAACAAAACAATCTTGTTATTCCTACAAAGTAGGCTGGTCCGAAAATCAATGTGTGATGCATGGCCGTCGATCAGAAGGAGCATGTGTCCTCAATTGAGAGGAGGAGGCAAAAAGGTATAAGTATGTTTTCCATCCAGCCATAATATACGTCTTGAGTCAATCCATCCTGACTCCATGGCAAAGCATTTGAATTACGAGACAAATGAAGTGCATATGAAGGACTGACTGATTTTCCTGAAAACAGAATATGTGGAGGCAGAACTTTTTTCGGATGCTGTAATTGATAAGAAGGCGGTAATTTGGCTTTTGTTTGGTCCAGTTAGGAAATACGGGTTTTGATTAGTTTGAGTTGTTAGGATTTTACCACCTTTTTGTTTGTAGAGAAGCCAGATTTGTTGCAATTAGCAATCTGCTCTGGAGAATGGATGCTGTATTTTTGTAGTAGTGCCTCATAATTCATATGCTAATTTAAGATTTTTTCTTCAAGGCAGGCCGCAGCATGTGAAACATCCAAAATTTTGGTATTTTTACCTTTAGATATGAGTGGCAGGATAGAAACCCCAGCCACCTTGCCCTTCCAGGAATATTATCTTTAAATTGCTTCATCTTGCTTTTGCTCAGATCCAACATGGACCGTACTGCTTTCAGAACCTGAAAAGGTTTGTTAACTTCACAAAATTAGATAGGATGTAATTTTGGCAAAGAGGTCGATTTTTGTTCCAAACAGTAGCAATATGCAGCAGCCTTTTTAACTAGTGGGCTGCATCCAGTCCTAAAAAGGTTTTAGCAGGCCTCCACCATTCCTGCGGACCAAACAAGATCTTCACCCAAGATTCAGTTTTTTTTTCTACTGACCAAAGAAAAAGTCTTCGCCAGAAATTCTGACCTTTTTTCGGACAATTTGATGGCGGAAACCAACAACCAAGTCTTCACTAAGAAATGAGGATCATTTCGGCAGTTTATTGGTGGATATCTATCATTTTTTAAAAAATCGTCACGTACTGAGTAAAATGCTTTGGCGGGCCAGATCCAGCCTGCAGGCCATAGGTTGCCGACCCTTGATATACAGCAACCGTAAGATTTGGTGCATTTTTACGCTTGTTACTTAAATTACTAAGCAAACCTTTTCAGCTCTACAATTGGCCTTTTTCAGAAATATCTAAAATACCAGGTGGATACAAAATCGAAAAATTTTCTCCACAGTTAAATGATTCCCAGGGCATGGCATGGAATGGAAGACCATCTACCATACTGCCGTATCAATTCCATACTAGATTTCGCTCATGGCATTTGCAGAAAAATATGTAGGGATAGTGATTACTAAAACTATGTGGAATGATTACATCATGATCATGATTAACAGAATGATTGATTCATTTTTGAGTTATTTATGATTGACACTTACATTATTCTTTGCCACTTACACAGTTGTGTGCACTATGACAAATTATCAAAGCATAATGTGATTTTATGACATTTCCCATTCATGTGATCAAGGGAATTGTTAAAGATTTTAAAACACTAAATGCCTTTTGAACGAAACAAAATGAATCTGAAAAGCTGTTGAATAATATGAAGCTAAAGATGTACAACTACACAGTTTGTTCAATCGCACAAAATGTTACAAAACCAATCAAAAAAAGAATTGTAGCAGTTTACATGTTTCAAAAATTTACTTGTTTAAAAATGTAACCACATGCTCTGGTGTAGCATTCGAAATGCACATAAGGTTTTTGTGAATAACGAGTCATGAAAGAATTTGGCAGTTGTTTGCACACAAGCTTAGACAAGCTGATGCAAACTTTATATAGCACATGTTCGAAAAGTCATGAAACAATTTGGCAGTTGTTTGCACACATGATTTGATTACTTGTTGCAAAATTTAAATGGCCTATGTTGGAAAATGTTTGCGAAAAAAGTGAACACATTTCATGATGTATTGGAGTTACTCTGAATCAACACAGACCTGCAATTACAAACTTTTTCAATGATTTACAACGATGTGATGGAAAAGCACGTGTTGGAAAAGTCATGTAACAATTTGGCAGTTGTTTGTACGCATGATTTGATTACTTGTTGCAAAATTTAAATGGCATAGTGCTTACGCTGTTATTATACAGCACTCATTTAGGTTTAACTTATCATTCTGTTTCTGGAACTTATGGCAGGTCATGTGAAAGATTCATTTGCCTATGTGTTTTGTTGCTCTGTTGAAATGTCGCTCCCATTTGCTAGGCTTTCCAAAAATGAACTGTTTTGCTTTGTTGGCATTGCATGTGTTTCATGCATTTAGTTCACTCATTGAATCCAAAGAATGTTTCACATTTTGCAAACATTTTGTGCCCACTGGGATCGTATTGCAAGAAATCACAAACACTTTCATCTCTGAAAAAAATTTGAGTGTAAATGATTGAAGAAGGAACATGTTCGTTTGTTTAAAAAAAGGCTTATAGTTTTGAAACAATTTTTAGACAAGTAACAGTATCATCTATATTGTGGATCACATTTGCTGCAGTGTCATTCACCAAACGGATAAACTTTTGCTTGAAAAATGTATGTTGAAATGTCATAAGAAAGAGTTGCATCAATTGCTGCATAATCTTGTTATTAGTGATTAGTTGTAATGTGCTTATTAACAAATTTTGAAATGTTACTTACGTTCTGATACTTGATTCATTCATTGTCGTGAATCATTGAATTCTGAGTGAGCATGTCTAAGTAATTTGTTGCAGTGTGTTTGTTTGCTTCTGTCGATTGGCACACTTGAGAACAAGCAACGGATGGACAAAAAACCCATTTACAATAATTGGTCTGCTGCAGGTGGCAGAGGATGAAATCATCTTCGGTACATACTTCATCACTTGATGTGCCATATGATTGTGGAAATTGTCCAAAAATGACAATCGATTGGTTTTGATACAAGCTTCATTCCGTTTTTTGGAGACTTGAAGGGCACCCATTTTTGTTTGTGCATAGGCATAAATGCTGTCTGTTACTTAGGCATTCACAAAACCACATACATTTAACTAAGGATACGGTACTAACTAAAGGTATATCCTGGAAAAAAAACACAAGAAGGTTTGTGCATTGTGAAGTATAGGAACTAATTTGTTTAAGTGCAAGTGAAGAAAAATTTACAAGTTAAAATTGTGGACGAAAAGAATAACATTGCTGAAGCGTTTGAACAAAAGAAATGTGTTCTGTCAAACGTTTCATCAATGTGAACACAAATATGTACATACACGTATAATTGAAAAACAAACAAAATCTTGGATGAGCATTAACAACAAATTGTGACATTATTTACAAGTGCGTAGAAGTGAGAAAGCACAAACTCTTGGATAAGCATCAACAACAAAAAGCACTGTCGGTGTCAAATATTTACAGAAGTTAGTTACAAAACTTATTTACAGACGAGTTGTTGGTCAAGTCATTGCAGGCTTTTTTTTTTGATCTTTCGTTTTTTGGCTTTGACTTGCGCTGCTTTGTGTGTTGATCATTGACATGCATTGGGACAATTTGATCACATTGTCATTGTCTGTCAAATTTGACCTTTTCTTTTTTGAGGAATGCTTTTGCGTGTTTGCAATGTTTTGGTTTGTGTTAATTCAATTGAGTGCTCATCATCACTCAATTGACATGCAGCACTTGATGATCTTTTGAAATTCTTTGATGTGCTTGAATGAAAGGAATTGGAAGACAGATTTTCCAATGTTGGGGTTTATGTTTGTTCAGCAGCACAAGTTGTGGGTTCGCGACACAAAATGTTTTTGGTAATGCTCTGCCTCGAAAGAGTAGGAGTGCTTTTCTGTGTTGGAGTGAATGGAAGGAAGTCATCATCATCGCTAGGGATGTTCATTACCGATTCTTTGCTAATTTCGAATCAATTCCGAATCAAATGTTTCGATTCCAGTATTTCGATTCCTAATTTTGATTCACTATTTACATATGACAAGATGTTGGTGCTGGTAACGAAAAATTTTATCAAAATCAAAAGCTCGCAGAAAACACAGTAAGTTAAACTCTCTCTGCACAGTAAGTTAAACTCTCTCTGCAGTGCGTGCAACGAACACGTTTATTTCCGTCTTTGTCCAAGACGGGAAGTTCAAAATGGTCCCATACATCTGATGTTTTTTTTCTTCGTGCCGCTGAACGCTTCATAATTACCCAGACTATCGCAATTGCATTTAAATTTAAATTGAAGTCTTAATTTTCTATCTGTAAAAACTTTTGTTATGACTAGTATTACGTTATATCTGTCCTTTTGTAACTGAAGATTTAATAACAGTAAAGTTATGGTAACGATCTCCGCAGAAAGACTTTTGCTAATTCAATATCTGACATTTACGTGATCGGCGCCTGGTAAACTGCTAAAAAGTAACCACATCTCCGCAATCACAAAAGTAATTGTGACGTTATTGTTTATTTGCCTGAGGGACTTGCGAAAAAGCAGTGAGGCGAACGGGTGGCTTTTTTTTTTAGCGCACTTGCAAACACGTGTGCTCCTGCATTTGTGACAATACACATGGGCGAGTGTGCGTGAAAGCGGCGCCGTCTGTACTAGCCATCTCTCTAATCATCATGCGAGGCAATTAAATGACGCTGTTACGTGACAATGCTCGTGATGCATGTTTATTTTCCGTACAAAGCAGTGCTGCCTAAAAACTTAGCGCGAGTATTTCGATTCGGTAGTATCAAAAAAAGATTTCGGATCATTTCGGAATCGAATCGAAATACTAGAATGAACATCCCTAATCATCGCTTAAATGGGCAAGTGATAACGTTGGTCTTTTTAGTGTGTTTTTGCTAGTTATGCCAGTGGATGTGGAAGGTTGATTTGACAGTATCTGTTGTTCCTATGATGAAATGTCTGCAGTGGTTGGTTGAGTCTGCAGAAATGGATCTTTTTCGTTTCTTGCCATGTCATGACTTTCATGTGTGTCAGCGCACTGCCTGGAAAAAGATAAATTTGTGTGTTGTTGTGTTGATTGCATCTGAGTTTCTGTTTCTTGCATGCTTTGAAGAATCTGGAATAGGCTCTTCTTGGCTGGCGAACTTTTGATGTCTTTCTTAGCAGTCAAAGTCAACGCTTTGGCCCATCGCATGAAGTTCTCATTAGTCGAAGTTTGACAAAAGCACTGTTGTGTTGTCAATGGTTCATCTTTCATGATATTTTCGACAACATCCTTGAAATTAATCAGACATGCTTTTGCTGTTTTTATATTTATTGCCAATTGAAACATTGCAGCCCCTTTTGTCATAAATTCATTAATGATGGCTTCATCTACTTCACTGATTGTTTCGAAGCAATGTTGCAGGTTTTCCAGAGCCCTAGTATTAACTGTGATTGCGTTGCAAGAATTGACAAAGAGTTTCAAGTCTGAAAATAAATTAATGTAAACAGGTAAACAATGAACATGGTTGTTGATTAGCAAAAATTCTTATGGTTTTTAACACATTTGTATGCATTGATGAATGTTGTTCAGGTTGTGGATCACATTTGTTGTTGTGTGTTCCACCAAACACATAAACTTTGGGCATGGCAAAATTGCAAGTTCAAAATCCATTACAAGCGGTTGCGCAGATTGCTGCTAAAGCAAAATATTGATAATGACTTTGAATGTGTGAACTTGGAAATTTTGCAATATTACTTACATTCTGATACTTGACTCAGATATTCTGTTAAACCCTGGAATTTCGACTCAGCATTTTTCAGATCTAGTAAGTCGGTCACCGTTTCTTTGTTTGCTTCTATCAATTCAGAAAGCTCCAAAGCAGCAACGGAACGGCGACATAGCCATTCACAATTGAATGGGCAACATAGCCATTCAAATGCACGAAAAAAAAATTCTTGTGTTCGGTTCATTCATAATACTGTACTGTAAGGTTTATAGCAGCTCTGGTAATCAACAACTTTTTTGGCACTGAAGAGTTTGTGCTTAAAATTTGAACACAATTACAGGTTGTTTCTCATCGAAAATTTTTATTTTTTTATTTCATGAACTAATGTATTTGTGTAAACAAAGTGTTATTTTTCAGGTAACTTTAAGCAAACGTTTCAACTATCCCTTTCAGCAATCAACATGTTTACAAATATAAACTTATGTTACGAGTGCGATGCCTAAAAGCAATTTATGCCAATGATGGCTGAGTCAACTAAAGTCCAATTTACCCGAACTAAAAATAGGTGGTTAAGGTTTGTCACTTTACTGGAAGAACGAAGATCCTGTAGGCCTACTTTGAATATTTTGATTCAATTAATAGTAGTATTGCTTAGTGGTGGTAACTTAAATTACAGCATATAAACCTTTGATTTAGAAGCGAAGACTGAATTAAACTGATTGGTAGACAATATTGCTATCAGAGCTTCGAACTTAAAAAATAGTTTTTCTGAACTCGAATAAAACTGTTCGTTAACATGAAATTAAGGATTAAGTAGTTGGTGGAAATAAATATTTTTTGTTGATTTAGGCATGTAAATTGAGACTGTATTTTTCCAATGGTTGAGGTATAATGATAAACCTACTGTATAAAGTGAATTTTTTTTTATTTTGTAAATGAACACGAACAATAACAAGTAAGTAGAATTAGTATTTTTTGTCAGACTGAACTCGATTTTGAACTAAAAAAATAAGTTAGAGAAACTCAGACTTGCTAAAACTTACTGCGCTCTGATAAAAATCCATTGCGTTGGCAGATCTTTTTGTTATTGAGCCAGTTCATACAAACCAGTTCTTAAAATTTTATTAGCTTAGAGAACCATTCCAGTATGGCATAAAAAGCCAGCATGATTTCTATGTTTTTTAGTTAGATGCAGATTCGCACTATTTCAATAGCACCATTAGCTGGTACGCTATCATTCTTTCTATAATAATAGGCTGAAATTAAGCTTATTACAAACGTGTTTATACCAGGTCTAAGGTGCTACTCCTTGGCTGTCAAATAGTGCACAGTGTTGCCAACAACTAACCATCGCTCCTTTTCGTTTTACGCTGTGCTTCCAGAGCCATGAAGTGGCAAGAATAAGCTGCATAATGCACAAACCTATACAGAATTGCAATGCTATACCACAAGGAGGCCTATGAAATTTTGACATTGTGTAAGATGTTGAATATTTGAATGAATTTCTGTTAATAGGTAAAAGCAGTGCTGTTGCTAAGGGCTGCTTGTGGCCCCCCCTACCCCCCATTTTGGTTTACTCAAAATACTGTTTTTGGAACATCACGTAACTACAAAGACTACAGACTATGTTGGAAAAAGGAATAATTACGTTCAAACATAATTCTCCATTGATGTTTTTTTAATTTGCAAAATTGCTTGCAACCAAGTGCTGTGCATAAGTCTGACGCAATAATTTGTCTTGTTGACACGCCTTTGCAAATGTGTCATGGAAGAGAAATGTAAGTGTGCAGAATCGTTAGTGGCATTTCGTGGTGATAATGACATAAAGCAATATGTGAAAACACTGTTTTCAAAAACTAGCTGTTATGATTTTTAGACTACACTCAAGATTTTTAGGTCTCAGTCAGTGGCTTAACCAGAGTGAAGGCCCTCTTAGCCAAGTCGGTTAGAAAATTTAGTCTCAAAATGAGAGCGTTTTAATGTCCTTTGGACTAGATTTGAAGTAAGAGGAGGGGGCTAAGTTATTTAAATTTTTGAAATAACTTCTGAATTTTAGCTAGTTATATGGCTTCAAAAAGTGTGAAATGTAATTAAAATTGCTGTTTTTTTTTGCTGCAAAAACCAGAAAAAAATCCCAGCGGCTTGGCCTCCACCTCCAGACCCTTGTCCCACTGTCATTAAATATTTAGTGACTATGCCCGATCTGTGACACTCTTGAGTTGCATCAGTTTGTCAGCATGGGGGCTAAATCAAGCATTTTTAGGGCTAAAAATTTTGCTTTTGTTCACCACTCTCAGCAAAATTCGGGTTGCAAGTCTAATAGCTTTTACTGCTGTAAATAGATTTTTGAAGCAGTTATTGGCCGCAGATGAAACGAGCTAAGAGATGCTGCCGGCTTATGAGTATTTTGAAATTGAGCATAATTTTAGTTCTGGAAGATCTGAGTATCAGATTTTATATGCAAAAGTTCAGTTTATTTTAAGTGCCCCCGCCCCCGCCCCCCCCCCACTTTTAGCTAGTGTCCTCTCTCTTCGTTTGCTGTGGCGTTGGCACTGACTAATAGTCATTACAATTACCAACTATAAAATGAAATTGACTGCTGAAGAACTTTTATCTTTGCTTAATATTATTAAAAGAAGGTGAAGAAATCAAAAAAACAAAAGCACAATATAAAAACTTAAAACACAGA
The DNA here is from genome assembly GCA_963965965.1 of Trididemnum nubilum. NCBI lineage: Eukaryota > Metazoa > Chordata > Ascidiacea > Aplousobranchia > Didemnidae > Trididemnum > Trididemnum nubilum. The sequence goes on from OZ014471.1 coordinate 35,248,033, forward strand.
TTGGCAAAGAAAATAACATGCTTGTAAGAAATACTGAAGCAAATTCTAACATTACGTTGGTAAATCAAGGTTTACATGCCATTTTGCTGTAATTGATTTATAGCAACATCTATTCTCCTAACTCCAACTCAATCACTATGCAGTTATTGGTTGCTGAGGACTACAATGTGGTTAATGCTTTCTTCTGTTATTCCAATTGCATAAAGTCTTCTTGTAAGAACTTTGGTTATGCTATCGTAGAGCGACCATCACTTTTTTCTCTGCGTTCGAACTTAACCACAAAAAGATGCACAAAATAGCATTTTGATTCCAGCAAAAAAAATCACGAAGCAATAACATACTGTAAACTAATGCAGGCTAAAATTAAAATCCTTAATGACATTCTCTTGTCAGCCAAATATAGTGTTGTAATTTAGGGTACAGGACAGAGAGAAGTCGCGCTCTAAATTATTTGAACTAATTCTAATAAACTAATACATGCAAACAATGTTTCATTGTTACTCTTGTAAAAAATATGTTTTGTAGCCAAGGAAATAGGAAGATATTTTACATCGCTAATTTGACATTGTTTTACATTAAGCTTACCCAAATTTTTTGATGCATGATCTAGTGTTTTTTGTAATGAAACTTATTCTTAAAGTTTCAGTTATATAATACTTGACTATACACATTTCACTACCTTAAATCAGGCCATGATATACATGTATTACTTTACGCTACTTGAACCTCATTACTATTGCTTGTTTTTAAATGAACAAGGCTTTGTTCATAGCAATTAGTTCCAACAACAAAATTCTCCAAATGCCTAAACTCAGTTTTGCTGAGAGTTGGTTGAAAAAGTGATCACTGAACTATTCTGATGTCTGCTGTAGGTCACCGAAAGACTCGTAATTGCTAAGACACAACCAAATCTGAATGTTTGAATTTGTACATTTTTGTCCATCGTTGTTGCATTTAAGGACCTAGTTAATACTTACTCCAAAATCGGGGCAAATAACGACATTGAGTTCAGAGTTCTGACTTCACTTCTAACGACGCTGACTTCGGACTTCAGATTTTGTTGTGCCCTTCAAAAATTTTAAGCTCTTTTTCTTTTAACATTTTGTTCTGGGATGGTCAAAATCTTTTGAAACGTTTTGCAACCCCTCTTTCAACATTACTTTTACGATCCCCTTACCCAAAAGGCGCCACACAGTATCTCGACAAATTTTTAGTCTTATATGTCACTGTTTATGCATTACAATGAAGAATCATTATCACATCAATTGACTAGTCGTTTAATCTCATTCTCAAGTCATCAATAATAATGTGCGAAAAGACTGGATTTTTAAACCACTACGTATTTAGCAAAAGTGTCGCAGTTGTTTTCGTTTAAATTTTTCTTCAATATGTAACATGCCATGATAGCCCCAGCATCAATAGGTACTACTTTTGCAGCCAATTAAGCTTTCCCATAGCTGCAAATAAAACATAAGTGAATGGTAACATATTACTTTTAGCACGGTATAGCAATACTTGTACAATACCTTGTTTTTCTTAGGCTCAATGGCAGTAGTTACACTATTTTTTAAAACTGACAAGCCCTTAACCCAACGGTGCACAACCTGCAACCATATGTTAATGGAAATCTAGTAGTGGATATCGTCATTAACGACAACACCGGTACTTTTTTGCGCTACGCAAAGCCAGTGGTGGAGTCCTCGAGGACACATTTTGAAGTCCTTGGCCTCGAGGCCTCAAGTCCTCGAAAATTGGCCTGCCCTCGGCTCGAGGGCAGCACTATTTTTTGAATTGTTAAAATTTTGTGGAGCGCTTGAAAATTTTTTGGAAAACGTTTTTTTGTGGAGATCGCCTGAGAAATTTTTGTGAAGACCTTTTTTTTTGGAGAGCACTTGCGCTTGTGTCCTTGGCCTTTGCCTCGAGCGTTTCTGTCCTTGGCCTCGAGAGTGTCTCTCCTTGGATAGGCTGTCCTTGGCCTCGGATTTTTTTTGTGTTCTTGGCTTTGGCCTGGAGCCTTGTGTCCTCGACTCCACCTCTACGCAAAGCTATGCAATTTATGCATAAAAGCAGAAGTTAATGCATTGCAAAAAAAATTCATTCTTTAAGTCATTGAATGCATTATTTTCATGGTTCAACATGGCCTATTTCGTAGTAAATCTCAAAACAGTTCCCCGTAACAACTACAAGGCGTAGCAGTAACTGAATAACTTGCAATGCAATCTCTTGCTAAATTGGTAGCTGTGTAATACAAATCTTTGGAATGGACTTTCTCGGCATCTTGGCTAAGCAAAACAGCTTTCGGATCGCTCAAATCATAGAAAGAGTAAAATGCTTGAAATGTTTACCAGTTGAAACTGCTGAAGCTATACCAGATAATTCTTGCTCACAGGAATGGAAAAGTTTGGAAAAATTCGACATGGAAAAGGAGGCATAAGAAGACTGAGAAATTCTTGGCTAAGGTCGGAATCTTAATACACCCATTAGTTTTTGCAGTTAATGTGTAACGCTTAAAGCATTATAACAGGAGCGTTTGAGCACTTTCAATTTTATATAAAGAGCCAAAACTATCGCAAAAAATGTTTTACTGAACGTTTCAAGGCATTACTCGTCTTTTCATTTGCTGTTGAATAATGATCATTGATCAAGCCAATAACATACTTTTCACAAAAAAGCACAGACAAAATGGCAAAGCGGCGGTGTGAAAATCGTGAGTAAAATTAACTAAAAAACTTTACTGTAACAAACTTTTTAGTGTTTCCAAAAATCAATATTTAAAATTATTATCATCTGAAATTGTTGAAGCTACGCAAAGTAGTTATTGTTTTTTGCAAACATCATGGGAAGACTGAGGAAGTGTTGGCTCAGATGCAGAACCTTAAAGCATACAATAATTTTGTAAATCCTTGCAACGAAGATTTTGCAACACTACAAGTTGACTTTCCGTTTAAATCAATGCATATTTTAAGCATTTTTTTATTGAATGGAATGCAATAAGTGTAGATTCGTTTGACAGTTTATCTTAAACAACTTCGTAAATTGATAAACATCAGTCAATAAAAGTTTACACATTTGGGAATGCATTCTTTTTTGACTTCGTTTTGTGCTTTGCTCAAAACAATCTTTCCCTGTTTCTACTGCCGACTGATCAAGCTTCATATGCCCCAATTCCTGAGTGGGAGCTTAGTCAGGATCTTCAATATTTTCAAGAGGTGATGGATGGCCTAAATTTAAGAATTATTTATTAAATATTGGTCGACCAAAGCTTTTTTTTTTGACTTATTATTTTAATTATTTGAGAAAAAGATGTTGACATTTGTAGTTTGCAGTAAACAAGTTTGGGGACCAAAATTAAGCGAAAAAAATAACGACTTAAGCATTAGCTTTGCTAGGAAACTTCAAGCAATTTAGAAGCATTGTATAATAACATATTAAGAATAACTTGTTTGGAAAAAAGCTGTAGTTGTACTAGAGCTCCCAATGGTATGCAAAAAAAATTATAAATTTTGTATCAAAAGCTCAAAATTATTATCGTTGAAGATTTTCAAAACTAAAAAGAAGACACAACAGTGAACTATAGGTAAGAGTACTCGACTCATAAAAATAATAATTTTAAAACCCTATTGACAGTTTCACTTGTAACCAAGATCATACTTTTTGCTATATCTTCACTATCAGTTATCTCCCAAAAAATGTCGTTTTCAATGTAGCAAAAAAAAAAAAAGAAAATGTAGGTAGGATAATAAAAATGATTTACTTGAAATGAAATGACGCAAACAAACTCTAGTTTGGGCTACTTTAACTTATCAATTGTAAGATCAGCTCGAGAAATATTGGCTAGCCACTTGCTCCTTTGTGTCGTTAATAAAGATTTTGTGCTATTTTTAGGATATTGTTTTGGGGTAGTTGAAAACCGAAAAGAAGAAGTTTTGCTGGAAACTAATTTTTCCTTGACTGCATTGCAGCCAATAACATCACAGACCACGGACATAACAATGTCTAGAGTCTTTTGAGTGCTTTACTTTATATTTCTCAGAATATGTCAAGTTAATGTTATCATTAATGAACAAAATCGAAGAGTTTGGGATTCTTTTTAAACAAAAGGTGTTTGCACTCCTGTCTGTATAAAATCAAGCCATAAAATCGTGTTAAAGATAGTTGGGTCTTCTGGTAAACTTTTCCCTTAACTTTAAATACCAATAAGAATAACTAGATTGGAGCTTGCTCAGGAGCATTCCTTTTGAACAACCGACACAAATATGTACTTCGTACAAATTTTAAAAAACTAGCTCCCTCTCTTAAACCGTTCAAAAATTTGACTTTGGAAGGTCCATTTAGGTGGTTTACGGCGAGCTGGTACGCCCAAACTATGTCCAAATATTTGTCGGTTAAATATCTACTGTTATCAAAGCCAAAAGCTGGCAACTTAGGTTAAGCCATTCATCAAAGTGATTTGGGGGGAATGGTACCCCGAACTTATGTCAAAATATTTGTCTGTTAAATACCTACTGATATCAAAAAAACTGGCACCCTAGCTTAAACCATTCAAAAAAGTAATTTTTAAGGGGTCTAGTTTTGGAGGTTCTCGAGAGGGTGGTACCCCCCAAATTATATCAAAAGTAATTGTGAAATATTTACTGTTATCAAAAAAATTGGTACCCTAGAGTAAGTCGTTTAGAAAAGTGTATTTTGTGGGTCCATATGGGAAGGTTTCCGGGGAGGAGGGTACTCTCAAGCTATGTCAAAATATTTGTCTCCTTTACATCTTCTAATATCGAATAAAATGGCACCCTAAGCCATTCCAAAAAAGGTTTTGAGGAGTCCCGATGAGGGTGGTACTGCCAAACTATGTCAAAAGAATTGTCTTTTAAATATCTACTGATATGAAAAAAAACAACTGGCAACCTGTGTTAAGCCGTGCAAAAAATTTATGTTTGGGAAGTCCACGAGGGTGGTGCCCCCAAACTATGTCAAAATTTTTGTCTGTTAGATATGGGTTGAAATGAAAACAAAGGCACCCAAGCTTAAGCTGTTCAAAACATTGTTTTTTGGGCTCATTTGGATCGTCACCAGGGGGTGGTTCCCCCAAACTATGTCAAAATATGTGTTAATCAAGTATCTACTGATAATTAAGAAAAGAACTGGCTCCCTAGCTTGAGCCCTTCAAAAGATTGATTTTTGGGGAGTTTCCAGGGGAGTGGCCAAAAAAAATTCCGTGAGACAAAATTGCGATTGCAGCTCAACAACTCAAACACAAAACTTAGATTTCGATATTTTATGGTTTAGGAGAAGAAAAGCGTACAAGATTCAGGAAGAAAAGAAAAGAGAAAAAAAGAAAAAACATTGTAGCCAAAAGTGGGTCGGCAGGGATGAAAGGGTATCTTATGACATATAACCATGTGAAATATTTTCTGCCGTACATAAGGCGTTTTTAAATGAGACCACTTTTCACGCCAAACTTTTAGGGCGATTTTTGGGTTCTAAAATCAAAGTCACATGACTAATTGCCTTGAAATTTGGTACAAACATACAACTTTTTTACCTCAAACTGCTATCAAAATTTCATGTAGCTAGACTTAACCGTTCTCGAGTTATAAGCAAAAGTCTGAATCTTTCCATTCGTTAGTTTGAAAATGTTTGTGTAAAAGCAAAGGGACACTCAACGCGAACGTTGGTTGTTCCAATAATAATATATGCAAAATATCTCCCCCTTGAGATGACTCTTTTCAGGATCCGCATTTTCCAGTAGCCTACCAGCAAATTCTATTTCAGCATTTTCAGTATCGCCATTTTCCAACAACATGTCTACGCAGTTTGCGTACACCTAAGGTTAATTCATATTCATTAAAATAATTAAAATATTTACTAAATTCTAACCCCAACAATAACCTTTACTCTAATCATAAACTTAACTTTACCAAAGCAAACCAAAATGTGCTGAAAATAAATTATTTTTCATTTCATTAAAATAAGTAGTTTATTGCAAATTATTATTCATTTGAGAAAATAAGAAAACATTGATTTTTTGTGTATCAATTACTCTTCTATAAGCATTAAAACCAGCGAGTTTTTCATTGAGGCCAGCTTTTTTGTATTACCAGTATTAGGTAGTCCACGGCCTACTAAAGAATACGGCCAGATTTCTCACATTGAGCAGGCCAAGGCTAACAGGCCGACTTTTATTTCGATGTATTGAGAATTGCAGTGAACAAACAAGCATTACAAGGAATACTAAATGATCGATATTTTTCATTGTATAACAAAATTATTACCGAAAGATAATAAATTACAGCAATATTTACTAATATTAACAAGCTTTCCATATTGATCACATACTTCTATAATTTTTGCAATTCTAATCGTATAGCATTTTAATAGCAAAAGTCAACTGAAATCACTCTTGGCAATAGTGTGCATATTGCAACGTAGAAAAAAACAAACTTGCAAGCTTATTCTTCCATTTTCATGAAATGAAAAGATGAGATAATAATCAAAACCTTATGAATCTCATTAGCAGCGTATCACCCAAACAGCAATAGTCATCTTTACTTGTTGGTTAACTTTAATTAACCCAGGTTTTATGCAATCCTAAGCATCGTTTCTAAACTGCATTTTAATTTTAGAATGATAAAAAATAGCAAATTTAATCCCAAAGGGCCTAATAGCGATTCAGGTCATATGGCACTGAATTAAGGATGTAAATACAAGTACCTTCTGCATTCAAATTTGCGGGATCAAAATAACACTGCAAAGACTTTAATCAAAATAACACTGCGAAAACTCGACCATAATACTTAAAATAATAATGAAAAGTGCACTAATTAGATGAAAAAGTACACCATTACAATTACTTTTGAGTCAGTAATGTTTTACAGCTAGATGGTCTAATTCTAACACATGCAATAAAAACATGACGCTTGCAAAATTGAGGCATAAATCTAGCAAAAAGATTTTCAGAGGCAATACAGCTTCAAATGTTACAGTTGCTACTTCTTTGTTAACAGAAATCTCTACAAATATTATCTATTTCAATAGAGTGACATTACTTTTAAAACAATAATGGCTAGGTGATGAAGAGTAGACTACCAAGTGGAAAAGTTTAGGTAATGAAAAAACATTCCCTGCACAAACCTGCACGCAAAACTCAGAAGATAATTGTATTGAAAACAGAATCTCAGACCAGTCATACCAGAGTTTCAAGATATCAATTAAATTTGTGATTAACAACAGCACTTTTTAATAAAGCCATCCATGGCATACCAAGTCAACACCACTCCAACTTTACATGCAAATCTTGATCAACTTTTATAGCACCGAATATTTTGGGAAATCCTGTTGTGGCGCAAAAAACTAAGTTGTAAAATACGATACATTCCAAAGTTTTATGAAACAGATAATTTGCTGGGGCCTGACTGTGGGTCATATCATCAAATTTTGTTATTTTATCCATTTTGAAATCAGCAAGCTGTTCATTTTGATACACTCGCACTTTGGGCGGTTTTCTAGATGAGCTTGAAGTTGGCAAAGTTGACGGTCGTTTCAATGCTGCTTTAGTGTTGATAGTTGGCACTGGTTTAAACTCCAGTGTAGCTTTTTTCGTTTTTCATTGTCAATGATCAAATTTTCTTCAAAATGCTTTACGCAAATCACAGAATTTGAAGTTGGAGACCAGTCTGCACGATTGACAAATTTTGTCCATGTCTTCAGCAAATCAGGTTTATAGAAAGGAAATGAAAATGATGATACTGTTTTGTTGTCTTTTTTAAATTTTGATATATATCCAGATCTTTAACCATAAACTACACACGTGTTCACCATATCCTAATCCAGTGTTTATATAACTTTGACAATCAGAAAGAAATTGCCTACGATGCAATAAAACCTGTCCAGAAAAAAACACATTCAATGACCAATTTTTCGAGCTAGTGCTGATAAGAAAACTAGTCAGTAGATATTGTATTTATTTACAATTACACTTTAGTTCATCTTAGCACTTTTAAATCTAGAAACGTTCGCGCTCAAAATAAGCTAAAATAATTCTAATTCAGTCAAACAACTTTTAAAAGATTTTAAGCAAAACAAGCTGTGAAAGCAACCAGAAAATTACTTTCATATTTCTAAAACTGCTCTGGCAGTTTCTAGTTACTAACCTGGCTTTACATTAATGGTTACTCTCAACGCCATGTTATTTTTTGTTTTTTATTACTGCAGCCTTATTCATGCTTTTAAGAAACTGTTTGCTAAACTTAAGAATACAGTTCATGTTTTTACTCTTTTACCAATAGTAAATGTTTTTGAAAGTCGAGATTGTTAAGTAAAACTTTCTGGTTTATTTCTAAAAATCTTGGTTTCTTACTTTTTAAAACCGCTCAATACAAAAATCATACTGCTGCCTGACGTACTATCTTATAATAACATTACACATAGACTCCTACTTACACAGGATTTACTAGGCATTGAAGCTAAATTTGCTTGTATCTTTCTTCAATTTTTCAGTTACCTTGCAATGCTGACTTGCACGTTGTAGTGTTTGTTTCGCTTCAATAATCGCTTCATCTCGACACTGAAGCGGTTGCGTGTGGCAAATAGGTCGCTTGTTTATCAACAGCGAAAAAAGTGGCCTGTTAGCAGCGGCACGCTGAATGTGAGATATCGTGTCGTATTTTTTATTATGCCGTGGGTAGTCTTGTCTAGTTAATTATAGCCTATTTGTGAAAAGTTTTTAAATAAACTGAAAACGAGAATTCAATAATCGCCAAGAGAACTCTGCTGATTACTTGCTATTTTATGTACCATACAGTAACACACTAGTAACTGGCGTTTTTCATGTTTTTTTTTAAGTCCAGGCTGACAATGTTTTAATTTGTTCGTTAATTTGGAGCAAAAATAAGCATTGGGTTTTTATAGAAAAGAATAAGTAATCTAAGCCTACTACCCGGACAATATGCACACGTTGACGCGAAGTGGTGCCTACGTGCTTCGATTCGTTGGCACCACAATGAGTTTTGACTTTGACCTACGTCATATTGCTCATCGGACCTCCATTGGGTCGACAAAGTTGGACCCGCTAATGAACCGCTGGACCAACGTTTGCTCAACTGTGCATAAAGACAATGCACCATCGCCCATCCCAATATTAGGCAACACTACACTGCTATCGCCTACTCAAATTTGCATCACCATAGTCCACAAACTTAACAATTTTAGGAGCACTGCGAGTAGAGAAAAGCTAAATTTCATTAAAGCATGAAAAATGCACCATTCAAAAGAATCCAAATTAAACCAAACAAGCACCAACAGTTTTTATTCCATTTTAAAACCGATTCGTTTGCGACGTCATATTTTCTCGTTTTTTCCTTCTCCAATCACGATCGCGGGCATACTTAAACCAATCTCTGGTTATTTCCCTAGTTTTGGATTGAGTGGAGCTTTTTACAACAGATTTTTCGTAGAGCAGCTGCAACCAAGAGAAAAACGTAGAACACTCATAAAGTATAGTAAATTGTTTTTTTTGTGAAATTTGCAAAGTAAATTAAGCTTGTGGAGATAGTATTTATGATAGAAACGTGATGTCCACCAAGTAGAACACTCGAGTCCCGGGTATCAGTGCGGTAAAACCGAATATCAAAAAAATCGCTATTCGGTTGCCTTTGCTGACCCTCAACACTGAAGAGACAGTGTTAAGAATAAGCCCGTAAGTTTCATTTGTTGTGTCTTTGGGAAAGGCACTTTAAGGGACTTCCCCATCTTCATGTGTTACATGAGGACTTTGGGCAAAATCAGTTTGGTTTGTAACATTAGTCAAAATGCATGAGATTATGTAGGCCTTGAATTGACCCAGCTGTTTCAGAGATATTTCTTTTCAAACCCAAAATTGGGTTCCCCCAATTCATTTTGGCAACACTGACGTTTTACTACAATGTCAAGCTGAAAAGCGTTTGTTGGGATTATAATAGTAATTCAACTAATTAAGTGCAAAAACCATCATTCAATTATCTTCTTATTGTGTATGTATAGGTAGCGTACTGGCGTAGGATAGCAAACAATCAATAGCCTATATGCTGCAGATTATGATATTGATAAGTTGAACCTCTTCAAGTACATATTAGGTCTAGTCAGTAGTTTGGTTAGCGAAATTTGATTACTTGGCTACTCTACACTAGTAGGCTACCCATTGATCATTAAATGCTAGTCTTCCAACTTAAATGGTTGTAATAATTAATAGCCTAATCTGAACTATCGCTTTTCTGCTTTATATGCGATGAAACGTCAGTGTGTTGCCAAAAAGAAATTGGGAGGACCCAATCTTGTGTTTGAAGATTAATGATTATCTTCGGAACAGTGAGTCAAAAAGGAAGGACTCAACACCTATTTAATAGCATGCCTTTAAAACTAATGTTACTAACCCCACTTTTTTGAATGCAGTCCTTGTTTAAAAGAGATTGCAGCGTAACTCGAAAACTGCGAGTCGTCCATTCGCTCACCCTGATCAAGAAAACTATAGCGAATAAAATAAACATTAATTAGACTAGCACAAACATACCTTGCACTACCAAAATCGTGAAATCCGCTTTTTTACCCCTTTTCCAGCCATTTAAATTTAGTTGCAAAGCTATTTGTCAGCAACTTGGAAAGAACCTGGCAAACATTTTCTGATATCCTTCCACCCACTTCACTCAGGTAGCTTATCTGAAATTAGAAATATGACATTGATTGTTACTCTAAATCTTTTTGTATTTTGCCGAGTTTCCTCAGCCAGGAGACAGCAAAAAATCTTATGATATTCGAGTCAAGCTGTCATCTGTCTACCACATAAAGATTGTGGGAATCTCCGTAGGTGCCTCTCTTGAGACGGCACAAGTGAAACTTGACAGATTACCACTGTCAAGTTTCACTTGTCTCTTTATCGTTAAGCGTCAAGGTGAGATGCTGTAAATACTAATTTCAAGAGTCATTGCTTTGATCCCACCCGGATTCGAACCCGAATCTGCTGCTCCAGAAGCAGGCTCTCGATTTATTAGAGCTCTATCAGTATTAACAAGATCCTCGAATTCAATAGATTACGCTATAAATTTACAATAGCAGTGTAAGCAAGGCAATGATTAGTATTAAAAATGCGGATCGTTCGAACGGTTGAAACTACAAAATTGAGAGGGAGTCACCGATTGGGCAATAGTTCTTATGAAATTCTATTATCATAATGTTGCACGAGTTGCAGTGATTTAGTGATAATAGAACCAGACTTCAAAGCCTAATGTCTCGTGTAGATTTGGATCTGAGTTTGTCTGGTTGGGCTCTGACTTTAAAAGCGCTCTCATATCTAATGAAGTCTGGTAGCTTGAAAACAAGATCAGTAGTAGACATGCCGTGTTACTAAACTCGTCTAAGCTTTTTTAGTTGGGGCAAATGATGTAAAAACTCTTTTTCTTTTTAGTCAACCAATGTCAGAAGGAGCATGGAGTCTTGTTAATATGACTACTTGCTATTATTCTCATTTCCGATGTTGCTTGCACGTTGCTAGTATTTATTCCGCGCACAAATAGCTAACCGATATCTTGTTTGCTTGTTTTTGAGAGCTGCTTCCACCTTTTCTATCTTTTCCATCTCCAAAATTGGCAACTTAATGTGGGATGGAAGTTCAACGTCGTCGCTGGATTGATTTAACCGTCTCATGATCTTTTTCCAACAGTGTTTCAATAATAACTTGTAGATATCTAAAATATATACCATTATTTACTGATGCATCGATCCGGGGGCTTACAGTTGCAGAACTAGGGCCAGGTAGGTCATCTGAAAAGCAATATGGAAACACTGTCAATATTATCAGCTCAAAACTTAAGGCAAATAACAGATTCAATGATGCGTAGTGTCCTAATATATTTATCGTTATTAACTAATGCAGCGATGCGAGGGCTCGCAGTTGCAGAGGTAGGGCCAGGTAAGACATCTATAAAACAGTATGAAAACTTTATCTCCTTACAACTTTCGCAAATAACAGATTCAATAATGCGTGTAAGTGTCATAAATATTTATCGTTATTAACTGATGCAGATATCAGAGGGTTTGCAGTTGCAGAGCTAGGGTAAGGTAGGTCATCTGAAAAGAGAAACATTTTAAGTTTCAAAGAACAAACTTCATCAACTAACTTGGCATTGCAATTTTACAGATACAAAATTCTATACCATTATATATGAACCAGAATTAGGTTGTTTTGAATCCGCATAACTTCAGGCTTTGTTTATAAAATGTGTAAAAACCGTTACAAAGGAAATGTGCTTATTAAAGAATAATCGAAATATTCTTTGCATTCAAATCATTTATATCAAAAAACTTATGACTACGTTTTAATTATCGGTATTACTGATAAACACGTACTACCCGAAGAGTCATCTTCCGAACGTACGCCTTCATCCTCATCTAAACAAATATTGCTAGCTTAGTTAATTTATCGCTGAAATTGTCTATAGCAGTTCTGTAGTAACAAGATGCCGATAAATCACTCCAATTGTTTTAGAATTTTTCTGAGTTTAATTTCAATCCACAAATGTTCAGCATTCGGTAACGTAAAACTGAATTACAAATTATTAACGCTGAACAATGAAGATTTATGAATGTACACCCCCACTCCTCCAGCCTAGGTGACACTATCCGTATGAATAAAATTATATCGCCTTCAAGTCCAATGCTTCGAGTAATTTTCCCATCCTGTTATTTAGCTTCTGAGAAGGTCACGATTTCAGGTTTCTTATTTCTCAAGTAATTACCATCTTCATAACTATGCTTTTGCAGGCTGCAGAGTCATTTATTTTTGCATTCAGTACTGTTCGGCGGCCTGGGTTAATATATTCACATTTACCAAGCAACTCATGATAATTGTCGATTGAGGTGCTATCACTATATAGTAGTTCTGAATTGCAGGGCATAATTAAATTACCAGAGGTGGGCACAAATAACATTATATCAAAAGCGCAACGCAACAAGGCGCAACAATCTTTTCAAACAGTAAAAGCGCAGCGCAAAATGCGCAATTTAATTTTTTTGCTTTCTGTAGCGCAGCGCAACTTCCGCAATGAACTTTTTGATTTAGTTGAAGCGCAACGCAATTCCGCAATTGCGGAATGGTATTTTCGTACCAAGTTAAAGCGCAACCTAATTTCCGCCATCGAAATTTCACAACACAATGCAAACACTGCGTTTTTTGCAATTTTAGACTGAAAAAGAGTAAATAATTTGCTAAACAAGCCCGAAATTTATCAATATTACGATGGAAATGGAGCAAAATTAGTTCAATGAATAGAATTGCGCTTTCAACCGAAAAAAATTTTGAAAGCGCAACATAAATTAAAGTCTTTATTCCGCAACGCAACTTACGCAATTGCGGAGGTTGCGAAGTTGCGCTTTGCGTTTCTAATTGCGCTTTGCGTTTCTAATTGCGCTTTGCCCACCTCTGTAAATTACTAGCCATTTTGTTATTGTGCATAAGACACAAACCTAATTCGCATTATAACAAAATTACAATCAAATCGTTTGACCATTTTTATCATCATTAAATCTCAGCAACTAATTCACATTCACGTTGTATTCGAACAGATCATCGGATGATTTAATGCGGTAATCCTGTCGCTAACCCCTTTGTCTTTTCTGTTGGGACCAGCAGCCTTCATTATTATTCTTGCGTTCATGGAATGACATGACACGAACTTTTCTTCGCATTGTTTTTTGACATAATTTAACAGTTGAGAGCGTAAAGGCGTAGGTCTTCAGTTATAATTGCGTTCGAAAAAGTTTCATTGTCTTTTGTGGAACATTTGGATCGCAGAAACTCATTACGGTTTTCGTCTTGCAATGATTTGCCTAGGTTTCGCAGTAAAAGACTTTTTCTTTTTGCCCAAACAATAAGCCCTCTGGGTGTTCTAATCCTGAATATCGAAATCAAGCTCTTTTATTGTTCAAATGAGTTTACATTGAACACATCCAAAGACAGTGTTTGCTTGAGCTTAATATTTTCAACTTTCAATTTGGCTATTTCTTTCGTATTTTCAGTGATCTGGTTGCTCAAGTTTTTCTCTTGCTTTACTAAATCTTTCACGCTCGTAACCATTTAATTCAAATTTCTTCGATCATGTGTGTTAAAAATTGTATGTTCAACAGAAACATGCATGAATGCGTAGGCACCAGAACTTAAAAGAGGACTAATGACCAAATCAATGGGGTTATCTAAAGTTAGGACAATCATATTCAATTCGATGTGTTGACTTCATCATTCTTGACCCAGCCGTTCCAGAGATATTCTACCTACTTCAATATTTTTCTTGTTCCAAGGCCACTGCATAAAAGTGGACTACGAGTATAATATTGTCTTTTAAGGCACTTAATCTATAGAAAAACAGTTTTTTATTGTAAGATCTTCAAGCAGCACGAGTTTTTATTTTAAATCTCACATTAACGCATTCTTCGCTGTGGTATGATTTAACTTTAGAAATTGCTGTTTCCAGTCTCCTCACAATATTTTTTTTTAACTCCTGCAAGAGTGATAATGTCCATTTTGCTTGTTAATACCAAATTTTGGAGTCATCCATCTAATCTTAGTAGGTTTTGGGTATAATGCGGACAAAAGTTACCTCATAAAGTTGTAAAATTGACTGTTTTAATGCAAGACTAAGTTGTTGTTTTTTTGTTTTTTTTTTATAAAGAAAATCAAATATTTTAAGTTGGCGTGTGCAACTTTCTGTCTGAAAGGTGACTAGATAAAACTTAGGTTTAGATCAGATTTTCAACACAGCGATAGGACCATTGTGAGTCGTCTAAAAGCAGGAATTGGGCATTTTGACTCATACTTATCACTAGGTTTTTCGTGCCACATCCAACTGTGATTGTGGTGCAGGAGGTCAAATGGTCGACAATATTGTACGCTTACTTGACCCGTTCCAAATTAGAAGAAAAGTTGCAATCAACTGGCTGGTCATCGCAGGGATGGCTGCATGGAGTTTCCTTGTGGAGTTTCATGCGAACGACATGGACTGCCAATGCGGCAGCCTTCGCTGTTGTTAAGTTGTAGTTATTGTTTACCATCGGTATTCCCATAAACCGTGATGGTTAAACTAAGTCATAATATTTTTTCAATCGTTGTAGTTAGATTGAATCACGATAACAAAAATGAATCTCCGCAGTCAAATTAACAAAGGATAGTCATTAAATCATCACAGTCAAATTAAATGATCTTAGTTGAATTGAGTCATAGCCGTCAAATTAAATCATGATATTTAAATTAAATCATAATAGTGAAATTTTTGAATGGCGATAGTAGATTGAATCATAACAGTTAAATCCAAACACAATTTTTTTGCTAATTTGTCAACAAAAACGACTGCATTACGCAGAGTTTGAAATAAACGCTTGCCCGAGGCAACCTGAAATCGCCTCGGGCAAATTATTTTTCGGCTTGACTTGCCCGACGGGCAAGCTAACAAAATACAGCGTATTGGACAACATCAAACAAGATTATTAGGAGATGCAACTTAGGTCCGCTTTTATAGCAATAAAATAAAATCTAAGTAGAAAAGCTGTTGCTTGTTTTATGTTAGCACTTTGCAATCATCACAATAAACACGTTGTTTAATCGCAGCACTTTTTAATCGCACGCAAATTTTTTGATAGGCCTGCTCTGACGCGCTCTACAACCTTTTTGGAACAAAGTGCTACGTTTTCTGAGAAAAAGTTTTCTCACGCTTGTCGCGTTAACCGCTGTTTCAAATATCGTAAGTAAAACTACACCCTGCGCTGCATGAAGACAACGTCAAGAATTTTGCAATTTTTTTGTTATGATTAAGTTATTTTAAAGATCTTTCAGCTCCTATAACTTTTGCAAAAATTTCGGCTTCCAAGCTGGGTTAGTATCCAAAATATTCGCGGTTAAAAATGCATTACAATCAAAAAATCGATTTTTGCGCAATCAATTTGGAAAAGTTATACATTACGTCACCTAAACATAACAGTCGCGCACAAAAGCTTCATTCTCGAAATAGGATACACGTACTATGCAAATTCAGTGTTTTTGCCAAGAAGTACATTTTACATTTTTTTCCTAAGGTAAACAGTTTTAAATCTTATTGTGCCAATTTTTTTCGGGCAAGTAGAAGTTAGATATCACTTACCCGACGGGCAAGTTGTTGAAAAAGTTAATTTCGACCCCTGGCATTACGGTCAGTTTTTTGATATTAATATTTCAATTTTATGCATTAGTGGAAATTTTGGTTAGGTTGAGATTTTAGCCACCATACTCTGCCGTTGATATTTGTTATGTAAGTCACAAGCATGTAAGATGTCAACGTTGCAATCTCGATTTTCATAGCATGAAGAAATTCTCTGAAAATTTTGTTGTGTTTGCTCAAATTGAAAATGATCAAAAAACATCTAGGTGAGAGCATATATCTTTGAGTTTACAATATGTATTAAAATTGAATTTGAATTTATTAATATTGATTTTTCAACTTTCCATTCGACTAGGGAAATTGAAAAGCAGTTTTTTTGAAAAAATTTTAACTTTCCAAATTTTTTTCTGCCTCTACAATTTAAGGTTTGGCATGGTGGTGCGTTAAGTGACTTCGATTTTATTTTAGCTTCAACGTACAATTTTGCAGTTCCACAAAAACACAATATGCAGTGCTGTAAAAAGCATTATTAAAATTGAATTGTGATTGTAGATTTAATTTGCTATGAAAAAATTGATCGTGAAACTGTTTCAGAAAAATTCGTATTGGATTTGATTTGTTCTCAACTTGTTTTAGGTTAGTTTTTTTAGGTTTGTCGTAGTTCGATGATATATTTCATAAATTTTATATTCTCACGACACAAACTTGAAATTGCAAAACTTTCACATCCGTTTTCACATCAATTTGACACAGTTTTATTTTAAAACTTCCGTAAATTTGAAATTCTCTCTGCAACGAATTTTAGTCATTTAGATGAGAGTGTGATACCGAGAGAAGACAGCGTATAGTAAAGCTCATGCATTTGACGATAGAATTTATTATTAAGTAATTATTTGTTAAGTTAAAGTATATAATAATTTGGATTTTTGCCTAATTTAACTGATTGATTTCTGTTTTTCTATTTGAATAAGACATAATCTTTAAAATTCACTGTTGTGTGGTATTAACTAAAACGAAATGACGGAACACGCACTCAACCACGTCAGGTTTAGGTTCTCAGAACTTTATTATGAAATATTAATTGGCCTAAGTTTATTGGTTTGCTCCGAAGTTAAAACTGCAATGCTATGTTTTTGTTTTGCTCGCTGCTGTTTGGATGATCTAACTGTAAAGTATAGTTTGTGTTGTTATGCTATTACTCTCATATTCTTTATTTTCTAATTTCTTGATTTGTTAATTTATTTATTTGTGATGCACTGTGCCGTAGATAGAAACATTGTTTTTTATGTGTGTGCAATTTTTTCTAGTTCCTTTTTTTTCTAACTCTGTGATATCTTTAAGGTCTGTTTACATCACGAGTAGTGTTGAGCCTTACGTTTAGAGGCGTCGGCAAGGGGGGAGGCATGTTCCCCCTGAATTTTTACACATGATGCCGTAAGTCCTTGAACAAGCTCTCGTATAGCGCAACCAACTCAACTAAAACCCTCACGTAGTATAATCATGCGGAAGCATTCAAACGAACTTAAAAATGTTAAAAGCAAGTCGTTAAGATGAAATAATAATTCGTTACTGTAAGTTCTACTCTGCTGTTCGACACGCTTTGTTAATTGCTTTAACTTTGCCATCTACTGCTTGTACTATGGAGCGCTCTTTCAGCACTCTTGAGGCGCTTGAAAACTAGGCTCGTAACAACCTCTGGAGAAGATCGCACTAATGGACAATGTATGATTAGCGTGCACAGAAACAAGTCAAAGAAAACATGCAAGAAATCACAAAGCCATAAACGATTTCGTTTCTCATTTACTAACGACGTTTAAGAGCTGCTTTTTGACATTGGGTATTTTGCCGGGGCTTACACGAGAGTGGATCAACGAGTACATCGCCCTTGGCTCTAGATTCTAGAAGCGTCGATAGCTTGGCGCATGGGTATATTATACCCAACCACTTTTCTTTGAAAAAAACTGAACTGATTTCAGGCGCACGACTTTTGATTTTTACTAGCGCATATAATTATTTGCTTTACAACTTTACTATTTGGCCAAATGTTTGATCACCACAAAAGCTTTGGGGGACGGGGCTAGGCCAACTTTTGAAATAACTTCTCTTGAAGGTCTTGCTTTACAAGTCTGGACCTGAAAAAGTATCGAAACGAAGAGCGAACATAATAAGTCATGGACTTCTTAAGAGGGAATATGCCGTTATTTCTTTTATATAATTGGTGCCGGTATGTTGAAAACTTGTTGCTTTGCGTAGTTTTAATGCAGATATATAAATTTTAATGGTTATTATTATTTGGCTATTTAAAAAAGAAATTGCGGCAAATATGGCAAAAGGCAGTTTTAGACTCGATAAAGTATTAGAAAAAAAGATATGTGGGATACGAGAATGATAGACTCAGTCAGTGCGCTTGAAGTTGAAAAAAGCTTTTTAAGGATTAAACCACAAGATTTTATCAAGGTGGCTCCTTGCCGGAGGATTGCAGTTTAGTACTGTTGCCAGATATCAAAAGAAAACTGGGTTGCAACCGCTGCAATATCTTTTTTGTTACAGTTTTGTCGACGCCCTTGTCCAGTCTACATCATGAGGTTTGCCCTGCCCCTGCAACTACTAGTTATTTGCAAGGCGGGCTTTGAATAGAATAATACCAGACACTTTTGTTTATAAAAAAAAAAAATTTATGCATTTGAATCGAAAGTTTATTACTATAATAATATTGATGTGAAAGTTTGTTGTTTCCAAATGTATTGATTCTGATTATGGTAATGTATTACACGTTTTTTTTGGAAAATGGCAAATTAGGAATAGTCTGCTCTAAAGCGTTTGCTAGTGATAGGTAATTTGCAGTGCTGATTTAAGCCAATAAATTGGCTTAGGTCCTTGCATGGGGTGTTTTAAATCTCCCGAATTTCAACAAAAAAAATTTTTTTAGTAATATTAGCTCTAATTTTATTGCCCCCCCCCCTGAAAAATGTTCTGTCGACGCTCTTGGTTATGTTGGTTTGTTTTGTCGTAATTTGTTGGCTATTGTTGATGTAAACCGACCGTTGATTTTGCAGTTCAGAGTTGTAAACGGGCCGACTAGTTTAGGCTCGAACTCGAAAATAAATTTAAACCCCAAATCATGCCCGAAAAAATCCAAAAGTTAAGTTAGGTCTGAGAAATTTAGCAATGTTGCCTAGTTATTTTGATTATATTTTGTGCACCTAAGTAAAAAAGCACGTCGCTGGCCCGAATTAAGCCCGAAATTTTTGTCAACTTTTCGCCTGAACCCGGCCCGATTTACAACTCTGCTGTGGTTTGTTAGTTAATAATTTTCCAAACTAGACTGATATTGTGTAGCACGAGCTATGCAGTTAACTACAGTAGAATGTGGCATATTAAATTCGCTTTATTTTATTCATAATTCAAATAAAACTGAATGTGCAACTTTTTTGATGTGAGAAGAACCGTTGACTTTTATTAACGATGTCAGGGCTTAAAAGAACCTTTTATTACATATCTTCTCGTAAAATAGTTTAATAAATGCAATCTTTGATAACAGAAAAGTTTCATCCATCTCTGATTCAATCTAATCTTTGAATGTTACTAGCTCTCGTAAACATTTTGAAAATTGCTTGAAAGAGAAACTGCTTGAGATTGGTTTTATTGATGAAACGAGAACTACATGGGGAAGTATAGAGGTGCCCCAAACCTTGCTCCACTATTGCCTTTATCTGCAAAAATGGATTTAATCCGTTTGACTACGTACCATTGGCAACCCTATGTTTCAAAGCTTCGTGTCATCAGAAAAGTATTACTCAGCAAAAGCAAGCGATGTTTGATTAGAACCGAACATACTCTGCAAGATATTTTGCAACTTGACGATTTTTGGCGAAATAAGCGACGCGATCGTCAATTATCGAACATCGCGCTCCTTGTTCAGCTACAAATTTTGCATAGTCATTTTATGATGTCACAAAATTTAGAAACGCAGAGTTGCCAATGGTACGGAGTCGAACGGATTAAATGTAACTTCGCGGACAAAAAGAACAGCGCAAGAAGGTTTGGTACATCCTTTTATTAGCTTAAGTAGGCAACGTAATTATCATTTTTTCAACAAAACCGATCTCAAGCAGTGTTTCTTAAAAGACTAATCAGTTATTACCGCAAAAGACTGCAGGCGCGGGAGAGCTACAAAAACGTGGTAGTAGCCGTTTGGTCGACGGACCAGTAGTTGCCCAACCTTGTAACGTTTTTTAAGTTCTTAAACTTTGATGCTAGAATTTGTCTGCATCTCATCAATTTCACAGATGAGCTCAAATAATAAGCTCCACATGATTTTTTGAACAGACGTGTAACCAAAACAACAAAAAAGGTCTTCACCGCGAAATAATTGTTCTTGCTCAAGAAATCTGGGATTATAACCAGTGTTTTGCGGATCTCATGCCTTGAACTGCCCTCCAGTGGCACCAGCCTGTTACTTTCTTTGGGCACAATCCTCGCTTGGGGAAGGGCACGGCCCCAGAATTCCCCCGTGGCGCCGGGCCAGGGCTATGACACCATTCAAAATCAGAAGTATTAGCACGGTAGCCAGTAGTTTCTTGTATATTTTCCAGAGGTGTGGAGTAGAGGACACAACCTTCGAGGCCAAGGACTCAAAAAGAATCCTAGGACAAGGACTGACTTTTCGAGGACAGAACCTCTTGTGGCAAAGAACCTAGGACAAAAGTTTTCTAAATTATGGTCGGCAAATTTGCAATTATTTTTAAGCCCGAATGTCTTTAAAATTTTGCATTTTTTTAAAGTTTTTCATGATAATTCCAAAGTAGTACGGTAGTTTCTAAAAATGATGATTAGATGAATGCCATTTTGAAGCTTTAGACCACTAGACCAGGGGTCGACTATCTTTTCGTAGTCGGGGGCCAAAAACAAATTAAGCACAATCTCGGTGGGCCGAAATAGAATTTATTTTTCTTTTGATGAAGCTAACAAAGCGTACACTACGTAATTACCGCCAGATTTGTTTTTGATGAAGAGGAATAAATATACTCGTGCACAACTTGCATTGTCTGGGGTTGGGACCCAAACCACCGCTGACCATAAATTACGAAAATACGTAGATTTTGTTTGAAAAATATTGTTTAGAAAATGAGAATCCTTAAAAGCGTAGAATCATAAAGGTACCATACCGCAAACAGAATTTTGCTAAGAAAAGGCGGCTTGAATACGAATTAAAATTTTTTGTTCGAAAAATGTTTTGATTTGAGGCGTTGAGTAAAGTGGCTCAACTTAAACGTATCATAGTTGGGGACTATGGGGGTTTGTGGACAAAACCCCAGTTGCTAAGCAGTTATTTTGTTTTCGAAAACATAGCCATTTTAAAGCCGTTTGGATCACTTTTTGTACCGTACGTTTTTATAAGCCATTTAGAACAGCTAAACGGTTCAAATTTGAAAGCTGGTTGAAGTTATTTTAGAATTTTATTGCCCACTGCCCAGCCCCTTCAGTCCAATTTACTTACAGGTCAAGCCCAAAACATTCTTAAAAGCTTGCATTTTGGGATT
Organism: Trididemnum nubilum; assembly: GCA_963965965.1. NCBI lineage: Eukaryota > Metazoa > Chordata > Ascidiacea > Aplousobranchia > Didemnidae > Trididemnum > Trididemnum nubilum. The sequence continues at coordinate 35,269,724 of OZ014471.1, forward strand.
AAAATTTGTTGATTACGAAACTAACGGGGCAGGTTGAAGTCGGGTGGAGTCCTGGAGGATACATTTTGAAGTCCTTGGCCTCGAAGCCTCAAGTCCTAGAAAATTGGCCTGTCTTCGGCTCGAGAACAGCATTATTTTTTGAATTGTTAAAACTTTGTGGAGAGCCTGAAAAATTTTTTGCAAGACGTTTTTTTTTTGGAGATCGCCTGAAAAATGTTTGTGAAAACTTTTTTTTTTCGTTGAAGATCGCCTGAAAAGAATTTTTTAAGAGCTTTTTTGGGAGAGCACTTGCGCTTGTGTCCTTGGTTCGTGGCCTCGAGAGGGTCTGTCCTCGGAAAGGTTGTCTTAGCCTCGGATTTTTTTGTGTTCTTGGCAGTGACCTCGAGCCTTGTGTCCTCGACTTCATCTCTGTTAAATGGTTGAATTTCTTAAAACAAAAAACAAGATGAGTTTTTAGCGTGCTCCATTTGTCAGAGTGTGATGCTAATTGCTCCAGAAGCACGAAATACGTATCGAAGCTTGTAAAGAATTTCGTTGACGAGCCATTAGAAAAAACAGTGAATCGGAAGTCGTTCGCTTACCACCTATGCAGACTTTATTAGTGGAATTTTTTTACATCGCGGTTCCTTTAAGTGCAAGTGTTAACAGTCTTTTTTCGTTAGGTATACAGATGTTCTTCGCCCAAAGAGGTTAAGCGATGCGCACTTTCATATGCTTGTATTTTTTAAAGGAAATCAATAATTTTTGGTTTACTAATTTGGTAGCGTGCGTAATTTGTTTTAAATATTGGTTTCGTACCGCAACCTAGTGAGGTTTGAGCAGTGAGTCAATTAAAATTATGTATTTCAAAACGTCACACTTGCGCTTGCGGCGCAATTATTTTTTTTGGGCTTGCAGAACCGCTTGCGACGCAAGATTTTCAGAGTAGTTGCGCTTGCGGCGCAACTTTTATGACTTGCGCTGCCCACCTCTGGCAGTGACGCGAATATAGCAGTAACCATCTTTTAGACCAACTTTAAATTACAATCCACCTCCACCTAGCTAGTTTTTAAGAGACAAAATATTTTTAAAAAATAGCTAGGGAAAATGTTTATTGAACAAATTATTGAATTTGAGTTGAGGGGTCCCTGGTCATACATGCAATGCTAAAACTGGTTATATTCATTACAAAAATCTCCAAGGAAAATAAATCTTCAAGTGAATGATAACTTACAGCTAAAAATCTTGCAGAAGGCTATGTAACCTACTTTGCTTCCCTTCACTGAAACCAAGTCAGTGACAAAATTTATCAAAAAATGCTAGGGTTTAAACGTGAATTGTAAGTCTGAACAATTTAAATTTTTCAATTGGCTTTCAAATCCTAAAAAATTATTTCTTTCAAATTGTTATAAAATGTAATTAAAATAGCTTTTTTTCCCCAAATTACAAAAATTTCCCAAAAAAACCTAACTCCCCTTAAAACTGTAAATGTATACAATCGGAGACGTATTGAGCAAACTAGTGTAACTCAAACGTATCACAGACAGGGGTGTGGGGGCGGAGCCCCTAGCCGCCGGAGACTAGGGAGTCTGGGAGCGAAGCCCTCCGGTGCTGGGCGATTTTTATATATTAATTAGCTATTTTAATGCCATTAGATCACAATTTGTACGTGTTTAAAGCAGGCGCGTAGCCAGCAATTTGCATTGAAGGGGCTGTTTTGGGAGGCTGGAAACAAGATCAAACGATCTTGACCCAGACTTGCATTGGTCTTCACCCAGATTGAGTCGGTGTTTAAGCCCAAATTTAGGTGATTCCCTCCCAAAAAAAAGGTCTTCACCGAAATTGAAACGGTTTTTCTATCCAAATTAAGCCCCCCCCCCCCCAAAAAAAAAGGTCTTCACTGCAATTGAAACCTGTTTTTCTGTCCAAATTGAGGTAATCTCCAAAAAAGAAAAAAAAAGGCTTTCATCCAGGCTGAATCCTGTTTTTCTGATCCATTTCTTATCAGATTCTTGACCAATTTACACCTCAAATTTCATTGGAGGGGGGGCTACTTTTGTTGTTAGTGCAAAAATTGGCTTAAAAAGGGCTAAAAACAGGGTATTTTGCATACTTTTCAGGCCAATGGGGACTCGAGCCCCCCGCCCCCCTGGCTACGCTACTGGTTTAAAGCCATTTCAAAGAATTATATTTGTAACATTTGAAAGCCAATAGAAAAAATTAATAATTCATTCAAATTCAATATAAGCCTCTTCAATTCAAATTTAATAATTTGTTCAATGAGCATTTCCCTTGGCTAAATTTTTTCAAAAGTATTTTGTCGCGTAAAAAAATGGCAAGGTGAAGGTGGATTGTCATTAAAAAATGATACAGTAGATGGTTAATCCTGGCCAATCATGTTATTACCCGGGCTGGATTTACATTGCGCCGGATTTATCCTTGGCACTTTAAAGATTTTCACAACATGTTCAATGTTCATGCCAATTATAGGTAAAAACCAAAAAACTCTTACCATCTGAGCGCGTGTTCCCGATCGTAACCTGCAGTCTTGAATAGTTTAATTTCTACAATGGAAATCAGGCTTTAATTCACAAAAACTTAGCTACAGTCACAATACAATACTCTATAATAAACACACAGTTAGCTTTCTAAATATAAGTGCATACTAACTTAAAATTAAGTCATCTCAAATTAGGCTCTACAGTCTTTAACATTTGCCAAACTGATGGTTATCATCAGTAGCGTCGCCAGGAATTTGGATTGGGGGGGCTGTTTTGGAGGCTAAACACAAAATCAAGCGATCTTGACCAAGGTTTTGATTGGTCTTCACTCAGATTGAAGTGGTTTTTCCCGCCAAATTTAGGTGATCTCCAAAAAAAGAAAAAAAAAGGTCTTCACCGAAATTGAGACGGTTTTTCTGTCCAATTTCAAGTGATCTCCAAAAAAAAAAGGTCTTCATGTACGGAGAGACCCACCTTTTCTGCTCTACATCATCTCAGGTTCTTATCCCAATTACCTTGGGGGGGGCTATTTTCGTTTTAGTGCAAAAATCAGCCTCAAAAGTGCTAAAAACACGGTATTTTGCAAACTTTTTAGGCCAATGGGGGGGTGTTACAAACGATAAAGTCTTTCTAACCCGGTCTTGTGATACGTGTCAGTTTGCCAAATCGTCTCTCGTTAAAGCTTATTTCTTAAATTTGAATACCTGCCAAGACTTGCCAATCCGAACCGAATTGTGTTTTTTGCAGGGCAACGATGCGCATTGCGCAGTATTATAGCCAACTTCAATAACGTGTAGGAGAGCTATGCCAAACTCTCCCAATCCCTTATTCCTTCTCACAACTGAGCGCTTGATTTCCTTGGTTTTTTAATGGAATTTATTATTTAAGTGAATGAAGAAAAATACAGAAAAAATAAAATAACGAAGTAGTCTCAAAATTCTCAAAATACGGGCCAATTTAGGGCTTTTCTTCCAATCTATAAGACTATCCCCTCACAGCCAATAGTCAAATCCATAAAACAAGAACGAATAAGAAGGGTAATGGTAATAGATCGCTAAACGCAATTTACCCAAGTTAAGCAGCATTTGACACGTATCACCAAAGACTAATACTGTTCACTTCACTCATTTTTTGTCACTACTGAGTTTTCAGCCTCCAAGCCGGTTTAAATAGTTTCAAATAGTAGAAACACGTGGGATCATTTATTGTCTAGCATCAAAGGCCAGAAATTAACAAACAAACGTTGTCAGCTGCTACTTCTACAGTCGTCTCAAAACAAATAATGCACAAAAGAACATTCTTACAACGATTCTAAATACGGTCTAATTAGCGTTTGAAGGTCTTTGAAGATGAGTTAATTGGCAGCTTGTTTTTTTTTAACGAAGGACAATAATTACTCATTAATTTAACTTAAACACCGATTAGACAATGACAAATAATCTTTTCAATTCAAGTCACAAGATTGCGAAATCCAATAATTAATCAGACACAAATGCACAAACAAAGATTTAAAATTGGGTCTTCAGTCATTAGTTGAAAGCGGGGCAGATTATTTTCAATGATTTTAAGAGGGGGCTCGAGCCCCCCGGCCCCCCCCCCCCCCCCCCCTAGCTACGCTATTGGTTCTCAGTCTCAACAATCTCACAGAACAGTTATTCGAACAAAAACAAGCGCTCGCTCGTGCAAGCCTGTTCTGATTAAAAGCTTGTGATTAAAACTTGCCTTTAAACTCTTGAAGTCGAGTCAAAGTACAGCATGCGAATAACATTAAATTAAAGCGCTGAGTTCGATCACAATGAAAAGAAGTTTGTTAGTTAAGAATTTTACAGCATTCTCTCCCGCTAAAGAATACAAACTAAGCTTTAAACCAATACAGCAATAGGCAACATAAATAGTACATCGATCTTAACAATGTTATGCCGCGCAGGCCAAACGTTACTGTTGTTCTATGATCAATCATACAGCTAATCGCCATATCGGTCTGGTTGGCGGCGCGGTCTAGTGGACCGACATAATTGCTTGGATGATGAAGAGTCAGTTCTCAATTCAAGATCAGTCTGTTCCTTGCTACTTTGGTTGGGGTTTTCATCAACATTAGTAGAATCGTTTGCATTGTTTATAATGTCATCAGAAACAGAGTCTGTTTGGGCAAATCATCTTGCGCTGCTCGAGGTGTTGGAGCAACGTCAGAGGTAGAGACTGTCGTCTCTCTGCCATCACGAAAACGTATTAATGCTGGATTCGGGTTTGCTTCGATTAGTTCCATTTCTTCACAAAACGGATCGTGTTTATTTCGAACAAACTTTTTGAGTAGAACCGGTCCCGGTAACACAAGCCATGATGTAAGTGACCTTCCCAGCATAGATCATCGCGGGAGTGAAAAAATCGCTCGTGTGGCGTCGAATTAGTTGTTGTACACAGCAAGGTTCTCACTGAATGAAGAGCCTCCGGCAAAACTTCTTCCCATTGCATTATTGGAGGAAGATGGCGCCCTTTTAACATCAAAGACACCTTTTCCATATTGTTTGGTTGAAACGCTCGCATTGCGAATTGCCAGTGAGGTGGTGAGACGTAGAATTGCTTGTGGCGATCAGAGGTGAAGTCGAGGACACAAGGCTCGAGGCCAAGGACACAAAAAAATCCGAGGCCAAGGCCAAGGACAGCCTTTTCGAGGACAGACCCTCTCGAGGCCAAGGACAGGAACGCTCGAGGCCAAGGACACAGGCGCAAGTGTTCTCCGAAAAAAAGTCTTCAAAATTTTTTTTCAGGCGATCTCCAATTTATTGGCGTACACAGAATTTTTGATTGGGGAGGCTTAAACCACAAATCACATGCAATGATGTCATCAAAACTTTTCCAAAGAGGAAGTTTTTGTTTGACAAAGATATCGTAGGATGGAAGATCTGAAATCGTTGCCTGTTGGCACGTAACCCGGATTTTGCAAAAGGAGAGGGCTTAAACTAATAGCTGAAAAACGCACATATTTAACTTTGGAAGCGTGTTGAGAAAGCTGGTGTAACTCAAAGGTATCACAAACGTGGGTCTGGGGGTGGGGGCCCCCATCCGCCGGAGGCTTTGGGGGTCTGGGGGCGAAGCCCCAAGCCGTTGGGCGATTTTTTGTAGTTTTTTGGAAAAAAAGCTATTTTAATGCCATTGAATCACATATCCCAAGTGTTCAGAGCCATTTAAAAGCACTAAATTTTTGCCATTTGAAAGCCAATTGAAAAAATCAAATTGTTTAATACTCCTTCTACTTGCAATTTAAGTCCAAAACACGTTTAACATCTTGCATTTTGGAGTTAAATTTAATAGTAAGTGATTTGGTCCAGGTAGGGGAAAGCAAGGTGCATTGTCTCTTGCAGCATTTAAGCAGTAAATAATAATCCCTGGAAGATTTTCCTTAGAGATTTAGTTTTGTCATGAAAATAACCACTTAAAGCAGTACATGTTCGGCCAGCCCCCTCAATTGAAGTTCAATGATTCGTTCACTCAGCATTTTTCATGACTAATTTTTTTAAAAGTATTTTGTACATAAAAAGCGGCGAGGTTGGAGGTGAATTACTGAATTGTTATTGAAAATTGGTACGATAGATGGATGGTTACGTCTACTAACCATGTTATTGCCGGCAGGATTTACTTCGCGCTAGGCCCATGGCACTTTGGAGATTTTCGCAACATCTTTCTGCCAAATTTAGGTGAAGAACAAAAAAAGTCTTACGATTTTAGCTCGGGGACCCTAGCTGGTACTCAGGCGCGTAACCAGAAATTCACAATGGGGGGGCTGTTTTGGGGGTCTGGGGGCGGAGCCGCCAGCGCTCGAAAATTTTGCATTTTTTCGCAATATGAACTTAATTTTAGAGCTATTTTAATAAAAAATATTGCTTTTAAAACGTGGCGTAGAAATTGGCAGCGTAACATAATTCAACTGGTTGCAGTAATGGGCTATATGGGGAGTGGCTACTGACTAATGATAACATTGCAGTTCTCTTGTTTACTTGCTGGTAAATCATAAAATCCTATTATTCAATAAAACTCACTTGGTGTAATCTATTTCGTCTATATTTTATAAAAAAAATAATTGGGAGAAGAACTAATGGAAAGATATTTGAGAGAAGTGACTATGGTAATTAACTAACACTGAATAGCCCCCCTCCTCTTATTCTTGAGTTTATAATATATTTGTTGATAAAACCTATGTTGGGCGTTTTTACATCAACGATCAAATTTGATTGCTTATTTTCGGCGATTTTTTCAAAGTTTTCATTGATTTGTGACTTTTATTTTTGACAATTAGCCCCCCTCCCCCTGAATATATGTTTCCAATGATACTTTAAATCACTTTTTAGTCAATTCCAGCGCAAAAAACAGTCCCAAAAAAGCTAAAAACGTGATATTTTTCTTATTCTGCATTTTGGTTGACAGGCCAATGGAGGGGGTTATAGCCCCCGCCTCCCCCATGGCTACGCTACTGCTGGTACTGCGTCATATTATGGTAAATCTGGCCCTGATTAATGCATTACGTTCACAAAAAGGTTAGATGTGGGCCTGAGATAGCAACTTTTAGGACAAAAACTCTCCATTTTCTTCGGGTTATACGTTTAAATTGGCTGCCAAAAATAGAATTGAGGGGGACTCGGCGCCCCTGGCCTTCAATATTGTTGTTATAGTTATACTGTTGTAAACGAAAAATGCTAAAAAGAAACTGAAACTGAAGGAACTATAGGATTTTTTGTCACATTTTTGTCTTTGGTGAAATTTCAATTGGGAAGGGGGCGGACCCCCTTCCATCCTCCCCTTGGCTACGTCTATGCTCCAAGTGAGGAAAACAAAAAAAGTGCTCGCAAATTTTCCGCAAGGTTTGTGGCGCTTTCCAACAAAATTTCAACTGTTTGAAAAAGAGTGCTGTCCTCGAGCCGAGGACAGGGCAATTTTCGAGGACTTGAGGCTTCGAGGCCAAGGCCAAGGACTTCAAAATGTGTCCTCGAGGACGTCCTCGAGGCCAAGGACATCCTCGAGGACTCCACCTCTGGTGGCGATTCCTCTACTGTGCATGTAATCTTTGAATTCTTTGCTGATAAATGAAGCTACCCTGTCACTGTGGACGTATGGTGGAAAGCCCATTAGGCTAAGCTAAATTAGGAAGAAAGAGCGTTTACAGTTGATGCAGTGGTGGTATCTGTACAGGGAAAAGCAAACGGAAACCTGCTAAATTCATCTACAACCACCAGCAAGTACTTGTTTTCTTTATCTGTTCGCCTTCAAAACTGTAGTGGGCCTTTAAAATCAACACTAATACGCTCCCACGTCTGAGTAGCTTTAATCAGTTGTCCTTTGTTTGATAGCTGATAACGTGGCTTCAATTCGGAGCATGTTTGACAATTGAGACAAACATTTCGGACTTCATCAATCGAGTACGGCAGGTTTTTGCTTTGGAAGAAGTGCCACAGACGAGAAACACCAGGGTGATTTAGGAATTCATGTAAGCCACGGAAGTTTCCAGGTTGTCCAATAACGGAACATACTCGGGATAAAGTGTCTGGAGCGACGTTCTCGCTGCCTGGCCGATGAATTACCTTGCAGCTAAACATGCGAAGTTCGGTGCGTTACGCTTGGATTTTGGCATTTTTAATTTTTCCGCGATTTGCTTGATCAAGCATAAATGCCAGTGATCGTTGATCGGTAATCAGTGTAAACGGACGTACGTCCATATAAGTAGAGACTTCACTTGCGTACTGCTTTGATGATTAACGCAGCTTCCTTTTCGATGATGGGATATCTGCTTTCACAAGGTGTAAAGATGCGAGACATGAATGCTACAGGCCTTCCAATTTCATTCAAAACCGTAGCTATGGTGAGCGTCGATGCAGCCTAAGTTCGCTTGCAGCAATTCTCCTCGTAAGCTTTAAAAGATTGCTCAGCTTTTGGGGAGAAAGGAAAAGATACTCGTGCTTCTGTGAGTGGCTTGATTTTAGCTGAGTAATCCTTGATCCATCTGGCGAAGTAGGCGAACATGCCAAGACACCGCTTTAGCTCTTTGTTGTCTTTTGGTAATAGCAGCTCTACAGGAGGGCGCAGACGCTAGGAATCTGGTCTTATAAGCCCCTGAGAAATCTCGTACCCAAGAATCTTGATTTGGGACGTGGACACAACCGACTTCCTTTCGTTAAAAGTCAAGTTGAGTTTTTTTGCGGACTTCAGAAACAAAAGCAGGTTTTCATCATGAGCATCTTGGTCCGTTCCTCCAATAGTTATGTTATCGATGTGAGCGTAGGTGTGCTTCAACTTGTTGCTTGCAATCATTTTATCGATGATTCTCTGAAAAGCAGCAACGCCTTTGGTAACTTCGAAAGGAAGACGTCGGTACTGATATAGCTTTCCTGCAGCTTCAAACGCAATGAATACTCAGTCATCAGTGCGCAAAGGTATCTAATAATAAGCACTTTTAAGATCAAGTGTGCTGAATATTCGGCATTTTGCTAATTGATTGATTTGTTCATCGATCCTTGGTAGGAGATGGGCATCCAGTTCAGTAAAGCGATTGATAGTCTGCGAGTAGTCTATTACCATACGACGCTTATGGTTGTCGTTTTTGGTCACGAGTGCTTGCGCCCGCCACGGACTTGTAGAAGGCTTAATGATTTCTTCACTTAATAGCTTTTGCGCTTTAGCCTTTATGAAATTTGCATCGTCTTCACTGTATCGTTTGGACGGAATAGCTTTTGGGCGAATGTCTTTCCTCAAAAAACGAAATAAACGAGGAGAATCAACATTTTCCGCTGCGACACAGCAAACCTTCTCGGAACAGATTAGAATGGAATCACGTTGGCCTCCTGTTTCGAAGGTTGCTGATTTATGCAGCTTCAGAAAATCCTGACCAAGAATGATGTCAGCACACAAGTTTTTGACCATTCCTAGACATAGATGATACGATTGGTCGAAAGCTTGTAGTTTAGCTTCAACATATCCAGATACAGCTGCAGTATTTGTAGAGGACACACGAGCAATTTTAGTTTGCGTTCCTAATTTTGGTAAATTTATCTTTTCAGCCAAACCTTCGTTCAAGTAGCTATCAGATGCTCCGGAATCAATAAGAGCTCGGTCAGCTTCGTCTTGAATACGACATCCACGACCGCACAATCAAGACAAGCAGGAGCCCCGACAGTAGAGGCTATTAGACTATCGGTAAGAGATGCAACGGCGTTAGGGGGTGGAGTTTGTTTTATCAGGCAAATCTTTGCGAAGTGACCTTTCTTTCCACAACGGTTACCATCTGCATTTCTAGCAGGACATCGAGATCGATTGTGGTAGGGAGCACCGCAGTAGAAGCATTTTCGTCTTTTGGAATGAGATGCTGCATACAAAGTCTGGCCAGTGCTTGTGGTCTTATCTTCCAAAACTTCATTTTGAGGCAAATTCAGTTGAAGCGTTTGCGGTAATTGACAACGCTCCGCCGAAAGAGTTTAACTGCTCATGTGCTCAGTATAATGTACACGCCTGCTCAAAAGCATTTTGCAATGTGAGACTGTTTAATAGTAGAAGAACTCAAGCCATCTATAAACGCGTCTTGCAGTAGTTCATCTTGATATTGCTCAGCACTCACTGCTCTAAAGGTACAATCTTTCAAAAGAATTTTTAGTACCTGAAGAAATTGTTCCAGGTTTTTGCCATTTTATTGCTTGCGAGTAGCTAAGATATGACGAGCAATTATATCATTTTTTCTTTTGATGTAAGCACTTTTAAGCGCTCCTAGTGCACTGTCGTAAGTGTTGTGGTCCTCTACGTAAGGATAAACAGTAGGTGATAAAAAGTTAATGAGTAAGGCTTGCTTATCCACTTCCTCTACTTTTCAACCTCTTGCAGAAATTTTTCAAAGGTCGCTTGCCAGTACTTGAACGTTGCTGGAGCCTCACTATCATTCCGAGATATGTCTAAATTGTTTGGTTTCAGTAGCTTGTCCATTATCTCTTTGTGAATTAAATTGTCGTAACCTGCAGTCTTGAATAGTTTAATTTTTACAATTGAAATCAGGCTTTAATTCACAAAAACTTAGCTACAGTAACAGTCAGCGCCACAGAGAGAAAATTTTCCAGGGGGTACAAAGGTTTATACAGGGCCCACAAATCTTCCTTATCGGGTTCCATGCCATTAAATTATTTTTTGTCCGATGGGTGTAGATCTTCATTTAAAAGTGAAAGGAAAAGATAATTCCATACAATTAGGACCTATTAAAAACACATCTAGACATAAAATTGGTTTAAATCCAGCTAGGGGGTTTTAAATCCAGCTAGCGCTCCCCCAGCGGGGTTCGGGACAGAGTTCCGGGAGCTTCAGCACTTTTATATTTCTCGAGGGTAAAATACAGCATTTGATCAACATCCCAGCACCAAACTTGCTTGAATTGACAAGCAGAAAACGTGATATACATGAAAGAAAGTATGTGAAGTGGGGGATGATGACATTGACACAGTATTACACATTGACATTGACACAGTATTAAAAATTATACAGTATAATTACTTTAATACTGCTAATCCAAATATTTTACTGATAAAAGTTTTAAAAAGTCATCTGCAATCATAGACTTCACAAACCCAAATACCCATTAACAGAGGTGGAGTCCTCGAGGACGTCTTTGGCCTCGAGGACACATTTTGAAGTCCTTGGCCTTGGCCTCGAGGCCTCAAGTCCTCGAAAATTGGCCTGTCCTCGGCTCGAGGACAGCACTATTTTTTGAATTGTTAAAATTTTGTGAAGCGCTTGAAAAATATTTTGGAAAACGTTTTTTTGTGGAAATCGCTTGAAAAATTTTTGTGAAGAAAAAAAATTTTTTTTGAGAGCACTTGCGCTTGTGTCTTTGGTCCTTGGCCTTGGCCTCGAGCATTCCTGTCCTTGGCCTCAAGAGTGTCTGTTCTCGGAAGGGCTGTCCTTGGCCTTGGCCTCGGATTTTTTTGTGTTCTCGGCCTTGGCCTCGAGCCTTGTGTCCTCGACTCCACCTCTGCCCATTAAACTCATACAGATAGAGTGAGTTACACAATGATAGTAGTATAATATATCAATTTTGACTCCTCTCTCTGAGGTTGAAATGCTTTTGGAACTCTGGAAATGTGGGCCCTCGTACAATTCACAAATATTAATTTGCACTAGGGCTCTCAAGTCAGAGAAATGTAACAAAACGTTAATTTTGGTGCAAGTTTATGGCTTTTGATACATTTTCCTCTCTTTTTAATCAAATCGGCCACTATTGGATGCCCTAAAGGCTGTGCTGTTGCAAAAATAGCGACCAATTAACAGTACTGAAAAAGCTGACTGATATTTTTGCTGTAGGCAAGTTTGATTACGATGTTATGGTGCGATACCAAAGCTTAACGCGGAAACCTGAACTCTTCCGGGCCCTCCCGGACCCGCCTACGACGTACCCCCCGAACCCCCCTCTCCCAGGCCCTGGTTACAATGCAATACTCTGCCATAAACACACAGTTTGCTTTAGCTTTCTAATTATAGGTGCATTCTAACTCAAAATTAAGTCATCTCAAACTGGACTCTACTGTCTTTAACATTTATGGGGCGCCGTTTGTGTACCCTAATTTGTGCAATGTTTTTTGCCTATTTAATTAAATAGTCATTTTAATTAAATAGTCATTTTAATTAAATGTACAAAAATAAATACACAAAAAAACACGTGCAAAAATAAATATGCAAATATTTTTTAATATTTATTACACCATAATTTGCGCAATGTTTTTTTGCATATTTAATTAAATAGTCATTTTAATCAAATATTCAAAAATATATGCCGGAGAATAAACTGTTGCAAAAATAAATAAACAAAAAACCGTTACACAAAAATTTTTTGCCCAAAAATTTTTGACACGAAAATTGTTGTTGCAAAAATAAATCCACAAAAATTATTGTGGATTTATTTTTGCAACATTATTTTTTCGCATCAAAATTTTTTGCGTTACAAATGTTTGTGTCACAATTATCAATTTGTACATTTATTTTTGATAGCAAAGAACAACACATGCCGAAATAAATGTGCAAAATTTTGTGATGCAAAAAATGTTGATGCAAAATTTCTTGTCGCAAAAAAAATGCGTGCAAAAATAAACCGTCAAAAATATTTGACGATTTAGTTCGTGTCCATTATGATCAAGGGTTGAAATTATGCTGGCGGAAAGGTAACAGCAAGGTATAAAACTGGAACTTCAGGACGAAAGCTTCAAGCTGTACAGCAGCTATAGTAAGGTGCTAGCCTGCTTATGAGACCTCTCGTTGAGCTAGGAAATGATGGTTCATTCACCCGTACCTTCCTACCCACATAATTCCAACCCTTGATCATTATGGACACGAACTAAATAGTCAAATATTTTCGACGATTTATTTTTGCACGCGTTTTTTTTGCGACAAGAAATTTTGCATCAACATTTTTTGCGTCACAAAATTTTGCACATTTATTTCGGCGTGTGTTGTTTCTTTGCTATCAAAAATAGATGTACAAACATTTGTGACACAAACAATTGTAACGCAAAAAATTTTGACACAAAAAATGATGTTGCAAAAATAAATCCACAATAATTTTTGTGGATTTATTTTTGGAACAACAATTTTTGCATCAAAAATTTTTGCATCAAAAATTTTTGTGTAATAGTTTTTTGTTTATTTATTTATTTTTGCAGCGGCTTATTCTGTGGCATATATTTTTGTATATTTGATTAAAATGACTATTTAATTAAATATGCAAAAAAACGTTGTGCAAATTATGGTGTAATAAATATTTAAAAATATTTGCATATTTATTTTTGCACGTGTTTGTTTTGTATAACACGTTCAATAATATGCAAAAATATGCTATTAAATGACTATTTAACTAAATAGGCAAAAAAACATTGCACAAATTAGGGTACACAAACGGTGCTCCATAAACATTTGCCAAACTCATGGTTCTCAGTCTTAACAATCTCATAGAGCAGTTATTCGAACAAAAAACAAGCGCTTGCTCTTGCAAGCCTGTTTTGATAAAAAGCTTGTGATCAACAGAGGTAGAGTCCTCGAGGACACATTTTCAAGTTCTTGGCCTTGGCCTCGAAGCCTCAAGTCCTCGAAAATTGCCCTGTCCTTGACTCGAGGACATTACTATTTTTTAAATGGTTAAAATGTTGTAGATCGGCTGAAAAATGTTTTTCTAGACCGTTTTTTTTTTTTGAGATCGACCGAAAAAATTTTTTGAGACCTTTTTTCTTAGAAAAACACTTGCATTTGTGTCCTTGGTCCTTGGCCTTGGATCTTTTTTTGTGTCCTTGGCCATGGCCTCGAGCCTTGTGTCCTTGACTCCACCACTGGTGATTAAAACTTGCCTTTAAACTCTTGAAGTCGAGTCAAAGTACAGCATGCGAATAACATTAAATTAATGCGCTGGGTTCGATCACAATGAAAAGAAGTTAGTTAGTTAAGGATTTTACAGCATTCCCAAGCTGGTACTGTGTCATATTATGGTAAATCCATAGGTAGGCACAAGTCCGTTAATAACGAAGCTAACTTTTTCATTAACTCGTTAATCCGTTAAAAAGTTTTTTCATGTTAACGGACTAAATTAACTTCCTTCCGTTAAGATCTGTTAACTTCCGTTAAGGTTTTTATCGTTAATATCTTGCACCATTTATTTATCGTACCGGTACAAACCAGTTTTCACTGGTAACACTTGTTGCGCATTAGCACGAGTTTTATTGAAGAAAGCAAAGAAAGGAGCTCTTTTTTGTGACAAATAATAACCTGCAGCCTCATAGGTCTATTAATTATCGCTGTTCACAATTTCAAAAGGTTTTCCGTTCGCAGCTTCGTCAGTGCATTTGAACTTATTTTTATCTTGAAATTAGATTAGACTGTCAAATGTAACTTCCAAAGCACAAAAAGACCACCACAACAATAATTATTTTCTTACAATCAGCTCAACAGCGTCAATACGTGTTCTAGAAACGAGTAAACAAAACGAAATGTGAATTACAAGCAAAATATTGACAAATTAACGGACTTTATTAACTTTCGTTAATTAAAGCTAAAAATAACGGATTTAAGGCGGTGAATCATCCAACCAATTCCGATGGTTTACAATAGCTAAAATTGAACTATAATTTTTGATATTTTTTGTTTTAATTTTGGGACTGCGGTTGCAAAGCTATTCAACAAATACAAAAAGATATTCCCCCGAAAAAATTTTTTGGAAACTCTGAATTTTGTTCTTCCCGCCAAAACCACAGTAGGCCTAATAGTTTAGAAAACTGTGGTAGGCCTAATAGTTTAGAGATATTTTATTTCTAAATAGTTTAGGTCTAACTATCTCTTAACTATTAGGCTTAATAGTTTAGAGATAGTTAGGCCTAATAGTTTAATAAGATTACAGTAGGCCTAATCGTTTAAAAAACTGTGGTTTTGGCGGGAAGAACAAAATTCAGAGTTTCCAAAAACTTTTTTTTGGGGGGATATCTTTTTGGATTTGTCGAATGTCTTTGCAAACGCAGCCCCAAAATCAAGACAAAAAATATCAAAAATTATAATTCAAATTTAGCTATTGTAAACCACCGGAATTGGCTGGGTGATTCACCGCCTTTGACGTTAACGGAGGTGTGAAGTTTGTTAACGGACTAGTGGTTAACGAAGCTAACGTTTTGCATTAACTTGTCCACCTGTGAGTATCTGTCGCTTCAGAGCAGTGCCGTCGCCTGATCAACCGAAGTGAGGGAGCACTAGCCGAAATAGGGGGGGGGGGGGGGGTGGCACTAAAATAGACTGAACTTTTGCATATAAAAACTGATATTTTACGGCTACAAATTATGCGCTATTTTCAAAATTTTGAATTCACGTTTAAAAAAAGAGAGGTAAAAGCCTATCAGCGTTTATTAGCGGCCCATATAACTGCCTAAAAAATCTATTTGCTGCAGTGGCTGGGACCAGAAGCGCAACCAGGAATTTGTTTAGAGAGGAGGAACTTGAACCAAAAGTAAACTTTTTTGCTCAAAATTTGTCTAATTTAGGCCACGTACTAAACAAACCAATGTAACTCGAGCGTGTCACATAAGGGTCTGGGTAATTTTATTTACAGCGTCTAGGTGATTTTTGTGATTTTGCGGCAAAAAACAGCAATTTTAACGCCATTTCAATCACATTTCGCACGTTTCTGAAGCCATAATGCGACCAAAAGCGCAACGAGGATTTTGCTAAGAGAAAAGGGCTTGAACCAAAAGTAAATTTTTTTGTACACAAATTGTCTAATTTAGGCCCGTGCTGAACAAACCGATACAACTTAAGCGTATCATAGAGGGGCCTAGGGGCAGAGCCCCCAGCCGGCCGGATGATTTTTGTCATTTTGCGGCAAAAAATAGCGATTTTACGCCATTTCAATTATATTTTACACGTTTTTGAAGCAATATAAATAATTACAGTACTGTAAATTGCTAAAATTTACAAGTCATTGAAGGAATTGAATTGCCCAGCCCCTTTAGCCCCTTTTATACTTAAAGTCAAGTACAAAACACTTAAATGCTTGTTTTTTAGGGGTATATTTTCTCAATGACTTGGCTAAAGGGGGCTGTAGCCCCCTCCGACCCTATCCCCTGCTTGCGCAACTGACTGCGACCTAAGAAAATCTTGAGTGTGCTCTAAAAAAAAAACAACAACTGGTTTTTAAAAAAAATGTTTTCACATTGTTTCAGGTCATAATCACTAACGAAGTAGCGGTACGATTCTGTAGGCGTACATCCCAATTTCGCGACACATCCGTTAAGGCGTGTTAAGAAGGCGGATTATTGCGTCACATTTATCATTTATGTACAGCCGTTGGTCACCAGCAATTTCGTGACGAATCAAGAAAACTTCAACAGAGAATTATCTTCGAAAGTTATTATTTCTTTTTCCATTATTGCTTGTTCTCGTGTCGTTACGTGATGCTCCAAAGAAGTATTCTTAGTAAATCGAAATGGAGGGAGGGGCACAAGCAGTCGTTAGGGGGGGGGGGGGGCACGGCCCCCCTGTCCCCCCGTAGCAACGGCACTGCTTCAGAAAAAGCAGGATCGGACCGGGGTGAGGATCTCTTCTACTTCTCATGACAAACTTATCCATCACTGCCGAATAAGACTCAACAAAATGCAGTGTACACAGTTACTATACTAGTTTTTGGCCAAGATGAAAGCAATCATGTGCATTTATTGTTAATGCCAGCGTGCAACCGCAACCGTCAAATTTTCGATTGTAAAATAGTTGCTATTGCATCATAACAAAATTATGCAATATTCTTCTTCAAAGGTTTTACTACCTTAACAATTTGTAGCTTGACGGCTAAATCAAGGAAGGATTGCAATTATGCAATATGCATACCGGGAGCCACCACAATCAATGTACCAATGTACCGATTGTAGAAGTTTTGCGAAACGCAATATTTCGGATCAGTTTAACCTCACAATAGGCTTACTTGCCAATATTTTCTCCTATTGTTGCTTGGGGGAGGGGGGATTTTTGTTTGGGGGGACACCGCCCCTCTGGCCCCCCGTTGTTGCGGTCCTGGCCTCCACATTAAAATTTAACAGACATTTAAAAAACATTAACTTTTGGTTCAAGTCGTCCTCCGTTCGTAACATCGTGTTTACGCAGTACGTACTAACCCAGGCCCCAAGCTTCTGATCGGCTAATCTACGATGTTTTTGTCCCATAAAAACTCCCTTCTTTTGAAAATTTCTGATGATGTCATATTGCATGTGATTTGCGGATTGGGGGCCCCCAATCAAAAATCCTAGCTACGCCTATGCCAGAATTCAAAATTTTTTTATATTTAGTTATTTTCCTTTCAACCAATCAAAAAATAATGCTGTCCTCGGGACGAGGAGCTAGTCGTGCAAAACTTATGCAGGGAGCCGCACTCAAGCATAACGGCACGTCGCTTTTGTAAGCAAAAAAGCTACTGCCACGTAATTGCTATCCCCTCAGGCTGGCATCGCTGCCCCAACCCTAACTGTAATGCAAAGTTTTGAATCAAAAAAAGATAGCTTTGTGCATCTCCTTCCAAGTTCCTGCATACTGTATCACATACGCACAACCCAACCGCAAATCGAACCCGGGTGCGGAGGGTTGAGCGCTGAGTGTCATAACCAGGTGGAGTCGAGGACACAAGGCTCGAGGCCAAGGCCAAGAACACAAAAAAAATCCGAGGCCAAGGCCAAGGACAGCCCTTCCGAGAACAGACACTCTCGAGGCCAAGGACAGGAATGCTCGAGGCCAAGGCCAAGAACCAAAGACACAAGCGCAAGTGCTCTCAAAAAAAAAAGGTCTTCACAAAAATTTTTTAGGCGATCTCAAAAAAAAATGTCTTCACAAAAATTTTTCAAGCGATCTCCACAAAAAAACGTTTTCCAAAATATTTTTCAAGCGCTCCACAAAATTTTAACAATTCAAAAAATAGTGCTGTCCTCGGACTTGAGGCCTCGAGGCCAAGGACTTGACCTTCGAGGCCAAGGCCAAGGACTTCAAAATGTGTCCTCGAGGCCAAAGACGTCCTCGAGGACTCCACCTCTGGTCATAACCACTACACCGCCCAGCTTGCAGCAATGTGGTGACAAAATGTCTTATTTAAACCAAATGTATGAGAAAAAGGCAATGGCTCGTGCATGAGCGTTTGCATAACTAGCTTCTACTGTCCTCGAGCCAAGGACAGGACATTTTTGAGGACTTGTAAGGTTCAAGGAGTTGGGCTTCGAGGCCAAGAACTTCAAAACGTGTCTTCGAGGACTCCACTTCTGTCATTTTGTCACAATAACAAACACACTTGAACGAGCTGCCGAATTGCAGGTATATTAGCTAAACTTTCTCTATTCACAAAGATTGTAACCATGGTAGGTTACAATCAAGGATGGCAGTATGGAACGGTACGCCTCAATTTTTGCAAAACAGTACAGTACACCTTTTCTATAATTGTACGAGTAGGGTATGTTGATACGCTGTTTGAATTTGCCTACTAAACGTTTTATGTGCAACGTCTGGCCATCAATGAAGATTTGTGGGATTGTGCCCGGCGTGCACAAAGTCTACGCTATTCTCAAGTAATCATTATTGTGGCAGAGCCTCTTAATTTGTCGTTACAATTGTAATATGATGTCACAAGTCACAAATATTGCCAATTGTGATGTCATAACTATTTCCCAGAGGTGGAGTCGAGGACACAAGGCTCGAGGCCAAGGCCAAGGCCAAGGACACAAAAAAAATCCGAGGCCAAGGCCAAGGCCAAGGACAGCCCTTCCGAGGACAGAACCTCTCGAGGCCAAGGACAGGAATGCTCGAGGCCAAGGCCAAGGACCAAGGACACAGGCGCAAGTGTTCTCCAAAAAAAAAGTCTTCAAAAATTTTTTTCAGGCGATCTCCAATTCGTTGGCGTACCCAGAATTTATTGGGATAAGCCTAAACCACAAATCGAATGAAATGACGTCATCAAAATTTTTCCAAAGAGGAAGTTTTTGTGGGATAAACATATCGTAGGATGGAAGATCTGATATCGCTGCCCGTTAGCACGTAACCAGGATTTTGCAAAGGGATAGGGCTTAAGCTAATAGTTCAAAAACGCAAATATTTAACTTTGGAAACATGTTGAGAAAGCTAGTGTAACTCAAAGGTATCACAAACGGGGGGTCTCCATTGGACGATTTTTTGTAATTTTTTGGAAAAAAAAAGCTATTTTAATGCCATTGAATCACATTTCGCAAATGTTCAGAGCCATTTAAAAGCACTAGATTTTTGACATTTGAAAGCCAATTGAAAAAATCAAATTGTTTGATACTCCTTTTACTTGCAATTTAAGTTTAAAACATGTTTAACATCTTGTATTTTGGAGTTAAATTTAATTGTTAGTGATCTGGTCCAGCTAGGGTGCGTTGTCTTAATTATAATGTGCATTGTCTCTTGCAACATTTTAGCAGTAAATAATAATCCACTCGAGGATTTTCCTTAGAGATTTTTGTTTTGTCATGACAATAACCAGTTATAGGAATATATGTTCGGCCAGAAGGCCCAGGCTCCCTCAATTGAAGTTCAATAATTCGTTCAATCAGCATTTTCCATGGCTAATTTTTTTTTTAAGTATTTTGTGCGTAAAAACCGGCGAGGTTGGAGGTGAATTACTGAATTGTTATTGAAAAATGGTAAAATAGATAGTTAACTTCAACTAGCCATGTTATTGTCGGGCTGGATTTACATCGCGCTAGGCCCCTGGCGCTTTGGAGATTTTCTTAACATCTTTCTGCCAAATATAGGTGAAGACCAAAAAAAGTCTTACGATTTTAGCTCGGGGCCACTAACTGATACTCAGGCTCGTAGCCAGAAATTCGCACTGTGGGGGCGGTTTGGGGGTCTGGGGGCGGTTTGGGGGTCTGGGGGCGGGGCCCCCAGTCACCAGAGGCCAATGGGGGTGAGGGGGCGAAGCCCCCAGCGCTCGAAAATTTTGCATTTTTTTGCAAAATGAACTTAATTTTAAAGCTATTTTAATAGAAAATAATGCTTTTAGAACGTGGCATAGAAATTGGCAACCCAACATGATTCAACTATAGTTGCATTAATGGGCTATATGGGAAGTGGCTGATGATAACATTGCAGTTCTCTTGTTTACCTGCTGGTAAATCAAAAAATCCTATTATTCAATAAAACTCACACGTAGTAATCTATTTCGCCTATATTTTACAAAAATAATTGGGGGAAGGGTTAATGGAAAGATATTTGAGAGAAGTGACTGGTAATTACCTAACACTGAATAGCCCCCCCTCCCCCATATTCCTGAGTTGATGATATATTTGTTGATAAAACCCATGTTTGGCGTTTTTAAATTGGCGATCAAATTTGATTGTTTATTTTCGGGCATTTTTTCAAAGTTTTCATTGATTTGTAACTTTAATTTTTGACAATTAGCCCCCGTTGAATATATGTTTCAAATGATGCATTAAATCACTTTTAGTCAATTCCAGCACAAAAAACAGTCTCAAAAGAGCTAAAAACGTGGTATTTTCGTTATTCTGCATTTTGGTTGACAGGCCAATGGGGGGCTATAGTCCCCGCTTCCCCCATGGCAACGCTACTGCTGGTACTGCGTCATATTATGGTAAATCCAGCCCTGATTAATGCATTACGTTCACAAAAAGGCTAGATGCGGGCCTGAGATAGCAACTTTCAGGACAAAAACTCTCCGTTTTCTTCGGGTTATACGTTTAAATTGGCTGGGAAAAATTGAATTGAGGGGGACCCGGAGCTCCTGGTCTTCAATATTGTTGTTAGTTATACTGTTGTAAGCGAAAAATGCTAAAAAGAAACTGAAACTGAAAAAAAATTAGGCTTTTTTGTCACATTTTGTCATTGGTGAAATTTCAATTGGGAAGGGGGCGGACCCCCTGCCCCCCTCCCCTTGGCTACGCTTATGTTCCAAGTGAGGAAAACAAAAAAGGTGTTCGCAAATTTTCTGCGAGGTTTCTTGCGTTTTCCAACAAAATTTCAACTGTTCAAAAAATAGTGCTGTCCTCGAGCCGAGGACAGGCCAATTTTCGAGGACTTGAGGCTTCGAGGCCAAGGCCAAGGCCAAGGACTTGACCTTCGAGGCCAAGGCCAAGGCCAAGGACTTCAAAATGTGTCCTCGAGGACGTCCTCGAGGCCAAGGACGTCCTCGAGGACTCCACCTCTGCTATTTCCTATGGATGTTAGGAGTCTAGAACTATCGTGGCATGTCATACATTAAAGAAAAATTTGAACAGAAACAACTGCGGCACTTTAGTTGAGTAGAGTAGGAACAAAGTGGTTTAAAACTTCCAAACTTTTTGCGTATTGCCTCGGCTTTTTGTATGCAGAGGCAAAAGACAGCTGACGCCGACGCTGAATGTGTGAATTGAAATCGCTGATTAATAGGCTAGTAATTTCAAAGTCAGATAAAGTTGCCAATGATTAAAAGCAAGGATGGCAGTATGGTACGTAAGCATGGCACAGTACGCCTGAATTTTTGCTAAGACATATGGTACTGATACGCTTTTTTTGGTAGTGGTACGGGTACGCGACGTTGGTACGGTATGCTCCAAACATTGAACTTAAATACGATTTGGTTCAAGGTGCTAGATACGTAATACGCAAATTCTGAACGTACTAAACTATACTGCAATTCTTGGCTTCGATACAGTAAGTTTTGGGATGAGTTGAAGTTAAACCCAACTCGTATACTGAATGATGTCATCACTTTGCACCTCTAAAAATCATCGGATTTGGGCGAATAGGAAAGATGGTCCTGAAAGTGATTAGAGAGGACATGTCCACCAGAGGTGGAGTCTTCGAGGACGTCCTTGGCCTCAAGGACACATTTTCAAGTCTTTGGCCTTGGCCTTGAAGCCTCAAGACCTCGAAAATTGCCATGTCCTCGGCTCGAGGACAGCACTATTTTTTGAATGGTTAAAATGTTGTAGATCGGCTGAAAAATATTTTTCTAAACCGTTTTTTGTTGGAGATTGACCGAAAAAAATTTTTTGAGACCTTTTTTCTTAGGAAAACACTTGCATTTGTGTCCTTGGTCCTTGGCCTTGGCCTCGAGCATTCCTGTCCTTGGCCTCGGATTTTTTTTGTGTCCTTGGCCTCGAGCCTTGTGTCCTCGACTCCCCCTCTAATGTCCACCCTGTGATACCACCTCTGTCCAGCCCCTTATCTCCCAATTTACATTTCTGGCCAGTATTTAAGACCTACCAAAATGCAACGAACTGCTCCCGTTTTCACTCCTAATCTGGGACTCCGTGATTCACCAAAAGCACATTTGAAATTTCATTCAAGCAGAAGCCTAGTAGACCTAGGCACAGTTATTTATACTGTGACCTAGGCCTATTCAGTATTGAATAAACTAATAACATCAGATAGGCTACTGGTAACCGTGGAGGGGAGGTGGAAGAAACCTAATGAGTGCGGCGCTAGGACTGATAGTGTTTCAAACTTTAATTTCAATGTCTGCTGTAGGCCTTACCCAGTTACCGGTACCTACTGTACTTCGTTTTAGAGGGAAACTACGTTAAACCATTGAACAATTATCTAACTGAAAAATCAATCTGCAAAGAAAAAAGAAGATGGGCTATGGTGCTACTCAGTACAGTAGGCCATTAGACTATCAGTATATTGCAGTAGAAACAGAACTAGGTACCGGTATATAGCCGTACAGTTGTACACAATACCGGTATTGTAAGTTCTTGGGCTCATTTAAAACTTACCGGTAGTCTTTTATGTAACTTAAGTACCAGTAGGCCTAGGTCTAGTTTAACACCCTTGTACAGTAGGATATCAGCTAGCACACCAAAACTGACATCAGACTCTTAAGTTTGTCGTCTGACTAGCATAACCGATGAAGTGAATTATTTTGCTTTATCAGTTATTACCATAACAATTCTCAAGCAAGCATTTTAGTTGTGTATAATTTATTTAGTCTACCATGGTACCGGTAGACTTACTTTGTTAGGGAGGCCTATTTCAAATTAAGCTCTAGAACACCAATCTGTCATAACCAAGAGGCAACAATGTTACCGATATCTAGTTGCAGCTGTTGAGACTAAACTAGCTACCAGCATCATACGCAGTACGGTAGGCCACCCCACAACCCCAACTGCCTACCTGTTGATTGACAAATTTAGGCTAGGAGCCTAGGCCTATGCTTGTCAGAGGCTTCACACTCTGAGTTCCCACCATTCTTTTCACTAAACAGGTAAAAAAACATCAAACCGGTATTTGGTACGGTAGGTGCAGTTAAATGTGAATTTCAGATTTAGTTGTGTAGTTTGACTAAACTGGTGATTGAACTAGTCTACTGTGCTACCTAATAATACCTGTAGTAGACCAGGGCTCACATGACAGAACATGTTAGCGAGCTCGTAAAGGCCATTCTCGCTTGCTAAAAGGCGCTAACGAACAAAAACACTTCGTAGACAAACTGCCATTTCGGTACCGTCTCGCCCAACATGTGTTGAAACTGTTTGCTCAAATTTGTTTTTGAGATATTCGTTACCTGTGTCACGTTAGTACGTTCCGGTAATAAATATCTTCATTGTGACGTTGGATGCTTTTCTACTTCAAGATAATGTGTTCAAGCATATTGTGTATGTATGGGGGTATGTTCTGCAATTGTTATGGATAAAGGTACTATATTATTAATCTAGGCTTGCAAATTCTTTGACTGATAGCAATTAGTTAATGGACGAAAAAGCAAGCTTTTTTTCAAGATGAAGAACTGTCAAAAATATTTCTCAATTACTTGTGCAGAGCAACAATGCTCTGCAATCTTGCAATAGTTGCAATTTTGTTTGCAAACACAAGAAAATCTGTAAAATTTTATTATTTTGAATCAGCACAAAATTTACCGTAGTTGTTTTCATTGATTTGAATTTTTTTGTTATTAGTTTATTTTGCTGCCAAGTCTAGCATTGTTTTTAATTTGTTCTTAAATTTTGAGCAAAAATGAGCTGTGTGTTCTTAGAAAATCGCTATTTAAAAAAATGACATTGCTTTTTTTGTCAACTAGCCTCAATATTTCTTTATCATTATCAATCGAAACAGCAAATGGTTCTCAATGCAATGTGCTTTCTTCTTAGCAGTCTAATAGCAAACATGGTAACTATTTTAATTAATTTTCAGCAAAAATTTGCTTTAGTTAGAAGTTTTCAACATTTCGCCTTTAAATTTCTGAACCAAAAAGATTTCTTGCATGCTTAAATAGTTTCTTTGTTAAGTTGGCGAGGAAAATGTGACATTTTTTTACTTGAGTTATATCTCACAATCAATCTAAGCAACTTTGTGAGCGAAAATGATGTTATTGAGCTATCAGAGCGTCACATGCATGTGCAAAAATAACCTCTTGCCGTTAGTATTTCATTCAGTAGCGCCTCTTAAAAATTTCTTGTTATCAATGCAAATGAGGAAATTTCTGTCATGTAGGCCCAGATAGTAAACACTAAGGCCGAAATCACATGATCAAGTTTTTTGCACAATTTTCTTGCATCAATCGTGTTAAAGGTCGTGCAAGTTTACATTTCACTATTGCTGGCACCTGTCGACAATTTTATTGCGCAGCCGTGTGAGAAGGAAAATCAGGGTGCAGAAAGTCTTGCAGAGAAATAGAATCGAGCTCTATTTTGCCAGCAAGGTTTTTAAAAGCCGCCGTTCTCAATGATGAAAACTAAGCTTTTAGCTGTGATTTTGAAAATATTTTGCCGCAGAATACAAAAAAATACTGCCGAAGTCAATGCAAAAAACGAATGTGTCACAATTATCAAGCAAAACTGTTGTAAAAATTTTATGCTTTTGATTTGATCAACAATGACATATTATAACATTGTGCCTGCTCTTTTCTCATTTTTCTTAAAAGACTTAAATGCCTTGCCTGCTGTTTTGTTTAGGATCGCATATCGATTACCCAATTCTTCGTATTCAAAGTTGTGTTTAGCCTTTTCCAAATTCATTCTGAAAAGTTATTAACCAGGACTGCAGTACAGGTATCAACATGACGTCGTGGTCAACTCATGAAATTGAACTTTTAATTAGAGAAGTCGAAGAAATGCTGTGCTTTTGGATCATGTTTAATCCCGAGTACAGAATAGAATAAAGTAATCAGATGCTTGGAAGGAAGTTATGGAAGTTTTAGATCGAGATCAAATGGAGATAAGCTTTTGCTCACTATTTAGTAATAATAAAATTTTAATAAGTATTCAATGTGTGATCTGGTTTTAATCAAGATGTTAAAAATTTCCTTTTGATCAGAAAAAAGTTTCCTGTCCAGTTTTCACTAGTGCCGAATTTGCAATGATTTAAATATTTTTTTTGGTTAATATTTGACATGTACACTGGCAAAAGAGCCTTTTGCATGCAGTTAAGATAATTTTTAGTAGATAATTTTTAGCTACTTTACGCTGATTTTATTACAAACCAAACAAAAATGCTTTTATTCTTATTTGAAAATAATAAAGTTTTAAGTTACCTCAACATCCAATTATTGAGCCCTCTGAAACCGAAAGTAGCCTACCGGAAGAACATACCTGGTTTATCATAAATTGATCAATCATGCAAAGTTATGCAAATTTTATTGGTGATAGATAACATAGCATAAAAAAAGCTATGCTGTATGCTGAAGAGTTTCACACAAGCAAAGGTTTTTGACATTTTCCATTTATTTATTTTATTTCATTGCAGGTCGAAAAAAAAATCCTAGCCTGTGCACTGAGCCAAGTCAACTGACCGCGACAAACCGATCGCGAACAAACTGACTGCAAAGCAATGATTTCGTTACATGATTTCGTAGCAGTGATTTCGTCACAAAGTGAGGGTTTGGGCAAGATGGCTCTAGGGATAGTAAAAATAGGTTTAGGATTGCCCTTCTCAGCCAATCGGCGTTGTTTGCAGTCAGTTTGTTTGCGGTCAGTTGGTTCGCGGTCAGTTTGTCGCGGTCAGTTGTCGTGGACCTTCTGCGCACGCAATTTGCGGCAGAACTCAAATGGCTATTTATTACTTTAGCTGCAGCTTTTTGCTTTAGCGAACGTGCTAGTATCATTTTGGTATCTGAGAAATAATGAATCGATAAAGCGCGTAATGTTACTATTGCCGCGGCAAATGTCAAAGAAATTCCTTAACAACTGTGTAAATGCATTTACAGAGAAAAAAATACGTGTGATAGCTTCAGCAATTTGTTTGCTGTAAAACCCAGATGCTTCCGTCTGGCAAGAAGCTGAACAAAGAAAATTGTGTCCAGTTGTGATAGCTCAAAAAACATTGATGCAAGATAATTGTGCAAGAAACTTCATCGTGTGATTCTGGCCTAAGGCTCAAATTATTAGTCACTGCTGCTGAACTGTTAAAGTTATTGGACAATTTTCAAGCTTTATTTCGGTTTCTACTGAAGTAGTTTTTCATTAGCACAGAAATAAATAAAAGGGTTTGTAATGTCTTCTTCATCAATAGCTAATGCCTTGTTGGATAAATATTTTATGTTATGTTTTGTTTAAGTTTTTCACTACTGTCAAAAGCAATATCCACAAAGAAAACGGCTCCTACTTTAACATCGTTGTTGCAATTGATCCCAGTGTACCAGAGAATCCTGATTTGATAAGAAATATTCAGGTAAGCCAATTCTTCTGCACCCTATAGTCTGCACTCAGGGTTGGAAATATTGATTAGTAATCAATAATTGATACTACATTCTTCGCTTTCCTGTTAACGATACTTATTATCGCATATGCTTTTAAGTTTTTTCTGTCAATTTTTGCTTTTTCTGTGTTTTTTGCTGTCATGTTGTCGATTGGTAAAATCTTTAAACTTGACTTTTGTTCTTGTTGAGTCTGCCTAAGCTTACATTATTTTGCTTCTCTTATGCTATATTGGTGTTTATACCGGTAGTGTTCGAAAACCACAAGACCCCGGCGGAGCGCCCAAGCCTTGCTATGCTTTCTAAAACTACAATCCGTGGTAAACTAGAGTCGAAACAGTCGTCAAGGATGTAGTCTCTTATATTAAGTATCATAAGTTAGAGTAGTAGTTTCAAGTACAAATAAAATCCTGCTAACTCCACATTCAAAGTATTAAAAAGCAATCGCAACTTTAACCGAGGTTTCTCCTTCTTGTGAAAATAAAAGCTCCTTCTTCCAACGCAAAAAACCAAAAACTGATTGAGAACGAAACAATTCTGAAAGGAAACAAATGAATTGTGTGCAAAACGGCAGCTGAAAAAGGCTGTTTGTAATTTATGCCTTTAGCAGCTGCAACAGAAAACAAAGCAAGCTATAATAAATGTGAACGAAGGATTAGAGATCGCTTCCAGCACACGACAAAATAAATAGCGATTTAATCTAAAACTCAAAGAAAGACTTTTTAAGTCGATGCTGGAACAGGTAGTTATCCTAATAGTGTATTTTTTATATTCTTTATAGTACGGTAATTACATTTTTTCCACTCACAACTTTCATTAATGTGTGGAGGTTTACAGTTGTCAAAATCGCCAACTTTGTGTTTACCAGTTTTGCGGTTCATCTAACTCATTAAATGTGTCTTCAATTATTCTTAATCTTTTGGTTGTTCTTTTTTGTTACTTCTCCACTTATTCAAATAAAACAAGCCTTTTTATAAATAAATAAATATTTGTATTAAATAATTTTGAGAGTATCTTTAACTGAAAAAAAATAAAAATCTGGTTGTCACTTGAACTGAAAATCTGGAATGAAATTGAACACAAATCTGTTCTCTAACCTTATGAGCCCAAGATTCCCTTGACCAATCAGCGCAAGACTACTCATGATCATGCCATGCTGATCAGCCAATAGAACACCGTCACATGCAGCTCACAAGGCCCCAAAACTATGCAAAAGCAATGAAAAAGTAATTAACAAAAATCAACGCTTTTGTCCAACTTCATCTGAACTGCGCTGCGAATAGCACACAGCAATAGAGGACCACAACAACACAAGAAACTAGGGTTCCCTTCTTGCTGCTGCCACAAATGGTCAATGCTGCAAAAATTTTAGTGTAACCTAATGAAACATAGAATAGAAATTTTTGTTGGCATTTCAGCATCGATTACTAATCTTTGCTTTTTGTTTCTGGTATCTTTGCTTTGTGTTTCTGTAGTCTTTGCTTTTTGTTTCTAATATCGACTATCCACAATTCTTTGCTTTTTGTGTGAACCATCGATACTGATTTGCCTTTGCTTTTAAACAGCAACGACTTCCAACCCTGCCTGCACTTATGCAAGTATATGAACAGATGTGTTAATATACGTTTTAGTTCCATTGTTAAGTTCACCAATAACTAGTGCAGGTTTATTTGAAAAAAAAAGTAGAAGAGCTTTAAAACTTAAATCTAATGTTTTGATGACAGCATTTGAGATGTTTTCAATTCATAAAGAAAAAAATTAATTATAATTATCAGTATGCGTTGATTCACCAAGCTTCCTTGGACAGGATGCAGTAAACAGACTATTTGGTCTTCAAGTTAAAGCTACCATCTACCCTTACCCACCTAACAACCACACGCGGTGGAGGCTTTAGTACTTTTATTGCTGAACGTCTAGCAGAGAAGCTGTAAGTACTAATTTTTATTGTCTTTGGATTGACCATACTGGAAATCATGCTCAAATCTTCCGTTTCAGTAGAGTTCAGTAGTTTGCTGTATTTACTCAACCAATAATTGGTTTTCCATCAAATTTTATAGTTCTTTTTTGATGCAAAAATGTCATTTTATCAGTATCGGTATTTAAAATACAGAAGAACTTAATGAAATAAACTCACCATCGCCAATAACAAATTCAAAAACAGCCAACATTTTTGTTAAATTTCCAAGCATATATCTACTGTAGTTTCAATTTTGAATCCTAAATCGAGCTGTTGTAACTTCCATCTCAATTTATACTCTCCTTCAAACATATCATCTGACTTTATCATACTTTACTTTATTTCACTTTCCTCAAAATATATCCTGTAGACAATCTATGGCATGAAAATTATCAATGCTAAAGAGCATTAGTTATTCCATCTCCTAAGTTAGTCCCAAGTAACAGTAAATGACAATATGGAAAACATTTGCCTTTATCAGAAATTGATTTGTTGGTACAAACCAGTAGTAACTATTGCATTGGTCGAGTTGCTATTTACTGTACAGGATATGATGTTATACTCAAATTACTGCATAAGCTGTGGCAATGTTGCCAAAAGGGTTAAAGAATTATATTTATGATGAAACTGATCACGTGATCATGGTTAACTCTCATCCTTGTAGTGTTGCCGCATCCTTAGATACAGCACTTGACAGCTGTAGTGTTTGCTTGATGACTTTGTTTAAGCATAAAATACGGTCAACTCTTGTTAATCAGACCCTCTTTAATTGGACACCCTTGCCATCGAACACAAATTGCCAAGGAACGGAATTCCTGCATTGTAATGTACTGTGTTTTACCTCTATAATCAAACAACCTCTCTATCCGATAATGGCAGCAAAATTCTAGGCACAAAAGTGCAAAACGCATTAAAAAATTTCCCGTTAATCGGTGAAAACAATTAGAATGCAGCGTATGTTGAAGAGTGCATTACCAAATAATAGGAAATAATTACAATTATTGCATTACTTGTATAAGACAATATATAACACATCTTTTGTGGCGTATTTTGCTGTTACTTGTCTGTAATGAGTTACATGCTCTCACTAGGACCAGGCAAGTCCTTTTGGTGTTGTGTGTTTGAGGTACTGACATTACTAACCACAAACTAGGCTAACTTGTTAATCTGACAACCTTGCTAATTGGACATTATTCACTCAACAAATAGAGTCCGATTAATGAGAGTTGACCAGGAGACAGCAAAAGGACTTTTCGGTCTTCGAGTCAAGCTGCCACCTGCCCACCTGTCTACCACACACGGTGGAGGCTCCACGCTGTCCCTATAATTGCTGAATGTCAAGCAGGAAAGCTGTGAATACCAAGTTTTATAGTCTTTGGTTTGACCTGACCAGGAATCAAACCAGCCTACCGCTTCAGTAGCAGACACTCTATCCACTCGACTATTGGTTAGTACAACATGAAATCCGATTTCCATTATATTATGCAAGTAAAGATGTTTACACACACACTTGCATTGCCCTTAGGCTTGTTTCATGTTTTGTTTTGTAGTTAACAAATCGCTTTATCACTAATTAAGTAGCAATGTTGCTTAGCTTATTTTTTGGTGTAATATGATACACTTTTGAATTTGCAGCAATTATGGACCCAAGCATCGCAAGATCTTTATGTTGCAACTAAGCACCATTTTTACTTTGGTGAAATTGTCATTTTGGTGCCAAAAACATGGGAGAACTCAGATTATGTCAACTCTTTTGATGCCACACATTACTTTGTAAGTTATTAGTCGAGCTAATTTTAAAATGACAATCATTTGCTAAAAGTAGCGTAAAATACAATCACGACAAATGTAATGCAATATTTTAGTTTCTCATCTAGTAATTGTTGGTCCTTTCATCAAAATATGTAAGAATGGAAAAGCTTTAAAGAAATACTGCTAAAAATTGGTTTTATTGAAGAAATGAGAACTACTTGAAGTAATAAAGATGTGCCCCCAATTTTTTTTACACTTCCTCTGATTTTGCAAAAATACACTTTAATCTGTTTGACTCTGTACCATTGGCAACCTTGCATTTTGCAATTTTGTGACATCACATAAGGCAGATTTCTCTAAATTTTTTGCAGACTAAGAACCACGATTACCAACTGGTTGCAGTGAGTTGCCTAACCAAATCTAAAAACTTGGCTACTGCTTATGGTACCTGTAGACGTAGGCTACCAGCACTGATCTTCTGTATGGTTGTTTTTGGCTTCAAATTTTATATCGTTTTACAAGCCAGAATTTTATGTATAGTTGTCATTTATAGGCTAAAAACATCATTAAAACTGGTCTAACTTTAATAACAGCAGATTATTTCATTCGAATTTCGTCACTGATAAATTTAGTTTGAATTGAAATCGTTTTCTGAAGCAGAAACCTAGGCTATTACTTTCTCATCAAATATCGCATTTCTTGGTTTACTAGAAATTTTGCAAAATCTGCCTTATGTTATGTCACGAAATTACAAAATGCAGGGTTGCCAAAGGGTGTTTTTGTTCGTTTTATTATACTGCATTGATCAATTTTTGATAAGCTTGGCTGTTTTGACTTTTGAAAGCTATTTATATTTTAATCTTTACTCTTTGGAAATTTCCGATCAGTTAGCCTAATGGATAATTAGATATAGCTTCTCTGACTCGAAAGGTAGAATTCGACTCTATGTCAAGTCAAAGACTTTAGCATTGATTTATATTACTTTTTAGTTAAAGATTTCTATCTGAGTCTTGGCCAATTTAAAATAGAACTAAACTTTGAAAGAAAAATTGGAGAGTGTGGTAGAGTCACTGTTAGATGACTTTGAATTGACTCCTCTGACTTGCGTCAACAAATGCTATTTTTTAGCATGCAAATACAGTGACCCTGTACGTAATTTCATGGTCAAGTGGATAAAGCAGCTGCTACTGAAACAAGTAGGCTTGGGTTCAATTCCCAGTTGGGTCAAAGCAAAGACTATAAATTGGTATTATTTACTAGTTTCCCACTTGATGTTCAGCATAAAAAAGGAACAATAGTGTGAACTGTGAAGCCTCCATTATGTGTGGTAGACATGTGGACAAGTGGCAGCTTGACTCAAAGAACAAAAATTCTCTTCGCTATCTTCTAGCTATGGCACCTCGGTAAATCAAGATGCAATTACATTTATGATTTCTATGGTGATGGAGTGTTTTTTAAGGGAAATTCTTTTGTTTTTGCAGGCTGATGTTTTAGTTGTAGACTTTGATTCTCAGTATACCAGCAGACCTTGGACCAAAAATTACGGTTCTTGTGGACAACAAGGAGATAGTATTTACATGTCTCCTGACTACATTCTTGAACCAAAATATGAGAAAATATTTGGATCAAAGGGTACAATGAGATGATAAATATCTAATCTGTATTCTTTTGATAATTTTCTTTTTGTATTTTTGGCTGTTATGTGTTACTCTTCTGAGAAGCAGTTAGCAATTGTAGTTTTAAAATCGTTATCTACTAGTTTCTTAGCCTGGTGACAGTAAAGATACCTTACTTATAACTTTCAAGCCAAGCTGTTACCTGCTCACCTGTTTACCACTCATGGTAGATATTTTGCACTGCTTTTTCAATGCTAAACGTCAAGCAGGGAAGCTGTGAATATAAATTTTAGAAGTTTTTGTTTTGTCGTGTTTGTCTAGGATTAAAACCTTAGTCTACCGTTTGTGTAGCAGTGTTCTATCCACTAACCTACTAATCCGTGTATGTATTCAGCATTTTAGTTAGCATTTACACAAAGTAATGAGTTTGTTTTAAATAAAGACAAGGTTTCAATTCTTCAATTTTAATTGCAGTTTAAATAGAGCGTTAATGCTTGCGTAATGTAAGTTTTGATTCTATGATTGTTATGGTGGTCTTTTCCTAACTTCTCCTTTGTAACAACAGAGCTAAAAATTCCTAAAATCTACCC
This sequence comes from Trididemnum nubilum, assembly GCA_963965965.1. NCBI lineage: Eukaryota > Metazoa > Chordata > Ascidiacea > Aplousobranchia > Didemnidae > Trididemnum > Trididemnum nubilum. The sequence goes on from OZ014471.1 coordinate 35,302,282, forward strand.
AAAATCATTCGTAATACCGTATTTTGAAAAACGCTTTAGCAAACCTTATGTTACATTTATAAAATGTAAATGCTACTTAAATTTTGTGATCAAAGAATAAACATTTCTTCGAAAACACCATTTTTTGTTCTGCAGTAATTTACCAGTGCGTAAAATTTTAGTTTGAAATATTGGACAAACTAACATTTCTTGTGTGATGTGCAAATTCCATATAAAATATTAACATTTTTCGAGGCGTTTTTTTCCGAGTTTTCATAAATAAGGTAACCTGAAAAAAAAGTATTGGAAAAAAAGTTTTAATTCATAAAATTTTCTTTATAAAGTTTTATAAAAGAGCTTCTCCATATGTAAAATTTTTAATTTTGTTCCTATTTTTTCATTCTATAATACATTGGTCTTATCAATTATTAGCTTTCTCTCCTCTCTTGCCTCTTGGTTGATACTTACAAATTGCAAAAAATATAGCATTTTCTGAACTACTCGTGTCTTGATTATGGTTGTATTAACACTGTCTTTTTAGGGAAAACAATAGTCCACGAATGGGCGCATTATAGGTGGGGAGTATTTGATGAATTTGCTGGGGTGGGTGTTGTGCCTTTTTATCGCCACAAAAACCATTGGACAGCAACAAGGTATTTAACTGAACTCTGAAATTATGTAAAATTGGAATAATCGGTATGTTCTTGAAAAACTCGCAGAGTAGACTATCCAAACCTGTAAAAACATTTTGCTAAGTGCTTGGACAAAAAAAAAAAAAAAAAAAAAAAAAAAACAGAGCCAAGATAAAGTGAAACATCCTATTTATGAGACAGTTTGACTTAAACTAAAGTCATTATCAATCTATAAAAAATCATGATGTCAAAATTATTGAAAGACCATGAATATAAACCAAAATGATAAACCGAATCAAGAGTAAAATTTAAAAAGATAATAATATATGCAAAAACTGAGCCAAAATAGAAAAAAAAAAAACAACTTGCCACAGGTAACACAAATTTAATGAACTTAGAATGTAAATTTAGAAATTAAATACTTTCTCGTACACAGAATGTTTAATTTTATCTTGGGTCTGTTTTTTTGTCAAAACTCTTCACATTGTCCCATTATTCTGCTCCGAAGTATTTTGCTAAGTATTTGTTACAGAGGTAGACTACTGTCACTACACTACTTCAAAGCGTTAAAATACATTTACGCTGGATGAGGAGGCGAAGGTTTGCAGTCTTCGCGAATCGTCGCTTACGTCACTCGCTCAAAATAGGCCAACCACTCGTCAACAATTTTGTTTAGTTGAAGCTAAACAATTGCCCGCGAAGTTGACGATGATGTCAAATTTTGGTTGCTTCACGTCACTTTGGGTTGCTTTGCATCCAGTGTGAACGCACCTTTATTTTTCATACCTTCGAGGCCGAATTGGTTGTGTGAGAGCCAGTTTTTTTTATCTAACTGCTCAGATAAAGTTGTTTTTTGAAAATAATAATAACTTGTTGAGTTTTTATCTTTTTTGATGAAATGTGGCAAGAATTTCGGCTCAGGCCAGTAACTTATAATGTAGTTTGCACTAATTATTCAATGCCTGCCGTGCTCTCAAACCTGTTTACACTAAAATACATAAAAAGTTGGTTGTTGGTACGAAACTTTAAAATTACTTTAATTAGAATGTTCATTTTTTCAAAGTAGCTTTTCATCGGATAGCAAGAAGAATCATCAGAATAGAGAGCGCACAAAAAAGAACGTTTATTTATGAAAAAACCGAACTGTGATTAGCAGGAAAAAGACCAATGAGAGAATGTCATTAGTGCACGCTGCTCAGTCTTTAAGCTAAACGCGAATCGTTTTTGTCGATTGACTGCGTAGTTAGAAGTTTCCTGCCCGTTGGTGCAAATCATCCACCCAGCCTAATACCCAGTCTCTTCTGATTCTGCCATTTGACTTCATCTTTTACAAAATCCTCCCTGTGCTTGAGATCATGATGACAGTAGATTCTCTATTTTTGCCTCAGGCCGCTCTCCTTTCCACCTACTGTATCTGCTCTTGAAGCAACTTTTTTCAAAACTTTTAACCCAGCCCTCTGCCGACAAATAAAATTCGTGTACAGCTTAAAGATCGTGCACTAACGACGTATTCTCATTTTTCTTATAATCCAGGCAATCATGGCTCGGCTTTCTTTATAAAAAGCCGTTTTTTTTTCTTGCGCTCTCCATTCTGACGATTCTTGACAAGTATCAGACGAATAGCTGCTTCAAAGAAATTAACATTTTAATTAGCGATTTAATACAGTTGATTCATTGTAGTTTTCGGACCATAAGGTACACTGTACATTAGAGTGCAGAATCATTAAACTGCTTCTATAGCTTTATTTTCTTGCATAAGGCAACCTAAACGAAATAGATCTTGCAAAGCTTTAAATAACTCTAACAAGCACTAAATTAAGTCATAAAGAGAAAAAGGCTTTAGCCTGAACCGTATTTAAGGCGTACGTTTAACTGACAGTAGTAGAGTATTGATAGAGCGTCTGCTACTGAAGCGGTAGACTCCGGTTCGATTCCCGGCCGGTTCAAACCAAAGACTATAAAATTGGTATTCACAGCTTCCCCGCTTTGACTTTCAGCAATTAAACTCACAGTGTGAAGCCACGTCATGTGTGGTAGAAAGGTGGGCAGGTGGCAGCTTGACTTGAAGACCTAAAGGTCCTTTCACTTCTTTCTGGCCAAGGCAACTTGGTGAATAAAATTATTACGATTAGTAAAAAGCATGTTTGATTTTTTTGAATTTTAAGTGCTCTTTGTGGTCCGAAAAATACGGCACCGGTAAGAATGTGTTGACTGTTGCACCAAATTTAATTGTCACTTTAATAAGTCTGTAATTCTGCATGTAACTTTTAAGCACGGTCAGTTGAGGTAGATTTACATACACACAGCATCCGCTTTTAGTCCGCTTTTGTAAGTTTTTCTTCTCCATGAAAAAGTTATGTTTTTTTTATCCGCATTTTTAAATGTCCATATCCCCTCGAACCAGGCTGTCTCATACTGACAAAAGTTTTCCGAAAAAGAATTTTCGCAAAGGGATACAGTTCTGTTTTGAAATATTGCTGTCATCGTTCAGCACAAAATTTTTATCAATATACAACTGTCCACTTGCTGCGGATATGGACTGTAAAAAATACGGACAAAAACTTGCATACTTTTTCATGGAGAAGCAAAAACGTAAAAAAACAGCCGAAAAACAGGTACTCCGTATATCCACCTTAAATCGCAGGATGATTGTTCGCTGTCGGTCGGTTGAGCTGAGACGGCGTTACTCTAAACAGGGTTTATTTTATTCTTTTTTAGTTACATTTGAAATCCGAGATGCTTTAACTCTAACGCTAACCCTTAAGCTTAAAAGCGGGTTACTGCTTTTGCTTGTCAATAAAGGTACAAGCTAGTAGTGGAAACACCAGCACCAACAAAAGAGACCGATTCTGACGATTCCACTATGCAAGATCAAAAAGCATTTGCTTCATCAATTTCTTGAGAACACGGAATCAGTCGCATAAAACAGCAAATACTTTTATTTTAAAATATTATCCGCCTAAAGGGCATCATCAGTTCGTATTCAAATAGAAGTTTGGAATAGAAAGTGGTAAAATTTTGAAAAAAGTATTTGAATCAGAATTGATGATGCCGTTTTGGGGAAATATATTTTGAAATAAAATTTTTTGGTGTTTCATACGATTGATATCGTGCTCTCGAAAAACGATGAGGCTGAATGCTTTTGCTTGAGTTGGGCTCAGCGTAGCTGAATTTATTCTTTATCACTTTTCTTAAACTCGTCTCTGCTTATTATAGCATCTGAAACGAGCTGCGCAAAGTTTGGTAAATTATAAAAGAATAATCGAGCTTCAGCTATATTCTCTTAGTTGGTCGGTTGGTCAAGTGGCAATGTGCTCGTCTCTGGAGTGGGAGGTCCAAGGTTCAAATCTGGGGCCGGTTAAATTGGACTGAGTGTTGTCAACCGATCGCCACTGCTGCAATGTTTCTTCGAAAGGAGCTGTGTTGCCTGGGCGCTCTGACGCGGAGATGGGTCTCACAAACTCGTTTCACACTTCGGCTTACTAGAGTGAATATGTAAAAAGATTTGATTTGAATACGCTCTATTCTCTCAATTTCATAGATGCCCTTTGAGTCTAAATGGTGTGCTGAGAGCAGACCTCGACTTCAGTTCTGGAAACACTACTGCTTGCCCATTTGACGTTAATAGTGAAGTGAGAATATCATGCCAATTCATACCATATGAGGATGAAAGCGAAATCTCAACCGTATCACTGATGTCACACCCTTTCTTGGATGAGGTACATTCTATACGATGAAACATAATACGATTAATCAGGTTCTCTAATTAAAATAGAAAATTTCACTTTTTTTGCTCTGACGATTACCGGTAATTGATATGAAACTAACGGTGATATTAGGTTACAAAAGAAACTCAGCAGTACAACAAAATTTAAAAAATTGTTTTAAAAAATTATTCAATTTCGAAGCAAAACATAACTGCGACTATTTTTTGACCCAATAAAACGGTAGACTGGGGTTCGATTCCCGTTCGGGTCAAACTAAACACTATAAAATTGGTATTTACAGCTTCCCTGCTTGACGTTCAGCATTAACAAGGGACAGTGTGAAGCCTCAACCGTGTGTGGTAGATAGGTGGGCAGGTGGCAGCTTTATTTAAAGATCGAAACATCCTTTCGCCAACTCCTGGTTAGGGCAACTCAGTAAAATGTTGTTACAATTACAATTTTGATGCAGTCATGAAGAAGATGGTGATTAATTTGATTTTGTTTTGGCTGATGAACTTCATGCTAAAGAATTGCGAGAGACAAGCGAATTGATAGGAATAGATAGTACTGTGGAACCTTCGAGATCGTTTTTTACTTGACCAAAGCGGCGTATTTAAAATGCAGTGTTGCCAAAATAAATTGCCAAGTCCTGCTATTTCGTTTGATATGTCGCATATCCCGCTAGGCTTAGTACTTAAGGAGTAATAGCAATGTGAAAAACGTTACTATTTAGCATAAAATACAAAAAAAAAAATTTTGGCTACGCTGGATTTCAAACTCGTTGCCTTAATGAAGTAAAAACCGTAGACTGAGCATCAACCATCATTAATATGCTTATGGTTAACTTTTGTGTTTGTAGGTGAAACATTTTTGCACGGAAGAAAACCACAATAAAGAGGCTCCGAATGACCATAATCGAATATGCGACCTCCGTAGTACATGGGAGGTAATTACCAAGTCAAGTGATTTTGCCGATTCAAATCAAAAAGAACCGGGATTGAACACAAAGCCTTATTTCAAAATTGTCAAGCAACGAAATGAACGATATGTATTTGCTCTTGATTTATCTGCCAGTATGGAACGTGATGTAAGTCGAGCTAGGTTTATTTTTTTAAAGTATGTACTGGGTGCCAAAATAATGGAGTAAAATGATAACAGTTTTTTTTTATCTCATTAGAAAATGTGCATCATTACAGTGAAAACGCCAGCACCCGCGTCGATGAGAATGTAGGTCAACAAGCTCACGTACTCGTCACTCGCACATCGCTGGTATCTGGACCAGAGTGTGACTGTTCAAATGTCAGTGCAGCCAGTCAATCTCAGGACATGGGTTCGAATCCCACCCGTTGTCATTTGTTTCTGTCAACCAGAGGCTGATTTTGATTGAGACTTTATGTCTTTTATTTTCGTACGCGGCAGGACATTAATGAATAAGGAAAGGAAGGTTCTTACAGGCGATTAGCCGCCGACGAATAAAATAGGGTGCTGGAAAACTATAGGTGTATCTTGATTCACCTAGTTGCCTTGACCAGGAGACAGCGAAGAAACCTTTCGGTCTTCGAGTCAAGCTGCCATCTATATTTCATTGCTGAGCACCAATCAGGAAACCTGAGGAGAATGCCAATTTTATAGGTTTTGGTGTGACCCGACCGAAAATCAAATCCTAGTCCACCGTTTCAGTAGCGACCACTGATCGGTTTATATGCAGTAAATAAATACTCGCAGACAAAATATTAAATCATGTAAGTTAATTGTGCTTAATGGACTGATACAATTTTTTTCTGCTACAGAAACAGTTCGATTGCCAAATTCGGTTGTAGCTAATTAAATTCACAAGGTAAACTTAATGCTAGCGTTTCAAAAAAAGGCACTGTTCAAGTGGATTGAGTGTTTTGGTTCAAAACGATTAAATAAGGTTTGATTTCCATTTTGGCCTATCCGGACTAAGAAAATCTAAATTCTCAGCTTTCCTCTCTGACGTCCAGCATTAAGAAACGATGTGAAACCTCCACCGTACGTGGTGGACAGGTAGGCACAGGACAGGTGGCAACTTGCCTCGGAGATTGCAAAGTCCCCTCGCTCCGTGCTTGTGATTGACAACTTGATAAGATGTATCATTGTATTATTCAATCGTGACGATGCATGCATGGTCAAATTAGTCTGGGCCGAATTTAAAGTTTGCGCAGACCGTGGCACTTTTGGCTCCATGGAGAGATGAGGCGAAAAGTTTTCGCCAGATTTGCGCTCCAATTACCATCCAAGGCTGTGGCCCCTGGCAGTGTGCCATGTGGTTAATGTGTCCTGTGCAAGTGTGCATTGCAGCTGCTAGCGACGTCTAATTTTCGTTTGGAACTAATTTGTTTACCATCAAATTTAGAGCCGTTTACGTTTGCTTCGACAAGTACTCTATCTTTGCTTTGCTCACTATATTCCAAATGGTACAGAAGTTGGTTTGGTTGGTTTATCAAATGGCACAAAAATTCCCTCTGATTTGGTAGTCATTCGTGGTTCAGAAGATCGAGAAAAATTGATTGACCAAATCCCATACGTCATTACCAATTTTACATGCATTGGTTGTTGCTTACAAGAATCTATTCGAGTAAGTAATTTGATAAAAGTGCTGTAAGCTTAAAGTGATACTGCTCGAGATTTGTTTTAAAGAAATGTGTGGTAGACATATTTTTAAGTTTAAGCTGATATTGCTGTATATAAAGTCAACGCTAGATGGAAGCGTTTTATCTATTTTTTGTAGCCTTTATAACTAGAGCTCGTCCAATATAACTTTTTGAGACCGATACCGATATTTTTGAAATTTTTAGACCGATACCGATAACTGAAAATTTTGTCACAATTTTTCAATTAACTTGACACTAGAAGCATCACTAATCCCTCTCCAAAGAAAGACTATTGCAAACACAAGTCGCACAGTCCAGTATTATTCACAAAAAAAAAAACAAAGCAAAAAGTACAATAATTTGGCACATACACATTACACATGCTAGAACAGCAGTGCAAATAGCAGCATGTGTTATGAGAGCGCCGCGCATTTTAATTTTACATGGGTGTGCTGTGTATGCTAAGCAAGTAAAATGCAAGAGCGCTCCTGCGTACTCTAAAAAATAAACAATTTAAGGTAATTGCGCTAAGCCGATATTTTATCGGCGGTACATAGCCTATACGATATATCGGCTTAGCCCTGATATCGGCTGACTGGTATATCGGTTGAGCTCTGTTTATAACTTAGCGGAGTTTCTAGAAGCCGTGGAGGTGCAGACATTTTGGGATCGCTGTTCGCGCTCTAAGCATTGCAGACGCGTTTCACATCCCCAGTGTTTACTCTTAAGTTAAACCGTGCGCAATAAATGCATAAAGAGATCCTTTGGAGTTCATCAGTTGCATGTAGACAGCTTTTGGAAACTGGTGAAAAGTACAAATGTTTGTAGTCAGTGAAAATTTTTTAAGTTTGTGAGACTTTGAAGTTTACATTTCTGAGCAACAAACGTACAAGGAATAATTTGAACCTACTTTTTGTATGTGGCACCCCAAAACCTATCCAACCCTAAACCACCCCAAACTTTTTGGGGGTCAAAACTGTAATTTGATGAACAAAAGCTTAAGTCGTACCACTTGTCGCTGCATTACAATTTTTTTTAAGTATAATTTCAAGATAACACGAAGCTCATTTTGTTCAATATTTAAAAACAAATTAAATCAATTCTAGCTTGAGACGAAAAAAATGATTAAGAACATGTGGTGTGGCTGTTGTAGAATGCATTTGTAAGAAGTCATCAGGGGCCAGGGCGATCTTAGGGTTTTTTGTATTACCAGTGTTGTTGATTTGTCTAAGGTTATTTCACGAATTATTATCTGTATCAAAAGTTAACTTTTACGGAAGCAAGAATATATTTGTGTCGCTCCTTTCTCCAATAAAATTTAGAAGCAAATGATGCTAAAAATTTGTGAAAATTTTGGAACAGCCAGCCTCAACAAAAAATATTTTTTGTTGTAAAAAATAGTAAATTTGGGAAAAACAAATATCTTCGAAGCACGTTTCAATTTACAATCAGTTTTATATTCCAGCAAAGCTGCGAACTATTTTAAAATTTATGCTGTTTAGGTTCTTGAAAAATTCAATGGTAACCCTGCGGGCTCAAACATTGTTGTTGTAACAGATGGAGAAGAAAATCAAAGCCCATATATAGTTGATATTGCTTCTCAGGTTCTTGCAAAGGTCAGTTTTCGTACAAAAACAACTTGACAACTATATCTCGTCTTTCACAAAATATGGTCGAGCGATTAGATCCTCAGGAATGTCCAGAGTTGTTATGGCATTCGCCATGAGTACAAGAGGTCAGGGTTCATTTTTTATGAAAGAGTATCATTTAAAGAATTATGAAAGAATTATAAGGCACTGCTTACCGTTTTTACATGCATGTTTTTTGTTCTGAGTTTTGATTCTTAATGGTTTTTCTTTTTAAAAACGACGCTTGAAGCTCGACATGCCCAAAGAATAATTGTTGTCAGTTGCTCGTAGCCTCCGAAACATTTCATTGTAAAAAGATGAGGTAATCGGCGTTACCGATTTGTTACCGTCTTTTGGGTGGTCGAACTAACGCAATAAAGGCTCTATTTGATTTTTCAATTTAATATCTTCAAAAAAAAAGAGATCTCTTATATGACTGCTTATCAATCATTGTTTGATCTAAAAGTTTTAGAAAAATGACAAGCTTAACATTTTACGATGCCTCATTTCATTGCCACGATCTTTGGTAGTAAAACGACATAGTAGAAGTGGAGTGTGCTTGAAAAGAAAAAAGTAAGACTTATTTTTCAGAAAATTTTTGTTCACGCCATTTTTCTTGCTACTGATGCCAATGAAGACCTGAAAGATCTCGTTGATGCTACGAATGGAAAATGGTATTTCAGTGGGACAAATTTCACCCAAAGTGTATTCGAGAATTTCTTTACTCTTCTAACACGAAAGGAAGGATGTGAAGATTTAGCTTTGGTAAGCTGATTGCCGTTCTTAAGGTTAAAAATATTTTGCTTAGACGTGTGTAATGTTAATGTAGGTGACAGCTTAATCACAGCAAGGTTATTCGCTTCCCCAGACCTAGGAGCTTTATAAGTGAAATTGTTATTACAAGACCACAATTTCAGTGCAGATTTAAGATACAAACAAATCCAAGTTCATGAGAAGTTTTTGTGACGTTGATCGATTTTTCTTCATTTCGTTACCAAAATGTGGGCTGCGGCGCCATCAAACTGCAAATGCGTAATAATTGACTATTTTTCAAGGTTTTCGATAAGTCATTATCAAGTTGCTTTAATCAGGATGTTCATTTCTTTTTTTCGAAGGTTTTTGTCTGACACTTGCCCAAAAGAGTCGTCAGAATTCTGACGAAAAGTGTCATACGAAAAGTTTCGAAGAAAAGAAAGGCGCATCTTAATTAAACCAATTCTTGAATTCTGTACCACCAACCGACTTGTAAATGATATCGAATCAGTTTATTTCGGTTATACCATCTCGCTTGAAATGTTTACGAAACAAGAATTAAAAAAGTAGCTTAGAAAATAAATGAAGAGAATCGTAAAGAAACAGCAATGTGTTGAAATCGTTGACATCCAAAATTTTTCAGTTAATTTTGCTGCTTAGATGCTTTTTAGAAGGTACCAAAAGCAGTAGTAAAATTTATCCATCGTATGCTGCGTACTGACACAGACAGTCAGCAACGCAACCAGATTGCGATTTAAACCAAGATCAAGCGATCTTGCGTTTGTGTTAACAATGCTTTTTCTTTTCCACCTGTGCTTAACAAGTTGAGTGATTTACAAGTTCAATTCCTTATAGGAATGATGTATCCTATTTGGCCTAAACAGCTGAAGGTTTTGAAAACAAAATTTTGCTGGAAATCATTAAATTTTTAGATGAAAAGCATTAGCGACATAATACAATCTACTGAAGAGAAATCGTATGATGTATTCATTGATGTGTTCGCTGGAAGTAGCGCAATGTTTTCGTTTTCATTCGAAAGATACTCCCTTAGTACTGTTGAGATATCCCTGATGACGCCGTTTCCACATTGCGATTGCACAAATCATTCAAATGAATGTGTAAATTGCACAAAGGAGCTTGTTCAAGAGTTCGGAATTACAAATTTTTTGATCCCAGGAGAAGCAAAGGTGAGAAAAATGTATTGTGACAGTTCGATTGAGCGTAACATAGCCACGCTGCCCACTTTCATTTTATACTTTTCCCACACTTCTTCATATTTTTCCATAGTCGTAGAAGCATTAAATTTGGTATATAAGTCAAAATCAGAAACAAAAAAAAAGATTTTGAGTTGATGACGTTGTTTCAGTGACGCCACGGCCATATTTTATTAAAAAACGTAATTTTGTCTCGCCTAACCTTATAACGGTTAACTAGCAACAAATCACGTGAGAACCAAACAATATCTTAGTGCTTTTATACCCATTTTAGCACTAGCATCAAGTAATATTAGTCAAAAAAAGAGGGTAACATATTTTCAGAGTGGTAAAAGACACCATTCTACTTCAGGTGTTATTTTGCTATTGTTTAATGACGAAGTCATTACTTTTAGGCTGGAAGATGGGTTGTCAAGGTTAAAGTCCTCTCTCGTGAATACATTTCTTTTGTGATGCTTGCTACTGCCAAACAACGTTCTACTCACCTTTCGCAGCAATCAGCGTGTTTATCATTTAAACCTAGAATCGACGAAACAAATGTTGGAACTGGTCAACCTGTTGTTATATCTACAGAGGTATTTTTTAGATTATAGAAAAATTTTATACCCCTTATAAAAGTTAAATTCTAGTGTTTCTTTGTTTATTGTACTAGTTTAAAAGAAATCATTATGGGCTACTCAAAAAGTGCGAAAATTCAATTGTATTTCTTAGTGTTTATGTCCTGTTTATTTCGTTATGGATTCACTGAAAGTGCCCTAGTTACGGCTAATTGCCACACACTCTGCAACAAAAGTTGTTTTTGATTGCCGGTAGCATTTTGTACGATTTTGCTGACACCAGATGAGTTTGTGGCTTTACTATGTTTTTCATTGCACCACTTTGACACAATTTGTCAGGTTGAAAATAGAGAAGTAACCGAAATACAGCTTGAAACTGTCTAGCTATGAATTGTTTGATTAGAATTGGTAAGGAAGAATAAAAATTGAGAAAAGAAATCAAAGCGTCCCAACAAGTCCTGTATGGTTTGGCAGAAGATTCAGTTGTTGACAGTCCACCAATAATGTTACTTTTATGGTGATGAAGTCTAACACTACTTTTATTTCTGGTACAACTTAATTTATTTTTTCGAGTTTTATCCAATTTTGAGACATATTCTAATTTGACGAAACTTCGAAAACTATTTTCACTTCACTTGCAGCTTTGTCAGAGTCAGGTCCCAGTATTAAATGCTCAAGTTGTGGCAGCGATAGAAAGACCAGATGGGACAACTCGCACCAAACAGCTGTTTGATAGAGGAGCAGGTAGCAGGAGATGACAGATAATGTTCGTTCAAACAGCTTGAGTTTAATTAAATCTCTTTTGAATTCGTAAATTAGGGAAATCGTAATGTGGAAGGTCTTCTTTAGAATTCAGCTGACTTAAAAAACAGATAGATGTTGTTTGTCCAGTGCATTTAAAGCAGAAATACTGAAAAAATCTGACGAGCTTTTAGGTTGTTCAAAGTATTTTCTTGAAATTTGCTCAAAATCAAACAACTCCCGACTCTTCTAAAACTTCAACCCGATCACTTTACTCGCTCTAATTATGTAAGTCATAGCCATTTTTCGTTTTGAATACACTTTTTGTTTTTCATAGTCAGCTTTTGGCTTGATGTTTTACTTCGATTCCAATCCATACTCAGCTAAAGCATTTGAGCTACTGAAAAACATTAACTCACCGAGTTTTACTCCAATCCCCGTTTAGAAGCCGGTTATGAAAATCTAGACCCGTAGTGGAGCGGTTTCTGAGGGTGTTAAGCTTGAGACAATGATGTGAAGCGGTACTGAACAATTCCATCCAATAATATTAGAAAATGATAGGAGACAAGAGTCTAACTAAAGCGATTCACTACTGAAGGAAAATCGAGCTGTGTTGTCTTCACACGAAAAACTCTGAAACCATGTAAAAACTTACTGCTTCCCGTAAATGTGTCGTTTTGTTCAATTTGTTACAGCACCTGATGTCACAAAAGATGATGGAGTTTATTCTGGTTATTTTTTCGAGTACAATCGAAAAGGACGTTATTCTATTGCGGTAAGTTTTTTTTTTTCAGTATCAAGAGAAATATTGACTAAACAACTATGCTCCGATGCTTATAAAAATTTAATTTGCATTAGCGTTTGTATTTTTGAAATCAGCATTTTGTTTCTGGATTTGCAATTTCAAATTTTAGTTTACAGTGCTATACTCTAGTAATTTCTATGCTAGCTTACTGCCCACCACACTCCAATAACTAGGGTTGCCATAGCTTTTTTTCGCAAATTTCATCGGTTTGCACTGTAGAAAAGTGTCGTTCAGTATCTCTGTAGTACTACTTTGTGATTCTGATTGAAAAATCAATGACGAACAAGATTCTTATAGTTCACATAACTCTAGTCTTCACCAACGATTAAATGTTTTTTTCAGATTCAATCCTCGAGCGACGGCATCAAAGTAGGAGGATCATCAACAAGAATATGTGGGTCAAGCTTCTATATTGACGTTGGCAGAGTGAAGCGCAACGGTATTAGTTAAATCTTAAGTAATTCATGCTACGTTTTAACTCCTTTTTGTTAATACCAGGTGTTTGTGGACCAGTGGTAATGTTATAAATTCTCGCAAGCAAATGGTAATGAGGTGCATTTTTAAGTGGAAGAGAATAGTTTACTGGAGTTTTTTTTTTTTAATTTTTGATCAGACTCCAAACCTAGCCTTAAAAGTGAAAAAGCTGGACGTCCTTCGTGGTCGACTCCCGGAAAATCTTAACAACTTTTACCGGCAATTAGGTGGCAATTTCAACCACCAACTCTGCAGCTGCATGCAACTCTAGTTAATCATGCGCAGAACAGGACAGCGCTGTTACACTTGCACATTCACAGACATGCATAGAGTAAAACTCAAAAGTTTTACTCTAAAACTACTCCCATACCTAACTCGAATTCAAATCAATGAAAAAATTTCGGATGAATATTCCTCGTTAGTTTTTTTCTCTTGAACATAAAAATTTTCGATGAAATAGTCGCTCCCTTTCTAAATTATTGTCGCAACGACATTGTTTAACCGTCATAAGTTGCCTGAACTATAGAGGTTGGTACGAATAAAGCAAAGTTTTGCTTATTGAACATTTTGTTACGATTAGTTTGTTTGCAGGAACGGTAGTGTTGAATCAAGAAGCCAAAAGTTACTACAACAAAAGCAGCGAAGTAGCCATTGAACCTTTTGAAAGAATGAGTCGTTTGCACGGTTTTGAGTACAATGGGTAAGCAGCACATATTGACAACGTTTTTGAACGTATAAGTGTTTTTTAATTACTCACACCCTGTCTGTACTGTATAATTGTATATCTATTGTATATACTGTATAATTGTATATTTGACTATAGAGTCAGCAGCGAGGCCGAAAGGGTAAAGTCTTTTCACTACAGCCCTGATCGCATGACCTGGGTTCAACTCGCACTCTGGTCAGTGGTCGCGTTGTTGCGTCCTTGGATAAGACGCTTTACGATCATTATCTTAGCTTGATGGCTTCGAACAAGCAGCAAATATAGAGGGGTTAAGCTTCGAGAGTCTTTTAGAGTCCAACGTTCCAAACCGCTACGTCAGCCGTAGTCTTGACTTGAAATTTATCGCAATTAATTTCCAGGTCGGAGCAGACAGATTCTCAGTCATTCAACTATCCGCCAAGCAGGGTCACCGATCTTCGAGCTTTCCAAACTGAGTCGAGACAAATCGCGTTGCAATTCTCTGCCCCTGGAGGCGACCTAGATATTGGAGCAGGTTTGATTTTTTAGTGTTAACTGCGGTTGTGCTCTACTATTTTAGAATTTCTCAAATTTTGAAGGAAATTGCAGCTTAATTTTTTAAATGCAGATAAAAATCGAATACTCGTATACACGATTCGCTCTCACCCCATTGAACCTTGTGGGTTAGACTCTTGCACTCCATTTTTATTCCGTATTTTTACTAGTTACGTTTCGGTTGTTGAAACTTAATCTTTTCCGTGAATAAGAGCGTGTTGCAATAGAACGCAACACCACAGAACCCCAACTCGGATGGAGATCAAAAAGTGGGCACCCTATCACCACGCAGGCGACTATTGCTGATTGGCACTCTTTACTCAGCGATCTGGGTAGTCGACGTCCCTAATTTACGCCAAATGAAGCATGAGAAGCATGCCACATTTTTTTTAGTGTGGTTTTCACTTAATGTTGGTTCTTTCGTACCACTACAAATACAAAGTTTTTCGAAATAAAAAGCTACCTCGGTGTTGATGTAGCATGCGTTGCTGGTGTCGTAGACTGCGTAAACGTTCACACGAACAGTGTGAGAAACTTTGACAGTGTGAGAAACTTTGACGAATTTCACAATTAATAAATTTGTGAAATTCGTCAAAGTTTCTCACACTGTTGGACTTAGATTCAGCTTTAACGGTGGAAACTATAGCAATTGTGAATAAAATTTTGTTTTCGCTTTGTTTCCGCTTCATCGTTTAACGGATTCTTTCAGCAAATTCACATATTCATATTAATCATTACAGTTGTTTAGTTTAATATTAATGCAAAAAAATAACGTGAGCACTCAATTTGAAAGAAATATTTCACAAATGGTGAGATTAACTAAACTATTGAATTTTTCAACATAAATGCGAAAATTCATGAAATGAAATGCCTTTCAAAATCGGCTTAAAACGTTTAAAAATAATGTTTGGTTTTTCAGCCTCATCATATGAATTCCGTTATATTATTGACAATGTGACTCAGTTGCGAGACAATTTTGAATCGTGTCCGTTGATAGACGTCGAAGACCTGTACAACTTCACGAATCCCGCTGCAGCCGGCGTGGAAGAATATATTCTGCTTGATCCTCCGATGTCAGAAAATAAAACCTACGTTTTGTAAGTTGTAACTTACAGTAGCATTCTGCAACTTAAATGTTCGACAGTTGTTTTGTAAAAGATGCAAAATAAAATCAGAAATTTAGGGTTTGGTGAAGTTTTATTCATAATGTTTAGTAAAGTTGATTATGTAGCAGCTAGCTAATTTTTTCCTCAGTTTCTAGCCATTTGGCGCGAAAGCTCCGAATATTTTTGACACTGCAATAATCCTAAGTTTTAAACGATTTTGGTAAAGTTTGCAATTTAGCAAAAATTCAAACTTCGCATTTTTGGAGTTTTAGCTTTGCTGGACTTGCTGCTTCTATCTTGTAGATTATACTGTAACCATAGAATCCCAGGGAAATCCGGGAGAGGAGTGGCCTGCCCATCATCACACAGGCGGTCTTGGTCAGTTGGTTCTGTCAATCGCCTCTTTTGATTGGCGGAGTGTGCGACTTCAATATTTTGCCCCTAACTGTTTTTAACCTTTAGGTTTTCGATTCATTGTTTTCTCAGTTTATGGCTACTTCTTATGAGACAATGTTTTGAAAGATCAGCAGACGTTTGTATAGACCGTCTAGTTGATCTAGCTCCTCGTTTTTGGCTTTGCTTCAAGATTTCTATTCTCGTACCGGCCAAAGCTGTAGTAACATTTTTATTCACCAAGTTGCCTGGCCAGGATACAGCAAAGGGATTTTGTCGGTCTTTGAATCAAGCTGCCACCTGTCTACCACATACGGTGGAGGCTTCACACTATCCCTGTTTATGCCCTACGTCGAGCAGGAAAACTGTACATAAAGTCTTTCGTTTGATCCGACTGGAAATCAAACTTCGAGGGTTCTATTGGCCCATCTCGTTGTACATTTTATTGCTGCACAATAAATTACACGTACGCACTGCATGATTGGCTAAGTTCATAGGTGGCTGCTTGACTTGATAACGGAGAGGTCCCTTGTTTCTGTCACAATTCAACTTCTGTTTTTTGTGTGTTATTTTGTCCTAAATAAACACGACTATGAACCCGACCGACTCTATCGTTTTAATAGCAGACGCTCCGTCCACTTGACACTTTTGTAGTTTTTCGGCCAGCTATCCACCAAGGCATGTCCCATTTCCCTTATTGCGTATGTTTCGGTTTGCTCAACATCTAGCTTGAAAATGTTTGAATTGCACAGGTATGGGTTTTCGTTGCGCGCAAAAGATGAACGAAATGAGACAGCAGCTCCGTCTAGTATTGCTGTGGTTACGTTTTCCCTGCACACTGTTCTACAGGGACATGTTGAAAAACGTAAGTTTTTCTACAGTGACATATGTATTTTAGAAATATTCGTCCTTTCAATTTTGATCTGGGTTCTCCGTCGACGGAGTTGGCGGGATTTCGTTTGATCGCATGCATCCTTTTTCAACAGTCCGTTTTTTCGTTTCATCCTCTACTTTGTTTTTCCACGTTTGTTTTGGTCGTCGTTTTCTACCGAACACTTTAAATAGCAAAGCCTGGCGTAGCATTGCTAGGGCGGACCCTAGATAAATATAACTTAAATTAGGCACTGGCATTTTTCAGGACTGGCACTGGCATTTTTCATTTTTTCCATCGTGTTTTTGTTGATGAAAACATCTGCTTCAAAGCAAACGCGTTGAAATTTAAACTTTTGTTTTCAATATGTCCCAAAAGTGTTAAAGCACTTGCAAACTTCGCAGCGTCTGCTTATAAAAAATGGCGTTACAAAATATGTGGTTACGTCAGTTTTAACGTCATACCAAGCAATTGAAAAAGTTTCGGCGCTTAATCGTCCCTCGTTTAATCATCCACACATAATTGCCACGGTCCGATTAGTTGCATTTGGGCCAAATCAGCTTTTATACTGATCGTTAGAATTAGAAACAAAATTAGAAATCCTAGTAGTAATCATAATTATACGTTTATTTGCGATTCAGTATTGTCTTTATTTTCTTTCGATGGATCGCCATAGATAAGAGACGGTGACCGCACCAACGCAGTCCGTAGAGGTTACAGCATAGAGGGCGAATTAGAGCCAGTTTCTCCTGCGAGATAGTAGGAGCTTTCATGAGCGATTGCCGTCTCAATGATAATAGGTGTACTAATATAGGGTGTCAATCGAATTTTGGACTGGTGTGGGATATTTATGCATTTCGCTGGAAAAACGTCAGCATTTTGGTATTATAAGTTACATTTTATTCACCAAGTTGCCTTGGCCAGGAGACAGCGAAGGGACCTTTTGGTCTTCGAGTCAAGCTTTGACCTGCCCACCTGTTTTCTATACACGGTAGAGGCATCACACTGTCCCTTTTGTTGAACATCATGCAGGAAAGCTTTGAAAATCAATTTTCCAGTTATTGGTTTGACCCGACCGGGATTCGAACCGGAGTCAACCGTTTTAATACCAGACCACTCGACCACTGATCTGTAATTAATTTCTATGGTGTGAACATTTTGTGGTGCCATGCATGCTGTCACCCACAGATACAGGCACGATTGTTTTTTTCTGCGATTTCTTTTTATTTACTAGTTTTGATTCAGAAATGTTTTGTTTAGCTACAGTGGAAACGGAGTTCGTAACGGATGATGATACACCGTCGAAATATTATTTGCATGTGTCCATTGCCGTGATCGCGGCTGGTGCCTTTCTCGTATTTTGTTTCGTTTGTGCGGCTCTGATAAAGAATCAAACCAACAGGTAGGCCAATATTTGTTTTAAATCGCTTTTACCCCGGTGTTGTTGAATGATTTACGACTTTTAAAATCTGTTCTGCTCCACGATAACGTTTATTTGTGTTGTTGATTTTTGTCGAAATTAATAGAGTACCTTTTCAATTTAAAAAAATATTGGTTTGAAATTTGTTTATATCATTTACTTTTAGTATATTTGCTTTATACTCGTAAATTGGCAAACTTGGCTTTTTTCCATAGTCACCCAATGTTGCAAATTGATAACTTTGTAATATCTATGGCAAGCAATGCAAAAAAGTAATTCTCCCACATGGTTTGAACTTGCAGCTTTTGGATTACCGATTCACTGCTCTACCGTGGCTCTTCCCAAGGCTTCTGCTCTGGTAGTCTTTAAGCCAGAAGCACGCAAAACGAATAAAAGACAAAGTTTCCAGTTTAATTTCTTTCATTGCGATAGCATATTCTTGCAACGCAAACAGAGGAGAGCATCATAATGTCTCAAACAAAGTTAATATTGTATGAGTTTTAAACATGATGTTATAATTAATTATTGCTAAGTACCGTTTGCGACAAGAATTATTTTAATATGGTACTATTGAGTATTACCGCCTAATTCTTGCAATGTTTTTTTGTTTTTCATTTTGCTGTCGTAAAAATGCACTTTGTAGCAAAAAATTGGAGCAAACCACATACATAAACAAGTTATTAAAAAATAAATTTTGCAAGTGTGGAGACTCTGCTCCAGGGCTACCTAATTATAGCCAAGAAAAGAGCGCAGATGCAATTGAAATAAGTTATTATTCCGAGCGCTTGAAAATGCGTCTCCAAACCCCAAATAATCATCATTCTTTTAAACTTGTGGGTGAACGTTCAGAGAGATTCGCTTCAGCTGAAACATATTACGACCATGTGATTGAACTTTTCGCTTCAGGGCCGCTCCGATTCCGAATTCCTCACTACGCCCATGCACAGATCCTTGCAATGACAAACCACTGAATATAAATATATAGTTGGGTTCTACATGATGTTTTTAAGGGTATGATAACAAAGCTATTTTATCTTGACTTTTCTGAAAAAAATTTTTGCCAAAAAATTATAAGCACAAAAAACATTACGTCATGAAGTGGTGGAAGCGATTCAAAAATTGCCGCTTCCACATCCTTGCTACATACAGGATGATTTTCAAAGGCACGGCGAAGTCACCAAGTCACGCGGCTAGTTTGCTATTAGTTCGTCTATACCAGTTTGTTTTCGAAGATTTTTTTCAGACCGAAAAAAAAGGCTTTTTGATTCTCAGAAAGGTTGCAGATTTTCGAAGCAGTTCTTATTCTTCATTTGTGCATATATTTTTTAGAGTCAAAACGAGAGAAAACCAGAGAATTCTTGATGAGTATTACGGTGTTTTTTCTGGTACAACGGATTACTCCAAAACTATGACTGAAGCAGGGTATGAGGCCGATAATGAAGGAAAAACTAGTTCTCAAAATAAGTCCTTCGATTGCGATCACACCAGTGAATTACGTGGAATCAAAAAGCAACTGCTAAGTATAGCGGAGCTAATTGACTACAAAACTTCCATTGAAACAAGTCCTAATGCCAACGACAAAGAAAAAAGTATTATTCAACATCGATCTCACGTTTACGAACAAGACAGTGAATCAAGTGACAGCGAAAAAAACTTCGACAATTCAGAGGAACTAAACAAGTATCGGGAAGTTGACGACGAGCCAAATGATTATTCATACTCAGAACTCGACTAATTCATTCATCTTTAATCTTTATTGGTTAATTTCAAAAAAGCAAAGAAATCAACTTCAATAAAATTATTAAATACCTATTGTTATTTTTTAGCAATAAAATCGAATTCAATCCAAGCAGGCCATCAACAGATATTTTATTCAAATAATTGATTCTACTTGGACCCACTTGAGTAGAAATTAATTTTATCGCTAAAAAAATAAGAAATTAGGTTTTTAATAATTTTTTTGTGGCTGCTTTCTTAGCTATTTTGAAATTAATTAACTTGATTACAGCTGAGCTATCGCTTCAGTTTTTGTCATCATTTTTTATCTAGTTTTTGAAGTTTTGAGATATTTAGTTTTTTGAACATTTTTAATTTTCGTTTTCATGGCGTTTGGGGTCCAATGGTGTAAATTTTGTCGGCAGCGTGGCGGAAAGGGTAAAAGCGTAGCTTTTACTACGACACTGATCGCATAATGTGGGGGTTCAGCCCGCACCCTGGTCACGTTGTTGCGTTCCGTGATAAGATGCTTTACGATGATTATCTCTGCTTGGTGGCTTTGAACAAGCAGCAAAGTTAGTGGACAAAAATTCGAAGAAACCCACAGGAACATTAGATCAGTAGAAACTCTTAAGCAGGTGCGGATTCCTCTAATCACGAAGTAGTCATTGGAATGAAAAAGTGCCCGGATCCTCCAGTAGTCAGCGTCTGGCGGTGTCCGGGGACAGGAGGATAAATATGCGCCACAACAACAACAAATTTTTTGAGTGACCCCGCCCTTTTGAAAATATTGCCACGTAAGAATGACAGTTTTCACCATATTCGTTGATCAAAATGAGCATGAAGAAGTGCAATAGCTCAACAACAAAAAATCGAAACGCGTATTTTAAAATTTTCAAATCTGATTAAATTTTAACCTAATAGAAAACTAATCAAGTACTACTATTAACAGCAACAAAACACATTTGAGGTAAAATTAGAGGCGTATAAGAACGCAAGCCCATGATTTGCTCAGGCCCGGCACCACGAGGAACATTTCTGGGCCTTGCCCCCAAATCATTGCTTGTGTCCCCTCAAGCGAAGATTGTCCTGCAAAAGAAAATAACAGGCTTGGTACCACTGTAGTTTATTTCTGGGGCTGTGCTCTCCCAAAATACTGCTTGTGCCCCTCCCAAGCATGAGTAAAGTCTCGTTCCAGGATGAAAAATACGAGTGAACGCCAAGACAAAGTCTTAAGATTTTGCACCGAAGACCTTTTTTGGGGAGGGAGCAAGATCTGAAATTTTTCACTATAAGATGCCGTTGCGCCCCATGATTGTGCCCCCATTCGAGCGAAAATAATGCCCCGAAAAGAGGCAAGCGGCCCGTATCCACGTGGCGTAATTTGGAATGAAGACCTTTTTTGGTCTTGACTCCCTAAATTGAGGGACAAATTTATCTGTACAACCCCCCCCCCCAATCACGCTACTCCGGCGCCGGGCCAGGATTTACTGCTGCGTTTGTTCTTTTTTAAACGGGACCGATGGTCATTGGTCAGTTGACCACTCTAAAAGTCGTTTTGCAGCAGCAAAAGTTTTCAGTAAGTGATTTAATTATCTAGCATGTACCTAATTTACAGATAATGTTTTCTTGGAGGAGTTTGGTGTTGCCACCAGACTCCACAAATTTTACGACCCCAAATGTACTCCATTAAAACAAATTATTAGGAACTACTGTTTCAAAATGGCTGTTTTCCTTGGAACGCAAAAATGACTTATGTTGTAGGGTAATTGGGCTCTTGTTGTTGACTTGTGATTGTAACATCCCGGTATAGATGCAAGGGTAAGTTTGGACCCATCTACGAAAAATCGTTCATTTTGAGCATGCTGCAGTATTTAGAAGACGTAGTAAATTATTTGTTTGCAGTAGTGTTCACTTAATTGCAGTGGCTAATTTTATCACTCTGTTATATCTTTGTTGATGGAAGTATTCGAGAAGTCGATTTCAGCAGTTAAGCATTTTGCTCGATGTCGTTGGTCCCCTTGCAAAGGCTTCGCGGGGTCCTAAAGAGGCAACAGGTCCCGACTTTAAAACACTACTGCAGTAAAATAGCGGCTGCGGCCTTGTTTGCTTCTAATTTTACTCAAAAGTGTTTTTATTGGCGTTAGTAGTAGTTCTGAATAAGTTTTCTGTTAGTGTATATTTTTACGTACGATTTTGCGGACGCTTAATGCCTGTGTGTTTCCGGGTTCTGATCCAGAGGCTTCTTACTGTTTTAACACAAACGTCACTGTCCAATTGTACTTGGAGTTCTTTATTTTGTCTGTATTATATGCTAATATTGCGACCTCGGTTTGTATAGTATTTGGTTATCTCACGCAAAAGTATAAGCTTTGATCAATTTATGTGCTGGATAGCTGAAATAGTATTACATCATTGTTATTTTATTTCGAAATTGAGTCCTCCCATTACAGGACCCGTCTATGGCTTGGCTGGCGGCTACATGTCCTTCAGAATAAAATCATGTCAGTACGTTTTTTGCCGCAGATTAGGTATTGAAATGCATTGAAAATAGATACAACGCCAATGATCTGACGTTTGGAGGTATTGCGCTTCTCTCTGCTCCTTTTTTTCTCGAATATAGTTTAGTTCTGTTGCCCTCCAGTGGCAATATCTTTGGGAGACACCCTCTAAATTTTGTCGGACTTCAGGCTAAAGACATTAACATCATTAGAATTAACACAAAAATTGAAAAGGGAACACCATTTAAAAGATGCATTACGAACATCAAAATTCACAATTTTGGTGTTTGTTCATTGATTTTGTAATGTACCTTTTAAATGGTGTTCCCTTTTCAATTTTTGTTTTAATGCGTGATTTTTGCACTCCACTCAGCTTGAATTGAGTTCCTAATGCTACAACTTTGTTGTCCCTTTCTTTTGCATTAGAATATTAGTGTCAAAAATTTAATCTGATTAGAACGCAAGCATTTTTAATCAAAAATGTCGAAAAAATAAAACAGCGTCCTCCTTTATTATTTCAATACCGGTATTGTTTTTGAGGATGTTGTCAATGTTTGATGGGAGTATTTTCTAGCTCATTGTCGCAGGACTACTGCATCTGTTACGTGTATTGGGTGCATTTCTTAAGGTACTAGTTAACAGAGGTGAAGTCCTCAAAAACGTCCTTGGCCTCAAGAACACATTTTGAAGTCATTGGGCTTTGCCTCGAAGGTCAAGTCCCTGGCCTTGGCCTCGAGGCCACAAGTTTTTAAAAATTAGACTGTCCTCGGCTCGAGGGCAGCACTTTTTTTGAATTGTTGAAATTTTGTAGATCGCCTGAAAAAAATTTTAGAAGGCGTTTTTACTGGAGAACGCCTGAAAAGATTTTAATGACCGTTTTTTTTGAGATCGCCTGGAAAAAATTTTTGAAGACCTTTTTTTTTGGAGAACACTTGCGCTTGTGTCCTTGGTCGTTGGCCTTAACCTCGAGCATTCCTGTCCTTGGCCTCGAGAGGGTCTGTCCTCGGAAGAGCTGTCCTTGGCCTCGGATTTTTTTTGTGTCCTTGGCCTTGGCCTCGAGCTTTGTGTCCTCGACTCCATCTCTGCTAGTTAAAATTTGTAAGGGAATCACCAAGACAAAAGAGACAACAATTTCGACAATTGCGCGATTTAAATTCAAAAGCGTTTAACCTCGTCTATTATTGGAGATTACGGAGTCGATCGTGTGTTATTTCAAAATATTTTTTGCTCGAATGGCATCATCAGCTCTCATTTAAGTAGAATCTATTTGATGTTTTGACTTTATCCATGTAAATCTGCGGCTTGTTCGAAGCTACCAAACAGAGATAATAATCGTGAAGCGTCTTATCCAAGGACGCAACAACGTGACCAGAATGCTAGTTTAACCCAGATCATGCGATCAGGGTAGCCTATTTGCAAAAACAACGCCTTTTAACCTCTCGGCTACGCTGCCATCGTTTTAATGATGACCAACTCAAAAAAATTGGTATAGCTGGAACGTTAACAACAATCTAAGTTGATTGTTAATGTTGGTAATCATTTGGCAGGTCTCCTTCACGGCAATATTTGGCTGAATCACAAGGTCCTAGGTTTCAAGCCGAAGTCAATTCTTGCAAAGTAACGGCAATTGTCTGTGCACTTTTCAATGTAGCTTTGAATTGTTTTGTGTTTCGTCCTCATTAATAGTTCCATCGATTTATTTGTTTTCTCGTAATAAGTTCCAGCTTCACTATGGTCATACACGTGTTACTGTGAATTAAGCTCCGTGATAGTGATTTTATGTGCTAGTACTAAATACAACTGCAGTATATGCAATGAATATTTTGGTCGGTAGTCGAGTGGATAGAGCGCCTGTTGCTGAAACGGTAGACTCTGGTTCGAATCCCGGTCGCATTTTAACAAAGTGTAACCATATATTTACAATGTATTGTTTTTTTCTCATTACTCGAGCTAAATATGGCACTATGACAATTCGACAGTATTGCCTCTGTGGTGTAGTGGTTAGCGTGCGCGTCACGCGCTCGGGTTCGATTCGCGCTGCGTTCTTAGTTATTCTTTTTCTTCAGAACCATGCATTAATTGGGTTCGGGCAGTGATGCCAGCCCGAGAGATAGCAAATCGAAGTTCAAAAAAAGGTCAACTTTGTAATTATGCTTCCGGTCAGGTCAAACAAAAACTAAAGTTTGGTATTCAATAATAAATAAGCCGTCGCCTCCTCGTGCGTTTGGATAAATATGAATCCATCTTTTTGTCAATCAATCTCAGCTTTCCTGCTTGTCGTTCTGCAATAGGGGACAGTATGAAGCCTCCTCCATCGTGTGTGGTAGGCAGGTTCCTTTGCTATCTCAGTGGCCAAGCCAATATAGTGAATAAAAATGTAATCACGATTTAAAATTTATTGGTGAAAATGCTGATTTGGAACATACCTTGCCGCTTCCACTTGCTCATCAAAATCTAGCAAAAAACGGAAATTAAGCTTTACGTGTGAATAAGCTTTCTACCGTTTACTATATGACGTATTTCCTAAAGATTTTGAAAGCGTTTCATGAAAAACAATAAAATACCGTTCTGAGAAATTATTAATGAATTGATTTTTGTCCAAATTTTTTAGATGCGCTTTTGCAGACCGCTTCTAGAGGATAAGTGCATTGAAAGATATAAATTTTATTGTACTAAGTAGAATTCAAGCGTTGTACTCGTATTTGGAAGCAGAACATATGAGAGGGGTTTAGGGGGTAACAACGTACCCGGGTCTAGTGGGCCTGGAAGATCCTAAAAGTACGCGCGTTATGTGTTTTGTTAAAAGTTGTCAATAAAGTAGTGATACTCTTAGTCCTTTATTATGATTTGGTTTTAATGTATTAGTAATTTTGCGATTAAAAACCCGACATTTCCCGCACGAGTGTTTGATGTCAACTGACTCAAAAGGCCTGCACGGCCGTTCGGGTATGCTCTGCTTTAAGAAAAAACTATATCGGTGTAACAAATACTACTAGTAGGCCTAAACACTATTGTATTTGCGTTTTAAAACGAACAGATAATTGTCACTGCTACTTTACAATTTGTCAATCGTGATGTTTGCCTGCAACAGAGTTTCAAAAATTGTACAAAAAAGTGTTCATTTTACCCCATACACCCCACTAAGTATTTCACTATTTAGTCTGAACAAGAAATGGATCTTGTTCCAACCATTGCAATGAATTTTATGAGTTACAAGCTTATATTTTTTCGGTTTGAGCAGAGGGGGGTCAGGACCCCTTGGATCCTCCAGGGTTCGCCACTCTGTTAGCTGAGCTCAGGCCCAGCGCCACGGGGGGCATTCCGGGGCCGTGTCCCCCCAAACAAGGATTAGGCTCCAAAGAAAGTAACAGGCTCGGTGCCATTGGAGTGCAGCTCGAGGGTTGAGACCCTTAAAATACTGATCATCACCCCAGAATTCGTGAGCAAGAACCGATTTTTCGCAGATTCTGCGGTGAAAACTTTTTTAATTTTTTTTTGGTCTTCACTGTCGAATTTGAGGGAACAAAATTTTTGTGCCCCCCAAAATTGTTAATACCCCCCCCTCCCCAGTCACGCTACTCTGGTGCCGGGCCTGGCTGAGCTGTTGCATGAAACGTTGAACCACATCTCAGAGATTTCAAACTGCAATTCTGATAATATTTTAACATGATGATTACAGAGCACACGAAGTTAAAAACAATCAAAAAGATAAAAAATATGAGTAGTAATTAGTTTACGCAAAGAAGAAAAAGACAAAAAATTTACACATGAAGTACACAAAAATTTTGTAAAAGTACAAAGATATTTCTTAAATTTTTTGTGTATTTGTTGAAAATTATAAAGCAAGTTTACGGAAACATAAACAATACATTAACGGGCGGTTTTGGGGGGGGGGCAAGAAAGTGGAATGATGTGGGAGTTATATTGCATTATAAACTTTTTAGGATTTGCACATCGAAAAGAATATGAAGATCAGCAAACTCACGCGCTCGCCATACGCAGAGCGCGAGTATCGGAAACGGAGTGTGATTGTTCAAATCTCAGTGCAGCCAGGTTTGACGTTCAGATCTGGCACCGCTAAAATTGGACGCAGTGTTGCCAACGGCTCGCCACCGCTGCGACATTTCATCGAAAAGAGCTGAGTTGTTCGCAGGTATAGTGACGCGGAGATGGGCACCGCAAACTCCACACACGCTTCGGCGTAATACAGCAAGGGTAATAAAAATTTGATTTGAACAGTATTGCTCCGATCTAAGTCCAACCAGTCAAACAAGCAGGTTTTGTGCAAAGCGATTACAGATTTGATACTATGCAGAGAATAAAGTACTTGAAAGTAATAAAGCCCAGCAGGTAATAAGGCCCTCTGCCCAGATCTCTGAAGTTAACGGAACTTTTTTCTGTTTTTTTTTACTTTTAAGGTAAAGCATGTTTAAAAAAAATTCTATTCGCGAAATTGAGATTAACCCGTACAAAAACAAGACCGCTACAGCGAATCGAAATTTCCAAGTCAATTTTTGACATGCTAATGTAAAAATTGTGTCTTAGTCATGTTCAAAAATTGAAGGGTTAAGCTTGTCACATGACAACTTTTTTTAGATGAGGCAGTAAAATATTTCTTTTTCTTTGGTTTAGACAAGTTAGATGCTAGTGATAAACTTAGTGTTAGTTTTATGATTTGATTAACGTAATGGTAGGCTTTGCAGCTAATGAGGCTTCTAACAAGATTTTTTAGCCATTTTGTAACACAATGATAAACAAAAATTGTTTGCTTCGTTAAAACTTGAGTGTTTATTTTAAACTGTTTCCAAACTCTTTTATTGACATCGTCTGGCTTCCAAAATTTGAGCAAAGTTTTGTGATTTCAGCTTTGCTGCTTTTTGGGGGTCTTTGCCACCCTGTAATTCAACGACAAAATAGTCATTTTAAAGTTAGGCTAAACGACTTTGTGGAGATTTGTACAGAACTTTTTGGGCTAGTTTGTTGTTTTTTCAACTTGCACTAGACCAACAATACAAGTTATATGTTTTAATTGCTGTCTTATTATTGCAGAGGTGGACCTCATATCATCATTAAACTATTTTGAAATATACAGCTTGTTATAAAGTCTTTTCTTTTATTTTCAAATTTTTAAATTAACTAAAAAAGTGACCATAATAAGAAATCCTTTTTTTGCTCTTGAACTAAAACTTTATGGCATTTTTTTGTTAAGTTCTAAAAAAAACTCACCAGAGTTTTATTGAATTTGTCCTCCTCATTCATTTTAGGCTGGTGCCGCCCCTAACTGATGTTATGTTTGTTTACAACTCTTGAATAAAATTTGTGCACACATAATTGCATTGAAAATACCCAGCAATGATTATCCCGGTACCGTTACTGATGCCTGACACACACAAAACCTAAGTTGTCATGCCAGCATGATCTGCTAGTCCTTGAAATTAAAACTGATCAAATAATCCTGAGGCAAATTTATTATAGAAATATAGAAAAAACTGAGAAAGCTCCGCCGATTTGATACAAAAGCGTAGAACTCTAACGCTTTTGACCAGTGTTATAAATACCAAGTTTCATGCCAAAACTGGCCTTGTTCTTAAATTTTATGCAAAATGAGCTTTGCATACTTTTTTAACAAGAGAAGAATGCATAGTATTTTAGTTTTTCTTGTAATATTAATTGCACTTCTCACATTTTACACAGTCGGCAGCGTGGCCGAAAGTCGGCAGCGTGGCCAAATGGGTAAAAGCGTCGTTTTTACGACGACCCTGATCGATTGATCTGGGTTCAACCCGCACCCTAGTCACGTTGTTGCGTCCGTGGATAAGACGCTTTACGATGATTATCTCTGCTTGGTGGCTTAGAACAAGCAGCAAAATCAGTGGACGAGAATTCGAAGAAATCCACAGGAACATTGGATCATCGGAAACTCCTAAGCAGGTGCGGATTCCTCCAATCACGAAGTAGTCTTGGTAAGGAGAAGTGTGCGGATCGTCCAACAAGTTAGCGTCTGACTCTCGCTGTCCGGTGACAGGAGGATAATTATGCGCTACAACAACAGCAACAACAACACTGAATAAGTTGTTTTACCGATACAATAAGTGTTTAAAATAGCGGGGGCTAAAAAAAATAGTCATATAAAGACGATTCCAAAAACGGATGAAATAGTAAGTTATAACTTTAAAAATCTAATTTTTAAACTTTTTTTTTACCTGAAAAAGTATGTGAGTAATGACAAAAGTTGCAAACGTTTGATCTAAACAGATTTGAGGAAAAATTATGAAAAACCAAATTCCAGCCACGCTTGTTCCACTCAAACTCGATCAAAGGCGGTAAAATTGCTTCTAGCTTTTTTTTAGGCGTAAATCATTTGTTACTAGCAAATTTTAGAACTTACTAGATTAGGAATGCGTAGTAATGGTACAGAAAGTAGAACTTAAAGAGGAAAAGGAACCAAAACATAGAACTAAACCTTTTGATTTCAATATAACTATCACTTTGGTTATTGAATTAATTACCAACAGTTGCTTACTCTCTTGCAGTTAGTTAGGCTCGTAATTTAATAGCAATTTTAATATTTGGAATTTCCTTTTATATGAGCACTTTATTATATTTTATTTATTAGAAAAAATTTATAAGAACGCAAGTCTCACTCGTTTTCTTAACATTCAAGAACAAATTATGAGCAATACCAGCCTTGGTATAAAAAACGATTAAGAGAACAGGGCAAAAATTAAAAAAGTACAGCTTTTCTTGGCTTTTTCCATATTGTCACTGTTGATTTGTCTAATAACCATTTTTACAATCATAATCTATTACCAAAGACAAATTTTATCCAAACAAAAGTGAAGTTAAATCACTTTATTTTTCAACAAAATTTAAAAACAAATGTGGCTGAAAATTTGAGAAAATTAAAAATAACTTGAAAGTAAAATTTACTGATTCTTGAGAAAAAATGATGTATTCGACAACGTAATAATTTTCATTACCAAATCACCTCGGTTTTGTATTGCTTTTTTCTGCTTCTTAGTTTGTTTTGTCTTTGCTACTTTTCTTATTCTGGCTATGTTAGACCGATTCCCAACTTTTTAACAAGGTTTCGCAGAAAATGAATGAAGAATACAACGAGAATGAAACACGAGCGCTAAGTGACTTATCAAGTTGCCTTACGTTATCATTGATGCTGTGTAGTAAATTCTTAGAAAATTTTAATAATTTTTGCAATAAAATTTCCACAAGTTGAAAGATCTGAAAAATTTGTCGGTGGAGACCAGTCTGAAAGTTGTCCCAAGGAAACAAAAAATTGCAAAACTTGCCCAGTGGCATGAAACTTTGTTTCAGACCGCCATTAAACGCATTTGGAATATTAATGTTCCGCTCAGAGGCTTTCTCCTGTAATCTGATTAAAATTAATGTCTCGATCAGGTGTGTAACCAGAGTTTTGCTAAGAAAGAGCAGGCTTAAACCTAAAGCTATTTTTTGCGTGCATCTCGCACTTGGGGGTCGGTTTTGTAATTTTTTTTCGGGGGAGGGGGTAGTAACCATTTTAACGCCATTTTGATGAAATTTTGCACGGTTGTAAAGCCATTTAAAACAGCTAATTGCTTAGATTTAAAAACCCTTTGACAGAATTAAATCACTTGCACCTTTAGCCATTCTTATTGCCTACTTAAGTTCAAAGCATTTTTAAATGCATATTTGAGTGAAATTTTCTTAAAGACCTGCCTAAAAGGAGGCTTCAAGTTCAGTCCATTACCCCTCTGGTTACGCCGTTGGCTCGATGCACGTCCAATTGTTGGATGCATAGTTACTGCCAACTATCTAGAAAGCGTGGGAGTGAAACCGTCCAAAGATTGATAAACTCTTGTCAAGCTGACCTCTGGCCCAAAACGCTCGCACATTAACTGAATGCAAAATTAAAAGATTGTGTGTTGAAGAGTTTTTGTTAAAGTTTACCTGACCAGCAGTTTTAAGCGTAAAACACTAGGAACTGCATAAACTGGCAGTTTCCTATTGAGTATTTTCTGTTATTCTCCGACAATTTAGTCCATATACTTTAAAAGCTTAAAGAGTGTTGGCTTCCGGTGCTCCGATCCGAAACCCGCACGGGGAGCTTACAGAGCTTCTCCAGACCCACTAGTTGAACTCACTGAACCGGTAAATCATCATTAAATTATTTTGAAATAAACCAGCTTGCTATGAATTCTTTTCTTCTCTTTTCATTGATCTAAATTACCTAGAAAAGTGACCATATTAAGGGATTCAATTTTTCCCTGTTGAACAAAAATTTTATGGCATTTTTTTGACGAATTCTAAAAAAAACAAACAAAATACACATGAGTTTTTTAATGATTTTGTCCTCCACTGTTATTTTTTACAATACTCGAATAAAATTTGTCGACATACAATTTTCTTGAATTACCAGCGATTACTATCCTGGTTCCGTTACTGATGCTTACACGTAAGACCTAAGTAGACATGCCAGCATAATCTGCGGCTTGTTTGCGCGGTCTAATAGTTTTCTATAAACCGGTCCTTGAAATAAAAAAAAAAGTGAAATACGCGAAACTGAATGGCATACAGGAAGTAGCATGTTCTGCAAATCAAATCTAGCTCTTAGGCGTATAGGCATTTGTGGGAAGGTATATCGTAAAAACAAGACATAATTGACTTATACACTCTTTGTTGTTCACAAAAGCTGTAAATTTGTGGTCGAAACTGACTGTTCTTAAATTGTTACAAATTTTCATCTTTATTTGTTTTCAGTCTTTTCTTAAATTTTTTTGAAAAATAAAATGGCACAAATTTGTTTTTGTTTGGATAAAATTTGTCTCTTGTCGTTGATTTTGATTGTTAAACTATTAGTCTTTAGGCAAATCAATTATAGAAATATGGAAAAAGCCAAGAAAGCTCCTCCGATTTGATGAAAAAGCGTTGTACTATTACATGTTTAACCAGCAGTGTTATAAATTACAAGTTTCGTGCCAAAGCTGGCATTGATCTTAAATTATTCTTAAATTCTATTCAAAATGAGCTTCGCATACTGTTGTAACAAGAAAAGAATGCATAGTATTTTAGTTTTTCTTTTTATATTAATTACACTTTCCACATTTTACACTGAATAAGACTTTTTTTCACCAAGTCAAAAA
Organism: Trididemnum nubilum; assembly: GCA_963965965.1. Classification (NCBI taxonomy): domain Eukaryota; kingdom Metazoa; phylum Chordata; class Ascidiacea; order Aplousobranchia; family Didemnidae; genus Trididemnum; species Trididemnum nubilum. The sequence goes on from OZ014471.1 coordinate 35,333,771, forward strand.
AGGCTCAATATAGCGAGGGTTAAGAAGTTTATCACTACAACTACACGATTCAAAAAACGGATGAAACATTTCAAAAACGGATATAGGTTTGAAAATATAATTTTTTAAACTTTTCCTTTTACGTCAAAAACTATATTAGCAATGTTAAAAGTTGCAATAAAAAGAAGATCGACAAACATGGAACACAAACTTTTAATTTCAACTAAGGATAATTTTTTTAGAAGAAAAAATATAAACTGATTGCTGCTCATAAGTTAATAGTACGTTGCAGCAATTATTTATGCATTTAAAAACGTTCGATTCACCAAATAGTTTCACCAGAAACAAATGCATAGTTACAGAATTTGCTGCAATGTACTACTAACTTATAAGCAGTGATCAATTTATACATTTTTTCTAGAAAATTTATTCTCAGTTGAAATTAACAGTTTTTGTTCCATGTTTGTCGTTCGTCTTTCTTATTGCAACACCTATCATTGCTCATAGTTTTTGACCTAAAAACGGGAAGTTTAAAAATTAGATTTTCAAACCTTTAACAGCGTTTCATTCGCTGCACCAAATACTCTAACCAGAAAAGATGTTTTCCTTAAGTAAATTTTTCTTTTCAGTTTCTGTTTTCTTATCAGTGATGAAACAAAAATTAAAGGCGGTGAATCATGCAGCCAATTCCGGTGGTTTACAATAGCTAAAATTGAACTATAGTTTTTGATATTTTTTGTTTTGATTTTGGGGCTGCGGTTGCTAAGATATTCAACAAATACAAAAAAATATCCCCCGACAAAAAGTTTTTGGAAACTCTGAGTTTTGTTCTTCCCACCAAAACCACAGTTCTCTAAACTATTAGGCCTACTGTGGTTTTGGCGGGAAGAACAAAACTCAGAGTTTCCAAAAACTTTTGTTGGGGGATATCTTTTTGTATTTGTTGAATATCTTTGCAACCGCCGTCCCAAAACTAAAACAAAAAAAATCAAAAATTATAGTTCAATTTTAGCTATTGTAAACCACCGGAATTGGCTGGATGATTCACCGCCTTTAAGTTTATTCTCCTTTTGATGTTACAAAATTTGAGTAAATTTTAGCTAAAAAAAACATAGATGTTTGGTACAGAGTAGGAATCTTAAGCAACTCTTGTAAAAGTTTAGCCATTCTAAACGGAATATTTTCTGGCATTATTAAGTTTATGCAATTTATAACACTGAATTTAGTTTCTTTAACGTACCTGAACTAGCCAAACTATTTATAACTCTGCGTTAGCATAACCCGAAGAGTTCTCGATGTTCCTATGAGGACCAAAGCAGTTTAATGAACAAGCTTATGGATGGCAAATATATTACTTATTTCCCGGGGACTTGCTTCACGCGTTAACGCGATCCTAAGTTGAATACAGATTTTATTCAAATAGAAGTTGCATTTGATTAAGAGCTACTTTCACGATGATTGCGGCAACGCAAAAAACATGTTTGTAGAATAGAAATATTTAGCCATTGACGTGATCATTAACATCTACATTAAAATATTTTCATGATGAAACCAACAGGAATTGACGAGCAAAACGTTGGCCTTGGCGCGAATAATTATAATAGTTGATACAAATATAACATTATGCTGTAAAATATTGGGAAGTTTAGTAAGAACCATAAGCAAAACTGTAAAACAAGATTAAAATTTCTAACACTAACAATTTATTACAAATATGATTTTGATTCTGACCATATCCACGTTTGATTGTACGTTCGATGATGAGTCTTTATCACTATATGTTTTTTACACAAGGTTCGTTTCAAACAGTATATGCACATTTGAATTGAACTTAGCCATAGGCTCAATGAAATATAAACAACATAAATAAATGAATTGGACAACCAATTGTTGTCACAGTTTATCACTCAGGTTGATGCTGCTTTATGCTTATTGTACAGCAGTGGTGGAAATTTAGATTTAATTACTGCTTAAGTCACCCTATTTTCGGGATTGAGGAGGATGCTGCAAGATAACCGGTCACTCCGTACTTTAGATTTTCTACTAAGGAAGCGAGTTTCGAAATGATGTCATTTAAATCGCGCACAAAAATTTTAGTTCTCCCATTTTTTCTGTAAAATCGATTTGGATGCACTTTATTTCTAACAATAACCATCACTAACCTTCTGCTTCGTATTTTGCAATATCAAACTTTTGCTCGTAAGCCGCTAAGTGGAAAAAATTACTTTAGTATCAATTTAACCAATCAATGCCCAGAAAAAAATGTTTTAGTTTTTGAATTTTTTTATATAATGTACACTGAGTATCAAGTACTGAGTCATTATGCGTTAAAAAAATTTTTGCGTCATTTGACCTTGACGAGATATGACCCGTGCCATGTATGTTCCACTGGGCATTAACGTGTACACATTTTGCTTTAGTGAGCCAATAGTCTGCATTTTAATTGCATAAACTACTCTATTTACGCAATCACATTACAATAATTTGTTTTTTGTTTACATTTAGTTAATCCCTTTGCAAAACAAATAACACAGAATTGTGCTACGTACAAGATGGGGTTACACACAGATACAATGATGCAAAATAGTACAAAATATAGAGTTGTTCATACGTTTTTTTAAAAATGATTATTGCGATATAGTTTGCTTTCGTATACCTTTTACTTTTATGAAAAGACAAATTACACCCTAAAAATTAACCAACATCGCATTTATAGCGCTGGCTAGAAACACGTTTAGTACTATTAAACCCTGCTCATCTTCTCCGCGATTTTGCGAGAGTCTCAATTAAACAGAGATCAATGCCATTGTACTCCAGTTCATCCACAAAATGCTTTCTTCCGCCGCTATGACAATATTTTGTTCATGTTTTGATCTTGGTGATCAGTTCCTCTCATATGCTTGTTATATTCCTGAAATATACGAGTATGTACTGGATTTCGTACCGGAAGTAAATTGCCATGTTTCCAGTTTCATTATTAGTAGATTTGCTCCGCACCGATGCTTTTATTGTTTCGGTCAGTTTGACAAATTTTTATTCGACGTCCATCTGAAAGCAAAGCTTCAGGAGGTGCATTAAGTTGACTTTCGGGAAAATTGTCAATTCGACATTCATCAATTTTGTTAGAAGAATCTTGATCTGAAGCTCAACCATCACTCGGTTTCATAAAAATCACATCTGATGCGCCTTCATCTTTTAGAATAGATGCTATTTCATGGCACGTATATCTAAGAAGGTACAGAAAAATGTACTCGTATCAGCCAATTGGTACATGTATGTTCCAGTAAGTTTAAGCGTAAATACCGGAAGTGCAGAAAAAATAAGTATCAAGTTTTGGTGTTGGTTAGCGTTAGATATTAGTCTTCAATAATATTCAAATACAAAAAATTCGAAAGGTTATTCTAAGTTTGAAATAATAACAAAAACTAAAATGTACCTTCCTGTAGCGCCCATTTTTCCAGAAAAATTATCTTTGACTATGGCTGTCTGGCTGATTTCACACTACTAGTTGCAACTGCCGAATAAAACCATAAAAACTTCTTGACTGCAGTCACAGACATTCCAAAAACTCAATAGAATAGTTTTTAAAATGTTAGCTGTGTTAATTAAAAAAGCAATTTAATTCGACCGTTCGTAATGGACCATATATGTTCCATTGGGCTGGTACGAGTCAAGGGGCACCCGATACTTTAAACATAGTGTATTAGTACAGTAGTCTAGTGAAATCAATTTAAATCATCTGGGCCGAACATGACCGAGGGTGGGAGTTAAGTGTCTAGTTTAAAACTTGGATTATAATTGTAATTGTAATTTCATTTCGTTCACCAATTTGTCTGGGCCAGGAGAAGGGACCTTTTTATCTTCGAGTCAAGCTGCCATCTGCTCAGCTGTCCACCACACACAATGAAGACTTCACTCTGTTCCTTTCAATGCTAAATGTCATGCAGGAAAGCTGTGAATGCCAGTTTTTCTAGCGTATGGTTTGACCGGACCGGTAATCAAACCCAGATCAACCGTTTCAGTAGCAAACGCATTATCCACTCGACAACTCATCGGTTAACAGCTACGCTTACTCTTAACTCCTCAAATTTTACTGCTAAATATGTTTTGGAAGCCAAAAATTGTTTTCTCATACCCAAGTTAGTGCAAGATTTAAATACAGTTCAAGCTAATATTTTGAAATTTTTTCGCAGCATTATTGATGACAGATATTTTTCTATCATTTAATGGAGGTCTCCTATCATTGCTGCGTTACTGCACGGCAAGCGATAAATTACGGGACCTGCGCGTGTATGTCACTGATATACCCTGAACTGTTGCAGCATCAGAAAGCCGGAGTCAAATCGTACAATATTCACCAAAATCAGTCATGACGTCATGAACAAAAAATGAATTTTTATAAAATATTTACATGTACATCAGTGGCGAAGCGTGACATTTCAGATAAGGCATGCAAATATGATGACGTCATCAGCTTTGATGGCATCATTGGTTACTAGGCAGTAGGCCTACAATAAAAAAGAAACTTACGCTGATAAATGTCTAGTATTGCAACTACCCTCCTCTGCCCAGAACACATTAGTGTGTACATTAACTGTTCAAGTACATTAGTCTTTCTTGTGTTACTACGAACATTATTTGGGTCGCTACAACCAAAATTTTGACGAATCGACCCAAAATTTTTAACCCAAAAATTTTGGGTACAGACCCTATGTCACGATTGTTGGTATTTGGCTAGAGTACAACCTTTAATCTCTAGAATTGTCTACGTCGACTAAAACCAGAGAACGACTAAGATGTTATTTGTAAAACCGTTCAGTGGTCGAGTGGATAGAGCGTCTGCTACTGAAGCGGTAGACTCGGGTTCGATTCGCGGTCGGGTCAAACCAAAGACTATAAAAATTGGTATTCACAGCTTTCCTGCTTGACGTTCAGCATTAAAAGGGACAGTGTGAAGCCTCCGCCGTGAGTGGTAGACAGGTGAGCAGGTGGCAGCTTGACTAGAAGACCAAAAGGTCCCTTCGCTGTCTCCTGGCCGAGGCAACTTGGTGAATAAAATGTATTTACAATTACAATTACAATTACAATTATTTGACAAATCAAAAATGGCAGTTGATAGTTCCTTTAGCTTCTTGAATCTCAGAAAGCAGCACACCAATCTTAAATTAAAACTTCTATTTAAGATTGAAACACACACCACTCTCACTGAGCAAAATTGCTCCATTAAAACTTCTCACGATTGACCAATTCAGATCGTAAAAGACCTAACCACGACCGCCAAATTCAGGTCGTCCTACTGGCTACACAAGCCAACCACAGATACACAAACTCGGCTTAACTGCCTACGAAGTTAAAATCTAATATCACCCACTCTTAGAATATTAGAATGAAAAACGACCTGCCTATTTATACTATGACAAAAGCTATCGAATATCCCAGAAAAATTCTTGATATGTTGCAACAGAGAAAGTGTAGAGCTTACGATAACATAATTATGACGTCACAAACTTCAAGTCTAAATATAGCAGATAAGAATGGTAAACAACCAAAATATTCCGGTGACTAATAGAAGACGGTAGAATATACTAGAAAGGAATTGTCTCAAACATTCCAAATCAAAAAGGCGGCAAAACTAAATAAGCAGTCACGTACACGTTAAAACACAGCAAATAATTATATCTCAGGCATTCAAAATTATTATACGTGACACCCTGAACCAAAATATTTGGGTTGTAGCGACCCGAAGTGTTTGAGTTGCAACGACCCAAAGTATTTAGATCGTATCGACCCAAATTTTTTGACCCAAAAATTTTGGATACAGACGCGCCCAACCCAAAGCATTTGGATCAAAAATTTTGGGTTGCTACGGCCTAAAATTTCTGGCCCAAATACTTTGGGTTGGGTGCGTCTTTACCCAAAATTTTTGGGTCGTGTTTGACTACTTTTTTTTGGATCGTTTTGACCCAAAAATTTTAACAGTGTAGGCTCCTAGCATCCATAGGCAATAGTTAAGACATCACAATTGGCCATACTTATGCTGTTGCTTGTGACATCATAATACAATTGTAACGACAAATTAAGAGGCTATTTTGATCACTGTACTTGAGAATAGCCTAGTTTGTGCATGCCGAGCACGGTCGCATGGATCTTCATTGACGGCCGCAATTTGCATATAAAACGTACCGTACCAAATAGGTACGGTACGTTTGGTACATTTAATAGCAAAATCAAACAGCGTACAAACGTACCGTACCCGAACCATTACAAAAAAGGCGTACCGTACTTCTTAGCAAAAATTGAGGAGTACCGTACCGTACTGCCATCCTTGGGCATCGCTTCCCTGGAAAGATATTTCTCCGTTTTTAATTTTTTTTTTTAATTTAATTTAAAAGATTTATCAAGAGTTTTACCGCGAACATGTCGCCCCCCTGAAGAGCCTATAACGATGAAACTGTCTGTGGGGGGCATATTTTATTTTATTTTATTTTTTAACGAATTATATTCTTCAAAAGATTTACTGAACAATTTTTGGATTTTTAACCATGGCGTATTTAGTTACAATATTTGACACTGCCTCTTTTGCATATCCCACTTTCAAGCTCGGTCAACACCGCTGTGCGTAAAATCGTAAACGTACGAACTTATCTTTAGTTTGTTATAACCGACTGCAGTTGTACACCGCCAAGTTGGGCGCACTGAGATTTTGTTGAAACTGAACTAAGAAGACGTTCCCGATTTTATGCTCGGTGCAGACGGGTCCAAAGCCTTCCATAACAAATATTTGGTTTTAGGATTGTCTATGCCTGCACCATCGTGGCTGATGCTATATGGTATTTTGCATCGTTTGAAGTTCGATCCGCTTATTTCAAAGATCTTGATTTTCCGATAGGACTTTTTTCCGTCATTATTGTGGATTGCACTTATTTTGTTATAAGGTTTTTTTATGGGGCGCCGTTTGTGTACCCGAATTTGTGCAAAGTTTTTTTGCATATTTAATTAAATAGTCATTTTAATTAAATATACAAAAATAAATATACAAAAAAAACTAGTACAAAAATAAATATGCAAAAAAATTTTGTGCGGACTTTTTTTGACTATTTATTTTTGCAATAAGAAAAAACTGCGCAGAATATACCGTTGCAAAACTAAATAGTCAGAAAAAACTGCGCGCAAAATAAACTGTTGCAAAAATAAATCGTCAAAAAAACTGCGCACATAATAAAGCGTTGCAAAAATGCGCTGCAGACATTTTTGTATATTTGCTAATGGAGCGTGGCAAAGCGCTCTCGGCTGCTCTTTGATGTGCTATCGGCTGTTCTTTAATCCGCTCTATGAGCAGCCGAGAGCGCTTTGCCACGCTCCATTAGCAAATATACAAAAATGTCTGCAACGCATTTTTGCAACGCTTTATTTTGTGCGCAGTTTTTTTGACGATTTATTTTTGCAACGGTTTATTTTGCGCGCAGCTTTTTCTGACTATTTAGTTTTGCAACGGTGTATTCTGCGCAGTTTTTTCTTATTGCAAAAATAAATAGTCAAAAAAAGTCTGCACAAAAATTTTTTGCATATTTATTTTTGCACTAGTTTTTTTTGTATATTTATTTTTGTATATTCAATTAAAATGACTATTTAATTAAATATGCAAAAAAACTTTGCACAAATTCGGGTACACAAACGGCGCTCCATATTTTTTACCTATGTTTTTTCACAAACTTGTTGAGCATTAGTCGAAAAGTCACTTATGCAACGTCATAAAAATTGGCGATGTAGATTAATGAGAATGTGACAAGTTACTATTCGACATTATAAGGACAACCCCAAAAAATTGAAAGATCCTGGAGCAAAATATAGCGATAAATCAATTATTTCGTACCAGGAGACAGCAGCTGCTCATGGATTGTTCTACCGAGCCGGTCAATCGCATCAGAACGCATGCTTTAATTCTGGGTTCCAAAATATCCTTGTTTCGCTCCTTCAAATCATATCAAAATCGAAAATCTAACAACAAAGCATTACTGAAGATTAGGGTGGTCCATATTTTATCAACTGTTGAAAGTTTTAAGTCTGACCCCTTCAAGTTGTGTTATTTCAGGAAAAAATGACTTGTGTAAAATTTTTTTGAAATATTTTTAGGTTTAGAAGTGCTCCAGGCCTTTCAAAGATCGATTTTGTCAAATTTTGGTATATTTGGCATATTGACGTTTATATATGTATTTTTTGATCGAAAACTGTGACAATTGGTGTTTAGAATGATGTGTCATCTCATATTTGTCAAATTGTGACACTCATATGTCTTGTAAATGCAAAATTGTGGTGACTTTTGATTTCTACCACTATGTGGCTCCATAGTTTGAATTATGAAACTTGATAATATTTTGCAGTATCTTAACCCTGAGCAATGATATTGATTTCTGGAACCACATTTTAAGCAATGGGTGTTCCAAAAACCTTCTATATAATGCTATTTTTATGTTTTAAAATAGGTGTATACATTTTTGATTGCCCTTCACAGAAATTTTAAGCCTTTTGTATTCAATTCACTTTTATTTTCGGTAAAACAAAGACTTACTACTGCATATATGAATTTTAACTAATTTTTAATCGAAGACAATACTATGGGATCTAATAGCCTTCCAGCCGAGTTGACACTTTTCATTCGGTGGTCATTTTATGCTTGAGTATTTGCTATTAAGTTACCGATCTAGCTTCTGGTGCTTAATGTCAAACAAAAATGCTGTGAATTTTCAGCTTTTCTCAATTGGCTTGACTCAGCTTTGAGCTTGGCATTGACTCCAATTTTCAGTTTTCAGCCTTTATAATAAATGACTTGGATTAAGTTAATCACAGATTCATATTAAAACTGTTGACAGCAAAGAACCTACCAAATTGTCAATAGTTTTAAGTGCGAGCTCAACACTGTTTTCACAAAAGGTATTCGGTTTTCTCCAAAGCACAATTTTATTGTAGTTTTTAAAGTTCCAGTAAAAAATAATCATAATAGCTGGAGCAGCAATGCAACACTGTAGAGCTTCATGGTATGTATGACTTACTATTTTGAAGTGTTTGGTTTTGCTACCGTTGTACAACATGCAACAGGCAGTAGCCTAAGCAGGCACTACGATTGTAATACCCATCACTTTAACACTACGTTAGGCAAACGTGTTTCACAAGAATTGTTTTGCCATATTTAGAAATATTTGCATCTACTGTAGTTTTCAAGTTTCAAATGCAAAGATATTCAACATCGGCTTTTTAGTGCTACTGTCCACCTTGCAAAACTGTGGCTAGCTGATTAGTTGTTTTCATAGACAAAGTTTAGTTTTGTCGAACCTTGTTATACCTTCCGCAAATGATTGCGATTGGAATATTTTTTGTGTTTAGTTTAATCAGGGTTTAATTACTAAAGGCTTCACAAAAAAAGTTGGTATTGGTCGTAATTGCACTATACAGTATACATCTAATTTTTTCTTTTATCTGTTTTTCTTGAATTTTTTGCTGGTTTTGTTGGTTGCTCATTGCCTCTGTTTAATAATTATAGTAAAAAAAAACTAAGATTGCCTATTTTTCAAAATTATTAGGCTCTACTGTTTCTCCACAAAATGTTAAGACCTGCGACAGTTCTATAAAACAAGTGTAGCCCGAATTCTTAGAGGATTTTGCACTAAATGGAAGACCCTTTCTTCAAAAAGGTTTTAAACTTTTCATTATTTTTCATTTTAAATTTTAATCTTTCAATTACGTTTTAGTTAATGCGGTGTGTAATGATACTTCAATTTACTTTAGCTTACTAAAGTTATAACTGAATATTGTTCAATTAAAAAAGAACTGGGTTTCGATTTTTGCAATCAAAACGTGTTACTGTAAATTTTCAAGCGCAAAGTTTTGAAATACTGTATATTAAGAAAGTATAGCAGCTAGCTTATATTCTGACATCATGTAAAAACAGCATTATATAGAAGGTTTTTGGAACACCCATTGCTTAAAATGTGGTTCCAGAAATCAATACCATTGCACAGGGTTAAGATACTGCAAAAATATTACCAAGTTTCATAATTCAAACTATGGAGCCACATAGTGGTAGAAATCAAAAGTCACCACAATTTTGCATTTACAAGACATATGAGTGTCACAATTTGACAAATATGAGATGACACATCATTCTAAACACCAATTGTCACAGTTTTCGATCAAAAAATACATATATAAACGTCAATATGCCAAATATACCAAAATTTGACAAAATCGATCTTTGAAAGGCCTGGAGCACTTCTAAACCTAAAAATATTTCAAAAAAATTTTACACAAGTCATTTTTTCCTGAAATAACACAACTTGAAGGGGTCAGACTTAAAACTTTCAACAGTTGATAAAATATGGTCCACCCTACTGTAAATGCAAGAGTTTCCAAAATGAAAACTACTCACAAATGTTAATTTTTGTAGACTCTTGCTCAATCTTGTATTGCAGAACATAAGCTTGGGGATAGAGATCATTTATGTGCTTATGAGGTTCATCATCCATCACAATGTTGGAAACGGTAGAATCAGCATAGGGTTGATTGTTGTCACGTATAATAATTATGTATGCCCGAAAAATAATTATTTGCTGCGTTGTAGCGTATACGTGACTGCTTTATTAGTTTTGCCGCCTTTCTGATTTGAAATGTTCGAGATAATTCCTTTCCAGTATTTTTTCAATCTTCTATTAGTTACCGGAATATTTGGGTTTCTTACGACTTCCTAATTGCTATATTTAGACTTGAAGTTTGTGATGTCATAATTATGTTGCAATTTGCTGTCCGTATACTTTTTCTATTGTAGCAAATCAAGTTTTTTTTTCTGGAATATTCGATAGCTTTTGCCGTAGTATAAATAGGCGAGTTGTTTTATGTTCTAACATTCTAATGTTCTGAGAGTGGGATAATTTAGATATTAGTTTCGTAGGCAGTTAAGCCGAGTTTGTGTATTTGTGATTGGCTCGTATAGCAGTTTAGTGAGAAGTTTTAGGGGAGCGATTTTGCTCATCGAGAGTTGGGTTGTGTTTCAATCTTAAATAGAAGTTTTAATTTAAAATTGCATGGTGTGTTCCTTTCTGCAATTCAAGAAGCTAAAGGAACTTTTAACTGCCATTTTTGATTCGTCAATTAACATCTTAGTCGTTCTCTGGTTTTAGTCGACATGAACAATTTTAGAGATTAAAGGATGTACTATGGCCAAGTATCAACGATCACGACACTTTTACGTTTTATCAGTGATGGGCACAGCGGCGCTGTTCACCAGCGGGCGCTACTAGCGCCGCTACTTTTTCGGTAGCGGTAGCGCCGCTGCTTTTCTTCGTCACCAGCGACAAGCGGCAGCGCCGCTGTTTTTTTAGCCGAAAAAGTGGCAGCGCTTCAGCGCTGTTTTTTAAGCAAATTTTCTTCCGCTGCCGCTACTGCTAATAAACTCCTTCCAAGGTTTTTTCAATTCACATTTTCACACGTTACCGTTTGGAGTCTTTACTTTCCGCTTGTTTTCACTCTGCTCTTGTTGCCTCGTTAATTCAGTTTAGTAGAACATACAAGACCTTTGTGACGTTTCGTCGTTGCTCTTATACTGTATGTATAGGCGAGTTTTATCGCACATGGTCCAATTTTTCGCAGTCGAAGTTGAACGAATAATGTGGTCTAGTAGCGGGTCAATTTGAACTGATAAAACCGATTTCAATAAAGCCGATTTCGAGCAGTATCTCTTTAACGAAAATGCAATAATTAGAGTTCGATAAATAGCTAAAAACTTGCAGATCGCAACGACGGTTTTTCGCGATATTTCCTCAAAATGCTAGCATTTAGTACAACAAATGAAGATGATTTGTGGGCTATCTGGTCACAGACCACAGCATAGATCGTGCACTGCGAATAGAACAGTACAGTATCTGGCACAGAGCCAGAGTAGTGTGTTTGGGGGAGGGGGGCACAAAACCTTTGACGGGGGACGCTTACGCAGTCGAGACCAGACGAATTCGGAATGCGGCAGCGATCTGGTAAATATTTTGCTCCAAATGCTGTGTTATCCTTCTTCGGTATGAATTTTGCCCTCAAATTTGGAGGTGAAGACTAAAAAAAAAAAAGAGAAAAGGTCTTCATCGCAAAATCTAAGGCTACCTGATTACGTTCACTTGATTTGTCTTGCTGTTTCATAGAAAAAAGCGTTTGTGGTTACCTGTTTTTGGGCTTGTGCTACTACAAAAGTTTACTCTCGCTGACGGAGCTCAACCAGTAATTTGGAGGGACACGGCTCGAAATGCCATCCCCGTGCATAGGCGTAGCCAGGATTTTTGATTGGGGAGGGGGGGCAAACCAAAAATCACATTCAATGAAGTCATCAGAAATTTTCAAAAGAGGAACTTTTTGTGGGACAAAGATATCGTAGAATGGAAGATCAGAAGCCGCGGCCTGGTTTGGCACTTAACCGAGAGTTTTTTAAAGGGAGAAGGCTTAAACCAAAAGTTAAAAATGAAAATATCTAAATTGGGAGACTTGTGAAAGTAAACTAGTTTATTCAAACGTATCACAGACGGGGATCAGGGGACAAAGCCCCCAGTAGCTGGGCAATTTTTTGGAAAAAAAAGCTATTTTAATGCCATTGGATCACATTTCGCACGTGTTCAGAACCATTTGAAAGAAGTAGATTTTTAACATTTGAAAGCCAATTGAAAAAAATTAAATTGTTTCAATTCTCCTTTTACTTATAATTTGGTCAAAAATAAGTTTGTAAATGTGCAGTTTAGGGTTAAATTTGTATAAGTATTTTAGTAGTAAATAATCCACTCGAAGATTTTTCTTAGAGATTTTTGTTTTGATGTGAAAATAACCAGTTGTAGGAGTACATGCACGGTTAAGAGGCCCCAGGCCCCTCAATTTAAATTCAATAATTTTTTCAATGAGCATTTCTCATAGATACTTTTTTTTCAAACGCATTTTTTAGCGTAAAAACTAGCGAGGTGGATGGAGGTGAATTGTTACTGAAAACCGTACAATAGATGGTTACGCTTAATTACCATGTTATTGCCCGGGCCGGATTAGCATTGCGCAGGGCCCCTGGCACTTTAAAGATTTTTGCAACATCTTCCTGCCAAACATAAGTGTAGACCAAAAATAAAGTCTTACCATCTGAGTGCAGGGCTCCTGGCACTGGGCAATATGGTAAATCCCGCCTTGTTATTGCATTACGTTTTTAAAAAGGTTAGATGAGGGCCCGAGGTAGCAACTTTAATGATAAAAACCCTTAATTTCAGCCGGGTTATACATTTTAATTGATTGGCAAAAATTGAATTCAGAGGGCTCGGGGCCCCTGGTCGTCAATATTATTGTTAATTACTGTTGTAGGCAAAAAATGCTAAAAGAAACTAAAACTGACGAAACTATAGTTTTTTTGTCACATTTTTATCATAGGTAGCATTTCAATTGAAGAGGGCCTGGGCCCCCTGGGCCCCCCTCTGGCTAGTGGCTACGCCTATGCCCCGAGGCGCTGGGCCTGAGTAGTTACGTCAATGCGTAGTAAAATAAATTTTGCTACAACAGTTAACTGTAAAACTAAGAATTGAATTTATAGTGCGCTGAGAATTGAACGAACAAATAGAACCAGGTAATAAATAAACTTCAAAGACAACTTAGTTATGGAGTTATACTTGTAGAAAAAATACTCACTGTAACATAAATCGTATTGAGCGTCATTTGCTTAACATGTACGTCATCACTACGCATCTCCTTCGACTTCGTAAACACCAATATCTTAAACGCTCGATCTACTTTTGTATCAAAGTTGGACGAAATCGTCGCAGGGACGTGAATCACCTACCATTTCTACAAAACTCCAAGAAATGTTTTGGAACTCGGTCGATTGATAAATTTTCCTTTCGGATCTCTACGAGAAGAATTATTTTTGTGGTTGAGGGCCGAGAGTGTGATAAACAGATCGACTACTTCAGAGCTATAAGAGCCGGGACAGAATTGTATAGAAGCTGAATACTAAATGTCATTGTGCTTTAATGGCAAAACCTCAACTTATTTGAGTCGATATTTCTTATTGCCTTTTGTTTGTGTAGAAAATGCGATAAGGAATTTAACTTCCTAGTGTAACTTCCTAGTTAACTTCCTAAGTAATTTCTAAAGCGCTGGTTTAACCAATCAGCATTTTGAAATACTTGTTTTTTTTGAAAGGAGCATGCCAACACCTAATTGAATGGTGATTTGCTTACTTGTCTACCATTTAAGCCTGCTAATGCCGATTGTAACCTGAACCAATATCTAAAAGGCTTGAATTATCAACTTTCGTAAATAAAGTTGAAATTTCATCATTAGATACCGCATTTGAATGCCATCGTTCTTTGTACTATTTATTTTTTAAAAGTAGCGACAAGCGGCAGCGGCCGCTGTTTTGCATACAAGTAGCGGCAGCGGCGCTACTTTTTTATTTGAGTAGCGACAAGCGGCAGCGCCGCTGCTTTTTTTGCCAAATAGCGGCAGCGGCAGCGTCGCTACTTTTGAAGTAGCGGGTGCCCAGCTCTGATTTTATCTGATATTTTTTAAATGCACCTCGCACCTCTTACGACTGACGCCTGGCAGTGAAAAGGTTCCATATTATTCAAATGAAAGCCTGTAATAAGTATTCTGTGCTTCAATCGCATTAGAACAGTAAAGACGGCCATTCAGAGAGTTGTGCCTGTGAGGTGATGCGGTGCCCACTCTTTGATTGTTGTGGAGAGGCACTTTTCTCTCCCGGGTTCTCCAGCGCAGCAGTGGTTCTCTGATCTAGCATTTCCATTACAACATACATTACTCTCATCCGCAAGAAAACGCCGGCAACGCAACCGACTAAAGCCAAATAGGAAAATAAAGTGAAACAATGAAGGTGATTATCTTAAGCATCTTCAAAGAAAAATGAATTTCAAGCTGATGTTATCTTACCAAGCGCTTATTGGGGGTTTGCTTGTTGTGGTGGGCTACCCTGATATGATCAAGAATGAAAAAATCATGCAAGAAACGATATGCTACGCAATGATTCTAGGAAGGGTAAATTTTGTGCTAGAAGAGCTCTGTGGTTTTTGCTTGTTATTAATTTGTGATTAATTGCAAGCATTTTTTTCCAAGATTTGTTTTTTCTTTGTTTATTTTAACATTAATTGCTTGTGTTAACTTAAAATAATTTTTTTCTACAAGAATTAACGGTCAAATTTTATGAAATCTTTTGCTTTTTGGGGATAACCGCAATCCATTTTGTAATTACGAAAGATTGTCAAAGCATTTGCAGTTTCTAGAGAAAAACCGGTTTCTTTGCATTGTTGTCAATGCATTTATCCAAATTTTCGGGTCGTATTTTGTGTGGTTAGGAAGAACCGGGTTTCGAAGAAAACTAGCCGTTTTAGTACTTGCTCTCACCACCTTAGATCTCGCCCTGGTGGAACAGGGCGACCCTGGCCCTGCTTATGTGTTTCGCAAAAAGTGAAACTACAGCAGAAGAGAAAATCCATTACCTCATTGTACAACCAGGAATTGTTATAAGTTGTTTACTTTTCAGATGCTTCATATCAAGTAAAAGTAGAAGCAGAATAAAACATTATTCATTTTTGTCGCGACTACAACACAGTTTCAGTTGATATTATCACGAAAAAGCCAAGACAAATGATTAGTAAAAAGAAGCTATAATGATTTAGATACCGTGTTTCCCCAAAACTAAGACGGGATCTTACATTAATTTTCTTTCGAAAAATAACACCAGGACTAATTTTAGGGGGATATCATTTATTTTCATTTATCAAAAACAAAATTGCAAAGTAGAAAATTACGAGATTTTCAAGTACACAAAATATGAAAACTGATATCTATTTACTTATAAATAACACATTTTTATTTAAAAACAGCTGTTCATAGATTGATAAGCGGCGTGATCTTCATGTTGTCTCAGGTCATTGAACTTTTTCCTTTTCCACATCTTTTAAACTAATGATGAGAATATGATCATTATTCAGCTAATCGATTCATTAACTAGCACTACTTTTTATCCTAAATTCCCACAATAACTTTTCAAGCAGTAAAAACACACTCGAGGACAAAAAAATTTTGCCTTATCGCCTAGGTCTTATTTTTAGGGTAGGGCTAATATTAAAATCATTTTTAATATTCGGGCTAGGTCTTATTTTCGGGGAAACACGATAATTCAGCGACAGGGAGGCTACGGAAGACCTCATCGGTCATTGAGTCAAAGCAGCCACCCTATATGTCAGCAATTCGAAGAGAATTGTTGAACGTCAATTATCTTATTGTACAAACGGGAATTACATTAATAATAATAATGCACCAATAGCGGTCCAGCACAATTGTGCCACGGTAAAATTTAAAAAATAAAATCACTCATCATCCAAATGTATAATCTCATCATACTAAATATATTCCATCAACAATGTGACCCCAATCAGTTCAGCATGGAGGAGACAGAAGTTTCATTTAGCAGCATTCACAGTAAGTCGGCCAGTGACGAATATCCAGTGAGAAAATTAAGATATCCAACACCAAGCAACATGTACAAAGTAATTTTTAACCCAAAACGTACCCATATCGTATTTATGAAAAAATAAGAAAATAGATTGAGTTAGACTAATGTTAAAAGATAATTAACTGTTTGAGAGCATCAGGTGATATCTTGTATTGACGATGGGCACAAAAATTAGCCAAGTACTGTAATACAACTATACCACATTGAATATACAGTAACTAAATTAACAAAATTCGCACAAATTTGAAAAGCATATTACATTAATAGGCTTATTCTAAAAAATTTAAAAAAATGAAATACAGTACATACACTAATTTACCGTAACTCATTAAACAATAGATGTAATATTCACCACTGTAAAGCAAGTATGAATAGAATGAGTGTCTTTTTTGTAAGCAGGAAGATTAACAAAGAAATATCGAATTAATAGTGTTAAAACTTTATGGCACTGTAGTAAAATGCATCATTTACCAGTGAAGAAAATAAAGTGTTTTTGTTAACAGTTTAAAGAGCAAACACAGCAACAAGATACTGCAGACCAAAAAGAATAAAAACAACAAAAATATCTAATAAAATGCATAAATGTTATGTGACCATTAGGAATAACTTTCACTTCTTCAAAACAGTTTTTCGCAACAATACAAATGTTGTAGAAATATAACAGCAAACAAAAAATGAATTAAGTAATAACACGAAGAAGTTTATATAAATACAGAATAGCCTACTATTCAATAACTGGAAGAAATGTACTGAATAACTAAATTAGAGCTTGCAAGCCTCTCAGAAAACACATCCCTTACTTGACACCAATATCGATATTATGTGCAATCGAAACTAACAGGGTTTAAGTAAAACCATTTAAGATATAGTTGCTACATGACTGCTGCAAATTTAAACCCTAAAACAACCTGATACTAGGACGCAGATGCTTTTATGTGATTATGATAATGTGATATAAAATTTTTACCAGTACAAAAAGTTGACCAGTTTTTCGAAAGTTAAAGCTGATAGGCTAGATCCGTTGGATAGATTGTATATTTGGATAAATTGGTATATGGGACAGATTGTATATCATGTTTGCAGTAGCCTATGCTATAATGGTTTAAAAATAATGGACCAGGGAAGCAGCCACAAAGCGCTACCCCTATTGGTCTTACTGTCTTAGGCCTATCCAACCTTCGGCAAAAGTCCAAAATAACTCAGATGCAGCGGCCGCACAATGATAATTCCTAATTGTTATTTTGCGTAATTTATATGTTTGCGTTCCTTTTTTCTTTTCAACTCCCCATCTTGTCTTTCTTTTCTTGAGTTGTCTTTCTTTTTTTTCAATTTTCTTCAGATTTCTTTTCTTTTGTGAAGACTTGACATTCTTTTCTAAAGGCTTACATTTTCTTTTCTTTGCTTACATTTACATTCCATTTGCATTTGCTTACATTTCACTTTTGTTTACATTATGTATTTGCTTACATTTTATTCTTAGTCAATGGTCAGGCATTGCTCATTCGAATTAAACTTTCCGACCTGGTTGCTGGCAGCAAAGTTTTTTCCGTAATTGAGTTGAATTCTAATCAAACAATCCACTTGCAAAAGTTCTCCACATATTTACATCACATTTTCATCGAAAAACATTAGAGTGCACGTCAAAAACATAATATCTGACGTAATTACATCAACGTTGCAAACATGACAGTCTAGCACAAACCCAAATTCAGGTAGGAAACTGGATGTTTCCTGAAAACTGAATTGTTACAAGTTGTTTAATTCTATACTCAATCGGATATTTGGAAGCTTCGCCATACAAACATGCAGTGGATTAAGCCAAAACATAGAAAAAAGGCAGATTTTTGGAAAAGAAATTCCAAATGTGTAATTTGTCTTGACAGCGGACTCATTTGCTCCAGGCTTTGATTACCAGCAGGTTGAGTTAAAATATGCGTTGTGCAAAGTTTGAATTGTGCAACAAGTTTCAAACGAATGTTACAGACTGTGACGTAAGCAGCAGAGATGGGCACATAGGCGCTGTTCAGCAGGGGCGCCACTGTGCCGCTACGTTTTCGGTTGCGCCAGCGCCGCTGCTTTTTCTCGTCACCAGCGAAAAGCGGCAGCGCCGCTGTTTTTTCAGTCAAAAAAGCGGCAGCGCTTTAACGCTTTTTTTGAGCAAATTTTCTGCCGCTGCCGCTACTGCTAATAAACTCCTTCCAAGACTTTTTTCAATTTAAATTTTTACACTTTACCGCTTGGAGTCTTTACTGTTTTTTTTTCGCTCTTCTCTTGCTACCACTCATTTTAGTTTAGTAGAACTAACAATGCTACCTTTGTGACGTTTTGTCGTTGCGAGTTTCGTCGAACGTGGTTCTATTTTTTTCTGGACCAAAATTCAACGAATAATGTGGTCTGGTAGAGGGCCAAATTAAACTCTGTGTGTAAGTTAACATACAGTACAATAATAATAATCAATGCGTTGGTAAAATTTATCAGTTGTCATCGTTTTGAGAGAATTGCAAGCAACTAAAACTCCTCATAGAGCAAGACCAACCATTTCTTTATAAAAGCAAGTAGTAAGTACTAATGCTACTTGACAATTGGTTCTTGACACTCCCTATCTTACTTGTACAGAATGAACATACACGCTAGAGAGTTGATTTTGATGCGGGTGTTCTTCGTTATCGTCAAGAGATACTGTTCGAAATCGGTTTTATTGAAGAAATGAGAACTACTAGAGGTAAAAAAGAGGTGCCCCAAACCTTTTTCCACAATTTCCACAATGCAAAAATACGTTCTAATCCGTGTGACTACGTACCATTGGCAACCCTGCTTTTCGCAATATTGTGACATCACAAAAGGCGTGCTGTAGATCAGTACAGTACTGGTAGCCTAGGTTTATAGGTTCCAGGAACATTTGCCAAGTTTTCAGATTTGGTAATAGCTAGGCTACTCACTGATACTAGCTGGTAACCGCGTTTGTTAGTTTGCAAGAATTTTTGCACAATTATGCCTTTTGTAGCGTCTCAAAATTGCGAAACGCAGAGCTGCCAATGGTACGGAGTCAAACGGATAAGCAGTATGTTTGCGATTGAGGGTAATTGTGAAAAAAGGTTTGGGGCACCTCTTTGTTACCTCAAGTAGTTCTCATTTCTTCAATAAAACCGATTTTGATTAGTATTTTTTTAACGAAAGTGCGGTAGTTACAGTTCGATAAATAGCAGATCGCAAAGACGTTTTTTTGCGATATTCCCCAAAAATGCTGGCATTTAGTTGGACAAATGATTTGTTGGCTATCTGGTCACAGACCACAGTATAGTTCGTACACTGTAAGTTGGACAGTAAATACATCAATGCATAGTAAAATAAATTTTGCTACTAGAGCAAATAATAAAACTGAGAATTAAATTTATAGTGCGCTGAGAATTGAACTGATAAATCGAACCTGGTTGTATGATTGTAATAATAAGTCAATTAAGATGTTTTTTCACGTTTGCAGGCCAGAGTTTTAATATTTTAATCGTTTTGCGTGCTTCTGGCCTAAAGGCTACCAGCTCGGAAGCCTAGGGAAGAGCCACCAGAACGGCGACTACTTAAAACAAGCAATGCGAAAAATTGTCTTCCCACAGGAATTGAACCTGCAGCCTTTGGATTACCGGTTCACTGCTCTACCACTTGAGCTAGAGAAGACGCCTCCTCGCATGCTTAATTTTGGCTATTTAAACCCTTATTTAATTTGGGCTACTTTTTTTTATTTTTTTCGCATTGCTTGTTTTAAGTAGTCGCCGTTCTGGTGGCTCTTCCCTAGGCTTCCGAGCTGGTAGCCTTTAGGCCAGAAGCACGCAAAACGATTAAAATACAAAAACTCTGGCCTGCAAACGTCAAAAAACATCTTAATTGACTTATTATTACAATCATACAACAAGCAAGTTGCTGGGTTTAAATAGCCAAAATTAAGCATGCGAGGAGGCGTCTTCTCTAGCTCAAGTGGTAGAGCAGTGGACCGGTAATCCAAAGGCTGCAGGTTCGATTCCTGTGGGAAGACAGTTTTTCGCATTGCTTGTTTTAAGTAGTCGCCGTTCTGGTGGCTCTTCCCTACCTAGGCTTCCGAGCTGGTAGCCTTTAGGCCAGAAGCACGCAAAACGATTAAAATACTAAAACTCTGGCCTGCAAACGTGAAAAAACATCTTAATTGACTTATTATTACAATCATACAACGAGCAAGTTGCTGGGTTTAAATAGCCAAAATTAAGCATGCGAGGAGGCGTCTTCTCTAGCTCAAGTGGTAGAGCAGTGGACCGGTAATCCAAAGGCTGCAGGTTCGATTCCTGTGGGAAGACAGTTTTTCGCATTGCTTGTTTTAAGTATGGCCGATCTGGTGGCTCTTCCCTAGGCTTCCGAGCTGGTAGTCTTTAGGCCAGAAGCACGCAAAACGATTAAAATCGAACCAGGTTATTAATAAGCTTGAAAGATAATTTAGTTATGGTGTTATACTCATCGAAAAAAATACGCGTAACGTAAATCGCATTGTGCATCATTTTTCTAACATGTATCTATTTGAAAAGTTTATTTTCAAAACAGCTTCTGTGCATTTCAGTACTTTCGAGAAAATCACAAAAAACGTATAGGACTTGTACGCATGAACGTTATTTAAAGTTTTTTGTGGCTGTAAAAGTGTTACCGCCTATTAAATTAAAAAAGCATGTTTGGTCAGATCTCGCATGTTCCAAATTGTTTTTACTTAAATGTTTGTAAATTAAAAAATGTGGATATATAAGCGATTTTGGAAAAACAGAAAAAAAATTCTAATTTGCAAAAAATGCTCTTGTTTATTGGAGACAGCCACAAATATTGTCACAAAACAACAAATGCAGAATAGCAAAGTGTTTTGCAGTAGTTACGATACCCCTAAGGGTGTGGAATGGTCTCCCCGTTGTCTTCATTGTACACTCTAGTAGCATCTTCACTGTCGGTGTTACCTTGTTTGGAAGGATTTGTTGGGTTGAGGTTTAGCATAAACTTATCACTTTATTACCAATATCATTCCATTTTGTGCCACTACGTGCAAAAGAGCAAAGAACATCTGGCTTTTTATGGCCTTTGATTTTTATCCTTTTAAGGTTTTTCATAAACATATTACTTTTTAATTATTCGATGCTGTAGGTTTTTCTCTAATCTCATTCGAGACTGTATTTCCATGCTAACTAGATCTCTTTTAACATTTACGGCATTTTGTTTCTATCTTGAATCCGTTCATAGAAGTATTCACTGATCAACATGCTAAATTTTTGCGAAAATATGAGTAACGCTCTTACGATAACTCAATCGCCGCTTTATCACGTGACACTATAGCGAAACACTATTGGTTAATATGGATGCAAGCTACTGTGGAAATAAACTTCGGTGGCGTTCAAGCGGTTTTGGAAAAAAAACGCTATTTTTATCGCTAATTTTGAAGCAGATAGAAGCGGTTTTGGAATAAAACGTTAGATTGGCTGGAAGTAGAGGTCAAAACCAACCGAATGATATTCTAAACTCAATTTTGAAAAAAAGGCGCTCGAGATGTTTTGGAAATAAGGTCTTCATATAGCGGCGTATAGCATGCTGCCCGCGCAATAGAATATGTCATTACTGCGTACATATTATCTCCGAGTTCATAAACACCAGTTCTTAACCGCATGATGGCCTTTTCTATCAAAGTTGGATGAAATGACAAATTTTCCTGTCGTATCTCAACATAAAAAATTATTTTAGTGGTTGAGGGCCGAGCGCGTGATAAAAACATTGTCTACCCAGAGCTATAAGAGTCGGGACAGAAGTGTACAGAAGCTGAATACTGTATGCCATCGTGCTGTAATGTTAGAACCTAACCTTATTTTAGTCGATAGTGATTTAAACTATTTCTTATTGCCTTCTATTTGTGTAGAAAATGCGACAAAGAATTTCACTTCCTAATGTAACTTCCAAGGCTAACTTCCTAAGTAGTTTCTGAAGCGCTGGTTTGACAGACCAGCATTTTAAAATGCTTGTTTTTTTGAAAAGTGCATGCCAACAATCAATTGAATTGCGATTTGCTTACTTATTTACCATTTAAGCCAGCTAATGCCGATTGCAACTGTACCAAAACTTTAAAAGCTTGAATTGCAACTTTCGTAAATAAAGTTGAAATTTCACCATTGAGTACTGCATTTGAATGCCATCGTTTTTTTTGCTAGATATTTTTCGAAAAAAGCGGCAAGCGACAGCGGCCGTTTTTTTGTATGCAAGTAGCGGCAGCGCCGCTACTTTTTGATTTAAGTAGCGACAAGCGACAGCGCCGCTGCTTTTTTTGCCAAATAGTGGCAAATTGCCAAATTTTCAAGTTTTGGCCTAATTTTGCCAAATTTTCAAGTAGCGGGTGCCCAACTTTGGTAACCAGGTAGGGGGTTTTGTAGATTTTGAGCAAAATCGTAGTTACAGCGGTAAATCTCCATATTTATAGCACGTGCGGTTTGATACCTTCTGAAACTGCTGTTTCTGCAAGCCCGTGTTAGTTATTTAAAAGGGCATTTAACCCGAATTTTGAAAAACTGAGAAATAATCTTTAAAAATTTGTTTACCAACATGACCCCATTGCGATTCTTGCAACTCATCCGGTTAAGAAAGTCTAACAAAAAAAAATTCATGTTTTCCTCTTAAAATCCAAATTTCGTCCATCTTGTTTCAAGTAGATTGCGCAATAAATCAGTTTGTAACTACTATTTTCGAGTCTTGCTAATTACCGGGCTTTTGGAACTAAGTGAGAGCTGAAGGTATAGGTAAATAAATTAGTGGAACAACTACTGTTTGAATTCAGAGAGGTTAGATGCTTTCCTAGTCTGCTTTGTTCGCCAAGTGCTAGCTGAGTATTCGGAATAAGACAAAGTTTTAGTGCTTTAGGCGTAGTAGCCTATTGCAAATTGTGACTATTGTTTACTATAGATAGCCTATCCGAAAAAATTATTGCCTGTTGAAGGCTAAAGCATCGTAGCTGACAAGATATTAGACTAAGAAGCCAGTTTTTAGTGAGCCAGTAAGTTTTATGCGATTATTGTGCAATTGGTTTAGGCCCGAAGATCAGATAAGGCCAGTTAGCTTTTCACGTAAATATGAAATTGCAAACTTCAGTGCAAAGCATTTTAGTTAGCATTTTTGGTATAAGTTTGTTACGGTTATCAGCAGGTACCCACAAAGCCACTTCCTCCACAGCTGCTAATGTAGTCGGTCATTTGGAACGATTTTGACCTACGTCCTTTCAGCGGCGACATGACAGAACGTGCTAGCGAGCTCGTAAAGGCCGTTCTCTCTCGCTAAAAAGCGCTACGAGCAAAAAATCTTCGTAGACTAACTGCCATTTCTGAACCGTCTCGCCCAACACATGTTAAAACGGCTCGCTCGAATTTCTTTGCGAGATGTTTGTAACTTATGTTAGTACGTAATAAACATCTCATTGTGACGTCAGATGCATTTCTACTGCGTTCAAGCGTACTGTATGTACTGCATGGTTATGGAAAAAGATATTTTAAGCTATGCGTGATTATTCTACGCAAGCAAATTCTTTAACTGATAACAATTAGTAAATAAACGACAGAATTTAATTATATTTTTGGATCAATGTAAAATAAGAACAACTTTTTCCATACTATAATTTTTTAAATGAAGTAAAGCGCCCTTGAGGTTGTTGGTGGGTAAACTCATAATGGTAACAGTAACTATATAATAGCTCTTAAGGTTTCAAAATTTTTCAAAAGTGAGCAAGTCGAAGTACACTTCCTTTTTAGAACCGGTAAATCTTGAGTTTAGACTGGCTGTTTTTAATTTTTTCCAATATTCAGTCTCATTTGTTCTTGATTTTGTAAAAATTTTAAAAGCATCGATGTCAATTTCAGCGGGCATGTTTGAAACACTGTTTAATTCCGATAGCTCTGTCTGCTTAAGACTTAAGTGAAGGCTTTTTTCTTGCTTTTGCAGCATCGTAAAATTGCAAAAGCAAAAAAGGAAGCTTTTTTCAAATTGAACAACTGCCGAAAAAATTTTTCAATTGCTTGCGCAGAGCAGCAGAGCTTTATAACCTTGAATAGTTGCAATTTTGCTTGCAAACACAAGAAAATCACTGAAATTTTATCGTTTTGAATCAGCACGAATTTTACTTTCTTTGATTAGTTTGAATTTTTTTTTGGTTTGTTTTGCTGCCGAGGCTAGCAAAGCTTTTAATTTGTTCTTAAATTTTGAGCAAAAATGAGCCTCGTGTTCTAAAAAATCGTTCTTATAAAAGGAGTGTGTTGCTATTTTTGTCAACTTGCACTACTTGGCATTTCTTTATCAATCGAAACAGCAAATGGTTCTCAATGCAATTTGCTTTTTTTTTAGCAGTCTAATAGCAAACATGGCGACGATTTGAATTAATTTTCAGCAAAAATTCGCATGAGTTAGAAGTTTTCAACATTTCGCCAATAAATTTCTGAACCAAAAAGATTTCTCGCACGCTTAAAGAGTGCTTCAAGATCCTCTTTAAGTTGGCGAGGAAAATGTGACGTTTTTTTACTCGAACTGCTTTCCGCAATCGCTCGAAGAAATTTAGCGAGAAAGAATGACGTAACGGATTTTGCAAGGCTTTACATACACGTGCAAAAATGACCTCTTACGTTTAGCGAGTATTTCGTTCGGTAGCGCCTCCTAAAAAAAAACTCGTTATTAAAGCGAACGAGGAAATTTCTGTCATGTGCCCCCAGATTGGTAAGGTTCGAAAAGAGTTTCTCCTTAGTCCAAGGCAGGGGTGCCGAAACCCGGGGAAGGTGGGGGATATATCCCCCAATAATTTGACTGTATCCGGCCCAATAATTTGAGTGTGGTCTACATCTGTATCCCCTCCAATAATTTGACTCTGGTGTGCATCTGAGCGCAGGTCTCCATCTGAATTCGGGAAAAAAGTGTTCCATTCAGTAGCGTAGCCAGGGGGAGGGGGGCGGGGGGGCTATAGCTCTCTTCCCATTGGCCTGTCAACCAAAATGCAGAATAAGGATAATACTACGTTTTTATCTTTTCTGAGACTGTTGTTTGTGCTGCAATGGACTAAAAAGTGATTTAAAGCATCATTTGAAACATATATTCAGGGGGGGGCTAATTTGTCAAAAATAAAAGTCACAAATCAATGAAAACTTCGAAAAATGCCCAAAAATAAGCAATCAAATTTGATCGCACGTGTAAAAATTCCAAACATAAGTTTTATCAACAAATATATTATAAACTCAGAAATAAGCGGGAAGGGGACGGGGCTATTCAGTATTAGTTAATTACCCATCACTTCTCTCAAATATCTTTCCGTTAGCCCACCCCCCCCCCCCCATTTATTTTTCTTAAAAAATATAAACGAAATACATTACTTCGAGTGAGTTTTATGGAATAACAGAATTTTGTGAATTACCAGCATGTTAACAAGAAAATTACAATGGTATCATTAGCCACCTCCCACATAGCCCATTAATGCAACCAGTTGAATCATGTTACGCTGCCAATTTCTATGCTACGTTTTAAAAACATCATTTTTTGTTAAAATAGCCCTAAAATTAAGCTATTTTTGCTAAAAAAATGCGAAATTTTGAAGCGCTGGGGGCTCCGCCTCCAGGTCCTTAGCCCCCATTGACCTTCGGCGATTGGAGGCTCCGCCCCCAGATCCAAAAATTAGCCCCCCATCATTGCGAATTTCTGGCTACGCGCCTGGTTCCATTTTTGGTGAAGACCTTTTTTTTGGTCTTCACCTGAATTCGGGGAAAAAAAGAGTTCCATTTTTGATGAAGACCTTTTTTTTTGCTCTTCTTTTAATTTGCTCACCCAAAAAAAATGGTGGTCAAGGTTCATATTCCCCACTGTTAAACATAGGGCAAAATAGGAGTAAAATTGCGAATTATCTCCACAATGCTCAACAAAGATTTGCACCCCTGGTCTAAGGGGAAAAATAATTGCGAATATCGTACGATTTCTTGGCCAAAGAGAATCAAAATTGGTGCAAAAATTTTTTTTTTAATTGCCAAAGTTGTTTCACTATGGTTTCCCAGAAAAATTTTTTAACCAAAAACCTCCTGCTGCCCTTTTGATGCAATCAAATGTGTATTCTGGGTAGAATTCGGAGAAGCGAGGAACCTAATTCAGTCAGCCCCATTGACTGATTTTACTTCGTCTGATCTAAATGGTTCATTTGGCAAATTCGTTTCAAACTCTCGAAACCAAAGTTTGTTCAGCTCTGCCAAATCGTTAAATGATCTATGGATACTCATTGCCAGTTTTCTTAAAATATGACCGCACGGCTGCCCTTGACGTATAGTGTAATAAATGTGCATATTAACGTAGAGCAATAACCCAAGCAATCTGTAAAATTATTTCTGAAGAAACAATAGGTTGTAATAATAAGTCAATTAAGATGTTTTTTTGACGTTTGCAGGCCAGAGTTTTAATATTTTAATCGTTTTGCGTGCTTCTGGCCTAAAGGCTACCAGGTCGGAAGCCTAGGTAGGGAAGAGCCACCAGAACGGCGACTACTTAAAACAAGCAATGCGAAAAACTGTCTTCCCACAGGAATCGAACCTGCAGCCTTTGGATTACCCGTCCACTGCTCTACCACTTGAGCTAGAGAAGACGCCTCCCCGCATGCTTAATTTTGGCTATTTAAACTCAAGTGGTAGAGCAGGAGGCGTCTTCTCTAGGTAGAGCAAGAGGCGTCTTCTCTAGCTCAAGTGGTAGAGCAGTGGACCGGTAATCCAAAGGCTGCAGGTTCGATTCCTGTGGGAAGACAGTTTTTCGCATTGCTTGTTTTAAGTAGTCGCCGTTCTGGTGGCTCTTCCCTACCTAGGCTTCCGAGCTGGTAGCCTTTAGGCCAGAAGCACGCAAAACGATTAAAACTTTAAAACGATTAAAACGATTAAACGATTAAACGATTAAAACGATTAAAACATTTAGGTTATTAGAACAATTACCCAAAATGACGTCATTTCAAGAAAACACTTATGGTCGTATGCAGCAAAGTGGATTAATTTGATCCATGGATGAAATAAATGTTACGGTAAGAATTTGCACAAATGGCAGGGAAAATTGCTGTTTAATTGTTTTATAATTCTAGATAAATTGTCTGATCTTGCGAATTCAGTTTATTTTAATCTAACAAAACCAACAGTTTAAAAGATAAAAGATTGATCATTCGCGGATTAAAGTTAATCTTCGTTGGTTCATACCACCCTAAGAATTCTTAAGCTAAAATCTGATCAAACCCTTTCAGGCGCGTAGCCAGAAATTCGAAATTAGGGGGGGCTGAATTTGGGGTCTGGGGGCGAAGCCCCCAGCCGCTAGAGGTATGGAGGTCTAGAGGCTTCGCCCCCAGCGCTCTAAAATTTCGCATTTTTTTGCAAAAATAGCTTAATTTCAGGGCTATTTAATAAATAATAATGTTTTCAAAACGTGGCATAGAAATTGGCAGCGCAACATGATTCAACTGGTTGCATTAATGGGCTACGTGGGAGGTGGCAAATGATAATTGTAGTTTTCTTGTTTACATACTGGCAAATCATAAAATCGGATCCTATACACCTCCCCGAAAAACACCTTCCAGAAATTACATTTCCCCAAAAAACACTTGGCCGAAACTACATCATCCCGAATATACATTTCCCTGAACGTGCATTTTCCAGAATTACATTTCCCTGAACATACACTTGCCAGAAATTACATTTTCCTGAACGTGCACTTTCCAGAAATTACACTTTCCTGAACATGCACTTGCCAGAAATTACATTAGCCCGAATGCTCATTTGGCAGAATTTACATTTGGCCGAAATTACGTCTCCCCGAAAACTTATTTTTCAGAATTTACACTTGCCAGATTGTACATTTGGCCGAAATTACATTTCCCCGAAAACTTATTTTCCAGAATTTACACTTGCCGGAATGTACATTTGGCCGAAATTACGTTTCCCCGAAAACTTATTTTCCAGAATTTACACTTGCCAGAATGTACATTTGGCCGAAATTACGTTTCCCCGAAAACTTATTTTCCAGAATTTACACTTGCCAGAATGTACATTTGGCCGAAATTACGTTTTCCCGAAAACTTATTTTCCAGAATTTACACTTGCCGGAATGTATATTTGGCCGAAATTACATTTCCCTGAAAACTTATTTTCCAGAATTTACACTTGCCAGAATATGCATTTCCCCGAAATTACATTTCCCCGAAAACTTATTTTCCAGAATTTACACTTGCCGGAATATACATTTGACCGAAATTATGTTTCCCCGAAAACTTATTTTCCGGAATTTACACTTGCCAGAATGTACATTTGGCCGAAATTACGTTTCCCCGAAAACTTATTTTCCAGAATTTACACTTGCCAGAATGTACATTTGGCCGAAACTACATTTCCCCGAAAACTTATTTTTCAGAATTACATTTCCTCAAAAATTCATTTTCTAGAAACTATTTTTCATTCGAAAAATTGTATTATGTTTAGGTTATTTATTTCTAATAAACAGAGCAAACTTTTAGTGGATGTTAAGAAACGTTGCAATAACAGTTAGCTTACTGAATGAGAAATATATCCTAGCTTATTAGTCAATTTGCTATCATAAGTTGTGCTTCAAGGGTAAGGAAAATTAGTAATTAAAAATCGATGCAAGCATGTTCACAGAGGCAAAGCAAGCTTACTTTAACCCAGGTCACACTTTTTTTAGAAGAGCTACTAAATTTTAAGTTGAGGCTGGCTTCTCTTAGTTTTTTGTCAACTTGTTGCTTCATTTGTTCTTGATATTATTCCTTGAATTCTGAGAACGTTCATGTCAATTTAAACGACCATGTTTTTGAAGTTATTTTTGAGTCCAATTCCGAATGCTCTATCAGCTTGAGCAAAGACTTTTATGCTTTTTTGCAGCACGGTAAAACAGCAAAAGCGAAAAAGTACGGAGTTTTTTTTGACTTGAGAACATTCAAATATTTATGAGTTACTTGCGCAGTTTGAAGCAGCACTCTATAATTTTAGAATCGTAGCAATATTTTGCTTGCAAATACTGAAAAATTACTAAAATTTCATAGTTTTAGAATAGCACAGAATTTAGTTGCTTTTAGATTTGAAATTTTTTTCGTTTTTGTTTCCAATGTTTTTGTTATTGATGGAGGCTGGCAATTTTTTATATTCTGAGCAACAATGAACCTCGGGTTTTTATGAAATATTATTGTTATAAAAAAAAAAATAGTGTAATTCGTCTTGCGTTCGCGACAAAATTAGATCTGCAGCTGTAGTACGAAACAGCCAAAATCTACAACAAATGCAAGCCAGCAAAACAACACTTGTTGTATTCCTCGGCAAAAGATTTCGCGCTTTAGCTTACAAATACTCAAAAAGCAGCAATGGCGTATATTCCCGCAACCAGCTTCAAAGAGCTTTTAGTTGAAATCTACCGAGAAAGCCACTCCTACGGAGAGCTCATTGTGATGTCAATTCCCGCCATTCACATTTCATACTTAACAATTTAGAACATTTCATTCGCAGTTCATGCAAAGGTAGCAAGAATATAAGTGACTCCTTCAAGTGACGTCACAATTAAAACCAAGGAGTCTTGCTCAAGCAAAAACTGACCGCATAATGCAATGTAATGAACATCGTAGAATGAATGATCTTGTCGAGATTGTTGTTGGGGAGGTAGCATGAAAATTCGAATTTCCTGCTGTTAAGAATTCTCTGCTGTGTACTTTTGACCAGATAATTTTGAGTTAATATTTGTTTGCAACCAGGCTCCTGTCAATCTTTCGAATTGAACACTTTTACCAATTTACACATTGGTGTCAGTGAAACATTAATTTTTGCTTTAAATAAATTTTCCGTCAAGGCGCGTTATGTACTTCAAATCAAAATGACAGTTCCGTACGGTGTTTTTTTAATTTTTCAAATTTATTGATACGAATAGGTCTATTTCATTACATTATTGTATAATTATTGCGAGAAAACGCTCACCTAACAAGCTCCATTAAAGCAAGACTGTAGGCCAGTGCTTCCCAATTTTTCATCACCGTGACCTATTTTCAATTCGAAAATTTTCCATGGCCTCATCAAAATCGCTAGCTTAATCGCAATTTATCAATTTTCAGGTGATCTCCACAAAAAAAAGGTTATATTCACGCCAAAAAACGCAAATTTTGTGCTAGCTCGCTCTCTAACGGGCCCCACAGCGCCAATGATTAAGACAGTTTTTCAACCGAATTTGCAATTACCCAAATAGCTCTGTAGCCTACCACAAAATGCTCCTACGGCCCACAGGTTGAAAGCCACTGCTGTAGGCGGTA
This sequence comes from Trididemnum nubilum, assembly GCA_963965965.1. NCBI lineage: Eukaryota > Metazoa > Chordata > Ascidiacea > Aplousobranchia > Didemnidae > Trididemnum > Trididemnum nubilum. The sequence continues at coordinate 35,364,604 of OZ014471.1, forward strand.
GGTAAGCGTAATGGTCGTGAAATTTCAGTTTCGTCTTTTCATATGCGAAGTCCGCCCTAAGGTCAGTAGCCTAGGCGAGGTAGTGTTGCAGTGCTGTCGCTTTGGGGGGACCGTGCCCCCCATTTCAGTTTACTCAAAGTATTGTTTTTGCAACATCACGTAACGATAAGACAATAGTCAATGATGGAAATACAGCAATAATAACTTTCAAACATAATTTTCATTTGACGTTTTCAGATCTTTTGCCAAATTGCTGGCAATCAACTGGTGTACATAAATGTGACGGAATAACCCACCTTTTTACTGTAACACGCCTTTACAAATGTCTCGCGGAAGAGAGATATAAGACTGTAAAATCGTTACCGATACCTTGTTAGTGATTATACCATGAACAATAGGTGAAAACATTTTTTCAAAGAGCAGCTGTTTTTGATCTTTGGAGCACACTCAACATTTTTAGGTCGCAGTCAGTGGAGCACCATGGTGAAGGGGCTTAGGTTCTTTAAGCCAAGTCACCTAGAAAATTTAACTTCAAAATACAAGCGTTTAAAAATATTTAGACTTGACCTGAAGTAAGGGGGAGGGCTAAAGAGGTTAAGCAATTTAAGTCTTTGAAATGACCTGAATTTTAGCAATTTAGTCATTGATGCGGCTTCAAAAAGTGCGAAAGGTGATTAAAATGCCGTTAAAATCGTTATCTTTGTGCTGTAAAATCTCAAACATTGGCCAGTGGTTGGGGGCTCCGCCCCCAAGCCCCAGTCTGTGACACGCTCAAGTTTCATCAGTTTGTTTAGCACAAGGCCTAAATTAGACAATTTTTGTGCAAAAATATTTTTTGTTTTACCCATCGTTAGCAAAATCCTGGTTGCGCGTTTGGCCGCATTTACTGCTGCAGATAGAGTTTTCAAGCGGTTACGGCAGGGTCGCAACTCAGGGGGGCCAGGAGGGGCGGCTCCCCCAAACAAAAATTTCGCTTACCCAAACCTCAAAGCTACAATAGGAGAAAATATTGGTAGGGCTAAGTAACCTATTGTAAGGCTGTTGATTAATGATTTGGACTGATGCGAAATGTTGCGTTTCGCAAAACTTTTATAATCGATACATTGATTGTGGTGGCACTGGCACCAGGTATGCATAAGCCTAATGCATAATCGCAATCCTTGCTTGATTTAGCTGACAAGCTACAACTTGTTCAGTAAGTAAAATCTGTGAAGAATATTGCAATATTTTATTGTGACGCAATAGCAAGTATTTTACAATCAAAAAATTGACGTTAGATGCGGTTGCGGTAGCACCATGGTAGCACGCTAGCATTAGCAATGAGTGCACGTGGTCACTTTGACCTTGGCCAAAAAGTTGCTTAGTAACTGTTGTACTCTGCGTTTTGTCTTGTTTGGCAGTAATGGCAGGTTTGTCATGAGATGTATTAGAGACCCTCACCCCGGTTCGAATCCTGCTTCTTCTGAAGCTACCGATACTCCTTCCACTTAATCATCTGCTCATGCTTCTGGTGCCCCTGGTTATCTTAACCTTCTTGCTCCTTCACGTCCAAACTTGAATTTTTTCCCGAAAGGCAAAAATAACCTCTGGTTTTGTCCCGAATGGTTTCGAATCCATACCCGCACCAACCAATGCATTGAACTCATCTGCAGAGGTTGCTAAAAGCTTTCTTATTTCTAAAACAAACTGCCCAGCACATAGGCGTAGCCAGGGATCCCGCCCCCCGCCTCCAATTGAAATGTCACCAATGACAAAAATGCGACAAAAAAACTCTTGTTTCTTCAGTTTCAGTTTCTTCTAGCATTTTTTGCTTACAACAGTAATTAATAAGAATGAATGACGGCCAGGTCCCCTCAATTCAGTTTTTGGCAAACAATTTAAATGTATATACAACCCAGGAGAAATGGAGAGTTTTGTTCTAAAAGTTCCTATCTAAGGCCCTCATTTACCTATTTATAAACGTAATGCAATAACTAGGGCCGGATTTACCACAAAATGGCACAGTACTAGCAAGGGGTTCCGCTCTCAAATGGTGAGACTTTTTTTGGTCTTCACCTATATTTAGCAGGAAGATGTTGCGAAAATCTTCTAAGTGCCAATGGCCCCGCACAATACAAATCTGGCCAGGGCAATAACATGGTTAGTAGGCGTAACCATCTACTGTACCATTTTTAAATAACAATTCACCTCCACCTCGCCAGTTTTAACGCGACAAAATACTTTTGAAAAAAAAATTAGCTTGGGAAAATGTTCTTTGAACAAACTATTAAATTTGAATTCAGGGGGCTTGTACCTCTTGGTCGTATAAATACTCCTGCAACTGGTAATTTTTATGACAAAACAAAAATCTCTAAGGAAAATCTTCGAGTGGATTATTATTTACTGCTAAAATATTGCAGTAGGCAATGTACCTTGCTTTCCCCTACCTGGGTCAAATCACAAAATTTAACACCAAAATGCAAGATTTTAAAATGTTTTGGACTTAACTTGTCAGTTAAAGTAGGATTAAACAATTTATTTTTTTCAACTGGTTTTCAAATGTTAAAAATCTAGTTTTTTCGAATGGCTCTAAACACGTGCAAATTGTGATCCAATGGCAATAAAATAGCTGGTTTTCAAACAAATTACAAAAAATCACCCATTTTGGTGTTAAATTTTTCTCACGTCCGTAATACATTTGAGTTACACCAGTTTGCTCAACACGTCTCGCATTTTACACTTTTTTGGGTGGTTTAAGCTCTCTCCCTTTACCATAATACTGGTTACTGTATGTGCTAACACACTGGCTACGGCTTTTGATCTTCCAATCTACAATATCTTTGTCCCACAAAAAGTTCTTCTTTCAAAAATGTCTGGTAACGTCATTGCGCGTGATTTGTGCCCCCCCACCCTAATCAAAAATCTTGGCTACGCTTATGGCCTATAGAATGCTCGTATTGTTGGAAAAGGCAGGAATTTTTGGCCTTCCTGAAAGAAATTTTGCCTCATAGAACAACGCTCTAGTTGCGGCTCTATATTAGGGGCCGCAGACGAAAACGAGATTAGAAACGCTGCTGGCCTTATAGATCTTTTTTTAGACATGAATACAGCATTTTTAAATATATATTTGTAGCCGTACAAGATGTAAAGATCGGTTTTATTACGCAAAAGTTTAGTCTATTTTAGTGCCCCCCACTTTCGGCTAGTGTCCCTTCGCTTCGTTTGCCCTGGCGACGGCACTGAAGTAATGGCTATAGCTTTCTGAGACAGCAGTCTTTTGCACTGGAATAAACTCAAAAATGATTTAAAGCATCTTTTGAAGCAATTATTTAGGGGAAACAGATTTGTCAGAAATAAAATACATAAATAAGTAAAAACTTTCAAAATGGCGAAAATAAGCGATCAAATTTGATCGCTTGCTAAAAAATGCTAAACATGGATATTCATAAACAAAACATAAAACTCGGAAATAGGTAGGGGGGGCTATTCAATTTTAGTTAATTACCAATCACTTTTCTCAAATTTTGTCAACCACTTCTTTCGAGCTTCATTCCATTAGCCAGCTCCCCCCCCAATTACCTTTCTCTAAAATATACACGAAATAGATTACCCCATGTAAGTTTTACTGATCTAGGATTTTATGATTTACCCGCTTGTAAATATGAAACTAAAATTTTACCGTTTATATCCACCTTCTCCATAACCCATTTCTGCATACAGTTTAATCAAGTTTTTGCACTGCTAACTTCTTATGCCACGTTTTAAAGCAATGGTTTTTATCAAAATAGGCCTAAAATTAAGTCCCTTTGCAAAAAATACAAACTTTTTTAGCGGCTTGCCGCTCTGCCCCCAGACCTCTAATGGCCTTAGGCTGGGGGCTCCGCAATCAGACCCCCGAAACAGTCCCTCATTGTAGATTTCTGGCTACGCGCCTGACTAAGATACTTCAATGATACGACGCTTGTATGCTAATAATTTTGTGAGTTTCAGTTATTATCGAAATACCTTAATATAACCAATAATCTAAAAACACATCAAAATATCATCACAAACTTCGGAAGAATAGTTCGGTTCTGCAAATGGCACTTATTTTTGTCAAAAACCAAAAATATTTTAAACCTAACGTTGTTTGTCAAAATTAGTTACAAGACGTGAGAGACTGCTTTTCTTCGCCCTTTTTATTATACATGCAGCTTAATAATTTTTGAAAGTGAACAAGTAAAATTATATATTTTCGTAATGTAAATTCTATCAATAACGAAATTTCGGTTTAATGTGTATAATATCTGGAAAATGAATTTTCGGGGAAATGTAATTTCGGCCAAATGTACATTCTGGCAAGTGTAAATTCTGGAAAATAAGTTTTCGGGGAAACGTAATTTCAGCCAAATGTATATTCTGGCAAGTGTAAATTCTGGAAAATAAGTTTTCGGGGAAACGTAATTTCTGGCAAATGTACATTCTGGCAAGTGTAAATTCTGGAAAATAAGTTTTCGGGGAAATGTGTTTTCGACCAAACGTGCTTTCTGGCAAGTGTAAATTCTGGAAAATAAGTTTTCGGGGAAATGTAATTTCGGCCAAATGTACATTCCGGCAAGTGTAAATTCTGGAAAATAAGTTTTCGGGGAAATGTAATTTCGGCCAAATGTACATTCTGGCAAGTGTAAATTCCGGAAAATAAGTTTTCGGGGAAATGTAATTTCCGCCAAATGTACAATCTGGCAAGTGTAAATTCTGGAAAATAAGTTTTCGGGGAAACGTAATTTCGGCCAAATGTACATTCTGGCAAGTGTAAATTCTGGAAAATAAGTTTTCGGGGAAACGTAATTTCGGCCAAATGTACATTCTGGCAAATGTAAATTCTGGAAAATAAGTTTTCGGGGAAATGTAATTTCGGCCAAATGTACATTCCGGCAAGTGTGAATTCTGGAAAATAAGTTTTCGGGGAAATGTAATTTCGGCCAATTGTACATTCTGGCAAGTGTAATTCTGGAAAATGAATTTTCGGGGAAATGAAATTTCGGCCAAATGTACATTCTGGAAAATAAGTTTTCGGGGAAACGTAATTTCGGCCAAATGTTCATTCAGGCAAATGCACATTCAGGCAAGTGTTCATTCTGGCAGATGTAATTTCAAACAAGTGTTCATTCAGGCAGATGTAATTTCTGGCAAGTGTGATTTCTGACAAATGTTAATGCTGGAAAAAGAACGTTTAGGGAAATGTTTTTCTGGCAAGTGATTTTCGGGGAAATGTTTTTCTGCGAGGTGTAAGGATACCCATAAAATCCTGTTATTCAATAAAACTCACACGGAGTAATCTCTTTCGTCTACATTGTCAGAGGTAGAGTCCTCGAGGACGTCCTTGGCCTCGAGGGCGTCCTCGAGAACACATTTTGAAGTCCTTGGCCTCGAAGCCTCAAGTTCTCGAAAATTGAACACTATTTTTGAACCGTTGAAATTTTGTTGGAAAAGGCCAGAAACCTTGCAGAAAATCTGCAAAGACCTTTTTTTTAGTTTCCTCAAGTAGAGATTACCTGAAAAAAAAATTTTAGAGACCTTTTTCGCCTGAAAAAAAATTTTGAAGACCTTTTTTTTGAGATCGCCTAAAAAAAATTTTTTAAGAACTTTTTTTTTTGGAGAACACTTGCGTCTGTGTCCTTGGTCCTTGGCCTTGGCCTCGAGAGGGTCTGTCCTTGGCCTCAAATTTTTTTTGTGTTCTTGGCCTTGGCCTCGAGCCTTGTGTCCTCGACTCCACCTCTGTACATTGTATAAAGAAAAATAATTGGGGGGGATGATGGAAAGATATTTGATAGAAGTGATGGGTAATTAACTAATACGGAATAGCCCACCCCCTTATCCCTGAGTTTATAACATATTTGTTGATAAAACTTATGTTTGGCATTTTACACAAGCGATCAAATTTGATTGCTTATTTTTGGGCATTTTTTCAAAGTTTCATTGATTTGTGACTTTTATTTTTGACAATTTAGCCCACCCCAGAATATATGTTTCAAAAGATGCTTTAAATCACTTTTTAGTCCAATCCAGCTCAAAAAACAGTCTCAGAAGAGCTAAAAACGTAGTATTATCCTTATTCTGCATTTTGGTTGACAGGACAATGTGGGAGGGCTATAGCCCCCCTGGCTACGCTACTGAACTCTTTTTAATTTAGAGTGGTGTCATTTTTAGGTCTCGTCATTGATAAAGGAATTCATAATCTTTTGACAAAAGTGAGCAGAAGTAAATTGTCGGAAAAATGTTCATTTGAGTTATTATCAACTGCAAATCACAAACACTCAACGATTAAACGCTACAAAATTATTCATAAAAAATGGCAGTTTTATGTGTGGACGATTTTGTGGTAAAAAAAGATACAAAGCTCGACGATTTTGTTGCAAAACAATATCTGACACGTTATGTGACAATTCAATTCTGTTGAAGTATTTTAAATAACAACCGTCGCCAAAGTTGAAAAGTATTGCAACGGTAGGTATTTCACAACATGCACAAAAACATGATACAAAACTAATGATAGTAGTACAAAATCACTGTTTGCGCATGTCATTTTTGGCGCCGGTTTTTGATCTGTTTAACTAATTCAAGTTATTGATTTGTCGCAAACCATCAATAAACATAAAATATACAGCTGAATATAATATTCAATATGCAATGGCTGCGTAGGTATCGCTAGGTCTTCGAGACAGCAGCCACCCTATCCGTCACATCAATGCCATAAACGTGATATACGTCACCGAAATCTCGTAGATAACGACAAACAGAAATAATAAAGAAACATAAAAATCACTAAAAACAATCTTATTTTACCCTGGGAATTCGACCTACGCATTTTACACGGGGAGCGGCATCTACACCAACAGTAATGAGAACACCAAAGGTGGTATGCGGGTTGGTGTTCACTAAAATGTTTTTAAAAAACTGGTTTTGAGTAGATCACGTCATCATAATTACATCACGGCCATAGTTTCGAAAAAGTGACGTCATTTTAGTGATAACGTCTCTGGCGGTGCAAAGTTTGTACATAGTCGTTTTTTTTTAATATTGAATCATAAAATGCTTAAGTTACGTTGGTTACGTCACAAAAACGTCTCATAATGTCATTTAAGTTAAATATTGACCAAAATAATGCTCAGATTTTGAATAGTGACTTCGGAAAACTAGAAATGAAATCGTTTTTTCAAATGAATTTACCACAAAAAAACCGAAAGAGGGGCAAAAATGTTCTCCTCCATGTAAAATAGGTTAAACAGATGCAGTATCAGTTATACACATAAATGAATCAACAAATAACATACGTAGATAACTCAACAAATAAATCGGAAAACAAATACTCTGGGTTTAAGACCGCCCTAAGTATTTCGAGAAACTTCAAAGTTTTTCAAAACAAACTAGAAAAAAATGATATAGTGAATAAAACACCAAACACCAGGCTCAATGTTCACTATTTGAAAACATAACTAAAGTCAAATGTGTTAAAGGAGATAAAATAAATCAGCTTGTAGATTCAAACATTTTCAACAGAAAACACATATAAAACCAAAAATAATTGAGTATAAAAAATTTTTAAAACGCAACTTTGTGGTACGAAACAAAATACATCAAGGACAAAAATGCATATTATAACAATGCTGTTTTTATTTTGTGAAAGAATACGAACCCAATAGGACATTGACAGTTTGATGGCTAAATTGAGAGCCAGCCATATAACGCTTTTTCTGCAAGTTAAATGCAAGCAGATCGAAAATCAACTATTATAACAAATAAAAGCCTGTGAAGTATCAAAAACGTTGATGTGCTATTTGAAGATTAGTAATTTAACTAAAAATTATTGTACAGCATATAGTTTGTACAATTGCACAATAAATTGTATGTCTGTACCTGTACTGCAAGTTAATGGACGCATTGATATCACTATTCTGTGACACACCAAGCCATAGCAGTGTTACCAACATTTTCATATTTTCAACTACGTACTTAAACTGTAAGTTATGTATCTGTTCTAACTTTAAAAATGTATTAAGATGAAACACGGATTGCACTTATTAAAAGTGCTCAATTCTCCGATGTTGTTTAGGAAGAGTAACGTGAGTTCAAACACCAAGCATTGTATCGTAGAGCGCCTTTATACATATGGCACATAACATCGATGTAGTGGCGTAGTCAGGGAGGGCCTTAAATCCGCATTAGCCTGTCAACCAAATTGCAGAATAAGAAAAGTATCACGTTTTCAGCATTAATGAGACAGTGTTTTGTAATAGCAAGTAAAAAAGTAAATTTTATTTTTGGACTCAGTTACATACGATCAAAATAAATAAAATAAGAGAGTATAAATAATATATCAAAAATCATATAAATAAACGTATCGTATACAATTACTGAGTCCAAGGAGCGCCGAACAACCCTGAGGTATATAACTAGTCAAGGCGCTCCTTGTTCTCGTCATTTCTACAGCAACCTAAAGGCATTAATTATTGAGCAAAAAGTTATGCATATAAAAAGAAAACAGAAAGGGAAAACAAATTAAAAAACCAACATGAAATAATCAAAAACGTATTTGAAGTACACATTAAGACTAAAAAACAGAGTGCACACACATCAAAATTCTCATAGTTGAAGAGGATTCAATTAATTTGATTACAGTACCAGAAGAATCAAAACCAAGTCAATAATGTGGTACTATTTTTTCTTTAAAACATTTTTTGAAGGAATTAAACGTTTTATGTTTAATGTCTTCATCGATTTCATTCCAAAGCTTGGCGCCTCAAAATTCTAATTTTTTTTGACCTGCAGATTTGGAAGCTCGAGGTAAAAAATAGTTCAAGTTACTAAGTTTTCTTGCATGATGAGAGTGTACTAATTCAATTCTATTAAATCGTTGTTGACTCAAAAGTGGCAATTTATTATTACAAATTTTATGCACAAACTTAGCAAGTTCCAAATGATAAATGTCATTCAATTTCAAATAATTTAATTTTTTATACAAATGAGTAACATGAGAAAACTTTTTGTTCCAAGTTATAGTGCGCACAATGTTGTTCATTCTCACATTTATTTCATGCAATTGGTTTTGAGTTGCTGTGCCCCAAACAATGATATTATAATTTAGAATACTGTATACAAAACTATAGTACAGCATGTTTAAAGTATGTTCGGTTACATAGTCGCGAATTTGATACTACATTGCATTGTGCTTAGCCAATTGTAAAGACAGTTTATCAATATGAACATACCAGGTTAGTTTTTCATCAATGTAAACACCCAGGTATTTAACAAAATCACTACGTCTAAGTATCTTTTGATTCATGACTACCGTGAATTTGGTTTTAATTGATTGGTAAGGATGTTTGTTGCAAAACAAATAGGTCGTTTTTGAATAATTTAAGGATAATATATTTCTTCTGAGCCAAATATCTATATTTTGAAGCTGTGTATTTACCTTGGTTTCAAGACTCACCAAACTTTTATCTGATAGGGCCAAATAAGTATCGTCAGCGAATAGCGTGGGGGGAAATTCTGAAACTTGAGGAAGGTCATTTACAAATAGCATAAAAAGTAGAGGACTAAGCGATGATCCTTGTGGAACACCGCAGTCTATTTTTAGCTGCTTGGATTTACTGCTCCAATTTTGGTATATTGTACTCTATTAGTTAGGTAACTTTTCAATAATTCTAGAGCATTTCCTCAAAATCCATAAACTTTTTCTAGGGGGGAGGGGGAGCTAATTTGTCGGGTCGACAAAATTTGTCGCGACCGATCACTAATTTGTCGCGACCGACCTGACGCGAGAAAATTCGCTACAGTATTCTTGAGGCTAGGGACATCCTGACGCCGTAACTCTAACCCTAACACTCTCCCTAACCCTAACCCTAGCCCTAACCCTAATGTCAGGATGTCCATGGCATCAGAATTCTCGGGTGAAAAGTCTCGCGTCAGGTCGGTCGCGTCAGGATGTCCTGCTTCGAATTTGTCAAAAATATAACTCAAAATTCAGAAAAAGCTTTAAAAATGGCCAAATATAAATAATCAAATTTGATCGCTTTTTGAAAAATGCTTATTATGTGGTTCATTAAAAACTATATCTAAGCCTAAGAACAGTAAGGATGGCTCATCGGTATTAGTTAATCACTTCTCTAAAATCAAATCTTTTCTCTCAAAATCTCTATCCATTAGCTCCCCCCAATTAAATTTTTCTTTAAAAAAATATAGACAAAATAGATCGCTCCTTGGGAATTTCATTCAACTATAGAACTTTATGACTTACCAAATTGTAAATAATAAAACAAAAATTTTATCATAAGCCATCTCCTACATGGCCCATTTACGTAACTAGATTGATCATGATTTTGCACTGCTAATAGTATTTCTATGACACGGTTTAAAAACAATAATTTTTATCAAAATACGGCTAAAATCAAGCTATTTTTGCGAATCAATGGCTTCTGTTCCAGAACCCTAGTCTTCGGATAATAGTGGCGATTGATTACGCTTGCATTATCACGATTCAATGAAATCAAAGTGTTCTCAATCAAAATCTTTACTAATGATTAACATGAAGGGCAAAAACTTGTTAAAACTTTCTCTCTAAGTAATGCATATTCTTGAAACAATAAGAGATGTTATTAAAAATGGTCGCTATTTTATTGTCTTTTTTCGGATTAAACTACATGTGTTTCTTGATTTAAAGTAATTGCGTCAAATGAGTCAAAGCATCGTTATTTGTTGTATTGCTGCATCTTCATCAAACAGTTACCAATGCTACGAAGAGTAGCGGCTGCATTATCGTCTTTTCTCGGATTAAGTGAAACATTTTCGTAGATTTCAAGTGATTGCTTCAAATGAATTAAAGCATCGTTATATTGCTGCATGTTTATCAAACAGTTTCCAATGTTATTCAGAGTTGAAGCTACGTTAGCGTCCTTTTTCAGATTAAGTGAAACATTTTTCTTGATTTCAAGTGATTGCTTCAAATAAATCAAAGCGTCGTTATATTGCTGCATTTCCACCAAACAGCCACCGATGTTATTCAGAGTCATGGCCACATCATTGTCTTTTTTCAGATTAAGTGAAACATATTTGTAGATTTGAAGTGATTGCTTCAAATGAATCAAAGCATCGTTATATTGCTGCATTTTCGCCAAACAGCTTCCAATGCTATGAAGAAGAGAAGCCACATTACTATCTTTTCTCAGATTAAGTGAAACATTTTTGTAGATTTGAAGTGATTGCTTCAAATGAATTAAAGCATCGTTATATTGCTGCATCCCCATCAAACTGGTCCCAATGTTGTTCATAGTTGAAGCTACGTTAGTGTCTTTTCTCGGATTAAGTGAACCCGTTTTGTATATTTCAAGTGATTGCTTTAAATAACTTAAAGCATCGTTATAATGCTGAAATCTGCTCAAACAGCTTCCAATGTTGTGAAGAGTCATGGCCACATTGCTGTCTTTTCCCAGATTAAGTGAAACATGTTTGTAGATTTCAAGTGATTGCTTCAAATAAATCAAAGCATCGTTATATTGCTGCAATTCCACCAAACAGTTTCCAATGTTATTCAGAGTTGAAGCTACATCAGTGTCTTTTCTCAGATTAAGTGAAACATTTTTGTAGATTTCAAGTGATTGCTTCAAATGAATCATAGCATCGCCATATTGCTGCATGTTCATCAAACAGTTACCGATGGTATTCAGAGTCATGGCCACATTGCTGTCTTTTCTTAGATCAAGTGAAACATTTTTGTAGATTTGAAGTGATTGATTCAAATGAATTAAAGCATCGTTATATTGCTGCAATTTCACCAAACAGTTTTCAATGTTAATCAAAGTTGAAGCTACGTTAGCGTCTTTTTTCAGATTAAGTGAAACATTTTTCTTGATTTCAAGTGATTGCTTCAAATAAATCAAAGCATCGTTATATTGCTGCATTTTCACCAAACAGCCACCGATGTTATTCAGAGTCATGGCCACATCATTGTCTTTTTTCAGATTAAGTGAAACATATTTGTAGATTTGAAGTGATTGCTTCAAATGAATCAAAGCATCATTGTATTGCTGCATTTTCACCAAACAGTTACCAATGTTATTCAGAGTCATGGCTACATTAGCGTCTTTTTTCAGATTAAGTGAAACATTTTTGGAAATTTGAAGTGATTGCTTCAAATGAATTAAAGCATCGTTATATTGCTGCATGTTTATCAAACAACTTCCAATGTTGTTCAGAGTCATGGCCACATTACCGTCTTTTCTTAGATTAAGTGAAACATTTTTATAGATTTCAAGTGATCGCTTCAAATGAATCAAAGCATCGTTATATTGCTGCATGTTCTTTAAACAGTTACCAATGTTATTCAGAGTAGAAGCTACATCATCGTATTTTCCCAGATTAAGTGAAACGTTTTTGTAGATTTGAAGTGATTGCTTCAAATGAATCAAAGCATCGTTATATTGCTGCAAGCCCATCAAACAGCTACCAATGTCGTTAAAAGTAGAGGCCACGTTGCTGTCTTTTCTCAAATTAAGTGAAACATTTTTGTAGATTTCAAGTGATTGCTTCAAATGAATCAAAGCATTGGCGTATTTGTGCATGTCCATCAAACATTTACCGAAGGTATTGAGTATGTTTGCCACATTAGCATTTTTTCTGAAATTACCTGATATTTTTTGTTGGATTTCCATTGATCTTTTCAAACAAATTAGAGCATCATCGTATTGACATATTTTTACCAAAACCGAACCGAGATTGTTGAACGTAATCGCAAGATCTTCGTCTGTTTCTTGGTCAAGACATGTAAGTTGGAATATTTCTATTGCATTGTGAAAACTTTCTGCACTGCCGCTCCATTTTTGCAAACGTGTCATGCAAGCACCAATCTTCTGGTAAATTCCAGCAATTGTTCGATTTGTACTTTTTTCGCTAGTGTCTGCGTTGAAAACAGCCAGAAAGTGTCGATATAATTCTAAAGCTTCATCAAAAATGTTTAGTTTGAATAGATGATCTGCCAGAGTTACAATTAATTGTTTATTTAACTGAAAGTCGTTTTTTATGATGTTATAATTGAAATAATATTCAGTTTCCAGTTTTTCAATGCAATCATCAAAATTAAAGTCTCTTACACTCCAGCCAAACTCGAAAGAAATTTCCGGAATCGAGTGAGATAATTCCATTTCAAAAACCATCCCTATTGTGATGTTGATTAGCTGCGGATCAGAATAAAAGTGCAGTTTCGTAAAATTAAGTTGTTTTGCAACTTCACGTTGCAAGCAATATGCAATTTGAAAGTAGTTTATTGTGTTTTTAACTCCAACAATACTTAAAAATTTCTTAATGTTTTCATCATTTTCAATAAGTTTAATAGGATTATTACATTGTGACTTCTTTTTCATATATACTCTTAGTCTCATTTCACATGCTATTGCTACAGCATATGATAATTTGACTTTTGTTGTTTGCGATATTATGTTCCTGTTAGCCATTGTTTGAATGATGTCCAAACATGAACTTTCAGAAATGTTATGAATAGAACCCAACGCTGCAACAAATAATGTGCTGCTTCGATAAACCAATTGTTTAATGTTGATTGTGTTTTGTGACTTCAAATTAACAAGCCGAAATCGTGTAGAAAATTTATCAAGATCATCCCGAACTTGTTGTTCTATCTCGCGAAGTCTTTCTTGCTTAGATTTGCTACACAAATACGTATTCACGCCGTTAACAAACTGATCAAAAATGTTTTCATTTCCAAATACAAAACAAGTTTTCGTCAGAATGTCAGCCAAATGATATCCATTTTTCAAGTTTTCTTCAGAACTCAAATATTTTAACATCTCACCGACTGATTTGATGAGTTCAGTCACAAACGGTTTGTTTTCAGTTTTTTCAATCCTACCTAAAGGAAACTTACAGGCATGTGGCATCATGCCATCAAAAGATACTCCTTGTAGGGTGTGAGCATCAAAAAACCAACTTAGACTTTTGATGTTTAAACTGGGAATGATAGACTCCTGTAAATTCAAAACGATAATGTGAAATATGACGGAATACCAGCGAAAGTATTCTAAATGTTGCTCATAGTTTTTGTCATCATGCAAAAGAATGATGTGTTCAAAATCTGAGTAGGGCGTTATTTCGTTTCTTGCCAAAGATCCCATTCCAACAATTGAATACTCGCATGGAGGCTTTCCCATTATGTCCAAACAAAACTTACTTATGCCTGCCATGATTTGTTTGTATTTTTTTGCAATTGTTTTGTTAAGGCATTGAATTGATTCTGTTTTGCGAACTTGAAATTCTCTTAAACTTTCAGTTTTAGTTTGTGCATCATTTGGCTTTAGGTACTTGTCCACAATATTTCTTAGTTCTTTAATTTCATCTCGAACTGTATTTGCTTTAGCAACAAGGTCTGCATTGCGGTTATTTGCATTCGCTTGCTCTAATACATGTTTGCAAACATCAATGAGATCTGCTTTGATTTGAGAAATGGTTGAGGGATTTCGAAGTATGGCGGCATTCAACAAACCAACGCATCTAATCAAAGATACTTTGTCAGGACTTCGCTGTTTATAAATTAAGGCAATTTTGTGGAGGATTTCGGCTGCTTTTTCAGGATCTGTTTCCTTCAGTTGGTTTCCAGCTGATTCCTTGCAATAACTTTGTTTCATTTGCTCAGCGAGTTGCAGCTCCTCATCAAATGAATTTTTCTCCTCCATTGCAATCAAATGCTGGATATTTTTGATTCCGCTGAAATTAGTTAAAATTTTTGCTTATCATAGCAAGCAAATTCAGTGCAGTTCGAGCTTGGAAGATTCAAACTTTTGAAATGGTTAAATAACAAAGCTAAAGCAAAAACACAAGCAAAAGACACTGATGTCGATGCTAATAGAACATGACTATAGTGTTTAGTTGGAGTTGAATAATTGCTTGGCTCTCAAAAAAAAAGTAATTGTCATTCAAACCAGCGCAAAACTAAACACTGAAATGCAGGCTCACTGAGCCGAAATGTTTTATTGAGCAGACAAAATGTTTACAGTTTCGTATCCAAATTACTGTGATGTACAAACTTATTCTTTCACAAAGTCTACAGTATGATACAATTTTATTTTTGTTTAAGTCTAATAGAAGTATCAGTACTGTTGCTTTTCTGCAACAAATCGTTGCTGTTCAGAATGCGCTGTTTTTGCTTCGTAAATAGAAATTAAAATGATTTATTTATCAAAGCCCGTATCCGAAAGCACATATGAAGCCCAAACCATGCCTGAAAAAAGCCTAAAAATTAAGTTGGGTTAAAAAACGTATACGGTTAGTTGTTCCATTCCTAATTACTGTAGTCTGCTGTGACAAAATAAAGCTATAATACTGTAAGTACTTATTAATGCTTACTAATAATGATAAATTGTGATTGAATACTAATAATCGAGTACTGATGATTGTATTGATGCTTAGTTCGAGTCTTTGTTTATTTTGCAGTTATTTGATTATGCTTTTATAGCTACTTAAAACACAAGGAGCGTATCAGCCCCGAATTATACCCAATTTTTTAAAAATTTTAAGCCCGAACCTGGCCCGAACCCAAACCCAGCTCAACTTAGAACTCTGCAGCGAATATCACGTCGTAACATTGCTGCTCAAATCTAACTCCAACCAGTCAAACGAGCAAGTTTGGTGTACAAGGCGGTTACAGATTTCATACCATTCAAAAAATACTTGTTGTTGCTGGATCAATAAAAAAAGAATTAAAAGCGGATACACAATTTTCAATTTAAACATACCAATTTTTTTGGGACTCATAGAACATGAATTTAACCGAATCAAAAAAGTGCGTATGTGCATCATGAAATAAGCTTATAGTAAAAACACCTATAAAATAATATCCCCGCAGGTTGTTTTGGCGTTAGGCTTTTCAGGTAAGTGATAGTAAATCTTAGTTGTTTATTTAGTTTGCGGGTAAACACTAATTATCATATATAATGTGATGTCAAGATATCGGTATGAATAAATGGATAAAATTTTCAAATGCGTAAGGTTTCAAATGTCGACGATTAATAAGCCTAAAACTTCCCGTATCTAACAATGTTATGCATTTGCTTCAGAGTTATCTTTTCATTTCATTAATTAATTATTCGTCATTAATCTAAGTTACTTCAATTTCTTAAACTTTTATGGACCATATACTTCCTAATTATAGAAATGGATAAGGAATGGATATTAGGGTTTATAACTAAAAATCAATCGTAAACTTTGACAATCATTTCAACCCGAAGACCAACTCCTTTTCTTAAGCCGTTAACAACAATATTGCTCCGATGTCAGTTCCTATTCTATCCGAAATGAAAAATAACACCTTCAACAAGATCTTTTGATAACTGAAGTTTGCTGAAAATATAAGATCAATTACAAAAAAAAAGCAAATGAAATTGTTTCTATTTTTTTAATTGCAAATATTATTTGAATAGTTTGGATAAAATCTTTTTTAAGGCAACTCAAATAAATCAACCAAAGTTATAGGTTGATCAAAATTTTTTTCAGGATAAATCATTCTAGAAAACAAATATAAAAATTTTTAAACAATGTTGAGATTTTCCGTGAATTTTCAAGGCCGCCCTTTAGGCCGTTCTACACAGGACGTAAAATATTGAGCGTATATTCAGTTTATGTTAATAGAAATTCGGTTCCTCGGTGTACGGTCTTACCAGCGTCAAAGCTGCTAGGTGATTAAAATAAACCAATAAGGTATGCTCACGATTGTATGGCCAGTTTAGACCGTAGCACTACACTTCAAAAACGATGATACAAATTCCTTTTTGTGGCGTACAGTATCTCTAAGATACCTCTAAGATTATGACAAAAAAATGGATTGTTGTTATTACAGAAACTATTATTTCGAAGGAGATTTTCGATCGTTTTAGTGCTGGACTTTCCGTAGATTGGAAGGTTTGGGAAATTTTATGGAGATCGACAGAAAAGTCTGGAAGCCGCAATTAGTTGCTCTTTTTTTTCACACGCATAAATTTGTTTCATGCTAATCCTGGAAATTACTAGTGTTTTATTCTTAATTAATGGTTCAGAATCCAGAAATTGAAAAGGAAGAAGATCTAAAAAATGGAACTAAGACTTTCGATTTCAACATAACTATCACTTTGATTCAAACAGCACTCAAGTCGAAAAAACTTTTGCTCGGTTTTGTCCCAAAACTTTTTAACAAATCTGAAGACCAACTTCACCAAAATCGAGCTTTCTAGGACCTTCCCTTCCCAAGATATAACAGTTTAAATTTCCCCTTAGAATGGTTTTTTCCCCCAACTAAAATTTTGCCATAGTTGTCAATTACAAACAAAAGTCAAAAAAGTTACAGTTTGTTCGTAACTCTTAAGAAGTGTATGCGGTAGTGTTGTTGTTAAAACAAAGTAAAGGGTCAGAATTATTGTAAATTAACTGTTTTTTAAATAAATTCAAGCCAAGTTTTCAAAAGGTATTTTTCTGCCACAATATTGGCAAAATGGCAACACTGAAGTAAAAGGAAAGTTGTTAACTTTGAACTGCAGCAATATGTTGCAAAAGGCGAGACGTAGAAAGCTCAAATTTGGTGAAAATGCATTGTGGGCTTTTCCCAACATATTGGTCAACAGTAAAAAATTTGGCTTAAATGCATCTATAAGATCGAAATTTCAACATCCTTTACAGGTTTAGAGTTTGAGATTGCAAAATTTATGAACTTGGTAAAATCTGTTAATATATCGAAATATAAAACCACTAATCCTGTAAAATTTATTGATGCGAATTAAGTCATTAAAAATCCTTTTGAAATTTTCCGATATTCTATGATAGTCATATTTTGTTGAAATAGGACTATTTTGTTGAAGTAGACTGCAAATCAAATCATTCCCAAAGTGAAATAGGCAGAACTAATTTAATAGTTCAAAGAGACATCACGTTTTACAATCTCACTTCAGTTGACAACACATTAATGCTGTCTCCACGTCTAAATGGGTAATCATTTCAACCCCTAGTGACGTAGGTGAGACGTAGCCCCCATCACAGGAGCATTCCCGTGATTCGAAGTCAACTGACTTCATCATCAGCATGAAGAGGAGTCAACAAAATGCAAGAAATTTTTGATCACAGAATTAGGCCAACTCAACTGGTGATTTTGAATAACCAAACTATCAGTATACTAGGCTATCATCTTCATCTCGTAACTTATAATACAGCAAAGATTAAAAAATTTCTGAAGTTCTGAAGCACATAGTGTTACTTTTAATAGTGTTACTTTTAAAAATATTTTAATAGTAATTTTAATACCATTTTAATAGTATACAATAATTTTAATAATGTTACTTTTACTGCAAAAAGTATTACTTTTAACAACGCCATTAAGTTTACACAGAGCTGTGGAAGCGGAAGCGGATATTTTTTTGTGGAAGCGGAATTAAATACACAAAAAGCAAACTGATCTTATACATCTGAATTCGTTGCACTTAACGGAATCACTGTGAATGAAAATAGCTCAAACACTATTTTTATTCATCAGTTCGACCAGAGTCGGCGAAAAATGCATTTTTACCAACTTTGCCGCGCTTGCAACCAAATTGAGCGCGCATAGCGTAGCTGAAGTTAATTTGTTCTTTTATAATTCCTTTTCGATTCTGTTCATTTTGTTCAGCTGTGGTTATCTAGTTTGAGCTGAACAGATTTGAAAAGTTATAAAAACAAATTTCCGCACGCTTGTTCCAGTTAACCTGTTCATATTTTAACTTTTTTTTCGATTTTGATATGGCTTTGCAGTGTTTTTGAAACAGATTTTCATACCGATCACAAAACTAAATTTTTTTTTTTGTTTGGTTGAACGGTTTCCAGGTTACGCAATGATTTCCGACCCCCACTTTTGAAAAAAAATGAGGCTTTTGACACTAAAGGGCGCTGCTTTTAAAATATACTTACAAAAGCAATTCAATTAAACGCCCCTTTGCATTTTCATCTTTCAGTAGTTATGGCCATTTTAGTGATATTATTTGCAAAACTCCCTCTAGTGGCTAAAATGTAATTTCTTTATTTTCAAATGCAATTACTTTAAATTTGTGTCTATTTTACCATTTTTAGTGAAAGAAACTTCAATTTTGACGTTGAGATTTTGCTGCAGTGCCTCTTAAGGGAGTAATATTCTATTCATTTCAAGATTGCGTATTGATTGCAGTTATATGGGCTTAAGTTAACGCCACTGCAAAAATTTGAATAAATTATGATACGGCGCGATTTTTTATTGTTTGTTTTCTTAATATCGACCTAGTTCATGTGAAAAAGCTAGCATTGAATGCAAAAATGAAGCAACAACGCACAATGTTTGCAGCATAACTGTAATTACAGTGTTACTGTATACTTGTACAGTACTGTAATATTTCGACTTAAATTTACAATGACCGCTCCAGCGATTTCAATAAAGTTGGAAAGCTCCTTTGATTAACAAAAAAATACAATCCAAACCAATATTTGCAGATTATCATATTAAAACGAAACAGAGTTACCGAACTTCAACAAATTTCAACAGAATTAAAACTTATTAAAAGAAAAAAATCAGATGTTTTTTGGAAAGGTTTGTTTTGATGTGGTAAAAACAATCCTGTGTGTTTGTTATACAATCTGAAGTATGCTTTGTCGTTGGTGTTCATTTGTCGTTAAAATTTCATTATAATCACTGTCAAACTGAACTAAACGCTCAGCTGCATAATTGGTAACTTCCAATCCTAAAACAATGTGGTTGATTTATTGAAGAGAAGAATCTGCTTTCAAGCATACTACTAAATTCATTCTTAAAAACGTTTGTTCAATTCCAAATATTGGTTGATCAAAAAACAGCCACAACTCATTATTGATGAATCCTTGCGGAGTGCTGTCTTCATATACGTTTGTTGTCCTGGCTGACCTATTCCGAAATCTGTTTTGGGATATTTCATCAAAGTAGTAGAGGTGGTTTTCTTGGTTTCATCACCAACCAAATTTGAAAACAGTGCAAGTGGTATGTGCCTTGATGGAAGTTACCAAGTACACAATTCAACTTTGCAATTGCATTCTGAACATAGATCTTTATCTTTCACCGACCACTCATTTACAACTTTCCAAAGCATTAGTGTCAAATAAAGAGCAACTACAGCAACCGGTGATACAAACCAATATCATGCATTAATCACCAAATCACATACCACTTGCACTATCTTCAAATTTAATTGGAGATGAAATCAAGAAAGCCATTGCTACTACTTTGTTGAAATATCCCAAAACAGATATAGATATGCCAGAACTACCAAAAGTATATGAAGACAGTACTCTGCATGGATTCATTAATAATGAATCATGGCTAAATAATTTTTTGATCTCATTGGAATTGAACCGAAGTTAAAGAAATACTGCTCGAAATCGGCTTCATTGAGGAATTGAGAAATTCTTGAGCAGATAAATTGGTGCCCCAAACCTTTTCCACAATTTCCTTTATTCACAAAAGTACAATTTAATCCGTTTGACTCCGTACCATTGGTAACCGTCAAGGTTGTCCATGGACCGGATCCAGGAACAAGTTCCATCTGGAATTTGCCTTTTTTTGGAACCGGAACGGCTTGGAATTAATTTTTCATTTACCGGAAAAGGAATTCCTAAAGGTGAATTTTCACAGTATTCGTTTTTCGTACGTTTTCGTCTGTTTTTTTACGTTTTTGCTTCTCCTTGAAAAAGTATGCGCTTTTTCATCCGCATTTTTATAAGTCCATATACGCACTAAGTAGACTGTTATATATAGTGTAACGTTTATGTCAAATGGACGCGTCCCAATGCGGTCGACCGGCTCGGTTGAACAACCTCTTGAGCTACTCTCCGGGTTGACTTATTAATCCATACATCCAGGTTCACTTTTTACTTGTGGCTACGTTGGAGCTGATGCTACATCATCCCCTCCCTTAACGCTGGCGACGGCTCATCCAAGTCTCCAACCAGCGCAAGGGAGTGCGTCCACCACTCCAACGTCCTGGCGTGCTCGCTATTGTAACGTTTATGTCAAATGGACGCGTCCCAATGCGGTCGACCGGCTCGGTTGAACAACCTCTCGAGCTACTCTCCGAGTTGACTTATTAATCCATACGTCCAGTTTCACTTCTACTTGTGGCTACGTTGGAGCTGACGCTACAATAGATAAAAATTTTGTTCAAAAATTTTTTGTATGAACGATAAGGGCGATATTTTGAAATGGAGCTGTACCCCTTTACAAAAAATTTTTTTCGGAAAACTTTTGTCCAGTATGTGACTGTCTGGTTACTGCGGATATGGACACATGAAAATACGGATGAAAAAGCGCATACTTTGTCAAAGAGAAGCAAAAACGTAAAAAAACGGACGAAAACGTACAAAAAACGGATACTGTGTAAATTCACCTTAAATCTCAGATTAATTTTGCTCATGAAAGGTTTTTTGCAGTTAGTCGCGCAGTTTTCAAGTAACTTATTTGCAGAGCTGGGCACCGCAAGTTTTTTTTTAAGTCCCCAGTCCGCAAATCCGCAATCGAATTTCAATTTTCTTAATCCACAACCGCAAGTCCGCAATTGGACGTTTAAAAGCTTAGTCCGCAACCGCAAGTCCGCAACTTCCTAATTCTTGAAGTCCGCAATTGGACGTTTAAAAGCTTAGTCCGCAACCACAAGTCCGCAACTTCCTAATTCTTGAAGTCCGCAATTGGACGTTTAAAAGCTTAGTCCGCAACCACAAGTCCGCAACTTCCTAATTCTTGAAGTCCGCAACCGCAAGTCCGCAACTTCGTAATATTTGAAGTCCGCACC
Organism: Trididemnum nubilum; assembly: GCA_963965965.1. Taxonomy (NCBI): domain Eukaryota; kingdom Metazoa; phylum Chordata; class Ascidiacea; order Aplousobranchia; family Didemnidae; genus Trididemnum; species Trididemnum nubilum. The sequence continues at coordinate 35,386,407 of OZ014471.1, forward strand.
GCAAGTCCACAACTTTTTATGAATCGAGTGAAGGAGTTTTGCAATCAACCACGTCCCGAAGTGAACTGCTCAGAGTTGATTGGCAAACATAAGTCAAAAGTTGTGACATGTGAGTAGTTATGTATATGGCGTGTTCGGTGCACAGAGGTCACGTGACTGCACTGTAACCGTCCTTGTGTCTCAAATTAAGAGAGGTCACGTGACTGCACTGTCTCAATAAAAATCATTCAGTGCAAAGCAGGTCACCTGACTCTTAAAAAATGCACTGGAAACAAAATCACTTAAAATGCACTGAAACCGTCCTTGTGTTTCAAATTTTTTTTAAATCGTGGTTCTCAGTCCCCCCTCCCGATGTTAGTAGGAGATATTAAACTCGCAATTGAGCGCTTGTCACATGTAACCAACTTGTGCTCGTTGTCGATTTTATTTGTCGTTATCAGAACCAGCTTCAATCTTTTTTGTTGAAGCTGCCTACTTTAATTTTCATCACACATTGTTTGAATTTGCGATTGTTTATACAAGGCGTGACAACGGTTTTCTCGAAGGTCATGAACTCAAAACTGTCGCACGCTTAATTGAAAAACGATTTTGTGAAACAAACAGTTTCTTGGTGAGCCGCTTTTCTTGCGAAGCTGTCTGGCTGTCAACAAACACGACGTAATCGCGTATTTAGTTCAAATACGCGTTTTTTCCTACTCGGTTAAGAAAGGTGCGATGGCCGAGTGGGTTAAGGCGTCGCTCTATTTTTACGGTGACAAACAGGTTCGAATCCCAGTGAAGTCAAACTCGCGGTCGGAGCGGGCCGCGCTTGCTTCTAGCTGAAAATTTCACTTCGCGGTCGGAGCGGGCCGCGCTTGCTTCTAGCTAAAAATTTCACTTCGCGGTCGGAGCGGGCCGCGCTTGCTTCTAGTTCAGAATTTCTCTTCGCGGTCGGAGCGGGCCGCTTGCTTGAACTGTGTTGATTCAAATTATCAAACTGTTATCAGCTACACTTTTTCCCTATGAAGTCATTCTAATTAAACATAGCTAGTTTTTACATTTGAACTTCGAAGTGTTAAATTCATTAATCTATTGTCTTCACATTTTTTATTAATATGTTTAATCTTTTGTCCATCTTTAAGTAGTCCATGAAAACACTCCCATATAAAATTATGAACATAGATACGACCCCAGTAATCTTGGACAGTCATTTCAAAATATCCTTTCTCAGTTATTCTACCAAATGTTGGTTCTCTAGTAACAACATGAACAACGCATCCATCAATGCTCCCAGCATATGCTTGATGTGTTGGATGAAAATAAAACTCACGATTTTCAATCACTAATTTAGTACTCATTTTTATTTAACCACAGACAAAATTTTCTTGAGTATAAAAAGTATTTAAAGATAATTTCTCTTATATAATAAAATGAACCAATCAAATATTTTAGATCAGGCGGTTCCAGATATTGGAGTTTCTACTTTAAAACCGTCACCCTTTAGAAATTTTCCCCCAACCTTAAAGAAAATAGCCCTTAATGCAGCTAGTAAAGTTCAAAAGCGTATAAATGATTTTGCCGATTGGCTGATGGCTTACGTACCACCAACTATTAAAGCAAGTGCTTCAGCAGCATTTCAAAAAATTTTAAATCTTTTTCCTAAACGGGTAATTAAAGTGCAGTTACTCAAAACTGCTCTGAAAAACTATACTAAATCTTATGATGTTGATATTGTTGATCACAGCCCGCTGAAACAATTGAATGAAACAGAGAAAGTAGTGCAAGATAAATTACGGTTAGACCTGGTTAAAATGAAAGGATTAAAAGTAACAATCACTCTTAAAATTACATTTGAAAAACAAAAAGAAGGTGAAGTGATAACCAAGACAGCATTTTTTAACAGCAAAACAAATGTCATCTTAAATAAAGATGATGTGAGTGAAATGCAACAAAATGCATCTAGTCAAATAATAAATAAAATTGGAAACTGGCTTAGTGAGGGTTCTGGATGGTCTATATTTTCTGTTGATGGGCACTACGTTAACTTAGTTCAATATACCCCTCTTCAAGGATCAAGTCATATTGCATTACCGGAAGAACTTCGAAATGCTAAGAAAGGACTAATTAACATCAAAAACAAAGACAACGAATGCTTTAGGTGGTGTCATTTAGCTAAAGTATACAGTGAGAAAGTAAAAAGCAATCGTGAAAGAATAAGTCATTACAAAAAATATGTAGACACACTAAATTATGACGGTATAGAGTTTCCAGTTTCTATCAAGCAAATACCAAAAATTGAAGAACAAAATAACATCAGCATTAATGTTATTGGTTATGAAAACAAGCAACGCTTTCCTTTATTTGTGTCTAAAAAGGTGTTTGAAACAACTCTCGATTTATTATTGATAATGGAAGACGAAAAGCAACATTATGTTTGGATAAAAGACTTTAATAGATTTATGTATAATCAAAGCAAGCACCAACACAGAAAACATTTCTGCAGATATTGTCTTCAATGTTTTAGCAGCGAGGAAATTCTACACAAACACACACCAAACTGCATAATAATAAATGGAAAGCAAGCAATAGAAATGCCCAAAAAAGGTAGCTCGGTGAAGTTTAATAACTTTCATAAACAGCTACCAGTTCCGTTTGTTATATACGCTGATTTTGAAGCAATAACTCAAAAGATTGACAGCTGTCAGCCAAATGATGAAAAGTCCTACACAGAAAGATACCAAAAACACATCGATTGCGGCTATTCCTACAAGGTAATTTGTTGCTATGATGATAAATTCAGTAGACCAATTCAACTGTATAGAGGTAAAAACGCTGTTTATAAATTTTTTGAAGCTATGTTGGAAGAAGTTGATTATTGTGAAAAAACGAAAAATGAACATTTCAATCAACCTATGGATTTAACGAACAAAGATGAAGAAAACTTTCAAGCAGCTGCAAAATGTCACATTTGTAAAAAAGACTTTTCTGAAAAAGACAAAAGGGTTAGAGATCATTGTCACGTAACAGGAAAATACAGAGGGGCGGCACATAATGAATGTAATAGAAACTTCAGACTTACTCATAAGATACCTGTAATCTTTCATAATTTAAGGGGTTATGATTCACATTTTATTATGCAAGAAATAGGAAAGTTTGAAAAGGATATCAAAGTAATTCCAAACAATCTAGAAAAATACATGGCTTTTTTCTTAGGCAAACATTTAAAATTTATCGATAGCTTCCAATTCATGAGTAGCTCATTAGAAACTCTGGTTAAGAACGTTCCACTTTCTGACTTAAAATACACATCACAAGAATTTCAGGATGAAAAACTAGAACTAATGAAAAGAAAAGGAGTTTATCCCTACGATTATATGAACAGCTTTGATAAGTTTGACGACAGAAACCTCCCATCAAAAAAGGAATTCTATAGTCTTTTAACCGATGAAGATATAAGCGATGAGGATTACAAGCATGCGCAGAATGTGTGGACTACTTTCAAGTTGGAATCCATGGGACAATACCACGACTTGTACCTTAAGTCAGATGTTTTGCTGTTAGCAGATGTATTTGAGAAATTTCGAAAGACTTGTCTTCAATATTACGAATTAGACCCTTGCCATTATTTTACTTCTCCCGGTTTATCATGGGATGCAATGCTTAAAATGACTGAAATAAAACTGGAATTAATGACAGATATTGACAAATTTCTTTTCATTGAAAAAGGTGTGAGAGGGGGAGTTTCATACATTTCTAAAAGATATGCTAAAGCTAACAACAAATACATGAATAATTACGATTCAAAGCAGCCATCAAATTATATTGCATATCTTGATGCAAACAATTTATATGGATGGGCAATGAGCCAAAATTTACCAACGGGTGGTTTTAAATGGCTATCAGAAAAAGAAATTGATTTAGCAAATTTACCTAAAGGAAAAGGACTAATACTAGAAGTTGACCTGGACTATCCTGAACACCTTCATGATAGTCATAATGACTATCCATTAGCTCCAGAAAAAATGGAAATTAAACATCACCTCCTTTCAGACTACTGTAAACAATTACAAACTCAGTTTAATATAAAAGTTGAAGGAGTTAAAAAATTAATACCTAATTTAAAGTCAAAAAAGAGTTATGTTCTTTATTACAAAAACTTAAAGCAGTATATTGAATTAGGCTTAAAAGTTACAAAAGTACATCGGGTATTAGAATTTAACGAATCACCTTGGTTAAAAAAGTATATTGATTTCAATACAGAAAAGCGAAAAACCGCCAAGTCTGACTTTGAGAAAGATTTTTTTAAACTTATGAACAACTCAGTGTTTGGAAAAACAATTGAAAATCTTCGTAAACGTGTCAATGTTACTCTGATCAACGAACCAGAAAAACTATTAAAGCATTGTGCAAAACCAACCTACGTTAGCAGCAAAATATTTAATAAAAATCTTGTTGCAGTTCATAAAATTAAAGAATCTTTAACCCTAAACCGCCCCGCGTATGTAGGAATGTGTATTCTCGATATTTCAAAAACGTTGATGTATGATTTTCATTACAACTACATTAAAAAGAAATATGGGAAGAATGCAAAACTCTTATTTACAGATACAGATTCAGTAACATATGATATAAAAACAGAAGACGTATACAAAGATTTTTGGGCTGACAAAGACAAATTCGACTTCAGTGGTTACAAAGAAACCTCAGACTTTTATGACCTAAAAAACAAGAAAGTAATTGGAAAGATGAAAGATGAAACCGCAGGTGTGCCAATAGTAGAATTTGTAGGACTTAGATCTAAAATGTACAGCTACGTCACAAATGATGAAAGAGGTTGCAAAACTGCAAAAGGAATTAAAAAAAATGTAGTGAGGAATCTGTTAAAGCACGAAGATTACAAAAACACGCTCTTCAATAATCGTCAAATGTTTCATAAAATGAAATCAATTAGAAGTGAAAACCACAAAATTTATTCCGTTGAAATCAACAAGAAGTCTCTTTTGTGTTTTGATGATAAACGATATATTCTTTCTAATGGAATTGATAGTTTTGCCTATGGTCATTATTAATTTTAAAAAATATATGCTATTATAAAAAAAGATGGATGAAAATTGTTGTGAAAATCCTGACATAAAAATTATAAATCGAAATAGACCTTGTATTAACTGTGGTGTAGTTCATCACCCATATTTTGTAAACGACTGGATTGATTACAACCCACGTAATGTTGTCTTACGTAAATCAGTTTACAGTAGAACTGCTTATGTTAAAAATAAATTACAACGTCTTGAATTGTCTGCTGATGAAATACAAGCATTTATGAACATTTGGACAACCGTGGAAAACCAACTACAAAGCTTCACTGGTAAAAGGTTTCCCAAGATAGATTTTTTTATAAATAAAATCTTAGAATATTTAGACATTCCCAAACAACCTTCATACAAAATTAGTGATGCATTACGTAAAAAATATGAAATCATGTGGAAACAAATCGTTTAGCATGTAATTTTTCATAGCTTTCAGAAATTGGTGGACATATATCAGCAACTTGGTCATCAACCATAGCAAGTTCTCTTTCGAAAAACTCGTCAATATCACCAGATCTTAAAAACAATTTTAACTTGTTGAGTAATTTCTGATACGATTGATAAGCATATCTACAAGACTCAGTTTTTTTGGAAAAATTTTTCTGCGTCGTTATTGTCTGTAAAAGAACACCAGTACCGCTAACAGTTGCCAAGAAAATCGGATTTAATGTAACAGAACCAATCACGGCCCCAGTTGTAGTAAAAACAACAGATGACAGCTTTAGAGCTAAGTCCATTCTTTTAAATTTTTTAAACATTTTCTTATAACACCAATACTGTTTGTGATAAGTGTGATACAGATTTGTCAATTCATTCACTTGTTCTTGAGTCAATTTTCTACTAATGTGGTTAAAGTCCATTGTTTATTTTACGATATACAATTACGCTTCTGGTTGATCACCCACTTCAAGCTGTTTAACTTTAATTACAACGCTGCTCATATTCATTGATGCCGAAGAATTTGAAGAAACATAGTTGTATTGTATGCGAAACTCATCTCGAGAAGGATTAGGAAAAACAATGCAGTTTAAATTAAAGCAATCAAATGGGGGTGTTACTGTTGTTTTACATATTTTATCTGTTTCTTCTTCACTAACACGGATTATATCAATATGTAATTTGTCTTCGTCATCATAACTGGTAACTTTCACAAGTCCGCTTACGCTTATTTCGATGTAACTGCTGGTTACCTCATCTCTCAAATGAATACTATCGGATTGCAAAGACAGAAAATCGTTCCCAGCGACAAGAGGTGCACTCACGAAATGTAAATTGTGATCTGTATTTGTACGAACTGAATGAATAGCACTTGATGGAATTGGCCTCAAAGAAGCACCCAAAAATATTTGAAATTTTGGACGATATATATTTCGTTTAAAATAACGTTTATTTATTGCACTGGTAGGTTCGGAAGGTCTACCTACGTTGAAAATGGTATGATTTTTCATATCTAAAATTCCTGAAATGGTTACATTATCGTCTTCGGTTTGAATGTGTTGCGTTATTTGGTCAACATAATTTTTGTTTGCTGCTTCACCTGGTGCTGTGGGATCTCGTAAATTTGTGATAGTGTGTAATCCTTGTAAGTTAATATTATCTCTCACATTTGTAACTAAATTTTCAACAAATTGTTTAGTTGCCGCATCAGAAGGTAGAATGGGATCAACAAGTCCTCTTAGAATCAATGATTCACCTAATTCAATTGATGCGTTGTTAGGTGGAATATTTTCTATACGAAAGACCCTGTTTGGTAGACGACCAAGTACTTCCACACCATATATTTGAGACCTCTGAATTTGAATTTGAGAGGGCGATACAACATATTGATCATCGTTGTTTATACCTAAAGTAGCCAACCTCGAACCAAACTCAGAGCTTTCGGCAAAGTGGACAATGTTGCTAATTGCATTATCCAAGAATCCTTTATTTACACTATCTGATTCTGTTACAGGATTGGCTAAGTTTGTAATTTTGTGGTTGTTTAAGTTTAAATCACCATACATTATATCTCCTGACTTGGAAACTTTGTGTTCAATACCTACAACCTTAACAGTACTTGAAGATTGACTTCCACTTGTTCCAAATTTTGAAATATTCATTTTGTCCTTCTTTATTATAAATGAACATAATAAACTTTGATAAATATTTAAGTGGGGACAACAAGCAAATCAAACATCATTATCTTCTACCAGATTGTCATTACATGATAGTAGGATCGACAGGGTCAGGAAAAACAAATTTGCTTTTAAACATGGTTCTCAAGTGGATGAATTACGACCTTTGTTGTGTTTATACTGTTAATCCTGAGCAAGATAAGTATCGATTTTTAAAAGAGCAAGGTATTGAAGTGCTAAGCCCTGAAGACTTGCCTCCAGTAGAAGAGCTTGACCCTCAACAGAAAGTAATAGTTTTTGACGACATTAAGCTAGACAATATGAAAAAACTGATGGAATACTTTTCTTTATCTAGAAACAAAAATTGCAACTGTATTTACCTCACTCAGTCATACTTCAACACTCCGAAGTACATAAGAAGAAACACTAACTGTTTTGTTTTTTTCGGGAACTTAGACAACAAAGATATCAGACACATTACTGACGATCATGCTAAAGGTATAACAAAAGAAGAAATGGAGTCGATTTACCGTGAAGCAACCAAAGATCCTTACAATTTTATGGTGCTGGACAAAACAGCCAAACACCTACCCCTTCGTTACAGAAAATGCTTTGACCATTTTTGGGCTTAAGCTTTATATGCTATATAGTAAACATGCCATTTGTAAATGAAGAAGAGTTGAAAAACAAAAATAAACTCGTAAAGGATTATATTAACAACCGAAAGCTTTTGAAACAAAAGCTGCAAAAAGAAATTGTAGCCAAACAACAACTGCAAAAGTCTGCCTCTGAAATATTTCGTCCCATTACTAAAACGTTTGAAGAAACTCAGAAAAAAACTGATAAAAGGCAAGACCAACTAATTCAACACATACAGCAACAGCTTGCCATTGAAGATAAACCTCGATCAATTTATACTGTGCACTTTGAGAGTGCTTTCGATAATGAAGAAAAAGAATTGCTTACACAAAACAATTTTGAGACTGATATTGTTGAGCTTGTAAAACGCGGGCCAGATTACATAAACGCATTGAAAGACAGAGCTAGATTAATCAATCAAAGATTAGGTGGTTTACGAAGAAGACGTGATGCTGATACAGAAGTGATTGATAAGCAAATAAAAACTTTTAAAAAGTACAGAGAAAAATTAAATAAATTATTAGGAGGAATGGAACTTACCTTTGGAAAAGGGCTTAAAGATCCCAACAAACTTTGTGAAAGACTTAATTTACTAGTAGCAGCCAAACAAGCCGGCAATAATAACAAACGTTTGGATCAAGAAATTGCAAACATTTTGAAAAAACTAAAATTGAACAAATGCATTTCACACTGCGACCACCAAAAATTATTTGACAATATATTAAAATGACATCAATACCACTTTTCTTTGACTCTAGGAAAGGATGACAAGGAAAATCAGAAGATTTTATAACTAGCTTTAATCCACCGTTGCAACTAGACATTAAAAAAAGCTACGAGATGTCCTTAATCAATGCTCAAATATGGTACTCTTGGCATAACATAACGAGCAGCAATAATAAATTTTTTTATTCACCAGATGGAGTAGCTGCACGACTATTATCGATTCCTCCAGGGAGCTATAATATTGAAGATCTCAATAATGAAATCAAGTACTTGATGGAACAGAGACGTGATGACAAAAATAATATAACTATAACACCAAATTTTAATACATTAAAATCAAGAATTGAACTTAAAAATGATTACATAGTTGATTTTCGAATTCCAAATTCAATAGGTGACGTTTTAGGATTTGGTTCGGCATTTTTGGGTGTAAATGGAATTCATAATAGTCAAAATTCTGTAAATATTACAAATATCAACAGCCTTCAGATTCATTGCAGCTTAATTGATGGAAGTTACATAAACGGAGCGTCTAGTGACTTACTTTATACTCTTAGTCCAAACATACCACCGGGATATTTGATTCAAGTTGAACCTAAGCAAAACATTTACGTTCCAATCAAAAATTTAAGTCAAATTGATAGTATCCGATTCTCTATAAAAGATCAAGATAACAATTTTGTAAATATGAATAATGAACGAGTGACTTACTATGTTCACCTGAGAGAGATTATGTAGTTTAACTATAAATGTTATCACAAAGAGAAACTAGATTTCATAAAAAGAAAATCATAGGTGGAAGTTTGCTTAAAAATGTTTACGACAAGGTAAGTAACGTAATCAGCACTGGTTCTAAGATTCTTAACAGAATTCCTACTGGAGTGAAGACTGAGATTAAAAAACTAGCTGCACCTTTACTGAAAAAAGCCTTAGAACCCACAAAAAAGACATTAGAACCAGTCTTAGAAAATATACCAATAAACAAGCGTATTATCAATGACAGAGAATTAGAAAATCTCAACGACAGATCGAGAGCTATCTTAAGTAATTTAATTGCTGGATCAGGATTTAAAAATTATATGTCTTAATTATAAAATGACAGAACTAACGAATCCATATTTGCAAATTAAAGAAACAAACTTAGTCGACAATTCGATTACTGAGTTCGAATATGTCGAATACCTTCCGAGAGACTCCAATAACATGAACAAAGATGGTCAGCACATTATTGAAACAAAAGATGAAGATGTTTTTCTTCTACCGCATAAAGCATACCTAGAAATCAGAGGAAAACTTCAAACTAATGCGAATGCTAATTACAATAACAATGACGTAATTTCATTGGTAAATAACGGTTGGTCTTTATTTCAAACTGCACAATATCAATTAAATAACCAAACTATAGAAAACATAAACCTTTATCTACCTCAAGCATCAACAATACTCAATTTAGTTAGCTTTAGTGATGATTATTCAAGATCAACCGCCTCTAACATGCTGTGGTTTAAAGACACTGGAACTGGTTCCCCATCTCTTAAACAAAATTTTGGTGGTGTAGCTGATGATGCGAATGCAAATGCTGTACGTGATGGTCTTAGAGCAATTGTAGAAATATACAACAACAATCTACAAGCAAATATTGGTTTCACCGCAAGACAGAACATTACTACAGGAAATAAGCAAATTACTTTAATGCTTCCTCTTTCCCAAATATTTGGATTTTGTCGTGATATCGATAAGGTTTTTAGGGGTGTTAAACACAGTATAGTCGTGGATAGAGAAACATCTAATAACTATATTTTACGTGCAAATGGTGTTGCTGCTGGTAAGTTTAACATAAGTCATATTTCTTTGTGGATGCCTAAAGTGAAACCAAGTTTAAGAGTTGAATCGGAAATAGATGCTATGTTAGTAAAAGGACATATAAAACAGCTATACTTTGAACAAATGAGAGTGTATCGAACAATGTTTCAGTCAACAGAAACAAGCATGACTTGGAGAATAACAACCCAGCCGGGAACAGAGCTTCCCAGGCATGTGTTTGTTGCGTTTCAATCGAGTGAACGAGATAACAACCAGCAGCTAAATAACATGATTTTTGACAATGCAAACTTAAGACGTATTAGTTGCAGAATAAACAGCATTCAACATCCTGAACGAGAATTTGAATGTAATTTTACTCCACAAAATAGAAATTATTCGCGCTTATACATGAGTTTTCTAGAGGCTGTAAATAAATACCAAGACGCCGACACGGGCTGTCAATTATCAGCTGAAGACTGGGCTAGTTTGTATCCAATTCATCATTTTGATGTTAGTAAACACAATGAACGACTTAAAAACAGCTCGGCAGATATTGAAATAAGGTTTAGTCTTGGTGGTAACTTTAGAAATATTGCAAATAACGCTGACCAAGCTTTCTATGTTTATGCAGTCGTACTTTCTGATAGATACCTTCAGTTAGAAGGACTTTCAGGTCGAATGAATATAATTATCTGAGTATAAATACAAATGTATGTTAAAATCGGATTAAATTTATCACAATTTCAAAAAGAAAAAATAAAACAAGCTTTTCAAAACAAAACTGGGCTTACACTCACATTTAATAACCACCAGTTACAAGGATCAGACTTTCTTGGTTTAACAAAGACGCAAGTTAACAAAATAAATGATGCTAAAGCAAAAGGTTCAGGTGTTACTTTGAAGCTATCAAAACTACAAATTTCAAAACAGGGTGGTTTTATTGGAACTCTTTTAGCAGGTTTAGCAGGTAGCTTGCTACCCAGTTTGTTAGGAGGAAAAGGACTTGTGTTACCTGGATCAAAGGGTAAAGGGCTTATGTTGCCTGGAACAAAAAGACAAGGTAGGTCTTATCGCTTCGACGAACCTCAGATTCTCGGAAAAGGTTTAATACTAGGAAAAAATTCTCCTTTCAAAAATGTTCCGATCTTGGGTTTGATTTTATAAAGTCTAATATAAAATGTACCACGATTACTCATTGAACTTGACACAAAATCAAAAGAAAAAAATTGCAAATGCATATAAAAGCAAAACTAGTGTAAGTGTTAGACTAACAAATGCAAGTTTACAGACTAAAGGCAACGTTAGTTTGCAACTGACGAGTCGACAGATAAATAGAATTAACAAATCAAAAGCGTCTGGACACGGTATACAAATAAACTTTAGTAAAACGCAATTGCAAAAACAAGGTGGTTTCTTAAGTAGCTTACTTAATTTAGGAAAACTAGTGTTACCGTTTTTAGCTAAAAAAGTTTTGCCAACTTTGGGATTAGCAGCTGCTTCCGGGGCCATCCAAGGAGCAACTAATAAAGCAGTAAATAAATGAAACCATTAACAAACTTAGACATTGATAAAATCATGATTAAGTGTGACAATTATCGAGGAACATTTAGCAAAGATATGTTACCAAAAGCAATGAATAAAAATGAATCAGCTGTCGTAAACTTGCAAGATTATTTTGCGGGTAGTGGAACTCATTGGGTTTGTGTTTACAACGAAGAAAAATCAGATAAAGTAGAATACTTCGACAGCTTTGGACTTGTACCCCCAAATGAAGTTGTTAAATATATGAAGACTACAAACAAAAACATTATTTACAATGATGCACAAATTCAAAATATTAACTCAATTCTTTGTGGTTACTACTGTGTGTATTATATAACAGAGCGAAATAAGGGGAGAACAGCAAACCAACTATTGCTAGATTTTCATGAAAAACCTACACCTTTTAATGAAATGTTTATGAAGTTTTATGTATCATATATTAAAGATGGAAACTTATTGTGTTAGAGAAAAGAAAAAAACTAAATGTGTTCCAGGTTCTGATGAAATTATAAAAGCAAAAGGAAATGGTCGCCTGATGTTACGTTGCATTTGTGCTAGTTGTGGTATTGCAAAGCATAGTTTCATTAAAACCAACAAAAAAGGAGGCTTGTTAGACCTTCATGCTGCGATAGGAAAATTACCAAAACCAAAAGGTGGGTTCACTCTTCCAAGTCACAAGTACACTGGGCCATATAATCCTTTGGATAAACAACTTGATTCGAACGACCAACCTTTACCAGGCCAAGAACCTTACAATCAAATAGATGCTATTGCAATGAAACATGATATTTGTTACCGTGATAATGACAATAAAAAAGGTAAACTAAAATGTGATAAAGATATGTTAGACAGTTTATCGCAAACAAAAACGAAAGGTATCCGGGAATCGTTTGATAAAAAGTTAGTACAAGCAGCAATTGGAACTAAATATAAGTTGGGGTTAGGTGCAAAAAACGGGAAAAGGCGTCGTGGCAAACAGAACTAGCTGATGAACTACACAAACCAGTAAAGAAAAAGTTTCTGCGACGCCGAGTTATAAGCAAATCAATTGATGAAATATGGGCGGCTGATTTAGTAGAAATGCAAAAGTTTAGCAAATGGAATAAAGGTTACCGATATTTACTTATGGTAATTGACGTATTTTCCAAATTCGGATGGATACTCCCTTTGAAAGACAAAACGGGTAAAACTGTTGCTAATGCTTTCAAGAAAATCTTCAAAGAAAAAAGAATCCCAAAATTCTTATGGACTGATAAGGGAAAAGAATTTTACAACAAAAATACGAAAAGCCTGTTGGACCAACACAACATTAAATTATATTCAACTGAAAATGAAGAAAAAAGTTCTGTTGTTGAACGCTGGAATCGCACTATCAAAAATAAAATGTGGAAGCAATTTACAAAACAAAGTTCAACTCAGTACTTAGACATGCTACCTGAGATAGTTGATGAGTACAACAACAGCTATCATTCATCCGTGAAAATGACGCCTGTTCAAGCAAGCGAAAAAGAAAATCAAGGAATTGTTTACTATAATTTGTACGCTAAAATTAAACCAATAAAAACTAAAGCAAAATTTAAAGTTGGTGACACAGTTAGACTTTCAAAATACAAGCGAAAACTTTTTGACAAGGGTTTTACTCCAAACTGGACAGAGGAACTGTTTTTAATTTCTAAAGTTTTAAATACCAATCCACACACTTACGAAATCACTGATCTTCGTGGTGATTTAATTTCTGGAACTTTCTATGAACAAGAACTTTTGAAAACGAATCAAACTAAATTCAGAATAGAAAAAGTTGTTCGCAAAGATAATAAAAAGAAATCGGCATTAGTTAAGTGGTCTGGATACAGCAATGATTTTAATAGCTGGATTCCGATTGAAGAATTAGAGCAACTTAAATCTACATATAAATAAAAGATGTTTTGTGGATTTCAACCTTCAAATTTATCAGTTCCAGAAAATATAAAAGATATAAAACAAAAGTGGAATAAACGTGTTTTAACTTACTGTATCACGAACTTAACACCAAAACTTACAGAAGAATCGATACACAAACAAATTGATTCTGCTTTTAAAGTTTGGGATAAACCTACAGCACTTAAATTTAAGAAAGTACAGCCAAATGAGCCCTGTGACATAAAAATTAGTTTTTGTGCCAAGGAACATGGCGAAGGATTCCCTTTTAAAGGTAAAGGCGGTGTTTTAGCTCATGGATTTTATCCAGGTTCAGGAATTGGGGGTGATTTACATTTTGATGCTGATGAAGATTGGACAGACCAAGAAACACCTCCCAAACACAACTTATTTGTAGTAGCTGTTCATGAAATAGGTCATTGTTTAGGTTTAACCCATTCACAAAGTACAGATTCTATCATGTATCCTACTTATAAACACGAGTGGTCAAAAGTATCAAGTGATGTTCTATCAAAAGAAGACATTGAAAGAATACAAAAGGCGTACGGTAAACCTAAAGTGAAAATATTTGATAGCAATGGCTTTACAATTAAAGTGAAACCTATAGAAAATGACAAAATCAAACTAATTATTGAAAAGAATTAAACGCGACTGAAGCGCAATTATGAGCACAAGTTGGTTACATGTGACAAGCGCTCCATTGCGAGTTTAATACCTCCTACTAACATCGGGAGGGGGGACTGAGAACCACGATTTAAAAAAAAATTTGAAACACAAGGACGGTTTCAGTGCATTTTAAGTGATTTTGTTTCCAGTGCATTTTTTAAGAGTCAGGTGACCTGCTTTGCACTGAATGATTTTTATTGAGACAGTGCAGTCACGTGACCTCTCTTAATTTGAGACACAAGGACGGTTACAGTGCAGTCACGTGACCTCTGTGCACCGAACACGCCATATACATAACTACTCATGTGGGAAGTATAGCAAACGTATGGTGAATACATTCCACGCAATAAAAGAAATTACTCACAATCGTTGATTGTAGTAAATGTACCATAGCATGACTTGTTATTGAGCTGCTTTTTCGGATGGCAAACTTAAGAATAGCCCAGCCCCTCTTACTTTCAGGTCCAACTCAAAACAGATTCAAACGCTTGTAATTTTGGTTAAAGTTTTTAAGTGACTTGGCTAAGGGTTTTTAGCCCCCAGCCCTCCTGGTTGCGCTTCTGCTTATATAGTAGGAGCCTAAACTGCGTGGAAGCATAATGCACAGCCCACCGGCAAACCCTTAAAAATGCTACAATGAAGCTAGGGATTTGAAGATTAAAAGCCATTGAATTACAGTGAGAAGTCATCAAATAGCAGCACAATCCGCATTTCCGATTGCAACAATATATTCTAAGAAAACAATTTTTTCTCGAGGCAGGAAAAGGCAAAGGCAGTAGAAGGCAAAAAAACATTCCTATCACTAATCGTATTACTAAATTTTTAGTCCCTAGTTTTAATAAATACTCTAAGAATGAGATAAATAAGCTCACGCTACAAGCAGTGCCGTCGCCAGACCAAACGAAGTGAGAGGGCCCTAGCCGAAAATTGGGGGGCACTATAAAATGGACTGAACTTTTGCACATAAAAACTGATATTTTAAAGCTACAATTTTGTATTCATCTTTGGAAAAAGATACATATAAGCCCGGCAGCGTTTATTAGGTCGTTTCGCATGCGGCCGGTATTTTCGCTTGAAAAATATGTCTGCAGGAGTGAATGCGACCAGAAGCGCACCCAGGGTTTTGTTAAGAGAGAGGGGGCTTGAACCAAAAGTAAATGTTTTTTGCACAAAAATTGCCTAATTTAGTTCCCGTGCTGAACAAACCGTTGCTACTCAAGCGCGTTACAGAGGGGGCTCAGCTGCTGGGTGATTTTTGCGATTTTGCGGCAAAAAAAGCGATTTTAACGCCATTTGAATCAGATTTCGCACGTTTTAAAACCAGTTCAATAATTACAGTAAATTGCTAAAATCCAGAAGTCATTGAACGATTTAAATTGTCTAGCCTCTTGAGCCCCCATATATATTAGGTCAAGTCCAAAACACGTTTAAACGCTTATTCTTTTTTTGGTTTTATTTTCTAAATGACTTGGTTAAAGGGGTTGATGACCCCTTAGCCCCTTTCCCCTAATTGTGCCACTGACTGCGAACTAAAATAAATCTTGAGCGTGCTCTAAAAACAAACAGCTGGTCTTTTAAAGAAATGTTTTTACGTATTGTTTCAGGTCATAATCACTAACGAAATACTGGTAACGCTTCTGTAGGCATACATCTCTGTTCCGCGACCTATCCGTAAAGGCGTGTTAATAAGACGGATTATTGGGTCACATTTATGTAAAGCAGTTGGTGGGCCAGCAATTTTGCAAACAATCGAGAAAACTTCAAACGAGAATCATGTTTGAAAATTATTATTCCTTTGTAACTCACGGTAAAAACAACAAAGCCATACTTTGAACCAGGGCTGCAAATTCGAACTTAAACCCAAAAAAAGTCGGTTGTTTTGCTGAACTCGAGAAAACAGTGTTGACTCCAATTTGAATCAGATTAGAACCTCTTGTAATAGCCTGTCTCGCCGCGCGCCGTATCTTTCATATTTCTGCAATCATACCACACTTTGGATATACTGTAAATATAACAATGTTATTCCTCACAGAACACCAAAAATTTGATTCATCCAAAGGAGCACGGCAAAACAAAAAGTCAATTATCAGCTAGTCAAATCAATATCAATTAACTAAAATTTTCTGGACCAAAATTTACGCTACTGATTATACTAACACTAAGCTAGACTTTACTAGACTATGCTATTAAAAAACTGCTTCGAGGTCGCACTATAGAAATAGAAACATCAGCAACCAACTTACTACACTGCTAACTTGATACACTAAACTAGGAAAATTTGAAACACCATATCACTCGTACTGTCGAAGACTATCTTATTTGAGCACTAGTTGCAGACTCAAAGATTATGGGACTAAAGGTCTAAAGACAATACAGTTAAAATTACCACAAAGACAGTTCTAGAAGATTCTTAAAACAAGCACAAAAGGGGTTTCTAAAATGTTCTAAAAAATCAACCAACTATTTGCATAAAAGATGAGAACGCGGCAAGTATTCGTTTCTCACGTTACCAAACACCATGTCAACAAAAAGAAAGCGATTAAGTCGAAAAGCAGACTTAGTATTTATGTCAGCCTGAACTCGAAAAACTTGATATTTTTGCCGAACTTGAACTCGAAAAAATTAAATTGATTGCTCATGTTTGACTGGGTAAAAACAATGAATATTTTACGAAAATAGAAAGGAATTTCAATATTTGTATAAACTAGCGGAATTGCGGACTAAAATTAAAAATAGTCCGCAACCGCAAGTCCGCAATTTAAACTGTCAAAGTCCGCAAGTCCGCAACTTTTTTTGTTAGTCCGCAATTGCAGATTTGCGGACTTGCGGACTAACTTGCGGACTTGCCCAGCTATGCTTATTTGGCGACTACGGTTTTTAGGACCATTCGGATATTATGTCCAAAATGGTCTGGTCCCAAGGTGGTCATATTAAGCGGCGCCAACTATATTGTCTTTGTTCTCTCTTTTTTTTGTTCACTCGCTGTATATATACAGCTGCTTTGCTTTATGTCGTCATTATTATTATGAATTAATTGTTATTCTAATTGCTGTTCATAATAAACGAAACTTGAGACTCATTGCGTGCGGACTCACTAAATTGGTGCACCGTGTGAGGAGCTCATAAACTGGCGCTGCTTAGGCGTTTTGTTTGAGATTGGAAGCTTTTCGTACTCAATTGGTAATCTGAGCCGTGTAAAGACGTGAGACGCGGTTGTCTTGCTCGTGCAAGGTTACAGAGCGTCCAGAAGCAGAAAACGCGAAGTCAGAAAGTACTCTCGAAGCAAGAAAGCAAAAGAAGACTTTGATTGCTGCAGTGAGAGAAAAATTGCGGTACGAACTCATAAAAACTCTGATTTATGATATTGCATTTTAAGCACGTGATCGAACTTTAAAAAAATGAATTTTAATACGATTTAAAACAATGCATCGGTCCGTGCCTCACCGGATTTAAAATAGTGAAGCCTCCAAGTTATAGCAAAGCGTAAAAAGCGATCAAAAATAACTTTTATTTTGATAAAAATTGGAATTGTGCGAGCAAACAAAACAAAAATAAGCCCAAACCCAATAGAAAGTTTGCTAGGTATGTGAGAATCGCTATCAAGCCACGCATACCAATGCAAACGGCTAAAGAGGTTTATAAATTTGCATTTCGCCGACTAAGCACGTTTAAGTCTTTTTTTCGTTTAGTCTGAAAAATTGGCTTACAGCCTCAGGTTCGAGACGGAGCAACTTGGAATTTTTACCAAATATTTATGTAAATTGGGAGGTAAAATAATAAAGCCTCGGCCCCTATGGACAAAAACCTGATTTACTGCCATATTGCTGAACTGTTTTGTGATTGTCAACCGCGTGTAAGGCTTTTATGATTTCTGAATTAGTAATGTGTCACTTCTGTGTTATCAATCTTGATTCCTTATCTATCACAATTAAGCTGTGCAAGAAATGTAAATGTAGTTGTACTGATAAAGGGTGTCCGATAATTGACCTTTCAATGTATCACTAGCATTTGCATATTTTCCTCTTACCTTTGTATCGGCTGAATTTTTTTCACGTTGTAATTAATGTTATGGCTACTCTAACTTTGTTCGTGTCGAAGAAGTTTAAAGGATGAGTTGCAATAGCCATGACTCTACGAGATATATCTCGTGCGACCAGCAGAGTTACTGAATGTTCATTTCATAATGTTGTTTTTGTATTTTTGATATTATTTGATTCCGAGCAAAGTCTCGATGATTCTTGTAAATATATTGCGCTAAAGGGCAAGTGGAAAGCCTTCTATATTAAGTTGTTTGCATTTTCCGCGCTAAAATGCGCAATGTCTTCATGAGAGGAATGACCAAGTCACTTCTATCTGGTCGCATGTACGTAGAAAATAGCATT
Organism: Trididemnum nubilum; assembly: GCA_963965965.1. Lineage (NCBI taxonomy): Eukaryota > Metazoa > Chordata > Ascidiacea > Aplousobranchia > Didemnidae > Trididemnum > Trididemnum nubilum. The sequence continues at coordinate 35,405,262 of OZ014471.1, forward strand.
TCTACTGTCATACTGTCATATTTCAGATTTTAACGCGTTAAACATTTTATCCCCAGTTTTGGCGTTTCTACACTCTCCTTTTTTAATCCGTATCGGTTTTCTATGTTGCAATTTTTGAAAATCTGCGTTTATGTGTCGCTTTATGTCATTTTTTTGGAATAGGCTCGACTCCACATTTCTTTTTGTCGACTGATGTATATACTGGACAGCCTTTGGGGGCTTTGTCGTCTATCATATACCCATCATTCTAAGGTGAAGGTTTTGGTGACCTAGTGAACATAATTTAATATTTGTGCTTGTGTAATTGTCTGCGGTAACCGGTCATTGGCACATATCGCTCATTGCTATAGTTGGTTTTGTGTAAAGAACGCATATTGCCCGACAAAATGAATTTAATTAATATTGTCTTTGTTCTCGCTTTTCTTTGTTCACTCGCTATATATATACCGCTGCTTAACTGCTTTGCTTTATGTCGTCATTATTTCCATGAATTAATTGTTACTCTAATTGCTGTTCATAATAAACGAAAGTTGAGACTCATTGCGCGCGGACTCGCTAAAACCTCAAGTAGTTCTCATTTTTTCAATAAAACCGATTTCGAGCTGTTATCACTTCAAGTAAGGATTCAGTAGTATACTGAAAAGCAGATTCTTCTCTTCAATAAATCAACCACATTGTTTTAGGATTGGAAGTTACCAATCATGCAGCTGAGCGTTCAGTTCAGTTTGACAGTGATTATAATGAAATTTTAACGACAAATGAACACCAACGACAAAGCATACTTCAGATTGTATAACAAACACACAGGATTGTTTTTACCACATCAAAACAAACCTTTCCAAAAAACATCTGATTTTTTTCTTTTAATAAGTTTTAATTCTGTTGAAATTTGTTGAAGTTCGGTAACTCTGTTTCGTTTTAATATGATAATCTGCAAATATTGGTTTGAATTGTATTTCTTTGTTGATCAAAGGAGCTTTCCAACTTTATTGAAATCGCTGGAGCGGTCATTGTAAATTTAAGTCGAAATATTACAGTACTGTACAAGTGTACAGTAACACTGTAATTACAGTTATGCTGCAAACATTGTGCGTTGTTGCTTCATTTTTGCATTCAATGCTAGCTTTTTCACATGAACTAGGTCGATATTAAGAAAACAAACAATAAAAAATCGCGCCGTATCATAATTTATTCAAATTTTTGCAGTGGCGTTAACTTAAGCCCATATAACTGCAATCAATACGCAATCTTGAAATGAATAGCAAATTACTCCCTCAAGAGGCACTGCAGCAAAATCTCAACGTCAAAATTGAAGTTTCTTTCACTAAAAATGGTAAAATAGACACAAATTTAAAGTAATTGCATTTGAAAATAAAGAAATTACATTTTAGCCACTAGAGGGAGTTTTGCAAATAATATCACTAAAATGGCCATAACTACTGAAAGATGAAAATGCAAAGGGGCGTTTAATTGAATTACTGTTTTAAGTATACTTCAAAAGCAGCGCCCTTTAGTGTCAAAAGCCTCATTTTTTTTCAAAAGTGGGGGTCGGAAATCATTGCGTAACCTGGAAACCGTTCAACCAAACAAAAAAAAAAATTTAGTTTTGTGATCGGTATGAAAATCTGTTTCAAAAACACTGCAAAGCCATATCAAAATCGAAAAAAAAGTTAAAATATGAACAGGTTTATTGTTTCACTCGTACTCGATCAAAGGCGGTAAAATTGGTTTTTGCTTTTTTTTTCACGTAAATCATTTGTTACTCACAAAGTCTAGAACTTGCTAAAGTAGCAAAGCTTAGACAGAAAGTAGATCTTAAAGAAAAAGAGAAACTAAAACATGGAAATAAATCTTTTGATTTTAACATAACTATCACTTTGGTTATTGAATTAAAATGCCAACAGCTACTTATTCTCTTGCATTTTGTTAGGCTCGTAATTTAAAAGCAGTTCTAATGCTTGGGATTTGCTTTTATATGGGTGCTTTATTATATTTTCTGCATTAGAAAAAGTTTATAGGAACACCGGCCTTATTAATTTTCTTAAAATTTAAGAACAAATGATGAACAGTCGCAGCTTTGGTATGAAAATATGATTAAGAAAATAGGCCAAACATCAAAAAAGCAGAGCGTTTCTTCGTCTTTTTCATATTATCATTGTTGAGTTGTTTAATGACCATTTTTAAAATCATAATTAACAATCACAAATTTTAACCACGTAAACGTAAATTTAGGTCACTTTTATTTGTCCGCAAAATTTAAGCACAAATGTTGCTTAAAATTTGAAAAAATTATTAACGGTTTGAAGTTAAAATTGGCTGAATCTTGAGAAAAAATGGTGTACCGGTATTTAATAAGATTGCAGTAATTTTGTTGATAAATAATGTCGGTTTTGTATCGTTTGTTTTTTTGTTTTTTTGTTCGGTTTTTGTTCCCACTACTTTTCTAATTCTGGCTATGTAGACCGAGTCCTGACTCTTTAACAAGATTTTGTAAAAAATTGAATGAGGACACAACGAGAATCGAACACAAGCACTAAGTGACTTGTCAAGCGGCCATTACGTCATCATGGATGCTGCATTAGAAAATTTTCGATAATTTTCGCAACAATTTTTCAGCAGATTAAAGGACGAGAAAAAATTATTAGTAGAGACCAGGTTGAAATGTGTGCAAAGAAACTTCAAATATTTGCTTTTTTTCTTCAGGTTTAAATTGTGTTTGTGTTTCTTGCAATTTTGGAACTTACTAGAGTAGCAATGCTAAGTAATTAATGATACAGAACGCAGAACTTTAAAAGGAAAAGGAACTAAAACGATGGAACTTAAACTTTAGATTTCAACAAAACTATCATTTTCATCAATGTATTAGAATTCCAACTTCTTTAACAAGCCTTTAACAAGCCTTTAACAAGCCTTAGTGAGTCTTGTAATTTAATTGCAGTTTTATTGTTTGGGATTTTCCTTCTGTATAGTATTAGAGAATGGATTAATGCTAAAAGAAATGTAGTCTTTTTTCTTTTTTTCTCTCTGTTCTTCGGAACTATGTTGCCCAAACACCAACTCCTACGCAAGGTTTAGCAAAAAAGAATAAAGAACACAACGCGAATCGAAAACGAGTATCACGTGATTTGTTAAGCTCACACTTTAGCATTCGGCTACAGAAACAATGACTATAATCTCTTTAGATAGCGTATTCAGTTTCTCAAACTAGAAAAAAACAACTAAATTGTAGTTACTTTGCACTTGCAAATGGCGCAGCGGCAAGTAAGGGAATTCAAACTCATAAAAGCGAAGGTTTGATTTTTTGCCGGTGCAAATTCGGAAAGTGCGTGTAAAAAATTGTGTTGAAAAAATTGTCTTATGTTTTTCCGAATTTCTCTTCGTCATGTTGAAAAAATAAACATGTTTTTTTGTTTTGGGTACTATATTCTTGAATAAATGTTGTACACATATAATTACCTGTAAATACCAGTAATGATTAGCCCGATATCGTTACTGATGCTAAGATACACACAAGACCTAAATAAGCATGCCAGCAGCATAATCTGTGAATTATTCTTGGGGGCTATAGTTTTCTATATATCGGTTTTTGAACTAAAAAAAAATGTGAAATTCGCAAAATATAATGGAGTACAAAAAGTAACATGTAACAATCATATGCATTTAATTGAGGAACGGTATATTATAAACACAAGACATACACTAGTTATTTTTAAACACATTTCATTTTTATAAAACCTGTAAATTTATAATCGAGACTACCTGTTTTTAAATTTTACAAATTTTCATCTTTATTTGTTTTTAATTTTTTCTTCAATTTTTTTGGAGATCTCAAATTCATTTTTGTTTGGTTAAAAGTTATCTTTTGTCGTTGATTTTGATTATCAAAATAACATTCCTTACGCAAATTAATTATGGATATACAGAAAAAGCCAAGAAAGCTTCTACGATTTAATACAAAAGCGTTGTAATTTTATGCATTTGACCGTTGCTATAAATTTCAAATTTCATGCCAAAGCTGGCATTGTTCTTAAATAATTGTTCTTAAATTTTATGCAAAATGAGCTTCGTATATCTTTTAAACAAAAGAAGAGTGCAGAGTATTTTAGATTTTCTTTTAATGTTAATCAAACTTCCTACATTTTACTCTGAACATTTTTCACCGATTCAAAAGGTGCTCAATGTGGCGGGAACTAAAAAGTTCATCACAACAAGTATGACGATTCCGAAAACGGATAAAGTCTTGCAAATCTAATTTTTAAACTTCCCCTTTTTAGGTTAAAAGCTATGAGCAATGATGAGTGTTGCAATGAGAAAGAGGAGCGACAAACACGGAACAAAACTGCTATTCGAACTTAGGATAAATTTTCTGGAAAAAACATAAACTGATCGCTGCTTATAAGTAAGTAGTACATTTTCTCATTTTTATCAGAATGAATGCACTGTTACAGTCTTTACTGCAATGTACTACTAACTTATAAGCAGTGATCAATTTATCTATTTTTTCTAGAAAATTTATCCTAAGTTGAAATTAAAAGTTTATGTTCCATGTTTGTTGGTCGTTTCTCTCTCTTATTGCAACACCTATCATTGCTCATAATTTTTGACCTAAAAAGGGGAAGTTTAAAAATTAGTTTTTCAAACCTTTAACTTACTGTTTCATTTGCTGCACCAAGTACTCTAACCAGAAAAGATGTTTTCCTTAAGTAAATTTTTCTTTTCAATTTCTCTTTTCTTATAAGTGATGAAACAATTTAACTTAATATCGTTCTCCTTTTGATGTTATAAAATTTGAGAAAATTTTAGATAAAAAAACATAAATGTTTGGTACGGTGTAAGAATGTTTAGCAACTCTTGTAAAAGTTTAGCCATTCTAAACGAAATATTTTCTGGCATTGTTAAGTTAATGCAATTTATTGCACTAAATTTATTTCCTTTAACGGAATGAGCTTGTCGGTCCATCAATAACTCTGCCTTGGCACAACCCGAAGACTCGATGTTCGTATGAGGACCAAAGCAATTTAGCAAAGAGGCTTGTGGCTGACAATTATATCATTTATTTTCCGTGGATCTGCCTGATACGTTAACGCGATCATCAGGAGAATATAGATTTTATTCAAATAGAAGTTGTATTTTAATAAGAGCTACTTTCACGATAATTGCGGTAACGCGTAAAACATGTTTGTAGAATAGAAATACTCAGCCATTAACGTGTTCTTTCGCATCTACTGTGAAATATTTTCCTGATGAAACCAACAAGAATTGACGAACAAAACGTTACCTTTGGCGTGAATACTTATAACAGTTCATACAAATATAGCACTATAAAATATTGGGAAGTTTAATAAGAATCATACGCAAAACATTAAAACAAGATTAAAATTTCTAACACTAGCAATACACAAGTACTATTATAATGATTATGACCATGCCTACTGCACTTTTGATTTTACGTTCGTTGCTGTGTTTTTATAATTGTACGTGATTTACACAAGATCTGTTTCAAACAATATATCAACACTTGAATTGAACTTAGCCATACGCTTACTGAAATATAAACAACCATAAATGAACGAACTGGACAAGCAATGGATGTCACAGTTCATCACTGGGGTTGATGCTGCTTTGAGCTTATTGTACTGCAATGGTGGAAATTCAGATTCAGTTATTGCTTAGGTCACTCTGTTTTCAGGTTTGAAGAGGATAGTGCAAGATAACCGGCCACTACTACTTTGGATTTCGACTAAGGGGCGAGTTTCGAAATGATGTCATTTAAATGGCGCACAAAAATTTGGTTTTTTTATTTTTATTTTAAAACAGATTTACATGCACCGTGTCTCTAGCCATAACGATCAATGCTTACTGCATCATTTTTTGCAATATCAAAGTTTTGTTCGCAAGCCACTAAGTTAAAAAAATTAATGCAGTTTTAATTTAAGAAGCACCCCAAGCATTAAACTGATTGTATTAGTACATTAGTCTTTTGAAGTCAATTTGAATCATCTGAGCCGAATCGAGCTAATGGCGGAAATTAAGTCTCTAGTTTAAAACTCGGACTAACTGTAATTCTAACTACATTTTATTCACCAATTTGTCTTGGCCAGAGACAGTGAAGAGAGCTTTCTGTCTTCGAGTCAAGCTGCGACCCACCCACCTTTATACCACACGCGGTGGAGGCTTCACATTATTCCTTTCAATGCTGAACGCCAAGCAGTAGAGCTGTGAATGCCAATTTTTATAGTCTTTGGTTTGACCCGACCGGGAATCAAACCCAGATCAACCGTTTCAGTTACAGACGCATTATCCGCTTGACCACTCATCGGTTAAAAACTTCCCTTACTCTTAACTCCTCAAATTTTACTGCTAAAATATGTTTTGGAAGCCAAATTAGTTTTTCCATACTCAAATTAATGAAAAGATTTAAATACAGTTCGAGCGGATATTTCGAAACTTTTCCGCAGCATTATTGATGACAGATTTTTTTTTTTCTATTATTTAATGGAGCTCTCCTATTATTACTGTGTTATTGCACGGGTAGAGCTAAATTACGGATGCATGTTACTGATATCGCCTGAACTGTTACAACTTTGGAAAGCCCCCGAAATCAAATCGTACAATTTTCACCAAAATCGGTCGTGACGTCATTAACACAAGATAGATTTCGTAAAATATTTAGATGTACATCAACCCACATCACAAATTTCGTATTTCTATCGACTTTGATTCAGATTTAGGTAGAGGCATTTCCCCAATGTAATATGAGTTGGACAAATTTGCAGGGTAAAGTAAGGTTAAAACATCTTTAAAAAGGGAAAGGTAAAAGGTAATTCGAAAGGCGTCACATCTGGCCTTGGAGAAGTTTCTCTTCGAGGCAACAAAGTGGGGACATTGGAGCAGTTGTTGTGGCTCTCACAAAGGGTGCACAACAGAAATTAAATATCAACAAAAAATCAGTGAAAACAACAAAATAAATCATTAAATTTTCCTGAAATGCAAAATTGCTTGCCAGCTTTGAATTTGCTTTCACATTTTTATGAGAATTACAAAATTGACTTGTTCGCAATCTTCTAAGAGTGAAAACTAATATGCTTGCAAACAGTGCACTATATGCTTACTATTTATTTATTTATTTATTTATTGATTTATTATTATCGTTTTGTATTTAAAGGCGGTGAATCATCCAGCCAATTCCGGTGGTTTACAATAGCTAAAATTGAACTATAATTTTTGATATTTTTTGTTTTGATTTTGGGACTGCGGTTGCAAAGATATTCAACAAATACAAAAAGATGTCCCCCGGAAAAAAGTTTTTGGAAACTCGGAGTTTTGTTCTTACCGCCAAAACCACAGTAGGCCTAACGGTTTAGAGAACTGTGGTAGGCCTAATAGTTTAGAGATAGTTTATTTCTAAATAGTTTAGGCCTAACTATCTCTAAACTATTACCGGTAGGCCTAAATAGTTTATAGATAGTTAGGCCTAATAGTTTAATAAGATTACAGTAGGCCTAGTAGTCTAGAGAACTGTGGTTTTGGCGGGAAGATTACAACTCAGAGTTTCTAATAACTTTTTTCGGGGGGACATCTTTTTGTATTTGTAGAATATCTTTGCAAACGCAGCCCCATAATCCAAACATAAAATATCAAAAATTATAGCTCAATTTTAGCTTTTGTAAACCACCGGAATTGGCTGGATAATTCACCGCCTTTAATATTTTTTTGTTTATCAAGCCGTTTGAATTTGTATTCAAATTTATACTCAAATTTGGGTCGACTAACTGCATGGAAGTTCGGATGTCACGGTAACGGACTTCCTCGAAATGAGTTGCTTGTGTTTTTCAGTATAGGTACGATAAATAGGTTTGGTGTTTTAACAGTTGCTTGGCTTGTACACCCAACGATAACAAATCTAATAAATTGCCCTAACCAAGATTTTTGTTTTTTGAGACTTCGGGGACAAAAAAATATTTTGACTGGCATGTTATAAATTTCGGTAGATTAAAAAACAAATAAGAATATTGTGCTTAGGCGTTGATTGTATAGCAGTAATAATTTTGCATATTAATTGGGTTATCAATTGAATGGATAAAAAATTGTAATCCAAACAATGGTTTAATACGGTTCCAATCGCTTACTAGCTGCTTCTCCAAAGCAAATATTGTTGCAATATTTTCAAATTAATTCCAAGCTTTTAGCGCGGAACTGCATGTATATAAAGAGAATAAGGTAAGATTTTAACTTTAACATACTTCTATCTGTTGAAATTTGCATTAAACTCGAATTTATTTATCTAAATTAAAACAAAAACGTTGAGCTGGAACATTTGGAACTGAACTTGTAACCAAGAGTTTTTAAATATCATTTCCAGTACTTTGAAAATTTGTTCAAAATGCAGCTTAGCTCTATTTTGATTGGCTAATAACTTGGCAAGACAAGCTTCAATAGATAAGTTCTTATTTTTTGCTGTATTGTCAAAGTTTGAAACAAAATTTTGCAGGAAAACGACAAATATGTCAATGCTTTCCAGAGAAACTACAAATTCAAAAAAGGTTAGGTTTGTTGTTTCAAGTGAAGGAAGGACAAGTACGATCAAGCATTTAATCAAAAGTTATTCACGGAGTGCAGGTGGGTTATGCTTTTGTTCAACTTGAGCATCAGGTGGAGAAGGCGACGTGCATACTTTGGTAAAAAAGTCGTTTTCAACTATAGTATGATTTTGAGCAGAGTTTACTTCATTTGTTTTAATACAGTATGGGGATGTGCTACAACTATATAACTGGTATGGCAATCAATCAATAGCTTTTCGAAAGAATGATTTTTGGCTAAAACAACCAAAAATATTTAAGATGCAATTACGTAATCAGACAGGTAGTTAGTGGCGTAATCACCCTTGCAAAAAGTGTTCAATATCATTAAAAAATAGGCGGAGTAAGTAGTTTTCCAACATATTATAGACAGAATGTATTCACTAACATTGAATTCCCTCCTCACCCTAAACATTTTTATTTTCAAGAAATTGCTAAAACTTTTTTTTGATTTTGACCATGGCTTCAGTAAGATGACGCTGTCTCTTTAGCATATCCCACTGTCAGGTTCGATCTGCAACACTGTGCGTAAAATGGTAAGCGTACAAGCGTATTCGCTATTCTTAGTTCATTTTAACCAACAATCAGTTTGCAAGCTGATTAGGCGGTACGTAGGGCGAACTAAATTTTTTAAGGCTTGGTTTACTCTTGGAGCAAAATCTTGAGCGCACAAGCGTATCTTTTGTTTATTTCAACCAACTCCAGTTTGTACAACCAAACTTTTGATTAAAATAAGCCAAAAATATGTTTATACGTGATTTTAAGCTCAGTGTAGATCAAGCCAAATAAGCTTTCAAAAACAAATATTTTGGTTTCAGAATTTGATATACCTTCACCATCTTGGCTGATGTTGTATGGTATTTTGCTACGTTTGAAGTTCGATCTGCGTATTTCAAAGATCTCGGATTTCCGACAGGACATCTTTAAGTCATCATTACGATTTACACGTATTTTGGTACAACGTTGGTAACATACGTTTTTTCACAAACTTGTTGATCATGTGGATATCGAAACACCAGAAGGCGTTCATCGATCAAATTTTATGAATTGTAACGTTGACTTTAGATTTAAGCTAATTCAATTGGCAAGCTTAAACAACTATACTACTGTAAGTTCCTGGAAGAGCGTAAATCTTAATTCCATCAAATATCAATTACTTTTAACCTGTTGTGCTATACATGACAGACAGGTAGTTCTCAAATTGCAGAAATTCATCTTCATTAAAAACAGCAGAGTAGTGTAGTTTTGCACTTGAAAGATGCCGAACAAATTTAAAGAGTAAATTTTCAGAATTTTTTGAGCAATTCTCATGTATCTTAAAATTTTTCAAAATCAACTTTTTAAACCTATCGGATGCTCTTTCATCCAATTGCAATACCGTAGCGGTTACAGCTTGAATGAAAACAAATCTCTTGCGATGCAGCTTAACCATATTTAACACAGGTAGAGGGTCCAAGAATTCTCTTTCACAGTTAAACTCTGATAAGCCACTTCAGAAAAAATTTGCTTCGAACTAACTTGACTTTGAGTCAAATATTTAGCAATAACGCCGGAAAATTGGAAATTGGTAAGAGGAGGTTTTCTCATTTTGAGATTTGTTGAAGCCACTTTACAAAAATTTAGGCAATTTTCGCACCATATTTGACATATCTTATAATGATGTTCAAGACGTTTTGAGACTTGTAGAGCAAAACTTGAACCGTCTTTGGCTTTAAAATTTGAATCGCTTATATAAGGATTTGAATAATTTGGATAAAATCTTCTGGATTGTGACATGGCCAATAACCAACATAAATTTTGTCGAAATAATCAACTCGTGTTCTACGACTAAAGTGGGTATTGTGATATCACAATGACGATTGTTCATTGGGTTGAGTCTTCTGACCGAGTTTACGGTTTGACGCAATACTGTATTAGCTGCGAAATGCAAGCGAGTTACGTTCTTTTTACTCGAAGGCTTTTTAAAATGATTCAAATCTTCTGTTGTTGCTTATTCGCAAATCCTGGACATACAGTATTGTTCGAATTAATTGCATCACTGCAGTTTTTAAGTAAATTTTTGCTTTTCTTCCTCAATTAACGCTCTAAAAGAATTTAAACGTTTTGGTGTGATATTAATTCATTTCTAGATGATGTCACATCTTTACTTTGTGACGTCATAGTTCTTATTATTTTCTTAATAATCTTCATAAAGAGTCTTTTAGCATTGAAGCTAGCTGGTGTTTACACGTGGTAATTTTGTGACTTTATCTTCAACGATGTCAGATACAACCCCGAGAAAGCGAGCGTCTATTCTTAGTTTATGGGAGCACGCTGAGCTCTCGCAAAGAGAGATTGCAAGGCGTTTAAATATAAACCAATCCACTGTTTCTCGGCTGATAAAAACAGGTTACCAAAACTGGGTCAGCAACACCACAGAGGAAAGGAAAATGCGGAAGGAAGCGCAAAACAACCTTGAGAGATGATACTTTCCTAATGAGGCAGAGCAAGTTGAAACTGAGAAAAACCAGCTTCGATTTGCGAAGAGACTTAGCGTTTACTGGAACCGAGATTAGTGCAAGTGCAGTGAGAAAGCATCTTATCATGGGAGGAAGGAAAGCCATTAGGTGAGTCAAAAAGCAGCTGTTGACCGACAAATTGAAAAAGAAAAGACATAAATGGCCAAGAAGCACAAAAGCTAATCTGCAGAACATTGGAAAAACGTCATGTTCACTGATGAAAGCCACTTTTTTGTGAAAGGCAAACACAATCAATTTGTTCGAAAGAGTGCTGGAGAAAGATTGTCAGCTTCTCACATCAACTACTCAGTCAAACATTCGCAGAAGAAGACGTTCTGGGGGAGAAGACGTACTTGGAAAGGCGTCGGGTCTCTGGTTCCTGTGGAAGGAATGATGAACACTGACCGATATATTGATGTTTTGAGGCGAAGAGCATTTCTAGATTTAAAAAGGGTGTTTCCAGATGAAAACGGAATTTTTCAACAAGATTTGGCACCATGCCATTCCTCAACAAAACCACTCAAGTTTTTCCTTAAAATAAAGTTCAAGTATTAGAATGACCAGGAAACTCTTCCGATTTAAATCCTATTGAAAATCTTTGGGGAATAATCAAGTCTCGGTTGAGGAAAATGGACTGCACCACCATCCGTAAGCTTGTGGAGGCAATAATTAAGGTGTGGTACCATGATAGAGAGATAGCGGAGAAGTGCAAAAGATTGGTGGAATCGATGCCAAATCGTGTTAATGACCTACTGAATGCTCGTGGAGGTCACATCAAATATTAATTCAAGCATATTTGTTGATTTCGAGCTGTCATATGCTGTGCCTTTTTGATGAAAGAAATGAAAAATGCAACATCTATCAGCATGTGATGTCTCTTTGCTAAGTAATTCATTAGCAGGTGGCATCTTTTATGATCTCGTTTATACCAGCCTGGCCTCAAGTGGTAGTCATTTAAACAAAGTTAAACAACATTTCAGGAAGAATGCTACCAATATATTAATAAGAATTTCAATATGAATCCTCTTAAGCACGTATAAAGTAAGTCTTGACGTCACAAATGCAATGACGTCATCATTTTTAACGTCATATCAACTTACACCAACTTACTTAAAAAAAATATAGCCATAGAATTTTTTCAGATTGACCCTATCTAAAGTATTACCGAAATTTCTTAAAAAATGACAGTGATGCAATTAATTCGAACAATACTGTACATAGCCGCCTACTAACAGGCTAACAGCAACCACTGTAACCAACGCTTCAAATAAGAAACTGCCCTGTGCAACTGTGTTGTGCTAATTTTAAAAGGCAAATCACACAAACATTATAAAAGCAACGTGAGGTAAAGTAATTCTTTAGTAAATGAAGTTAGAATTAAATCGTTTGCGGCGTACTGATTTAAAATTTTTAATAAACAATTTTGGCAATGACATCATAAATCTGACAATCACTAATTATGCTATTGTGATTTTTGTAAATTTTGAAGCTTAATGTATTGAATCTTGGACAGTTCCAGCAAAGAATTATGGTAGTAATTCGCGATGATCATCTTTCAGAGATGCAGAACCAAAATTTTGCATTTATAACTTTGGCAAAATATTGTTTTGTGGAGTGAGTAAAAATTCATTTAAATTGTACCATTGTTGAAACAGCAACTTTAAAAAACGTTTATCTCCCTCAACTTCAAGAACCAGATGAAAACGCTGATAAAACTGAAGCGGAAGCTCAGCTATCGTGTCATCAACTCATCAAGTTTCCTAATTTCAAAAAGCAAAGAAACCAGCCTAAATATATTTTTAACCAACTTTTTATGGCATTCAAAAAGTACCGCAGAACCGCAAAATTCGGTCAAATTTGTAAGTTAGCAATTTTAAACATTTTTTTTCCAAAATTATTACCGATGCTAAATCTTCAAAATCTACGGATTATAACTTGAAAGCATAACACGGATTAACAAAACTTTAGGAGATTTTTTACAACTGTTAGGTGGCACTTCACTCACATATCTGCCTTCTCAATAATGAAAATTTATGTTGTGGAAACTTTATGTTGAAAATCTGCTGTGCAACTTCCGAATTTAGGAGAAGAATTAGAAAATATGGCAGGACAACTTGCTATTTTTTGCAAGATAACTTAAGGATTACATCTCTGAACTCGCAAATTCAGTTTATTTTATTCTAATAGAGCAAGTTTAACGATATTGAAGATAGAAACTATGATGATGCGCACATTACTGAATGGAATTCAGTCCATTCAGATCAGAATTTTTTTTGCTCAGTTTTCTCTTAGTCGAAAGAGTTGGACAAATCTAAAAACTAACTTCACCAAATTTGAGCTTTTTACGACCTTGCGTCCCTGAGATACAACAGATTCTATTTTCTTTCAAAAAGGCTTTTTCCACTTGGAAATTTTGCTAGGGTTGCAATTTAGAAACTAAACTTCAAAAAGTTACTGCATGTTTCTAATTTTCAATAAATTTTTTGAGGCAGAGTTATTGTCAAGTAAAGATTCGATCAGAACTGCAAAATTACCTGCTATTCAATAAACGTAATTCAACTTTCCTAAAGTTAATCTTCTGTCATAATAATGACAAAATGGCAGCACCGAAGTAAGAGGAAAATTGTTACTTTTGAACTGCAATACTTTGGCAACGGTGAGACGTAGAAATTTAAATTTTGAAAATGCATTTTAGGCTTATCCCAACATTTTGATCAACTGTGAAAGCTTGACTTGAATGTCTTTTCAAAGTCAGTCCACTTTGGTGCAGACGAACATTGATATATTTGGGCCATATTTTGCAATTCCAATTTTTGAAGTTTTAAATTAATGATTTCGTCACAAAATACAAATTTAAGCCGGATATTGTTTTACAAATTGAAAAAATACAAAAACATGCTCTTATAATGTGGAATGTACTTATCATCAACCAATTATGATTCAGTGTCAAGTGTCTCTTATTAAAATGATGATGACTCTTGATTAAATCGATTCATTTATCACTTTTGAAATTTGTCGCGTTGTAATAAATGTTGAAAACTTATTAACTCTCATAAACAAAACCATATAGTTTATAGCTACAGTAGCAGCTAGTTCTTCAGTTGAATTGAAGCAATACCCCGGTACCGTTTTTGCATTTTTATACAATAAAAAATGATGATTTAAAAAAAACGGTTGCAAAGGAACTGAATCGTTCTTTCATAACAATAAGTAAATTTTAGTTTAAGCTGTCTGTTCTTAAATTTTTACGAATTTTCAGCCTCATTTGTTCTTAAATTCTGATAAAAAATAAAAGGACACCAATTTATTCGAGCTTAGTTAAACGTTTTTTTTGGAACCAGTTTTTGTTTTTCAATATTTCAATATAGAAAAGGCAAAGATAGATCTGCTAGCTACGTATACATTTTTAGCTACTGTATAATACATGGTAGTACTTTTAGTTTTATGCTCATAAATCATAATAACTAATCCAAACTCACGGATTTTGCTGAAAATTTGCTATGATCACAAGAAAAATAATCAAAATTAAACGACTTTGTACAGTAATCAGAGGTGGGCAGTAACTAGTTACTATTGTTAACTAGTTACTGTAACTAGTTACTTTTCTAGTAATTGTAACTCAGTTACTTTTTCACAAAAGTAAGGAAAGTGGGAACTAGTTACTATTTGGAGACATTAAAAAAATAATAAAAATACTAGTTACAGTTACTTTTAGTTTTGGTCCTGTTAAAAAAGATTTTTAATCGTTAGATTTTGATGAAACGCTTCAATGTAATCCCTGTTGGCGCTACAGATTACGGATTTTTTATTGTGCACTAACGTGGCAACCCTAACCATTCTGCGAGAAAATATTACAACGTTTTTAAATTAAAGACCTCCTTTTAACGATATAATAAGTTACATTCTAATATCTTTCCTTTAAGCATTGTTTTGATTGCGTAATTTTTACCAATAGCGTGTAGTGTTCGTTCAGCAGATAACATTGTTGTTAATATAGCCACTTTACCCCTTTTGTTGCTTTTCATTTTGAAAAGACATTTTAAAACACAAAGACAGCATGGGCAAAGACATTTTGAAACCCAAATGTTCTGGTCTCATTGATGATCATTTTGAGATGTTTGCTTTCTTGAAAGGCAATTGAATAAAGTTCATCAATGCGTTACGGGTATATTTTTGTTATAACAACAGCAACAATAGCCGTAAGTAGAAATGGGCAAGATCACCACCTTTTGGTGATCTTGAAGATCAAGATTAGATCATCCAAAAAATGTGATCTTGAAGATCAAAGTTCAGATTACGCAAACACTGTGATCTTGAAGATCAAGAATGTGATCTTGAAGATCAAGATCGTGATCTCAAAGATCAAGATCACTTTACTTTTAGTACTCAAAGAGAGGTAGTATAGTGATGATGGGGAAGGGGGTAAGCTATAAATGTTAAATGTTGTATCAATATTGACTATCAATGGGCAATAGCAGAGCTGATTTTCGCTGATAACGTAAGACATTTGACACTTACAAACTTTTTGCAGCTATTTTACTAGTTTAAATAATCACGAAAACCCTTTTAGGTTACTTTTGCTAGTTTTGAATAGCAATAACGAAATTCAAGAACAAAATCAAGAACAATACCGATCAGTGGTCGAATGGATAGACCGATCAGTGGTCAAGTGGATAGAGCGTCTGCTACTAAAGCGGTAGACTCGGGTTCGATTCCCGGTCGGGTCAAACCAAAGACTACAAAAATTGGTATTCACAGCTTCCCTGCTTGACGTTCAGCAATTAAAGGGACAGTATGAAGCCTCCACCGTGTGTGGTAGACAGGTGGGCAGGTGTCAGCTTGACTTGAAGACCGAAAGGTCCGTTTGCTGTCTCCTGGCCAAGGTAACTTGGTGAATAAAACGTAATTACAATTACAATCAAATCAAAAATGTCAAATCTTCATCATACTCGCTTTAATACCCTTTATTGGTGGCGCGAGTTCGCGGGGTCTATCTCCGCTCCAAAGCGCCACAGGCACACAATTTAACGTCGCAACAGTGGCGGGCCATTGGAAACTTGTGTTAGATTTGATCGATGCGGGAATCGAACCCGGTCTCCCGCACAAGATTCGCCATTGAAGCCATACGCGTTTGCCGCTCTGCCATCCCATCGGTCAAGAACAAAATTCTTTTTCTTGAAATTGTACATTTTATGACATCGTAGATCATAGACAGTAAACTAAAAGCATTTTTTTGGACTCCATTCCACTCCTTCCATTAAACTCCACTCCAGTTTAGACTCCATTCCGTGTCGGAGCCATAAAATAGCTTCAAAATATCACATAACCTGGCCTCGGCTTTGCTTACCCTACGCGACATTTAAAAATAAAAGTGATCTTAATCTTCAAGATCAAGATCACACAAAAAATGTGATCTTGAAGATCAAGATCAGATCATTAAAATAATGTGATCTTGAAGATCAAGATCCAACCCGTCTCTGGCTATAAGCAGCTTGTGCAGAAGCACCGCATGAAAATTAGAAAATGAATAGAGAATATCGATGCCAAAGTACAAAATCAACATTTTCGATACTTCATTCATACCGGTAATTAAGTTTATTAAAAGTAACTGTAACTCTAACTAGTTATTTTTTTAAAATGGTAACTGTTTACTTTTTTGCCATGTAACTCTAACTGTAACTCAGTTACTTTTGCAAAGTAACTTGCCCACCACTGACAGTAATGTACTGTAGGTTATAATAGTAATAAGTAGCCTATACATCTGAATAATCTGTAACGCCTGAGGAGAAGTTAATTAAATTTTTGGCGATGATGCAATGCTAAAGTTGAATAAAAAACCATTCATGAAGATTCAGAAAAATTTTGTTCAAAAAGAAAACAAAACAATATTGTTACGGTTTTGTGGGTGCCTGGAACATTTTGTAAAAAGATTCAAGATATCTTTCTTTATTGTTTCGATTTTGTTGTTGACAGGTGAGTTTTTTTATTTTTTAAATGGTACAGCACCAGTGGCGGATTCGAAGGGTCCAGGGGGTCCGCTACCTTCTGCTTAAACCGGAGAAATAAAAAAAAACAAAACTTGTAACGCATAAAATTCATTGCAATATCTGGGGTTATTCTCGGCTAGACTTAGTAGTAAAAAACGCGGTGCAGATGGGGTGGGGAGGAAGAACATTTTCAAAATTTTTTTTTTTAACTGCAAACAAATTAGATTAAAACTTGCAATTTTTATTTGATTTTATGATTAACCGACTTGTAATAAAATGGCTAAAAGTTTACCATCAGCCACCGCCCTCGTAGCCCATGTACACAGTAAGTTTTTTCATGTTTTTACACTATTAATTTCCATGCCACATTTTAAAAGCATTGATTTAAGCAAAATAGGCCTAAAAATTAAGTTATTTTTGCTAAAAAATTGCAAAATTTCTGAGCACTAGGGGCTCCGCCTCTAAGCCCATTGCCCCCGGCGGTTTCGGGCGTTGCCCCCCAACCCCCAGCCTTCGGCAACTGGGGATACAAAAATTTATTTCGGAACAACACTTCGCGGTAGAGTGCATCTAAAGCTATTAAACTAAAATGGAAAATCGCACAAAAACGTTTGCAAAAAATTATATCTTGAGCAGACTCCTACTGCAAAAATTTCTGGGTCCGCCACTTGTAACAACTGCCAAACCTGTATTTAATTGTGTGATTTTTTGAACCAGTTTTACTGCGACTTAAGCGACAACGACCATCGCTTCGATTTAGTCATCTGTCTAGCTCAGAGTTGTAAGTCGAGCCGGGCTTTTCGGGTCGGGTTCGGGCCTAAAGTTGACAAAAATTTCGGGCTTAAATCGGGCTTGAGACGTACTCTTTGGCTTCGGAGCATAAAAATATAATCAAAATACCTCGGCAACATTGCTAAATTTTTCAGACCTTAGTTAACTTTCGGTTTTTTTCGGGCATGATTTGGGCTTCAAATTAGTTTTCGGGTTCGGGCCAGGTTCGGCCTGAACTAGTCGGCCCATTTACAACTCTGGTCTAGCTAGACCAAAACAGAGCGCAGTTTGGGTTCTGTTTGCAAGATTATTATTGAAGTAAAATACCAGATTATCACTGGCGATGGTAAGACACTGGTCGACCATAATGGTTATAGGCATAGATAGGCAAGTTAATGCAAAACGTTAGCTTCGTTAACCACTAGTCCGTTAACAAACTTCACACCTCCGTTAACGTTAATCCGTTAGTTTCAGCTTTAATTAACGTAAGTTAATAAAGTCCGTTAATCCGTTAACATTTTGCGTGTAATTTACATTTCGTTTTATTCACTCGCTTCTAGAACACGTATTGACGCTGTTGAGCTGATTGTAAGGAAATATTTATTGCTATGGTGGTCTTTTTGTGTTTTGAAAGATACATTTTACAGTCTAATATAATTTCAAGATAAAAACAAGTTCAAATGCAAAACGAAGCTGCAAGATATTAACGACAAAACCTTAACGGAAGTTAACAGAACTTAACGGAAGTTACTTTAGTCCGTTAACAGCACTTAACGGAAGTTAATTTAGTCCGTTAACATGAAAAAACTTTTTAACGGATTAACGAGTTAATGAAAAAGTTAGCTTCGTTATTAACGGATTAACGATTAACGGACTTGTGCCCACCTATGGTTATAGGCGTTTTTTTCCAAGGTAAAAATGATACGTTGCCATATCGGGCGAACCATTGCCTTCAATCTATTTAGATGTTTATTAAAACTAGTGTTGAAGAATTAGAAGTTCAGAAACTCTGAGATTTTCTAAAACCAAGCACAGTGTTTCCAATAAGCCACATACTGCATCCATAACCGAACAAATAAGCTATGATTTTGCAACGGGAGCAAAAAAAGGGAACAATGGGAGCAACATTAGGAGCAAAAAAGGAGAAAATATGCTCCCTGCTCTCTCAACGCTGGATGTACTGTACATTTTGGCGTATGTAATCGCCTTATTCTCAATGTACGAGGTGTGTCAGGTAACATTAGAGTCTTTTCGCAAAGCTTTATTTGTGCAGTAATTTTTTTTCTTCATAGAAAGCTCCAAGACCGGCCAGTTGGTCGAGCAGTAATGCGTTGCCTCTGGAGCGGGAGGTCCAAAGTTTATATCTCGGACCGGTCAAATCGGACACAGTGTTGCCAACGGCTCGCCACCGTTGCATTATTTCCTCGAAAGAAGTTGCATTATCCAGGCGCAATAACGTGGAGATGGGCCTCACAAACTGGTTACACGCTTCGGCGTATTACAGCGATTATACTGAAAGATTTGATTTGATTAGAACGCCACAGTAGAGCTTGGTAAATAATAATTAACTAATCAATTTGACAAACCTGATTTTTCAGAAACTATTTCTCCTGCGCATTCTCAATCTTGCGGAAAACAACTGGAGGAACTTACGGGAAGTTTATCGCACGAAGAGTATCCGGACGATTACTCTCCCAACGCCAATTGCCAGTGGACCACCATAGCTCGTGAGAAAGACACGGTTTTCATTGATTTTGAGCTACTGGATGTGGAAGCAGATAGAGATGGCGGGTGTACTTATGACTATGTCAGGTATGCTCATTGCTCATTATCTTAAATATTTTAGTCCAGGGGATTCCAAACTTTTTGAGGAGCGAGCCGTAGTGGATTAGAGCGGGCCACACAATCAGCGCCTGCTCCAACTTTAGAAAATGTTTTTTTGGTGAGAATTGATGCAAAAGCTGGCGAAAATTTACGTGGAGAGCAAAAAAGATCTTTACCGTATTTTGGTATGATTTTTGCCGTAATTTTAGGTGGCAATCGAACGAAACAAAAGAAAATTGATTTGATTGAGTTGGTTTGTTGCAAAATTTCTCTGCTGGTTTATTTCAAAACCACCGGCGGGCAGCAAAACTAGCTTATTTGATGCGGCTCGAATAACGGGCTTTGGGCACCCCTGATTTCGTCATTTATTCGTAACAACAGCAACATCTACTACACGCACGCAGCAGCAATCTGTCTGTTTATTACGTGCTGATACTCTGGCACTAGTTGAAGTCTGGAATTGTTGCGTCAGTATAATGTTTTTGCCCACTCCTTTGGGGAATTTTTGCCCCTCCTGTGTAAAATAGCATTAAACAAGTGTCTTAATTGTTTATGGTTGCTGCCCAATGCCCTTCTATTTAGTAATTTCTGATCTTTTGGTACAATTTCTTAACTGTACTCATGTCCAGTACCATCGTCAGAGGAAACAAAGTGAGGGGGCAACAGCCGAAATGAGGAGGCAATAAAATAGACTGCAATTTCGCATATTAAAACTGATCTTGTACGATTAGCACTTGTGCGCAATTTAAAAAATTTTTAAAGTTCTTTATTCAAGTCTAAAGAAGAGATATATAAGGCTGCCGGCGTTTCATAGCTTTTTTCTTCTTCGGCTATAATCGCTTGAAAAATCTATCTGCAGAAGTAAGTGATAGTAACCAATACAATCTTGAGTGTGCTCTAAAAAAATGAACACAGCTGAAAACAAACAAGAATAACTGTATGTTTGAATCAACGTTAGGATTAAACGTTATTTTATTATTAGTTTTGCATCATTGTCTATTATTGTCTCGTCGTTACGTGATGTTCCAAAAATGTTTTCAGTAAACCGAAACGGGGGGCGTGCGTCAGTTAGGGGGGCAAGGCCCCTTTGCACCCCTTAGCTACAGCACTGCTTTTATCTCCATCAACGTAACAAACAAATCAGTTAAGATACAAATGCATAACAGTAGAACATTCTACAGAGAAGTAATCAACATAAAGTTACTTTTTTTTTTAGCATAAAGTTTCCCGCAGAAAATAACCCCGAAAAATTTTGTGGCCTGGCCAGAAGCCGGGATCCCAACAAAGAAATTAAAACGAACGGAACCGGAGGACCAATCATAAAGTTCGTATCTGACGACAGCGTACAACATCCAGGCTTTCTTTTTCATTACAGAAGTAAATAATTGTAGGTTAATTCTTTTTTCAAATTGCTTTATTGCTTGGCCTGGAATAGCAAAGCGATTATGACGTTTGTTTGAGTCTTACAGCCAGCTTACCTCAACTACTGACGGTTAAAGCTAATATATGCAGCTCCCTATATCAGTCCTGTCATTGATTACACGTTCCTGTAATGCCAAACGTTAACCAGTAAAGCAAAAAAGCTTGCATAATTTGATTTAAAGATACTGCTCAGGATCAGTTTTATTGAAGAAATGAGAACTATTTGAGGTAACAGGGGCGGAATCCGAAATTTTTGCTGAAGGGTCCGCTCAAGATATAAAGTTTTTGCAAACATTTTTGTACAATTTTTTCTTTCAGTTTGATAGTTTTAGATGCAACCAGCCAACATGTGTTATGTAATCCGAAAAACATTTTTGTATCCTGGCTGTCAGTCCAGTCTGGCGAGTAGCCAGAAAACTGCAATGGGATAAGTATTTCAGCCGACGAAGGCAAAAAAATGCAATGGGGCTATTTCAGTCGCCGGAGGCTATGTGTTTGGGGACAACACCTCCAAACGCCGGAGGCAATTGTCAATGAGGGGTCTGGGGGCGGATCCCCCAGCGCTCGGGATTTTGCAATTTTTTTGCAATAATAACGTAATTTTAGGCCTATTTTACTAAAAATTAATGCGTTTGAAACGTGGCATAGAAATTATAACAGCGCAAAATCGTGACAACTGGCTGCGTTAATGAACTATAAGGGCGGTGGCTAATCGTAAAATTTCAGCCTTTTGATACAAGTTCAAGTTTGTTTATTGACGCCATTAAAAAAACAAAAACAGATCAAATAAAGTACGCAGAGTTATTATTAGAGAAGGAAGCAGCGCCTGAATGACAGCGAAAGGATCGTGAGATCTTCGGGTCTGCAGCCACTCTGGAAAGCCATAATAAAAAAATTAGGCATCTTTATTCGAGCTATACATAAAATATAAAGGAGTGTTTAGAAAAGGGATTAGAGAGGGGTAGAGATTGCCAAAAAGAACAAAAACCTGATGCAAAAAAATACAAGTAAACAAAAATAAAAAACAAGAACTACAGTAATAATATGATGAACAAGAAATACCAAAGTTTACTGCTTTTAAGCTAAAAATTTTGATAATTATAATATTTAGAGGATTATATATGAGTGATATACATATACAATATGTAATTTAAGTCAGCACTTTACAATTCAAAATACAGAGACAAGAAAATTTTCACAAGAAGTTCAATGGCATTGTTTGCTTTCTTGAAAAACTTTCTTAATGAGAGATTTCTAATATGGGGGCTTTTTTCAAACTGGAATATTTATTTTTCACCAAATTTGAACCAAATTTTCACACTGGAATATTTTTTTAATTGTAGCGTTCTTTTTATATTGAAAAGAAGAATAATTAAATTAGAGGATGCAATAGTTTAAGTTTGCCAACTGTGCGAGAATTTGGCCAATGCAAAATAATTATTAAAATTTGGAGATAGACGCTGATGGATTTGTAATGTATGAATTTGGCAGTCTCAAGTTTATGTAAATTTAGTAAATTTAACAACTAAAAACTTTTGATTGAGAGGCAAAGCATTTCGATAACATCCACTTCCTGTAACGATACGTAGAGCTTCGTTTTGAAGTGTAATTAATTTGGAGAGTTACAGTAGGTTGGATATGTGTTTCCCGAAACTATAAACCCATATATTAAACGAAAATGTACTAACGTTTAATACAATTTAAATAAAGCATGCTCAGGTAGATAATTTTTCAGTTTACTGAGAATTCCCAGTGAGCGCGAGACTTTCTTCCCTAAATGTTTGATATGCTTTTGAAAATTTAGTTTGTCGTCAATCAAAACACCAAGATATTTAGCGTTGCTCACTACAACTGATCCTGCGGCACAGCTAAGATTTATTTCATCTGGTAGAGAATGGAGATTCAGTTTTAATAGTTGTTACTGCATTAGATTTAGCTGCAGTTAACGTTAGTTTATTGACAACGATCCAATTATTGACTTTTGCTAGTTCGGAGCAGAGATGGAAACCGGTCGGATCGAGATTCTTCGACCGGCCGGTCAAGTCAGTTGAAACACCGGTCAAACTCTCTTTTCTTGCAACTAAAAAGCATCTAAGCACCAACCGAAATATACTTATATATTTTATCATAAATAAAACTTCTTCTAAAAAAACAATATCAACAAACCACACCTTTTGAAAACACTTGTTAAATGGTTTCAAGCTGTTACTAATATGCTGTGACCATTAAAACATGCACATCAAGGGGCGTATTAAGGGAGGGGGCATTGTGCCATGCCCCCCTTTTTGGGCCACAGCACAAAGCAAAAAAGTGCAAAATATACGTGAAAATCGGGTAATCAGATTCTAATAAAGCATGCATGTGTATAAATAAATAAATAAATGCATAAAGTGTATAAATGCATGTGTATAAATAAATAATAAAGCATTCTAATAAAGATTCTAATAAAGCATAAATTTATCACACTCTACACTGGGCAAGAAAGACATAGCTCTTTTTTTTGTTTCTAACTAGGCAAGAAAGACGTTGACTGGGCAAGGAAGACATAATTCTTACGTAGAAGCATTTCGACAAACTGCTGGGGCACATTATATTTCGAATATTTTCTAGCCAATGTCATAACAGTTAAGTGTTTGCTGCTCGGCAAATTGCATATAATCTGTCACCAAGAACAAAAAACTTTAACTTTTTTTCTTGGCTTTACGCATAATATCACTAGAAACAACGTCTAATAATTTAGCTAGTGCAATCCAGTGCTTTTTGTGCTTATTTTGTGCACGTTTTTCGCTGCTCAAAACAGATCTTTTTCACCGAAATTTAACCTAAAAAGGTCTTAAAATTGAGTCATTTTTGCAAAAAACGCACAAATTTTTTAGCGTTTTTTCTCTGAGACCCTCGCCCAAAGTCACAAATTTTAACACCTTACCAATGCCCCCCTTTTGAAAATTTTTTATTACATACATTCAACTGTAAACAAAAACCTTCTGTAAAAAACCGGTCGACCGGCCAGTCGACCGGCATAGATTTTGAAACTTACCTGTCGGTTTGGGTCGGGAAAATCCTAACCGGTTCCATCTCTGGTTCGGAGTTTAGACAGTATTTTTACTCATTTGAAGTATTAACTAAATATTAATTAACTAAATATTAATTTTAGATTAACTAAAATGCAGGTATCATTAGGAAAAAGTCGCCTAGTCGGGGAGTGCTACCAGTAGCGTAGCCAGAGAGGGGCGGGGGGGGGGGGGGGGGGGGCTATAGCCCCCAATTGGCCTGTCGACCAAAATGCAAAATACACGCTTTTAGTCCTTCTAAAACTGTCTTTTGCACTGGAATAAACTCAAAAATGATTTAAAGCATATTTTGGAACATTTATTTAGGGTGGCTAATTTGTCAAAAATAAAACTCTTAACTTAGAAACAAAAATTTGAAAAATGGCCAAAAATTGGTATTCAAATTTGATCGCTTATTAAAAAATGCTTAACAGGTTTTATCAAAAAACTATAACTTATATGTTCAGAAACAGGTGGGAGGGCTATTTAGTATTAGTTATTTACCAATCACTTTTTAAAATTTTCTTTCATTAGACCCCCTAATTATATCTTTCTGTATTGGCCTAATTGTAATTACATTTTATTCACCAAGTTGCCTTGGCCAGAAAACAGCAAAGGGACCTTTTGGTCTTGAGTCAAGCTGCCACCTGCCCACCTGTCTACACACACGGCGGAGGCTTCATACCAGAGCTTCCCTGCTTGACGTTCAGCAATTAAAGGGACCGTATGAAGCAGAGGTGGAGTCCTCGAGGACACATTTTGAAGTCCTTGGTCTTCACAAAAATTTTTCAGGCGATCTCAAAAAAAAAAAAAAAAAAAAAGGTCTTCACAAAAATTTTTTAAGCGATCTCTACGAAAACACGTTTTCCAAAAAATTTTTCAAGCGCTCCACAAAATTTTAACAATTGAAAAACTAGTGCTGTCCTCGAGCCGAGGACAGGCCAATTTTCGAGGACTTGAGGCCTCGAGGTCAAGGACTTGACCTTCGAGGCCAAGGCCAAGGACTTCAAAATGTGTCCTCGAGGACGTCCTCGAGGACTCCACCTCTGCTTCATACTATCCCTTTAATTGCTGAACGTCAAGCAGGGAAGCTGTGAATACCAATTTTTGTAGTCTTTGGTTTGACCCGACCGGGAATCGAACCCGAGTCTACCGTTTTAGTAGCAGACGCTCTATCCACTCGACCACTGATCGGTTGCGACCACTGATCAGTGTTTATGAAGTATAGACAAAATAGATTACTCCTAGAAAGTTGTATTGAACTACCGGTATAGGATTTTATAATTTACCAGCTTGTAAATTAGAGACCTGAAATTCCAGCAATAGCCACTTTCCACATAGCCCATTCATGCAATTAGTGTAATCATATTTATGCACTGCTAAAGTTTATGCCACGCTTTAATAGCATTATTTTTGTCAAAATACGCCTAAAAATTAAGTTACTTTGCCAAAAAATACAAAATTTTTGCGCGCTGGGGGCTCCGTCCCCAGACCCCCGTGCCTCCGGCGTCTTTAGGGTGAACTTTAACTCCTTTTCCAACTTTTCCGCCTTTTAGCACGATTTTCGCCTTTTCCTACTTTTCCGACTTTCAGTATTGTCCTGCTAATTGTGCAAATTTTGCATCAATTCTATCCAGTCCAAAAGCCTTTGTTAGAATTAAATTGCTTTAAGACGCATAAAATATCAAAAGGGGGGTCGGACGCAAATACATTGAAAATTTTGAACCAGCTGGACAGCAAAAGACGATTTCTTTGTCGTTTCACTTTAATGTTCTGAAATGAAATGGTCTTTCGCTGTCCAGTCCATTGTTCAGATCAATTCAGTTGATTTAGGCATGCGAAAAGACTAAGCACAGTCATCAAGGTCTGCAGCCACAGTTTGTATTGGTTATGCGATTGTCTACAGGTATTTGTACCATAAGCGTAGCCAGGATTTTTGATTGAGGGGGCCCAAACCACAACTCACCTGCAATGACGTCATCAGAAATTTTCAAAAGAGGAAGCTTTTGTGAGGCAAAGTTATCGTAGAATGGAAGATCTAATGCCGTAGCCAGTTTGCACTTAACCAGAACTTTGGTAAAGGTAGAGGGCGAAAATTGATAGTTAGAAAGCGCAAATGTCTAGCTTAGGAGACGTGTTGAGCAACCTAGTGTACTCAAACGTATCACAAACGGGGGTCTGGGGGCTAAGCCCCCAGCCGCTGGGCGATTTTTGTAAGTTTTTGGAAAAAAAAGCTATTTTAATCTCATTGGATCACATTTTGCACGTGTTTAGAGGCATTTGAAAGAACTAGATTTTTAACATTTGAAAGCCACTCGCAAAAATTTAATTGTTCAATCCTCCTTTTATTTGCAATTAAAGTCCAAAATACGTTTAAAATCTTTCATTGTGGTGTAAAATCTTAATTGTAAGTGATTTGGTCCATGTAGTGTGCAAGTAAGGCTCATCCCTCGAGCAATATTTTAGCAGTAAATAATAATTTACTCGAAGATTTTCCTTAGAGATATTTGCTTTGTCATGAAGTTAACCAGTTATGGTAGTGAATGTACGGCTAGGAGGCCCAGTTCCCCTCAATTCAAATTCAATAAATTGTTCAATGAGCATTTTCCCTAGCTATTTTTTTTTTGAAGAATTTTGTGCGTAAAAACTGGCGAGGTAAAGGTGAATCGTTATTGAAAAATGGTACAACAGATGCTTACGCTTACTAAACATGTTATTTCCGGGCCGGATTTACATGTCGCGGGGCCCCTGGCACTCAGCGGATTTTTGCAACATCTTTCTGCCAAATATAAGTGAAGACCAAAAAAGGTCCTGCTATCTAAGCGCGGGGCCCTGGCACTGTGCCACATGCCAAATACGGCGCTGGTTATTGCATTACGTTCATAAAAAGTTTAGATGAGGGGCTGAGGTAGCATGTTTTTGGACAAAAACCCTTGACTTCACCCTGGTTATACGTTTAAATTGGTTGGAAAAATTTAATTAAGGGAATACATCGGGCCCCCTGGTCGTCAATAATATTTATTTTTGATTACTGTTGTATGCATGTACTGTTGTACGTTAAGATCCAAAAAGAAACTGAAAATGAAGAAACAAGGCTTTTTTGTCAAACTTATGTCATTGGTGGCATTTTGATTGAGGGTGCGTGGGCCGCCTAGGCCACCCCCTGGCTGCGCCAAGATTTTGAAATAAGATCGCGCCCTTTAGTTCTTTCTCTAAAAAACATTTAAAGCAAAATTAAAATAACTCTTTTTCTGAAACGTGAAGGTCTCGAGTTAAGTCACTTGACAGTTTTTGAAACCTTCAAGAATTGCATGATATGACAAGGACGCGTGGTCGCCATTATTATTTCTTACATTTGTACGCGTAAATCCTAAATTAAAGAAACTGCAATTCCGGACAAGCACAACATACTGGCTATGCTCTCATTATATAGTATTCAATTGAAGGGTTTGCATTTACGACTGTGTTATAGCATTAAATTCATATTAACGTTAAACGAGGGCCTGGGGTTGCAACTTTTAGGACAAAACTTTTAGATTTCTCACAGGATTTGCAAATAAATTGTAAAAAATCTAAATTAAGGGGCCCCTGGTCGTCAGTTAGGGGCTACGGGGCCCTTGGTGGTCAGTTAGAGGCCATGGGGCCTTCTGGTTGTCGGTTAAAAGCCCCGGGGCCCCATGGTTGTTAGTTATGGCCCTGGGGGCCTCTGGTAGTCGGTTAGGAGCCCCGGGGCTACCTGCTCGTAAATTAGGGGCGCTGAGGTTTCCTGGTTATCAGTTAGGGTCCCCGGGGCTCCTTGGTTGTCAGTTAGGGGCCCCGGAGTCCCCTGGTTCTCAGTTAGGGGCCCTGGGGCCTCCTAGTTGTTGGTTAGGAGCTCCGGGGCCTCGTGGTTGTTAGTAAGAAGCCCTGGGGTCTCTTGGTTGTCAATTAAGGGCCCCGGGGCCTCCTGGTTGTCGGTTAGGGAATCCGGGGCCCTCTGGTTGTTAGTTATGGCCCTGGGGCCCCTGGTCGTCAGTTAGCGGGCCCCCTGGTTGTCGGTTAGGGGTCCGGGGGCCCCCTGGTTGTTAGTTACGGGCCCCGGGGCCCCCTGGTTGTCAGTTTGGGGCTCTGGTGCTCCCTGGTTTGTTAGTTATTGGCTCCCTCGTCGTTATTAGTAGTACTGTTAATTACTGTTAATGCGTAATTACTGAAAAAAACTGCAACTAAATATCGCTAGGCTATGTTGTCATAATTTTTTATAATTGGTGGAATTTTAATTGGGGAGGGGGCCCGGCCCCCCCTCTGGCTACGCCTATGATTTGTACCGTTTACATTTAACGAATTATTTCTTCTCGTTTCATGACAACTCTCATAATGCAAAGCTCACATTACTGCACTAGCCTGGCGATTTCTGTTATCTAGTTCTTGATCGTCTTGCCTTCCGTCACTCGTGAATGCAACCTCGAAATATTTGAACCTCTCTACCTGCTTCAGTGTCACTCCATTCACTTGTAACGCGCACTGATCAGGGTTTCTTGAAAGATGAACTACCTCAGTTTTGGCCGTGCTAATTTTCATTCCGGCGATGTCGCATGCATCTGCGAAGCTATTTAATGCTCGTTGGAGGCCAGATTCTGTGGAAGAAAGCAGGACCAAATCATCAGCAAATAGCAGACGTTGCCAAAAAAGCAAAGCTCTCAATTTTCAAAACAGTTTTTGTTCCCATTTTCACCTACGGTCATGAATGTTGGATAATGACCAAAAAAGTGCAGTCACAAGCAGGGCCTGCGAGAGGGGGGTTCAGGGGTACATCGTACCCGGGCCAGGGCCTAGGGGGGCCCGGGCTCAAGGGGCCCGGAAGAGTTCAGGTTTCCGCGTTAAGTTTTGGTTTCGCACCATAACACCGTAATCAAACTTGCCTTCAGCAAAAATATCAGTCAGCCTATTCAGTAGTGGTAATTGGTTGCTATTTTTGCTACACAGCCTTTAGGGCATCCAATAGTGGCCGATTTGATTAAAAAAAGAGGAAAATGTATCAAAAGCCATACACTTGCACCGAAATTAACGTTTTGTTACATTTCTCTGACTTGAGAGCCCTAATTCTACGGTGTAACAATGTACGAGGGCCCACATTTCCCGAGATCCAAAAGCATTTCAACCTCCGAGAGCGGAGTCAAAGTTGACATATACTATACTACTATCATAAAGTAACTCACTCTATCTGTATGAGTTTAATAGGTATTTGGGTTTGTGAAGTCTATGATTGCAGATGACTTCTTAAAACTTTTATCAGAAAATTATTTGGATTTGCAGTAGGCTACTAAAGTCATTATATTGCATAATATTGTGTCAATGTAATCATCCCCCACGTTACATACTTTCTTTCATGTATATCACGTTTTCTGTTTGTCAATTTAAGCAAGGTTTGTGCTGGGATGTTAATCAAATGCTGTACTTTAACCCCGAGAAACATAAAAAGTGCTAAAGCTTCCGGGGCTCTGCCCCGGACCCTGCTAGGGGAGCTTACAGCGCTACCCCAAACTCCCTAGCTGAATTTAAACCAATTTTATGTCTAGTTGTGTTTTTCATAGGTCCTAACTGTATGCGAATATCGTTAATCCCTCACTTTTAAATGAAGATCTACACCCATCGCCCAAAAAATGATTTAACGGCATGGGTCCCAATAAGGCTTGGGGGGCCCAATAAGATTTGGTGGCCCGGTATCGACCTTCGTACCCCCTGGAAAATTTTCTCTCTGAGGCCCTGATCACAAGTGCAAGCGTCCGAAATGAAGTTTTTACAAAGAATCGAAGGAGTTACATTGTTTAACAAGATGCGTAGTTCCGAAGTTCAAAAATCTCTTAACATTAAGCTGTTACTTCTCCGAATTGAAAGATCTCAGCGTAGATGGTTTAGCCATGTAAGCAGAATGCCTCAGGAAAGACTCCCCAAACAAGCTTTACTTGACACAACAAATGGGAGAAAACCAGTTGGACGACCTATAGAACTAGATGGACCAATTACATTAAGGATCTTGATTGAAATCGCTTGGGACTTCATCCAAGCGAAATGATGGATTGATGGAAGACCGCGAAGTGTGGCGGCTAAAGCTCGAACTGCCGCCCTCGCAACCCTCATGAAAAAGCGGGCAATGAAGAAAGAAGAAAAAGATTCCTTTACTTTATTTATTTGTGTCAAGACTCAACAAAGGTCCATAATAACACGAAAAACAAAAACACACAAACAAATTCATCAGGCACAACACAACACAAAACATAAACATGCGTGCTAATTCAGCCAAAATGTAATTTTGAACAGTAGCGTAGCCAGAGCGGCGGGGGGCTCGAGCCCCCCATTGGTCTGAAAAGTATGCAAAATACCCTTTTTTTTATCACTTTTGAGGCCGATTTTTGCACTAAAACGAAAATAGCCCTCCCCTAATGGCATTTGGGATGAGACTTGGTCAAGAACTTGATATGATATGGAACGGAAAAACTGGGTCTCAGGCTCGATGAAGACCTTTTCTTTTTTTTTTTGAAGATCCCCTGAATTTGGGCTTAAAAATTGACTCATCCTGAGTGAAGGCCAATGAAAATCTGGGTGAAGATTGTTTGATGTTGTTTCCAGCCTCAAAACAGCCCCCTCCCAATGCAAATTCCTTGCTACGCGCCTGATTTTGAGTAATGTTTTGAGTATGTTTTACAGTTTATTAATATAATTACAATTTTGAGTATGTTTTACAGTTTTATAATTATTATTGTTTATTAATGTTGACTGATGTTATAGATTGATATGCTTGTGTCCTAGGCGGAATGCCACAGGTCTTCACTGTCTGGTCCTTGCGCTCAAGAGGCTAACAATAGAGATTCCAAAATAAGCTTGTATTAACAGAAAGCAAATAAAAAAGACCAGTCCAGCAAAAATTTATCTAAAATTACCCGGCTGGGAGGAAAACCCTTAAAATTAAAAGACTAAATTTAACAGCAAAAATAAAAAAACTCTTGACGCTCTTGTCCAAAAATAAGACTGATCTTAACCCCGGTGCGAGAATAAAGCTTGCTGTAATGAAGGTGATTATGATTAACAAAGGCAAAACGACGCCTCTTCCAAGCAGCTTTGCAGAATTTCTACCGAGTGATTTACGAAAGACGCGCAACACAAAAGTATTTGCAAACCATAGCCGTAGGAGGCGGGGGGGGGGGGGGGGGGGGGGCGGTCGCCTCCCCCCATTTGGTTCAAAACGTCGAAAATTCGGGCAAACAGTCTATTTATTTGGGCAAATAGTCTGTTTGCAAAAAACCGTCGCTGTTGCAGTGAAGACCTTTTTTTTGGAGAACACCTCAATTCGGACCGAAAAACCTTTTAAATTTCAGTTAAGACCCTTTTTTTTTTTTTTAGGAGAACACCTTAATTTGGGCAGAAAAAAACGTCTCAATTTTGACAGAGAAACTCAATGCATCAAGTCATTTTTCGGGCAAAAGTTTGCTGCCCCCCAAATCATTTTGAGCTCCTACGGCCATGTTGCAAACAATGGCGTTGCTAGGAATGGTGGCACCCGGGACGGAATTTCGAGCTGGTGTCACCCCTTTTTGGTCCAAAAATAGGTGAAGACCAAAAAAAAAAGATCATTGCCGTCAAAGAAGTAGGTTTTCGGACCAGAAATACTTAAATTCCAAAACAAAAAGAAAAAAAAAGGTCTTTGCCGCTAAATTGGTCGGTTTTCAGTTCCAATGAAAACAGAAGAAAGATCTTCACCACAAATCAGTGGAGATATGGTTTCACCTCACAATATAGTGTCACTCCAAAATGGTGATACCCGGGGCGGCCTGCCCCCCCCTCCCCGCTCCCTTAGCAACGCTACTGTATGTAAATGAGGGTAATGGACGTCTGAAAAACAGAAACATGAAAACCTAGGTTTGAATCTAACTAAATTAAACGCTCGTGCTGTAACAGCTGGTGTCAGCCAACGTTAATAAGCACTAATGAAGAATAATTTTATAAATGTTTGTTAATGTTGGCTGACCGGCCAGTTGGTTGAGCGGTAACGCGATCGTCTCTGGAGCGGGAGCTCCGAGGACCGCGATTCAAATCTCGGACCGGTCAAATCGAACACAGTGTTGTCAACGGCTCACCGCCGCTGCGACATTTCTTCGAAAGGACCTGTGTTGCCCGCAGGCGCAGTGATGCGGAGATGGGCCCCGCAAACCCGTTACACGCTTCGGCGTAGTGCAGTTAGTATAATGAAAGATTTGATTTATAATGTTGGCTGTGTTGCATGTACATTAGAAATTAACTAATTGAATGAATGATGCTACACATTAACAAATAAAGTTGTAAAAAGATAAAAAAACTGCGAATTGAATCTTTCTTAAAAACATGCTAAATTGTGCCCCGACCCGGGATTGAACCAGGGACCTTTAGATCTTCAGTCTAACGCTCTCCCAACTGAGCTATCGAGGCAGAATGGCCAGTACGGGGCTCGAACCCGCGACATTCGCGTTATTAGCACGACGCTCTAACCAACTGAGCTAACCGGCCGGACAAACATTGAATGGATTTGAAAGCGTTGTAAATTTAAGCGACAGGAAATCGTTAATTAAAACCAATCGGAACTACACAGGGCCCAATTGGCTATATGCCAATATTGGTACAGAATACTTGTCGTAAAAAAACTGGACTAGACACTTAGACAGTTTTATGTATTGCAGCAGTATCGTAAATTATGTGAATTCATCGAATATGACCTTTATGCTTTGTTTGACATAACAGCATTAAATCTAAGATTAATTCTATATGATGAACTTATTAATGGCAATGCAATATTAATCTTAAGAAAATTAGAATTGTTACCACTAACCTTTGGAAGGGAGCCCTGGCAAAATGTATTGGGGGTTTATCCACTACCACATCAGTTATCGCGCGTTGCCTTATCTTGATTTTTGCTGTTTTGCCTCGCACCAATTAGTATTGATGAAAAAACATAAACGTCAGTCATTCAAAACTGGACCAAAACAGTGTTCAGTTTTGCAGCTTACAGCGAGTGATCGAGCTGAATTGATAAATGACGTTTTGATCACGTATAATTTCGTTGAGACGTGACTCATTAAATATTCACGCACGAGTGCATTTTTTTCTTGTCTACGCGACATTTTGTTTATAACAACAAAATTCAACTGCAATGTGCGTCCGGCCGGTTAGCTCAGTTGGTTAGAGCGTCGTGCTAATAACGCGAATGTCGCGGGTTCGAGCCCCGTACTGGCCATTCTGCCTCGATAGCTCAGTTGGGAGAGCGTTAGACTGAAGATCTAAAGGTCCCTGGTTCAATCCCGGGTCGGGGCAAAGTTTTTGAGGAATTAAGTAAAACTGGCTGTTGTTTTTGTTTAGATTATTCAACTAAACTTTTTACTGCTCTTTTTGATATCTCGAACTGAAGAGAGGTCAGAGCAAATTTTAATTTTATTCACAGTCGATTTAGAAACCACCTTAAGGGATCATCAGCAGGGCATGGTATGGAATGGAATGGAAGACGATTTTTCCATATTCCATACTGGCAACTTTCTTCCATTCCATTTCCATTCCATACCAAAAATCTTCCATTCAAATTCCATTCCATACTAAAATCTTCTTCCATATTCCATTCCAGACTAAAATTTTCTTCCATATTCCATTCCATACTTCCATACCAAAGAAATTTTAGACTGGAAGCAAGACAACGTATATTTCGTTGCTTTGCACCTTTGCAATGTTGTAAGCAATCGCTCTTGAAAGTGCGCCAACAATACTAAGACGCAACGATCGGTATCTGGTATGCATATTGCACATGGTTTAATGCATAGGCGTAGCCTGGATTTTGAATTGAAGGGAGGGCTAAACCGCAAACCATGCAATGACGTCATCAAAGTTTTTGATAGAGGGACTTTTTATGGGGCATAGAATGAAAGATCAAAAGCTGAGCGTCTGATTTGGCTTGTAACCTGGATTTGCTGTAGAGAAAGGCTTAGAACCGCAAGTTAACAATTTTTCTATCGTATCAAAGTTGGGAGACGTGATGAGCAAATTAGTGCCACTCAAACATGCCACAGAGGGGGCATGGGAGAGAGCCCCCAGCCGCAGGGCGATTTATTGTAATTTTTTGGAAAAAAAAGGCTTCTTTAATGCGATTCGGATCACAATTCGCACCTTTTCAGAGCCATTTGAAAGAACAAAATTTTTGATGTTTGAAAGCCCATTGAAAAAATCACTCCTTTTACTTTAGGTCAAGTCCGAAACACGTTTAAAATCTTGCATTTTGGGGTTAAATTTTGTGACTTGGCCCAAGTCAGGGAAATCAAGGTACATTGCTTTCTGCAACATTTTTAGCATTAAATAATACACTCGAAGATTTTTGTTTTGTCATGAAAATAACCAGTTTTAGGAATATCTGTACGACAAGGGGCTCAGGCACCCTCGATTCAAATTCAATAATTTGTTCAATAAGCATTTCACCTAACTAGGTTTTTTCAGAGGCATTTTGTCGCGTGAAAACTGACAAGATGGAGGTGGATTGTTATTTAAAGTTGGAAATTTGAAGTTATTTAAAGTTGGTACTTTAGATACCATAAATGGTTACCGGTACTAATCATGTTAGTATAATATAAAGTTAGCTTGGGGCCTAAAACATATTATTGCATAAACAAGTTAGATGAGTGCCTGAGATTGCACCTTTTAAAACAAAAACACTGAATTTCTTCCGGCTTGTACATTTAAATTGGTTGGTGAAAATTTAAATTGAGAGGGCATGGGCCCCCTGGTCGTCAATATTAACATTAAGTTATTGCTAATTGCCGTTGTACGCATGTACTGTTGCACTCCAAGAATGCTAAAAGAAACTGAATAAATAGGGTTTGTGTCATCATTTTTATCATTGGTAGCTTTTCAATTGGGGGGGAGGCAGAGGGCCCGGTACTTCTGGTTATGCCTATGGTTTAATGATTACCATACAAGTTTGCCCTCACATCAACTAGAACATTTACCGTAATAGAAATACCAAGCTTTAACAACAACAAAAATTACTATAAGCTTAAAAACTAAAAATATAAATAAAATTAAGCTGAAATGTGGATAAAATAGCAAATATACGAGTTTTCGTGACGATGTAAGAAAACAAATTTTACGACTGGGCAAATTGTCAGCCACAAAAAAAAAAAAAACAACAACAACAAGTCAAATCTATCAAGGTCGTCAACTGTAACATCAATGCCATTAAATTGCAATGTACTTACAATGATGCAATACGTGCACTGTTTGCGCAATGTACCAACCAAAGTACTGCGATTTGTCGACAAATAATATGAGTAGATATTGAAGTTAAATACTTCTGTGACAATATTATTTATCACTATCCGACATCAGTACCTGTATTTTTCTGTAAATACAATGCACGAAATCTAGTATGGAATTGGTATGGAAGTATGGAAGATTGTCTTCCATTCCATTCTTGAAATCTTCCATTCCATTCCATTCTGGCATCTTCCATATTCCATACCGAAATTTCCATTCCATTCCGTTTTCCATTCCATTTTCCATTCCATTCCATTTTCCATTCCATTCCATTTTCCATTCCATTTTCCATTCCATACCATGCCCTGATCATCAGAAGAGAACTTCTAAACAACAACTCTATAACTCAAATTAATAAGGTACACTCAGGGCCTGCGAGAAGGGGATTCAGGGGGTACATCGTACCCGGGCCCAGGGGGGCCCGGGCTCAAGGGGCCCGGAAGAGTTCAGGTTTTCGCGTTAAGTTTTGGTTTCGCACCATAACACCGTAATCAAACTTGCCTACAGCAAAAATATCAGTCAGCCTATTCAGTAGTGGTAATTGGTTGCTATTTTTGCTACACAGCCTTTAGGGCATCCAATAGTGGCCGATTTGATTAAAAAAAGAGGAAAATGTATCAAAAATCATTCACTTGCACCGAAATTAACGTTTTGTTACATTTCTCTGACTTGAGAGCCCTAATTCTACGGTGTAACAATGTACGAGGGCCCACATTTCCCGAGATCCAAAAGCATTTCAACCTCCGAGAGCGGAGTCAAAGTTGACATATACTATACTACTATCATAAAGTAACTCACTCTATCTGTATGAGTTTAATAATTGTAATTGTAATTACATTTTATTCACCAAGTTGCCTTGGCCAGGAGACAGCGAAGGGACCTTTCGGTCTTCGAGTCAAGCTGCCACCTGCCCACCTGTCTACCACACACGGCGGAGGCTTCACACTATCCCTTTGATTGCTGAACGTCAAGCAGGGAAGCTGTGAATACCAATTTTTATAGTCTTTGGTTTGACCCGACCGGGAATCGAACCCGAGTCTACCGCTTCAGTAGCAGACGCTCTATCCACTCGACCACTGATTGGGTTTGTGAAGTCTATGATTGCAGATGACTTTTTAAAACTTTTATGAGTAAAATATTTGGATTTGCAGTTTTAAAGTCATTATATTGTATAATATTGTGTCAATGTCATCGTCCCCAACGTTACATACTTTCTTTCATGTTTATCACGTTTTCTGCTTGTCAATTTAAGCAAGTTTGGTGCTGGGATGTTGATCAAATGCTGTATTTTACGCTCGAGAAACATAAAAAGTGCTAAAGCTTCCGGGGCTCAGACCCGGACCCCGCTGGGGGAGCTCACAGCGCTCCCCCAGATCCCCTAGCTGAATTTAAACCAATTTTATGTCTAGTTGTGTTTTTCATAGGTCCTAACTGTATGCAAATATCGTTAATCCCTCACTTTTAAATGAAGATCTACACTCATCGCCCAAAAAACGATTTAACGGCATAGGCCCCCGATAAGGCTTGGGGGTCCAATAAGATTTGGGGGCCCAGTATCGACCTTCGTACCCCCTGGAAAATTTTCTATCTGAGGCCCTGGGTACACTTGAAACACAAATCTGTTTGCGGTTATTAACAAAATAATGCGTCTGCCTGGCCGCGAAACTTCATCTGCTTAAAGCAGACGCGTTGTTTTGTAAATAATTGCTAACAGATTTGATTTATACTTCAAGTGCAGCTAATCAATTAATTTGCTTTTTACATAATGTTGCGTAAAAGTTTGTTCTGATGATCCCGCAAGGATGAAATAGACCGCTAAGCGTATCCAAATTTGACTGAATAAAATTACTATTAAACGTTTATGATTTTCAATTTATTTTACATACTGGTAGTGGTAACATAAGCTCACCTTTCCTGTCCACGGCTCAGGGAGCTGGGAGAGACGGGAGCCATACGCGTAGCTAGGGGCCAACCCCCCTCAATTTAAATGTCATCTATAACAAAACGTGACAAAAAAGTCTATTGTTTCAGTTTCTTTTAGCATTTTTCGCGTACAATGCTCTCTTTTAGCATTTTGCGATCATTATTGAAGACCAGGGGCCAGGGGTGCCGAAACCAGAAGGGGATGGGGCAGTGATGGAGTCGAGTACTGATCTTCCGAGTGCGTTGTTTGAGGCCATGTTTTGGTTGAAAATCACACACAGAGAAGAAAGAAGAAATTCCGACGACTTCGCATTTAGGGATCAGTAAAATAATATAGCCACAAGCTTATCGGGCATATACGAAATCAGTCGTAAATTATATACTACTATTTTATTTATTAAAATCGATTTCACCCCAGCGGGGCATCATCAGTTAGATTTAAAAACAATCAGCGTATACTTTAAAACCAAAATTATCATAAAACCTATAAACAGACTATAACATCAATCAAATTGAAAAGAACATAAAATGGACTTCAATAACAGCGAAATTAAAGAAAATATTATACTGTATTTAGCAAAACCTCTTTCGCAAAGCAAATATATTGAAAACCTTGTTTTATCTACACCACCACAACATCAGAAAAAAACTATACAAAAACGTTGTTTAAAATAATAATAAACCCCTACAAAAAAAAATAATTTTTTTTTCAATTATAAAAAGCGTTGCTAAGCAACCAAAAAAGTAAACATATCTCCAAACCTTAAAATGTAGAAAACTTAAATCTTTTTTAAGTATCAAAGAGGAAACAAAATAAAATGACCTTTTTTTCTTGAATAAAATATTTTCTTTAATAGCGACACCTCGTATACCGTATGCTTCTTTCAATCACAAGCTTTCAAAGTCCTCTACTCCGAACATGATCACCCACAACAATTTTTTGAGAGCTTTTGCGATTTAATGTTATATTCAATTAACATTAAATCATAGGTGGGCAGGTTAATGCAAAACGTTAGCTTCGTTAACCACTAGTCTGTTAACAAACTTCACTCCTTCGTTAACGTTAATCCGTTATTTTCAGCTTTAATTAACCGAAGTTAACAAAGTCCGTTAATTCGTTAATATTTTGCGTGTAATATACATTTTTTTATATTCACTCGCTTTTAGAGCACGTATTGACGTTGTTGAGCTGACTGTAAGGAAAAATTTTTTGCTATGGAGGTCTTTTTGTGTTTTGGAAGTTACATTTTACAGTCTAATCTAATTTCAAGACAAAAATAAGTTCAAATGCACTAATGAAGCTGCGATGGAAAAATCTTTGGAAATTGCGAACAGGAATAGTTAATAGACCTATGAGGCTGCAGCTTATTATTTGCCACAAAAAGGAGCTCCTTTCTTCCCTTTCTTCTATAAAGCTCGTGCTAATACGCAACAAGTGTTACCAATGCAAACTGGTTTGTACCATTATGATAAATGAATGATGCAAGATATTAACGATAAAAATTTTACGGAAGTTAACAGAACTTAACGGAAGTTAGTTTAGTCCGTTAACATGAAAAAACTTTTTAACGGATTAACGAGTAAATAAAAAAGTTAGCTTCGTAATTAACGATTAACGGACTTGTGCTCTCCTGTGCATTTAATTACAGACTATCTAAAACTTGTAACACTAAACTGCAAATGACATAGTAGTAAATGTTCTCGAAATAATGCTGCATTTCAAAAGAGGTGACTAAGTAAAGTGAACATTAAACTATGCTGCAATTTAATATCAGCTACTAGCTACTACCGTAATTTATAGTAGTATTTTTATTGTGTATATTTACCTGTTTGCTGTTCTATTATTTAATTTCAGATCTAACATTTATATTTATAAAATAATCCTAATCAGCAGAGGTGGAGTCGAGGACACAAGGCTCGAGGCCAAGGACACAAAAAAAAAATCCGAGGCCAAGGACAGCCTTTCCGAGGACAGAACCTCTCGAGGCCAAGGACAGGAATGCTCGAGACCAAGGACCAAGGACACAGCCGCAAGTGTTCTTCAAAAAAAAAGGTCTTCAAAAAAGTTTTTCAGACAATCTCCAATTTATAGGCGTAGCCAGAAATTTTGATTGGGGAAGCCTAAACCACAAATCACGTGCAATGACGTCATCAAAAATTTGCCTGTTGGCACTTAACCAGGATTTTGCAAAGGGAGAGGGCTTAAACTAATAAAGTTGAAAAGTGCAAATACGTAACTTTGGAGACGTTTTGAGAAAACCAGTGCAACTCAAACGTATCACAGACGGGGGGTTTGAGGGCGGGGCCCCCAGCTGTTGGGCGACTTTTTGTAAGTTTTTGGAAAAAAAGCTATTTTAATGCCATTGAATCACATTTCGCACATGTTTAAAACTTTTGAAAGCACTAGATTTTTGACATTTGAAAGCCAATTAAAAAATTTAAATTGTTTAATCCTCCTTCTTGTTGCAATTTAAGTTCAAAACACGTTTAACATCTTGCATTTTGGAGTTAAAGTTTAATTGTACGTGATTTGGTCCAGGTAGGGGAAAGTAAGGAGCAATGTCTCGTGCAACATTTTAGCAGTAAGATTTTCCTTAGAAATTTTTGTTTTGTCATGAAAATAACCAGTTGTAGAAGTGCATGTTAGGCCAGTGAGCCCAGGCCCCCTGTAATGAAGTTCAACGATTTGTTCAATCAGCATTTTCCTTGGCTAATTTTTTTAAAAGTATTTTGTGCGTAAAAACTGGCGAGGTGGAGGTGAATTAATGAATTGTTATTGAAAAATAGTACAATAGATGGTTACGCTTACAAACCATGTTATTGCCGGGCCGGATTTACATCGCGCTGGGCCCCTGGCACTTTGGAGATTTTCGTAACATCTTTCTGCCAAATGTAGGTGAAGACCATAAAAAGTCTTACGATTTCAGCGCAGGGCCCTTAGCTGGTACTGCGCCATATTGTGGTAAATCCGGCCTTGGTTAATGCATTACGTTCATAAAAAGGCTAAATGTGATCCTGA
The DNA here is from genome assembly GCA_963965965.1 of Trididemnum nubilum. Lineage (NCBI taxonomy): Eukaryota > Metazoa > Chordata > Ascidiacea > Aplousobranchia > Didemnidae > Trididemnum > Trididemnum nubilum. Next base: position 35,445,633 of record OZ014471.1, read on the forward strand.
GATAGCAACTTTTATGACAAAAACTCTCCATTTCTTCCAGGTTTACGTTTAAATTGGCTGAACAAAATTGATTTTAGGGGGTCCCGAAGCCCTTAGTATTCAATATTGTTGTTCGCTACTGGTGTAAGCGAAAAACGCTAAAAAAAAACTGAAACTGAAGAAACAATAGGATTTTTTGTCACATTTTTGTCATTGGTGAAATTTCAATTGGGGGAGAGGCCCGCTTGGCTAAGTCTATGCTCCAATTGTGGAAAACAAAAAAGGTATTTGCAAATTTTCCGCGAGGTTTCTGGCGTTTTCCAACAAAGTTTCGACGGTTCAAAAAATAGTGCTGTCCTCGAGCCGAGGACAAGGCAATTTTCGAGGACCTAAGGCTTCGAGGCCAAGGCCAAGGACTTGAGGCTTCGAGGCTAAGGCCAAGGACTTCAAAATGTGTCCTCGAGGCCAAGGACGTCCTCAAGGACTCCACCTCTGCTAATTAGTGCTTAGTCACATTGATATTTCAAACGCATTTTACACGCGTTATCAAAAGACTTGACCTATTATTTTATCAATTTCTTGCAAAAAAAGTAAAATTTTGCCCACAGCTGCAACTCAGCTACAGAATAACTACGCTACTAAGCTATCTCCATCTGACCTAAATTTAACACTGAAAATATTGCCTCCAAATCTAAGTCTATGCTTTTTCGGATACCACTACCAATACCACAGTAAAACCATCATTTGGTATTGGGAGATTACAGTAATTCATCTACTGTAGAAAATATTCTATCAAAATTTGAGCTGAAACCGTAAAATTCTAACTCAACTGATGCAGTCTTTGTAGCACGCGTGGCTCAATTTCTGTGGTACCTGTATGTAACTTTAATTGCAAAATAAATCAAAATTTGCTGCAACTTTCACACGTTTTCTGCAGCAGAGAGGCGTCTTTTGTCAAACATTACTATGTACTGTCGACCCAATCACTTTACCACATTCCAACGCTTGATTTCGCTCGTTCTCACCATTAAAAAGCTGTTTGTTTAGCTTCGGTCTGCACGGATTCCAGCAAAAGCAACTCAATAAATTGGCGGGTTTTATTGGCTGCAGTTTGCTATCAAGAATTCATTTTGTTTATTACTTTTAGCGAAGGCCGAATGTACTCGTGTACTCGGCGCTTTTTTTGACCGAGTACCGAATACATTTACCTTCAAGTACGAGTACCTGGGGTTCCGAGTACGAGTACTCAAAAAATAGTATTCGAGTTGTGCTCGAGTACGATTGCTGTACTCGAGTATTCCATCACTGGGATGGAGGATATATCCCCCCCAATAATTTGACTGCATCCCCCCAATAATTTGACAATGGTCTTTATCTGCATCCCCCCCAATAATTTGACTCTGGTCTACATCTGAGCACTGGATGATGTTTTAACCTTTTTTTGGTCTTCACGAGATTCTGGGAAAAAAAACTTTTCAATTTTCGGTGAAGACCTTTTTTTGGTCTTCACTTGATTTGCTTACCTGAAAAAAAAACGTGGTCGAGGTTCATCTCCCCCAATGTTGAAAATCGGGCAAAATTGGGTTAAAATTGCAAATTATCCCCCCAATCAGTAGCGTAGCCAGGGGGGGGGCGGGGGGGGGGGGCTATAGCCCCTCCATTGGCCTGCCGACCAAAATGCAGAATAAGGAAAATACCACGTTTTTAGCACTTTTAAGACTCTCTTTTGCACTGGATTAGACTAAAAACTGCTTTAAAGCATAGTTTGAAACGTTTATTTAGGGGGGGAGGGGGGGACTAATGAACTGCCAACCAAAATGCAGAATAAGGAAAATACCACGTTTTTAGCATTTCTAAGACTCTCTTTTGCACTGGATTAGACTAAAAAATGCTTTAAAGCATAGTTTGAAACGTTTATTTAGGGGGGGCTAATGAACTGCTGACCAAATGCACAATAAGGAAAATACCACGTTTTTAGCCAGTAGCGTAGCCAGGGGCTATAGCCCCCCCCATTGACATGTCGACCAAAATGCATAATGGGAAAAACACTACATTTTTAGCACTTTTGATACTGTTTTATGTACTGAAGTGGACTAAATAGTGATTTAAAACATCTTTTGAAACACATGTTCAGGAGGGGGGGCTAATTTGTCAAAAATAAAACCAGCAAATCAATGAAAACTTTGATAAATGGTCAAAACTAAGCAATCAAATTTAATCGCTAGTGTAAAAATGCTGAACATAGGTGTCATCAACTAATATACTATAAACTAAGGAATAGGGGGGGCTATTCAGTATTAGTTAATTACCAATCATTTCTCTCAAATTTCTTTTCATTAGCACCCCCTCAATTATTTTTTTCTATAAACTGTATGCGAAATAGATTACTCCGTGTGAGGTTTATTGAACTATTCGATTTTGTAATTTACCAGCATCTAAACAAGAGAACTAACATTTTACCATTAGCCACCCCCCAAATAGCCGATTTATGCCACCAGTTTAATCATGTTTGCACTGCCAATTTCTAAGCCACGTTTCAAAAGCATTATTTTTTAATCAAAATAGCCCTAAAATGAGTTATTTTTGCAAAAAAATGCAAAATTTTCGAGCGCTGGGGGCTCCGCCCCCAGACCCCCAAAACAGCCTCCCCCATTGCGAATTTCTGGCTACGCGCCTGCCCCCCAATGCTCAACATACATCGGCATCCCTGCCAGGGGCCCCGCCTCCCCCTCAATTCAATTTTTGCCCACCATTTTAATTGTAGGCTATAACCCGGAAGAAAAAATTTGCTATCTCAGGCCTTTAACCTTTTTATGGACGTGAAGCAATAACTATGGCTGGATTCAGTGGCGTTGCTAAGGGGGGGGCGGCCTGCCCCGGGTGTCACTATTTTTGGGTGACACCATTTTATGATTCCAATCGAACAGAAAAGAAAACAAAAATATATCTAATATCATTGAAATGTTTACCACACTGGAATGGACTAAAAATTGATGTAAAGCATCTACGGAAATATTTATTTAGAGTGGGACGCTAATTTGTCAAAAATATTACACATACATTACGAAAAACTTTGAAAAATGGTCAAAACTTAAGCAATAAAATTTGATAGCTTGTTGAAGCATGCTGAATATAGATTTTATAAAAAAATATTATATGCATAAGTAAGCTCAAAAATTGGGGGGGGGTGAGGTGGCTATTCAGTATTAGTTAATGACCAATCACTTCGATTGAAATATCGCTTTAGTACCTCCCCCCCCCCCGCCAATTATTTTTCTCCATTAAGTGTAGACGAAATGGATTACACCGTAAGAGTTTTATGATTTTATGATTTGCGGTACCAGCTTGTAATAAAGATGTTTGAAATTTTACCATTAGCCACCTACCACATAGCATTTGCCGATTTATGCAACCCATTTAATCACGTTTTTGCACTGCTAATTTCTCTGCCACATTTTAAAATCATTAATTTTTATCAAAACAGGCCTAACATTAAGTTATTTTTCAAAAATAATACAAACAGACCCCCCATTGCAGATTTTTGGCTACGCGCCTGAGTCTAATCATATTCATGTTTTTGCACTGCTAATTTCTATGCCACCAGAGTTTTTCCTAATGCCGCGTTTAAAAAGAATTAATTTGTATCAAAAGTAACATTAAGTTATTTTTGCAAAAAATAAAATTTCTTGAGTGCTGGAGTTCCGCTCCCAAACCCCCAATGGCCTCCGGCGGATAGAGTCGGAGCATCCAGACCCCCGAACAACCTCTCCCCATTGGAGTTTTCTGGTTACACGGCTTATACTGAACGTGTGTTGCTCATATATTTCCAAGTTTTAGAATCTTACAATAAGAAGTTATTGAGCTCGCAAATAAAAACTGTTATCTACTGTAATGAAATAGTGTCGCTATATTTAAAATATAACCTTTTGCAGCCTACTATACACTATAAAGGTGATACCATGAAATTCCGCCCCGGGTGTCACCATCTTCAGCGACGCCACTGGCCGGATTTACCGTAGTATGGCACAGTGCCAGCATAGGCGCAGCCAGGGAGAGGCCAGGGGACCCGCAACCCCCAATTAAAATGTCACCTATGACTAAAATGTGACAAAAAGTGTATTGTTTCTGTTTCTTTTAGCATTTTTCGCGTTTAACGATTTCTTTTAGCATTTTGCGAATAATATTGACGACTAGGGGCCCCGGGCCCCCCTGTAATTCGATTTTTGCCAACCAATTTAATTGTATAACCCGGAAGAAGTTGAAAGTTTCTGTACTAAAATTTGCTATCTCAGGCCCTCATTTAACTTTTTTATGGACGTAATGCAATAACTAGGACCAGATTTACCGTAGTATCAAACAAGTGCCAGAACTTCGCGCTCAGATAGATTTTTTGGTCTTCGCTTGTATTTGGCAGAAATTTTTTGAAAATTTTTTTTAAGTGCCAAGGGCCCATTAGCGTCAGCAAGGGGGGCAGGGGGGACATGGCCCCTGGTTTTTTACACACTCTTTCTTACACCTGCCAAAATTCAAAAATTCTTCTATTTTTAGTAGTTGATACTGGCTCTTATTCTTATTGGTCCTCCTGACAAATTTTTTGCCGACGCCCTTGCAAGGGCTCCGCGCAATACAAATCCAGCCCGGGCAATAACATGGTTAGTTAACTTAACCATTTATCAATCCACCTCCACCTCGTCCGTTTTTATGCGACAAAATACTTGTCAAAAAAAGATTAGCTAGGGGAAATGTGTAGCGTCGTCCGCTACAATCAGGCGACTAACCACAAATGATAAATATCTGGAATCAATGGGTTAATAATTCAACAGACCACCCAGCCCACACGCTACGCAGTCGAGCCGGTTAACCGCAAGCGGGACGCGTTCTTTTGACACAGGATGACGCTGATAATGCTCATTGAATAAATTATTGAGTCTGAATTAAAGGGGTCTGGGCCCCTTGGTCGTAACTTGTACTTCTACAACTGCGAATCTTTGTGACAAAACAAAAATTTCTATGGGAAATCTTCGACTGGATGATTATTTACTGCTAAAATATTGCACGAGGCAATTTACCTTACTTCCCCGTACCTAGGCCAAATAACTTACAAAATTAAACCCCAAAATGCAACATTTCAAACGGATTTTGGACTTTAGTTGTAAAAGAAGTGAAAGGAGGATCAAACAATTTAATTTTTCAATGGGCGTTTAAATGTTAAAAATCTAGTACTTTCAAATGGCTGTAAACTGGTGCGAATTGCGAGCAAATGGCATTAAAATAGCTAATCTTTACAAAAAATCGCCCAGCTAATGAGGGCTTCGCCCCCAACTCCCCGTCTGTGATAACGTTTGAGTTATACTAGTTAACTCAACACATCTACCAATTTACACAGTTGCACTGTTGTTTTGGGTTGATGTCCTCTCCCTACAGCAAAATCCTAGTTAAGTGCAAACTCACAGGCCACGGCTTCTGATCTTCCAATCTACAATATCTTTGTCCCACAAAACCTTTGTTCCTCTTTCGAAAATTTTTGATGAGGTCATTGCATGTGATTTGTGGTTTGGCCCCCCAATCAAAAAATCCTGGCTGCGCCTATGATGGGAACTTCATCCGTTAGTTATCTTTCCACAGGATCTTTTATCGTCCATACGTATAAGTTTTATTTTATTTTGATGTTTATTTTTACTGTAACCGCCGGAAGAGCCTAACTGCAAAAGAGCCTGTTGGGACATTAATTTATTGGTGATTTTACTGATTTAAATTCTAACCTTCTTTGACAAAACGTCATCGGGCTCTTTATCTGGCTCGCAGCATCAGGACACTTATAAGTTACTTATAATCCTACATTTAACAGCCATGCAGTTTTGCTAATATTTCGAGCTAATGTGGCATGATTTTGTTTCCATCAAAGTCAAACATAATTTTATATATGCAAATAAAAAGCCCCCCAAAAAAGCGAAAAATTGCGTTTTTAGCAAAGTTATGAACACAGTCTAAATGATGATAAAAGCGTTTAATAGACCAATTTTAGAAATAACTTGATAGGATCGGTGCAGGGATATTGAAGCGATAAAAACAAGATTTTTGATTGGTTGGTTTCTCTTGATGGATGTTATTTTCATTTTATTGATTTGCAGTCGAAAGATACGATTATTGTACGAGTGGCCCGTGTGAAAATGGTGGCACATGTGTAGCGGATGATGATAACGAAGATGGATGGAAATGTGACTGTGTGTCGGGCTGGGCAGGAAAAGTTTGCAATGAAGGTCGGAGTTTCTTTCGCTTATTAAGAGTTTATTTTTCCTTAAAGAAAAAAACAGTGAAGCATACTGCTTGGGTTGTGTGCAAAAGATAAAAAATAATTTACGAATTATTGTTTCTGAGATATTTCAAAGTTTACTTTAGGAAATCTCCCCAACATAGTTTCCAGATAAAATATCTCTTTTCCAAAATAATGTTTAAGATATCTTTCACGGTAGGTGTAAAAGTAGAAAATGCTCAGCTTCAGCATAACTGATTAGTGTAACAACAAAAATGCTTTTACAATTCCTATAGAAAATTGGATTTTAGGTCACAACACAACCGCATGGGTGTTCACTTTGAAATGAAATATCTCAAAAACAAAAGGTCGTATAAAAAACTGAAAGTTAGTGCTGACATAAGTAAGATGTTTCTCTATCTTTTGCACATATTAGTTAGATGCTCTATCCTCTTTCATGTTTTTCTACAGCTATCACACTCAGAATGGTCAAGACTTGGGACTATATTGAACATTTTTCTGTATAGCTTATTTATCTTTCTGTCACCGCACAGCGTCAGACGTCAACTATTTGACGACCTGCACACTTTCCATTACAACGGCTCATTCGTGTTTGGAAGAATCCGCACATGCTTTGAAGTTTTCAGTGATCCAATTTTTGCGTGAATTTCTTCGAATTTTTGTCCACTGAATTTTGTTCGAAGCCACGAAGCAGTGATAGTCATCGTAAAGCGTCTTATCCAAGGATGCAATAACGTGACTAAGGTGCTGGTTGAACTCAGATCATGCGATCGGGGTCATGGTAAATACGACACCTTGTACTCTCGCGGCCACGCTGCCGACTGAAGTAAAATGTAAACTACAAAAATGTAACAAGTCGAGAGTCATAAACTCGAATCAAGCCGACTCGAGTAAGGCTTCCTCTTTTTTTTTTTTTGGTGATACCGACTCGATTTAAATCATGCTGGATATCTGTCTCGAAAATAACTCTCCTTGACTCATGTCGCTTTGATTTTTTTTTTCAAAAACTTTCATTCTTTTGAGCAATTGGTTTGACTTAACTTAAGTTGTAATTTACTAGCCTAATCCTCTATTGAAATCTCGTGTCAGTAGTCTTCGAGATTATTTTGCCCGAGAGACTTTTTTTTCAATAAAACAATTATTTGCTCATTTTGACCTCGCCGTGTATAATTTTAAATTATAATAAATTGGATTATTCATCAAATCCAAGAAGCAAAACAAAACAGTGATGACGACTTTTGAATTATTTCTTGTCTTCAACTAAAATTTTCTGCCCTCACAATCTCTCCGTCACTTGCACTTTTCAGATTTTAATGAATGCGACGAAGAGCCTTGTCAAAACGGAGGAACTTGCTCTACCCCCGAGTTCGACATGTTCATTTGCGCATGCGCACCAGGATTTAGTGGCGAACAATGCCAAACAAGTAAGAAGTGTGTAGCCGGAAAAAAGTTCAGTTGACAAACAGAATATCAAAATTTAAATAATAGCAAAATAGCAAAAAATTCAGAAGTTTACTAGCAAAATAGCAAGATACTTAACAATATTATTTGAAAGAAGCCATTTTTTTTATATTTGCCAACTGGCAAAGAAAATATCGGCAAAATTATTTACATGATAGTGTGTGCAGTTGCGTAGCCAGGAGGCAAATTGGGCTACTGTGGCTTGAGACCGTCTTTTGCACTAGAATGGACTGAAAATGATTGAAAGCATCTTTTGAAACATTTAGAGGGGAGGGGAGTAATTTGCCAAAAATAAAACTCACAATAAAATGGCCAAAAATAAGCAGTCCAATTTAATCTTTTGTTGAAAAATGCTGAAAATAGGTTGCATGAAAAGCAAAAGTTTATAAATGTTTAAGCCCAGGAAAGAAGGTAGGGGGGAGGGGCTATTTAGTCTTAGTTTATTGCGAATCACTTTTTTCAAATCTCGTTCCATTAGCTTCTCCCCAGTTATCTTTTTCAAAACGAAATACATTACGCATTGCGAGTATAAATGAACTATAGGATTTTATGATTTACCAGCTTGTAAACAAGAGATCTAAAATTTCACCATTAGCCATCATTTATGCAACCAGTTTAATCGTGTTTTGCACAGTTCATTTTTATATTACGTTTTAAAGGCATTGATTTTTACTAAAATAGGCCTAAAATTATGTTAGTTTTGTAAAAAAATGCAAAAATTTCGAGCGCTTTGCCCCAGACTCCCAGCCTCCGGCGGCTGGGGGCTTCATTCCCAGAACTCCAATGGCTTTCGGCGGCTGAGGACTGCGCCCATAGACCCCCGAAACAGCACCCCATTTCAAATTTTTGGTTACGCGTCTGGGTATGTGTGGCCGGCCGGAGACATTTCGTAACCGAGTTCAAAACGAAGACACAGGTAATTTTTATCACAGCCTAAGAATTATTTTGTTTTGCGGAAAAAGAGTCCAGAAAAAAAGAACTTTTTTTTTCCGAAAAAAAGATATTTGTAGCGGTTTTTCTTCAGAATTTTAGGGGAAATTTAAAAAATTCTTCGCCGTATTTAGACGTTTTTTTTCTACCGAGTTTGAGGTGGACTGAAAAACAAAGCATAAAAAACGATAGCCAATCCAATAAATTTGACTTTTACCGGGACTACCGTCCTCAACGCACTTTCTTGGCTAGGATCAACATTCAAGTCTTTCGGGCTCATGCGAAATTCCCGGCCCTGGCTATTCCAAACCCCCTTGCCACCTTCTCAAGGGTTCTGTGTCAGGCTATGTTTGGAGGAAACAAAAAAACCGAGCAATCCTTTTTTTCAGTAATTGTCCAGAAAACCTTTTTTTTGATTAAAACATTTTTTTTATGTATGCAGATATCGATGAATGCCTCTCCGCTCCATGTCAAAACGGTGGATCCTGTAACGACTCCGTAAATGCTTACCGATGCACTTGTGTTGAAGGGTATACAGGAACCCATTGCGAAATAGGTGAGTGAAAAGTAATTTAAAATGCCAGGTAGGATTAATGGCAAATAACTTGGATAGTACAACAAGCTTAATCGAATTTTTCATGAATATTCAAATTTTATTGCTTAAGCAATTTATAAAACTTATAGTGGTGCATGGTTACTCGGTGACGTAGGGTCCTTCGCAACTTTCCAGTTCTCACTTTCTTAAACGAATGCTATCTTATTTCCACTTCGTTCTAGCTGTTACTAATGAGCGAAGAAATTATTTTGTCTTGTCTATGCAAAACAATTTTGATTTTTAAACGCTTTGAAAGCATTGAGTTTTGATTTCCAAGAGAAACCATGGTTAATCTTCGTTCGACATTTATGGATGCTAAATTTAAATGGCGGATGGCAAACATTGCCAGCTGGCCTGCGAGAGGGTTTGAAACCTCCCATCTTGCCTTGTTAATTCATAATAATGTGATATCTCAATCGAAGAGGAAGTAGCAGGCCTGGTCTACAGTACACTGGGCGTAAAATCACGAGCGTACGAGCGTATGCTTAGTATATTTTATTTTTAAATAACCAGCAGCTTGCGCGCTGGTAAAATACCAAATTTATATTTAAAATAAAACTAAAAATAAACTCGTATAATTACGATTTTGCACACAGCGTAGACCGGGCCTTAAAGATGTTGCTTGCATGTCTTTTTATAATGCTCAGACATTAACGAGTGCGCAGAGAAGCCGTGTCAAAACAATGGGCAGTGTGTAGACCTGGTGAGTGACTACAGGTGCGAGTGCGAGGCTGGATACGAAGGAAAAGACTGTGAAACTGGTAAGTGCTTCATTGCACAATATATGAATGTCGCTAAGTGTTGAACAAAATTTAATTTATTCCGCACGAAAATAATTTTCTGGGAAGTAATTCGGTACAAGTAGTATCGCCTTCAAATCAAATCTTTCATTATACTCGCTGCACAGCGCCGAAGCGTGTAACGAGTTTGCGGGCCCAGCATCTTCGCGTCCTTGCGCCGGCGGTCAACACAGCTTCTTTCGAAGAAATATGTCGCAGCGGTAGCGAGCCGTTGGCATAACTGTGTCCGATTTGACCAGCCCGACATTTGAACTTCAGCCCTCCTGCTCCAGAGACGAACTCGTTATCGCTCGACCAACTGGCCGGATTAGTTAAATGACCTTGGTAGGCAAAATAATCAGTTTGAATTGATAAACAGAAAACATTGCAAATACAATAATTCGGCGAAAGTACGACATTAACCGAATTGCAGTATTTGTATCAAAAAGAGCAAGTCTGTGTGTCTGGGCTTTTGGCTTGTCATTTAGCACGTATTTTGTAAGAGGAATATTTGAACAAAATATAACATAACATGCTTTTATGGTATCTTTTAAAGCCATTACTTTAAGATAAATTGATAGGGATAAAATTCAGCTCAAAACTTTGTTATTTTTTCGACACACCACTAATGTGCCAGAGAAATAATGAGAAATTAAAACCAAAAATTCATCATTATTTTTTTTGATTTATAATAGTGTGCCTACGATAAATTGGCTCTATGGTGCCGCGTCGTTTCGCACGATTCATGTCGCACCACGCTGATTGGTCAATAGGATTTCCAGCTTATGCTGATCAGCTTCATTTTCGATTTTTTTCTAGTTTTGGTAGTCTAAGCAAACAAATCAGTTTTTTTCCCTGCTGGAATTGAGAAAACTGCAAAAGTTTAAAGAGATTGTTTTGAGTTAGAAAAACAGTCTCATAACCAATTGCTTATTTTTATATAGATATCGATGAATGTGGTAGCACTCCATGTGAAAAAGATGGAAGTTGTATTGACCGTGTGAACGACTTTGAATGCATTTGTGCGAATGGTTACGATGGAAAAACGTGTAACCAAGGTAATAGTTTGTGGTGCTGTCTCACACGCAAAAATTTACTTGTGACAAGGTTTGACAACTTGCGATAATCTGCTATTCTTCTCGCTTATTTTTGCTAAATTTCTAATTGTTAGAACGGTCTCCCTCTGATAGCTTCTTATAGTTTAAAGGTATGATCAAATCAATCTCCCTCCCTTTTTTCTTTGCTATTGCGCTCCATGGTTAAGCCGTTCTGTGGTTATTATAAGACATATTTGAATAAAGAAAGAAAAGTTTTGTTCCAACGCCGAAAAGATCAGTCACACGTGGACATGAAAACTTGACATTGGACTTTACCAGTAATTAAATGAGGTGAGAGTGGCTGAAAAATCTTAGCAAAAACGGCTTCAATTCTTTGCAGTTAATAATCTACCAAATAGCTCCAATAATGTGCGATGTTATTCGCATTTTTCGAAAAACCACAAAAATTGTCCAGTGGCTTTCTGCTCTTAGATCCACTCCGTCGTTCGTTTAATATGCATGAAGATACTCAACACACCGCCTTCTGGATACATTTTTGGAAGATAAAAACAATTAGCTTGGGGTTCAACAACCTCCCACTAACAAAATTCCGATTGCGCAGCTGTCGCTTTCACACTTTCTACCGAATTCCTAACATTGATAAAAGTATTTATTTTTTGCAGATATTGATGAATGCTCATCTGACCCTTGTGAAAATGGCGGCTCTTGTACAGATGAAATTGCAGGGTAAATAAATAATTTTTTGGTTAGTTTTTCAATGCATCAAATTTTCAAAAATATAAAATTACTTTAGTTAATCCTGCTCAAAAAGCTTTTTGTTTTATTTAGTCATTATCTTTCGTTTGTTACAGTAGAGACAATAAGAGTATTGATTATATCTTAACAATTTTTTTTGACCGCAAGGGTTTTTTGGAGACTAGAGTATTTGACAAAATCTAATTCAACATATAGAGCCGGTATGCAGCCAGAATAGCACCTCCAAAATTAAGAGTACTTCTTGGAGTGGTGTGGTTAGAGTATATAAGTTAGATCTCGGGTAGGGGTTAAGGTTAAGCGGGTTGGCGCTAGGCTTAGCTATTGTAACGGGTCGCAGTGTAAAAGTCGCTGTTTTGACAGTTGCTGTTTGGAACGAAAGCAAGCCGTAGAGTCTATCATTGATAAATTGGTTATCAGTTAAACGTACCATTCAGTAATTATACTGTATGTACATAATTTAAATAAAATCGCTATTTTTCATTGATATGGAGCGCAATTTCATTTCAGGTTCGCATGTGCTTGTGCGATGGGCTACACGAGCGACACCTGCTCAGTAGAGGCTGATGAGTGCGATTCTCATCCGTGTCAAAACGACGCACCGTGTGTCGATCATCCTGCAGCGTACGAATGCATTTGCACGAACGGATATTCCGGGACTAACTGCGAAATAGGTATGTGAACAACTAAATTATGACAAGAACCTTTACCAAAGGGCCCAAACGGGGATCACCCCCGCTTGGAAAAAACATCCTCTTCTTAGTATTGTAATAGCTAAAACATGATCATTACGGATACGAAGAGCTCCGCTAAATTTTTGCTAAGCCTAGCCTAAATAATGTGTCTATCGACGGCCTTGATTATAATCTGGTGCTAAAGCTCTTTTTATTCAGAATACGCGTTGGTTTAAATTTAGAAAATACAGTATAGATGGATATTGAAAACAAGCAAAATTTACTGTGACATTTATTTACTCTAAAATATTTGGCCATTTTTGTGACCATGTAAGCCTCTCAAACTGCCAAAATACCAAAACTAAATACTTATCATCTAGGATAATGTATTTGTAAGTAGTGTGCAAAATAGGAAATTTCATCAATCAGCAAATCATCGTAGCTCTTAATGTCATAATGTGTTGAAGTATTTGTTGTTTTACAGAGCCAACAAAAGAGCCTCCAAAAGGTATGGACCATAGCAATGAAAGTCTAAGGGGTGTAGCATTTGAATATGACTTTCAGCATTGTCAACTTCATTTTACATTATAAGCCTTTTGAACGGAACTCTTTAGTAATGTGCACTTCCTGATTTAAAATGTTGTGTAAGAAGTTCTTTTACGCTGCTTTTTTTAAAGAAAAATACATTACATTAAAGCAGCGTTTCTCAAACCATGGGTCGCGACCCAAATGTGGGTCGCCATGGCTTTATGAATGGGTCGCTGACACAGATAGATCCCTTAGTACTTTGGTTGTCTTTAATTCATAGTTAGGTATTGATTTACTGATTTTTGTGTTTTCTTTTTTTTTTCGAAAAATAATAATTGCTTGCGCCTGAAATTTAAGAAAAAAGTATCTGCAGGGAACTTTCACTACCCAAGTTTTGGTGTTAAGTTGCAAACGAATATCCAGTATTGCACGAAGAAGCCTTAAAATTATAATTCCTTTTCCAAATTCATATTTATGTGAGATGGGATTTTCTGTTCTGGCATTTATGAAAGACAAATATAAAAACCGTCTGGATGTAGAGCATCTAATGCGTTTAGATCTAAGTGGTGTTGAGCCACAATTTCAAAAACTTGTTGAAGCGAAATGGCGATAAATGTTGTGAGATAAAAGTTCTGCTTTTTGTGCTCTGTTTTTTTTTTTGTTTGTGTGTTTTCGTAATTATTTAGTTTGTCGCAGCTGTTCTTGCAGATAGGGTTTTTAAACGAAATTGGGTCGCAGAAGAAAATGGTTGAGAAACACTGCATTAAAGCAAGGAAAATTGTTAGCCATGTCATCAGCCTTATAAGTTTACCGATTGTCCGCAATTTGCATGTTCAACTTTACGAAAAAAAAAGATCGAAATACCCGACCCCAAAAAAAGCATCCAGCAAGAGAACCCCAAAAAAAAGCCTGAAAAGTAATATGTAGTAAGTTATCAAAAAACTCATAGGTCTGTTCTTTCGCGTCAACCGATCTCCAAAAAACATATGCTTTTGCAACATCATTTAGAAATAGATGCAAGCCAAAATAAATAGATAATACAAAATAAAAAATTAGATTGTTCGCATTAATCCCAACAAGAAAGTGTCTCGTTCGCAATCTCTTGCTTAAATTTGAAATACGATTTTGAAAATCGTAGAAACTCTATACTTCCAAATAAATGGGGTAAACATTTTACCCATGATTTTTTGATCTAGTTAGATCAACGATGAATTAACAGCTTATATGTTTGAAAAAAATCAGTTACTTTAATGGATCAAATCTTTTCAATTTCATTTGAAAAGAAACAGAATGCACCATTTTTTTTAGAGGAGTTTTGCGATTCGAGCCCTTGCTTAAATGGAGGAACATGCGTTGAAGAGGAAGATGACTTTCGTTGTCGCTGCACGGACAAATACGAAGGAAAAATTTGCGATGTCGGTAAGTTTTTCTCTTGATTTTGCTTCTACTTAAATATAAAAAGAAAGTAGAAATTGCTGTTCATTTACTTTTAAGGGTGATTTAATTGCTTATTTATTGTTTTGCAAAGAGAGAAGTTATTTCTTTTCAAGCACTAAGTAAGAAGCAATGTTTTGTTACACTGTAAGTAACAGTGGTCGAGTTAACCGATCAGTGGTCGAGTGGATAGAGCGTCTGCTACTGAAACGGTAGACTCGGGTTCGATTCCCGGTCGGGTCAAACCAAAGACTATAAAAATTGGTATTCACAGCTTTCCTGCTTGACTTCAGCATTAAAAGGGACAGTGTGAAGCCTCCGCCGTGTGTGGTAGACAGGTGGGCAAGTGGCAGCTTGACTCGAAGACCGAAAGGTCCCCTCGCTGTCTCCTGGCCAAGGCAACTTGGTGAATAAAATGCAATAACAATTACAATTACAATTAATCACAAACAAATATGATTCCTAAGTCAATATTGATGCAGTACTAGGAAATTACTTTGCTTGCAACTACAGTATTTCAAAACTATATATAGCTACAATATGCTAATACAATAAATTTTGGGTTGGGTAGATCTCGTGCGTTGCTTGACTAGCTGAGAGATACAACTTAAGATTGATTGATGTTTTTTTATCCTATAACAAAAAAGCGACTCTGGCGCTGTTCTTTGGACGAATCCGCACCCGCTTTTTTAGTAAGTCATTTTCCAAGTTTTTTGGAAAACTTTGACTTCCTTCCATTTAAAATTTCATGATTTTTCAATTCACCAAGCAGCGATAAGCATCAAAAAGTGCCTAACACAAAGAAGCATAATTGTGGCCTGGGAGCGGTTTGAACCCAGATCATGCAATTAAGGTGGTGGCTGAAACGACGCCTTTGCTTAATTACTGACGCTGCTGACAAATTGATATACTATTATTGTATTTAGAACATGACGATGATGGCCACCATAACAGCAGCCTTGTTTCCACACTTCTTCCTGTGTTCATCTTGTTATTACTTGCCGGAGGAGCGGCTGCTTTTTGCTACCGCTATTTTCGAAGAAGAAAGAAGCATCATTCCCACAAAAGATCAAAACCGATCAAAGTGAAACCAGCTAAAGGTTATTTTATTTCTTTTAATTGATCAAACAAAGTCAAAATGTTTATTAGGCTCGCTGTATGACGCACAAAGAAGCGATGATGCGCTGGTGTAAAGCTTTGGAAAACACGCTTTAGTCTTATTAGTTTTTGAGTTTTATGTAGCTCCTTTCGAGGATATACCGCAGCGGTGACGAGCCGTTTTGGACCGGCAGAAGGTTTGCTTCCTGTGACGTACTAGCTTCAGAGCAAACGTGTTATAGGCTATCTCTTGAACGACTGGCCATCAGCAGTTGCGCAACCCGGGGGGGGGGAGGGCTAAGGAGGCTTCAACCCCCTCCCCCTTAGCCATGTTACTGAGAAATTTTAACCTAAATCTACAATTAAGCCAAAACCTAACCAAAATCCGGGGAAGATCTTTTTTTATTTTATTGTCTTCAGCTAATTTTCGGCGGAACACAATCGATCGATCAAGCCACTTTAGGATCAAGCACCCCCTTAGCAATATCCTGTTGCGCACCAAGCTATCAGTAACTTAATGATTGTAAAGACTCCCAAAATTTGATCCATTGTCACCTTCACAGTGTAATCTTCAATACAAATCTAGTTCCAGTAATGAGCTTTTTTGATGAGTCCAAACTCTGATCCACAACTACTAAAGACTATGTTTTATAAACGGTCGGCCCTCTAGTTTTAGCAAACACACAATATGCTGGATAAACCGTTCCATTTCTGCATTGGAGAATTACCGTGTTTCCCCGATAATAAGACCTACCCGCAAAATAAGACCTAGCGTGATTTTTGAGGATGATTTTAATGTAAGCCCTACCCTTAAAATAAGCCCTACTTGAGAGCGGCAGAAAGACGAAAGAGTCAAACATTCTTTTTTTATATTTATTCAAACTGCTTTAATGCGGTGTATGCCATCCTTTTCAAAAAATTGTTGTTAATGAGTTTCTGAATAAAAAACATGTTAATGGCAAGTAAATGTACTGTAGATCTTTTTTCGTAATTTCTGTTCATTTAAAATCTCGTAATTTTTACTTTGTAACTTCATTTTTTGATATATCAAAATAATACATCCCCCGAAAATAAGCCCTAGTGCCATATTTTGGAGTAAAAATTAATATAAGCCCTGTCTTATTTTCGGGGAAACACGGTACTTGTCTTACCGTTAATCCCGATCTTCAGTGAGCATAAATCGTGAGCGTACGAGTGTACTTTTATAGTTTGCTTAAACCATCTGGCAGCCTGTGCGCTGTTGAAGGCGATACGCCGTGTGCAATAAATTTCTGATTGAAATTCATTAAAATACGCTGATACGCTCATAATTTTACGCTCAGTAAAGATCAGATATTTATTTTGCATTGTTGGCATTTAAAGTTGTAACGACTTTTTCGAATTTTTATGTGTGAACCATTTATGTTTGAGCAAATTTTATTTTGTCTCAACAAGCCAGTTTAAAGAAGCTCAGTGCTAGAAACGGTTTGCTACCGTAGAACTTCGTTTGTAAAAGCTGCCGTGATAATTAATGGTCCCATCAACTTAATGCGTCCTTCAGTGTAGTTATAATGTAGCACCAAAAAAATAAAGGCTGATTTCAATTATTGTTATAACTACTGATAATTTGATCTTATTGCCAAGGCCTAAATAACAAGTTATTTGGCTTGAAAAAATAAGTTTACGGGGTTTTACAACTTTTACCGGGGAATCTAAAAAGTGCTGATAGCCATAAAACTCTTCTTAACAGACCGCGGCAGTTTCCTAAAGCACCCATCGGATAACCCTGCGAAGCACAAATCAAGTGTTATACAGGGTGTCCATAAATTATCGCTACCATTTCAAAAATTTACCACAGTCTTATTTCTTAAGATATTTTCAATCGATTTGTTTCATTGTAAAGGAAAATGCTTCAAGTTTTTTTTAATTCTCAACAGGTAGTTGTGGAAATATTAAGTTTAAAAATTACAAGTTGTTTAGTGATTACGCCGAATATTTTTAAAAAGTAGCGAAAGTAGAGTTCATGAAAATGAGCACTTCGCAGGAAAAGGTTCAGTGTGTTTCCTGGTTTATAGAGACAAAGTCAGTCATCCAAGCACAGCAAAACTTTACACGCAAGTATGGAAGAAAGCCACCTGCACGATCTACCATTCGAGCATGGCATGAAAAGTTTATGGAGACTGGTAGTGTGAAACTGAGAAAGGGAGCTGGCCGACCTCAAATATCAGAAGAAGAAATTGAATCTGTGGGAGTGGCATATACCAGAAGCCCTAGAAAATCTATTCGCAGGGCTTCCACCCAAATGCAGACCCCACGCTCCACTATTTACAAAGTTTTGCATAGAAATTTGCGACTTTATGCATATAAAGTGCAGTTACTACAAGCCCTTAAGCCAGAAGATAAGCCACGACGAAAAGAATTTGCCGTGACGATGCTAGACAGATTAGATTCAGACCCAGGGTTTTTGAAACGTGTTTGTTTCAGTGACGAGTCAGTTTTTCACGTTCCTGGATTAACAAACAGACACAACTCAAGAATATGGGGCTCACAGAATCCGCATGAAACGTACGAGCTTGAACGAGACTCCCGTAAATTAATGTGTGGTGTGGAATCATGCATGATAAAATTATTGGTCCGTTTTTCTTCGCTGAGAAATCAATTACAGCTCAAATTTACCACGACCTTTTGACAGAATTGCCTATGTGTCACCACAGCTTGAACGGTATCAACCACAAGTTATTTTCCAGCAGGATGGTGCACCCCCTCATTGGGGTCTTGAAGTTCGTCAATTTTTGAATGACACATTTCCAGAAAGATGGATTGGACGTGATGGTCCCATTCCATGGCCGCCACGTTCCCCTGATATCACACCATTGGATTTTTCCTTGTTGGGGTACGCAAAGAATATCGTTTACCGAACAAAGTCAAAGACGTTAGTGATTTGCAACAACGAATAATTGAAGCACTTGATACAGTTACTGTAGATATGTTAGCAAGAACATGGCTAGAAACTGAATATCGATTGGATATCCTACGTGCGACTGATGGTGCACACGTAGAAGTATACTAAAGCATCTTCGTAAACTTGAAGCATTTCCCTTTACTATAAAACAAACCGATTGAAAATATCTTAAAAAGTAAGATTGTGGCGAATTTTTGAAATTGTAGCAATAATTTATGGACACCCTGTACTTTACTCGCGGTATATATTATGCCGAAGCGTGTAACGAGTTGGTGGGGCTCATCTTTGCGTCATTGCACCCAGGAAACACAGCTTTTTTCGAAGAAATGTTGCAGCGGTGGCGAGCCATTGGTTACTTGGTGTCCGGTTTGACCGGCCCGAGATTTGAACCTTCGAATTCCCGCTCTAGAGGCGAACTTGTTATTGTTCGAGCAACTGGCCAGTCCAGCAACCCTTGCGAGGCGTGCCACATGGAATTAAGTACCAAAGCTTACGATACTTGATTAAAATATCAGGTAATTTCATACATTAATTGCAGACAAAACATATTCAACAGACAGCGATAAACCAAAACGACGAAAAAATCGAAGAAGCGAAACATCAGAACGACGAAAAAAACATCGAGACGAATCTCTACATCGACGAAAAAACCAAAAAGACGAATCTCCGTTTCGACGAAAAAAACATAGAGACGTATCACCAAAACGACGAAAAACAAATCGAAGAAAACAAAATTATCGATATGAATCTGACGACACTGACATTATTTCGCTTGTAGATGAAGACTTTAGGAGGTACGTAAAAAATTGCAGGGAAAGAAACATACCGAAGAATTTTGATGAGGGAATAGTTAGTTTTTACAGTATAGATTAACCATCATAACCAACCATTTTTTGAGATAACCAACTACCAGCAAGGACGTTGTTATAGAATTGCTGTAGTAAGTCATGAGTTTTTGTTGAAGTTCTCTTTCTCTCATTAGACTCGCTGTAATATGCCGAAGCGTGTAACGAGTTGGCGGGGCCCATCTCCGCGTCATTGCGCCCGGGCAACACAGCTCCATTCGAAGAAATGTCGCAACGGTGGCGAGCCGTTGGCAACACTGTGTCCGATTTGACCGGCCCGAGATTTGAACCCCAGACCTTCCGCTCCAGAAACGAACGCGTTACCGCTCGACCAACTGGCCGGTTTTAAGTTTTATGTTCAAGCAAGTGCGCAACAAGGATTTTGCTTTGGAGGGTGATTGAACCAAAAGTTAAAACTTTTTGTTCAAAAAATATTTCATTTAGGCGACGTGCTAAACAAAATGATGCAACTAAGCGTAACGCAGAGTAGCCCTAGCCGCCGGAAGCCATAGAAGTCTGGGCCATTTTTGTGATTTTTCGGCAAAAAATATTTATTTTAACGTATGTTTTTAAAGTCATTTGTAAGAACTATTTTTTTGCTAAAACAGAAAGTCATTGGAAGGAATTAAATTGCCCAGTTCCTTCAGATTCCCCCTTTTACTTTCAAGTGAAGTCCTAAACACGTTTTAGCGCTTGTATTTTTGGGTTAAGTTTTCTAAGTTGCTCGTTCGTTTGCACCAGACACGATGCGTCTGTCTAACCACATCAAAGCAGAAGTTTTTTTTTTTTGATTCTGTTTGCAAGTTTTTCGTCAGGCTGGGCTACCACAACGGGTAGACTGCTCGGCCCAACGGGAAGCAAGCGTAAAGTGTCTTTACCAAGGACGCAACGACGCATTGCCAGTGCTGGAATCGAACCGGGGTTCACCGACCTTTAGATAACTAGCTTAATGCTCTATCACTGAGCTATCGCTGCCGCAAAATTTTCTAGGTGATTTCGCTAAAGGCGGGGGGGGGGGGGGGGACTAAAACTTACTTGGTGCCATTAGTTGCACCACCGTGTTCAATGATGTATTTGGAGGTGGGGGCAAAGCTGCACCTGGTAAAAATTTGCATAACAAACGCTATTCATAACATAACACAATACACATCAAAAATTAAAAATTCTACAGTCTTTTTCACCCGTAATCGGGTTCATCAGGGGTGTCTTATTCAAATACAGTACTGTATATTGTGTTATGTTAAAATATTCTCTCTGGCCTACGCTGTTGAGTTTTTGAATCGGTTGAATTCAAACTCCACTAATCATAAAATGTATGGTACAGCTTTAATTAACTCAAAATATACTTGCATATTTGATAATCACTTAAACACGAAAATTTTTAGCAGTGTTACTTAAAATAAAAAAAATAATATAAAATAAATAAACAACAAAAAAAACTTTAAATGAAACTGAAATTATTATTGTTTTTTCATCTCTAGAAAGCCGACTATGTTCATAGAAAACAATCCTCAATTAACCCAGCATCTCCCCACATACCCTCCATCAGTCCAACCCTCTGCTTTTCCAAACTACCAAGGATTCATGCAACAACCCATACGCATGCAAACAAACGGACTAGTTGGGGCTGGTCCAATCCAGCAAGGAATGTTCCAACCTACTCGAGCACCCAGAATAGCTGTGGTGCCCAATTTCAATCCTAATCCCACATTTCAGGTATACTCATTATACTCATACGCAACTTAAAAGTTTCGAAACTCAACGAATCTTATTTAACCCAGGTTAGTTAAACCTTTTATGCTGGCAAGAATCCAAGTTCCAAATTGTATACAGCAGTGCACCACAAAGCTGCGACCAAAAAACAAGTTGTTTTCGACCACCGGAATCGTGATCTGACGACCGCTTTCTCATCTTTTGAATTGCAGTATCCAGATACATGAGAATTGCTAGGAGCGGATTTAATTGTCCCAAAACATAATTTCTTGACCATTGAAACAACCTGTCTGACATCGCTGCGATTTGTTCAAAACTAGCCAGAAGAAACAAAATGGAGCTGCCTCCCCAGCTGAAAAATTTGCACTCTTTGTGGCTGTAAATGGAAATTACGCGGATATGCTGAGACCCTTACGATGTTTGCTAAGCCCCGCTAAAACAACGCGCTAGATACCGCCCTGGGTTTTTATCCTAGATCTAATCAAATTTAGTCAGAATTGGGCAATTTGGGGGTGACTTTGTTAGCATTTCTAGCGTTACGCATAATCTATCCATTAATATCTTTGCACATATTGTGGACTTTGCGACATCATTTATATTTCAGAACCCGTACAACTATTCAATGCCTGCAACATCAGGACCAAATAATCCATACAATTATTACAATTATGTCACACCAAAAACACGCCATGAAGAACCTGAATATAGCAGCAGTAACGAAAGTTCTAGTAAGTGGCAATTTTCAAACTTTAATTAAAAGCAAAAACAAAATGACGAGTATTTTTTGCCTTAGTCCCAAGATCAAGAATTCGTAGCGTAAGTGAAGTATAGTACTTAAATACTCAGTGGATATTTTTTTATGTAGCGTATATATACTGGAACAGCATTATTTGTAGAAATTTTGCGGCCGGAGGTCGAGCGGTAACGCGTTCGTCTCTGGAACGGGAGGTCTGAGGTTCAAATCTCGGGTCGGTCAAATTGAACAGAGTGTTGCCAACGGCTCGCCACCGATGCGAAATTTCTTCGAAAGAATCTGTGTTGCCTAGGTTCAATGACGCAGAGAACCGCTAACTCGTCACACGCTTCGGCGTAAAACAGCGAGTATAATAAAAAACTTGATTTTGATTTGGAAGACTTCGACCCATTACTTTTATTCGGCCAAGCGTATACAATACAAATTTCCGGGGCCCGTAAACTCTCAAAAGCAAGCAATGACCTACAATAATTATTGATTTGACAAAAAAAAAAACAAACGTTGATTAAAACACAATTTCATGCTGTTTCAAAATTTTAAAAAGGATGAATTATTTAGCCAATTCCGATAGTTTCCAACAACTAACATCGTATTTAAAATTTTGAAATTTTTTGTTCTCTTTTTAGGGTTGCAATTGCAAAGATATTTAGCATATGCAAAAAGATATCTCCCCAAAAACGTTTTGGAAATTCTGAATTTTCTCTCAGTCTGAATTTCCAGGAAGAAAATGGCTGAATACTTTTAACCCTCACAGTCACTTCGCGTGACCAATCCACTTTTGGTAACCCCCTTTTTCTGAAAGTTTAGTCTGGGAGAATAAACGCAGGGTTTCCAACTTTTTTTATCTCTTTGTATTTGTTGAATAATATTGCAACGCAGCCCCAAAATGATGACAAAAATTTCAAAGATTATATTTTGATTTAAGCTATTTTAAAGTATTGGAATATACTGGATGTTTCAGCCCCTTGACCTCACGTTTTATTCCAACAAAATAATAACAAATAAATTGGAGGAAAAAAAGTGCAAAATTGCTAATTAAGGCGATATTAATTTCTCTGTACCACCTTGTTGCTGCAAAGAGACCTTTCGGTCTTCGAGTTAAGCTGCCACCTACGCACTTGTCTATTTACCAAACTCTTGTGGACTTCAAAGTATCCCTTTTACCGCTGAACGTCAAGCAGTGAAGCAGAGAATACCAATTTTTACAGTCTTTGGATTGACCCAGCCTGGTATTGAAACCGAGTCTTCTATTTCGTATCAGGCGCTTTTGACCATCGATCTGTAGGGGACTCGATTAAACATTATTGTTTTTCGCTTAAAAATGAGATATGAAACTTGACAAAACAATTGTAAGTTTTGTTTATTATCACTATAAACTTGTTGAATAACTTCTTTATAGGTGTCGGATGCTCTTCAAGCGAATTATCACACCAATATCATATTAACGAGAAAGTGTAAGTTTTATAAAATTGAACAACCTTTTTTTCTTAGGCCTAATTAATTGCAGTAGTGTATACTGCATCTAGGTAACCATTTTCTATCGCGAATCGTTTTCGAGGTAGGATTCTTTTGGGGCCCGGCTTTGAACAAGACATCAACTATTATTGGCAGTTGTAATCCAAAATTTTTGATAAAAGGACATATTTTAATCTTGGTAGCGTTTGATGAGTTGATATTTCTTTCTTATGTAAAATTATTTGTGTTTTGATCGCTTTTGCCTTCAGAAGATACAAATAAGTTCATCAAGCTAACAAACGAAAATCCAAATCCAACGGTAGCCTGCGTAAGAAACTCTCACCCATTTGTACGAAGCAAGAGACTTCGACTTCACGCTTTTCCAAACCGAGTTCAGACGTTTTTGCAGTTTTGACGAGCATGATGCTATGATTGGTCAATCTCTGTTCACAATAGTTGTTTTTATAGTCGCAGTTACGACGAAGAAAAATCAAAAGCACAAAGATCTTTAGACAAGAAAGAGAGCGAAGATTCGAATCTCTTCACAGGCCAAGGCAACCAACTGACTCGGTCATACACCACCTATAGACCTTCAGAAACCAGGCAGAACCAGCCAGCCTACAAACCACAAATACTTCCGGGAAACAATAATACCTATTATCAACGTAAGTTACGGTAATTCAGAATGTACTTTTGTTTTGTAAAGTGTATTTTTTTAGCGACTTGAAACTGTCTTTCTCAAGCAAACTTTGGCTTTCAAAATTACTCACGATATTGAAATATGAAATGTTAAAGTCTATATTAACAAGTGCAATTTAAAAGCTCTTGGAATAGACCAACCAAAAAATAACAAACTTATAACATACGTAAGAAATAAAGGAAGAGACTATTTCACAGGACCTTTTTATCTACTTTTTTATTAATTCTGACCTAAATCCATAGGCGTAGCCAGAGGGGGGGCCCAGGGGGCCCGTACCCCCCCAATCAAAATACCATTAACGACAAAAAACTGTGACAACATAGCCTAGAAAAGTTTAGATGCAGTTTTTTTTTCAGTAATTACGCACATAACAGTGATTAACAATAATATTAATGACAACAAGGGAGTCCCGGTACCTCTAACTAACAACCAGGGCGCTCTTACTAACAACTAAGGGGCCCTGGGGCCCTTAACCGACAATCAGGGGGCCCCGGGATCCCTAACTAAAAACCGGGGGGCCCCAGGGCCCCTAACTAACAACCAAGGGGCCCCTAACCAACAATCAGGGGCCCCCCTAACTGACAGCTAGGGGGCCCTGGGCCCCTACCCACAACCAGGGGGACCCTCATTGACAAACAGAGGGCCTTGGGGCCATTAACTGATTGCCAGGGGCCCCAGGGCCCCTGACACAACCAGGGGGCCCTGTAGCCCCTAACTGACAACGAGGGGGCCCCGGGACCCCTAACTAACAACCAGGGGGCCCCAGGGACCCCTTAACTGACGACTAGGGGTCCTGGAGCCCCCCTAACCGACAACCAGGGGCTCCGGGCCCCTAACTGACAACCAGGGGGCCCCAGGGAGCCCCTAACTGACGACTACGGGATCCCGGGGCCCCCCTAACTGACAACCAGGGAGCCCCGGGGCCCCTAATTAAGTAACTGGCAACCAGGGAGCCTCAGGTCCCCTGACTAACGACTAAAGTTCCCGCGCCAGGGGCCCCTTAATTCAAATTTTAAACAATTTATATACAAAACATGTAAAAAATCTTAGAGTTTTGACCTAAAAGTTGCCACCCCCAGGCCCTCGTTTAACGTTATTATATACTTAATGCTATAACACAGGCGGTAATGCAAACCCCCCAATTGAAATACTACCAATGATAAATATAAAGAGAGTATAGCCAGTATGTTGTACCTGTCCGGAATTTCAGTTTTTTTAATTTAGGATTTAAGCGTACAAAAGTAAGCAATAATAATAAGGACTACATGTCCACGTCATAATAATGTCATGCAATTCTTGTAAGTTTCAAAAAACTGTCAAGTGACTTGACTCGAGTCCTCCACGTTTTGGAAAAAAGTTATTTTAATTTTAATTTAAATGTTTTTTTTTATGAAAAAACTTATTAGGGTAGCGATTTTGTCTCAAAATCATAGGCGTAGCCAGGGGGTGGCCGAGGGGACCCGGGCCCCCTTAATCAAAATGCCACCAATCACAAAAAATTATCAAAAAAGCCTTGTTTCTTCATTTTCAGTTTCTTTTAGCATCATAGCTTACATCAGTACACGCGTACAAAGTAATTAACAATAAATAATTTTAACGACCAGGGGGCCCGGACCACCTCCTTAATTCAATTTTTTCCTACCAGTTTAAACGTATAACCAGGGTGAAATCAAGAGTTTTTGTCCTAAAAGTTGCCATCTCAGGCCCTCATCTAAACTTTTTATGAACTTAATACAATAACCAGCGCCGTATTTGCCATATGGCTCAGTGCCAGGGCCCTGCCCTCAGATAGTAGGACTTTTTTTGATCTTCATTTATATTTGGCAGGAAGATGTTGCAAAAATCCCTTGAGTGCCAGGGGCCATGCGTAATGTAAATCTGGCCTGGGAATAACATGACTTTGTTTAGTGAGCGTAACCATCTATTGTACCTTTTTCAATAACGATTCACCTCCACCTCACCAGTTTTTACGCACAAAATACTTTTAAAAAAATAGCTAAGGAAAATGCTCATTGAACAAACTACTGAATTTCAATTGAAGGGGTCTGATTCTAAACGTGTTTTGGGATTTAATTGCAAAAAGAGGATTGAACAACTAAATTTTTTCGATTGGCTTTGAAATGTTAAAAATCTAGTTCTTTGAAATAGCTCTGAACTCGTGCAAAATGTGATCCAATAGAATTTAAATAGCTTTTTTTTCCAAAAACTTACAAAAATCGCCCAGCGGCTGGGGGCTTTACCCCCATAGCCACCGGCGGCTGGGGGCTCCGCCCCCAGACTTCCGTTTGTGATACGTTTGAGTACACTAGCTTGCTCAACACGTCTCCTAAGTTAGACATTTACACTTTTTAACTATTAGTTTTCGCTCTCTCCCTTTATCAAAATCCTGGTTAAGTGCCATCAGGCTACGGCTTCAGATCTTCCATTCTACGATATCTTTGCCCCACAAAAAGTTACTTTTTCGAAAATTTCTGATGACGTCATTGCATGTAATTTGTGGTTTGGGCCCCCCCAATCAAAAATCCTGGCTACGCCTATGCCTAAATCTAACCCAAACTCAAATCCCTACTCTAAAACTAATGTCAAGCTATCCTCAAATCAAACTCAAATTTTAATCCTTGAAAAAGAAAATATAAAATGCGCCGATGAATAATACTCGTTTTCATTCTATTGTCTTTAACTTAAAAATTTTTGGTCAAATAGTCACTCCAATATGTAAAAAATGCTATACACGCACATACTTTTGCAAGTTTTTAATTATATAACAAATAAACAATGCAATACTAATGATCGTTACATTTTCTATTGAAAAGTAAAAAGCTAAATCTTTCATTATACTCGTTGTATTACGCCAAAGCGTGTCGTGTACGAGTTTGCGGGACCTATCTTCGCGTCACTGCGCTCGCGCAATACAGCTTCGTTCGAAGAAATGTCGCAGCGATGGCGAGCCGTTAGTAACACTGCGAGGAAAAGGACGACGTGGAAAACGAAAAAAATAAACAAGTCTGGTGAATCTAGCAAAAGACAAACTAGAAACTGTCTTTCTCGGGCACAGAGTTTTGGCCCCGACCGCTGATTTGCTTTGGGGCCCGATAATTCTAAATGCACCGCTGAAGCGCGACATAACCTCAAATCTTGAAATGTTTTTCAATACTTATAGATATTCTATTCAATGTTTTCTGATCGATTTAGATAGTTTCTAAAGCTAGTCGAAGTTTGGCCCCGGTACCGTAAGAAATCTCAAGAAAAATTGTCCAAAATATAAGCGCGCTGTCAGTTCCTCGTAATTGGAGGATAAATATAGACCAGTCAATTTTTTTAATTTGGAAGTTATTTTTGTTTTATTTTGGCCAGTGATCTGCGTATTGAAGGTTTTATGCCATATAATGAGACCGTTTATAAGGTGATAACATCTTTATGCCACATTTTGAGTTAAAAAAATTCTAAATCACTTTTTTCATGTAATGTTCTTTGTTTTTCATAACACCTCCAGAGTCAAATCATTGGCAAGACCGTGATGATCGCAAGTCGAACTGGATTCCCTCTACTCATAAATATTATCAGCTAGAGGGCGATGTTGATCCGGAGATAGTAAAAACCCTGAAAAAATCTGGGAAAATAAAAGAAAGTCATCATCAGAAAACAAAATATTTTCAAAATCCAAATACACTGGAAAGGTAAATTGATTTTTCAGTTATTTTTAAATGCAAACCTATTATTTTGCAGTTACTTTTCAGGAAAAAAGACATTACGTCATACAAATAGCCTGTCACAGAATCGTTAGAAAAACGATGATTACGGATGGGATTTGAAATCATGCTCTCCATTTAGCCACAACAAACTTGCAACAAATAATTCGATATTGCAACAGCTCTTTAACATAGGACAAGGGGTTGGGCCACTCTTTCACTATAGCTTCGAATTTATAGGAAAGTCCGATAGGCGACGCTTCAAAAAAAATATTAAAATTGTGCTCGTGTGCTTTTAAGCACTGTAGGTACCAAAATTGACGATATAACACAATTATACTGTTACATCGAAAAACCATATCGTTAAATCGTCAAAAACGATGCAAATAATTTACACTTCACAGTAAATAGGAGCCCAAATTGACTATATACTTCTTTTCCTTGATCGGTAATTTACATTATTATTCGCTGATGATACAAATTTTAATGTCATAGATTGTACATCCTAAAGTGCTCAAAAATACACGTGCACATTATTTAATTGTTTTTTTTTTTTCGAAACGGCACCTGATAAAAGTGGTTGGAGAGTTGCGTAAAAATACAGCTAGTTAATACTTTTAATAAAGTATCTTTTCATTGTTTAGGTTTATGTTAAAGATGCTTGGTGTTCCAAGTGTTCTAAATGTACTTTGATTCTAGATACAAAACTTCAAACGAACAAGTCTTTCAACTACAAAATAGGAAAGGTAGGCAACCCTTTAGTGGCTTGTCTTAGCGATATGAGCGTAAACGGAATAATTTTTCTCATGTTTAATAATAGTATGTCTTCTCAGTTAAGGATGTAACGCTCAGTGTTATGAGACAGAAGAAGATCCAATCCATAGAACATTCCATATCCATCT
This sequence comes from Trididemnum nubilum, assembly GCA_963965965.1. NCBI lineage: Eukaryota > Metazoa > Chordata > Ascidiacea > Aplousobranchia > Didemnidae > Trididemnum > Trididemnum nubilum. The sequence continues at coordinate 35,474,195 of OZ014471.1, forward strand.
GCAAGCACTGAGCAAGTCAGAAGTCGGCTGCGAAGAGCAACTTGCTCTTACAATCCCACGTAGTATTTAACAGCCTCTTTGACAAAACATGCGCTTCTGCCAAGAGCAATGATTAATGTGCTGCCTTTATACAGTATAGTGCTTTGGTTTTCACTGAGAAAGAGATGAAATGATGCAAAGTGTTGCGATGACATAACCTTAAGCCCATTCAAGTTCAATAATTATTTTTTTGATTATCTCAACTGCGCTTTTCACAACTGAGTTTCGAACAAAGGATGGGTGTTGGTAGCAACACGTGTGTCTAATTCTGCAAACGTACATCGCCTGTGTATTATTATACTTTGCTTTCATACTACAGCAAATACCATGTCTAGAACTATTTCTCAAGTACTTTATGCTATAGCATACGAGTTTTATTAATATCTTTATTTATTGATTTGGTCCGGTTTATTTAAAACAAACATAACGATAACACTTGCGTGTATAGGTTGTGAAAGGCTTTTCGATTTCTAAAAGTTTGTTGAGGGGAATTAGCTGACAATAAGCAAATGAACCTTAAAAATATCAATAATTTTCATCGCAACACAGATGCAAAAATGAGAGCTCGCAATATAAATTCTCCTAAAAAAAAAAAAAAAAAGGAAAAAATTTCCGTTTCAATTTATTATCATTGTTTCGAAATAGTTTTATATCATTGCAGAAAATCTATTTTAAAGCTGAAATACCTTAGACTGCCAATCAAGCAGGGTTTGGGCTTTGATACAGGAGATTGAAGTTTAATTAAATTGATAATGTTTTGATGGGAAACAAACAATTTTAAATCTAATTGAAATCAATCTTATACTTGCTTGAGAGATAGAATTTTTTTCTTTAACTGCAAGCGTGATAAAAATTTTACCGCTTTTTAGTATTGGAGCAATTAGATTTTAAACTTCTTTGTTTTTTGATTTTGTTTTTGAACTTAAAGTACCGTAGTTTTAATGTGGCATTTTTATGTTTGAGCAGAGTTCAAGCTTAAACTATTCAGTTTATGGATGCCTCTGCCTTATTTTTTGATCAACTTTTGGCGATAGTGCTGTTCATTTTATAATTTATATTAACATTTTTACTTTTTAAATTTTTTTCTTTTTTAGTGCATCAAATTGAACCGCTGAAGCACGAAAGAAAAACAACAAGTTTGACCAAGTAAGTCTTACATCACTGATAATAGCAGTTCAACGGCAATACAAAATCGAAAAGTTTTGAAAAAAGATTAAGAATTTTTAATTTCTTTTATTGTTCTTAAGGTTTTCTTTATTGGTTAAATCTTTTATCGGTTGTTTTGCGTTGATTTTTTTTTTGAAGGCTCCTTATATTGCATTTCAAGTAAGACTCATCAGTAGAAAATGTGACGCTTGGTGAAAATGTGCTAAAACGTTACACTAATAGAGCCACCAATTTATTCACCAAGTTACATGAGCAATATAGTTCAACTTGAATTAATTGTAATTATTTAAACAGATCAAGAGGCTGCAAAAATTAATTTGAATTGGACTGGCTTAAGTCGCAATTTTACAAATTCAAGCTTTACATTTTTTTACTGAGCAAAATTTATTTTTTGTTCTTAGGGTTTTCAAAAGTACTTCAAAGTCGAGCTTCACAAAATTACATTCGTGTAATTGACGTTTGGGTTATTCCATTATGTTTCAAAAAAATTTTAAGCATTTTTATACCCAACCTCTGGAAAAAAGTCAATTTACTATTTTATAGATGGAGGCTGGCGTACTGATCAACCTGCAAAAAATTTTTTTCAAGTCAGCCCAGTGGTTGCTGAGATATTGATAGTCACCACTGGGTGGCAGACGCGAGTATGAAAATTTTTAAATTTAGATTTTCGAGTTTTACTAGAGGTATCAACTTGGTTTTTGTGTCTAAATACATGTTTTTTGAGGCAAGGATTCAGAATTTCGAGTTATTTTCATAATAATTTCTCAGGAAAATTTGTTGTTTGAAGTTTTTTTAAATTTCGGGGGCTAAGTTGCGGCCCGAAAATGAAAATGAAGGATTGCACAAAACCAAAAAAAATATGCCTTAAAGTTTTGACAATAAACATTTTTCATAGCTTTTTCGTTTTTCATGACAATTGTAGTCTTCATCACTTATGTTGTATTTTTTGACACAAGCTTCCAAAAATTCTTACGTTGTTTTTTCAAATTTTGAGTTTATTGCTTGCTCTGTATGAATACAAACATTGATTGTTTCAAAACAATTATAGTTGTTATATAATTATTATACAGCCGAAATATGGCTAGTCTATGTATCAAATTCAAGAAATTTACCTTATTGAGCAATAATCAAAGGTCATTCTCTTTAGTGCTGCATTATGAGTTTAGTTGCCATGATTAATTTTTATTTGATTAGGCTTTGTTTCACCAAATGATATCAGTTAGTGATTGCTTGTTCAAATTAGGTTATATAAAGTGCTAACTAAAATTATTCAAAGTTATTTTGATCATTCTCACCACTTTCGCATGCATTATTTAAGAGCTTGCATGCAAAATATTTTAATTGCATGTACAATGTTTTCGTGGTTCGTTCCAGCCGCGTCTCCTCACCCCCCTGACCCGGGTTACGGCTACTGGTCCTTGCCGGTACGTGCCACGGTTAGCCCCAATGGGCTGGCCTGGGCTCGCACCCGCTACAGAGCTTCCGGTGAGGGGGGTGACGCAGTTGATGTGCTGAGGTATATTACCGTTTTGTTTTTTTTTGTTTAGTTTCTACCCCGCCTGACGAACCCATCAGGGGGAAACAGACTGCAGTGGGGTTCTTAAGTTTTTAAATTTTGAATGATTGTAATTTTTAACTGAACTTCTTGCATCGTTAACTGGCTCTCGCCCATTGTCCATTGAGCACTCTGGAAACTGAGAAGACAGTGTACGAGTTAATTTTTTCAGTTATTTTTAGAGCAAAATGTTCAATTTTGTGGCCATTCTCTAAAAATTTACGCAATAATCATCAAATAACTGAAAAAAATTAATAAACCTAGACTGCTAATAGTATTACTTAATAAATAAAGTCAATTAAAGTGTGCATCTCAATGTGATAAGGATTAACTTTTTTAATTGTTCTCATTATGAAAAAGATGTAGGTTACAACAAAAAAATTAGTAAAAAAATACCATATTATCAAACATTTGAATTGCTTACTCACTTTGATTGATTTGACTGATCCGAGACTTGACCTCCCGCTCCAGAGACGAACGCGTTACCGCTCGACCAACTGGCCGGTCATTTAACTTCATTGCAAGGGAAATTGGAATTTTCCTATAAATAAATTTGCAATGCTAGTTTCTTATTTTTGAAATGGCATACAGTAGCACTGATTTGGAAATGAACTCACGCGTATAATATTTTATCATTTGCATCAACATATTTTTTCATAATATCTTTGAGCTAAATTCAAAAGAAACATACCGGTATTGTATTGAAATAATACCAGTAATCCAGTATATTGGTATGCTACTTTTGAAACACTCCGTACAAAGCGTTTGCAATAATAAAATTGTATTTTATAGCAAAAATGCACAAAATACCAATAGCACCATTGCAAAAATGACACCAAGCTTGTGATTAGCGTTTACTATATGACTAGCGTTTACTATATTAGTCAGCAAGACCAATATGATGCTATGTATAATTTGGGCCAAAACGTCTGCCAATGTTCGTTACATGCAGCTGTATTGTTATTTGCTCAGCTGCATTCTATGGTAAAACTAATATACTCAAAATTTGTCTCTTTACATATCCATACTTTCATTTCAGTTAAATGGAGAAATTTTCAAGGGCTGCTTTTGTTGCATTACCTATTTTGGTAGCTAAATGTAACAGCAAAACAAACTGCTCTGTTTACACACATTGCTAATCAATTGTCATCCTAAATTCTTTATCAAAAAGAAAGAACAATTTTTGCACTACCCAAAAAAAATTTTTTTAAAAATTATTATTTAATCTTTCATCCCCAATTTTCGACCCCAATTTACCCCCTAAAACCTAAAAAAATATAACTTCAAAACAAATTGTTCTTTTTACACACCTTGCTAATCTATTGTTATCCTAAATTCTTTATCAAAAAGAAAGAACAACCTTTATAACAACCCAAAAATAGTTTGTTTCAAAATTTTATTCAATCCTTCATTGCCAATTTTTGACTCCAATTTACCCCCCAAAAACCAAAAAAAACAATCAAAACCCGTATTTATAGAAAAATTAGCCTTAATTAAACCACAAATTTAGATTTTCAATCACCAGAAACATGTATTTTGACACAAAAACCAACTTTTTTCCTTTAAGTAAGGGCCTCAAAATTGATTTTTGTATTTTTACATACTCTCGTCTGACATCTAGTGGTGATTTTCGATATCTCATTAACGGACAGTCCGATTTCAAAAAAAAAATTATATACATAGCTTGTGCTATTATACGTTGATGATTTAGAAGCATTTTATATAAATTTTCCAACCTACAGTATTTGGCATTTGTGGAATTATGATGGAATAACTCGCTAACGTTAAACATATCTCGTTGCTAGGTTTTGTGTTTTTAAAAAGAAATAATGTAAAAACTTTACTTCTTTTGGCAACGTTAAAGTTTGAGGTGTTTGTCAAAAAAAGTCTTTCAAATTTAAGCCTATTTTTCTGTCAATTTAGAATTCAGGCGCAACCGCCGTCTTTTAATCCAAGAAAATCAATTCTGTCGACTGGGTTACGAGGAAACCAGTGAGTTATTTGTTAGGATTTTTTGCGCTAAATATACTAGTACTATGTAACTCATAGGCAGATTTACACGACTTCGCAGTGAAGTGAATTTGAGAAAATGTCTTTGTTTTATTACCATGAAGAGAAGCAAAGTGTGGAGATTTTCGTACTTCAATCGAGACATACATAATAGTAAAGTTACCCAACCAACGAGTAGTAAAAGGCAATAAATGGGTACTCATGATGAAGTGTAGCAGCTGCCAGCCTATCTAAGATATGGGGTGCCAACTCTTTAAATCGCATAAAAATGGCCACTTTTCTTTCTGGATTATCTAGTCCATCTGGGGATTCCGTAGAAGAGAGCGGAGCTGCTTCAAGTAACTACGGACAGTAAAGACTAGTAACGTGTACTTAAGTTAAAATGCAACAAACAAAAAAAGTCGTTCAGCTACGTTTCACTTCGATTTTGTCTAGGGCATTATTACGTTTTGTTAAGCCCGTTTTACCGATCACGCGTATTTACGCGTAAGTACACGCAACCGGTAAAAGCCTTCTCACAGCTTTTTTTTGAGGAGGAGAATTGCCAAATTTTAATGATCACGTTATATACTTCCTAAATTACGCAGAAGCGAATGACGATTTGCAGAATAGCTCCATCTCCGCGTGATTGAGCGCAGTTATTTTGAAGAAATATTGCAGCTCGCTGCTTTGTCCAAATTGATCTGCTCAAGAATTGAACCCAAACCTTTTGTTCCAGAGGGAAACGCGTTGCAGTTTGACCAATATAAGTTATTTTACGTATTGTTATTAATAATTAAAATTTTGGCTAATGAAACAAAATTGACCTTTTTGGCTAAAGTTTTGGCTAATGAAAACAAAATTGACCTTTGTCGCCTGAAGAGTCCCTTGAGCAAGGACGAAACGCGTCGCGACGGCTCAAATCCATTTATTATCAATTGTCATTAAATCATTATTCATTTTGTGAAACAATGTCCCAAGTGCTCTTGTCCTGAACCCCCTTAACTGAATTTGTTATTAATACTTACATAGTCAACGAGATTATTTTAATCGAAGTAAAGCATTGATTTAATAGTTTTTATTTGGTTTATTTGAAAATCCTGCAAAAAGTTATGATAAATATGGATCCAAATTACTTTTTTCCACGTTGTTATTTTTCAGAAAACAAACGAAAAGAATTAGTTTTGCACGTCAAGACAACATACTTACTCCTATCCGAGGTAAATGTTTACAAATGTATTTCCATGCCCACCACTATACCTGGTATTGTTGATGTTTGGAAGACAGTCCACACAATGTTAAAATGCATCCAGACAAGCAATCATTCTTGTACTTCTGCATAACATCAAAACCAAATAAAATCAAAACTTTTATTATATCCGGTGTACGTGTTACACCTAAACGTGTAACAAGTTTGCGGTCCCATCTCCACGTCATTGAGTCCGGGAAACATAGCTCCTTTTGAAGAAATGTCGCGGCGGTTGCGAGCAGTTGGCAACACTGTGTCCAATTTGACAGGCCTGAGATATGAACCACAGACCTCCCGTACCTGAGGCGATTGCGTTGCCGCTCAACGAACTGACCAGGCGATAATATTAAGGTGCGTTTAGGCAGGACTCGACACAACTCAAAGCGAAATTTGGCAAACTTAAAGCGAGTAGTTTGTCGTATCACTTGTTCAAAACAAACCAATCATTCATCAACAATTTTTCTAAGTGAAGATAAGCAACCACTAAATTAAGCGTACAAATAGTAAAAAAAAGTTAAACTTAGAAATTATAAAAACTTTGAAAAATAGCTTAAAAGAGTATTGAGGTCTAACTTATTGCTCAACAAAATTTTATTTATTTTTTTCTTTAATTTTTTGGTCAATTGCAGAATTCTTGGACTTCTACACCATAAGATATTTTCATTTCTTTTTCCCGCTATTTGTAGCAATCCTGCCCTTTCTTAAATGATTTTTAAACCAACCATTAAGTGTCGCATGCGAGGACAAAGTGATAATGCCAGAATAGAAAGCAAAATTATCGTGGTTACAACAGCGTATAAACTATCCCAAACCTAACCCTAATCTAAGCCCTTAAAAAAAGTATAGTTAATAAAAAATGCGCGAATGAATATTCTTTGTTTTTAGTTATTCGCTTTAACTTACAATTTTTTGGTGAAATACGTTTTAAAAGATTGATCACCACCAAGGGTGCCGATCTTTGTTGAGCATTGGGGGGGATAATTTGCAATTTTACCCCAATTTTGCCCTATTTTCAACATTGGGGGATGATCCTCAACCACGATTTTCTTCAGGTGAGCAAATTAAGTGAAGACCAAAAAAAAGGTCTTCACCAAAATTGAAACACTTTTTCCCCGAATTCAAGTGGACACCTACGCTCAGATGCAAAGCAGAGTCAAATTATTGGGGGGGATGCAGATGTAGGCCATACTCAAACTATTGGGGGGAATACAGTCAAATTATTGGGTTTCGGCGCCCCTGATCACCACCAATTTGCAATAGGCCTGCCTCTAGACCTAGCTCTTAACCCTACTAGCCTATCATTAGTTAAGTAACTTACTAGTAGATTTTTAAAAGCTGTAGGGCTTACTGCGTTTTCATGCCGTGCTTAATTTACTCTGTTAATTATAAAAACATCAGGTAGGCCTCTAGTAGTAGTATGACACAAGTCAAAATTATAAACGTTATCGATCGGCCTAGGTTTATTTTTCCAGTTGCTTTCTAAGTGCACAAATCAAATATCTTTGTGTTGAAAGAAAAAAATTGACACCAATATGCTTAATTTTACTTTTGAAAACCCACTTTTTTCACCAGAGCCAAAGCAGAAACCTGGAAAAAACACGATCTAATACTCCGAGACCTACCAGATAACTAAGTCAGTTTGAAGCCACGTATGCAAATTTGATGCGGTCATGTTTCCACAGCAGAACTTTTCCCCGTAGAGTCAAAAAAAAAAAATTTGCAAAATCTCTGAGCGCTTTACCCACGTTTTTCGCACTTTGCACTTCTCACTTTTTCGCAGTTCGCGTTGCCCCTAAATCTCCAGCCTAAGGCGGCTGCTTCAGCCACCGAAATAGCCCCCCCCATTTCAGATTTCCGGCTACGCGCCTGTCCAAAGCCAATGGTTCCTATTCTTCTGTAAAAAATATTGCGAACTGGAAAAAATATTAGGTGGTGCTGTATTTTACTTTTTTCCAGCAAATATACAGCATAAACATTAGACAGCATTTGCACTATGCAGCCAATGAATGTTTAAATTAAAAGCACACTTTGCTTTTATTCTTTTAGTTTATACAATGTACAAAATCTAGAAAATGTAAACTGCATGGCAAACAATGCTGTTTAAAAGTTGTGAAAAAAATACTTACACTTTTAATTTTCTTTCAATAGAAGACCGGCCGTTGGAATCATGGGAGAGAAACGAGGAATCTCTCTCGCGAGTAAAAAGGGAGCACAACATGTGTAAGTTAATAATTTTTGTGTTTATAGCATTAAAAAGTTGTTGAAATTAGTCGAAAAATTCCAAAAAATTCAAAACATAGGCGCTCCCAAATGTCCTATGTGAAAACAGTGTTGAACAATTGCTTTATCCTAAACTAATACTAATAATTTCTATTAATACGGGACTTTGTTTCGCGATGATATGTTAATCTCGATGGGGTTGTAGATTTGCAGAGAAGCGGAGTTCAAACAGAGCGTCATCCTCCGGATGGACGGATCAGTTCTTCGGAAGAAGGAATGGATCAAAAATTTGATCAATTGAAAAGTCATCGCAAAGCAAGAGAACATCCAGATTTGTCAAAAGAAGACTCAAAAAACAATTTTTTTAAGCTAATTAATAAGCCAAACGCAATAAACATTAACCGAGGCAGAGGGTTTGCTCGTGAAAATGCTTTCATAAAAAAGTTCTGAGTGTTTACAGTGTAAATAATTATGGAAACGTCGAAGCATGAGCAAATCACCGCAAGGTGTCGTTGCAAGCTTTCCGTTGTAAAATTCTTAGCTTGGACATCATTTATTGCAAAGAAAACTTCCAAAATGCGATTGATATTGTATTGCATGGTACGTACCGACAGTGCTTTTTTAAGGCGATTTGAGGAACCGAAACGATCTCAAAATTGTCCGGCGGTCTCTCAAAATCTGCTTCTACAATAGCGTAAGCAACGCTAAGGAAAAATAGAAAAAGCCGTTAATAAACTAACTCTCAAAGTTGTGTTTTACATCATGAAATCCCTACGTGCCAGTGCCCAGTAGTCTTTTAGGTTACGGCAAAATGAAAGGAAATCATCACTTTCAAATTTTGAAATCGCCGTAAACGACTTTTGTAAAAGTCAATTGTGACTATTTCGCTTCAATCATTTTCACTAAATCACTGTCTACTCTAGACCTAGGCTAGAGACTAATGTGGAACTTGGTATGACTTCCCATCAAGCCAAATGCGACATTCGTTTTCTTAACTTGACTAAAAGTGATAACGTAAGCTAGTGGCTAGACTACTTCGCTTTAATTTAATCAGTTAACAAACTCTTTTAAGAAACTGATAGAGAAAAGTATACTGATATTTTAGTCATTTACTATTTTAGTCAGTGTTAGGAGAATGTAGTTACTTTTCATGTAGAATTTAAGTAGATTTAGTACATTTGTACAAATCGGGTTTAGCAAACTTTTTTAAGAGGTATTGGAGACGAGGTCGTGGAGTTTTGTGGTTAGTCTTCAGAGCAGAATAGCCCTGTAAGCCTACATAGCTAAACCTTATTTTTCGTATTTTACGGTCGCTGAAAAGTGGCAAAATACCAAACAAACGAAGGCATGTGACAGAACGAGCGACAAAGATGTTGGAATTCGAACATTTGGCAGATGGTGGTGAAACTGATAATGATGGCCCAATGGAATTGATTCCATTAAATGAGCTTGACACTGAAAAGTTTTTATTATGAACTTTGAAAAATAGCTTAAAGGAGCATTGAGGTCCAACTTATTGCCAAAAAAAATTTTATTTATTTTTTTGTTTAATTTTTTGATTAATAGCAGAATTCTTGGACTTCTATGTTTATTGAAATAGTTGTTGCCGGCAATTTCGGTTATAAATTTAGGTAAAAAAATTGCCGTCTTTCAAAATCGTTTAGCGGTTTCTCAAATCTAACCGTAAAAAAGCACTGCGTACCGAAATCAAAACTATTTGAGAACTGACACACACACACTAAAATACTATAAGCAAATGCAACTTTTCCTTAACCCTATTTTATGCACGCCACTCCTCTCGCTTTTTATGATAAATCATTTCGGAAAAAAGATTTTTCTTAAGAAAGTTTAAACCGCCTATGATGTCATTTAAAAGTATGAACATCATTGAAAAAAGGCTCTGACGTTACTATGATGACATCAACAACAGCTTTTCTATCCAAATTTGGTATTCTCAAGACTTTTAATTTTGGAGTTAGAATAGGGGGCATTTTTGCCCCCCCACTCCGAGTAAAATACGTCAGTCAAATAACCCGAGTAAAATAGGGTTAAGGTCGTTAATTGTTTGGAAAACCAAATAATTTGACTATTTTGCATCAGTATTTGGTTTTTTGGTTTTGAACTCAAAACTTCAGCCTTCTGGTTTCAGCAGAATTTTGTTTGATTCTGCAAGAGCATGAAAATATAAAAGGTGTTGCTTGTTAAAAACACTTTGCATTTTTGTTATTACTTGTAACAACAGAAAAGTTTTAACTGGATTTCTGCTTCCTTTTTGTTTGTTTCGAAGATTAATTCATTTCAGATGGTTTCGTGTTTGTTAGTGTGCTGGGCATTTAATAACTTTGTTTATAGCTTTAAGAATCTGTAAGCAATTTATTTGATTTACGGGGAAGACAATTATACTCAGTAACAACTTTGTTTCTGATCCTAATGCTGCAGCGGCATTTTCATAACTTCGATAGTTTTGGCACGTTTGCCGGGGGTTTCGCAAAACAGGAAAGCTTGTAAAAATAAGCCTTGTTTTGGCATGTTTATTCTGGGGCGTTTTTGTCAAAAAGAAAAGCAAAATTTTTGCAAAAGTTTAAGGATATACAGTAAAAAGATTGTGATGTAGGGTTTATTATTTGATTTACTTGTTAAAATATAAAATATTTTTACTCATATTTTTTGTAATAATTGACTTGTTTGACCAACCGCATGCTAAATAGGCAAACTATCTGTTACATCTTTACTTTAAATAGTGACAGCGATATCTCAGTGGTAGAGCGTCGAGTTAATGATCGAAAGGTTGCTGACCCTGGTTCGATTCCCGAACTGGCAATACGTGATTTTGTCCTTGGAAAAAACACTTTACGCTGATTTTTCTTTGGGGCCAAGCAGTCAACCAGTTGCAGTGGCCCAGCCTGACAAAAGACTTGCAAACAAAACCAAAAAAAGTGCTCTGCGTTGTTGTGTTTAAACAGACGCAGAAAGTCTGGTTCATACGAACGAACGAACGAACTTGAAATACGTAATTTTCATTACTCTCTTGACCTAGGGACTATGATGAATAAATGCGATAATACACCGGTAATTACAGCCGTTACCAATTTATGTTACGCCCAGGCGTTAATTAATATAGGGCCAGACAGGAAATGCCCCTGGCCAGAAATGTTTGTGTTCGGTGTAGATACTAGCGCAATACCACCGGTAAAGTCCTCCACCATCTTGCCCTACAAAATTTGTTCGGGAGGGAACCTTTTTTATTTGGTTTTTGCCAATTAATGGCCTGGACTCCACTTAAAAATCGCAAAGACCTTGGTTTTGACCGCTTGGTCTTCACTTTTTTAACTTAATTCGCGAAGAAGCCAAGTTATTAAAGTTTTCAAACTAAGTTTCGCAAAGGATCGGCAAATGGTAGATTAACTTTAAAACCGTCAAGTTTCGATTCTTAGGTCAAAATCTGTACATTTTATTGGGCTCAAAGTCGTTAGCGTACGAGCGTCTTTGCTTTTTTAGCAAACATTTTGTTAATCAGGTGGTACGCGTAACACGCGGAGCTCACATAATTTTTGTCTAAAATAAATAAAGAATACGCGTTAGTGCTAATGATTTACTGCTAGGTGAAGACCGGGCCTCAAAATCACTTCCACTATTTTAATTACAATCTTGTACAATATTTATAATGAAAATGATAGTAACTACACAGTACACCACAAAAAACAATCATATAGTCGCTTTCTTGACCAAAACATCGTTAAAAGCAAGATAGTTAACCCTATTTTACATTGGGTATTTGATTAACACATTTTACACGGGTGGAGGGGTGCAAAAACCCTAAATCTGTCTGCTAACCCAAAAGTTGCGAGAACACCCAATGGTGTTCACAATTTTTTTTAGAAAAACTGATTTTGAGGTGATGACGAATTTGCAATGAGGGAGAGAACTCGAACCAAAAAGCATAATTTTTCTGCGAGAAAAATGCAGTCATTTAATTTTGTGGCGTGTTGAACAAACCAATGTACTTCAAGAGCATCAGAACAAGAGGCCTGTACCTGCGTCGGGGGCCATGAGGGTCTCGGTTATGCAATTTTGATAATTTTTTGGAAACAGATTGTTATTTTAACGCCATTTGGATGACATTTTGCAGGTTTTAGCGCCATTCGAAAGATTCTGGATCAAAAAAAAAATTTAATTGCTTAACCCATTCAGACTTTGTGACTGCGCCAGTAATTAGTCTATGGATTATTTATTCTATAAAATTAAAAAGAGGGCAACAATATTTATTGTTGTAAAAGTCATTCTCAGGAATAAGCAAGAAACAACACTATCAGGTATTAACATAAGAAGGAACAGAGTTCTAACAACAGTACAGTAGAATCCGCTTAATACATCCACGGTTAATAATTTCAGCCACTTTTTGCATACAAATTGCTTGGAAAGGATTTTTCCTACTCGTTTAGATTGCATTATAGAAAATTCGGTTATTAAATTTGCCGCTTATTAAATCCAAAACTGGTTGGCTTATGGTGGATGGATTGAGCGGATTCTTCTGTATACTGTGTTGGATTTTGATTGTTTATTCTTGCCTACTGCACACAAACGCAATAGTAATTCTTTGTCAATCGTTCTTGAGCCACTACTGTAATTCTCTTTCATTGCACCGAGACCTGTTATATTGTCTTACGCCATTGCGTTCAAAAATCAATTGTTCTGTTAAAAACAAGTTTAGTGATAAGATGAGTTCACTTTTCTCTAAAAGTAGCCTACTTGGTACCACTTCGAATAAAGCTATTAATACTTCTGTCTTTGTCACTGGCCTTGTTTGTGTGCTTCAAAGCAGCAAAACGCTTTTGACTCGCCGACTCTTTAAAACGTTGTTTCAAAAATTGTAAGCAAAAAGTTGATCTTTAGAAGATAGGTAAAGAAATCAATCAGTAAGTTTCTGCTTTGCTTATCTTTATGTTCTGCTAAATTTTACAGAATTTTTTGGAAGTCGAGGCAGTTCATGAAAAGGCACGACTCCTTCCACTTGTCCTACTGCATCGGCTCTGCGTACGACATTTATCCCACGAATATATCGCTCAAATTCGCAGTCGTCTTGAAAAACTCCAATCTCATCCATAAAATTTATCCCTTCCCAGGCCCAATGCAATCCTTGCTCAACACGACTAACACAAATTAAGCTCCTGGATATAACATTCATATAGTCGATGTAAATGCTCTCTTTAAACCAAGTTTTTTCCTCTTTACGAAGACGGAGGAGATCTCTCATTGCACTTAGGGCTTCGTAATATTTGTTGATGTTTAATTTGCACAAACTATTTACATATATAATTCCTCGCATCATTGGATTCTGCAGTTTCATTTTCATTATGGCATCAGTTTCATTAACAACCTGCTTATAATTTCCAAGTTTTGCTAAGCAAGCCAGCTCGTTATTCTTTATAGTCAGGTGTGACTTGAGCAACTCTTCCGACTGCAGCAGGGGCGTGTATCTTTGGTAAGTTGCAAGGCATCTTTCGAATTCATGACAGGCAAAATACGCAAAGCCAATCTTGTTCAATACAGTGCTTGTTGTGTCCAAGTCAAATTGGGGATTTCGGGCTAAATAGTCTTCACCAAGGTCGATTGCTCCTTGTTCAAATCCAAGATAAAGAAAAACATCCATGCTGTATGGGATGACTTGAACGCCTCTTGACTTTTCGTTTAGGAATGCAAGATTTACCCCGTCGAAGGTTTGGAACCAATCTTGCAGTTGATATGACGTGATCAAACAACGACATAAACTATCTCCTCCAACTATGTACATCAGTTCTTTGAGTTTTTCTGCAGGCTTGGTGTTGTGGTCTTTTTGGATAACATCATCTTGCTTTTTACTGTACATGTAATAAAATAAGCGAATATGGCAACCAACTGCAAGAGCAAGAGAAAGATCGAGAGAAGTTTCATCATTAAGTTCATTTCTGCGTTCAAGTTCTTCAATGATTTCAAATCCAGAGTTCTGTTCCACGTTGTACAATTTGCCCAAAGCTGCCAAAAACAACGCGACGCTTCGATAAATTAAACGTTTGACATTAATGTTTGATCCTTGACCGAAGTAAACTTTTGCAAGATTCGTTGACGTAGAAAAGTTTTGCAAGTCCTCCTCCACTTGCTGCAATACTTTTAAATGCATGTTCTGTGCATTTCGAGTCAATATATTTCTGGCTTCTTCCAAAAATTGATCGTATACTGCCGTATCTCCTTCAACAAAGCAAGTTTTGGTCAAAATTTCACCAAGTTTGTATCCTTTCTTGAGATCTTTGTCCACGTTCAAATATTTCACCATTTCATTGATGGGCTTGATAAGTTCTGTTGTCCATGGTGTTTCGTCCGTAATCTGCATCTTTCCAAGTGGAAAATGGCAGGCATGGGGCATCATTCCATCAAACGAAATTCCTGAAGGAGTGAATCTGTCATAAAACCAACTGCCATTAGGTTTCGTATGGTCATTCAAACATGGAATGCAAACGCTGTAGAGGTCTGTTTCCTGTAAGTTGATCACTATGATGTGAAATATCACGGAATACCAGCGAAAATACTCTTTGATGTCTTCCAATTCCTTCTCTTTGTTGCGCTGATGAAAGTTTTCCAAAGCTAATATATGTTCAAAATCCGAATATGGTGTTGTCTCTTTCTTCGCAAGGGACCCCATTCCTATCAAAGCATATTTACACGGAGTCTGTCCCATAATTTGGATGCACAGTTGAGAAATATAAGCCATGATGGTTTTGTAATCCAAAGAAATTTTTTCTTCTAAATCTTTGACTTTTTTTGCATATTCTTTTTCTTTTTGTTCGTTTAATTCGACTTGAATAAAGCCTGGTACTTTTTCAATGTTTGACAAGATGCTTTTTGCATTCTTTCTCATAATTTCAACTTCCCTTGCCACGACTTTGGAAACCTGAAGCAAATTCTCATTTCTTCTTTCTGCTTTTGAGCAATCCAACACATGGTTACATAAATTGAGGAGATGATCTCGAAACGTTTCGTCAGACGGCAGCCTAACAATAGCAGCGTTAAACAAAGCTGCACTTTGGATCAATCTAATTTTGTCTGGACTTTTCTTTTGATAAAGCAAAGCTAACTTGTCAAATATGGCTGCTGATGCTTGTGGGTTTGTTTCTCTACCGTTGCTGTCACATATTTTCCTTAGCTGATCTCGCAAGCTTTTTTCAGTGACATCAAATGACGTCATTTTGGTTTATTGTTGGGTTGAAGCAAAAAAATTAAAACTGCTTAAGCAAAACTTCTTTATTTAGTCCTCTTCTTATGAAACATAAACGTTTAAAAACAGCTTGTGAGAGTTTATTTTTCTTGAACTTATAATATTACAAAGCCTCTGTAGTCTGTACTTGATTTTTTTTCTTTTTGCTTGCAAGAAAAAGACAATTCGTGCAGGTTAAGAGTTCATGAACTAGTTTTATTCGGTATTGAATTTCGTTGATACAAACACAATAAAACAATTGTTGTATTCGCGCCATTTCATTGTTCTCTCGTCACTTAATCAATAGATCAACGCTCAGTAGTTAAAAGGATGAGCAATCACTAGACCGAGTCAACACTGTGCGTAAAATCGTGAGCGTACGAACATATCTTTAGTTAATTTTAACGAACTGGCAGCTTATACACTGGTAAGGCGGTACTACGAGCGCATCAAGTTTCTGTTTGAAACAAAAATACGCTCATGTTTTGTGAGGCTACGCTTGCGATTTTACGCCCACCCGGGCCCAATTCTTTTCGTTTGCTTAAAGTGAATGTGAAGTGCTTTTTCGTTTTTTACTACTGTGTTTCCCCGATAATAAGACCTACCCGCAAAATAAGACCTAGCGTGATTTTTGAGGATGATTTTAATGTAAGCCCTACCTTTAAAATAAGCCCTAGTTGAGAGCGGCAGAAAGACGAAAGAGTCAAACATTCTTTTTTTATATTTATTTAAACTGCTTTAATGCGGTGTATGCCATCCTTTTCAAAAAATCTTTTTGAATAAATTCTTGAATCTTGAATAAATTGTTGTTAATGAGTTTCTGAATAAAAAACATGTTAATGGCAAGTAAATGTAGATCTTTTTTCGTAATTTCTGTTTATTTAAAATATCGTAGTTTTTACTTTGTAACTTCATTTTTTGATATATCAAAATAATACATCCCCCGAAAATAAGCCCTAGTGCCATATTTTGGAGTAAAAATTAATATAAGCCCTGTTATATTTTCGGGGAAACACGGTAGAATGTAGGCAGCAAACAAATAAATCCGAAACATTGAAGCTACATACTGTTCAGCACTTTTGCTCATAATTTAAAGGGGATGAAAAATCCAGCTAGGATTATGTGCAAAAGATAAAGAATAATCTAAAACATGTTTTCACCAAATTTCACCATCTTATGACTTATTGTTTTTGAGATATTTTATTTCAAAGTAGAGAGAGAGATCTTCCCAACAGTGTTGCCCGTTAAAATTTCATTTTTCCACAAATGATGTTTATTGTAATCTTTTACATAGGTTTGAAAGCTCTTGTATAGAAAGCTTAAGGATGAATTAGTGTTACAACAGAAATGCTTTTACAATTTAAATAGTATATCCCAATTCCTAGAAAATTATATCTTAAATGGCAACACTGTTAAGGCGATCTCCCAACTTTGAAATAATATATCTCAGAAACGATAGATCGTAGAAAGCTGAAATTTTGCGAAGAAATGTTTTAGATGCTTCTTTAATTTTTGCACATAAGCCTTTAAGTCCGTTTGGAGCGGGGCCGAATTTACTATGGTACTTTGACACAGTGCGCTAGGCTGGTTGCAACAAAAATCCAGCGGAGGCATTTTTTTGGTCTTCACTTTTATTTGGCAGGATAGTGCAACGAAACTGGCAAAGACCTCATGGCTTGGGAGGTTTCATCTTTCTGAGAGTCAAAGTTGCGTGCCAAGGGCTCCGCCTAATATAAATCCATCCCAGGTTTTGAACGTTATCTTGAGCAATAGTATTCAACAATTTGTGCTTTTATTGTGAGGTAAGATTTCTGTATTGTATTTTTGCTCTTAATGAGCGGACAAAATAAATTGCAATCGCGCAAGTTTCAGCCATTTTGATCATCAGCCATTTTTGAGTTTTAAGTGGCCGTTTTTTTTGCATGGTTTTTGGTTTCCTGAATCACGATCACGGTTGTGTAATCTAAGGATCCAAAAATTGGTTTACATGATAGTTTCACTCAATGCACTTTTTCTTTTTTTTTGTAAGAATCAGTAATTTTTGAGTTGCTGGCGGCTGTTCTTAATTCTTTGTCAATTTTTAGCCTCATTTGTTTTTAAATTTTGAGAGCATCGATGACCAATAATTATGGCGATCACGTTGGTAAAACTGTTTTAGTTTCATTGCTTTAAGTAAACGCTTTTTTACAGCATCGTAAAGTTGCTAAAGCAAAAAAAGGAGCAGTTTTATGAGGAGCCAAACAAATCTCCAGATCTGCGCAGCAGCAGTCTATAATCTCAAAATTGTGGCAATTTTGCTTGTGAATGCCAGAAAACCACTCAAATTTCATCGTTTTGACTCGCTACTGACTTTAGTTTCTTTTTTGATTTGAAATTTATTCTTTTTGGGTTGTTCTTAATATTATTTTTTGTTGCTAAGGCTGGCATTATTCTTAATTTGTTCCTAAATTTTGAACAAAACTGAGTTTCATGTTTTTATGAAATTGTTCTTATAAAAAAAGTGTATTCCCAAATTGTGTTTGGCAGCGTGACTTAAAGACCGAAAAGTCCCTTGGCTGTCTCCTAGCCAGTGCAATTTTGTGCAAAAAGGTAATTACTGTGGCGTGACTCAAGTTAGTACAAATGATATAAAGTCGAAAACGAAAAGTACGCAGCAATATAAACAACCAAATAGTCTCAGCGCAGCAACAAAGTAGTATCAAAGCAGCAACATAAAACATCTCTCTACAATTACAACTACAATTTGAAGCCAGTCAACAAACTTGTATTATCCAGTTAAGTCACACATTGGTTTCCACAACTTTCCTGTTTGACGTTCAGCATCAATGCAGACAGGATATCGTGAGTATATCTTTAGTTTATTTTAACCTAAACTTTGGTACGCCGAGCCTGCCGACTTACCAGTATAAATACTGCGGATGGTTGATCCATTTCCTCATATCACGAGAAAGCGACAGTGGCGCTTTTATTTCAGACAAATCGTCTTCATTCGCTTAGAAATCGACCGTATTCCAAAATTTGCAGTTGATGTTTGACTTTTTCCACGTAAATTTGTTGCTTGTTCGAAGCCGCTAGGCAAAGATAATCATAATAAAGCGTCTTATCCAACGATGCAATAACATGATCAGGGTGCGGGTTAAACCATGACCTTGCGATCAGGATTGTCGTAAAAACAATACCTTATACCTTGTACTAAATGTCGTGAAACCAATTCTTATTCGGCCACGCTGCCTATTGGTTAAAAGAGAATACGATTGAACGCTCACGATTAAAAAAATGTTGAGTCTCACACTTGAGTGTATAGTGCACAACAAAGCAGATTTACTAAAAGACCAAAGGTCTGGTTTTACTGTCATAGGCGTAGCCAAGGGGAGGGGGGGGCAGGGACCCCCCAATTAAATATCACCAATAATAAAAATGTGACAAAAAAGTTTATTGTTTCTTCAGTTTCAGTTTCTTTTAGCATCTTTACGTACATCAGTACACGTGAACAACAGTACTTAACATTGACAACCAGGGGGCCTGGGCTCCCTTAATTCAATTTTTGGCTACCAATTTAAATGTATAACCCAGTTGAAATGAAGGGTTTTTGTCTTAGAAGTTCTAAACTCAGGCCCTCACCCAACATTTTTATGAACATAATGCAATAACCAGTACCGGATTTGCCACGCAGCACAGTGCCAGAGGCCCCCGCTTTAGATGGTAAGACATTTATTCGGTTTTCACCTATATTTGGCAAGAAGATGTTGCGAGAATCCCCAAAATATCAGGGGCCGCACGCAATGTAAATCAGGCCCGAGCAATGATGTCGCAATCGTTGAATATATGGCTAGAGTACAACCTTTAATCTCTAGAATAGTACACGTCGACTTAAACCAGAGAACGACTTAGATGTTAATTGACGAATTGAAAATGGCAGTTGATAGTTCCTTCAGCTTCTTTAATCGCAGAAAGAAGCACAACAATTTTAAATTAAGATTTCTATTTATGATTGAAAACAAAACAAATTTCTATGAGCAAAATCGCTCCACTAAAACTTCTCAAGATCGACCAACTCAGATTGTACCACTACCGCGATCGCCGAATTCAGATCGCACACTGCACACTATCGCGATTGACCAATTCAGATCACACACCATACGGGTACACATGCCAACCACAGATACAAATTCTCGGCTAAACTGCCTACGAAGCTAATATCTGGAACTATTAGAATCCTCTTCTTATTAAAATATTAGAATGAATGGAATACAAAAATCCGCCTATTTATACTGCGGCTAAGGCTATCGTATATCCCGGAAAAATCGTTACTACATCACAATAGAAAAAGTATGCGAGCTTAGATACCCAAATTGCAACATAATTATGACATCACAAACTTCAAGTCTAAATATAGCAATTAAAAGTCGTAAACAACCAATATCCTGAGGAATGTAGAAGATTGCAGAACATACTAGAAAAGAATTGTCTCCAATATTCCAAAATAAAAGGCGGCAAAACTAGTAAAGCAGTCACGATGATGTTATAGCACAGCAAATAATCGTAACTTAGACAATCAAAATTATTATATGTGACAAATGACGTGCTGGTAAGTAGTTCTAAACATTTATTATACCGTTTTTCAATAACAATTCTCCTCCACCTCGCTAGTTTTTACCCAAAAAAATACTTTTGAAAAAAACACATAGCTAGCGGAATGCTTATTGAACAAATGATTGAATTTGAATTGGGTGGACTTGGGCCCACTATCCGTACATGTACTCTTAAAAGTGTTTATTTTTATGAAAAATAAAAATCTCTTGAACAAAATTTTCGAGTGGATTATTATTTACTGCTGAAATATTGCACAGGGCAATGTGTCTTACTTCCCCTTACCCGAGCCCAATCACGTACAAAGTTTGGCTCCAAAATGCCCGATTTTAAGCGTGTTTTCGACTTAAATTGCAAGTAAATGGAGAATTGAACAACTAAATTTTTTGAATGGCTTTCAAATGTTAAAAATCTAGTTCTTTCAAATGGTTCTGAACACGTGCTAAATATAATCTAATGGCATTAAAATAGCTCTTTTTTTCGAAAAAATTACAAAAAATTGCCCAGCGGCTGGGTGCTTCGTTTCCAAACCCCTGTCTGTGATACGTTTGAGTTATACTGCGTTTTTCGACGTCTCCCGCTTTAGACAGTTTTACTATTTAGCTGGGTTTGAGCAGTACTTAAATTGTAGGGAAACGCGTCCCCCCCATTGAGAGTTAGCGTCCCCCCATCGAGATTTAGCTTCCCCTAAACGAGATCTGAGCGCTGAAAAATCAAATAAAAAAGGGCCAGTCAGCACGATTAAATCCCACAAATTACGACCGAATATGGTTCTAAATTGCAGTGAAGACCTTTTTTTTAGTCTTCACTTCAGGGGCGTCGCCAGCTTTGCGAGATCGGGGGGGCAAAATTAAAATCAGGGGGCAAAGATTTTCGCTGAAATGCGAACACTTTTTCTGGCCGAAATCACAAATTTTCCGACCAAAAGCAGGTGATCTCCAAAAAAAAAAAAAGGTCTTCGCCGAAATCTGAAGGCTTTTTCTGGCCGAAATCACAAATTTTCCGACCAAAAGCAGATTCCACAAAACCTCACAAAAAGTTCCACTTTCGAAAATTTCTGATTACGTCATTGCACGTGATTTGTGGTTGGGCACCCCCCCACCAATCAGTACCGTTTGATCATTTACTTTTTTTTTTTCAATTTCAATTTTGTTCGTTGTTCGCGACGAATAAGTGAGGTGCAGACATAAACGCATCGAACACAAAATCAAATGTCCAAGTTATCAACATTAAGCTACCACGATCGAAAACACAAATATTAAACTTCAAATTTTTGTGCAAAAGTTTGGGCTCGAGGGTGTCGCGATCGTTGAGACTTGGCTAGAGTACAACTTTTAATCTCTAGAATTGCCCACGTCGGCTGAAACTAGAGAACAACTGAGATGTTAGTTGACGAATCGAAAATGGCACTTGATAGTTCCTTTAGCTTCTTGAATCTCAGAAAGCAGCACACAATCTTAAATTAAAACTTCTATTTAAGATTGAAACACAAACTAACTAACTGAGCAAAATCGCACCACTCACACCTCTTACTAAACGGCTGTACGAGCCAACCCCAGATACACAAACTCGGCTTAACTGCCTACAAAACTAACACCTAAAAATCATCCACTTTCAAAATATTAGAATAATTAGAAACAAAAACGACTCGCCTATTTATACTACGGCAAAAACTATCGAATATCCCAGAACAATCCATGATACGTCACAATAGAAAAAATATACGCGATTACGAAAACACAGCTGTAGCATAGTTGTGACGTCACAAACTTCAAGTCTAAATATAGCAATTAAGACATGTAAACAACTAAATATTCCGGTGACTAATACAAGACAGTAGAAAATACTAGAAAGGAATTATCCAGAATATCCCGAATATTCTAAATAAAAAAAAAAGCGACAAAAGCAGTAAACAGTCACGTACGCATTAAAATACAGCAAATAATCATATATCAGGCATTCAAAATTATTATTCGTGACAGAGAGCTTACACGAGAAACATGTTTTTTGTTTGTATCGTGTAAAGATTTCTTACTAACTTGCTTCGGTCTTATTGGTCTTTTTTGCAGTCAATCACAGTCTTTTTTTGCAGCCAGCCAATCAGTGTTCGTTTTTTTTCTATTAATAGCGGTTCTTTTACTGCGCTCTTCATTTTGACAATTCTTCGTGACAAACATCTGGCAGAACGCTTTAAAGAGAATAAATATCGGTATCGATTTTAATTAAAGCAAAACTCAAATTTTGTAACTTCAGCAACACTAAGCAATTTTTCGTTTTACATAATTTTTTGTTTTTCATAAATTTTTTTTTTACATTTTTTTTACACTAACCAAATTTTTGTTTAATATAATTGAAAGCAAATTCAGAATTTATAAATGCCCACTTATATACGATTGACTTATAGTGCAATGACAATAATTTGTTTGGTATTACCTCAAACTGCACTAATTAACAAATTAGCACTTAGGGACTGCATGTGGACAAATTGCCCGTTATGTCAAAAAAAAGTTTGCCAATTTTTGTCGTAGCACACTAGCACACTACAATAATTGTTTTTTTTTGTTTAGGATACGTGAATTCGATAATTTAGCGTACGATTGAAATTTTGGTACTTCAGAGACTTTTGATGAATATATCCAACCACAAGTCTATAGTGGTTTCTTCGGTTTTCCTTCCTTAGCATAAATAAAAAAACAGTGTCACAAAAACTGATTTTCACTGAATCCAAAGCTATAAAATCTCAGTAACTACTTAGAAATACTTCTTCGACTTGTGGTTCTCCGAAAATCGCAATTTTTATTTTTGCGGTAGTAATAATAACTATTATAATGATAATAATGTCATCTACAAAAGTGGTTTTGTCAAAAAGGCACAATAAGAAGTTAATACGGTTGCATAAGTTAATAATATGGCTTTAAGTTAGATTCTGAGACTTTAATTGTTATTTCTTAGAAGAGAAATCGAAATTGGTAACGTTGGTTTTGAAAAAGTGTCGGTATTGGAGCTGTAATTTTACAAAAGTAAAGGCTTTAAAATTTAGCTTAGTAGTTTCTATACCGTTTTATTTTGTTTTAATTTAACACATTATTAATACAAATTTTCAAGATATTTTTTTTCGACTGGGTTTTACTCAAAACTATAGAAACAATGCACGTGCTTTGCATTTTTACAATATCCTGGTTCATCCGCGTTCAATTTTGTTTTCGAGCAGCTACTGCAGCAATTAAGCACAGCAGATTTTTGCAAAACAAAAGTTTTACGAAGAAATATTTGCATTGATTAGGAAGTGGTTCATTACGAACCGAAGTCGTCGTCAAAACAATCAGATGTTTGCTATGCTTGAGCGTAACATTATTTTGTAATAATTTGATAGTGATGTCACTATTAGTATTAATCTATTGCGCTGAGTATGTTTTCGTTATGTTTTGACGTCACGCCAAGCCAGCCTAGATTTGAAGATTTTTGCAAAATATTCTTGCCAAATAAAGGTCAAGACCAAAAAAAAGTCTTGCCATCTGATTGCGGGGGCACTGTGCCATATGGTAAATCCACCCCTGGTTATTGCATTACGTTCATAAAAAGGTTAGATGAGGGCTTGAGATAGCAAATATAGGACAAAACTTCTAATTTCACCCGGGTTACACACATAAATTGGTAGGCAAAAATTAAATTGAGGGGGCCCGGGCCCCCTGGTTTTCAGTAATATTGCTAATTATTGTTGTACGCGTGTTTGCTGTACGCGAAAAATGATCAGAGAAACTGAAACTGAAGAAACAATAAGCTTTTTTGTCACATTTTTATCATTTGTGGCATTTCAATTGGGGAGATGCAGGCCCCCTGTCCCTCTCCCCTTTGGCTACGCCTATGCCTGTGAAGACCTTTGGCTTAGTCCGTACTTCAACTCGGCTCGGCAGAAAGAAACTTAGTTTGGTTTTTCAGTCTTCGTTGCAGTTTTGTCTGGAAAACTGGACCTAGCTCGAGATGCAATGACTTTTTTTGGTTTTTATTACATTTCAGCCCAAAAAAAGTTCCCTACTGCTAATTTTCCTTGGCTCTCAAAATTTGTTCTAGAATCTAGGTCCATTACTAAATCGCAATATACCGTACGAGTAACCTGTTGCAAACTTCCTTAATGTTTTTTCAATACGTTTTTTTTTATTTCAATTGTTATTGACGCTTTCAAATACAGTTCTAGAGCCAAAATGAAATCAGGATCAATCCATTAAACCTCAAAATGTGACGTCATCAATTGACGTCATTTTTATCAAATGATATAAGCGGGATGTTTGCCAGCTACAGTATTAAAATCTTGTACTTAAACGCACCGATACTATTCGTATCATTCATTTGTGATAAAACTATATCCAGTGTGACACAAATAAATGATTTTAGAAATGGTCACAAACGGATTTAATTTTCTTCCGCCACTAGTTTTTGCAGCATTTCTGCTAAAGGAGTGGCATGTATAAGCCCGATCTACGCTTTTCGCTTGTGCTAAGCGTAATATGAAGAGCGAATGAGCATATTTTTAGTTTGTTTTAACAAAAATTAGGTTCACCTGATATATTCACTTACCAGCGCACAAGCTGCAGTTTGTCAATGTAAATAAAAGATGCACCCAAACGTTCACGATTAAAAAAAAAAAGTTAAACATTGAGCTCCACACTTCAGTATCGTATTCAGCAGAGGCAGCTTAACTCGAAGACCATATAATCTGGTTTTATAATGATACTCATCGTAGTCTGATGTATTTTCCCCTTCGTGGCCCCTTTTCGGAGCCTCTCCATAATCACCACGCTTGTGGACTTCAAACTTTTTAGCAAAAAAATAATGTTCTAATAAATACCTGTACCGTTATTTGATCAATTATTACTAGAGCCCGCAAAAGTTAATAAAGTTAAAATTTTGGGTTAGGTCAAAATTTGTCAGAATTGTATGTGATCAAAAATTATTTTTCAAAAGCAAACAAAAGATTTTTTTCTTAATTTTTCAGGATTTTTGAGAAGCAATGAAACGCTATGAGTAATTTTGTACATGTTTAATTAAAGTTTTGCAACACCAACTTCTGCAACTAATTGCAATATGCCGCAATACAATTGCCTGGGTTAACTTCTTTATAAAAATAATTTTATAATAACGCGAAGCTCTTTTTTTTATTAAAAACAAATTAAGAATGCCAGCAGTCTCGGCATGAATAAAATAACTAAGAACAGTATGTGTCCAAATTCAAAAATCAAGGAGTCAATTTTTAGTATACAGTATTGTACATACGTATATCACAACGAATAAATCAGATTTTTGCAATCTTAGGACTGTACTGTTTTGCTTTTACAGCTTTGGCAATCGACAAAACTTTTACACAACGCAATTTTTTTACCAAGCAAGATTGAAATTGTGTCAATGTATTTTCCAATGAAAATTTAATAACAAATGAGGCCGAAAATTTGTGAAAATTTAAGAACAGCAAATTTCAATCCAAAATTTACTGGTTATTAAAAAAAGTGTAAATGACGTGGAAATGTGTACAGATTCCTAGGTCTTTGTCTAGCAGCGATTAGTTACTTTAATCACAAGACTAAATGATTGATATTTCTTTCTAAATGCTGTTAATGAAAATTGAAGAAGGTTACCTGCTTCAAACTTACTTGAATTGCGAATCACAAAACTTTTTTTTAATCAAAATTTGGAGCTCAATAAGGCAGAACGGTTTAGGTCAAATAAGGCAAAAATTTAGCTAAAATAAGGCCAAATTAATTTTTTTCAGGTCAAAATAAAAATGGCCCTAATCATTACATTTTTCTCAATTTCATTTTTGTTTGTTGATCCCTAACGGATAAGCGAGATACAGACATGAACACATCAAACACAAAATCAAATACTCAAGTTATCTACAACAAGCAACTGCAATCGAAAAAACAATTAATGCTAGACTTCAAATTTGGTGAGAAAGTTATTGAGCTGGAGGATTTGAACGGGAAATATGTTTTTTCGTTTATTATAGTTCGAAGAATTTATGTACAGAGCGAACACTTCACACTAAACTGGCTGTGCTCTTATTGGTTCGTTTTTTTGATGCCAATCGCTGTTCGGCTTTTTTCTTCTAAATAGTTGCTCTTTTTGTGCGCTCTCCATTCTGACGATTTTACTTGACAAATTTTATTCTTCTTGGAAGACCACAATATTACGTATTTCGATTAAAGCAATTCTAAAGTGCTGTGGCACTAACCAAACTTTTTGTTTGCATAATCGAAAGCGAATTTAGAATTTATAAATGCCACTTATCTACAGCACTGTTATATAATATACAGCACTGTTATATTATGTAATACAGTACAGTCTTATTGTAAGAAAAATAATTCGTTTGATATTACCGATAGTGCAACATGCACTAATTAACAATTCCCGTAGGGACTGCATGTGCATAAATTGTCTATTATATTCACAAAAGGTTTCTCAATTTTTGGATTAGCGCAGTACAAGAATTTTTTGGTTTAAGATAAGTGAATTCGGTTAGCGTATACGACTGATGTTTTTGTATTTCATTGGTTTTTGGTGGGTCCAACCATAAAGATGTGGTGTTTTTTTTTGATTTTGTGCGTTTAGCATAATTAAAAGAAACAGTGACACAAAACTGGTTTTTACTGAATTTAAAGCAATAAAGCCTCAGCAACTACTTAATACTAATTAATCATGCACAATATTTCTTCAGCACTGGTGGTACAGCACCGAAAATTAGTACTTTTCGTTTGTACAATACAGGGAGTTCTCAACTTACGACGTTGATCCGTTCTTGAGACGTGCTGTAACCCGAATTTCAGTGTAAGTCGGAACATTATACATAAATTACTCTATACATATCATATACATACCGAAGCTTTGTGATTATTCGTTCATAATCGTAATAGTTCGCAATTGTCACGTCATTTATGATGCAAATGACGAAAACCAATGAGCCCAAAGCACTGTATTTCTTGATCACAATGATCCAGTTTAAGGGCTTCGATATTACAGTACCGTATTATCATTTATATTTTTATGGAGTCCGTTCGTAACCTCGAAACAGCGTTAGTTGGGACCGTCGTAACCCGAGAACTTACTGTAGTGATAATAACAAGTGATATCAACGACAATTATAGCGATGATAACGACAATAAACCAGTTATTGCGCTTCAGTCAAGAATCCACAAATAGAAGTTATAGTCGTATAAATTGAACGTATGACTTTAAGTTAGATTCTGAGATTTTATAAAATTAAAGTCAATAAAACCACCAATAAAACAGCGCCCTCAACAGCCTCCGACTCACGAGCTCCACGAAGCATTACACAGTCAGAGAAACTGACGTCATAATAGGAGTAAGAAGCAAGGTTAGAATAACGTCATTATTTCGAATACTGACTAAATGTAAAAAACAACAATTGCTTGTTTGATGCAAAGTTTTTTTATTCTCAAAACCAAAACCAAAAAAAACAAAACAAGCAATTACAGTGCTTCAATTTTGTGTGGCTTAGTTTTTGTTTAGTGCACAAATAATTTTAACAAAATTAGTTTCGGTAACTCAGTGGCACTACCAAAAGAGTGAAAGGGGACTTCAACCTTCTGTCTGAGTCAACTCAATTGGAAAATTTAACCCAAAATGCAAGCGTTGAAACGTGGTTTGGATTTGATCTCTAAGGAGTGCAGGTAGGCTGAAGGTCAAAGGGGCTGAATAAAAATTCAATTCTTGAATTGCAATTAATTCTTCAAATCTTAGCTACTTTGGTCTTTCCAAAACTTTAAAAAGGCATGAAATGTCACACAAATAGTTTTAAAATGGTTATTTTTTCTCAAAAAAATGACCAAAATTGTCCAACAGCTGGGGGCTTTCCCCCAAACACTCCTGGCTCTAGTAGCTAGAGGCTTTGTCCCCGGTCACCTTTTTTCGATAAGCTTGAGTTACACTAGTTTGCTCAACATGCTGCCCGATTGAGACATTTTTCAAGCGAAAAAATTTTAACTTTTGTTACAAGAGGCGCAGAAAGCAAATCAAAATACGTTGCAAAATGAAAACAAAAGATTCAGAGAAATTGTTTTTTTCAATAACATTGTTGTGATGGATTGCATGTTGAGGAGTTAGGTTTCTCTAACCATTTCTGTTACCTTTGTTGGATTTCCTTTGAGTGTAGCCTAGTTCTCGATCCTTGAAATGGACAATCACCATAAGTTTAAGGACTTCGTACTAATTGCCAATTTTTCGTTCGAGAGAGATACCTTTGAACGTTTCAATAATATTCGTAAAGCGTTTGTAGAACTCACTAGCAGCTCCTATTTGTTCTACAAAATTCAAACCTTCAAAAGCCCAATGAATTCCTTGTTCCTTGCGCCCCAGTCCTATTAAGCTCAACGCAACACATTCCATGGAACCAGAGTCTTCAATCATACTGTCCCAATTCTTATCGTCGAGTTTGTTAAGACGAAACAAATCTCTCATAGCGCTCAGAGCTTCATGGTATCTCCTCATGAAAAATTTGCTCTCACCATTCAGCTGCAAGATGTCTTGTATTTGATCCCTTTCTTTTAGTTTCATCTTTAGTATAGCATTAGTTTCAATCATCACCCGCTCGTATTTTCCAAGTGCTAGTAAGCAAGATTGCTCGCTACACTTAATTTTTCCATGAAAAAAATTGTTTTCTAGGTGTAGTTGATCCTGTGGGACGTAAGTTTTGTAAATTTCAAGGGATTTTTGATAATCCATTGTTCCTTCGTATGCATAGCCAAGCTGATCCAATACTCTGGCTGTTAGAACATCAAACTGTGAACGAATATTTAAGTAATGCTCTCCAATGTCGATAACTTCTCTGTATAAACCAAGCATATTCCAGATCTTCATTGTTTCTGGAATACTTTCGATACGCAACCTCCGATCAAACTTTTGAAGATTTTCCTCGCCTTTTCGGAACCACTCTTGCAAAATAAACGATACCACCAGACATCGACTTAATCCAAAAATGCCGACTATTTGAGTTAGACAATTAAGTTTTTCGTTTCCTTTTAGACTTTCTGTTTCTCTTCTAAAAATATCATCCTGCTTTTTGATGGACATATAATGAAATAACCTAATATGGCAGGCCACAGCAAGCGCAAGGGAAAGGTCTCTGCAAGTATAACTATTGAAAATGTTTTTTTGACAAAATTCCTCAATGATTTGAAAGCCAGAGTTGCCTTCAAACTGTTGCAAACTGCCCAAAGCTGCTAAAAACACAGTGATACTTCTATAAATTAAACGTTTGATATTCATGTTCTTTTTCCAAAGAAATTCTGAAAGATTTTCCTGTACGTTAAAATTTTCCAAGTCCTCCTCTAATTGTTGCATTACATTTAATTGAACTTTGTCAACATTTTGAGTTAAACGTTTTTTAACTTCTTCTAAAAATTGTTGATATATTGCCTCATCTCCTTCAACAAAGCAAGTTTTGGTCAAAATTTCGCCAAGTTTGTATCCTTTTTTGAGATCTTTGTCCACGTTCAAATACTTCACCATTTCATCGATGGGCTTGATTAATTCTGTTGTCCATGGTGTTTCATCCGTAACTTGTGTCTTTCCAAGTGGAAAATGGCAGGCATGGGGCATTGTTCCATCAAACGAAATTCCTGAAGGAGTGAATCTGTCATAGAACCAACTGCCATTTGGTTTCGTATGGTCATTCAAACATGGAATGCAAACACTGTAAAGGTCTGTTTCCTGCAAGTTGATCACGATGGTGTGAAATATCACGGAGTACCAACGAAAATAATCTTTGGCAGCTTTAAGACTTTTATCATTGTTGGATTGATGATGAAAGTTTTCCAAAGTTAATATATGCTCAAAGTCTTAATATGGAGTTGTCTCCTTTCTTGCCAGGGACCCCATTCCTACTAAAGCGTATTTGCATGGAGTCTGTCCCATAATTTGAATGCACATTTGAGAAATATAAGCCATGATGTTTGTGTAGTCGGCTGTAACTCTATCTTCCAAATCTTTTACTTTTTTTACATAATTTATTATCCTTGAATGTTTTACTTCTTTCTGGACATAGTTCGGAAGAGGTTTGATTTTTGAAAGTATAGTTCTCGCACGACTCCTCATATTTCTAACTTTTTTAGACAGGGTTTTTGTGATTTAGATCAAGTTTGCCTTCTTTTGCTCCGCATTCGCGCAAATCAAAATGTGGCTACAAAGCTCTTGTAAATGATCTCGAAACTTTTGGTTAGACGGCTGCCTAACAATAGCAGCGCTGAACAAAGCTGCACTTTGGATCAAACTGATTTTGTCAGGACTTTTCTGCCGATAAAGCAAACCCAATTTATCAAATATGGCTGCTGATGCTTGTGGGTTTGTTTCTCTGCCGTTACTGTCACACATTTGTCTGAGTTGATCTTGCAAGTTTTTCTCTGCATCTTTCAGAGACTCTGTTATTTGTTCAATATTTTCAGGTTTGATATAAAAATATCGAAAAAGAATGAAAATATATTTGAAGTTTTTTAGTTGCTGCGTCCTTAAACATCCTTGAAAATCCATCTCGGCAAAAATTAACCTATAACCCAGTTTCCTTTCCACTCTTTTATTACTTATGCCGTGGTAGTATGATCTAATTGCTGTCTAGAGTGATGATGACTATTATGATGATGAGTCTCTATAATGAGATGTTGGCGGGAATCAAATTGTCCGTGGTATTCCTTCTATTTGATTGTTGAATCTTGTTTTCGTTTGATTTTCTCAGCAGTGCAAACTACAATGCCTTAATAACAGCTAGCATGGGAATCAGTTTGGCCTAGTCATAATTTTAAATTATACATAAAAACATTTCTTTGTCAACAAATGCAAACTCATCTTTACGAAGCAAACTTATAAAACCAATAATCTTAAGAGTAATAAATATCTCTTACAACTGGCATCATACAGCATTACCAAGTTTTTGCCTGATTGGCTTTGTCTGCCACAAAACAATACTATCACCAAATTTCTCTACGTGCAAGAGGTTAGTAATCATCGTCCGCACAAATGAGCACTCCTGGACAACGTAAAAAACGTCACAATTAAACCAAGAATTTCCGGTGCTTTCATTGGTAAACTCAATCACGTGACTACTCCAGGCATATCAAAAGGAAATAAAAAAGCAAAAAGTAAAAAAAAACTCAAAGAGTTTACCACATCGAGTAAAGAGAACCATCCCTCTGCAAAAAAATTATAATATGCTACTTCTCTTGTTTCGAAAAGACAGTACAACAAAAAGTTATTGTTGACAGTTGACACAAAAGGTTATTTGATATATCCCCTAGAACATACTTGATAAAGGGCTTTATGCGAAGTTCTGCTACCTAGCGGTGCGTTATGAATGTCTTTTTCCATTGACGATTGGGTGTAAACAATCAAGAAGCTTTGGTTTTTTTGAAAAACAGCATCATCTTAACATTCCTTTTAAACGGTTGAGCTTAAATGTTCAAGAACTGATTGCAAAAGAGAATCTCTTAAATTTTATTACACTTTATTATTCGCCTTGGCAATGTAATGGATGTAGCATAAGACAATCAAGAAACTGTCCTTCTTGGGCCCCATAGTTTTGAGGTATCCTAGGCCTCTTTTTTAGTTTTCTTCAAAGCAATTAAGTCCAAAAACGGCCTTAAGGTGAAATGAATTTTTTAGTATTGATATTTTTTAGCGTCCAAAAAGGTTTCTACCGCAAATTTGCCTTGGAGCACGGATAAATCTAGATACATCGCTAAAGCGCAATCCCTCAATCTTTTTCAATACTGAAATATTTTTTTCTATTCAATATTTTCTATTCGATTAAAATAGTTCTTAAAGTTAGCCAATGTTTGACCCCAAAACCCAAAGAAATCTCAATAAAAATCGTCCAAAATAAAGACGCCATCGTTGCTACCTTGCGAGTGGATGATAAATATGGACCATTCAACTATTTTTTTAATTTGGAAGTTATTTTTCGGTTTATTCAAACTAATGATCTGTGCTATAATGAGAATTTTTATGATGACATCTTATTTATGCAGCTTTTTAATTTACAAAAATCATTGGTAATTAGTAACCACTTTATTCATGGACTGTTTTGTTTTTCTTAGCACCTCCAGAGTCAAATCCTTGCCAAGATCGTTATGATAGCAAGTCGAACTGGATTTCTTCAACTCATAAATATTATCAGCTAGAGGGCGATATTGATCTCGAGATAGTAAAAACGCTCAAAAATCTGGCAAAATAAAGTAAAGTCATAACCAGAAAACAAAATATTTTCAAAATCTACATACACTGAAAAGATAAACTGATTTTTTAGTTATTTTGAAATGCAAAGCTATTACTTTGTAATTAGTTTTCAGGAAAAAAGACATTACGTCATAGAGTACTTCCTCGATTATCCGGTCTAGTCGGGACAGCATTTCTTCAAAACCTGAACGGATAAGTAAAAAAACCGCATAATTGAATTTCTTTATTTAAACCAAAACAACGCAGCAAGAAGCAGATTCGAATGCACCAAAACTTAAACGAGGTTCAACATCAAATAATGTACCGCATTGAGGGATCTCAGTACTTTTTTATTGAAAGCAATGTAAATTTGCATGATCGTTAAAATTACAATAGGGCTATCTATTGCCCCACATTAACTGGAAAAGTGTTAGTTATATCATAAATTATTATCTGACCCAATGGACGGATAATCGAATGCCGGATAAACGAGGTACGGATAATCGAGGAAGTACTGTACACAAAATTTGTCGCAGATTCTCACAAAACAATAAGTACAGATGGAATTTGAGTCACGCTCTCAATAGCCACAGACATGCAGTCGGCAGCTGTTCTTCAACAAAGGACAAGGGGGTAAGGCCACTCTTCCACCATAGCTCAGTGTTTATACGAAAGTTTATGGGTCGCCAATAAAGAAAAAAAATAAAATTGCACTCGTGAATTTTTAAGCACTTTAGGAAGCAAACTTGTCGATATGATATTGTATATATTGTTCAATCGGCAAATTATATTGTTAAATTGTCAAAAACAATGCAAAAATTTCACCTTTTGTTTTTTTAATCACTTTAGGGATCCAAATCGACGATATAATTTATAATATATCGTTCATCGGTAATTTATAGTGTTAATTGTCAAAAACAATTGAGCAAAAATTTGCATCTGCCATTTCAAGCACTTGAGAGACCAAATTGATGATAACTTATAATGGTATAGTCAATTTTGGTTCTTAAAATGCAGCCTAAAAATACATATGCACATTTGTTAATTGTTTTTTTTTTTTTGAAACGGCGCCCCATAGAAATTATTGGAAAGTTACGTAAAACTACAGCTATAGCTTTTATAATTATATTTCCACTGGTTTGGTTTTGTATTCTATATCAAAGATATTTGGTGTTCCAAGTGCTCTAAAGCTCTTTAATTTCTACATACAAAACTCCAAACGAGCAGATCTTTCGACTACAAAATAGAAAAGGTATTCATGGCTAACCTTTTAATGGTTTGTCTTAGGGAAAGGGGCGCCGAAGGAATGATTTTTCCCATGTTTAATGATGTTTCTTTTCAGCTGGTTAAAGTGTGACACTGATTCGTTCAAGACGAAAGAACATCTAACCTGAAGAATATTTCTCCATCCACCTGACGGCGCACTGAGCAAGTCAGGAGTCCACTATTTACAAGATATGCGTTTGTGCCGAGAGCAATCCAAAGATGGGCACGCACTACTTTAGAAGCAGCGCCATTCACGCTGCCGCTTCTTGTCCGAAGAAGTCGCGTCGCTGCCGCTACTCGATTTAAAATTAGCGGCGCTACCGCTACTCAAAAATAAAAGTTGTACCGCTACTATGGAAGCGCGCTACTATCCTCCTTTGAGAGCAGTAAATGTACTGCCATTACAGTTTTGCATTGGTATTCTCTAGAATGAGCTATGTGGAATTTGTTGTAACGACATAAACTCAAGCCCATTCAAATATCAAACAGATTAATAAATATTTTTCCTTAGAATTCGAGTTTTAATAATATCTTTATGTTTCGATTTTGGCTGTGTTGATTTTAAACACACATATCTATAATACCTATAGGGATTTTTGTTTTCTATATCTTTTTTTCTACTTTAATGCATCAAATTAAACCAGAGAAGCACGAAAAATAACAAGTTTAACCAAGCAAGGCTTATATTAATTATAGAAGAAGGGCAGTTCCACAGTAATACAAATTCAAAAAGTTAAAAAAAACAAGAATTTTTAGTTACTTCGTTATTCTTAAATTTTCAGTATTGTTTGATCTTTTGTTGGTCGTTTTGCGTAAATTTTTTTGAGGATCGTCCGGCACAGTGCCGTCGCTATCGAGGGGCCAGGGGGGCCGTGCCCCCCCTAACGACTGCTTGTGCCCCCCATTTTGGTTTCCTCAAATTACTGTTTTTGGAACATCACGTAACGGCAAGAAAACAACAGTGATGGTACAAGGAGTAATTACGTTAAAACGTAATTCTCCTTTGAAGTTTTCTTGATTCTGCGAAATTGCTGGCAACCAACTGCTTCGCATAAATCTGACGTAATAATCCGTCTTATTAACATAGCTTTTCGGATGTGTCGCCAGTACTTTAATTGTAAAATTTTGCATGGGGGGATGCTTTTGCAGCCTTGACCAAACCTTAGTGAAGATTACGTAATACCGTCGACGAAATTGAATAAAGACCAAAAAAGAAAAACGTCTTCGCTGAAAACTGAAGTGTTTTTTCGCCAAAATTAGCTGAAGACCAAAAAAAAAGGTCTTCGCCGACGGTTGAAGTGTTTCTCCTTCTGAATCACTTTTTCCGCGGAATTTGGTGCTATATTTGACCGGATTTAGTAGGTCTTTTTCCTCTGATCATCCAGCGCTCAAATCTCGATGGAGGGACACCTAAATCTCGATGGGGGAACGCTCAATCTTGATGGGGGGAACGCAAACTCTCGCGGTGGGAACGCGTCCCCTCCCGTCCCCCCTACAATTTAAGTACCGTGTGTCGCGAAGAGAGAAGTAAGCAGGCAGAATCGTTACCGGTACTTTGTTAGTGATCATGACATGAAACAATACATGAAAACAGTTTTTTCAAAGATCAGCTGTTTTGATGTTTTAAAGTACACTCAAAATTTTGAAGTTGTGGTCTGTTGCAAACCAAGGTGAAGGGGCTTTAGCTCCCTAAGTCAAGTCACTTAGAAATTTAACCTCAAAATACGAGCGTTTAAACGTATTTTAGACTTGACCCGAAGTAAGGGGAAGCTAAAGGGGCTAAGAAATTTAATTCTGCTTTGAAATAACTTCTGAATTTTAGCAATTTAGTGATTTGTATGGTTTTAAAACGTGCAAAGTGCGATTAAAATGACGTAAAAATCGCTTTTTGTTCTGCAAAATCACAAAAATCGCCCTGCGGATGGGGCTCCGCCCCCAGGCCCCCACCTACAGCCACTATATATTTAATGACTGTGCCCCGTTTGTGACGCGCTCGAGTTGCATCAGTTTATTTAGCACGTAGCCTAAATCATACAATTTTTGTGCAAAATATTTACTTTTCGTTCACCCCTCTTAGCAAAATCATGGTTGCATGTCTGGTAGCATTACCTGCTGTAAATAGATTTTTCAGGCGGTTGTGGGCCGCAGACGAAACAAGCTAAGAAACCCTGCCGGCCTTATTGGTCCCCCGTTTTTCAAGACATGAACACAGAATCGTTAAAATTGCGCATATTGGTAGCTGTACAAGATCTGAAGATCAGTTTTTATATGCAAAAAGTTCAGTTAATTCTAATGCCCCGCCCACTTTCAGCTAGTGCCGCTTCACTAAGTTTGCTCTGGCGACGGCTCTGGTCTAACATCATTTAACTGATTGCGAGAGCAATTGCAATTGGAAATCATCAGCAATAATATTTGAAAATGAGTAAGCTCTGCGCTCATCAGATTTGAAAGCGCCAGTTTACGTATACGCGATATTGTTGCTGATCCGTTTGCTTGAAATCAATTTTATCGCTGAAAAAAAAAGTTTTCAACTATTCTATCAAGGCTGGTTTTTAGATTTTTTGAAATTCAGAAATTTGATGACACAACTGCTGAGCTTCCACTTCATTTTTATTATTGCTTTTATCTGGTTTTTGAAATCGAGGGAGATTCAGTTTTTAAGCATTGTGTTTTCTTTGCAACGCAACGGTTTAAGATGTTTTCAGAAAAAAATCTTGAAAAATTTAAGTCGTGTATTTAGGATTCAAGCTTTCATTCAATCCAAGAAAATCGATTCCGTCAACTGGGTTGTGGGAAAGCCAGTGAATTACTTTTAAGAATCAAATCAAATCTTTCATAACAGTATACTTATTGTATTACTCCGAAGCGTGTAACGAGTTGGTGAGGCCCATTTCCACGTCATTGCGCCTGCGGGCAACACAGCTCTATCCAAAGAAATGTCGCAGCGTTGGCAACACTGTGTCCGATTTGACCAGCCTGAGATTTAAACCTCAGACCTCTCGCTCCAGAAACGAACTCGTTACCTCTCCACCAACAGGATCACTTAGGCTGAATGTATAATATACTGTAGATCAGTTTACACGGTCTTATTGTGAAGCTCATCATCTTGATAAATTTCTCTGCTTTGTTATAATAAAGTGAAAAGAAATGAAGGGATTCTATGATTCTGTACTTTTTTCGGGAGTAGAATAGTGAAACCATCCACTCACGGATCGTACAAAGTGATCAACGGAAACTTTTACGATCAGTGGTGCCGATTTATGTTGACCATTGGAGGGGATAATTTGCAATTTTACCCCAATTTTGGCCCAATTTTCAACACTGGGGGTGATGAAACTCGACCACTATTGCTTTCACGTGAGCAAATCAAGTGAAGAGCAAAAAAATCCAAAGATAATCCAGCGCTCAGATGCAGACCATAGTCAAATTATTGGGGTGGGTGCAGTCAAATCATTGGGGGGATATATCCCCCGGGTTTCGGCACCCTTGTATGCGATTACTAGTAGCCTCAGTCGCTTGCAAGTGGTATTGCCAAGTTTTGAGTGATGAGGAAGTGGCTACTTTTGTCTCACGAATTGTTCAACCCAGTTGAATTCTAAGGAAGGACATTTCCATTGCACCATACTCTTATCCTCAGAAAAGAACCAGGAAGTTCAAGAAACCAAGCGCAGTCTAAAAAATTAGAAAATGGCTTTTTATTTGAGATAAAACACAAAACTACCACTCAGCTTCGCTTTAGTTCGAAGTTGTGGAAACCATTTTTTAGTTTCCTACAATGAACAAAGCATCATAATTTTTTGAAAATTTACAGATTTAAAATGACTTTATTCAATTTAAATCAAATTATAATCGCTTGATTGCGAGAAGCGTAATACGAGTTCTCAACAGCAATTTCTCTTTAGTCATAGGCACTGTATATCGACACCCCTAGCAAAACTTTAGAGAATTTTCATTAACTTTGAAAAATAGTTTGTCTAAATTGAAAATGTTCAAAAATTTTGAGTTTTGGGAAATTTTAAAATCGATTTTGCTTGCTATAATTCTTCTTTAGTCAAAAATTATGTAGACAACATTGCAAGTCTTGGTTGTGAGCAACTCATTACTATAATTGCTTCTATCAGACAATTCATTTTAGACCATATCTATGTTGACCGTTGCATGATGATAAATGATGATGCTACTGTTGCAGTAATCGAACATGATATAACCGATCAAGTTCCTAACAAAACACAGCTACAGTGTAATGCTCATCAAAAACAAAAATCTCTACCTCGTACAAAAAAAATTAGATCTCACCTGTTTGGTATTTTTGTAGAGAATTTAGAGACCCATCTCCAGAAATAAAATAATAATATACAGCAAGCTAAAACCCTGGATTCTTCGCAATATCTTGAAACCAATCAAATATCAGAACAAACGGTTTCCCAAGTTCAAAAAATCTAAAGATGAGAATAACCTCAGAAAATATAAATCAGTTAGAAATAATTTAAGACACATCAAAGACACTGTAAAAGCAACATATTTTTAACTATCAAAAACAACATATTTTAGCAACATATTTTAATACATCTCCTTAAGACCGTATAAGTAGTTTTTTGGTCGTGAACTCAAGACTTTAGCCAGTTAGTTTTATCAGAATTTTGTTTGGTTCTGTAACAGCTGCATGAAAATCTAAAAGGTGTTGTTTGTTAAATACCACTTTGTATTTGTGTTATTAATTGTAACAACAGAAAAGTTTTTACTGGATTTCCGCTGTCTTTTTGTTTCGTTCGAAGATTTTGCAATAATTTCTTGTTTGTTAGTGAGGTAGACACTTGGACAAAATGGACACTGGACATTAGACAACTTTGAACTTGGTTTATAGTTTTGAAGATGAGGAAGAAATTTTTTTGCTTTAAGAATGGACAATATTACACCAAGTAGCAATTCTGTTTCTAATCTTGATTCTACACCTGCATTTCCTTGACTCAGAGAGTTTGGCACTTTTTTCTGGGGTTTTGCATAACGGGAAGCCTTGTTTTGGTTGGTCCACTTTGGAGCTAAAAATCAAAGTAAAAGAAAAAAGTTTACTATCGTTATTGACTGCCTTGTTTTGACCGAAACTGCAAGGTAAACAAGCAATCTATCAGTTGTATCTGAACTTGAAATACGCAATTTATTAATTGCTCTCGTGTGGCAAAGGGAATGAGGATGGAAAAATGCGGTACTGCAGTATTTACCGCCACTATCAAATTACGTTACGCCCAGGCGTTAATCATTATCAAAATTTATTTTTGTTCGGGGAAACAAGCTCGCAAGTAACTCGCAACAACAAAAGCTTTAAATTAGCATGTTTCCGATGAGAGCAGTAGCGTAGCCAGGGGGGGCGGGGGGGCTCGAGCCCCCCCATTGGCTTGTGAAGTATGCAAAATCGCACGTTTTTGGTGCTTTTGAGGCCGATTTTGTGTGAAAAATTGAAAATAGCCCGCCCATATTATTATTATTATTACTGGGCAGCGGTGCAAGGGAATCTGCTACCGTTAGGTAGAGTCCACCTACACGTTGCGTAGGCCTCGTTTGGGCCCATTGCAACAGTAGCTGCTGTTATTGTTATTTTGTTTGCTTACTGGTCGAACTCAGAAAGCCTTCCAGCTTCCTTTAAGTACGTGGCCAGTTTGTTAATATTACATTTCGTTACCACATTGTGAACAGTGGTTTTGGTGATTCCAAAATATTTAACACGAATATCTTGGTAAAGCTTGCAATTGCCTACATGATGATTTGGTGTTTCATCCTCTAGGCAACATTTTGGACACAGAGAAGACTCAGCACGACCTGTAGTTTTCTTGTGTCGTTGTAGATTGCAGTGCCCAGTTAAAACTTGCACTACTCTATTTAAATGAGGCCTCTTAAGGTTAAAAAAACGTATTGTTAGTCGTGAAGACGTCCAACCTACAGACTCCTTCATCCTCAAGCAGCCTTTCCGTTTATTCCACATAGATTTCCATCTATCTGTGGACCAGTCCTTAACCGCGCTAACACAACCGGCATACGGGACTGTAACAAAAGGTTCAGGACCATGTATTTTTGATCTAGATCCTGATTTGGCAACATAGTTGGCCACTTCGTTACCATGAACTCCTGCATGTCCCGGAATCCAGGCAATACTGACGTAGTTTTGTTTACCTAATTGATTGAGGTTTCGAATGCAGTTGAGCACTGTAATTGATGTTACAGTGCACTTTATGAGTGCTTTGATAGCTGCTTGACTATCAACCAGCACAACAATACTTTGATCGTGCATTTTATCCAAAAGCAGGTTCTTTGCCACTTCTGAAATAGCTAAGACTTCTGCCTGGAACACAGTGCTGTAAATTCCAAGGTGGAAAAATGCTTGTTTTGGAGAGTTGTTTGGGTATTCGGCATAAAAACCCGCTCCTACTCTCCCATTTTGTTTCGAGCCATCCGTGTAAACCTTGACAGTGCTCTGGTTCAGAACGCTTTCAAATCTGATGACATTCTTTTTGTCCATAATTTGACATTCGAAATTTCTCTCAAATACCTTTGTTTTCTTTATTCGGTCAGCTGGCATTTGCATTAGAGGTAATAATTTCCTTGCCTCATTGCAAACATCAACATGACTTTTTGTTTTCCCAAAGGAACCAATTGGGTTAACATGCCAGAGCCCACTAACAGTGATTCTGTATGACCCTCGCACTGCCTCAGCCAATAGAAATTCCTCAATGGGTGTTATGTTGAGCAAAATTTCCAGAGCACCAGTAGGGGTGCCAGGAAAAGCTGATGAAATCGTCAGGCAAGCAAGTCTCTGCACCTTTGTGAGTTTCCTCACCAGATACTTTTTGTTGAGACCGCCTGCCCAGGACACACATGCATACGGCATGATTGGACGTATCATAGCTGTGTATATCCATTTCATCATAGATGGTTTTATTCCCCACGTTTTACCCACAATTTGTCTACATTGCATTAATGCTGTAGTTGCTTTGCGGGTAATTCGGGTAATATGAGATTTCCAAGTTAGCTTGCTGTCTAGAGTAACACCTAACAGCCTTGCTTCCTTGGAAAGTTCAAGTTTCGTACCATTCATTGACAAGGAACCCAAGTCTGGATTCCGTTTGTGAGTGAACAGTACTAACTCGGTTTTCTTGCTGCTAAACTGTAGCTCTTGTTCCAAAGCCCAATTTGCAGCAATATTTATTGCTTTCTGGACCATTTCTCTGATCCAAAGCATATCAGTACCAGTGACTAACACTGCTAGATCATTGGCATAGGCTTGAACATAAAAGCCTCTGCTACGTAACTCTAGCAACAGGCTGTTTAAGACACAGTTCCATAGAAAAGGGGACAGGATACCACCTTGTGGGTTTCCCTTTACTACTTCCCTTTTAACTTTATCACCATATAATTCTACTTGGACTGTGCGATGTCTTAGTAGAGTCTCTATCCATGAGGTGAGAATCTTAGACATGCCCAGCCCTCGCAGAGCCGCAACAAAGCTACGGAAGGTGACATTGTCAAAGGCGCCGACAATATCCCGGAAAATACCCAAAGCCGGCTTTTTTCTAACAAGGCAATGCTCTACACGGTGTACAAATTCCTGCAAAGCAGTTTCCGTAGAAACTCCAGCACGAAAACC
Organism: Trididemnum nubilum; assembly: GCA_963965965.1. Lineage (NCBI taxonomy): Eukaryota > Metazoa > Chordata > Ascidiacea > Aplousobranchia > Didemnidae > Trididemnum > Trididemnum nubilum. The sequence goes on from OZ014471.1 coordinate 35,515,347, forward strand.
ATACTGCCATACAGAAAGCTTTGCCTGCACGTTATTATCTTCATTAACATGATACAGAACTAGCCTTTCCAACCACTTCAGTTGAAAAGAAGTTAAAGTGATCATACGGAAGGATTTAGCTTCAAAATAGCTTTCCTTTTCGGGTTTGGGGAGAAATATACCTGTGCCTTCTTTCCATGCCAATGGCACATAGCTGTGTCTCAGGCATGTTTGAAAAATGAGATGGTAATATCCTTTCAGTTGATTCCAACCTTTCTGTAGCAGTACAGGATAGAGCCCGTCTGGCCCTGGTGCTTTGAATGGTTGAAATTCGTTAATAGCTGCTTCCATACGCTCAAATGAACATATGTTTGCAATCATTTCAGTGTCTTCAGGTCTCATGAATGGGTTGTCCACTAAGTCGGACCTGGTTGCATGATTTTCCAACTGCTGGCTACCCGGTGATAAGATATCCAGCAGATAGCTGAAATTTTCTAATGGAGACTTTGTGAATTCTCCGTTGTGTTTTATTACGTTGCTAACACGCACCGTTTCATTCCTTCGAATAATCTTAACCAGGCGAGCCGTTGGTGTGTGACTATTCATGCTTTCTACAAAGCTATGCCATGAATCGCGCTTTGCTTTTCTGACAGCTTTTTTGAAATGAGATAAGGCGAGCTTTTGAGCCCCCCAATCTTTTTCTTGCTTTGTTTTAATGGCTTTTCTCCAAGCTCGGCGAGCCTCTTTCCGAAGACTTGCAAGCTCAGAATTCCACCAAATGTTATCTTTCTTACGAAGCGACTTTCGCATAGGGCAAGCAGCTTCATATGATTTAGTAATAACGGAATGAACCTTGTTTGCCAGCACATCAATGTCTTCTTTTGAGGAAGGCACTGGTACTGGTCGTGAAGTTCGTTGACTTAATTTTTGTTCGAGTTCGTTTACATACTTGTTCCAGCATGTACGACGAACATTACGAAACATTTTAGCCTGTTTTTGGATCCTGCCTTTAACCTGGAACCTAATATACATGTGATCCGAGAATGATGGCACGTTGCTAACATGCCAGTCAACCACTCGGTTCCATGCACACCGGTTCACTAAGGTTAAGTCTAGAACCTCTTCCCGCGTTTTAGTTCTGAATGTTGGTTTATTACCCTCATTACAGAAATTTAGGTCTGCACTAGCACAATTTGCTAACAGATCCTCTCCTCGAGGGTTTATATCAGAGGATCCCCATATAGTGTGATGTGCATTTGCATCGGTTCCTACAATAGTAAGAATTTGTTCATTTTCTGTGAAGACCAACAAATCCCTCAGTAAATTGGGCGGAGCTGGTTCTTCGGCTGCCATGTATGCTGATACGAAAACGAAACTGTCTCCCTTTCGGCACACATTGTTAACTCTAATTGCCACTATATCCTCATTTGAAAACATCGGGATAAGAGAACAACAGAGATCAGGAGTAGCATAAATGCACGCCCGAGGACGATTACCCTTTTCAATTCCTTGAAAGAGGTTCCATCCTCGTAGCTTACTTCTGATTTTAGTGGCATATGTCCATGGTTCTTGAGCTAACACTAACCCGGAACGTACGCTTTTTGTAACTTCACAGATGTTATAGCTTGCTGCTTTACATCTGTGTAGGTTGATTTGCCAACACTCTAAATTATGTGAGGATAACTTAGGTGCCGTAATGGCTTTATTTGATTTATCAAGTTGTCCGCTGTAATCCTGAGCCATTCTTATCTATATGATAGATGTACTCAATTATAGCGCTTTATTCTTAGAACAGCTGATATGGCTGCTTCAATACAACAGAGAAAATCTCTGACTTCTACGAACTAGAAGTCGTCGGCTTCTCTGTATATGCCGAAGTGCCAGGCTCAGCTGTATCCATTATTGCCTCACAGGTTTCATCACCCTTTGGCGATTGTGATGACGTCTACAGGTTCTGAAGCCGCTTGGCACTTTTCTTCTTTTGGAACTGAATCCGACGATAACCAGCGTATGGGTTGTAGTTCAGTTCCTTCAGCGTGGTTAGCGAAGGTTCCCGAACAGATACTACATGTAGCATCCCTCCGTTCCCCTTCGCTGAATGCTTTGTTTCCAAATCCCTACAACTGATTTTCGCATTACAACGGGAAACCAGCGTAAGGGTATCGGAGATGCTTAAACCTTCATCCTCTGGCAACCAGATTCCAAAGGTTTTTGCTGGAGGCAAGTCTTTAGGGCCTTTTGCATCGTAGCCTTGATGAACTACCAAGGGCGGTACAATAGCCTCAATCACTTGTTTTGCCCACTCCAAGGTTTTCTCATCCTTGCATGTCATCAGCACCTTACCTTCAAAGATAAAAGTGCGTTCAATACGTACAAGAAAACCCGGATCGGTACGAAGAATCATTTTGGTGATGGCACTTTGAACTTCACGTAGATCCATGTTGTCCATACCACCATCCCCTTCTGACTCTTTTCTTGTGATGGTTAATTTTTGATTGCTGGCCTTCACAGCCGCAGCATAACTAGCTGGGGTACTTGTGCCAGCCATCGTTTTCTTGGCTTTGCCTCCTTGCATATCATGAGCGACATCATGTCGCCCACGCTTCTGCGGGAGGTTTGTTGAGGAGGACAGAGAATCCGAAGATTCCCTGGGTCTTTTAGTTTGGCCGGAGGAATGGTCAGAGGACTCAGGGTCATGGTCAGCAAGTGTCATACCAGCCAGACCCCTCATTACCCGCTTCTTTTCCCTTCTCTTCCGGTTTTTTTCGTAGTTTTCCCCCGTTTCACCTCAGACCTGCAAGCAACATCCGAAGAATTACTTGGATTCTGAAGCTCCACAGGGGGAGTTGAAGTGGTATTCGGTTTCACAACCGACCATGCCACTTTTGCTGTACCCTCAGCTTCTGAGACGGGCTCCTTTAGCAAAGGAACCTTCTCAACTTGAGGGCTCAGGTTTGATGTTTTTTCGGCATCTGGGCTAGAAGGCGCAGATGGCCGAGTGCTTTCTTTGTTGGCATTGTCACTCAAGAATTCACTGATTCTTGGTTGTGACATTGCCACTTCTTCTGAATTTAGGGGTGTAATCCGTGTTACTTTCTTTTTTCTATTGACTGACATAATTCATTCATTAAGTTGGTTTTCTTTAAACTGGGAAAAGTTCCAAAGACCAGATTATTCAGACAGACAGAAAGCTACGAACTTCTATTTCTATCGATGGCAACAACCCAACACTGCAAATGACGGACTTTTCTCTGGAGTACTGGCCTCGGCGGAGCCCCCCCAATAAAGCTGCAGACCCCTACCCAGGTGCCATCTGGAACTACAGGTGCACGGGGATTTTCACAAGCTGATGGACACGAAGTCCTATGTTGGCTAGACTAGGACCAGCATCCTTTCTATCTTGTGGCCGCGACACGGCAGCGCGTTTTATCCGCTGTACCCTATACTCGCATTGACATTCCGCCGCAATATTGGCCCATTACTACCGGTTCCATATCAGCCCGCAACCTCCTGTTGGCTTTAGAGTCAGGGGTTGGAAATTAGAAGGCAGGACTTCGCAGTATCAGGCCTTCGCTTGCGCTATTGCCTGGTTGCTAGTTCCTGCACTTCTTAACCTCGCCCATCTTCATCGGCCGGCTGCCATTGCCTCAATCAGCCAGTGTTTCCACTGTTTCCACCCGACACCACGTGGAGGTCTGAGGTTATACTTTGTCGGGCTAGCCCCCCCCCGTAGGAAAACAGCCCCCCCTGAAACGTTTGAATTTCCGAATTTGGCCGAAAAATCAGTCTCAACTTCGGTGAAGACCTTTTTTTTTTTTTTGGAGACCACCTGATTTTGGGCGGAAAAAACCTTTGAATGTCGGATTTTGGCCGAAAAATCAGTCTCAATTTCGGTAAAGACCTTTTTTTTTTGGAGACCACCTGATTTTGGGCGGAAAAATCCTTTGAATTTCCGATCTTTCCGAGAAATTTCGTCTCAATTTTCGGACAAACCGTGTGAAACTGATTCAAGAACTATGAAAATTCGGGTCAAGGTCGTTTGCACTTTTCTCGCTCTTTCAAAATAGCCCCCCCCTTTCCAAATCCTGGCTACGCGCCTGGATGAGAGGTTGCGAAAAGACCATGAGGCCCAGCCCCAAAAGCTCAGATTATCAAAATGGGACCAGACAGGAATGCCACACAACACCGGAACAGTACGCAGGCAGGAAACAGCGAAAAGACCATGCGATCATCTAGGTCAAACTGCACCTTTCAGCAATACTTAACAGTTGCAGGCATTAAATTAAGCTCGTCATTGACTAACAAGAAAGAACTCTGAATAAAATTTACAAAATACCACGAACAGTGCTGCCAGCTAAATATTGGGAAAAAAGAAACTGATTTGTGCTTGATCAAAAGAAAAAATTTTTTTTGAATTATATAGGCATTGGATACGGTTGAAAGCCCAACTTGCTTAGTGTTAAGGAAAGTGAGTTTGTTTTGGATTGACAACAATAAAAACCAAGTAATAATCACTTTCAAAAGAACAACACGTCTATTAATTTTGTTAAGTCTTAGAATGTTATTTGCAAAAGCGTTTCAAGATTTTAATTTACTTCTTAAAATCCCTGCTAAAAGGAGAAAAGAAAAAAGCGCACTAAAAGGAAAAAGCGAAAAAAGAAAGACACAACACTACAAGACAGAACTGCCCAAATCTGGGATAGAAAAAGTAATGATAATAATTAAGTAAAGCATGTGCTTCTATACGTCTCCGATTAGCCATAAAAAAAAAAAAATGCGTAATATATATACATATATATTTACTCGTTCGTTATTAAGAAAGATTATTGTTGTATTTGATCAGACACGAGGCACCTATACAACATTCATATATTGCACTGTACTTCAAATTTATAGTAAAAGGGCAGCACTGTCTCTAAGCCAGCAATATTTACAAAAGTATTTACAAACTTATTCCGATAACACTTTAGTCGGTTCCCTTGCAATCTTGTGAAATTTATGGGAACTATAGTTTCTTATCAAATAGACAGTATAACATATAATTCACTTTCATAATTCAACTAACACATTTCTAAGGTAAAAGTAAGTTGAGATAAATGATTGAATTTAAACAACGTTTTTGGAGTAATGCTCCAATATAACTGTTTTATAGTTATATTTGAATTTGGCAAAAGAGCACTCTTTTTGAGAAAGAGGAATAGATTCCCATTCTTTTAAGCATATGTGCTGTAATCTTTTTCTCCCGAACTCACTGTTAAATGAATGATGATAGAATCCACCGATTGATTTTTGTCTAGTAATGTGCTTGTGTATGTTATTGAGATCGATAAAGTAATTGTTAAACGATAGAGGAAGCATGTTATTTTTAAATTTAGAAATAAATTTTGCGAATTCCAGTCTGATCATGTCTTTTATTTTTAGAGTTTGAAATTTAACATATAGAGAATCGATAGAGGAATTTCAAGGAAGAAATAAACTGGCTCTGATAAATTTATTCTGCAAAACTTCCAGTTGATGAAGACACGAATTAGTAGTTCTTCCCCAATTTATTAAAGAGTACATTATGACGGAATGAAACATGGAGTAGTAAATTAATTTGAGAGTGGCTAAGGGCACGTAGTGTCTTAGCTTAAAGATTAACCCACATATTTTTGAAAGTTTGTTGTTTAGTTTTTGGACTTGATTTTTCCAACTTAAATGTTCGTCTAAAAACACAACTAGATATTTAATGCAATCACTTCTTTTAATATTCAAGTTATTCATATATAAACTAAATTTTGAGGCATTAAGGCACTTACGACTTATAATCATAAAGCAACACTTCGAGTAGTTCAACGTCAGTTTGTTATAGTACATCCAGTTTTCGATTTTTTTGATTTCTTCATTAACTATTATTTGTAAGGTGTCTGGATTTTGGTGTGAGATATGCAAGTTAGCATCATCCGCAAATAGAGTAGCATCAAAGTTTGATGCTTGAGGTAGGTCATTGATAAACAATAGAAAAAGAAGTGGGCCTAGGACAGAGCCCTGAGGGATTCCGTGAGTTACTTTAAAAAATTTTGAAACTTTTTGATCTACTATCGTACAAATTTTCCTATTTTCCAAGTAGGATTTCAGTACATTCCAAATTTTTCCTCGAAAACCGTAGTGGTCTAGCTTCTTCAGCAGAATTTTGTGGTCAAGGGAATCAAATGCTTTTTTAAAGTCAAGAAATATAGCGCATGTGTAATGATTTTTGTCAAGATTATCAAGAAATTTATCATATATCGTGGTTATTGCTAATTCGGTGGAGCTGTTTACAGTAAACCCATATTGCTCAGGAGCTAAAATATTTTATTTGCCAATAAAATCCATAATCTTGGTCTTCAATACTTTTTCGAAAACTTTGGAAAAGAGATTTAAGAGAGAGAAAGGACGGAATTCACCAATTTCTTTGGGTGCTAATGTTTTGGGAATTGGAATGACTTGCCCTACTTTAAATTCATCAGGAAAGCATTCCTGTTGCAAACATTTATTGTATAATTTAGTCAAGATGGGAGCCTACGCTACTCTAGTCATTTTTACAAATTTAGGAGAAATGCCATCCATCCCAGTCGCCGTATTACATTGAACATCGTTAATAGCAAGAGAGGCTTCGCTTTCAGTAAATTCGTGCAATGTGAAACTTTGCATTATAGATTTGGAAAAAATCTTAAGTTCGGAAATGTTAGACGGATTGTTTTTCGATAAGTTGAGCCAACTTTAGCAAAATATTCACACATACGGTTCAAAAATTCATCACTATCAGTTTCGCATGATTGTCCGATTATTTCTAAGGAAGTGGGCAGTTTATTACGCGAGCTGTTTTTGCCCTCAATAATTTGTCTAAGTATCTCCCAAGTTTTTTTAGGGTTGGATCGGTTTTCTGTCAATAAATTATTGTAATATTGACTCTTTGCAAGAAATTTTACATGTGTAAGCTTGTTGCGGTATTTTTTGTAAAACTCAATTTTGTTTGCTTCAGAGCACTTATAACAAGACGTGAATAACTTATTTTTTGTCCTAATGGAATTCAAAATTCCTTTTGTTATCCAAGGTTTTTCATTCAATTTTCATTCAATATTGGTTTTAAAACTAAAGTTTCGCAAGCTTCGCTATAGATAAGCAGCTCTGGCTATGGCCGTCGGTGGGTCAGCTCCCATCCGTAGCATGAACTAGGCCATTTGTTCACAATTTGCAACAATAATAGTAGGCCGTCAGTATTGCTAAACACTTGGAATTAAACCCAAAACTATGAATTTACTTGATTAATTCTCGTACTTTGCTCGCTTGCATGTATGTGCAAAATATAATTAAAAAGAAAATTTTTTCAATAGATTGTGATAGAAATGGGTATAATTTACAAAAGATCAAAAATTCGAAGTAGTTCAGTCATTCAAGAATTTAAGAAATCTTTGGCAGTGTATTTCTCAGTGTCATTCTTTTTTATGACATCAAAGTTAATGTACAGTATACATTCTAAACTATGCCCATGTATACAAACTGTGTTTAAAAAAAAATGTTGCGTCAAATAAATTTCACTACCTTTTTTTTAACGAGAACGAAAAGAAGCTTTTAAATGTTTAAGATAGGATCTTCTGAAAGTTCTACTCGCGGTTATCTTTATCTCTCTTTTTTTTTCGAAGAAGCTTTTAAAAAATGTTGTAAATTAAAAACACAATATCTAGAGTGGTCGTGGTTACTTAAATAATTCATTGCTGTGCGTAGCGACGTCAAGAAGCAGGAAAAGTTTTTCTTTTAGCAAATTGACTTTTTTAAACATAACCCTACAAAAAAGGAGTCTAAATAATACAATACAGAAGAGCCTTAACTAAGGATTTGTTAGAAATGAGAAGATCCCACCAAACATTTTTGCACGATCTAAATCTTTCATTTTCAAAAAGGGATCAAATTTTAATCGCCACTCAGAAAATTGTTTGTGTAAATACAAGAGGATAAGAGTATATGGCGTATAGCAAAAAGGTTATTGATTAGTGTAAGTACTGTTACTATGTTTCAAATAGCTGTTTCAATGTTTGAGCTAATAGCAACTAGAGAAAACAACTCTCCGGTCCAGCTCTTTTTGTTTGATGCTCTTAAACTGTGGATTATGGAGATCTGAAGAAATTTTAAATGAGACTTTTGTAATAGTGTTTTTTCTTTATAAGTACAATTCAATTTGAATTAAGGTTGGCAGTTCTTAAATTTTCATGAATTTTCAACCTCATTTGTTCCTAACCTTATTAGAGAAAAAAAGAGACGCAAATTTTTTGTAATTTAGTTGAAACTTGAAAGTTATCTTTATTGGTTATATCGCATACTTTTTTTAGACAAATCAACAACAGCAACATAGAAAAGACCAAGAAAATTTGCTGATTGCTTGCAAATAATGCGTTACAAACCTGTGTTTTTAATTTTTTATCACGTTCGTAGTTGAAACGACATTGTTCGTAGTTTGTTCTCAAATATTCAGCAAAAACGAGCCTCGTGTTCTTATAAACTTATTCTTATAAAAAAGGTGTCTCCTATAAATCGCCATTTTGGCTTTATGCCGCAACGCAACTTCCGCAATGTCACAAATTATAAAATTAAAGCGCAAACAATTTCCGCAATTGCTGAAGTTGCGCTTTGTGCTTATAAACTGCGCTTTGTGCTTACAAATTGCGCTTTGCGCTTATAAATTGCGCCCTGCCCACTTCTGCTATTAGTCAGTATGATGCCACCAGTCAGAAACTATGTTTTTATATTTTTATTTTGAACTTGCTGTATTCCATACGCTCAATTGCCTTTTCAATCGGTTGAAAACTATACCTAAACTTAATATAGTTTTAGAAAAATCTTCTTAAGAAGAAATTAAGGATTTTGAATGCATTTTTCTTTGGTCATTTCTATGATGGCTGCAGTTGCTTAGAAAGATTTTTTTAATCATTAATTGTGATAAAGATATCACATATTCGTGCAATGGGGCAGGGCTGCTGCGGATCTGGTGGAAAAAAAAAGGTGGACACAGGAGTGGATTATAACACTGTAATGGAAATTGCGCAAACAACTGGAATGGAAATGATGGAATTAAGAGAATATTACGCCGATTTCTTAAAGGTACATTTTATCTTTTTTTTCCAGCACTATCCGCTTCGGCAATTGAAAAAGTAATAAAAAAGTACTGGGACTAAAAATGGAAAACGCACTACAAACGCACTATTGAGCTTTGCAAGGGTATTCATGCATGTGATTTACGGCCAATACCGCAAATAACGGTTTATCTAACCACTTAAGTTTAGGTCATCTTTAAGTGGTCTGCGAATGGTCTACAATAGGTCGCAAATCGATCAAACATTTTTTAATTTAAGAAATTATTGTAATTATATTTATTTTCCTTGCAAATCCTATTGTATAAAACACTGTGTTGAGGTCAATAAATCTTTGCTAATTTAGAAAATAAATATATTATTGCTCTCGCCTTGTTGCTCATTGAGCATTGTTAGGGAGGATTGAGAGCAATTTAAAAATTTGCAGACTGTTTTTTGATTTCCGATATATTACGAATCAAAATATTACTTATTCCGCAAATAGTTTTAGAGGTACATAAAAACCTGCGTTTTTTTTAAGTGGACTATTTGTAAAACTGAGATTCAACATCTGAGCTTCTGGTGGTCCACTTCTTCCGCGACGTCATTGCAAAGAAATGCCAAATGAAAGAGCAATTTATTTTTGTTGTTAATTTTAAAGGAGTATCCAAAAGGACAAGTCACTAAGAAAGAATTTATTCGACTTTACCAAAAGTTTTTCCCAGAAGGAGCAAAGACAAAGAAAAATGCAAACAAAGTCTTCGACAGCTTTGATCAAGATAGCAACGGTAACTAAACTCTCAGCGAATTTTTTTTTTATGTATTTGCCAGTTGTTTGGAAAAAATACAACTTTATTATAAATATCTAATCCTTTGACAGTAATTACACGAAGGATAGCTAAAATTCTACTTTGGTAGAAATGCGGATTCAAATATCTTATCACCCATGCAATGTTACCACAGTAGTATAAAAAAGTTTAACAAGGTTCGATGCCAACAATTTCTCATCTCAAAATTGGTGACGTGTAGCGTCGTCCGCTACAATCAGTCAACTAACCACAAACAAGAAATATCTGGAAGCAATGGCTTATTAACTCAACAGACCATGCAGGTCACAGGCTATGCAGTCGAGCCGGTTAACCGCAATCGGGACGTGTCCTTTTGACACCGGATGACGCTGCAGACGTTTCAAATAGGGTATCAGCACCAGGTCAAGCTGGCCGAAGTAACTGCAGTGATGTTGGTCTGACTAATAAAAAGCGCATTGTGTTAAAGAGGGTTATTTCTTTTTATGCTCATTTCTTTATGGCCGCATTGGAAAAAAAGTATTAATTTTAAATAATATAATATTGCATGCCTAAAATTAAACTTCAATCGTATTTTAAATCGCAACTAAATTTAAATTGGTATCTGCAGTATTATTGCCGGTGAAATTTAAATTTGAAAAAAAGCAGTACTTAAATTGTAGGGGGTACGCGTCCCCCCATCGAGATTTAGCGTCCCCCATCGAGATTTAGCTTCCCCCCATCAAGATTTAGGCGTCCTCCCATCGAGAGTTGAGCGCCGGATGAGCAAAGGAAAAATAGCCAGTCAGGACTAAAAGATCCTTCAAATTTCCTGCCAAAAATGGTCACAAATTGCTGCAAAGATTTTTCTTCACCTGATTTCGGGGAAAAATGACGTCAATTTTCGGCGAAGACCTTGTTCTTGTTTTTGGTCTTCATTCAATTTCGACGACGGAAATGCATCATTTCCACTAAACTTTTTGTAAAGTTGGTCAAGGCTGCAAAAGCGTCCCCCATGCAAAATTTTACAATTTAAGTACTGAAAAAAAGATAAAGGAAGTGTGGTCAGTAGCGTACGCAGGATTTTCGAAAGGGGAGGGGGGCAGAAAATTTGAAGATAATAAAGACCAAAATAAAAATTTCTCCACTCAGAATCAGTCCGTTTTCCTGCCCAAAATTAGGTGAAGACCAAAAAAAAGGTCTTCACTCAATATCAGTCCGGTTTTTGCCCCAAAATTCCATGAAGATCAAAAAAAGTCTTCACTCACTATTACTGCGGTTTTTACCCCAAAATTACGTTAAGACCAAAAAAAAAGGTCTTTACCCAGATTCTGTCATTTTGTGTGCTCAAACTTTCTTCCCAAGTTACAAAGCGGGAGGCCATGTCGCAATTTTGCATACTATTCTATGCTAATTATACTATCCTGGCGACCCAAATGGGGGGATCATGGCACCATGCCCCCCTAAATACGCCCCTGAGTGTGGGTTTGCACGAATGTGCTGTAAAAAATGTAACATATAAATTATGCAGGATTGTGTAATTGACAAAAATAATTTATTATAGTTGCTTATTTTTAGGTACAATAAACTTTCGTGAGTTTATGATTGCTGTGAGTGTGCTGTCACAAGGGACTTTAGTTCAGAAACTTTCCCTCGCCTTTCAACTTTATGACGTTAATGGTGATGGAGTGCTCACATTTGATGAAATTCTTGAAATTGTAAAGGTAATTAGTAATTACATTGTGTCCTAAACCTTTAAATCTTTGGTTACGTTTTTTTTTTTCAAACAAAAAATCATACGCGCAACTTCTGTTGCATAATGCCTGGCTACAATTCTGGCTCCAGGTTTGCAAAATACCCTTGAATTCTTTTTGAACTGAAGTTTTGTCTGGTTTTCTCATTGCACACTTATTTTCCTTGAAATCTTTTCTTGGTGCAGTATTGTAGAAAAAAGATTGCGCAAAGATAAAAGCTGTTTTCCACCAAAATTCTAGACGGAATGAATTACATGTAAGACGTCAGCGTTGCAATTGTAATTATGTAGCCTATTGGGTACACGATAAATTAAAAACAACAGAGAAACTCGAACTTCCAAACTTGAGCTGTAGGACCAATTAATGACAGTGACCCTTACTTTACGCTTTCCACAAACACTTTACCACACTAGCAACTAGACTAGACGTGTTTGAAAAAGCTCTGTGCTTTGCCGTTATGCACTTTTTTTGTAAAAGCAAGTATATGAGAACTCGAGAAATTTTTGCTCAAAATTTAAGAACAGAATAAAAGCAATGCCAGTATTGTTGATGCTGCACTAATAATACAGTAAAAGACAACTTCTACCCAAGCAATAATAAATTTTTGTCACTTTTTTCTCCAATAAATTTAAGAAAAAATTAAGAACAATAAGGCTGAAAATTCGTGAAAATTTAAAAACAGCCAGCGTCGACCCAAAATTTACTTGTACGTATAAAAAAAAAGTTTAATTGAGTTCGCATGAACAAGAAAACGAAATTACCATCAAGTTGAAAAAAATCGTGCAAGGTACATAAACTAATGGCGCTACATCACGAGCTTCCAAATTTGGGATTGATTCCCAATTGGCAAGAGGTATTTTAAGAAAATTACGAGGTTACTCCAAAACATGCCTATTTAAAGATAATTAAATGAAATAGAATTGAAACCCGGCAAGAGAATCGCTTCCTAGTGAAAAGACGGCTGGAGATTAAATTTAAAACAAAAGCCCTAAAAGGTTTTCACAAAAACCTATCAAGATTCATTCATTATTTAAAATATTGCCCGTGATATGCTACCATCTTATAATTATCGGCATACATTATTTATATTTTTTTGTTTTCTTACTCCATTAAAAGTCGATAAGTACAAAACATACATTAGTTAATGGCTCAGATCCATAAGTAAGTTGTCTTGCTGCGACATATCTCGCTGATTTGTCGGTAGAAGGTTTTGAACCGAGGAAAAAGAAATCATCACTGGTAAGTGGTAACTTTGAAATTACATTTTCGCGCCAGTAGCAAAACTAAATTTGGTGGGATACGATTAAAAATTAACTATACATAAGGAAGTATCGCTTAAGTCATGCTGAGTGGCGTAGGCAGAATTTTCCAGAAACGGGGCGAAGATCAAAAAAGGCTGTCGTACCAGAAACACTGCGGTTTGGACTGAAATTAATTGATGAGGAGGACCAAAAAATTTTTTCAAATCAGAAATTTTGAGCTAGAATTAAAACCATTGCCTCATATTGGTGCTCAATTACTCATTACCATTTAACAAGTTGTAAATGACAAACTTAATGTTACTGATGATTTAAGTAGAAAATGGGGTTTAGACAAACAAAAAGGGGAGGTATAAATACCCTTTGTAAATGCCGTACTGGTCATGCGGCTTGCCAAACCGTTTGTATACTTGCCAGTCAACGCTAAATTAGGAATAGAGACTTTAAAAGGGCATTCAAGTTGAATTTTTTTGCTCGGCTTTCTCTCAAAAATGTTTGACACATTTGAAGACTAACTTTACCAAATTTGGGCTTTCTACGACCTTCCGTTGCCGAAATATAACAGATTAGATTTTCCGTTAGAAAAGCCTTTTCCCCTATAAATTTTGCCAGGGTTGCCAATTAAAAACAGCAATTCAAAAGCTACAGCATGTTCCTAATTCTCAATCAATATTTTGCAGCAGAGTAGTTGTTAAGACAAAGTAAAGAATGAGAATTGTAAATTAGCTGCTTTTCAAGTGAATATAAGCCAGCTTTTCGAAAGTTAATCTTCTGTCACAATAATGACAAAATGGCAACAATGAAGAGGAAAATTGATTATTTTGCACCATGATATCTTTAAAACGGGAAGACGTAGAAAGTTTAAATTTGATGAGAATGCATTTTAGACTTTTTCCAACGCTTTGGTCAACAATCAAAAACTTGAGTGCCCCTTTAATTCCTATATGACTCGAAAAAAACTGAAACGTTTTGCTGAACTAGGTAGAACTCACATTTTTGCGCAAAATATTTGATCAACTTCAAAATCTTATCAATTTTTTTCCGAATAAATATTGGCATGCTAAACGCAAAGAAATTTATGCGGTTAAAAAACAACCTTTTCGATTGCTTTGTTCTTTCACCATACAACAGGGCCACAACTAGGGGGGGCAAAAGAGGGCGGCGCCTTCTAAACAAAAATTCCGCCCCCCCAAAATGCCCAGCATGCCCACCCAAACTCCCCTTTCCCTTGCGGCAGTTTTAAGATGGTGGCTTTTTTGGGGAAACCAAGAGGCAACTAGGAGTTAAGTAGAAAAACTTGGCGAGATCTTTTCTTCTTGAGATCAACGGAGAACTCGGGCAAATGTAGAACAAACTGGCACGATGATCTTTTCTTTTTTTATAGATCAACAGAGAACTCGGCCAAAAGCAGACCAATTAAATTGCCCAGACGACCTTTTTTTTTTGAGATCAACAGAGAACTCGGAAAAAAGCAGACCAACCCAAAAATTTTGGTCCCTCCAGAAACAAATTTAGTCCCCCTAAGAACAACGTTGTAGTTGCGGCACTGCCATACAAGCTGCCAGCTTGATAAAATAAACTGAGGATACGCTCATGATATTCCGCTTAGTGTTAGACCGGGCCTTCGATCTCATAAAGCCAATGGAAACGGAGTGATTGATTCATTGAATGGAACCGAGTGATGATTCGTTGATTTCCGAATTACCGATCTGGCAAATACCTTTTTAAGAAAAAATCTTTCTATGTTTTTTTTTTCAAGGGAGCCAAGCAGTAAGCCCTTCGTATATAGTCGCCAAGTGAGACGGAACTTTTTGAAATAGACCGAAAAATTGTATTTTATGTTGATGTGGTTAAATGACTCATTTAAACGCTTAATTCAAACGAATATGCGTAAAAAAAATTCACCCAAACATACAAGCATAACTATTCTAATTATTGTGCATTTTGGTTTTACGGTTTTCTCCGCCACAAAAATTTAGCCAGCGTTAGTAATTCAACAGTAGATGCTCAAAACAATACTTACATATAAAGAGAAAGAAAATTTTTGCTCTTAGCAGGTAACTCATTGCAATCTACATTATTCACGATACACAGTAATAATACAAGCGCAAACTACTGACATATTTACTGCAAAATTACTACTTTTTTTCCGCTCAAGATGATGTACATGATAGCACTGGAGCAAGGACGGATGCAGGGACTTCCCGCACCGGAAGAATTCGCAAAAAATTTGTTTCAAGAGTTGGATACCGATAAAAACGGTAATACTTATATTCCTTCAACTTCTTTTAAATCTTTCTACGCTTATGTTTTTGATGATTATAGCTTACATAAATTTAATTTCATTCATCTTTATCATTGTCTTCAATGAATTCTCTGAAGACCAATATAACGAAATGCACTAGGATTAGAGTCAAAGCAGATAAGTAGATAAAGCAGAGTCAAAGCAGATAAGCTTTTACTTTCATTATAGCCGAATATACTTTTATTATAGCCTAATGAAAGTATACGCCTTCTCTGCTTTGACTCTAATCTGAGTACATTTCGTTACATTGGTCTTTAGAGAATTCAATGCAGACAATGATAAGGTAAATGATATTATACTTGACACAAAAACTTTTTTAATGGTTATAAAAGATTAAACGTCCTTTTCAGTTCCAGGATTTTTAAATGTATTTTCACGTTTTACATGATTTGCTATCTCATGGGCAAAAAAAACTTGGTCGATATAGATGTAATTGCAATTACTATAAATTATTCCGCGGCCTGTACCTATCCAAATTTTCCTTTTCCACCCATCTATGGGTCTCAACCCAAATAGTAGCGGTTTCGAACGAAGATAGGATGTAGCTAGTTAGTTGGACGGTATAAAATTTAAAAAAAGACTAATTTCTCCGAAAAACTTTATTTAATTTTTTATCAATTTTTAGCCAAACTTAAATCCTTACTCTGAACCCTAAACCCAAACCTAACAAGCATCCAACTAATATTGACCCTTAAAAAATATAAAAAATGCTTGAACAATTGTTCCTCAATATTGCTTTATTCGTTTAAACTTAAAAATTTTCGGTGAAACAGTGAAGTTACTCCCTAAAATTTATTCGATTTTTTCGGTATGGCTAACATTTTGCCTCGTTTCGGTTTATGAACAAACAACATAAAATTTTTCAGGCGAAATCTCTCTGGATGAATTCACCAATGTGGCGTGCCAAGACCCCACCATGGCGAACCTTCTACTTTGCAATATCGAGGAACGGCAAGCTTGGACCTAAATGAGAACTGTTTTCGAACAAGAGGATATTTTTCCCTTAACTTTTACGCGTCTTTCTGTTACTGTATGCACTTACCTATTTTACGAGAAACACACAAAATGAACGTGATCATTTTTCAATATTTCAATTGGCAACTCTGGCTGGCCAGAAATAACGGTAACACTCGCATCTAAAGTAGATACTTCAGGCGGTCTAAGACTGCTGCCAGAAGAGGTTTCTTGACATTTAAAGTGATTGGATGATCTAGAATGGTAAGATCATTGACTGGTAAGATGTTAGCAACAGACAGAAATGATCTTCGTTTCATTTAATGAAAAAAAGTAAAATAACGATTGTTGTCTCAAAACGACTAATGAGCAATAAACACCTAGTAAACAAGTGATTAATAGCGCTTAGCTTTGGAATAAAGCGTGAAACATTAATTGCTTTTGTAGCGTGCTAGACATACTGACTACTAAAGCAGCTTAGTTAAAGGTCCCAGTCTTCCGTCTTCAGATGATTTAAAATTAACCCACACACTTTATCTGGAAGAATCTAATTCACCGAAAATTTTATCTACTTTTTATTCATTTTGACTAAACTCAAACCCATTCTCAAATCCTTACTCTAAAAGTAATTCCAAATCCAACCTTAACCCAAACCCTAATCCCTAAAAATCATGAATTTCGTATCACTCTAACTCAAGAATTTTCCGGTGAAATAGTCACATTCACCTTATTATATGCAACGCAAAGCGACTACAGTAACAGAAACCTAAAAATGATTAAAAGACGGAATTTTAATAGTTTTTAATTATGAACGTTAATAAGGTTATTTAGGGTACCTTCTTAGGCAACCCCCTTAGAGCTTCTATACTCCACAGAATCAAAATAGCTATAACGAAGCAGTCCTTTAAGCTTGTAGATCTTCTCAGTATCAAGTTATTCCTTGATCTCAATCGGCCAACCTCGAAACAGAAACGAAAATTTTATAGCGTCTATTTCTTGCTTCGGGGCTTCATTTCTTCGGAACAGTTTCGGAGGAAGATATAGTTCTTCTTCTGCGGATCGTAATGCTCGTGACCCTGTAATTCAAGTAACGTTTTAAATACTGCAGAAGGGGTTGAAGATCTCTCATTTTTCCCAAAAGCTCGAAATCCACATGTTCCATGACAGGGACGTGCGGTCAGGGGAGGCAGGTGAGGCCGTGCCTCACCTGAAGAATTGAACAAAGAAAAACAAAAATAAAAGTATATACTAATAAAGAATACACAAAATAAAATGTTTTCACGCAAATCAAAATATTTCTCAAAAACTTTACTAATTTTTATCATATTTACTTTTTTTGTGTATTCACTGCTTTTATGTTATGCTCTTCGCATTAAAACGCCGAAACTATTCGGTTAATTGCTATCTCTCGATGCGCGCCAGCGAGCATCGCTCGAAACAGGCGAAGTGAGGCATTTTCGATTGTGCCTCACTTCAGCCAAGCAAATTTTAATAAACGAACTAAAAGTTTGCCTTTTTCTCTCAGACAAATCGCGGACAACGCATAATGCTTTAAAACCTGATTTTGAGGCACGCCTCACCTGTGACGTCATAGAATAAGAAAAAGTCAAAGCAGTTTTTTTGTAGTCTTTCGTTCATTGCGAAATTGAACGAGTTACTTTTTTAGCGAAATAAAAACAATTTATTACGAGGAAATGAACTAAAATGGAAGAAAATTTAGTCATAAAGCTGAGAGATTTTTCCATAACTAAACTTGAAGTTTTAGCTCGAACAAAACCGGTTTAAAAGATTTGCTCAAGACATCAATACGAAAGAATCCCTCATTTCAGAAAGAGTACTACCATACTCAAGAAAAGAGTGGTTGCGCAATAAAAATCGTCATTTCTGCTTTCATATTTTTAGCAAATATAATAATGTTGAGACTGCAACCTGGTTTTTGTGACCTAGCAAGAACCAAAACTTCAATCATGTCCACATTCAAAGTCAAATAATTGGCTACCTTTATAGATTTTCGAAACTTGAAGAATTGATTTGGCTTTAAGTGAACAACAGAGATTAAACGAGTAATTAACTATCGAAAAATTTGGTCTTCGTTTAATGGCTATGAAAACAGTAATTTGCTTGTCATTCAATGTCTTAAATAATATTTTTGCAAACACGTGTCAGGTCCGCTATTACGGTGGAGGCAAAAGGGGGCGGCGCCCCCCTAAACAAAACTCCCCCAAACTGCCCAGCATACCCACCCAAACTTTCGTTACCCTTGCAGAGTTTCAAGATGGTGGCTTTTTTTTTGAAACCAACCGAGACCTCGGAGAAAAGTAGACCATATTGGCGCGATGACCTTTTTTTTTGGATATCAACAGACAACTTGGTGAAAACTAGACCAACCCAAAAATTTTGGTCCCTCCAGAAACAAATTTTGCCCCCCTTAGAACTACGTTCTAGTTGCGGCACTGGCATGCGTGTAAAAAAAAATTGTGCCTCACCAACCAAAAGCCTCACCGCACGTCACTGTTCCATGAGGAGTGAGGATGCTTAGAATCATTTGAGTTCTGCTTGGAATTCAAATATAAGAGCTTTTGATTTCGAGAGACTTAAATGCTATGTAACCGGCCTGTAATCTTTGAAGATGTTGTTGAAGTTCATAATCTAATATGTCCAGAAAACCTAAACGCTTTAATTTTATCTCAACGACAATTTCGAAGCCTCAAAAAATAGTTATTTATTGTTAGATTAGTTTCTTCTATGTTTTGTATAAATAAGCGCAAAAACCGACAACCAATATCGATAAAAGTTTTCCAGAAAACGGGAGTCGACTATTTACGTGGTAACTTTAATGCATACGTGTATTTTGACCACTTAAAATTCAGTCTCTACGAACTAGTTACTGAGGACACTGAGTTTTTCAACAAGAGTCTAATCCATTTTTAAAATACTGCAAACTCATAGTATTTAGAAGATTCCTCAAAACTAACGCATAATCCTCAAAGCATTTCTATGTCTATTTTGTTTGAATTTTAAATGACATCAGGAAGAAAAACCCGTCCACATTTTTACATAATACAGTTGGTAGAAGTGAATGAAAAGAATCATTTAATCGTTTGCGTGCTTTCAGGCCTAAAGGCAAGTAGCGCGAAAGCTTAGAAAGATCCATAATAATGGCGACCATTTAAAACAAGCAATGCGAAAAAGTTGTCTTCCCCAGAACTCGAACCTCCTTCCTATGGACTACCCGTCCAATGCTCTACAAAATGAGCTAGGGGGGACGTATGTTCATTGTTCATGCTCAATTTTGGCTGTTTAAACCCAGCAACTTGCCTGTATTATCATGTTAACAATTCAATATTTTTTAGCGTTTTTGAAGTTTAACGTTTGGATGCTTTGCGGCTTACACTGCAGTAATCATTTCGAGAAAAATTCACTCGAACAACTGCCTAAAACCTGAAGAATTTTTTGAAACAGCAAGTGAAGTCCAACTTCAAAACCTACCTTTGACCAATCGTAGCTGGAAGCATAAGCAAATATCATTCCACTGTTGTTGATAGCGCATGCAGCAATGCTCTGGTCAAGTTGGTCTGACCCTTTCAGCTTCGTGCGCGCGTCTTTGTCCCAGAAACTAAATTTGCCATCCGATCCCACCGTTGCAAGCGTACCGAAATTTGGGTGAAACGAGATGCAATTTACCTAAAAAAGATTCAGGTTTAACAACGATTTCGTATATTTTCTTCAACGAAGTGGGACAACCACTCCATTTTAATTATTCCGTTCAATTCAATTTCCATCCAAGTTTGTTCCTACTTCAACACAGGCATCTTCCAATACGTCTTCCTACACCAGTACGTCTGCCCACAGTAAAGAAACCAAACCATAATAGCCTAATTTTTAGCACCAGAACTGTTCTTGCCAACTTTTTGATTTCCGGTTTCATAAAATGCTGTCAGAGCTGAATTCAGAGCTGACCAGCAAGCATGCTGCAAAAAAATTGCCAAATATTCTAAATAAGCCAGACCGGATTTCGGTTGTAATTTGGACCCAAATCACAACGGTTTTCGTGAAAAAGGTTCTCTAAACTGCCCAATGGATATCAAAAAATCCGTTTCGGTTGCTCGTATAGAAAGAATACACCAGCCAACACAGTACTTACAGCGTAGATGTCTTGAGGCTGTGCATTTGAAGTAGTGGCTGATCGGTGACATTTGAAAGTGAAATTGTCACGTCTGAAAAAGAACTTTAATAATTTAGTAGCTCCAGAAGAGAACTTAGTAAAGCTAATCATAATAATTCACAAAAAAAAAATTACACATGTTTTAAAAGTGTTATAGCTTAAAAAAAATCGATCACAAAAACATAAAAACTAATATTCTGAAAACGTGATATGCTTCGTCGTACAGTGATATCTATGTAGTAATGCATCTTGTAAGTGATTAACTAATAAGGTACAGAAATCTTTTGAAGAGTTTACTGTCTTGAGCTAGCAGCACCAATCATCTTGAGTTTATTTTTTTGATTATAATTAGGGCCTGCAAAAGTCAGTAAGGTCAACATTTTTTTAGAAACCTAAAGGGACATTGAAGTCTAATTTTTGAATTTCAACGCCAAATTTACAAAAAAAAATTGATTAGCAACGTTTTTGTCCCGTTTTTTCATTGTTTGAGGTTAACTAGCTTCAAGGGAAAAGATTTTGAAACAAGGGAAAAAAATTTGCAGGGGCAACACTACATCAAATTTGCATAAGCGATTTCAAAACCAACTTTGCCAAATTATGTCTGGGAGTGACAATGTGCCTTTGGCAGGTTTTCTGCTGCGGCTTCGGTACTTAGATGAGTTTTTAAAAGTGGAATTCATCTTAGTAGTTTAAATTTGCATATTTTAGCACAAGCATATTTGATTTAGTGCACTTAGAAGAAAAAATGAAAAGTAGGCCTATTTTTGGCCTAGTTGTTCTTTGTAATTATTAGGGTAAACCAACGCGTCAAAATTGCTGTAAGCTAGACTAGACTTTACCGATTTTTATAATTTCTTAATAGGCTAGGCTTACATACCGTAAGTAATGATTAATATCATCATTAATAGGCTAGGCTTACATACCGTAAGCAATGATTAATGTCAGCTAGCGTGTAGTAGCCCTAGTAACAGTAACAGCGACACCAAACATAGACAAATTTTTAAAAAAGTGAAAGAAATTCTACGAAATAAGGGAAGATATAAATGCAATAATCTTTTGATATAGTAATCGTAGAATTCTGAAGTTGAGCTCAAAAATAATTTTAAAAATACAAACTTTGTTTCAAATGCAATAAACCAATAAAACTTAGGCTTCAATGCCCCTTTAATATGTCATCATCCATTAAACGTATACCAGCATTGGTTTCGGATGCTCTAAGTCAGGGTAGGTAGATTTTACAGGTCAAAATAAAGTCAAAATTTTGGATTAAGTCAAAATTGTTTGTGATCAAAAATACGTTTTCGAAAGCAAACAAAAGGTTTTTTCTTTATTTTTCTGGATATTTGAGCACCAATCAAACTTTATGCGCAGTTTTATACATGTTCAAATGAAGTCTTGCAACCAAAACTTCTGCAAATAGTTGCAATATGTTACATTGTTACAATACAATTGCCTGGGTTAACTTCTTTATAAAAACAATTTATTAATAACACGAAACTTTTTTTTTGTTTTAAAAGTAAGAATCACTTAAGAATGCCAGACTCGGCATGAATAAAATAATTTAAAGACACTACAACCAAATTTAAAAACCAAAAAAGTCAATTTTTACTACATCGCAATACCGTATATCACAACAAAATAACCAGTTTTCAGAAATCTTTTAGGACTGTACTGTTTTGCTTTCACAGCTTTAGCAATCCACAAAACTTTTACACAACACAACTTTTTACCAAGTAACAGTGAAATTGCGTCAATTTATGTTCCAATAAAAATATTAAGAACAAATGTGGCCGAAAATACGTGAAAATTTAAGAACAGCCAGTGCTATCTAAAATATACTGCTTATTAAAAAAAGTGTAGTTGACATAGAAATGTGCGCAGATTCCTATGTTTTGTCCTTCATTACATAGTTGCTTTACTCACAAGACAGGCTGAATGAGGTTTCGTTTTAAATGTTGTTAATGAAAAGCGAAGTTTACCTTCTTCAAATTTACGTGAATTGTGACCAACAAAGGATTTTTTTATATCAAAATTCGGAGCTCATTTCTTTTTAGCAATTTTTATATCAAAATTCGGCCAAAACGGTTTAAGGCAAAATTTAGCTAAAATAAAGTCAAAATAAAAATGGCCCTAATTATTACAATCTTTCTGGAGAGATTATTTCTCCGAAAATTTTTATCTATTTTTCATTTATTCTCATCCAAATCTAGCCCAAACTGAAATTCTTACTCTAAAACTAACTTCAAACTTAACCAAGCTCTAATCTTAACCCTTAGTAAACCGAAAACGCGCGGATCATTATTGCTCTTTTCGTTTTATTTTCTTACTTTTTTTATCGTCCTATTGTTCATAGAAACTTATTACTTGTTTCAATCCTAAATTGTGCTCAATCTAACTTTTTGGCAAACCGACGGGTGTCCAAAATAACAGTGCTCAAAGCTGTAAAACTACGTTTATGTGCCCTGAATTTCGTAGAAGTCCAGTATAAAAGTCACTAAAGTCAAATTTCCACAAACTTGTTGACTTTTCTTTAGCTGTGCATGACATATTGCCAAAATTAATTGCCCTTGATCCAACAAAACGCTAACTTGCCGACAAAAATCAGCTGAGCGGAAATACTTCCTAAATTGTCAAAAAAAAAAAAAAACGAGCAAAAGATGAATGCACAATCTCGGATTGTGAAAAAGAAGCTACTTAACAGCTCAGTTATCAATCGGGCCGCCTTCAAACTAGCTACCGAAACGAAGTTGAAGCTGAATTATTACGATTGATCTACAACAAATTCTCAAACTGAGAGATTTTCATAATTCTTTAAGTGCAGGCTGGATCGTTTTAATTTGTAAATCTTAGTTTTTTTCTAAAATCTTTACGAACTTACGGTGTGGTTGGTTGGATGTAATGTATGGCTACTCTGCCCTCGATACTTCCCAGTGCAAATCCAACGGGATTGACGTGCGACTTATCTTTGAAAATACTGATGCATCGATGCTGAAAAAAAATTGTTTCACTCCATACTTTGACATTTTGAAACGCATAGCTATAATACGAATGCAAATAAATTTAAACAAACTAACATAACTTTAACACATGTAATTGTTTTGATTTTCATTCTCGGCTACGTTTATCTGGTCGAGCGGTAACGCATTTAAGGTTCAAATCTCTGGCAGGAGGTATAAAGTATAAGGTTCAAATCTCTGGCTGGTCAAACCGGACACAGAGTTGCCAACGGCTCGCCACCGCTGCGACATTCCTTCGAAAGAAGCTGTGTTGCCAGAGCATAATGACGCGGAAATGAGCACGACAAACTCGTTATACGCTTTGGCATAGTACAGCGAGTATATTGAAAGAAGAGCATTGAACGGTCATATTGACCAAAATTTTTAGTAAATGTTAAAAAATTAAACCATTTTGGTCAAACAGTTTAGAAATAAGACTACCGATATGTATATTTTTGGACACAAGCTCTAAAATTGTGCTCACAACGAACAGAAAAGATATTCCGAAATTAGGGCATTTGACCAAAAATTTTAGATAAAAAATAAAATCAGTTTCTCTGCAAGTAAAAATATTTTTCTTCGAATAAAACAGATAGTCGGTCGAGTGACTACCAAAACCGCTTCTGGAGAGGACTGGTTCAATTTTTAGATGTTAAATCAGACACAGCTATCCTTCTACCCACTTGCCAGGGGCAGTTTTTCAGTTCTTGTTTTCAATTTTATTTATTTTTTCGATCTTTCACTTTTTTTTAAGCCGAAACATGAAGTGTCAGAAAAGCAACATGCAAAATACATCTGTAACTAAACACCACCAACCTCTTTTAAAATGCAGGCGCAATGCAACGGAGAAAAGCTCCCAGTTGATGCACGTTTAGGCAATAGTTCGCTTCAAAAAATCAAAAACAACCGTTTCAAAACACAAATTCGAGGAAGATCTAACCTGATATTTCAACGGAGATTCGAATCTCTGATATTCTTGTGGTTCGTTCTCGAGTTTCAAACAATACAACTTCTTATCGGCACAGCTAACCATTGCCATCGGGTAGATCTGCAAGGCCGAAAAAGTTCAATCATTTTTACAAAAAAATGAACCTAAGAGTAAGGAACATTATTTCAAAATAATCTCATTCCAAGGCGCTTAGATTCTCCTAAAAACGTTTGCTTTAAATCCCTTTGGCTGATTTCAATCATGTTTTTTTAGCAGAGTTTCGGACTGAAATTGGATGTTGCTAACAGCATTGTATGTCCAACAGACATAATTTTATTAGTCGAATTGCAGAAAATCAAATATATACAGTAAGTTAAAAAAAAACAACTAACGAACTCAAGTGCACACCGCCACTTATTTTTGAGCACTGCAACACTTTAAATTCCGTATGTCCCATCTGACAATCACTACTGATGCTTTGGTAAGGATCGACCAAGGGTTGATAAAAATTAAGATTTTTTTTTTCATTTACATCAGATTTTATGATTTTGAAGTTTTTCAACTTCTTTGAGGGGAGAGGGTAGATTGCCAACTGAGCGATGTCTTAAATAACGTCAAACATTCATACAAAATTCGTCACTAGTAACATGTTTTTAATTAAATGGTTTTGACGTATTTAAATCTGTCAAAAAACTAACAAGCTAAGCTTGGGAAAAAAAACAACGGTTTTGGAACGAAAAAGTTGCAAATGAACCATAAAGATATCGAAATTTCTTTACCAGTAAAACTTCATTAATTTCGAGCAATCTATATTGTCGCTAATTAACTTAGATAATTTTCGAAACTTAAAACTTGAACTAAAAACCGGACTTCATTAAGATCAACTGTGTTCCATCAGCTGAAAACCAGGTTTTTAAGTTGCAAATCAAATTGCAAATCAAACTTTGTAGTAAACGTTCAAAAATAAAGCAAAAGGAGATTGAGCTCGTAATCACTGCAAGTCCCGCGGCAAGCAAGACGTGCCGCGCGCATCACATCTCACCAACCTGAGCGCTTGCAGAAACCACGAGTTCGAAGCTCAACACAAGAATTGTAAGCAAAATAAAAATAAAGCACAGGATAGCCACAGTATTAGTTGATTTAAATTATGGTTGTTATTGATTGATTTAAATCGTAATTTAAATCTATTTGGTTTAAACCAAACAACCCTGAGCCGAATCATGTCGTGTACTCAATAAAATACAAAATTCACAGCTGGTAGGATTGAGCACCCCGTTAGTTACCTTACAGACCTCACCGATTCCCTAAGTAGGCTTCACTATTTTTCCTCAAGATAATTTTGTCATTAGTATAATATCCCCAGACAAGGTAAAATTGTCACTACATAATTACGTCACAAGCTTTCTAAAGGTTTTCCCGCCCACGAATACGATATAAAACGTATTCTTACTGCAGCAGTAAAGTATTCTACTGCACTATTGTACAGAAAAATACTGATATTCTTCGACAGTACGCAGTATAAACAATCAGAGCCGGATTTACTATATGGCAGAATGACACAGTGCCTGAGGCACCGCGCTTAGATGAAATTTGATAAGACCTACAAAGACCTTTTTTTGGTCTTCACCTCAAGCAAGAAAATCTGGCGAAGACCTTTTACGTCCGGAAGTTTCATGTTTCAGCGTCAAAAAGGTTAGGGGCCCCGCGCAATGTAAATCCCGCCCTGTATACAATAACCACATCATACTTGCTGGGCGTCAATAAATTGAGTTTGAAAAACGATGTTCAAGTTTCAGACCAGGTCTGCACTAGGCACCGCCGTATCGTTGGTTTATTCTACAAACTTTGCTCTGGTAGGTAATACGCTGTAAGTCTACACGCCTGGCATACCGAACTTTTGGTAAAATTAAACGGAGTTACGCTCGTACGCTGACGGCTTTACACCAAATGCAGACCGGGAATTGTTATGAAAAAGTAAAACCTATTTCAAATGTTTGAGAGAAGGGTAAATTACTTACCACATCGGCACAGTAAATTCTTTCTGATAAATTCATCACTTTCATAGGGTTAGCAGATCTTGTGTCCCAAAACTGTCAACAAAAGATATACGTCATATATGACATAAACAATAGTTTACTTCGTTTGGAGACAATAAAATGCTCACATTTTCATATCTCAATCCGCATTTTAAGTTTCAACTTGCATCGTTTACGAAAAACTTTCACCTTTCATTATTCAGAACGACACATATTGCAAATTGCAATAGTGAAAGTAAATGAAACAGATTAAAATATAGTTCATTTTACATTTCACCATTAGTATAGGAAACAGATTAAAATGTAGTCCATTTTACATTCCACCATTATCTACTGCTCTACGCGTTCATCTAGTTCTGTTGGTTACTCAATTACTCACCAACAAACATGTTTGGCAAAATACACGTACTCCTATCATCAACTTTTTTCGGCTAGATTCATATCACAGAAGATTCTATAACATAAGTTTGGACAAAGTTTTTGTTAAATTCAAATTGTTTGCTGGACTTTTCAGACTAGTTTCATGTTATACAAGAAGTTTTAAACAAAATGATGGCCGAGTTTTAACACAATTTGCTCAAACTGATTTGAGTGAAATCTTCCAGCCTACTTTAACAGTTTTGTCCCAGCTTCCAGTCATGAGGCAGGAATAATTGGGGCTTTTTATCCAATGGCAAGTCTTGATGGGTCCATCATGTTGAGCTACCTGAAAAAAAAAATCTCTTCAAACGAAACCGAAAAGTGGTTGTTTTACATTTATGTTCACCAAGACCTGTTAAATGAAGACATTTTGAAATTGAACTAAGACAACTAACAGCCACAAACTGACTGTGAATCTACCGACATCCAGCCAACATTTGGTTTATCTGTTTGTCTGTGGTGGTGGTCAGTTGTTGTGGACCTTTTTGAAGCAGAGCTACAAAAACTGTAAATAACAACTAATCAATTCAGTTACGCAGATTATTCCTACATCACAAATGAGTTCGAAAGTGCCTGTTTCAACAAGACGAATACTGCAGCAGCATAATCTTGGTTTAACCTGAACCCTGTTCTGAGCTTATTTCCATGGCAAAGCACTATGCAACATGAACTTGAATTCATAAGGGTAAACGATAACTGATTATGTTACAAAATGACCAAAACCAAACGTTGATTGTCAGTTGATCTCTTTTGAATTCTAAATTGTCAACATTACAGAGATTAAGAAAAAAACAAAAACACGTAAGTTTCGAAGCACAACATAACCTTTGATTTATTAGTAACCTTACACAATACACTTTAAACCACCTTCACTTTCTCCAAAAAAAAGAGTGAAGTTTTTGGGCTGGTTATTCCAGTCATTTTCCACTTGATTATAGAAAGTAAATTAAAAAATTTCTGCTTAACAGCAAACTACAACACTTGTGATCCAAGCAAATATGCTTACTTGAATAGCTTGATTTGATGATAAATCCCACATTTTCGCCGTTTTATCAGCAGATGCAGTGAACACTTTAGTACCATCCTGTGAAATATTAAATAATTATTGCTGATAGGATGTTTTACTACGTGGAAACTGGAAAAGTTACACAAACATGTTTTCGTAGAGTTTAGTCTTAAAATCAGACCAGATACAATGAGCTGTCAGTATATACCATCGGAGATACCAGCATTTACGTTCATATCAAAAAAGCTTAGTCGGTAGTGTTGAGCTAGTGATCGACAGGTTACTGGGTTCAATTTCATTCCTGAACTGGCAATTGTTTCCTCTAATTTTTTGGCTAATCAATGAGGGCCAAAATTTTCTTGAAACAATTGTTCCCAAGCTGTAAGAAGATGTTAATATACCCTAAATTTCGTACCAATCCAGTATTAATCTATGCCAAACATCATATTTCTATAAATATGTAAACTTTTCTAAAGCTATCTTTAACATATTACTGAAATTATATGCCCTTTTTCCAATAAATCGCTGCCAAAATCGGCCTAGAGAGAACACTAAAGTGTTCCTGAGTAAAACATATAACGGTTTGGGGTCAAGCAGTATGCTTTATGTTGTGGTCCGCCTGAAAAATGACATGCAAACTGAATACCAACAAGAGTGCTTAGAGTTGGTATGGTTTGACGCCAGAAGAGTGCTGATTTATTTCGTATGCATTTATGAATAAAAAATAACAATTGCCAAAAAAATATGCCCCGAATGTCATCTAACTAAGAGACTAATTTACTACCAAAATAAAAATATTGTTAAGCACTTACATCACTCCAAGCAACATCCAAGACTGGCCCTTGATGCATTTGTTGAGCTTTAGGAACTGATTGACCATTATCTTCAATTTGCCAACAGCGAATCTAAACGAAAGACATTGGTGAATATTGGAATTAGCCACAGGCAAATCAGTACCAGCAAGTTAGCAACTGTACAGGAAATGTATTTGACTAGTCCATATTCATCTTTTAAATTGAAAAAAGAAAACTGAGTGCAAAAAAAAAGATAGTTCCACAAATTTAACTGTTTTTCACCATAATTCAAACAGACACTTTTTTTTCTAAATTACCGCATTTTTTGGACTATAAGGCGCACCCAAAATTCTTTTTTTTGGTAAAATTTAAGGGGCTTATACTCAGATGCACCTTTACTAATTTAATAAGTGCAGCTTTACACTCAGGTAAAGAAAACAAAAAAGTGACATAAATTATTGCGTTTTCTCTCTTTTTTACCTGTTTTAGAGCAATTTAACCCTAAATTAAAATACCTATGCGTCATATACTCAGGTGCACCTTATGTATAGAAAAATGTCAAATTTTTTAAATTTTTTGGGTGTGCCCCCTATAGTCCTGAAAATATGGTAATATGAAACCAAAAAAACGTCTTTTGTTATTTAATTGAATGAAATACCCCCTGATAATCTTATTAATGGGAGAAACAAACTGAGGGGTTTCATTGGATTTCAGTTTTTAATGTTTTAAAGCTGTGGCAATCTGCAGTGAAGCCAAAGTATATGTAAATGTGCCTGGTTGGCTCTTCTTTGAATCAGTTTGCTCCTTTTGAGATTCTTGTAAAATGTTCAGGTAGATTTTTTGCAGTGAGTGAGCTGGTTGTATCCTCATCAAGTTGGACCACGTCACCAGTCCATCTGCACTGAGAGGCATCAAGTAGAACAGACAGTGGGCTGTAACGTCTTACGCCATTTGGTTCTTAGCACCACTCTTACATGCCACAGTTGCATAGGGAAAATGGAAAACGTTTTTTTGAAATGAGACATATTTTGTAAAAGTAACCCAGAAATCATCAACCAATGAAAAATTTCCTACTGCTAATCTTCTACTAAAACTATACGTAGTGTTACGATCCACACCACATAATTTCTCAGAAACTTGTCCAGTATACATATCTATTAAACAAGCATCTAAGCTTCAGAAAGCTAAGGTAAATGTCAAAATAATCATAACCATTCAAATACACTATTTTTTTTATAACAACAAAACAATTTGGGTTGAGACTAGTTGTTTTTGAATTTTCACAAATTTTTAACCTAATTTGTGCTTGAGTTTTGTTGAAAAATAAAGAGATGTAAATTCACTCTTACTTGGTTAAAAGTTGTCTTTTGTTATTGATCATGATTATTAAAATATCACTGCGAAAAAATCAAGAATCACTGCATAGTAAAAGCCAAGAAAGTTTTGCTGATTGCACACAAATGGATTGCACTGACCTAGGTACCTAGATATTTTTTCATAGCGAAACTGGCTTTGTTTGTAAATTTTTGAGCAAAAATCAGCCAAGTGCTCTTATAAAAAAGGTGTAATGCAAATGTGCTTAAAATTTTTTTGATCATACTTTTGCTGGGTCACATGATATGGCTATCCAAATATCAAAACAAGATTTGTAAAATAAGAAATAAACATGTCAAATAAAAACCTCACATCATTAGCCCAGGAACCAGCAATGAGAAAGTTGCCGGGAAGAGTAGAAGGATTAAACTCTAAGCAACTGATACTGTCATCTGGTGGGCTTGAAACCTCAATATCTTTCATGGGATTGTGATTAGCTTGAGCTGAAAAATAAGACCCAATAAAAAACTAAAAAATACGATAGTGACGTAGCACAGAGCATGTCATTGTCATTGATATCCTTTATACAAAACTTTTGCATTACCATTATTAGCAGCAATCAAAAGTATCAAATTTATTTCAATATTTCACAATTTAGCATGTAACAATACTAAATTCAGATTACTTGCCATTATCAACCAGAATGCGATTAATCTTGTATATAGGTTCTTTACTTTGTATTGTTACTCAGCAATGACATAAATTTGTCTAGTCAAGCAGAACATACCAGTATTGTATTGTATACTTTGGTAGTTACAAACAAAACTTACCTGATGAACCTCCAAATGAAAAGGACGAATTTCCACTAGAGCCAAATAAAGTCATCTCAACAATTTTGTATGAATTCTGTGATTATATACCTATATGTTTCTTTGTGCTGTATTACTTTTATAACTTGGAGTTACCTTCAGCGTTACAGAAGGCTACAGTAGGCCTACGGTACTCCACTACCAACCAGTAGCAGCTTAGCAGATCTCAGATCTGAGGTACAGATAGGCCAGCGTACTGCAAACAACACAATAGAGTAGGTTAATTAAACTTAAGAGTAACAAACTTAGCTCAATAGCTTGTCGGTGAGTCAGTAGCAGTGTTCCCTTGAACTTTTCATCTCCTGCGTAAATGCCGGAAATAGTGCGAACGTTTAGAGTGCAATGTGAAAATGCCGCAGCTCTTGACTCGAGGCATTCTCGATCTGGGGCAACAATTTTCTGTTCAAATTTCGGCTTTCCACCCCCACTACCCCCCCCCCCCCCCCTTGGCGGAGGCATCTTATTCTCCCTTTTTATGTTGTTCTCCAGATAAAAAAAAGGTCATCGGTCTGAGAGATCTGCAAGCATTCTAGTGATCTACGAGCTTCGTCCAGTAAATAAGGGCGTCAAGCCGTGAACCGCAGCTGTGTCTACGGTTTTCGGCATAAAATAAAAATGCTGATTTTTGGCGCGAGAAAAAACGCCGGACTTCGCAAAAATTTGGTGCGAAAATGCCGGAAACAATTTCGCACTTATCGCACTTTTTTGCCTTATAGGGAACACTGCTCAGTTCGCTAGTTAGTACCAAGCGCCAGGGTGCTGTTACTGATCTTAATATTTTTTTACCAAAATTATTAAATACAGAGTTGCCTAGCTTGTGCAAATTTAAGATCTGACATGACAAAATACAGGTGCTTGGTGGCTAGGGTTTAGTGTAATTAGCATTATTTTTGTGTAGCATATTGCATAATCTGCGATCTGTGTAGGAGCATTATATTCAATAATAAACGTAACAAACTGTGTTAACACCAAAATAAGCGCCAAGTAAACAAGCCGTTTTGTTTGTAGGCCTAGGCCTGTGCCTTTCCGAAGATCTCTGGCGTGAAAAATTTGTCACTTTGGCGTGGCAGCATGAGTTGAAGAGCTGATGCTGCTACGACAATCGGCGTAACACGAGCGCAAGATTACCAGTTGCTCTGGCGTAAGCCTATTTTAGACAGGTAGTTTAAGTTACAGGTACGAAACTTGCAGCATGTTTTTTCTTATTCGCTTTAACCCTAAACTTTTTGTTTTGACTGCTAACTCCATCGAGCTCAAACTGCGCTCACGTCATGCTTCATTGATCACAATATTTTTGCCAACGTCTCTTTTCCTGTTTATGCTAAAAAAAAAGTCAAAACATGAAATATCAATATGGTGCATTTTTTCTAGTTTTCAAAAACCTAAAAATAATTTTTGAAAATACAACATTTTGTTAACCTTTCCGTGATTTAATTATTTGCCCTCTTCCCCTATTTCTCCCCCACCCCCCTTTTCCATTTTTCAAGTCTGAATTAACCCCACATATAATTTTTTTTGTTTTGAAAATGCAATGTGACAACAGTCAGCATCACTTTCTTTCAAAAACTTATAAATATCAGGGAAAACAGCAAGAATATGCTGGTTGACTAGTTATCACACGAGCCCACATGGTATGGGCTATTTATGGAGCTTTTTACAACGTATTTTGCTATTTGATGCACAAGTAAAAGAAAATTGACATATCTCAAAATTTTCAAAAAAGATTGAATTTTGATGATATCGCTTTTCGCTATCAATAGACAATAGCCATAGCAATTGTTGCTGTCAATAGCAATGGCGATAGCAATAGCGATTGTCAGTCGCTTGTCGAGTCGCTGTTATTTCACAAAATTGCGAAAAATTCGATAGTCGCTAGTTGTTTTTTTTGTTTCGGCGACTCCGAACCCTGACTAGGAAGCATATTGTTGTTGTTAGAAACATAACGTTTGGTTCCGATAGCTAATTCTTCCCTTCTTCGGTTGCCACTGTGATCGATGGCCAAACCCAGTACTTAAATTGTAGGGGGGACGCGTCCCCCCAACGAGATTTAGCCCCCCCCATCGAGATTTAGGCGTCCTCCCATCGAGAATTGAGCGCTGGATGACCAGACGAAAAATAGCGAGCCAGGACTAAAAGATCCTGAAAATTTCCAGACGAAAATGGTGGCAAATTGCGGCGAAGACCTTTTTTTTTGGTCTTCACCTGATTACGGGGAAAAATAACTTCAATTACCGGCGAAGACCTTCGGGGTACCACAAAAAGCAATCTCCAAGATACAAGAAACTTTTTAAGTTGGTCGTCGGGACCTTCAACGAAATCTCGGTCTCGGGTACTCCACAATAAATCCGCCCCTGCACCCTTTTCCTCACTTTTTTGCAATCGTAGAAATGATGCTGGCAAGCATTTAAATGAAAACAAAATGTCGTTTGAGAAATCTCTGAAAAGTGCGCTATCACTTTTTACTCCTAGTAATTGATTTTGTTGCTAAAAATGACCAAGTCCACAATTTGGGACAAAAATGACTAAGTCCAAAAGTTTATTTTTTCATTAAAGTTTTTTATAAAAATTGATCGAATAATTATTGTTGATAATATCTCTTCAGCAACCACTACCAATAATAAAAACCCGTCAAAACATAAAAAATGTGATTGCGCAGTATTTATACCTTCACCTAAAAACTTTAAATACTTCTAAACTCAAAACTGTTATTTTGTGACTTAGTCATTTTTAGTTCTAAACGCTTCAATTCCACTAAACTTTTTGTAAAGTTGGTCAAGGCGGCAAAAGCGTCCCGCCATGCAAAATTTTACAATTTAAGAACTAGCGGAACCATTTTCAAAGTGAGGGTAAATTCCAAGGCGGAATCAAAATTTTGACCCAGCTCTATGGATCGAGTAAAAAGTGGAGGGGGTCAGAGAAGCCGCTGAAAATTTAAGCTAATTTATATGAAAAAATAACATACCTGTATAAACAATAGCCTGTAAGACCGCAATCAAAAATCGAGCCGGAATCAAGAGTCGAGCAATGTTTAACACTCGATCACCGAGAATAAAGGTTTGCAAGTCTTTAGTCCAAGACAAGGATCACCATGACGTAGAATTGTAAACTGGGCCAGGTTTTCCGGATCGGGTTTGGGTCTAAGCTTCAGACGAGTTTTAGGCCCAGCCCAGTTTGAGCTTAGTGTCGACAATGCTTACGTTAACTAGTCACTTAGACACAAAATAGAGAATAATTTAGGAAGCAAAATCGAGAATAATTATCGCTTAGCCAAAGTGTAGCATCAATTACGCAGAGACTTCATTGCTCAAGTGCAGAGGTGGACAAAGTAGTCGAAAAATCTACTTAAGTAGAAGTATTGTTACTTACTCAAAAATGCCTTTCAAGTAAAAGTAGAAGTATGGCGAAGCATTTCGACTTAAGTAAAAGTAGGAAAGTAGTCAAAATTATTTCAACTTAAGTAATGAAAGTAGAAAGTAATTTCGAATTTCACGTGTTTGTTTATTCTTCGAAGGTTTGCTGTTGAGACGCTTACGATCAGTGTTCAAGCAAAGCCATACTTACGGTAGCATATCAAAAACTCAAAGTTTTATTATTCTCTTGAAATTACACCGAAGCGTGTTACGAATACGATTTAGTAGGGACTCTGGGCTCATCTCCGCGCCTGGACAACACAGCTTGAGAAGAAATGTCGCAGCGATGGCGAGTCGTTAGCAACACTGTTCGTTAACCGGCTAGGGAATTGAACCCCAGACGGGCCGCAGCAAACGCAACGCCGTTAACCGCTAATCTTTTTCGTATGAACCAGGAGTAATGCGCATGTCTAGTTTGTCTACTGTACCATGCTAATCAGGGTTCGGTATGTTTTGTTTTTTTAGTGAGACTGAGTCAATACCTGGTATTTGATGCAACGCAAAAACACACTACCCTAGATGACCTGTAAATGAATCGGGGTAACTATTCAATAAGTTTCGTAGTACTGTACAGTAAAACAAACTCGATACGTACTTATTGTACAGTGCTGTTCATATTTCAGAGACACCCCTGCGAAAATTGGCATGTTTGATGTTTGCCGCCAGTTTTTTGCTACCCATGTTGGTTAAAGGTGGGAAAGTTATATATCAATGTAAAGGGTATCTCTTCAGCATATCATCAGGAATACATTTTTGAAAAAAAAAGTTAAATTGGGCGGATGTTACCGCTTGAAACGCCACCTAGTGCTAGTTTTACAAAATTAACTTCTACCATGAATAACAATATTACAAATTATTTTCTCATTCAAACTGGCATTTTTAAAAAATAGTGTCGCTACTCATGCCCAATGTTATAATGTGTGGTCACACCACGATCACGCCACCGTTGTGCTATTGTGACGTCATAAACATAGCAGTTTCTCCGGACCCTGTTAGAAGAGGATCATCCTCATTTTCTTCAGACATCATGGGGTTTAAAGCAATATGTGCAGAAAAAAGAGGGATAATAATTTATCTCCACAAGCAAGGAAAGTCTATTAAGTTTATTGCAAAGGAATGTGGATTATCTCGAACAGGTGTAAGAGGTGTGTTGAAACGCTGAAAGGAGACAGGAGAGTCGAAATGCAAACCTCGGCCAGGGAGAACTCGTAAGTCCACCACAAGAACGGACAGAACTCTCGTCAGGCTTTCATTGTCAAACAGGAAGTTGACATCCAGCGAACTATCCAGGGACCTAAGGGAAAGCACTGGTACAAAATTATCTGCTCCAACAGTAAGAAGAAGGCTTTTAGAAAATGGTCTTAGAGGTTGCAAGGCTATATGTAAGCCGTTGCTCTCAGATAATCAAAGAAAGCGCCGTTTGGAGTGGGCTCGCTCTCATGTCCACTGGCCTGTGGAAAAATGGCATAGGGTATTGTTTAGTGACGAGTCCACTTTTACGGTAAATAATCATGCTGGGAACAACTATGTGAGGAGACGGCCCAAAGAGCAATATCGCCCATATTGCATCTCTCCAACCATCAAACATCCACAGTCCATCATGGTGTGGGGATGCATGGCTGCAAATGGTGTCGGGAGGCTTGAGGTAGTGTCTGGTATGATGAATGGCACAAAATATATTGATGTGCTAGAAAGAAAAATGTTACCAAGTGCCCGCTCGTTATTTTCCGACAATCAGTGGATCTTTCAAGATGATAATGCGCCATGCCATCGTGCTGAGAAGGTCCGGAAGTGGTGTGAATCCCATCAGGTGGAGAGAATGGAATGGCCGGCCCAATCACCAGACTTGAATCCAATTGAAAATTTGTGGTACAGGATAAGTTGCATTATTTCCAAAAACAAACCCAAAACAAAGAGGGAGCTAATTGAACAAGTTATTGCAGCTTGGTTTAGAGTAATTTCTCCTGAAGAATTGACAAAACTTGTAGATTCACTCCCCCGAAGATGCAAGATGGTGATTGAAAATAAAGGATGGCCAACAAAATATTAAAGATACTTGTGTGTTTTGTATTCCGCAGCATAAACGGCCTTTTTCAAGGCCACCCACGTTTGAAAAAGAGTTACTAAAGTGATATCTCATATCACTAATGTTTTCAGTGAGGCTACAAACATTCATTCTGAATCGTAATTGGATAGCTAGTAATAAGGTCCACGATGTGTATAAGGGTTGCGATGTGGCAACCCTGCATTAAACTTTGCAGAAAGTGAGTTTTACAAACAACTAGAGTTTTTTTGCATAAATCTTACCCTTTGTGGCGTTAGGACGTAAAAGTATTTAATTGATAGCATTTTTTTGGCTTAAAGACCCAATAATTTCAAGACCCTACTAAATTCACGGAAAATTGATGTATTTGTGACGTCACAATGACCGAACGAAAGCGACATAGTAGCATGATCCCAAATTATAACATTGGGCATGAGTAGCGACACTATTTTTTAAAAATGCCAGTTTGAATGAGAAAATAATTTGTAATATTGTTATTCATGGTAGAAGTTAATTTTGTAAAACTAGCACTATGTGGCGTTTCAAGCGGTAACATCCGCCCAATTTAACTTTTTTTTTCAAAAATGTATTCCTGATGATATGCTGAAGAGATACCCTTTACATTGATATATAACTTTCCCACCTTTAACCAACATGGGTAGCAAAAAACTGGCGGCAAACATCAAACATACCAATTATCACAGGGGTGTCTCTGAAATATGAACAGCACTGTACACGTTGTGAGGTGGAATAATGGCTAGGTGTTTACTTCTACTTTACATAAAAGTCATTACTACTCAAGTAGCGTTACTTCGAGAGGATTTTACTTGAAGTAAAAGTAGAAGTATCAGAAATGAAAAATACTAAAGTAAGTCGCTCGTTACCGAAAATACTACTTAAGTAGTCTACTTAAGTCGAACTACTTCGTTACTGACCACCTCTGCTCAAGTGTTAGCATCCCTATCACGATAAATGGAAGTCAGCAATTTTACAACTTCAAAAGCGTATTTAAAACAGCTTTTTCAGTATTTAAAATAGCTATTTCACTACTTTAAAAGCGTTGTGATATCAGCAGTAATGCCAGAACATCGGCCACTTCTGCAAATTAGAAGCTTCTGAAAGTCAAACTAAGTTAAAGATAATTTTTATCACAGCGTGGGCACTTTGGCAACACTGAACTAAGGGGAATTTTTCTACTTTGTGCTGTAGTAACTCGAAAACGATTGGACATCAAAAGTTGAAACCTAGCGAGGATAGTTTCAAATTTTTCTTGATTACTTTAGTCACAAGTCAAAAACCACACATTCCTACCCCCACTAAAACGCTTGATTGGGTGAATCATTGAGCAGGCATGGAGAAATATCCTTCGATGATAATTACTTAGTTACAAAATAATTTAAAATAGCACTACTTGCCTATCGCAAACGTTGTAAATTGAAACTGTGAAAAAGCAAGAAAAAATATTATCTTAATTTAGACATGAAGGCCACAACGTATTAAGGCTCATCAGTTTAACTTGTTTTATTACCACATATTTAACCCTATATCTACTGGGCTATTTTCACACCTTATTTGCACGGGTGGGGGGCAAATTTACCCCCTATCTAAAAACAGTTTGGAAAGTGATTGGAGTAAGAGTTTTTGCTTGTTGAAGCTATTTTTTGTTAAATTTTTTTAATGAAATATTTTGAGATTTTGACGCCACGAAAACGATGATGACGCCATCAAAACCAGTAAATCCTTATAACAGCATGCAAATTTTTGTAAATGTTGCTAAAGATTATTTTCAGTTTGGACTTTTGTTATATCAAAGACATCTCTGATAAAGTCACCGCAAATGATGACGCCACGTACATGATGACGTTATCTTTAATATATTACGTTGATGATAATTTGTAATTTTTGTAAATGAGATATAGTATTATTCACAAAGTTTTACAATATTTTCATTATATAGTATTATTTTCATTATATCATTCAACAGCTAGTGACAATGAATATTTTTTCATGCAAATGTGATTTAGTTCGAGAAAAACCAGAAAAAGCAATAGTTTTGAATTATGCCGACATCAATGACGTAATGATGATGCAATACATTTGTCAGTAGCTAAAATATTTTATTTCAGCTAAAGATAAGCAGCGATAATGAAGACGCAGTAGAATGAATAGAATAAGTGCGTTGATAAGCATGCATTGTGTTTAAAAATGCATGAAACTCCTTAGGTGCCTCTGACAAAGGCAAATATGACGTCACTTTCGGTTATCCGGCTGACCCCAAACTTTCTGAAAATGTGTGCTATGAAATTTGGTGCATCAAAGTAGAACTATTTTTTAGTTTAGTAGCTATATCAAAATAACTAAAAGGGGAGCAAATTTGCCCCCGCCCCCTGGTACAAATAGGGTTAATGAGCTTCAACATCATTGTACTGACATTGATAAGTTGTTCGATCCCGCTATTATTTTCAATTATTTATGGAATGTCACGTCTGCAACAAAGCAGTCGAGGGTGGCCACTGGCCATAAATACAAAGTTTGCAACAACCATGTGCATTGAATATGCGGAACTCCAGAAAGAGAAGAAGGAATTATGACAAGTCGTTACGTGCTCAACATGTGGGAAAAGAAGGTGAGTTATTGTATTTAACAGTAAACCTCAAAATTTAAGAAATCAGTGGTTAAGTTGTTGTGCTTGTATGAATAAAGTATTCTTTTCTTTCGGGAGTCGGAACAAATTGTTAACGAAAAGTTTGGCACAAAATAAACTTATCGGCTGGCGGTGCACAAACAACAAAAAGCATCACTTTCGCATAAAACAACTTTTGCAGTTTTTGAGGATAAAATTTCAAAGCAAGGCTGGAGGTCTCAAAGCCGGCCTCGGTCATCTGGACCAAATGTTTGAGGTCTCTGCGTCAAACTCGGTCTTGGCAGGTGCCGTCTCGAACTTAATGGTTATAAAACAGTAACACTATCCAAAAAAGCAAATACAATCTTAGTCCCCATACTCATCTACTTAGTTGATGCATAACAAGCAAATAATGCAAACGCAATAATCACTCTACAGTCTACACTCTGCAGCAGTAGTGTGGCCAAAGGGGGGGCTGCGACCAAAATGCAAAATGCCACTTTTTTAGCACTTTTGAGACTATCTTTTGCGCTGGAATAGACTGAAAAATGACTTAAAGCATATTTTGAAACGTTTAGTTGGGGGGGGGGGGGGGGGGGCCGGGTGCTAATTCGTCCAAAATACTGCAAAACTTATAAATCAGAAAAAAAATTGAAAAATGGCCAAAAATTGTCATTCAAATTTGATTGCTCATTGAAAAATGCGTAACATTATGTTTCATCAAAAAATATATAAGCTCAAGAATAGGGGGGGAGGAAGATATTCAGTATTATTTAATTACCAATCACTTCTCTCAAACTTCCATCAGCCCCCATAATTAAATCTTTCTCTACAAAATATACGGCTAGACGAAATTGATTACCGGTACTTCTTGAGAGTTTTACTGAACAACCGGTATAGGGTTTTAATGATGATTTTTACCTGCTTGTAACTAAGAGAACTGAAATTCTAGCAATAGCTACCTCCCACATAGCTCATTTACGCAACTGTTGTAGCATGATCATGTTTTTGCAGGGCTAATTTCTATGCCCCGTTTTAATAGCATTAATTTTTATCAAAATTTAGACCTAAAATCAACTTATTTTTGAAAAAAAAATTTTTCTCGAGCGCTGGGGGCTCTGCCCCAGACCGCCGTAACAGCCCCCCATTGCAGATGTCTGTCTACGTCTGCTCTGCAGTCTTTGAAGCTCACCAAAAAACATATGGTTACTTACCAAGGGCCAAAGAGGTCATCCGAGTCAATTGTCAATGAAGTATTTGCATTGTTCCAACAAAATTCAAAACAATATTGAAAGGCGGTAAACGGAAGACACCGAAGCTGAGCGAGGAACTCCAAACACTGTTGCACGCCCGCACAGGGAGCAGCTGGTTGCGAAACGTGCTGGACTCCATTCCTTGGCGACGCTGTGTAGTTTTTTAAGTTGGCGAACAGTTTGCACGAATCTAAAATGAAAAAAGTTGCTTGGCGTGGCAATGCATCAGCTTGGCGTAACTTCGGCGTGGCCAGAACATGAAATGCATACTGGCCTGTTTGTATAGGCTAGTTCGTGAGTTTGCCTAATTCGACCCTTTTTTTTAAATCCCTTTGAGGTGACGATTTAAGCAAATTCTACTGTATCATGTTTGAACCCCTTATACTGTATTGTAGGTACTGTCTAAATGTTAGTGACTGTGCTGCTTAACAAAATCGAGTGCTATTTCCGATATGCGAACTATAATTTTTGAGATGGTTTACCGAAATCGCTGGTATTCTGACTTAAAAACAGATTTATAAAAAAATATTATAGCATATTCATAGCTTTAACTTTCAAGTTTCGTTTCAACTCTGCAACTCCGCGTATATTGGCAGTTGGTGTAACAGTCTGGCTCCAAGCCAGTTTAACTCAAGTTCGCAGTCCAGATCCGACCCATCAAAAAACTGCTCATTCCAGCTTTAGTCCCTGCTCATCTCTGTTGGAAAGTTCAAAAACAGTACACCGGATTTTTGCGCCAAGCAGGGCATGGTATAGAATGGAAGATGATTTTTTCATATTCCGGACTGGCAATTTTTTTCCATTCCATATCTATTTCATACGAGGAGCTAGTCGCTCAAAACTTACGCAGGGAGCCGCACTAAAGCGTAATGATACGTCGCTTGGGTAAGCAAAAAAGCTGCTGCCACGTAGTTGCTATCCCTTAGGCTAACATCGCTGCCCCAACCCTAACTGTTACTTATAGTAAACAACCTAAAAATATAAATAAATGAAAATCCATATAAACAAAGGCCAACAAGCATGACTAAAAGACAATTTAACTTATACAAAAGCATACAGCAAATTGTTGTAATTGACATAAATCAAGCTTCGTAAATCAACCTATATTTTTAAAAAACAACAAATTGCATCTCAAAATATTTGCTTTTTGCATCACTTTTACAAGCTATACGCTTTAAGTATCGCATTGTCTGCATCATGACTGCCGCATATAAAATTTTTAAGTTTTCAATTGTAAAAAACAGCTGTTGTGACGTAATAGTTAACATGAAGATGTTCCCTTTTGCAAAATTATTTATCGAGATAATCGATAACTCGCAAACTAAACGAGTTGGAGACTTGAAAATTTTACCAGGCCTGGAACAGGGTCTCAAAATAAAAGTATCAATTTTTGCAAAAGGGAACATTTTGAGATGTTCCCTTTTGTAAAATGACGGGAGTGTAATGCAAGGTTTTAAAGCAAAAAAAGGTTGCTCCGTGCATATCCTTCCCCGTTCCTGCATGCTGCATCTATATTCCGAAATCTTCCATTCCACGCAATCGCAACCCAAGTGCTAATCGAACCCGGGTGCGATGGTAGGAAGCTGAGCATGACAACCACTACTCTGCTCAGCTTGCATCAATGCAATGACAAAATGTCGTATTTAAACCAAATGTATGAGAAAAAGGCAATGGCATGTGCGTGAGTTTTGCATGACTAGCTTCTACTCCATTTCATACTAAAAATCTTCCATTCCGTATTCCACTCTATGCTAAAATTTTTCTTTCATATTCCATTTTATACTTCCATAGAATTCATACCAAAGCACTTTTAGACTGGAAGCAATGCTACGTATACTTTGCATCTTTGCGATATTGTTTTAAAGCAACTACTCGTGAAGGTGGGCATAATAATACGAAGATGCAACGACCGGTATCTGGTATGCACAGGGTTTAATCAGTGCTGCTACTAGAGCGTTGCCCTAAAGGAGGGGACAAATTTTTTTGCAGGTGGAGCGACAAATTTGTTTCTTTTCGTAGAACACGAATTGCTTATCTTCATCAGCAAGTTGATGCTAATCTCCAAAAAAAAGGTCATCGCCCAAATTGGCATACTTTTCTCCGAATGCCTTGTCGGTCTCCGAAAGAAAAGGTCATCTCGCCAAATTGGCCCACTTTTTATCGAGTTTTTTGTCGGTATCCAACAATAAAAAAAAGGATCATCGTGCCAACATCTTCAAACTGCCGCAAGGGAAAAAATTTCGCATATTTCGCACTGTTATGGGCAGTTTGGGGGTCATGCTGGGCAGTTTGGGGGGGACAAAATTTTTGTTTGGGGGGTGCCACCCCCTGGCCCTCCTTGGTTGCGGCCCTGGGTTTAATGCATAGGCGCAGCCAGGATTTCGGATTGATAGGAGGGTGCAAACCGCAAATTACGTGCAATAACGTCATCAGAACAGAGGTG
Source organism: Trididemnum nubilum (assembly GCA_963965965.1). Taxonomy (NCBI): domain Eukaryota; kingdom Metazoa; phylum Chordata; class Ascidiacea; order Aplousobranchia; family Didemnidae; genus Trididemnum; species Trididemnum nubilum. Next base: position 35,557,770 of record OZ014471.1, read on the forward strand.
GAGTCCTCGAGGACACATTTTGAAGTCCTTGGCCTTGGCCTCGAGGCCTCAAGTCCTCGAAAATTGGCCTGTCCTCGGCTCGAGGACAGCACTATTTTTTGGAATGTTAAAATTTTGTGGAGCGCTTGAAAAATTTTTTTGGAAAACGTTTTTAGTGGAGATCGCTTGAAAAATTTTTGTGAAGACCTTTTTTTTTTTTTTTTTGGAGATCGGCTGAAAAATTTTTGTGAAGACCTTTTTTTTTTTTTTTTTGGAGAGCACTTGCGCTTTGTGTCCTTGGTCCTTGGCCTCGAGAGTGTCTGTCCTCGGAAAGGCTGTCATTGGCCTTGGCCTTGGCCTCGGATTTTTTTTGTGTCCTTGGCCTTGGCCTCGAGCCTTGTGTCCTCGACTCCACCTCTGCATCAGAAATTTTTGAATAGAGTGTCTTTTTATGAGACAAAGAAAGCTCAGAAGCTGGGGTTCTGGTTTGACCAGTAACAAGGATTTTGCAAAGGGAAAGGGTTAGAATCGCAAGTTAAAAAGTTTTACAAATATATCAAAATTGGGAGACGCGGTGAGCAAATCAGTGCAACTCAAACGTATCACAGACGGGAGCCTGAGGCTATGAGGGTAAAGCCCTCAGCCGCTGGGCGATTTTTATTAACTTTTTGCAAAAAACAGCTATTTTTAATGCCATTTTGATCACATTTTGCGCGTTTTCAGAGCCATTTGAAAGAACAAAACTTTTAAGATTTGAAAGCCAACTGAAAAAATCCCTTCCATTACTTTAAATCAAGTCCAAAACGCGTTTAAAATCTTGCATTTTGGGGTTCAATTTTCTAAGTAACTCAGCCCAGATTAGGAAAGCATAAGGTACATTGCCTTTGCCGTATTTTTAGCATTAAATTCACTCGAAGATTTACCTTGGAGATTTTGTTTTGTCATGAAAATAATCAGTTTTTGAAATACATGTACGATAGAGATGGCGCGGATAACAAAAAATGCATCCGCATGCTGCACTGCGTCCGCAAACCTTGTCCGCATGCTGCACCGCACCGCATCCAAACACAACTAAGTTCACGCTGCACCGTGCCGCACCGCAAGTTAAATATCCTTTAAATTTCCACTAACATCAGAAAAAAATTAGCTCTCTAGCTTATGACATATAAAAAAATTGATTTTAGGGGTATTATTTTGGAGAGTTTTCAAAAGGGTCGCTCTCTCAAACCATGTCAAAATATTTGTTTTTTAAACATCTGCCCATATAAAAAAAAGTAATGCCCTAGCTTGAGCCGTTTAAAAAACTAATTTTTGGGGAGTCCATTTGGGGGCCCCTGGGGGGGTGGTACCCCCGAAATATGTCAAGCTATTTGTTGCTTAAATATCTACCAATAGAAACAAAAAACTCTCACCCTAGCTTGAGCAATTAAAAAAAATTAGTGTTTTAGGGCCCCATTTTGGGGGGTTCTGGGGAGAAGTCTCAAAAAAATTCAGGAGACAAAATTGCATTTGCAGCTCAACAAATTTACACAAAAATTAGATATCTATGTTGTGTGGTTTAGGAGAAGAAGAGTGCACAAAGTTTAGAAAGGAAAAAATGGAAAAAGAAAAAAAAAAAAACTCAATGCGGCTAAAAGTGTACGTAGGGATGAAAAAGTATCTTACGACATATAACCATGTGAAATATTTTTCGCCGTACTTGAGCCGTTTTTGAATACAACCGCTTTTTACACCAAACTTTTGAAGTAGTTTTCGCGTCCTAAACCTGAAGTTACGGGACTCATTTCCTTGAAATTTGGCACACACAAATAACTTATGAATCTCAAACTGCAGTTAAAATTTCATGTAGCTAGACCAAACCATTATCGAGTTATAAGTAAAAGTCTGAAACTTCGCACTCGTTAACATTGAAAATGGCCGAGTAAAAACTAAAAAACATGCGACGTGAGATCAGTCGTTCAATTATAGGCGTTCAGGTTTAATCTGCCTTGTGTGTGCTTTCTATCAGTTTTTCTGCACCATGTATTGGCAATCAAAAACAATCTACCAGTCTACCTGATGATTCCATGCAACTACTGTACTAATCCTGAACCAGTAGCTCAAATAATGAGATATAAGGTATCACGTGCTTTGCATTCGGTCACAAGCTACTACACTTGTATGAAACTCCCCTTTGTATTATAGGCTACCTTTGCCGTTTGCATGTGTGTTTGATTGTGGAATAAATTTTGCAACTACGTAGGCTATTCTGTCACTGGAAATTTGCGTAGCCTAGTCTTCATACTCTACTACATATGTCTACCAGATCTGAGATAGGCTACAAACATGCAGCATAGGACCGAAAGCCTAATTCTTGATGTCATGACCTGTTGACGAATAGGCTACACTGAACTAACTCTGTCACTCTGAAATGCAAGCGCATGTGTAGTAGAAACTGTTGTCTAGCCTTGGGCTTGTACCAATACCGAAGGCCTATTGCGTACAGGGTGGGTGTGTCGTTAGGCTTTGTTTTGTGCCTCTACTCTGATGATTGTTTCCCACAAACCTGTTTCTTCTACATTTGTCTGCTTTTGTTTCATCTTCTCACCGAACGTCGTAAGCCTTTTCTAGTCTAGCCCACCAAAACCAAAATCTTTTTTTTGGTGTTAAAAAACACGTTCAGCCGATCAAAACTAAGTTTCTTGTGGCCAAAATAGCCGATTCTAGGATGCTCCGAATTCTGAAAAAATAAACTTGAACCGAAGGCACCTTTTACTGTTTTATAGTAGCATGCATTGTCTTCAATTCATAGCCTATAATAATTACATCCAGACTAATCATTGTTGTTCACAAAGAGAAAATCACCAGCAATAATTGTAAAAAAATTATTGTACGCGGCGCTGCGCTGACGTTGTGACGTAATGCAGATTTTAGTTGCCACGCTGCGCGGCGCGGTGCACCAACAACAGCGCGCGGCCGCGTACGCTGCGCTGTTGCCATCTCTAATTGTACGACCAGGAGCCCAAGCACCCTCAATTCAAATTCAATAATTTGTTCAAAAAGCTCTTTCTCTAGCTAGTTTTTTTTTCATAAGTGTTTTGTCGCGTGAAAACTGGCGTGGTGGATTTTAAAGTGGTAGGTGTTGGAGGTGGATTTTAAAGTTTTTAAAATTTGGTACGTTAGATGTTTTGAAAAGTTTTTTAAAGTCGGCACCGTGGTTGAGAGGGTAAAGGCGTCGTTTTTAAGACGACCCTGATCGCATGATCTAGGTTTAACCCGCATCCTGGTCACATTGTTGCGTCCTTGGACAAGACGCTTTACAATGATTATCTCTGCTTGGTGACTTCGAACAAGCAGCAAATTTATTGGAGAAGAATTTGAAGAAATCCACAGGAACATTTGGATCACTGGAAACTTCTAAGCAGGTGCGGATTCCTCCAACCACTAAGTAGGTATTGCAATAAAAAGTGCGCGGGTCGTCCAATATTTAGCTTCTGACGCTGTCCGGTAACAGGAGGATAAATATGCGCTACAACAACAACAATGCACCAAATAATGGTTACTAATCATGTTATTGCAATATAAAAGGCCTAAAACATTTTATTTTTCATCGTTGGTAGGATTTCAGTTGGAGGAGTGGAGCTAAAGGCCAGGGTTTGATGAGTACCTATGGTTTAATGCTATGTCTATGGTTTGATAATTGTTGTACGAGTTAGATCTTGCACTAACTACAAAATTTGGCATAACCAAACTGCTAAAGATTTATCGTAATAGAAATATCAAACGTTAACATAAAAAAAACTTAAAAATTAAAAATGTAAATAAAACTGAAACGAAGATAAAATAGTAACTACGAATTTTGGTGAGGATTAAAGAAAAAAAATTATGACTCGGCAAGTATTGTCCATCCAAAAAAAAACAAAAAAAAAACGAAAAACAATTCAAACAAACCTGTCAAAGGCGTCAACTATAACATTAATGCTGCAAATTGCAATGTACTTACTATGATGCAATACGTACCGTACAGTACACTGTTTGCGCAATATACACAACGAAAATTCAGCGATTTGTTGACAAATAATTCGCGTGATTTTGAAGTTGAAAACTTCTGCGACATTATTATTTATCACTACCCGACATTCGTATTAGTTAAATTTTTCTGTAAATACAATGCACAAAATCTAGATTGGAATTGGTATGGAAGTATGGAAGATTGCCTTCCATTCAAATTCATTCTGGCATCTTCCATAATCCATACCGAAATTTCCGTTTCATTCCGTACCATGCCCTGGCGCCAAGCAAGTACTGCCGAGAAACTACTTAGATGTCGCAGGGTTCCAGGCAAGAACACTTTTACCACTGTAGTAAATACTACTTACCGTGCTTTCACTTATTGCGCATGCACAGTACCACCAAGATACTGTCCGTACACTCAGCAACCCTGGTATGACATGCTGTGGCGCTACAAAATATCTACAAACACTGCTCTGTGGCGAGTATATACGATCGGTCTTCGAGTCAAGCTGCCGCTTGCACCCTCTCTACCACTCACGGTGCCACAGTGGAGCCTTCACACTCTTTTTAATGCTGAACGTCAAGCAGGAAAGATGTGAATACTGACTTTCATAGCCTTTGGTTTGACCTGACCGGGAATCGAAACAGGCCGTATAAGCAATAAATGCGCAATAAGTGAAAGCACGGTAAGTAGTATTTACTACAGTGGTAAAAGTGTTCTTTAACCGATCAGTGGTCGAGTGGATAGAGCGTCTGCTACTGAAACGGTAGACACGGGTTCGATTCCCGGTCGAGTCAAACCAAAGACTATAAAAATTGGTATTTACAGCTTCCCTGCTTGACGTTCAGCAATTAAAGGGACAGTGTGAAGCCTCCATTGTGTGTGGTAGACAGATGGGCAGGTGGCAGCTTGACTCGAAGACCGAAAGGTCCTTTCGCTGTCTCCTGGCCAAGGCAACTTGGTGAATAAAATGTAATTACAATTACAGGCCGCGCCATGGGGGGCATTCCGGGGGCCGTGCCCCCCAAGTCACTACTTGTGCCCCCCAAACGAGAATTGTGCCTCCCCCCAAGCGAGGATTGTGCCCCCAAGTAACAGGCTCGGTGCCACTGTTCGAGGCCCTAGACCCCGAAAATACTGGTCATCACCCGAAAATGCGTGAACAAGAACTGTTTTTTCGCAGAGTTTGTGATAAACACCTTTTTTGTTGGTCTTCACCCAAAAATTCGTGAAATTTCGCGCATATTTTGCGATGAAGACCTTTGTTTTTTGGCCTACTCTCTTGAATTCTAGGAAATAAAGTTTTTGTACCTCCCCAGTCACGCTACTCTGGCGCCGGGCCTGAATCGAACCCAAGTCTACCTTTTTAGAAGCAGACGCTATAGCATTAGCACATACTGCAGGTGGGCAAGTTAATGCAAAACGTTAGGTTCGTTAACCACTAGCCCATTAGCAAACTTTACACCTCCGTTAAAGTTAATTCGCTATTTTCAACTTTAATTAGTGAGTTTAAAGCCGTCAATACTTTATGTGCAATTTACATTTCTTTTTATTCACTCACTTCTAGAACACGTAATAACACTGTTGAGCTGATTGTAAGAAAAAAAATTATGGCTATGGTGGTCTTTTGTGTTTTGGAAGATACAATTTACAGTCTAATCTATTTTCAAAGTAAAAATACGTTCATTATGCACTAACCAAGCTGCAATCTGAAAACCTTTCGAAATAGCGATTAGTGATAATTAATAGACGACCTATGGGGCTGCAGCTTATTACACGCTGAAAAAACGCAGATGTAGGCTACTTGTTAATTTTCAGCACTTTTTTCCGAGAAGGCTATAGTCTATCTTCATTAAGATGTTCAATAGTATTCAGTAATTACACAGAATTCATGGGTGCATCATGGGCTTACCGCAATATCGCAGTTCAACTCATCTAAGATCAAACCCACTTTATACTAGCATGAATTGTATTTGCAGCATTTCTTATCGCGACTGCTTATTTGATCCAGAGCGTGCTCCTTTTATCCTGCAGCTCCTTTCTTCGCTTTTTCTTCTGTAAAACTCGTACTACTACGCAACATGTGTTACCATGTGTAATGGTTTGTAACGGAACGATGAATAAATGGTGCAAGAAATTAACGATGAAAACCTTAACGAAAGTAATTGAACCATTACCGTTAAGTTAACAGAATTTAGTCCGTTAACATAAACAAACTTTTCAACGAATTTGTGTCCACCTATGCATTAGCACGTATAGTTTTCATACAGCAACCAATACTTAAAATATACACATGAAAGTTGAAACATATTTTATTTAAATTAATGTTGAAAAAGGTACGAAGTCTTATCGCAAATAACTTATTGCAAACAAAAAACACATCGCTCAAACAAAAAAAAAAAAATTCACAGTAATAACGCAAAATGCAACTAATCAGTTAGCAAAGAACAGCACATTGCAAAGCAACTCAAAAATTACACTCCAGCAATTCATGGAAAGGGAAGTAAGTCGAAAACAGTCCAGACCAAGCAACATTTGTACGATTAATCCATTTTTGAAAGAACGTAAGTAGATCTACTTTGTATTATCTTTGTAATAGAGAGACATGGGCTTCAGAGACGTATGCCTAGAAACAGGGGTTCTTAACCTTTTTTGTCTCATTTACCCTTTAGGAAATGATTAGTGTGATTTACCCCCATCGAATTTTGCCCACAACTTCAGTCCGAAAAAACACTTTTTTTACAACTTTTTAGGTGATTGCCATGTAAAAAAAAACGTCTTCAGTCCGCGAAGCACCAAATTTCCCGTCTCGTGAGTTTTTTACTTTTTTCACACAGTAACATGAACTTTACCTGTTTGCAACACTAAATTTACCCTAAGTCGGTGAAATTTACCCCCGGTTAAGAACCCCTGCCCTATGACCATTGCTTACAGTTCTTCGTTCTTAGTTACTGGTAAGCTACAAGGCGGTTCTGCTATTCAGTCGGTTAGCACAAACTAGTTACTAAATTTAGAGAACCGAATGTTAAAATTGCTTGCAAAGGCAGCCTGCACTTTTCGCTCAAACGAACCGTTTTTGTTTTTTTTGTAACAGTCGGCTACAGATGCAGTTCTTGAAACTTGAATAACTTAGTATTACTTAAAGTAGGTGCTAAACATATAAAAAAATAATAACATATCCAGTACTTAAATTGTAGAAAGAACGCGTGCCCCATCGAGATTTACCGCCTCCACTATGGAAATTCAGAGTTTCCCCACTAAACGAAAGCGTCTTGGACGTTTAGACAAAAAAAGTGAACGACAAATTGCCAATCTCCGGCCGAATATTCTACCAAATTGTGCGGAATTTGGGCCAGAATTTTAACCAAATTGCTACCGCATTCCGAATGCGTCTGGTCACGGCTGCGAAAACGTCATCACATGCAATATTTTGCAGTTTTACGTGCTGGTTATATCCAACCAGCAAGTATTGATCACCGAATATCTAACTATAGATCGAACAATAGACGAAGTCTGATGAGTGAGAGATCGAAATCAACTCGAACGCGAAGCTTGGATGACACAATAATGGACAACAGAAGCCTCGCATAACGCAAAGATTAGATGAAATCACGACTCCGCCCTGGTGAAACAAAGATTTCCTGGATTGCTACTTCAATTAGCTGCTATTTTTGCACTATTAACCTCATGCACACACGTACAAAGTTAAACAACAAAGCAGAACGATTTTACCGGATATTGTAAAAGCAAATATATAAAGACGGAGAATGTGTGAAGAAATGGTAAAAAGATACGATAAGAAAAAGCAGTATGACATTGAGGATGTAAATAACGAAGAGAAATGGAGACAAATTGTAGCCAACTAAACGCCGCCGAAAATTTCTGATAAGCCTAGGGTTTATTTGAAGGAAATGGATTAACAAAATTAACTTGTAGAATAGATGAAGCTTTGAAAACACAACAGATCTTCAAAGTCAGGTCAAACTTGAAGATAAAACTCAAGCGTATTTGGCAAGTACTTAGCTTGTATTCAACATATAAAGGAGGCTGGACTGCTGGTGTGGAAACACGGCTTAACAGCGGGCAGTAAATTTCAATTTGTAGACGTATACGCAGATTTTCGTGCGGGAAACACATACTTGAAGTCAAGTAAAATGGTGTGGCTCGAGCAAATGGCATCGAGTTTGTACACTATGTCATCGGTGCGATTCTCCTGAACGATTTCCGTACAATTTTTGCAAAATTTAAAGTTAGAAAAAAAGTTTAGGCAATAGCACTAAAACCCAATATGCCGTATCGATCATTAGATCTGTTAATGCAATTTCACTATCGTGCTAGTTCCACAAATATGCCAGTTTACAATTTTTGTCCAAAGCACTTATCTGGCCTGACAGCACAAAATATGATGGAAATACTGCCTAACACATAAATTAGCTAAACAAGCACGTTTTGAAAGCAAAAGCTACATCGCATCGAAGTGGAATCGCTGTGAATCCTTGAATTTTTCTTGCAGATCGTCTCTCCGCTCTAGACAATGAAAAACGACAACCGAAATTGCCATCAAGGCACAACTGCCCAGTAATACAGCAGCCGTGGTGATTATGTTTTTGCTCGGGGTCACGAGCATGCGAAGTTTCCACCTAAAATTTTTCAACCAACAATAATTAATCTCTAGTAGGGTTGGATCTGGTAGTGGATGCCTAAAAGCGCTCTAAGAGTTCTTACGGTTGATCCTGCGTTGGAAAGAGGAGAGTAAGAGATGATATACGACAGCGAAGGCAATGTCAACGTCCCAGCCCTTAAAAGCAGTGGTGTGGTCCTTTCCGAATGCGAGACAAGATTTCCCGAGAAGCTCGACAATGTGGTCGCCTTCGTTCTCGAAGCAGACTTTTTCAATGAGTCACCGACGCCCGGGTTTAACAAAATCAGAAACAAAATTTTAAAATAATTCAAAAAAAAGACTGCAGAAACGCAACTTACCGGTCAGGATCGCTACTTGGGTAAGTTTTGATAAAAAGTTGCGAATTCGGAATGATCATTGTCCATTTTCTACTGCTAGATGTAAAACCTGAAACGAAATCGAGCTGGAAAAATTGAACCATAGACTCTTTCTTATGTAGTGGACTAGAAACAGAAGCACGGGGGAACAAAAAAAAAGGATTGAAGAAAAAAAGTTTGCTCTTGTTGCGAAGATTTTTGCGATCACGCCTATTTCACTGATTTGATTGGACATATTCGAAGAACCAGTAAACCGTGAAAAAAAAAGTCACGCTGATAGGACGAATTGGGATATTCTAGAACAAATGAACCGTGAAAAGACAAAACTGTCAATTTCCGGTCTACTAATAAAGTCTATGATCGAACAATGCGTTAACATTGGCAGCATTTTTCACATCCACTTTTTAGACCCTATTCTTGGGTTCGAAGTCAAATTACTGTCGAGTCATATATAAACAGTGCTGATCCAAGGAGTTGGATGTTAAAAAATGAAGCTTGGAATGCGTTCATCGGGATTCGTATTTAATGTGACAACGTTCTCCGATGTTTTATATGAATGAGATTGCTAATAACTTAAGTAGTAAGTCAAAACGTTTCTTCTCAAATAAACAGTTTATGACAACTTTTAGCATCATCATCATTTTGCTACAGAAGTGTGTAACTTGCTCTATTCTATTTAAATATTCCACGCAGAGGACAGCCGGTTTTTGCAGTCTAATCGCCTCGCCATCCTTCATGATCTTGTGTATCCACCTCTGCAAACCTGGACTGGACTGCAGGCTAAATTAATAAGGTATCTAAATTTAGTGCTATAATATTATATTAAGCAGGCGTTGACTCTAACCTAATTGACTTTAAGAGTTCCACAAATAGTCAAACAGAGTCGAATATTGAACAAATTAAAACAGTTTTATTCAGTTTTTCTGATTTTAGTGCAACATTGACTCTTAAGTGTGGTTCGACAGATGTAGAGTGTCTAGTATATATGCTTTAAGTAAATGAATAAAAAATCTAAAACAAAAACTAAAAACAGATCTTGTACCTGCTTCAACACTAATGTTTACACAGGTTTTTATAAGAGGCGATGGAATGGAGACGGAGAGAGAATCGACATAGTTGGGGAGCCGACCCAAACCAAAGCTAATAAAAGGCAATTGCAATGACAGATAAGCACTCTGCGGGAGTTGGCAGGATGCTGCTTGTTGGTTGCCACCCTGGAATCAAGAGAGCGATAATTACGTTGAAAAAGAAAGTATAAACACCGAACAAACTATAACAGGATCCGAAATGAATAAGTTTAGTAAGTTGGTCTCTGGGTTTATTTTTGCCTTGAGCTTTCAGTCATATTTTGGTCAAAAAGATTGAAAATTTTTGTGCGCAATCCGTAAAATTGCGCTATTAATTGAAAATGACCGAAAACTTTTCTAAATAAACCAAAAATTATAACCTAATTTGAGCATATGACTAAAAGCTCTAGGCAAAAAATGAACCCCTAAGTCAACTTACTGATTTGTTAGAAAGTTAGGATTTCCTTTCCGATAAAAACGACAACTGGGAATATTTGCGTTTATGCAGTTTAATAAATCTTAGTTTGGTTTGAAAGCTCTCTTCCAACGTGCCGGCCAGTTGGTCGAGTGGTAACGCGTTTGTCTCTAGAACGGGAGATCTGAGGTTCAAATCTCGGGCCGGTCAAATCGAACACAATGTTGCCAACGCTTCGCCTCCGCTGCGACATTTTTTCGAAAGGAGCTATGTTGCACGGGCGCAATGACGTGGAGATTGGCTTCGCAAACGTGTTACAGTTATTGAATAACTGTAACATGTTTGCGAAGCCAATAACGTGTTTGCGAAGCCAATCTCCACGTCATTGCGCCCGTGCAACACAGCTCCTTTCGAAAAAATGACGTAGAGATTGGCTTCGCAAACATTGTGTACGATTTGACCGGCCCGAGATTTGAACCTCAGATCTCCCGTTCTAGAGACAAACGCGTTACCACTCGACCAACTGGCCGGCACGTTGGAAGAGAGCTTTCAAACCAAACTAAGATTTATTAAACTGCATAAACGCAAATATTCCCAGTTGTCGTTTTTATCGGAAAGGAAATCCTAACTTTCTAACAAATCAGTAAGTTGACTTAGGGGTTCATTTTTTGCCTAGAGCTTTTAGTCATATGCTCAAATTAGGTTATAATTTTTGGTTTATTTAGAAAAGTTTTCGGTCATTTTCAATTAATAGCGCAATTTTACGGATTGCGCACAAAAATTTTCAATCTTTTTGACCAAAATATGACTGAAAGCTCAAGGCAAAAAATAAACCCAGAGACCAACTTACTGATTTGTTAAAAAGTTTGGATTTTCGAAACGTAAAACCACAACTGAAGAATATTTTCGTTAATGCAATTTAAATCAGGGGTAAATCCTAGTTTGGTTTGGAAGCTCTTGTACAACGCGCCGGCCAGTTGGTTAAGTGATAACGCGTTTTTAACCTTAACTTGGTGAGGTGGCAGTAGACTTAGATGACCTTTCGGTCCTTCGCTGTCTCCTCACCAAGTGACTAAATATCGCTTTGACTCTGCAAGTTTGTGTGTTCGGTTTTAAAGGAATTGCATATTTCGATGCTTTGGTGATAGACCTGGAGGAAGTTGCAGTTTTTTTCTTGTGATATGACGTCACTTGGTAAATAAATAAATAAATAAATAAATATGAAATATGATATGATACGTTTGTCTCTGGTACGGGAAGTCTGAGGTTTTTAGGGACTACGCACAAAAAATATTTAAATCTTTTTGACCAAAATACAGATTCTTTAGATGACAGGTTAGCGCTAAAAGCTTAATGCAGAATTTCAACGTAAAGACCCGCCGGTCTCCACTAGAGATTAAATCGTGAGCGTCCTAACGTATTCTTTCCTTTTTTTTTATTTCCACGGAAATTTCGGCAAACAAGAGCATTGAATTGCTGCCTTGAAACTACAACAGAAGCGACCTTTTTTGTCGAGTCCCTCGAAGTAGTGTTTTCCAGCAGTTCGATCCACTCCGAATTTGGGAAACAATTTGTATTATTACGTTGAGCTGAACCTCCATAGTGCCATTTTTAGCTTTTCTCATGTTTGACCTGCAGTCTATACCGGGGGGTGTCGACCGATTGTTGGGCCTTTGCTGAGTTTTTTGAGCCCCTTTTCTTCCAATAACTACTCATGGTAATAATATTTTTCCCCAATAATAACAGGATACAACTGAACATATACAATTTTTAGCAACACAAGACAGAACAGCTTGGCCCTTCGATGCTTTCAGTTGGATACCGACAGTTACAATCACGTCAAAGTTTTTCAGTTACCAACTCGAGTACCAACCATACCTCGGTGTTTGTGGTGGTGTAGGACACACAAGGACCAGGCAAATTCGTGGTTCGATCCGTCTCCAAGTTAGGTAAAATCTGTAAAAAAAAATTGCTGCATACTAGTGCCAGTATATCGAAGAAGGTACAACAACAATGCTATATAACACTACGCGTATGCTTGGTAAAAGATTTTAAAAATCTGACAGCAAGGTCAAAACAAGATCATTCCCAGTCGGTTGTTATTCTGTTGAACGCTTGAGCACTGTCTTTGTTCTTTAAGCATTTTAGAGAATCATCTCGTAAAATGAGACTACGATAAATATAATAGGTTTGATAACCCTTCACAATTCTTAACCATTAGATCAAGACTTCTCAAAGAGGCTGCGTGGAAAGCGAATCAAGTCAACTGACCGTCAACATTAGGGTTTGTTGGGGGAGGTCTTTTTTTACTTCCATCCTAAATTAACCCATTATCTGCTTAAAAACACAAGATCCTATTGTTTATGTTAATCCAAGATCCTATTGTTTAACCAAGATCATTTTGGTTAAATGGTAAAGCTAGCCTCTGGAGCGGGAGGTCCGAGGTTCAAATCTCGAGCCGGTCAAATCAGACAGAGTGTTGCTAACGGCTATGCGACATCTCTTCGAAAGGAGCTGTGTTGCCCTGGCGCAGTGATGCAAAGATGGGCCCTGCCAACTCATTCCACGCTTCGGAGTAATACAGCGAGTATAATGAAAGATTTGATTTAGAATTAGTGCACATGATTGTGACTATATATTACCTTAACATTGAGAAAGTTAACATCGCCAGAAATAGTATTATAAAAAGCGCGGGTTTTCCTTGTGTTATTGGCTGACGTTGAAACCAGTATGTCAAGTTTCCCATTATTATCGATATCGTAAAATGATGCCGCAATGGCGCCCACAGTGTTTGGAACTTCGAAACCAAACCGAAATAACCGACCGACTTGGTTGCAAGCCAAATCACTGAAATTAAAATAATCAATTCATACCAGCAGCATATAGGCAGGGTCTTGCAAAAAGGAAGGCGTTTTCGGCCGTAATTATATAAGGCGAAGGCAAACAAGTTTTAGCTTTCGGGAAGCTGTGTTTTCCAGCGAGTTTAGTGTAATTTTCGCCGAATACACGATAAAAACCAAAAAAAGATCTTCGTCTATGAGGAGCAGTATTGGCTGAGGCGTGCATGTTTAGGTGATAGTAGGCAGATGAAAAGAGAGTGGGCATTTCTTTATTCCGCAATTGCTTTGTACAAACTGTAGGGTGCTTACCTGCAGTCAAAGGAGGGGGCAATGGCGCACGGCAGAATGCCTCCCTAGTCCCTACATATGCTAGATTCATACCCAGGGCCGCCGAGAGGGGGGCAGGGGGACAATGTCCCCGGGGCCTATGAGCTTCAGGGGAGCTGAGTTGGCTTCAGGGAGCCCTTGAGCTTGATAGAGGGCCAATCGAAATGACACTGAAAAATCAGCATGTTAAGCTCGTAGACCTTATTTTTTTGGAGATCACTTGATTTTGGCCGGAAAAACCCTTAGAATTTTTGGTGAAGACCTTTTTTTTTGAGATCACATCATATTTCGGACCAAATTGCGGCATTTTGTCCGTCCGTTTTGGACTTCACAAGACCGGATATCCGTCATATTTGAGCTGGCCCCGGGCCCACGTTCGGCCCCCAGCGGCCCTGTTCATACCCATTAGAGCAAAAAGTTCTCTGTTTTCTAGTTTGGCTAATCACAAAAACGCAGAATAGACCTTTTGGGTTAATTAGCAAGTTTTTCGTCTTGCTGCGTCACCACGGCGGATCCACTGCGTCGCACCAACAAAACAAAACAAAAAGCTCAGCGTCGTTCTCCGGAAAACAGCCCAAAGTATCACATGTAAATTGCTTTTGAAAAACAAATAGTCTACTTCAGTCTTTCCAGAAGCAGGTAGTTTCCTGACAAACGAACCAAGTCAACTGACCGACGGAAAATGATCGCAAACCAACTGACCGCCAACACCAGGGTTAGGGTGAGTTGGCGGTCAGTTGTGGACCACTGACAGAAGCCTCCAAACTGCTCTTCGTTAAAGTCATAGAACAGACGCAAAAAACCTGGCTCAATCGCATAAATAAACTCAAATATGGATCGATATTTTGTTACTTACTTGCATTTATCACCGAAAAGTACAACAGCAGAGCGGGAATTGCTGCCACCTTTTTGCATAACACATAGAATGTCAACGCTGACAGAAGCCTCCAAACTGCTCTTCGTTAGAGTCATAGAACAGACGCAAAAAACCTGGCTCAATCGCATAAATAAACTCAAATATGGATCGATATTTTGTTACTTACTTGCATTTATCACCGAAAAGTACAACAGCAGAGCGGGAATTGCTGCCACCTTTTTGCATAACACATAGAATGTCAACGAAGACGTCAGAATTGTAGTCGCCAAGAACTAAAGTGATGAAATAATCGCCATTCGGGTCTCTGTAATATTCGAAATTCAGAAATTTAAAAAACTCAGCAAACTAATCAACAACATAAAAAAGGTATGTAACTCTCTCAACAATAAGCAATGTAACACAACTTGTAAGACACTTCCCGAATAAAATTATATTAACATCAAACTAGCCGTGGAATGTGCAAATTCGACCACAATGTATTTCAATTTGACTATTTTGTCAGGACAGCAATTGAAATGAAAGTCAACATCAAACGTGGTCTTCCATCACCTACATTACTTTGAGGTATTCGATAAAAAAAAGACATCATTTATACAGTCTTAAACGTTGTTTTATGTGGGAATTAAACTCACATCATCAACATTCGAGACAAAAACTTGAACTACCGTTCAACTATTACCACAAAAGGGTTAGTATTGCTTTGAGTTTGTGAGAAGCTAACAGCTTGAACGCCAACAGAAATACCAACATTGCAAAATTTAGCAATGTTTTTCAGCCCTGGACTTAAATGTGGTGCAAATTATGCTACACCAAAATGCCCAAAAAATATCATAAGCTACAGCCAGTCTACTGATAATGGCACCAGTAGAAGACTAAAAAGTTCGCAATTAACCTTGTATATTGTAACATGAACTGTTACGTATGCAATTAAAATTAATACAAAAACACAAATTTTAATGAGCTGTATCATTCCAGTACTTAAAACTGCAATTTCAGAATCAAAATGAAGCGACACAATCCTTACTGAACGAAGTTCCAGTCGTTTTTTTCATACAAGGTTATCCAATCGTTTTTACCATGCAATCTCAATAAAATCTTGCTGTTTTTGCACCTAAAAATATACCTTTTTTGAATAAACGTAAAGTTTAACGATCTTTAAGAGTGCTACAACTCGCAACTAAATTAGCGTAACACTTTCGAATAAACCCTTCTGCCTTTCATATAGAGTCAGAGGTCTTGGTCAGCAATTTAAAAATTTTTTGAATTTCTTGAAAAATTAGTGTAAAACTTCAGGAACAAGACCTGCTTTTTCATCTTAAAATCGGAAAATCTTATTCAAAAATTTTATGTTAATTTGGAAATAAATTGTAATATTTTGACTTTGATCATTGAAAACGTTTTTAGGATCGGAAGCAATACAAATTACTAACTTCACTGTCAAAAAATAAAAAAAACGCAACTTTTGTTAAAAAATTACCTATGTTATTACAATCCACAAAAAAATACATAGAAAGGCCTAGAATTATGGAAAACCAAGTATTGAGACACGATAAAGCAAACTGGTTGGATCGAGGAGGATGCCTTTGATAGAGCAAAAAGGCGGTGGAGGGATCACAGCATAAAGGGGAAAATGATGTAATTACGAGTTCCTCATAAGTGAAAAGGATTCATTTACTGATCCATTAAGAGACTCCCAGCCAAAAATTTAGTATTTCTAAATTTTAATTGAAATTTTGGTACTTTGTGACCTATAATCATACAAAAAGCCAAAAAGTTACTTCTAACTTTCTAAAAAATTTAATTATTTTGAAAGCCCAAAAGATAACTTTTCTAACTCACTTTTTACTACCAGATGACACAATTATACTTAAATAAAAAATCTCACCTACACATTTGTCATTATGTAATGTTTTGAATTATACCAGAATCAAATATATTGCTATGGATAGTAAACCAAAAAACTGCATATAAATAGATGGGAGTTTGCCAGCAAACTCAGTGAACGGCCGATGCGTAGCTAATGCTATGACGCCCAAAAGTACTTTTCGTCTACCATAAAATCAGCAATTATTCAAAAATTTCTGATTATGGAACTTCCAGAAAAGTAGAAATCCCAAACAATGTCAAAAAAAATCAACGTCATCGTTTCTGATTCTAAAAAAAATAACCCATAAGGTTAAGCCAGCGTTTCTCAAAGCATGGATAGCGACCCAAATGTAGGTTGAACAAATAGAAAAATCTTAATAGCCAGTGAAAATCCTATCATATCAAATTACGTGCTAAACCAACATCTTAAGTAATCAACAACAATTTGTCAGGTAAAGCTTCCACCATCAGTACTATAAATACATATATCGTTGCTCAAGCGTAAATTCAAAATGCGTACAAAGCTATCGTGTAATGTCTAGCACATATTATTTATTTACATACGACACTCTGCATTGTATTGGTCCCAGATCTATGTTTTTGCCTTAATAACAACAAATTCTAAACTTTTATCTCGAACAGACGGCTATTTGTATTTTTAATTCTTTGTCTTACAAATATCCACTAAAAAACTATTTTAGCTTAAATGAAAAGTAAAGATTTGGAAAATCTATGTATTTGGGGGGGTTACGGGTAGGGGGTGTCACCTCTAAGTCTTAACCATGCCAAAATATTTATTTTTTAGAGACTTAATATTAAAAACAATTAGCTCTCTCTCAAGTGATTTAAAGAAATTGATTTAGAAGCTGTGTTCCCTCTAACTTTATGGCTAATCGGCGAGTGCCCAAATTTTCTTAAAACAATTGTGCCCAAAGCTCTAAAAAGACATTTATGTGCCCTAAATTTTGTACCAATCCAGTATTAAAGTATACCAAATGTCATATTTTCACAAGTTTGTCAAATTTCTAAAGCTACGTTTACTATATTGCCAAACTTATTTGCCCTTGCTCCAAAAATCACCGATTTGCTGAAAAAATTGGCTTAGTGGAAACACTGTTTAGGAGTGGTCCAATTTTCGGTTTCCCGAGGGAGTGGTACCCTTAAACTATGTCAAAATATTTGTTTAATATTTAATACTATTAAAACCAATTAGCTTCCCAGCTTTAGCCATTCGAAAAATTGAATTTTGGGGGGTTTATTTGGGGGGGGGAGTTTTTGGAGAGGTACCCCCAAACTATGTCAAAATATTTGTCCATTAAAAATCTGCTGATATCATAAAACACTGGCACCCTAAATCAAGCTGTTCAAAAAATTGATTTTTGGGATCTATTTGGGGGTCCCCAGGAAGGTGGCACCCCCAAACTACGCCAAAATATTTGTCTGTTAAATATCTGCCGATATCAAAACAAACTGGCACCCTAACTTAAGCTGTTCAAAAAATTGATTTCTTGGGGGTAAAAGTATTTGTCTGTTAAGTATCTGCAGATATCAAAACAAACTGGCACCATAGTTTGAGCCGTTAAAAAAATTTATTTTTGGGGGGTCCATTTGGGGGGTCTTCGCGGGGGTGGCACCCCCAAACTATGTCAAAATATTTGTCTGTTAAGCATCTGCTGATATGAATAAGAACTAGCACCCTAGTTTGAGCCATTCAAGAAATTGATTTTGGGGGGGTCCCCAGGGGGGTGGCACCCCAAACTATTTCAAAATATTTGTCTGTTAAGTATCTGCTGATACCGGTATAAAAAAAAAACTAGCCATAGCTTGAGCCATTCAAAAAATTGATTTTTTGGGGCCGCATTTTGGGGGGGTTTCCGGGGGAGTTGCCCAAAAAAATTTCGGAAGAAAAAATTGCGTTTGCAGCTCAACAACTTGACACAAAAATTAAATTTCCATGTTTTGTGGTTCAGGAGAAGAAGAGCGTACAAAAATTAGGAAGAAAAAAAAAGGAAAAAAAAAAAGAAATAAACCTCATTCGGCCAAAAGTGGGTTAGTTGGGATGAAAGGGTGTCTTCAGACATATAACCACGTAAAATATTTTTGCTGCGCTTAAGCCGTTGTTGACTGAGACTGTTTTTTACACCAAACTTGCGGGGCGGTTTTCGGGTTCTAAAACCAAAGTCACGTGACCCATTGCCTCGAAATTTGGTACAAACATACAACTTATTAATCTCAAACAGCTGTCAAAATTTCATAAAGCTAGACCAAACCGTTCTCGAGTTAGAACTAAAAGTCTGAAATTTCGCACTCGTTAGTTGGAAAATGGACGAGTAAAAACAAAGGAACACACGACGCGAGCGTCGGTCGCTCCAATTAAAAACTTCAATATAATGCGGATAAATTATAAATCAGATTAAATTGCATAACAACCAACTGGCTTACATCCTACACAGGACAACTGGAAAAAATTGTTAGCTATATTTGATATTGTAAATATATGATCTTCAGTGCAACACCAAAACTACATCACCTTCCTTTTTCATTTTCACAAACTGGGAGTAAAAGGTCTATAAAGCCATCTCCGTTAATATCTCCAAAAGCCGACTGTCCAATTACTCCGTTATTGAGCGGTGGAAACGAGAACGATTCAATCTTCATTGGGCCATCTTTGTCGCCCTAAAGTAAGAAAACAGCATACAAAATAAATTCCTTTTCCAAATTTCATAAAAAATAATATAGTATTCAAATTATAAAGACTGACACCCAGCAACAACAGCAAAGGCTACTCTTTTAAGTTGAGATCCTAATCACAACAAACAAATGCAACACAACTTTGAAAATATAAACCTTAGAATTTAGCTCCCCACTATAACTATACAAGCGTACATTGTTCGCAGTGCAATATCTAAAAGAAGATATATTTAATCTGAAATTACCAATTTGAGCAAAACTAAATATAACTTCATTCTTCAGTCATAACACAGTATTTTGACGTGTACTGTGTTATGATATTCGTTCTAGTCTATGCTGTCGAACACTTGTTGAAATGGTTCATTTCAAACTCCATTCATCATAATCTTCAATCAAATTTGTTTGACATCATTTTCACACTTCAGTTAATTAGCAACTGAGATTTACAACAACGATGACTGATCTGAATCGAAGCTTTGAAACGTTGGTGAATGTTATATGCTACCAGAACTTAAATTGTAGTGGAATGCATAGGGATGGGTCCCCCATCACAATTCCGTGCCCCCCCCCCCCCCTTCAGCAAAAATGGATCTTGCTGACTGGTTTGGACGCGAAGACCTCCTTTACTAGTCTTCGCTTCGGATAAAAAAATGGTTAATTCAAACGAGGAGTTCTTTTTTATGAGCGGGAATATTTTTTGTTTTTCCACCTTCGCCCTGAAACGTTTGGATTTCAGGATAAGTCTCACTATGTCTGCAGCAGCATCCCTCCGGCACCCATCCAATATTTAACAGTTTATGAACTGATGTTACCCATACCTTTTTAATTTGGCATATTAATCTGCAATTATTGCATTGTAATCATAGTACCACTTAACAGTTTGAATGTTAACACAATTCCTATGCAAAAATGTACCACTTGCCACAGCAGTCAAATCTTTTTTAAACTTGCGATAGCTTAGTGCAATCACATAAAAATGGGACTCCGAGTTCAAATAAAAAACTTTTCGGCATACTTTTTGAAGTACTGCTGAAAGCTGGTAGCCTCAGAAATCAAAACTTGATTCACACGAATCTGCATTTTCAAAACATCGAAAAATAGTAGCAGTTAACAAACTACAAAATAATTTGAGTAAAAACAGTAAAGCCTTATTTAAAGCAGTAAAATTTCTACACGTTTTGTACTTAGCTACGTATCTAAAACTGTAAAAAGGGTAAAAAATTGTTCCAGATTTTATTTTTTATTGACAATGGACATAGCTAAGTCTGGAACGTTTAGAAATTTTACTATTTTAAAAGAAGCTTTACTGTCTTTAATCAAATTAAATAAAACAGCTGTGCAATCAACATTGAATAAAAACGTTCTTAACTAAAAAAACTGATCATACCTGCCAAACCTCAAATCCAGAATTTGTCTTTACTACCAAATTAGCTAAACCATCTCCAGTATAATCGATGAATGCATGGGAGTGATTCTTTCCTATATTTTTCGCAAATTTTTTTTGGTTGCACTTTTGAAAATTCCAATTCGTTGAAACAGTTTCAAATTTTTGTCCCAGCCAAAACTCGCCACTAAAACAAGTTCAATTAATGTGTTTTGGAATTCAACAGATAACATTCTCATTTCAACGATGAGGGACCTGGGGTTTAATTCAAACGCCGGTGGATGATCAGTGTTGCCAATGACTTGCCAGTGGTGCAGCATTTCTTCTAGCACAGCAATGATATCTATTGTGGCATTATGGTATAATTTTCAACCATAATGGAATTATGTAAATACCACGAAATCATTTCGGTCACATCCATAAATTCGAAAAACTTTTATTTTGCATCAATCTTTTTTGAAAATATATGATCTTAGATTCCATCTAACCATTTTGCACGATTTGATAGTTCATCTACTGCATCAGATAAAAATACTTGTAATCTTCCAATTAATAAAAAGGCATTGTAAAAACTAAAAACGACTCTTTGCCTGATTGGCAGCGTGGCCGTGAGGGTAAAGACATTATTTTTACAGCGACCCTGATCGCATGATTTTGGGTTCAACCTGCACCCCTGGCCATGTTATTGAGTCCACGAATAAGATGCTTTACGATGATTATACCTGGTGGCTTTGAATGAGCAGCCAATTCAATGGATAGAAATTCAAAGAAATCCACAGGAACACTGGAAAATCTTTAAGTAGGTAAGAAATCCTCCTAACGTGAAGTACTGCTACGTAAAAAAGTAATGAAAATGTGCTATCATTATTGGTCAACATCAGACGCCGTCGGGTGACAGGAGGATAAAATACAACTATATAAACATTTCTACACAAAAACTGGGCATAGTGTTTCTTCTAACTGTTTGGCTAATCTCCAAGTGCCCGGGTTTTCTCTAAAAATTGTTTCCTAAGCTGTAAAAGTACACTAATATGCTCTAAATTTTGCACCAATCCATTAGTAAAGTATATAAAAAGTCATGTATGGACATATTTGTCGACTTTTCTAAAACTATGTTTACCATATTGCTAAAAATTATTTGCCGTGATCCAAAGAATTGCTGAGATACGCTGACAAACATCAGCTAAGTGGGAATACTGACTT
The DNA here is from genome assembly GCA_963965965.1 of Trididemnum nubilum. Classification (NCBI taxonomy): domain Eukaryota; kingdom Metazoa; phylum Chordata; class Ascidiacea; order Aplousobranchia; family Didemnidae; genus Trididemnum; species Trididemnum nubilum. The sequence continues at coordinate 35,579,411 of OZ014471.1, forward strand.
TATATGATTTGACGTAGACTAGATGACCTCATAGTCCTTTTGCGCCACTTTGATGCAGTGATGCTGCATACAACAAAAATAATTTGTTTTCACTTCTTTTCTGCTACTATTTTTTTATTGCAGCATAGCACTAAACATACAAACAACAGAGATCATGGAGAAAACCAATGCTTATTCTCATCGACAACTTAAACGATTGCAGAGATGATCTGAGACAATCTGTCTATGAAAGTGCTAGAAATAACTCATAATCGAGTATCCCATCTGGTAAGGCATTTTTTAGCTCATCACAAATTTTTGATTTGTGGTTTCTTATCCGCAGATAAAATTTACAGAATGCTTGTACAGTCAACCCTTGTTAATCGAACCCCATTTAATCGAACACAAATTGTCAAGGAATGAAATTCCTGCATCGTAATGAACTGTGCTTTACTACTATAATCGGACAACATTGCTATCCAACCAGGGCAGCGACATTCTAGGAACAAAATTGCAAAATGCATCCAAACATTCCAGGTTAATCGGTTATAACTATCACACCGCACCGTCTGCCCAAGAGTACATTCCCAAATAACAGAAAAAAATTACAATTATTGCACAACATTTATGCTGTAAATAAAGTTTTATTAGATAAAACAACTTTTGTGACGTATTTTGCAGTTGTGTTGTTTTTAATGAGTTACATGCAGTAACCACGGCAACGCAAGTGCAGATCGGCGTTGTGTGATTGGCATACCAACATTACCATCCACAAACTAGGCTAACTCGTTAATCTGACAACCTCCCTAATAGGACATAATTCACGGGAACAAACATATCTGATTAACGGGAGTTGACTGTATTAAATCCAGCATAACAAAGTAGGGCTACCTGGTTTCATTGGAACGAGTGACAAACAAGTCAATCACCATATCAGCATTAGCATCTAACAGCAAAGGTTGGTTAAGTAATCCAGATGTTGACGTAAAAATGTTGGATGAAAATTTTCCATCTCCGACTCCCCATACAATACTAAGTTGAACATCCCCTAGAAATAACCAACATACTGTATATTCTTATGTGATTGTATATTATGAGAAAATCAAAATGAAATGGACTAAAGTGCTTTAAAATAACATAAAAAGTAGGGATAGACAAACTAAAATTATTAGGTATATATTCAAGATCAATTTCTTTGAATTATAGAATACTGGAGTGGTCATATAACCTTCTTTTCCTGCACTACTACAATTTTCCAGAGGTGGGCGCAAATAACATTTACCTGAAGCACAGCGCAACAAAGCCCAACGATCTTTTCAACAAGTAAAAGCGCAGTGCAAAATGCACAATTTAATTTTTTTAATTTCTGAAGCACAGCGCAACTTCCGCAATCAACTTTTTTATTCAGTTGAAGTGCAACACAATTCCGCAATTGCAGAACGACATTTTCGTACCAAGTTAAAGCGCAACTGAACTTCCGCAGTAGGAATTTCATAACACAATGCAAATACTGCAATTTTAGATAGAAAAAGAGTAAATAATTTGCTAAAGAAGGCCGACAATTATCAATATTACGATCGAAACACAACAAAATTGAATTCAATGCATAGAATTGCACAATTAATCGAAAAAAATTAAAGGCGCAGCACAATTAAAGAGCAACAAATTTTGAAGACTTTAGTCCACAACACAACTTCCGCAATGTTTCAAAATAAAAAATTAAAGCGCAACACAACTTCCACAATTGCGGAGGTTACTAAAGTTGCGCTTTGCCCACCTCTGCAATTTTCCATGCCCAGTTTTACATTTAAAAAAAGGGCAATGCTCGAATGTACACGTGTTTGCAAGAAATCTACCTAGCTGTACAAGTGGCCCACCAAAACAACGTGAGCAAAAAACACTTGCGAAAGTGAACAAGAGTCTAAATTTCGAAAAAAAAAATTGGAATAAAATTATTTCGATACTTGTCAAGTACCTCTTTCGATTTTTACACTTCGATTTTGGTTTTAGATATTCAAAAACGTCATGATTTTGGATTCAAATATCTCAGGATTTGGAAGATTTAAAATTCTGAAATACCCATCCCTAATTAAAAACCTCCTAAAAAGAGACGTCTTGACCAGGATTTAAGGAAACAAACGACACTGACAGTCCGACATGTAGGAAATATAAACGAGGTTTCAGGAGATAAAAAATTTAGAAAACTTTATCTCACACACAGGAAAAAATGAAGATGATGTTCATCATGAGCAATATTTTGATCGCCACTACATCAGTAGTACAGTGTAGTCAATTCAACAGAAATTCATAGATTTGATAGAAAGTTCTACATGAAAAATAAACCTAGGCCAGGACATGTAAACACTTAACAACAGAAATAGGAGTAAAATAGCAATTCAACTATTATGTAAATAAAATGTTTCATGAAATAAAAAGCATTTGGTTCCAGTGATAAACTTGTATGATAGATGTCCTAGGTGATCACTGATTTAAGATTCCTTAAAACAGTAGTTGTACCTACTCAGCGCTCCTATTTTTGAGGATAAGCTATCACAACAAACATGTTGTCAATGCATAGTGTGGTTGATTTAATTTTTGACTTCTTTCAAAGTGTAAGGTAGTCACTAATCAAACTAATACCACATCTAAATAACTATACACCTATGAAACTTTTAAGCTGATTTTTATCAGTGAATCAGAGTTTTTATAGGGATATGCAAACCCATTTTTGAATTTTCCATTGTTTGCTATTGGAAAATAACAGATTTTTTTTGGTGCACGCTTACTCACCAAAATCTAAGATGAAACATTGCATGCACCGAACAAGTTAATGATAAGTATTTGTGGTGGTTTGACGTTTGCACAAGTTTAAAAAATAAGTTTCACAAGTTAACCTATTCTGGCACGCAAGACACTTACAACTTTCCAAGTCTTGTTTCACTTTAAGATAGTAACTTCCAGCTAAAATTTTAACCAACACCTTTAACATGCAAACATACATTACTGGTACAGTCGAATCCGGTTAATTGCATACCGGATTATCGCATAATCCGCTTTATCGCATAAAGATCGTAAATCCCAAACCATAGCCAACCATTTGTTAAGAAAATAGTTTGGTTAATCGCATAGCGGTTTATTGCATAATCCGCTTAAACGAATAGAAATATAGGGTTTATTCAATAGTTGTGTAAAACATTTCAAAATATATGCGACAGAAACGGACAGTTTCAAAGTCTTAACGGAAATGAACCATAGCAAAGCGCAAAACAAGCTCGCCGATTGCCAACATCGCAATATGAAAGCCGCCGCCGATTAGAGATCAAAACAAGGCAATGTGCGATGTGATTGATGTTCTTTGAAGACAATTACCGATAAGGAACAATAACACGTGGCTGCCATTTTGCAATCACTAATTTTCGCACTTCGCACTGTTTTTGTTTCATTTAACTTTTATCAGCTAGTTATTTACACAGAACAAATTTTACTTATCAAAAATGATCGAAGCAGCTGGGACAAGTAAACAAATTAAGCGCAAAGTTTTAACTTTGGCGGACAAAATTCTTGTCCTTGATGAACTCAAAAATAAAACATTGAAGCAGACGATGTCAATGAAGAAAGCTCTGTCGACGCAACTGCTGTGACTCCACCAAAAAATAAAGAAGTGTTACACGCACTTGCTATAATTCGGCGACAGCTACAATTTGAAGGGGCCGATATGGACACATTTCTTCGTTTAGAAAGACAAATGCAAGATAGCATGCAGAATAAAATTAAACAAACAACTATCGCGGAATATTTTGCTTGAAATTAATAAACAAATTTGTAATCCTTCATTGGCTTGTTTTTGTTTACTATTTGAGTAAGAATTAGACGATTGCGTTCGTTTTTGAGTAAGAATAAGATGATCGCATCCGTATGCGCTTGTAGGTAGGACGTGTGACGTTTTTGTGCGTAACGAGCGTCGCGCATCATGTGAACTTCGCAGTTTCGCTTAAACGCATAATTCGGTTAATCGCATAAAAAGGCTTGACAAATTGACTATGCTATTAACCAGATTCGACTGCAGTGAAAAGTGATAAACATTTCTGATGTCATTATTTTCTTTATCACTGAACTTTTCTGGTGCATACAAAATCTTGCACTATGCTCAAATTGCTCATGATAATGTTATGATTGCAACTAACATTCTTACGATGAATTTCTCAAGATTGACAGACCTTCAACCTGTCATTTGGTAAAGGATTATAAATTCCTTGTAAAGTCAGTAAATAAACGAACCATCCCATAAGTTTAGCCGCAAGTCTGTCATGTAGCACTGCAGTCATTTGAGGGTTGATAGGCCTACCGTATTTACTCGATTGTTAGCCGCCCTTGATTGTAAGTTGTGCACTACTAATGTTGCCTTGATTGTAAGCCCTTGATGGTAAGCCGCATGTGATAGTGTTAAAAATTTAATGTAAGCCGCCCTTGAATGTAAGCCGCATTTACTGTATCGGTGCCTACCGTGTGTTCATTACTGACAATTTACCAGTAGGCTAACCTCTTAAATAAAACTAACAACTCCCTTTTTTCTTTAGAATGCACGTCATAAATGCATGTAACAATTTAGAATGCACGTCACAACTCTCAACTTCCTTGTTTAGACAGTGGAAGACATAGCATCAGACAAAATACCGTATCGGCATAGCAACAAATTGCTAAGCAAAAAAAATGTAAACCGCCCTTGAATTTAAGCCGCAAACATGATGGAAAGAAAAACTTTATAACCCGCAGCTTACAATCGAGTAAATACAGTACCTAGCTAGCCTAGCTGACAAGAAGTGATATTTCTTAAAACAGCAGCTGCACTAGGCTGCTATATTTTGTTAGTAGGCTAATATAACAAACATGTGGTGTAACTCATGAGGAGGTTCATTAATTTTTTACTTCTGATTTAAAAATGCTTACTGAGTAAAGAAGTTGCAGTGACATTACAATGTAATACTGATGCACAAAATTTATTGTTGTGTCCATGTGAAAAACAATTAACATTTATTTTGTAATGAGGTAAAGTGACTTTTCTATTGTGATGGCCCAGTCCGACAAAAATCTTATAAGCTCAACTAGAACACTATGCCTTGTATTGTTGTGATCAACCAAGATCGAATTCTAGCAAAATTCTTATGACACTTGACTTCTTAAATATGTCATGGCTATTTTAACAACTTGATTCATTTTACTTGTGTTAGACTTCAATGTCTCTTCAGCTACTGGTATGGAGAGAGGTTTAATTTGGGCAGGGCTAGCATTTACATCTGCCGACTGCGAACTTGCTTCACCGAGACCTAACAATAGAAATAGTTAAGATATGCTGGGTCCAAACTTTTAAGCAAGATATGCTAAGGCACATGCTTTCGTACTGCAGAAATTTGGCACATAAATAATTAAATGCAGGGTCACTGGGACGTTTAGGCACCAGAATCTTCTTTACAATTTTTTTTCAGAACCTTGGTTCAATGGTTAGTTAAAAATAGCAGTAGTTTAAGGAAAATATAATAATGCACAAGGTCAAATTCCACTCACCATATTTTTTAGACTACAAGGTGAACTAAGTTAAATTCAAAGTTTTAAAAACTGTACCATAATAAAGCTCTAAATAACTCTGAATTAAATTGGGAAAAGAAAGTATAACCTGATGTATACATAAGGCACACCTTCAATTCCTAAGAAATTCGGAATAGCCTTGATTAAAACGTTCTTATCTTTAAAGCTTTTCGTCTGAAACTGGTCAAGAAGGATCGTCAGAATGGAAAGTGCAGGAAAAGGAGCGGCTATTTACAGGAAAAAGCCAAGCCATGATTGGCTAAAAAAAGATCAATGAGAGAGCATTAGTAGTGCACAATTTTTAAGCTATACAGAAATTCTTTTTGTCGGCAGAGAGCAGGTTTGAAGTTTGAAAGAAAGTGGCTTCAAGAGCAGATAGATGGAAAGATGAACGACCTTGGGCAAGAATAGAAAATCTACCGTCATCATAATGTTGAGCACAGGTAGGATTTTGTAAAAAATGACGTACAATGACTGAATCGGAAGAAGCATTACTGCTAAGAGGATGACACCTTCATAGTATTCCGCAACGAAGATGAGCGCAATCTTTTCTTAAACAGCCTCAACTCGCTTCACCCTTCTCTCCACTTTACTTTTGAAAAAGAATCTAACCTGGCTTTTCCATTTTTAGATGTGTTTGTTGAAAAATCTCCTTCCAAGTTCATCAACTCCATCTATCGGAAACCCACATTCACTGATCAATATCTTTGCTGGAATTCCTTCAGTCCACAGAAACGCAAAACTAACTTAATCCTGACCTTAACTCACCTGGCTCTTGCCATCTGTTCTCCTGAAAGATTGCCATCTGAACTAGACAAAATCAAGTTCCTTCTACAGTCTGAGCATGCTATCAAGTTGTTTATGGCTAAGCAGATGATGCAATTTTATCATGATCTGCCTAAATTTGGACCTGAAAAATGCTCGGTTTATCTATGTATCCCATGGCTTGGTTCTGTTTCTATTCGGTTTGAAAAGCAAGCAAAATCTGCTGTCAAACAGTGCTTTTTCGCTGTGGAACCATGTGTTGTTTACTCTACCAACAACCTTTTCTACACTACCAACTAGGATTTACTAACGAGGATTTCCTGCCTACTTTACAAAAAATGATCTGATTTATCAATTCTTATGCTACTGTGACAGTCAGTATGTAGGCCGTACTTCCCAAAGGCTGCAGGACAGAATTAAACAACATATTCCAAAATCTATCTGTTCTTACTCTTCTTTCCAGAAACGCTTACTTTCTGCCTGTCGGTGCAAATCTTCCACCCAAACTAATATATACCCAGTCTCCTGCTTTTGATTCAGTCATTGGACTTCATCTTTTACAAAATCCTACCTGCGCTCGACATTAGGATGACAGTACATTTTCTATTCTTGCCCAAGGCAGCTCACCTTTCCATCTATCTACTTTTGAAGCCACTTTCATCAAAATTTCTAATCCTGCCCTCTGTCAACAAAAAGAATTTGTGTATAGCTTAAAGATTGTGCACTAATGATGCTCTCTCATTAATCTTTTTTCAGCCAACCACGGCTCAGCTTTTTCCTATAAATAGCCGCTCTTTTTCCTGCGCTCTCTATTCTGATTCTTCGTGATAACTATCAGACAAAAAGCTTTGAAGATATGAACGTTTTAATCAAGGCAATTCTCAAGTTGTGCACCACCAATCAACTTTTCAAATTTTAAATATTTTGCATGCGTCTTTTGGTAAAAAAATAAGGTACAGTATCAATAAATGGCCTTTATTTCTTACAAATAAGGCACACTAAATTGAATAAAACTGAACAAAACTCTAAAAACTTTAATAAACCTCTTAACAATTCCAAATTAAATTGTGAAGAAAGAGGAAGAGAGTATAATGTGATCCATCTACAAAGTGCACCTGAGTATAAGCTGCATCATCAATTTTTTAGAAATTTTCAGAACTTTAAGTGTGCCTTATGGTTTGAAAAATACAGTAAGTAAGAGCTAAATTTACTATATTTCATGACAAATCAGCTTCTACATCAATGATAAATATAGCAGTAATTATTTGAATTCATGCCAGTAACAGCGAGACAAACAAAAATTTCAAACTTGAAGCAGTCCTTCAATGCAAGATCACTCTGCCTCTAAGACTCAAGTGTTGATACAAGCATGCTAACAAATAAGAATGTTAAACTGTTCACTACCACCACATCATTTTCTAACAGACATCAGTATTCAGTAAGCTTTCACACTATTCCTATGCATCTTCCACTTTCAACAGGTACTTGAAAGCTTGCAGATGTTAGTCAAAAATGATGATGTGGCAGCTGTGAACACTGAATAGTTTCATGCTTATATATGATGTTAGCATGCTTATTTCAAGACTGGAGCAATGCCAAAATGATCCAATACCTGCCCTCAGATGAAGGGATTGCACAACTTGAAATAAGTGTATGTCTTTGCCTGTTGCAGAGGTGGGTTGTAATCCCATCTGTTACCGGCAGTCATTTGGCAGACCGTTCCAGCTTGCAAGTTTATGTTTTCGATTTTCTTGAATGGCCGGTATGGAAGCTGAGATCACCTCATTAAAATACTACATGCTTGGCTGGTTGCAATGAGAACTGAACAATCACACTTCAGTTCCAATACTTACTATGCAAATGATAAGCATGTGAGTTTGCTGACTTACCTACTTTCCAATCAAAATGTTTTCTAAGTTATTTTCTTTCAGTTTTCAACTCGGAGATTGGCTTGCGCATTAATTATCTGTGACTGCGATCACATGACTCCCAAGCTACTATTTTTATAAAATTATAATGCTGCTACTTCAGTTGAACTCTTCTTAACTCATTTAAATGAGATTCAGAGACAATATTTAAATTTGCAACATTTAAGGAATAATTTTTCAAAAAAATTTAGCAACTTGATCGGTTACAATCAAATGGCAATTGCAGTCATGCATATACTGTGCATTTCTATTGTAATTACATTTTATTCACCAAGCTGACAGCAAAGAAACCATTCGATCTTTGAGTCAAGCTGCCACCTGTTCACCTGTTTACAACACATGGTAAAAAATGTCCCTTTCAATGCTGAACATCAAGCAGGGAAGCTGTGAATACCAATTTTCATAGCCTTTAGTTTGACCCAGCTGGGAATCAAACCCAGGCCTACCAATTCTGAAGCAGTTGCTCTATTCACTTGATCACTGATCAGTTTCAATGCAACTCAAGCAGATATGTAAGCAATTAAGATTTCATTTACTACATGCAGCAAGAAACTACAAACATAGCATACCAGGCCATTACTTAATTTTTATAAAATTTTTGGTGTATTCAAGGTAATTCTAGAAATTAGACTGCAATTTATCCTTTAAGCTGACATCTTCCCATTTGATATTTTAAACCTTCTAAATACCAAATCTAAGCATGAAAATAAGCAGCAATAGTCACTTACCATAGCTGGAAGTAAGCAAAATGTCCATATATCCGTCACCATTAAAATCACCAGGAGCAACTGAATCAACTTTACTTAAAAAGTGAACACTAGCATGTGCTGATATCAAACTAATTTCATTTTGTTTACCACCAAGAAGTACAGAGACATTTTGTCTATCAGCACCTAAATTGTAAATATTGGCATATTAGAAAGATATCTATAAAGTTTTTATTTTAGCAGTGATACCTCTAATGTTTTGGCCAACTGGCGGGTGCCGTAATTTTCTTTAGAAGATTGCACCAAAAACTGTAAAAATATGTGTAAGTGCCCTAAATTTTGTACCAATGCAGTATTACATTAAAGTACACTAAAGTCATATCTCCACAAATTCGAAGACTATTCTATAACCATGTGTATTATAACTCCATACATTAATTTAATTTTGAAATGTTACAAGAAGTCGCTGATTTGCTGACAAAATCGACTTGAGGGAATGCTACTTTAGAATTATATAATTTGAGTTGTTAAAACAACAAAAAGTATGCATTCCATTTTTGAGTCCTGATGCATGACACCTTATCATGAGAATATTAATGCCCAAAACATCTTGATGTTTTGAGACATGCTGAATTTTCAAAGGCAAAAACTTCTGCACAATATTATTTTGCTCACTCTTTGTTGTCCAACAAGTTCAGTAGAACTTCATAAAACCTTTTCAAAAGTTACACCATGTTTGTTCAAAATCAAGTACTGTTAATGATCTGTCATTTCAGCCAATGTAATGCTGAAAACCCGTTGCCAGAAGATTTGCCACTCATCGGCGGGTTGAACAAAAATTTGGTGTTTTTAGTCATAAATGTCAGTTGGGTGCCTGCCGATGTTGATTCAAAGATTAGCCACACATAGGTTTGGGTTAGGGTTACATCAAACAAGTGCTTTTTTTATGAAAGTCAGTAACATCAGTAAATTCTATTTTATTGTCTAGTGTCTATATGCCATCATATTAACACTTTTTAGTGTGCTCTTCTGGCTGGCCATTTTAACAGCAATTTCAAGAAAGCATCGCTTAAAAAACTAAATGAGACATAAATTAAATAACAGAAACATTTCTATATATAAACAACAGAATATAAATGATCATAAAGCCAGATTTGCCAAAAAAGTTTAAAACCTGAAACTAATTAATTTATGAAGAAAAATCATCTCTAATAATTTTTAAGATTACAATTTTATTGATTTTTTAACTTTATCCTTAGCTTTCTTTGCAAAAAAGAGTGAACATAACAAAGATAAACATAAAAAAAGAAAAATGAGAGTGAGCATAAAGAGATAATAGACTATGTTTTTGACATACGGTATGCCACAACAACATAGGATTTATTAAGAAAGTGGCTAATGTTATGTTACTCAAGCTCTCAAAGAAAAAAGGAAGCAAAGAATGGGTAGGCCTACTTATTTATTCATTTTTTATCTTTGAATTAGACACTAAGGTTTGGGTTAGGATGAAGGTTAGGTTTAGAATTAAAATTTAGGTTAGGTTTAGGCTTTGGGCTAAGACATTAATTTTCTTATTCTTGCATAACATAACACCAGCCTCTGCTATTTATTAAACTAAACACTTAAAATAGATCAAATCATGAACTAGTTTGACCAACAATTACCTACCTGTGATAACAAAAACATCTGTGATTTTATCATTGTTGATATCACCATAAGCAGCAACAATGCCATTTAGACCAGATTCTGTCCCAAAAACTTTTTGTGTAATATCTTTTGCAAAAGACTGCTCTATTGCAATACACTGATGGAATAATACAAAAATAACAAGAAGTGCAATGTAAGCCATTGAATCAGCTCAATAGCTTTGATTTAGACCACTAAAATACCAGTTCAACTTTTTGTGTACTTACAGGACTCTACTCACTATCAGACATCTTCAATCAAAAATAATGATGTTAAGTTAAAAAACAAGCAAATAACCAACATAAGAACATAGGGTCCTAGGTGGGCAGCATAATTCATACAAATTGTACTGCAAGCGCATGTGCATCTACTCTAAAATTTTTACGCAGCATGCTTTCCACAAGCCCCCCAAAATAATTGTGCCACAAGCTCAAGTGTGACGTTTTGAAAAGCATAATTGTATTTGAGTCACTGCTCAAACTGCACTTGGCTGCGGTAGTAGTCCAATATTCAAAACAAATTATGCTTGCTACCCATTGCAGTAGACTGTAAACCAAAAAAAAAGATTTTTAAACAATACAAGCATTTGAAAATGCACATCGCTTACTGCTGCTCGCTTTGGGCGAAGAATGTCATTACCTAATGACAAAAGATGCTTAACACCCGCACTTAAAGCAATCGGGATGTTAACACTCCCCAAATAAAGTTTTCAAATTGACTTGGCGCACGGAACGCGCGCCAAGACCCAATACCTCGCGCACGCAACGTGCGCGATGTTCTAGGTCTTGGCGCACGGAACCAATCACGATTCAGCATTAATCGATCAGCTGTTAAGTAATCAGTACGTCACGCTCGCGAGGCAACTTGCTAACCACTTATTGCAACAAGCGCAGCGATGTTTGTAAAAAGCACAAAATAGTTAAATTATTTAGTATCTTTAGTGTTCATCATAAACTTTTAAATAAATTTGAATTCAAAAAATATAAATTTTTTTGTAGGGAGATCGGAGATGACTAGTTGTGGTTTTGAAAAAGTTGTTTTTGATAAAAATACTGCTTGATTGTTTTTGACAGTAGGGAGAAATAGTGAGCTCTTGACTGTCTAGCCACCCGAGCATCAGTTGCACAGTAGCGTAGCCAGGAGGGTACTTTGGTCCCTCCCCATTGGCCCGTCGGCCAAAATGTAGAATAAGAAAAATAGGCCTACCACGTTTTTAGCGCTTCTGAGACTATCTTTTGCGCAGGAATGGGCTTAAAATGATGAAAAGCATCTTTTGAAATGTTTATTTTGGGGGGCAAATTTGTTAAAAGTTGTACTCACAAATCAGTAAAACTTTAAAAAATAACCAACAACGAGCAAGCAAATTTGATCGCTAATCGTTGAAATTTTACCGTAAGCCTCCTCCTACATATCCAATTTGTGCAACCAGTTTAATTATGTTTTTGCACTGCTATTTTCAGTTTTTGCACTACTATTTTGCACTGCTATTTCTATTTTTGCACTGCCAGGTTTTAAAAACATTAATTTTTTTCAAAATAGGCCTTTGAACTTGTATATGGTGTTATTTTTTGCAGCAGTTGACTACTGTGCTTATTACACGGTGCCGTGTTTGTTTTTTTTGGCTTGTTTTTGCTTGAGCTTTTCTTATCGCTATTTGCTTTAGGTCTGAAGCATGAAGTGGAAGTGTGGGTGAAGCTGACTTGATGAGCACTGCTCCTTCGCTTCATCCACAGTATGCATAGACTGTGGTTTCACGTTGTACAGCTTTTACAGATGTCATTGTGTGCCTCTTATTGTGCATGCGGAAAGAATAAACTACTACTACTACTACCTTAAGTTGTTTTTTTTTGCAAAAAAAATTCAAAATTTTCGAGCACTGGGAGCTACGCCCCAGACCCTCCTCTCCCCCCATTACTTACAGATTCTTGGCTACGCGCCCCCCATCGTCCTAAGAGTAGTAGCCGATCTGGGGCACATGACAGAAATTTCCTCGTTCACTTTAATAACGAGTTTTTTTTAAGAGGCGCTAACGAACGAAATACTCGCTGAACGTAAGAGGTCATTTTTGAACGTGTATGGAAAGCCTTGCAAAATCCGTTACGTCATTCTTTCTCGCTAAATTTCTTCGAGCGATTGCGGAAAGCAGTTCGAGTAAAAAAACGTCACATTTTCCTCGCCAACTTAAAGAAGATCTTGAAGCACTCTTTAAGCGTGCGAGAAATCTTTTTGGTTCAGAAATTTGATGGCAAAATGTTGAAAACTTCTAAATCATGCGAATTTTTGCTGAAAATTAATTCAAATCGTCGCCATGTTTGCTATTAGACTGCTAAAAAAAGCGAATTGCATTGAGAACCATTTGCTGTTTTGATTGATAAAGAAATGCTAAGTAGTGCAAGTTGACAAAAATAGTAACACACTCCTTATATAAGAACAATTTTTATTTATTTATTTTTTTTTATTTATTTATTTCATTTGCACCAACATACAATTTTACTCAAATCAGCAATGATTAAATTGAAAACAGCATGACAATTGTAGCCATTTTAAAGGAAACAATACATAATGTTTTGGCACAAATAGGAAAAGCAGCAAAACGAATAACGTTTTATCATGCATCAAGTCAAGGTTGTATGGCCGGAGTTATCAATATCATGCATGGCTGCTACACCTCAAAGAAAGCGAAAAGAAAAAAAGCAACTCAATTTGCAATATTTACAGAGCAAAAAAAGGAGGTATTTACAACCAAACTCGCACTCACACACGCAAACAATCCACTCACACCTTTACTCAGCAGTCACCTTCAGTCACACATTCAGTTCAGTCACACAATCAGTTCCGTTACACAGCACTTGCCTCCAGTCACACACTTACAGTCACACATGATGTTAGACACACATTCTGAATCAATTTTAGTTTAGTTAAATACAAACATTTTTTTGTTGTTTCTTTCATTTTGTATCTACTGTTAAACATTACTCATTAAAAACAGTTTAGGTTCATCATGTTTTCTTTAAGTTGTATTTCGGTCATAGGTGGGCAAGTTAATGCAAAACGTTAGCTTCGTTAACCACTAGTCCGTTAACAAACTTCACACCTCCGTTAACGTTAATCCGTTATTTTCAGATTTAATTAACGGAAGTTAATATAGTCCGTTAATTCGTTAATATTTTGCGGGTAATTTACATTTCTTTTTATTCACTCGCCTCAAGAACATGTATTAACGCTGTTGAGCTGATTGTAAGGAAATATTTATTGCTATAGTGGTCTTTTTGTGTTTTGGAAGTTACATTTTAAAGTCTAATCTAATTTCAAGATAACAATAAGTTCAAATGCACTAACGAAGCTGCGATCGGAAAATCTTTCGAAATTGCGAACAGCAATAATTAATAGACAGACCTCTGAGGCTGCAACTTATTATTTGTCACAAAAAAAAGCTCCTTTCTTCGCTTTCTTCTATAAAACTCGTGCTAATACGCAACAAATGCTACCAGTGCAAACTGGTTTGTAGCGGTACGATGAATAAATGGTGCAACATATTAACGATAAAAACCTTAACGGAAGTTAACAGAACTTAATGGATGTTCCTTTGGTCCGTTAACAGAACTTAACGGAAGTTAATTTAGTCCGTTAACATGAAAAAACTTTTTAACGGATTAATGAGTTCAAGAAAAAGTTAGCTTCGTTATTTACGGATTAACGATTTACGGACTTGTGCCCACCTATGATTTTGGTCAAATGTTAGTTACAATTAAAATCATGGTAGATGCGTTATATGAAATACTTTAATGATCAACACCTAATAAATGCTTAGTTAATTGTTTTTGAAATGATTTTACTGTTTTGCAATCTTTAACACGTTTGGGAAGATTGTTCCAAATTTTTGTACCTAAGTATTGCATAGACTGCTGACCAATATTTGTTGAGCAACTAATTGGAATAATTTGGCTATTACTTCTTGTAGCTCTGTTGTTACATTGGTTGAGTTGGAAAAAATTTTCAAAAGTTTTTGAGAGTAGCTTATTGTTGAATTTATACATGAAAATGGCTATTTCTTTCCTTAGAAGTTGGTCAATTGAAAGAAAGGGAAAGGATTTAATTGAACCATTTACTTTAGGTTGTTTTTTATTTATTAGTGTGATGTAGTTATAGCAAGTATTTTGCAACGTGGTTTTAATTGTTTTATTACCGTGGCACCAAGTTGTTATGCAAAATTGAATCTTACTCTGAATCATGGTGTAGTACAGCAATTTCAGCGAATGGGAATTTAAATATCCTTTAGATGCTCTGACCATACCAAAAGTTGAACGAACTTGTTGGAACGACTGACGCTCGCATCGCGTGTTCCTCTGTTTTTACTCGGCCATTTTCCAACTAACGAGTGCGAAATTTCAAACTTTTGCTTATAACTCGAGAACGGTTGGGTCTAGCAACATGAAATTTGGACAGCAATTTGAGATTAATGAGTTGTATGTTTGTAACAAATTTCGAGGCAATAGGTCACGTGACTTTGGTTTTAAAAACCCGAAAACCGCCCCGCAAGTTTGGCGCAAAAAGCGGTCTCAGTCAAAAACGGCTTAAGTACGGCAAAAAATATTTCATAGGGTTGTATGTCTCAAGATACCCTTTCATCCCAACCAACCCACTTTTGGCCTTGATGAGGTTTATTTCTTTTTTTTCCCTTTTTTTCCCTTTTTTTCCTTTTTTTTCTTCCTAATTTTTGTACGCTCTTCTTCTCCTAAACCACAACAAATCGAAATCTAATTTTTGTGTAAAGTTGTTGAGCTGCAAATGCAATTTTTTCTCCCGATTTTTTTTGGGGCAACTTCACCGGGAACCCCCCAAAATGGGGCCCCAAAACATTCATTTTTTGAACGGCTTAAGCTAGGGTGCTAGTTCTTTTTGATATCAGTAGATATTCAACAGACAAATATTTTGACATAGTTTGGGGGTGCCACCCCTTCGGGGACCCCCCAAATGGACCCCCCAAAATCAATGATTTGAACGGCTCAAGGTAGAGTTCTACTTTTTCTGATATCAGTAGATATTTAACAGACAATTATTTTAACATAGTTTGGGGGTGCCACCCCCCGGGGGACCCCCCCAAAATCAATTTTTTGAACGGCTCAAGGTAGAGTTCTACTTTTTTTTGATGTCAGTAGATATTTAACAGATAAATATTTTGACATAGTTTGGGGGTGCCACCCCCCCGGGGACCCCCCAAAAATCAAGTTTTTGAACGGCTCAAGCTAAAGTTCTACTTTTTTCTGATATCAGTAGATATTTAACAGATAAATATTTTGACATAGTTTGGGGGTGCCACACCCCTCCCCCGGGAACCCCCCAAAAATCAATTTTTTGAACGGCTTAACTTAGAGAGCCAGTGTTTTATGATATCAGGAGATATTTAACTGACAAATATTTTGACATAGTTTTGGGGTGCCACCCCCCCGGGGACCCCCCTAAATAGACCCCTCAATAGTCAATTTTTTGAATAGCTCAACTTGGGTGCCAGTCTGTTTTGATATCAGCAGATATTTAACAAACAAATATTTGACATAGTTCTGGGGTGCCACCCCCCAGGGACCCCCCAAAATCAATTTTTGAACGGCTCAAGCTAGGGTGACAGTGTTTTATGATACCAGGAGATATTTAACTGACAAATATTTTGACTCTACTTTTCTGGAGGTTCCATAATCAGATATTTTTGAATAATTGCTGATTTTATCATAGACAAAAAGTACTTTTGATCGTCACAGCATTAGCTATGCGTCGGTCGTTCATTGGGTTTGCTGGCAAACTCCCATCTAGTTTTAATAAACTTTGCGTGTGTGTTTTCCAAGATAGAGTTTCATCTAAAGTAAGGCCTAGAAACTTTGTATCAAATACTTGTTTGATTGATTTGTCTCTAAGAGTTAGGTTGATGACTGACTTTTGTTTGGTGTTAGTGGCTTTTGTTTTGAATAGCATGAAGTTGGTTTTGTCTATATTTAAAGATAGCTTGTTAGATGCCAGCCAGGTATCAATGTTTAACAGTTCATCAGCATTACCCTTTGCTTGTAAATTTGCAACATTTTTTTCGCTGAGAAAAACACTTCTATCATCTGCAAACATAACGGAGGAGCAATGTTTCAAGCAGTTATGAAAGTCATTTACATACAGTAAATGATGTAAAACAGATAAAAACAGATCTAAACAGATCCTTGTGGGACTCCTCTGCTTGTTAAACAATCATTTGTTGAAGAAATAAAATGATAACACACTCTGTTTGTGACCTATCAGCAAGATAACTTGAAAACCATTTAAACGCATTACCTCTGACACCGTATTTCTGTAGTTTAGACAGAAGTATGCTGTGATCTACATTGTCAAATGCTTTACGTAGGTCTAAAAAAATTCCCAAAACCATTTGTTTTTTGTCAAGGGAACTAGTAATAGTGTTTGCAAGATACGTGGCAGCATGACTTGTGGAGTATAATTTTCTAAATCCAAACTGAGTTGTAGATAGCAAGCTGTTTAAAGTTAGAAATGAATAAAATCTTTTGTGTACAATTTTTTCCAGAATTTTAGAAAAGATTGGTAATAAACTTATTGGTCGATTCTGATTTAAAGTTTTAGGGTTTCTTACTTTTGAAATAGGTATTATCTTGGCCTTCTTAAAACGATTTGGAAAGATACCAGTATTGAGTGACTGATTGAATATATGTGATAGTGCAACAAGTACGTTGTCTGGTGATTTTTTAACTACAACTGATGGTATGTCATCCCATCCCAAGCTATACTTTGAAGGAATCTCATTAAGTATTTTTTAAATTTCTCATGGACTTGTGGCAGACAAAAATAAAGATGATTTAGGTTGGTTTTCTAGGTATTTTCGTGGATTTTGATTTGTGTGGGGAATTTTTTCCATTTGTTTCTCTACTACGGTTGAGAAATATTCGTTGAATTTGTGAGAAATAAGTTGGTAATCAGTGACTTCATTTTCATTGATGATTACAGAACTATCATTATGATTTTGTTTGTTTCGACCCATGATATTATTTAACATTTTCCAGGTTGCTTTTAAATTCTGTCGCAATGGTTGAAATTTTTGTTGGTAGTGCTCGTGCTTTTTTCTGCTTGATGTATGAAAGTAAAGATTTCTGACATTTTTGTAACTATTTTTATTTTCTATTGTTTTATCAGAGATATAGCGTTTATACAACTTATCTTTCTTTCTTAGCAATTTTTTAAGCTCATTAATTATCAAACCAATTTTGATTGGTTCTTTTTTGATTTTTACGCTTTAAAACAAAATGCTGATCAAACGCCAAAATGTACATTTCGCTGAAGAGATTTATTGCTTTATTAGGGTCAACTTGGGTTAAGATATTAGTTATATCAACAGTGTTTAAATGTTAATTAAATAGCTCTAGTTTTTTTTGGTTGAAAACTCGAGAATACTCTAATTGCACTTCAGATTCACCTAGGAGTGGACATTGCATTACTGGCATGTGATCTGCAAACATGTGTGTAATAATCGCAGAATTAATAAGGCAATTCAGACAATTGGTCCAAATGTGATCTATACAAGTAGCGTTTGAATCACTAATTCGAGTTGGTTTATTGATTAAGGAATAAAATGAATTTTCAAACATTATTTCTGTGAATGCATTTGTGAGGCCCTGACTTTGATTATTTAAGTTAACGTTCATATCTCCCATGACACAGCATGTCTTTTTGGTATTTGATATTGTTTCCAAAAGCAACTTAAGAGTAGTTAAAAACTCTGAGACAGATTGTTTATTTTGCTTTGGAGCCCTATAAATTGTGCCACAAGATACAACTTTATTTTTGAAATGCAAGTCAATAAAAATTGACTCAAATATTCCTTCCTTCATTATGCTTAGTTCTGAGTTTTTGTTATATTTCATGACCTGTTTAATATACATTCCTGCTCCTCCTCCAATATTCATTCTCCTATAATTTGATATGTAGTTATATCCAGCTAAGTTTTTATAACTTCCAAAACTTGTAGGTTTCTCCCATGTTTCATTAATACCTATTACTTGAGGTAGAACATCCAAGGAATTCAAAAAAGACTCTAATGAGGAAAAATACTTGTTGTTTACTAGTGACCTGATGTTAATATTTATAGAAAAAAAAGTACTTTGTTGATCATCACTCTTACAAATAGTGCTTAGTTCATTGGTTTCTAAATATTTGCAAGAAGCAATCTCTCCAAAAAAGTTAGTACAATCGTGATTAGTTAAATCTTTTTCAGTTCCTAAAAATTTTTCATTTAAAGCAGTTGAAATGGGTAATTTTTCGTTATAGATAGAGGCTGTGTTTCTGGGCAACATATTATGCACACAATCACATTCGCACACTTCATTTGACAAGCACACAACAATCTGCAACAGGCATAACTCGGGTTTCAATACTATAACACACACACACACAAAAAAAAGAGAATTACACAAAATCTACTAAATGAGCAATAAATTTGTTTTGTTTTTCAATTCAGTGAAGCAATTACCAACGACAAGTTATGATTTGGGACAAGTCTATTTTTACTTCATATTTATAAGAGTCAGACTAGATGTTAGATTCATCAAAGCCCATTGTTTATTATACATAGTTACCAGCAGGCTCAGAAGGTACATTGGCACTAATTGCTAATGTTTACATTAATACTAACAGTGTAGTAATAAGACGATGGGTGCTATAAGTAAACAAAGCCGAACTAGAGAATTAACTGAACCGTTGAGTTATCCTGAGGTACTTTCAAGAAAAAGCAAGTCATTTTTGCAAATTATAGATTTCCTCTTCATTGCTTATATATTTTCTGGTGTCACCTATGTACACAAACACTTTACCTTCAATTGTTCCCACAGACTTCTTGCCAAATTTTTCCTTAGCCAATTTGACTAGCTTTAGCCTTTTGGTGGTTAAAGCTTCTGTAATACCCAACTTTAAATCCTGATCCTTCAAGTGTTTTTTGCTCGCATAGATGGTATGTTTAACATTCCTTCTTGCAAATTTGACAATCATTGGTGTTTTGCCAGATCCAGTTTTTAGTAGGTGAGCTGTGTTTATGTCTTTTCCAGAGATTTTAATTCCTAAGTTGAGGGAGTTAATTTTGTTGACCAAATATTTTTCGAAGTCCACATACGTGGGATTAATGGTTTCACTTTCATTTTGTGGGTTGCGTTTGGGTTTAGGGATATCCTCCAGTCCATGAAAAATTAGGCAATTTCTTCTTTGATATTGCTGAATATCATCTATTTGAGCTGCATTTTGCAGCACTCTAGAAGTAATTTCCTCTATTTGTAAAGTTACAGCAGCAATTGTATTTTTTATGTCAAACATTTGTTTCCAAAGGGTTGACTTTGAATCATCACCATTGCTTGAGGCTTGTGACATCATACCGGTTTCCAATTCATTTTGTTTTTGATTAATGCTATTCCGCTTAAGCAGGATTTGATTTAGTGTTGTTTGATTGTTTGGTTCTGCCATAGTCAGAAGTACTGCTTGTAATTGTAGAACTTGTAGACAGTAATAATAACAGACCAATTCCAAATTTTACAGTTACCGATAAGTACATAGGGTTGATAAGCCTTCTTTGATAAGCCTACCTTATTAAACTTATTCAAATAGAATGCTTATTCAAATAGAATTTTCTAAAACATGAGGCTCATTTATGCTCAAAATTTAAGAACAAATTAAAAACACTGCCAGCCTCGGCAGCAAAACAAACCAAAAAAAATTCAAACTAATCAAAGAAACTAAAATTCGTGCTGATTCAAAACAATACAATTTCAGTGATTTTCTTGTGTTTGCAAGCAAAATTGCAACTATTCAAGGTTATAAAGCTCTGTTGCTCTGCGCAAGCAATTGAGAAATTTTTTCGGCATTTGTTCAACTTGAAAAAAGCTTGCTTTTTTGCTTTTGCAATTTTACGATGCTGCAAAAGCGAGAAAAAAGCCTTCACTCAAGTCTTAAGCAGACAGAGCTATAGGAATTAAACAGTGTTTCCAACATGCCCGCTGAAATTGACATCGATGCTCTCAAAATTTTTACAAAATCAAGAACAAATGAGACTGAATATTGGCAAAAAATTAAAAACAGCCAGTCTAAACTCAAGATTTACCGGTTCTAAAACGGAAGTGTACTTTGAGTTGTTTACTTTTGAAAAATTTTGAAACCTTAAGACCTAAAGTTACTGTAACATATGAGTTTACCCACCAACAACCTCAAAGGCGCTTTACTTCATTTAAAAAATTATAGTATGGAAAAAGTTGTTCTTATTTTACGTTGATCCAAAAATATAATTAACTTCTGTTGTTCATTTACTAATTGTTATCAGTTGAAGAATCTGCTTGCATAGAATAATCACGCATAGCTTAAAGTATCTTTTTCCACAATAATGCAGTACATACAATAAGCTTGAACGCATTATTTTGAAGCAGAAATGCATCTGACGTCACAATGAGGTATTTATTACGTACTAACACAAGTTACAAACATCTCGCAAAGAAATTCAAGCGAGCCGTTTTATCGTGTGTTGGGCGAGACCGCTCAGAAATGGCAGTTAGTCTACGAAAATTTTTTGCTCGTTAGCGCTTTTTAGCGAGCGAGAATGGCCTTTACAAGCTCGCTAGCACGTTCTGTCATGTCGCCTCTGGTCTTTGATAAACATTACAGCAATAACACCGCTAAAAGCTACTTTACCACATATTTGCTGCTACTCGCTCGAACAATGATACTATCTTTCAAAACAGATATTATGCTGTAAAAAAAATACTCACCGATGTTCTACATAAGGTGTTTGTCCAAATCGATTGCAATATTTTGCAACAAAAAACGTGCGTTGTAAGTAAATTTTGGTGAAGTTTAAGTAGGCTCATTTAGTGTGCACTGTAATACCTCATTTCCAGATTAACCACTGATGGTGACACAAACATCATACCTTTGATATAACTTCATTAGAAAAAGTGGCAAGCTTTAAGGTCAGGTGATCCTTTTACACAAGCAACCCGTTTTAATACAGGTATGCAGTATTAAAACTTGTTGCTAGTGAAATTAGCTGCATTCGAATATAGGCTAGCTTTATTTGTTGCTTTTGGTTTTTTGAATACCACCCTCTGTTGGTATTGTACACAACATTTTATTCGAACTCAAGTTTACTTTAGCTCAACTAGTGCTCCACTCGCGAATAAATGCTAAACAGAGTGGAGCCTGAAGTAAATTGAAGTTTAAATAAGTTGCGGTTAAGTATCTTAGAAATATTAAGCCGCACAATACAAAAATGCCACCGAGGTCAACACAGAAACGAATGCGGCGAGATTATCAAGCGAAAATGTTGTAAGAAACTTTACCTTATGTGATTTTGTCGGCAATGACGTAGTGTAACATTGCACCTGCTCCTTCTGTTTTAGCATATTTCTTCAACGACCTAAATGTTTTGCCTGCTGTTTTCTCATATTTGTTTACAATCGCATATTCATTACCTAATTCTTACTGGTTTAAACATGCAATTGACCTTTTAATACGCAAAATCGAAGAAAGGCAGCACTGCTGCAACATATTTCAACTTTTTGTTGTAAGCATGTAGATTGTAAAATGTAAGTATTTATTGTTAAAAATTTATTAAAAGTTTCTAAGCAAAGCAAAAGTTTCTTCATGCAAGATATTTTTTACAACTTGCTTTTAACCTACAGCGGTTTGGGGCTCTTCCCCAAACCTCTGGTTTGTACTCATTGATCAAGTACATCTAGCTAAACGCCCTTACTTAAGATTTACAGTGGAGTATATTACTAATTACGTACATACGTTTGCTCAATTAAGATTTTCGTAGTATATTGTTTACCCCCTTAGGCTCTTACTCAACATTGGTTTACTTTTTATAGATCCTTTGGGTTTTCCTCATTTTGTGGCTTCGGTTGTTAATATATTCAGCAAATACAGATAGATACTTTCCGTAACTTTTTGAAAACCCTGAATCTGTTTTCTCAGATTGAACTTCTTGGGGAAAAGAGAGCCTGAATAATATTTACCCTTCCAGTAACATCTAGTAAACAATCCAATTTAGGTAAACTACTGCTTTTTTCTGAAAATTCAGGCTAGAAGAACCAACTCAGGGTTTCCAAAGCTTTTTAGGGGGGATATCTTTATGTATTTGTACAATATCTTTGCAACCACAGCCCCAAAATAAGAAAAAAATTCAAAAAATTTATTTCACTTTCAGCTATTTTTATTCCCTTAATATATGATAATTAAACTGGCCAAGATAAAGCATTTTTTCACTGCTAACCGCGCGTTAAAATAAATAGGTTACTTGGTTAGTTTAAGTTGGCTTCAGGGGTGATTGCAACCGCCGCCCCCTTTGGCTACGCCTTTGCAATTTTGTTTACCGACTGTTTGTTTTGCCTTGTGTAGTGTTCATAAATTAATGTCGATCTATCGTTTTGTTAAGTCACTTTGCCTTTCTTTTGGTTTAAACGTTTTTTCGTTGAGTATCATTAGTTACTTTTTCTCTGCTAAGCCGGAAACATAATTGAGAAAACGATGGTGAATTTTAAAATTAATTTTGTGCTGCTTCTGTATGGTAGTAACGTCACATTTATTACGATTTTTGCCAGCAACAAAGCTGCAAATAGGAAATCCAAAAGTGTTTAGTCCTATTAATTAGATTAGATCTTAAAATGGTACGATTTGCTCGTAGTCTAGTGGATAAAGCGTCTGCAACTGAAACGATAGACTTGGGTTTGATTTACAAACGGGTCAAACCAAGACTATAAAGATTGGTATTCACAGCTCCCTGCTTGACGTTTAGCAACCAAAGGGATAGTGTAAAGCCTCAACCGTGTTGTGGTAGACAGGTGGCAGTTAGACTCAAATACCTAAAGGTTCCTGCGCTGCTTCCTGGCCAAAGCCAATTGGGAACAAAATGTAATTACAATACTAGTGAAGTCCAAATGAAACTTCTTATCGCCGATAAATTGTGATCAGGGCCGCCGAGAGGGCGGGGGGCAGGGGGGTACAATAACCCCGGGGCCCATCGAAATGACACTAAGAAATCAGCATGCGAAGCCTGATGACCTTTTTTTTTTTGGTGATCATCTAATCTAATTTCGACCGAAAAAACCGTTAGAATTTTGGTGAAGACCTTTTTTTTTGAAGATCACATCATTTTTCGGACCAAACAACAGCATTTTCTACGTCTATTTTGGACTTCACAAAACCGGAAATCCGTCATATTTGAGCTGGCCCCGGGCCCACTTTTGGTCCCCGGCGCCACTGATTGTGATACAACAATAATAATTGTGAAATAATAATCGCATTGATGCTTAAACGAAGTTGCCACTCGGTGTTGCAAAGTTATTTGAATTTTTACAGCATCTTAAAAACAAAAACACATATGTATATTAAGTCCGACATTATGCCAATTTAAGCCCGAACCCGACCCGACCTGCAACTCTGTTCTGGATAAACAAAATTGAGTGATGCGTTGTTTATTTTCATAAATTTGTTTTATGGCAGAAAACCGAGAGTGATTTGCAATATACAAACTATAGCAAAATTTTGCAAGAGAAAAAGTGTTGCTTTATGACCAGTGCAGAAAGAAATGAGGTATTACAGTGCACGCTAAATGAGCCTACTTAAACTTCACCAAAATTTACTTACAACGCACGTTTTTTGTTGCAAAATATTGCAATCGATTTGGACAAAGACCTTATGTAGAACATCGGTGAGTATTTTTTTTACAGCATAATATCTGTTTTGAAAGATAGTATCATTGTTCGAGCGAGTAGCAGCAAATATGTGGTAAAGTAGCTTTTAGCGGTGTTATTGCTGTAATGTTTATCAAAGACCAGATTGGCTACTACTATTAGGACAATGGGGGGCGCGTAGCCAAGAATCTGTAAGTAATGGGGGGAGAGGAGGGTCTGGGGCGTAGCTCCCAGCGCTCAAAAATTTTGAATTTTTTTTGCAAAAAAAAAACTTAAGGTAGTAGTAGTAGTTTATTCTTTCCGCATGCACAAAAAGCAGGGTGTCGAACCGTTTCAAATAACGGTTCGGGTTCAGGTTTAGCTCCTGCTCAAAATATTTTAGCGGTTCAGGTTTGGTTCGGGTTCACTTGAGCACCATTTTCGAGGTTCAGGTTTGGTTCAGGTTCACTCAAGTAAAATATTACTGGTTCAGGTTTGGTTCGGGTTCATTGACTTAAAATTTAACTGTCGTTACTCGTTTCGTCCAGAAAAAAAAAGGAGAAGTTGCTGATCCTGTTGATGATCACCACTGCTCTTATAGTGCGCGTACCAGCGCCAGTGGCATCCGGATATCGAAAAATATATTCTTACTTTTGTTAGGGGTTCAGGTTCGGTTCGGGTTCACTTGAGCACAATTTTGAGGGTTCAGGTTTGGTTCAGGTTCACTGAAGTAAAATTTTGCTGGTTCAGGTTCGGTTCGGGTTCACCAAAATGAAACGGTTCAGTCGGGTTTACGGTTCGGGTTCAGGTTCGGTTCGACACCCTGACAAAAAGAGGCACACAATGACATCTGCAAAAGCTGTACAACGTGAAACCACAGTCTATGCATACTGTGGATGAAGCGAAGGAGCAGTGCTCATCAAGTCAGCTTCACCCACACTTCCACTTCATGCTTCAGACCTAAAGCAAATAGCGATAAGAAAAGCTCAAGCAAAAACAAGCCAAAAAAAACAAACACGGCACCGTGTAATAAGCACAGTAGTCAACTGCTGCAAAAAATAACACCATATACAAGTTCAAAGGCCTATTTTGAAAAAAATTAATGTTTTTAAAACCTGGCAGTGCAAAAATAGAAATAGCAGTGCAAAATAGTAGTGCAAAAACTGAAAATAGCAGTGCAAAAACATAATTAAACTGGTTGCACAAATTGGATATGTAGGAGGAGGCTTACGGTAAAATTTCAACGATTAGCGATCAAATTTGCTTGCTCGTTGTTGGTTATTTTTTAAAGTTTTACTGATTTGTGAGTACAACTTTTAACAAATTTGCCCCCCAAAATAAACATTTCAAAAGATGCTTTTCATCATTTTAAGCCCATTCCTGCGCAAAAGATAGTCTCAGAAGCGCTAAAAACGTGGTAGGCCTATTTTTCTTATTCTACATTTTGGCCGACGGGCCAATGGGGAGGGACCAAAGTACCCTCCTGGCTACGCTACTGTGCAACTGATGCTCGGGTGGCTAGACAGTCAAGAGCTCACTATTTCTCCCTACTGTCAAAAACAATCAAGCAGTATTTTTATCAAAAACAACTTTTTCAAAACCACAACTAGTCATCTCCGATCTCCCTACAAAAAAATTTATATTTTTTGAATTCAAATTTATTTAAAAGTTTATGATGAACACTAAAGATACTAAATAATTTAACTATTTTGTGCTTTTTACAAACATCGCTGCGCTTGTTACAATAAGTGGTTAGCAAGTTGCCTCGCGAGCGTGACGTACTGATTACTTAACAGCTGATCGATTAATGCTGAATCGTGATTGGTTCCGTGCGCCAAGACCTAGAACATCGCGCGCGTTGCGTGCGCGAGGTATTGGGTCTTGGCGCGCGTTCCGTGCGCCAAGTCACTTCGTAAAGTTTTTATGTTCACATGGGTTAGATCTTCTGGGTTCAACCCGCACCCATGTTAAGTTGTTGTGTCCTTGGATACGATGCTTTATGATGATTATCTCTGCTTGATGGCTTCAAACAAGCAGCAAATTCAGTGGAAATTCAAAGGAACAATGAATCACTGGGAACTCCTAAGCAGGTGAGGATTCCTCCAATCACGAAGTAGTCATTGCAATAAAAAAGTTTGCAGATCCTCCAATTATTAGCTTCTGACGGTGTCCGGTGACAGGAGGATAAATATGCTCTACAATATACTGCCAATAAATATATAGATAAAATATGCTGCCACTTTTTGAAATCCTCAATTAGAAATTTGTTTTTGAAAAATCAGCAACATATTTTGAAGAAAAGGTTTCAGTGAAAAAAAACCCTTGTTGTGAATCGAATCAAACTTTTGCAAGCAGTACAGAGTTGCAAAGTGTTGGATGGAGCAGAGCAAATCAGTTTTGTTTGTCATCATTATGAAATTTTATAGTCCAGAGGGATAATCACATGAAGTATTATGATTTCCATGCATCAACGCGTTCAATAATTCAAGCCCAATTTTACATGTAATCCAGTTATAATATGTACCAGTAGTTATAAAGCATGAAAAAACAAATTGAAAAGATGATTAGTTCTTGAAATAAATATGACAAATAATGTCTTAAAATACCTGCAAACTTATATGATATCAGCACCATACCTAATGAGAATCAAAAATACCAATGACATTTTACTTAATTAATCTAACACCGCACAAGTAGAGACCTGCTTCTTCTAACCTAACAATGCATTGAACACATCAGAACTTAAAAATGGCAGTGTACCTTATACCCTTAGCAGTGTAGGCAGTGGTGTAAAGTAACGAAATACTTTTGCTTGAGTAGATTACTTGAGTAGTTTTTTTCGGTAACGAGTACTTTTTTGAGTAGTTTTTTTTAACTACTTTTACTTAAGTACTTTTAGTCTGAAGTAACGCTACTTAAGTACTTATTATTTGATAAAAGAACAAAGTAGTTTTAAAATTTGAGACGCAGTGTTGACTGCACTTTGACTGTGGGCATCTGCAGTCAATCATTCGTAAACGCGCAGTCAGGCTATTCTCTATTGGTTCTTTCTTTCTTTAAATTCCACGCTTGACTGCGTTCATGTGCTTTTGAAAATGATTTCTTTTTTTCTAATCAAGTACTGGTAAACATCGACTTCTTGATCAGGACTAGGAACCAAAGCTCTACCGAATCGTTAGCCTGCAACATTATAGGTTAACCTTACCATTTTAACACCAATAAAATGCAAACGAATCGTCGGTTTTCCTGAAGTCATGAGTAGAGTTAGTAGGTTAGGGTGCATTCACAATCGGGCTGTTCGTAGTTAGGGTGAAAGATCCATTCCCGTTTTGCTGTTTTGTAGGACTGGAGGATTAGGCAATTGCAGAAATTTATTGATAAGTGGAGATATGAGATCCTGGCAGGCGCATAGCCAAAAATTTGCAATGGGTGAAGGCTAATTCAGAGGCTGGAAACTACATCAAACGATCTTATCACAGATTTTGATCGGTTTTAACGCAGATTGAGTCGGTTTTACAGTCCAAATTTAGGCGATCTCCAAAAACAAAGGTCTTCAAAATTTTTTTCTGGCGAACTGCAAAATTTTAACAATTCAAAAAATACTGTTGTCCTCGAGCCGAGGACAGGCATTTTTCGAGGACTTGAGGCTTCGAAGCCAAGGACTTCAAAATGTGTCCTCGAGACCAAGGACGTCCTCAAGGACTCCACCTCTGCTGAGTAGCACTGTAGCAGTAAAACTTCATCATTGAATAATAAACTGATGAAATGTTTAGTTTCTCTGTTCTTGAGAACAGTGTCTTGCAGTTTGAGAGCGTGGGGTTAAACTGATAAATATGCCGACAAGATTTTATAGCCTAGTGGTTAGAGCATCTGTATATCAGGCTGAAAATTTGGGTTCAAATCTGGTCCAGTCAAGCCAAAGACTTAAAAATAGGTAGCCTACTGCAAACTGTATTCACATCTTCCTGCTTGATATTCTGCATTGAAGGTGATAATGTGCTGCTCAGTGCTTACACCTTTGTGTGGTAGAGAGGTGGCAGCTTGCCTAAACGACCCTAATATCACTCTGCGGTTTCCTGGTCAAGGCAACACGGTGAATAAATTAGTAAAACTGAAAACAAACATGGTGGAATTCAGGAATTGCGTGATAAACTTTGTCTTGGCAGGCAGCAGGTTTTCTAAAGTGCAGCAAGTAAATTGAATTGGAATTAAATTAAGCTGCAGTCTAACCTACTAATGCTGTGACAGAACACTGGTATCACTATCAATCAATGAATGCCTGTGCTTTGCTCACAGTTTCAGTTTTGCTTCTACCGGTTTCTGTCTGCCTTCACATGTCGTGAAATAAAATCAATCAAAAAAAATTCACGATAATTTTTTCTTCTTTAATCCCAAAAAAGTTTATCGCAGACTATTGAATTGCCTTTGGTGCGTGACTTTTGGCGCACCCTGTGGATACAGTAGGCTTGATTGATTGATGCATCTTTATCCTCCTTTCACGAGAAAGCGACGGTGGCACTATCCAGAGGTGGAGTCCTTGAGGACGTCCTTGGCCTCGAGGACACATTTTGAAGTCCTTGGCCTCGAAGCCTCAAGTCCTTGGCCTTGGCCTGGGCCTCGAAGCCTTAGGTCCTCAAAAATTGCCCTGTCCTCGGCTCGAGGACAGCACTATTTTTGAACAGTTGAAATTTTGTTGAAAACGCCAGAAACCTCGCAGAAAATTTGTAAATACCTTTTATTTTGCGCAATTGGATGTAGGCTTAGCCAAGCGGGCCTCCCTCCCCCAATTGAAATTTCATCAATGACAAAAATGTGACAAAAAAGCCTATTGTTTCTTCAGTTTTAGTTTCTTTTTAGCGTTTTTCGTTTACACCAGTAGCAAACAACAATACTGAAGACCAAGGGCCCCGAGACCCCCTAAAATCAATTTTTGCCAGCCATTTTAAACGTAAATCTGGAAGAAATGGATAGTTTTCATCCTAAAAGTTGCTATCTCAGGATCACATCTAGCCTTTCTATGAACGTAATGCATTAACCAAGGCCGGATTTACCACATTATGGCGCAGTACCAGCTAAGGGCTCTGCGCTCAAATCTTAAGAATTTTTATGGTCTTCACCTACATTTGGCAGAAAGATGTTGCGAAAATCTCCAAAGTGCCAGAGGCCCAGCGCGATGAAAATCCGGATCGGCAATAACATGGCCAGTAGCGTAGCCGGGGGCGGGGGGGGGCTATATCCCCCCATTGGCCTGTTAACCAAAATGCAGAATAAGAAAAACACCACGTTTTTAGTTCTTCTGAGACTGTCTTTTGCGCTGGAATTGACTAAAAAGTGATTTAAGGCATTTTTTGAAGCATACATTCAGAGGGGGACTAATTTGTCAAAAATTAAAGTCACCAATAAATGAAAACTTTAGAAAATACCCAAAAATAAGCAATCAAATTTGATCGCTAGTGTAAAAACGCCAAACATAGGTTTCATCAAGAAATGTATTATAAACTCTTATATATTATAACAGGAATAAAGATGGGGGGTGGCTACTCAGTGTTAGTTAATTGCCAATCACTTCTCTCAAATATCTTTCCATCAGCCCCCACCCGATTATTTTTCTTTATAAAATACAGACAAAATAGATTACTTCGTGTGAGTTTTGTTTAATAATAGGATTTTATGATTTACCTGCATGTAAACAAGAGAACTGCAATGTTATCATTAGCCACTTCCCTCATAGCCCGATAATGCAACCAGTTGAATCATGTTGTGCTGGCAATTTCTATGCTACGTTTTAAAAGCATTATTTTTTATTAAAATAGCTCTAAAATTAAGTTATATTTGCAAAAAAATGCAAAATTTGCGAGCGCTGTGGGCTCCGCCCCCAAACCCCGTGCCTCCGGCGGCTGGGGGCTTTGCTCACAGACCCCAAAACAGCCCCCCCCCCCCCATTGCGAATTTCTGGCTGCGCGCCTGACCCATGGTTAGTAAGCGAAACTACCCATCTATTGCACTATTTTTCAATAACAATTCATAAATTCACTTCCACCTCGCCAGTTTTTACGCACAAAATACTTTTAAAAAAAATTAGCCATGGAAAATGCTGATTGAACAAATCGTTGAACTTCAGTAAAGGGAGCCTGGGCCGCCTGGCCTAACATGCACTTCTATAACTGGCTATTTTCATGACAAAACAAACATCTCTAAGGAAAATCTTCGAGTGGGTTTTCATTTACTGCTAAAATGTTGCGCGAGACAATGCACCTTACTTCCCCCTACCTGGAGCAAATCACGTACAATTAAACTTTAACTCCAAAATGCAAGATGTTAAACGTGTTTTGAACTTAAATTGCAACTAGAAGGAGGATTAAACAATTTAATTTTTGTAATTGGCTTTCAAATGTCAAAAATCTAGTGCTTTAAAATGATTCTAAACATGTGCAAAGTGTGATTCAATGGCATTAAAATAGCTTTTTTTTCCAAAAAATTACAAAAAATCGCCCAACAGCTGGGGGCTTCGCCCCCAGACCCCCGTCTGTGATACGTTTGAGTTACACTGGCTTTCTCAAAACGTCTCCAAAGTCACGTATTTGCACTTTTCAACTATATTAGTTGAGGCTCTCTCCCTTTGCAAAATCCTGGTTAAGTGAAAAGCAGGCAAATTTTTGATGACGTCATTGCACGTGATTTGTGGTTTAGGCCTCCCCAATCAAAAATTCTGGCTACGCCTTTAAATTGGAGATTGCCTGGAAAACTTTTTTGAAGACCTTTTTTTGGAGAACACTTGCGGCTGTGTCCTTGGTCCTTGGCCTTGGCCTAGAGCATTCCTGTCCTTGGCCTCGAGAGGTTCTGTCCTCGGAAAGGCTGTCCTTGGCCTTGGCCTCGGATTTTTTTTGTGTCCTTGGCCTTGGCCTCGAGCCTTGTGTCCTCGACTCCACCTCTGGCACTATCCTTTGGTCGAATCCGCACCCGCTTAGGAGTTAACAATTTCCAAGTTTTTCGGTTGACCTTTGACTTCTTTCCATGGGGCTTGTTCAAAGCCACTAAGCAGAGATAACCATCGTAAAGCGTCTTATCCAAGGACGCAACAATGTGACCAGGGTGCGGGTTGAACCCATGTTCATGCAACCAGGGTCGTCGTAAAAACGACGTCTTTACCCCCTTGGCCACGCTGCCGACACTCCAATAAGGCACTTCTGCGGTGTTTTTACTTTTTAGCATATAAATTTAACAATGGCAGTGAATGAGTATTTGAGCAAATATTTTATGAATTGATTCCTTGAATATAGTAACAAAAAACTTGCACAATTAATATTTCATGACTTCTCAAGATAGTGAGGGGTTAGAAAATCAAGCGCTTGTGGCAGTGATGTGAAGGTAGTTGACCAGTTGTCATTGGTCAATTGAATAGTTTGCTTATTTTGCGTGAATACTTTCAGAAATACTTCTACTTGAGTAGTTTTAAAATGACTACTTTTTTACTTTTACTCAAGTACTTTTTTTGGTCAGTACTTTGTACTTTACTTCAAGTAGTTTTTTTGTCAGTAACGAAACTTTTACTTGAGTACAATTTTCGAGTACTTTTTACACCACTGAGTGTAGGTATATATCATAACATACAATACATTCCAGCTGTTTGGTGTTGTTCCTGAGTAACTCAACACACCAATGGCGCTATGGAAAGTATATCGTAAAGAAATTTCTAGTTAATCACATGCAAGGCCATATGGGTCAATACCTCAAAATCACAAGAAAGCACTCATAATGTGTTTAAAGATATGAAGATAGTTAGCCTACCAGTTCACAAAACCATTCTTGACATGTTGCGATAGCATTGAGAAGATACAGTCACAGGGCAGTTGATCAGTGAAAACAGTCTCAACAAAAAGTGAGCTCAGTAGCCTAATCATTTGCAGTATCTCAAAAAAGCACATTTGCATGTGCATAATTAACACTCTAAACCAGGGGCGGCAACCTGCGGCCCGCAGGCCAAATCCGGCCTGCCGACACATTTTATCCGGCCTGCGGGCCTGTTTTCGAAGTTGTGTATTTATCCGGCCTGCGATCTCTTTACTTAATCATGACAATTAGCATAGCAAACAGACGTTTAGCGATCACTATTTAATTAAGCTAAAACCACGCTTCTAAACAATTGCATGATGCAATAGATTTGACTGGAAGCATTTCCGTGTTTTTTTCTGTTCAAGACCGCCGGAAAAAGAAAAATAATTTTAGTCGCCCATCAAGCACTTAGCAGTTCGCATCTTGACCTATAAAAACGCGGAGAGCTATTTTTTTTTAGGAATTGCGGTTACATGCTTTCTAATCAGTGGCGTCACTAATGGGGGGCAGCTCGCCCCGGGTGTCACCATTTTGGGGTGACACCATTTTATGATAACAATCGAACAAAAAAGAAAACAAGAATATGTTTAACACCATTGGAAATGTTTAGCACACTGGAATGGACTAAAAATAATTAAAAGCATCTTTCGAAAGGCTTATTTAGAATGGGGCGCTAATTTGTCAAAAAGATAAATTGCAAATTAGTAAAACTTTAAAAAATCGCTTATACTAAACAATAAAATTTTATCGCTTGTTGAAAGACACTGAATGTAGGTTTTATAAAAAAAGCTCAGGAACAGGGGGGGAAGGGGAAGTGGCTATTCAGTATTAAGTATTAGTTTCTTAGCAATCACTTCGGCTCTAGTATCGCTTCATTCATCTTTCCTCCCACCAATTGTTCTTTCTATTAAGTATAAACAAAATGGTTTACTCCTTGTGAGCTTGATTGAACTATAAGATTTTATGGTGTCGGTACCACCTTGTAAATACAGAAATAAGAGAACTGAAACTTTACCATTAGCCACCTTCCGGATAGCCATTGCCAATTTTTGCAATCTGTTTAATCATGCTTTTGCACTGCTAATATTTGTGCCACATTTCAAAAGCATTAATTTTTATTAAAATAGGCCTAAAATTAAGCTATTTTTGCAAAAAAAAAAATACAAAATTTTTTAGCGCAGGGGGCTCTGCCCCCATACCCCCGAAATAGCCACCTCATTGTAGATTGTTGGCTACGAGCCGGAGCCTAATCATGTTTTTGCACTGCTAATTTCTATGCCGCCAGAGTTCTCCCTGATGCCGGTTTAAAGAGCATTAATTAATAATTTGTATCAAAATAAGTCTAAAAGTAAGTTATTTTTAAAAGAAAAAAAAATTTTTGAGTGCTTGGGGCCAGGGCATGGTATGGAATGGAATGGAAGATGATTTTTCCATATTCCATACTAGCAATTTTCTTCCATTTCCATTCCATACTAAAAATCTTCCATTCCATATTCCATTCCATGCTAAAATTTTCTTCCATATTCCATTTCATACTTCCATACCAAAGAATTTTTAGAATGGAAGCAATGCAACGTATATTTTGCATATTTGCAATGTTGTAAGCAACCACTCGTAAAGGTGCGTGTAACAATACGAAGATGCAACGACAGGTATCTGGTATGCACATTGCACATGATTTAATGCATAATATAAGCGTAGCCAGGATTTTCGATAGGGGGGCCAAACCGCAAATCACATGCAATGACGTCATCAGAAATGTTCAAAGAGTGACTTTTTATGGGACAAAGGATGAACGATCAGAAGCTGGGAGGCTAGTTTGGCACGTAACAAAGATTTTGCTAAAGGGGAAGGACAGAACTACAAGTTACAGTAAAAAGTTTTACAAATATATCAAAATCGGGAGTCGTGGTGAGCAAATTAATGCAACTTAAATGTATCTCACACGGGGGCCTAAGGGCAAAGCCGTGCCCCAGTCGCTGGCAATTTTTTGTAATTCTTTTTTGAAGAAATAGCTCTTTTAATGCCATTTGGATTACATTTCGCACGCTTTCAGAACCATTTCAAAGAACAAAATTTTTAAGATTTGAAAGCCTGTTGAAAAAATCCCTCACTTTACTTCAAGTCAAGACCAAACCACGCATAAAATTTTGCATTTTGGGGTTAAATTTTGTAAGTGACTTGGCCCAGGTCAGGGGAAGCACGATACATTGCCTTCTGCAATATGTTTAGCATTAAATAATATTTCATTCGATAATTTTGCCTCGAAGATTTTTGTTTTTGTCATGAAAATAACCAGTTTTAGAAATACATGTACGACACCACCGTCATTCTGGCAGAATAACAAGCGTCATTCCGGCAGAAAGTGTTGCCGCACTAAAAAAAGCAGAAACAACACTACGTCACAAACATTTAGCTGTGTTGCCAACCGCCAAAAGTTAAATAGGTCATTACGTCAAAATTGAAAACTTAATCATCAATCACATTCATATGAAAAATACTGATGTTGCCAAAAAGAAAAAAAAAATTTTTTTAACTAAAACAACAATCTCGTAAAAATCAAACTGTAAAAAAACAACACAAAAAACAAAAAAACCAACGAAACTAAGCCAACTACGAGAAACTCAAGACAATTCACCATTACCTCAGACACAATTCCAAAGTCAACCAGAAACTGCTGGCCCCAGCAGAATGATTTAAAGGAGGCCATCAATTTTTGGCGAAAAACGCCATTTTTGGGGGAAATTTTCAATTTTTTCCCATTTAACTTTCCGCAGCGCCCCGAGCTCCGGGTTTGGGTGCATTCGGTAGCCCTCGGGCCCCTCTACCGGACTCAAGTCTAAAATAGGGTACGTTCTCAACGTTCGCCAAAAATTGATGGCCTCCTTTAAACCATTCTGTTGGGACCCCCGTTGAGAACGTACCCTATTTTAGACTTGGGTCCGGTAGAGGGGCCCGAGGGCTACCGAATGCACCCAAACCCGGAGCTCGGGGCGCTGCGGAAAGTTAAATGGGAAAAAATTGAAAATTTCCCCCAAAAATGGCGTTTTTCGCCAAAAATTGATGGCCTCCTTTAAATCATTCTGCTGGGGCCAGCAGTTTCTGGTTGACTTTGGAATTGTGTCTGAGGTAATGGCAAATTGTCTTGAGTTTCTCGTAGTTGGCTTAGTTTGGTTTTGTTTTTTGTGTTGTTTTTTTACAGTTTGAACTTTACGAGATTGTTGTTTTAGTTAAAAAAATTTTTTTTTTCTTTTTGGCAACATCAGTATTTTTCATATGAATGTGATTGATGATTAAGTTTTCAATTTTGACGTAATGACCTATTTAACTTTTGGCGGTTGGCAACGCAGCTAAATGTTTGTGACGTAGTGTTGTTTCTGCTTTTTTTAGTGCGACAACACTTTCTGCCAGAATGACGCTTGTTATTCTGCCAGAATGACGGTGGTTGTACGACCAGGGGTCTAGGCACCCTCGATTCAAATTCAATAATTTGTTCGATGAGCATTTGTTCTGACTAGGTGTTTTTCAAAAGTGTTTTGTCGTGTGAAAACTGGAAAGGTGGAGATGGATTTTAAAGTTGGTAGGAGGTGGAGGTGGATTTTCAAGTTATTTAAAGTTGGTACCTTAGATGCAATAGATGGTTACTAATCACCGAGTAGGAATTCGGGCCGGGCTTTTCGGGTCGGTTTGGGCCAAAAGTTTACAAAAATTTTGGGCCTGAGACGTGCTTTTGTCTTAGGTGCACCAAAATACAATCAAAATAACTTACTGGCAACATTGCTAAAACTTTCAGACCTAACTTAACTTTCGTTTTTTTTTCGGGCATGATTTGGTCTTCAAATTAGTTTTCGGGTTTGGGCCGGGTTCTGGCCTGAACTTGTCGGTCCATTTACGACTCTGACTAATCATGTTATTGCAATACAAAATTTAGATGGGGTCCTAAAACTAATCATTGCATAAAAACGTTAGATAAAGGCCTGAGATAGCACCTTTAAGAATAAAAACATTGAATTTCTCCCGGCTTGTACATTTAAATTGATTGGCAAAAATTTAAATTGATGGCTCGTGCCCCTTGGTCGTCAATATTAACTTTATTTCTAATTGCTGTTGTACGCATGACCGTTGCACTCCAAAAATGCGAAAAGAAACTCAAACTGAAGAAACAATAGTCTTTGTGTCATCATTTTCATCATGGGTAGCATTTCATTGGGGGGGGGCGGCCTGGGCCCCCCTGGTTACGCCTATAGTTTTATAGTTACCGGACAAGTTTGGTCTCACACCAATTATAAACTTTGGCACAACCAAACTGCTAAAGAACATTTATCGTAATAGAAACACCAAGCAGCTTTAACACCAAAAAGAATCACTATCAGCCTACAAACTAAAAGTCTACCGGTAAATGAAATTAAGCTGAAACGGGGATGAAATAGCAAATAAAAATTTTTGTGGGGATGGAAGAAAAAAAGTACGACTTGGCAAATTGTCAATCTCGAAATAAAAAAATAAAAACAATTCAAAACTCTCAAAGTCGTCAACGATAACATCAATGCTGCAAATTGCAATGTACTTACTGTCATTTAGCATACACTGTTTGCTCACTAAACACAACCAAAGTACCGCAATTTGTGGACAAATAATACGCGAAGATATTGAAGTGGAATACTTCTGTGACAATATTATTTATTATTACCCGACTTCCGTAAATGTTTTTCTGCAAATCTACTATGGAATTGGTGTGGAAGTGTGGAAGATTGTCTTCCATTCCATTCTTGAAATTTTCCATTCCATTCCATTCTGGCATCTTCCATATTCCATACCAAAATTTCCGTTCCATTTCATTCCATACCATGCCCTGCTTGGGGCTCTGCTCTTAGACCCCCGAACACAGCCCTCCCCCCACTGCAGATTTCTGGTTATGCACCTGATACTAGATGTGTGCTGCTCATACTTCCGAGTTTTGAAATCTTGAAATGAGGTTATTGAGCTAGCCAAATAACAACCGCTATCTACGTCATTGAAGTAGTACCGCTATCTTTCGAATATAACCTTTTGCTGCCTACTATATATTATGAAGGGTGACATCACGAAACTCCACCCCGGGTGTCACCATTCTTAGCGACGCCACCATTTCTGAACTGTGCCTTTGTGTCTTCATTTCATTTCACTAATCTGATGGACGTTTTGTGCTTTGAATGTGGTTTGCAGTGGTGCTTCAGCACTGGATCGGCTTATTATCATTATTATTATTAGTATTTAAAAAGTATGATTTTTCTACGACTTATTCGGGGGGACCTTCACAAAGTTTAACCGTTTGTTAGTTGTGAGCAAATGAATCATCTATCAAAATTTGTGAACAAAAACAAAGGTCCTACACAAGCTGGCGCAAAGTCCCAATAATGTTCATGGACACTGGTTGTGTCAATAAAGGCATCACAATGAAAGTCACATAACTTCATTTCACAATGGTGCTTAGGTCACAGACGAGATCTGTCTAAACCTGAAACATTTTCTTTTACAGCGCCATTACTGATTAGAAAAGTTGATACAGAGTAGACTAGGCTATAGGCCTAGTTATTTTGGGTAAAAGTTTCATTAGTAATTTGTAACGACAAATTAGCATAGGTGGGCACAAGTACGTTAATCGTTAATCCGTTAATAACGAAGCTAACGTTTTCATTAACTCGTTAATCCGTTAAAAAGTTTTTCATGTTAACGGACTAAATTAACTTCCGTTAAGTTCTGTTAACGGACTAAAGTAACTTTCGTTAAGTTTTGTTAACTTCCGTTAAGGTTTTTATCGTTAATATCTTGCACCACTCATTCATCGTACCGGTACAAACCACTTTGCATTGGTAACACTTGTTGCGTATTAGCACGAGTTTTATAGAAGAAAGCGAAGAAAGGAGCTTTTTTGTGGCAAATAATAAGTTGCAGCCTATTAATTATTGCTGTTCACAGTTTCCAAAGATTTTCCAATCGCAGCTTTGTTAGTGCATCCGAATTCATTTTATCTTGAAATTAGATTACACTGTAAAATGTAACTTCCAAAACACAAAAAGACCACCACAGCAATAATTTTTTTTTTACACTCAGCTCAACAGCGTCAATACGTGTTCTAGAAGCGAGTGAATAAAAAGAAATGTAAATTCCACGCAAAATATTAACGGATTAACGGACTTTATTAACTTCCGTTAATTAAAGCTGAAAATAACGGATTAACGTTAACGGAGGTGTGAAGTTTGTTAACGGACTAGTAGTTAACGAAGCTAACGTTTTGCGTAAACTTGCCTACCTGTGCAAATTAGGCCTACTTATGTGCTAGTTCGTTTCAACAATATACCGGTAACAACTCTCACTTACATAGCTGTGCATCCAAAAGCTAGTCAGGTAGGTTGCAAATGTGTATTCTGTTTTGTGTTTGCATTACCGTATGCTTGGAATGCAAATCTGCGATTGTGGCACAGGCAGCAACTACCGGTATTTCAAATAGAATTTGATTACCTTAATTAGCTGTTCAATCGACTTTGATATAAGTCTACCCTTCACTGGCCCAGTTTCCAAAATGAAAAAGTTGCTGCAATGGTCGTTTCTGTTTGCACTTGGATTTGCAATCTCTCAGGCTGGCATCGCTGCCCGAACCCTAAAGGCCCATTCACACTGGCATCGTGATAGCGTCATATGACGTCTTCGCTTAGCGCTTCGCGATTTTGAAATGTCAGCATGACGCGATGAGGCGACGAGCTTTTTGCTTGCAATGCACACCAAGCGCGATACGTCGGTTGCTATTGGAAACGCCAAACATTGTTTAGCAAAGGTGCGAGACTGAGATCATGGATCCTACAATAAAGAAAGAGGGAGAAGGGGAGAAGCAGGAACCTCATATTGTTAACATATAAATAAATAAAAACTACAGTGGTTATATTTAGCGGAGGTGGAGTCGAGAACACAAGGCTCGAGGCCAAGGACACAAAAAAAATCCGAGGCCAAGGTCAAGAACAGCCTTTCCGAGGACAGAACCTCTCGAGGCCAAGGACAGGAATGCTCGAGGCCAAGGCCAAGGACCGAGAACACAGGCGCAAGCGTTCTCCTAAAAAAAAGGTCTTCAAAAATATTTTTCAGGCAAAAATATTTTTCAGGCAATTCATTGGCGTACCCAAAATTTTTGATTAAGGAAGGCCTAAACCACAAATCACATGATATGACGTCATCAAAATCTTTCCAAAGAGGAAGTTTTTGCGGGACAAAGACTTCGTAGGATGAAAGATCTGAAATCGTTGTTGCCTGTTTGCACGTAACCAGGATTTTGCAAAGGGAGAGGGCTTAAACTAATAGTTGAAAAATGCAAATACCTAACTTTGGGAACGTGTTGAGAAAGCTAGTGTAACTCAAATGTATCACAGACGGATGTTTGGGGGCGGGGCCCCCAGCCGCCGGAGGCTTTGGGGGTCTGGGGGCGAAGCTCCCAGCCGCTGGGCGATTTTTTGTAATTTTTTGGAAAAAAAAGCTATTTTAACACCATTGGATCACATTTCACAAGTGTTCAGAGCCATTTGAAAGCACTAGATTTTTCACATTTGAAAGCCAATTGAAAAAATTAAATTGTTTAATCCTCCTTTTACTTGCACGTTAAGTCCAAAACACGTTTAACATCTGGCATTTTGAAAATAAATTTTAATTGTTAGTGAGTTGGTCCATGTAGGGGGAAGTAAGGTGCATTGTCTCTGGCTGCATTTTAGCAGTAAATAATGATCCACTCGAAAATTTTCCTTAGAGATTTTTGTTTTTTCATAAAAATTACCAGTTATAGGAGTACCTGTTCGCCAGGGGGCCCAGAACCCTCAATTGAAGTTCAATGATTCGTTCAATCAGCATTTTCCACGGCTAATTTTTTTAAAACTATTTTGTACGTAAAAGCCGGCGAGGTTGGAGGTGAAATACTGAATTGTTTTTGAAAAATGGTACAATAGATGGTTACGCCTACTAGCCATGTTATTGCCGGGCCGGATTTACATCGCGCTGGGCCCCCTGGCACTTTGGAGATTTTTGCAGCATCTTTCTCGGAAATGTAGGTGAAGACCAAAGAAATCTTACGATTTCAGCTCGGGGCCTTTGGCTGGTACTGCGTCATATTACGGTAAATTTGGCCCTGATTAATGCGTTACGTTCACAAAAAGGCTAAATGTGGGCCTGAGATAGCAACTTTTAAGACAAAAACTCTCCATTTTCTCCGGGTTACACGTTTAAATTGGCTGGCAAAAATTGAACTGAGTGAGACCCGGGGCCCCTGCTCTTCAATATTGCAAATTAGTTATACTGTTGTCAGCGAAAAATGCTAAAAAGAAACTGAAACTGAAGAAACAATAGGCTTTTTTGTCACATTTTTGTCATTCGTGAAGTTACAATTAAAGGGGGGAGCCTGCCTCCCTCCCCTTGCCTACGCCTGTGCTCCAATTGAGGAAAACAAGAAAGGCGTTCGCAAATTTTCCGCGAGGTTTCCGGCGTTTTCCAACGAAATTTCAACTGTTCAAAAAATAGTGCTGTCCTCGAGCCGTGGACAGGGCTATTTTCGAGGACTAGAGGCTTCGAGGCTAAGGACTTGAGGCTTCGAGGCCAAGGCCAAAGACCTCAAAATGTGTCCTCGAGGACGTCCTCGAGGCGAAGGACGTCCTTGAGGACTCCACCTCTGATATTTAGCAATAATAAAAACATATAAGTTTATGTTTCTTGATCATATTTTTGCAAGAGTAAGTTTTTAAGTTTTGCTTTGAAAGATTGGTGCTTTTGTTACGTGAATATCGAAAAAAAATACTACACTTTAAGTTTATACTTTTACTTTTCTTAGCGTATTATGAAAAACTAAAGCAAAATAAAAAAACAAAATAATACGCGACGAGAAAGTCGGTCGTTCTATCATACAATAATCGAATATTTATGGCAAAGGAGAAAATCATAACCTAATTGCATGAATTTTTTTTTGTTAAAAAAATGACTGAAAACAACATATTCAAAACGTGCATCTTGTGCTAGATTACTG
This sequence comes from Trididemnum nubilum, assembly GCA_963965965.1. Lineage (NCBI taxonomy): Eukaryota > Metazoa > Chordata > Ascidiacea > Aplousobranchia > Didemnidae > Trididemnum > Trididemnum nubilum. The sequence goes on from OZ014471.1 coordinate 35,620,617, forward strand.
CCAGCATTTTCCTTGGCATGTCATTGAATATGGCACGCAACTGTTTCTTGGGTACCCTTGCCTATGTTTTAATGAAATTTTTTGTTAACTTTTCACCTTTTTCTCCAAAATCTTTTTCAGCTAAATTTTTGAGCATTGTAAGAGTTTTTGTGCAATACAGCAAGAAACTGAATTAGTCTATACGATCCAGAGCATATTTTAACGACTTTTCACTGGGGGGGGCAATTTCATACTTCAGGTATAAGATTAAAACCCCACCCGTCGTCTCTGACGATGTCACTCCAGAGGATGACTATCAGACCACCACTGCAACACATCTTAGGTATTTTTATTGACAAGTGAGTTTGTTCAAGTACCTCAGATTTCACTTCAAGCTTCACTCTGTAATTCCAAGGGAGAGGACCAACCATATATCGGAAGTTAGGTTGGTTTGATTATAGGACTTGCCAAAATTACACTAGAATCTGGTAGTAAATCGCTTGAAGAGACTCTCCAAGGTTACACTAAAATCCTGAGCACCAAGTAGTGTAACACCGAATACTATATTTTAAAGTCTTTCGTTCTTGACCAGACCCGGAATTAAACCAGAGTCTACCATTCCAGAGTCTACCATTTCAGAGAATTATTGCCCTCTAAACTTGATGTATTTTCTGGCACGCTCGTTGCACTTTTCTCCGAGGTTGACGCATTTTCTTCTTGCAAACTCTGCTGTCCTCGTCTGTTGACCTTTGGTGGCACTGGACTGAAAAATTCTGATATTGCTTTTATACCAGCAGGAACTTTTCTCTTGCTGCTCATGGTCTAACACTTTAACTACTGTTTCTATTACTAGCAAGGCGTTCTCTATTAAAGACCATGCAACGTATGCATTATGCAAGCACAATTTTGTGGAGGCCCATTGTCTATTCTTTTATCCTCCTTAATTCTTATGTTGAGCACGCATTAATTCTTATATCTTGACCATATACCGAAAATATTTTAATTTGACAAGCTCTGCCGGTGTACTGCTCACCTAAACAAAGTCATTAACATAAGCTCTGAAAATTTTCACTGGGGGGGCAAAAAAGTTCTCTGGGGGGGCAATTTCCCCCCAGTTATAATGTTAAAATATGGCCTGATACGATCCGTTTAACAAAAAAAGTTCTGGTTTCCGTTTTGCAGAAACAACGCTCTCACGACGAACGACAAAGTAGAACTTATTTCTTCTTCGTCGCGCTGTCGCTAAACACGAGTTTTTGCGTCAGCGCGTCATGGCAAACCCGTCGCTATCGCGAAAAATCGTTCAGTGTGAATTGGTCGTCGCGCTTACATGTCAAGATTGTTGAAAACGCGTCATTTGACGCGATCGCGACGCCAGTGTGAATTGGCCTTAACTCTACTTTAAGGCTTTAAAGGAAAAGAATAAAAAATGCGGCGCAAATCTATCAAATGGCGAGACTTGCCAGTCGCATTCAGTGCGAATCGAACTCATACACGAGATTCGGCAGATGCACGTTCTTAGCACTACACCACTGGGGCAACGCATTGATTGCGTCAAAGTGCAGCATTTCAGTGAAATTAATAAGAAACTAGATGGAAGTTTTACAGCATACCCAGTGAACGACCGACACATAGCTAATGCTGCGACGCTCAAAAGTACTTTTTGTTTATCGTAAAATCAGCAATAATTCAAAAATACCTAATTATGGAACCTCCAGAAAAGTAGAGTCAAAATATTTGTCAGTTAAATATCTCCTGATATCATAGAACACTCGCACCCTAAGTTGAGCCCTTCAAAAAATGGATCTTTGGGGTCCATTTGGGAGGTCTTCGGGAGGGGTGGCACCCCCAAATTACGCCAAAATATTTGTCTGTTAAATATCTGCTGATATCATAAAACACTGGCACCCTAGCTTGAGCTGTAGAAAAAACTGATTTTTGGGGGGTCCCTCGGGGGGTGGCTCCCCCAAACTATGTCAACATATTTGTCTGTTAAATATCTGCTGATATCAAAACAGACTGGCACCCTAAGTTGAGCCATAGAAAAAATTGATTTTTGAGGGGTCCATTTGGGGGGTCCCGGGGGGGTGGCCCCCCAAAACTATGTCAAAATACTTGTCTGTTAAATCTCTGCTGATATCAAAACAGACTGGCCCTCTAAGTTGAGCCTTTCAAAAAATTGATTTTTGGGGGGGTCTATGTGGGGGGTCCCCAGGGGGGAAGGGGATGGCATCCCCAAACTATGTCAAAATATTTGTGTGTTAAATCTATGTTGATATCAAAACAGACTGGCACCCTAAGTTGAGCCATTCGAAAAATTATTTTTTGGGGAGTCCATTTGGGGGGGTCCCCGGGGGGGTGGCACCCTCAAACTATTTCAAAATATTTGTCTGTTAAATATCTGCTGATATCATAAAACACTGGCACTCTAAGTTGAGCTGTTCAAATCATTGATTTTTTGGAGCTCCATTTGGGGGGTTCCTGGGGGGGTGGCACCCCAAATTATGTCAAAATATTTGTGTGTTAAATATCTGCTGATATGATAAAACACTGGCACTCTAAGTTGAGCTGTTCAAATTATTGATTTTTGGGGGGTCCATTTGGGGGAATCCTCGGGGGGCGTGGCACCCCCAAATTATGTCAAAATACTTGTCTGTTAAATATCTGCTGATATCAAAAAAAAAACTAGCACTCTAGCTTAAGCCGTTCAAAAAATTGATTTTTTGGGGGTTCATTTTGGGGGGGTTCCTGGAGGAGTTGCCCCAAAACATTTCGGGAGAAAAAATTGCGTTTGCAGCTCAACAACTTTACACAAAAAGTAGATCTCCATGTTTTGTGGTTTAGGAGAAGAAGAGCGTACAAAATTTAGGAAGAAAGAAAAGGAAAAAAAACTCATCGCGGCCAAAAGTGGGTTGGTTGGGATGAAAGGGTATCTTGAGACATATAACCCTATGAAATATTTTTTGCCGTACTTAAGCCGTTTTTGACTGAGACCGCTTTTTACGCCAAACTTGCGGGGCGGTTTTCGGGTTTTTAAAACCAAAGTCACGTGACCTAATGCCTCGAAATTTGTTACAAACATACAACTCATTAATCTCAAACTGCTGTCAAAATTTCATGTAGCTAGACCCAACCGTTCTCGAGTTATACGCAAAAGTCTGAAATTTCGCGCTCGTTAGTTGGAAAATGGCTGAGTAAAAACAAAGGAACACGCAACGCGAGCGTTGGTCGTTCCAATAAGCAGAGGTGGAGTCGAGGACACAAGGCTCGAGGCCAAGGCCAAGGACACAAAAAAAATCCGAGGCCAAGGACAGGAATGCTTGAGGCCAAGGCCAAGGACACAGCCGCAAGTGTTTTCAAACAAAAAAAAGATTTTCAAAAAAGTTTTTCAGGCAATCTCCAACTCTTAGGCGTAGCCAGAATTTTTGGCTGGGGGGCCCAAACCACAAATCACATGCAATGACGTCATCAAAAATTTTCAAAAGAGAAACTTTTTGTGGGACAAAGATATCGTAGGATGGAAGATCTAAAATTCCTGCCTATCGGCACTTAACCACGATTTTGCAAAGGGAGAGGGCTCAAACTAATAGTTGAAAAAGGCAAATATCTAACTTTGGAGACATGCTGAGAAAGCTTGTGTAACTCAAACGTATCACAGAGGTTTGGGGATCTGGGGGCAAAGCCCCCGGCCGCTGGGCGATTTTTTGTAATTTTTTGGGAAAAAAAAGCTATTTTAATGCCATTGAATCACATTTCGCACGTGTTCAGAGCCATTTGAAAGCACTAGATTTTTGACATTTGAAAGCCAATTGAAAAAATTAAATTGTTTAATCCTCCTTCTAGTTGCAATTTAAGTCCAAAACACGTTTAACATCTGGCATTTTTGAGTTAAATTTTAATTGTACGTGATTTGGTCCAGGAAGGAAAAAGTAAACTGCTTTGTCTCTGGCTACATTTTAGCAGTAAATAATAATCCACTCGAAGAATTTCCTGAGAGATTTTTGTTTTGTCATGAAAATAACCAGTTATAGGAGTATACGTTCGGCCAGGAGGCCCAGGTCCCTCAATTGAAGTCAATGATTTGTTCAATCATCATTTTCCATGGCTAATTTTTTTAAAGTATTTCGTGCGTAAAAACTGGGGAGTTGGAAGTGAATTACTGAATTTTTACTAAAAAATGGTACAATTGATGGTTACGCCTATTAACCATATTATTGCCGGCCACATTTACATCGCGCTGGGCCCATGGCACTTTGGGGATTTTTGCAAAATCTTTCTGTCAAATATAGGTAAGACCAAACAAAAGTCTAACAATTTTAGGGCGGGGCCCCTAGCTGGTACTGCGCCATATTATGGTAAATCCAGCCCTGGTTAATGCATTACGCTCATACAAAGGCTATATGAGGGTCTGAGATAGCAACTTTTAGGACAAAAACTCTCCATTTCTTCCGGGTTATCCTTTAAATTGGCTGGCAAAAATTGAATTGAGGGAGCCCGGGGCCCCTGGTCTTCCATATTGTTGTTAGTTACTGTTGCAAGCAAAAAATGCTAAAAAGAAACTGAAGAAACGGTAGGCTTTTTTGGCACATTTTTGCCATTGGTGAAATTTCAATTGGGGGAGGTGGGTTCCCTGGCCCCCCTCCTTTGGCTACGCCTATGCTCCAATTGAGGAAAACAAAAAAGGTGTTCGCAAATTTGAAATTTTCCGTGAGGTTTCTGGCGTTTTCCAACAAAATTTCGACGATTCAAAAAATAGTGCTGTCCTCGAGCCGAGGACAGGGCTATTTTCGAGGACTTTAGGCTTCGAGGCCAAGGCTAAAGCCAAGGACTTGAGGCTTCGAGGCCAAGGCCAAGGACGTCCTCGAGGACAACACCTCTGCCTTTTTTTTTTTTTGAGAACGCTTGCGTCTGTGTCCTTGGCCTTGGCCTCGAGAAGTTTTGTCCTTGGCCTCGAAATTTTTTTGTGTCCTTGGCCTTGAGCCTTGTGTCCTCTACTCCACCTCTGGTTTGGGGTAGGGTTCACCGTGAAGGCCAATTCACACTGGCGTCGCGATCGCATCAGATGACGCATTTTCAACAATCCTGACACGTAAGCGCGACGACCAATTCACACTGAACAATTTTTCAGTATAACGACGGGTTTGCCATTACGCACGGACACAAAAACTCGCGGTTAAGCGACCGCACGACGAAGTCGAAATGAGTTCTACTTCGTCGTTTGTCGTGAAAGCGTTGTTTCTGCAAAATGGAAATCAGAGCTTTTTTTGTTAAACGGATCTTATAGATTAATTCAGTTTATATCTATATTGCACAAAAACTCTTACAATGCTCAAAAATTTAGCTGAAAAAGATTTTGGGAGAAAAAGGTGAAAAGTTAACAAAAACTTTGATCAAAACGTAGACAAGAGTACCCAAGAAACAGTTGCGTGCCATATTCAATGACATGCCAAGGAAAATGCTGGCAGTAATCTAGCACAAGATGCTCATTTTGAATATGTTGTTTTCTGTCATTTTTTTAACAAAAAAATTCATGCAGTAAGGTTATGATTTTCTCCTTTGCCGCAAAACGAAAGTTGATCATGAAGCATCAATCTTGATGTTGATCAGTAAACATTTGCATTGCTTAAACTTTTTCAAAAACTCTGTTAAAGCTTTATTTTTGCTCAAGCTATATCTAGAAGCCATATCAAGTTGAACTATAATCATTCATTACTGGCCTAAAAATCTTCCTTAAGAAACTTTTGTTTCATTGCTGTAGTATCCTATTGTATTCGGTAAGATTGTTTTAACTACTTATTGTATCTACGTTGGTAACCGAAATTATGTAACAATCTTAAAAATACTGGTTGTTCTTACAGACATTAATTCTTAGCAAATGAATGTGTGTCAGTTTGCTATTGTTATATCAACAAAAAAAAAGCAGAAATGTTTGTAGGCATCGTTATATTTGCAGATTTTACGTTGAACATCATAAAAATTAAGTTTTTATTGAATAACTCATTTTCTGATGAAAATAGAAAGTGAAGTTCTTTTAAAGCTTTTATAAACTATGGTATTTTGCAACCTTTAACATAAGTTTCTGCGATGTCAGAATCAAAAGTTATAGAAAAATTTTAAAAATTAGGGGCTTCTGTACCACTAGATGGCGGTAGCACAGATATTTCTGCGTCCAACCCCACAAAAACAGATTTAACGATGTTTTTAGCCCATTTGCCGAGTTTTCTGACCCCAAGTAAATTTATATCAAACATAATTTTTTTTCACTCCACCTTATTTCTTACTTTTCCGCGCTAGGAAAACGCGGAAATCATGTTACAAGACAGGTTAGGGTTAGTTTAGGGTTAACCCTAACCCATACACCAACTGCCTTTTCCTACTTTTCCACCTTTTAGTATGATTACCACCTTTTCCTACTTTTTCGCCTTTTAGTAATGTCACAGATTTGAAGTGATTTGACCAAGTAACTTGTAAACCATTTATGAGCTATATCTCTAATGCCACAATGATGTAGTTTAGATAAGAGTATTTTGTGGTCCATAGTATCAAAAGCTTTGGAAAGGTCAAGAGAAACACCCAAGGCCTTCTTACATTCAAATGCTTGTGTTATTTTTTCAACCAACATGGTTGCAACATGACTTGTAGAACTATTCTTTTGAAATCCAAATTGTGCTTCAAATAATATATTGTGTTTACTAAGGAAAGTGTATAGTTTGTTGTAAACTAATTTATCCAATCCTTTAGATAGTGACACTGAGTGATAGCAGGCTAATAGGCCTGTGTAATTGTTAAGGTCATTTTTCGAGCTGCTTTTGTGAATCGGAATGACTTGAGCAATTTTGAAACATTCAGTAAATTTCCCTTGTTTGAAAGATACGTGAAGTATATGAGAGAGTGCAACTAGAATAATACTGTATGCCGCTTTCCGAATGTTTTATTATTATTATAGGCTATTGGTATTACCTTGCCTTACTGCTACTGTAACTTTTAAACAACTACACACAAATTGATTTAATTGGATATCACAATTCATTTCAACAATAATTCAATTGGCAGCATGGCCTTACTGGCAAAGTGGCCAAAAGCGTCATTTTTATGAAACCTTGAATCCTGATCAGTGATCGCATGATGTGGGTTCAACCCGCACCCTGGTTACATTGTTTCGTCCTTGGTTAAAATTCTTTATCATGACTGATGATTAATTGATTATTTCTGCTTGGTGGCTTGGAACAAGCAGCAAATTCAGCAGACAAGAATTCAAAGAAATTCGTAGGATCATTTAATTGCATCACTGGGAACTCCTAAGCAGGTGTACGTTGTGGATTTCTCCAAGCACAAAGTAGTCATTGATCTGATGCTATCTGGTAACAGAAGGATAAATGTGTACGATACTACAACACTGAACAACAAACTATTTTCTCGTGACTGGTTTATATTGATGATTTAATTTCCCTATGCAGAAGTTGGCACATGCTGTCGCAGTTATTTTTAAACGCTCGCACTAAGGTTTGCACCCCAAGTATTTTAGCAATTTTGAGCTCAATTGCGTAAACGCAATTCAAATACAATTAGAAATGATTGTTTTTCAATCAACTGTGATTAAAAGTTAGAAAAAAACATTGATGAGGCATACAAGCCTCGTCATGGAAAATTGTATTCATTTACTCTGATTTCCAATGTCGTATTTGTTTGCCACAGAGCAGTTTGCTTTAATAATAACTGAATTTCTGTTTTGTTTTTAGTTAATAGCTAGAAAACAGGTTTGTGCATAGGTGGGCACAAGTCCGTTAATCGTTAATAACGAAGCTAACGTTTTCATTAACTCGTTAATCCGTTAAAAAGTTTTTTAATGTTAACGGACTAAATGAACTTCCGTTAAGTTCTGTTAACGGACTAAAGTAACTTCCGTTAAGTTCTGTTAACTTCCATTAAGGTTTTTATCGTTAATATCTTGCACCATTCATTCATCGTACCGGTACAAACCAGCTTGCACTGGTAACACTTGTTGCGTGTTAGCACGAGCTTTATAGAAAAAAGCGAAGAAAGGAGCTTTTTTTTGTGGCAAATAATAAGCTGCAGCCTCATAGATCTATTAATTGTCGCTTTTTACAATTTCCAAAGGTTTTCCGATCGCAGCTTTGTTAGTGCATTTGAACTTGTTTTTATCTTGAAATTAGATTAGACTGTAAAACGTAATTTCCAAAACACAAAAAGACCAACACAACAACAAATATTTCCTTACAATCAGCTCAACAGCGTCAATACGTGTTCTAGAATCGAGTGAATAAAAACAAATGTAAATTACCCGCAAAATGTTAACAAATTAACGGACTATATTAACTTCCGTTAATTAAAGCTGAAAATAACGGATTAACGTTAACGGAGGTGTGAAGTTTGTTAACGGACTAGTGGTTAACGAAGCTAACGTTTTGCATTAACTTGCCCACCTATGGTTTTGTGCATTTTTTCGTCCAGATTTAGAGGAAACCTTATTTATGGCCCGCGGCCAATTATTGAGCTTGATTTTGGCCCGGCGGCATCAAAAGGTTGCCGACCCCTGCTCTAAGCACTATCGCAGCCAGAATATCAGCAGTTAACACTATCAGCCAAAACAAAACAAAAAATAAATTAAAAAATAAACAAACTCATATTGAAGCACTAACATTACTAGCAGAGCAAGTTTTTTTTTTTGAAATTGTTAATTAGAGTTAAAGTTTATTGCAGTTGAAAGTTTTATCAACTGTATTTTATTACAGCTAAAAAAAAAAAACGCAAAAAAAGGTTTTACTGTCAGAAGTGAGGCCTACTACCAACTACAGTTAACCTTTGAAGCTAGACATGGAAAATTTTTAAGGGAAGTAAATATAAAGGGAAAATAAATGGGGTTACCTAAATGGCGGTTCCCCTCAAACGAGGCCTCCAAAATTCAAATTTTTAACCACTCACTAGACACATGAAATTTTCAGTGTAGGCAATTGTAAAAAGATAGTATTTGACAAAACCTGAAAGTACCACATTGAGGGGGTCCCCCTACACAGGGCCGCCAAAATTCAAACTTTTAATCACTCACGCTAGACACATGAAATTTTAGGGTAGGCAACTCTAGGATAAAATTAGACAAATATTAAAAGTACCAAAACGAGGGGGTCCCCCTCAATTGTAGCTTCCAAAATTCAAAATTTTGAACATACAGGTGGGCGCGGTACTTTGCAAAAGTACCGCGGTACCGGTACTCGGTACTTTGCTAAAATTAGTACCGCGGTACCGCTACCGGTTCTTTCAAATTAAAAGTACCGCTGTAGTACCGCGGTACTTTTGCGGTACTTTTTTAAAAAAATTAAAAGAAAAAAATTGGACTGATTGACCTCGTTTACGGGATTGCAAATCATCACTTTAGCAATTATTAGGGTTGTTTCCGCGACTAGAGCGCACTGCGTAGACCTACAGTTTGTTTTACAGAAAGTTTGCTGTAGAATAGTAAACAGTTGCAGTATAGTATTACTACTACAGTGAGTACAAAGTACTAACTAGTTATGGAGTTGACTCGATAAAGTATCTAACTTATACGGACTACGGTCATCGGGCTACGTATTTTACTACAGTATCTTGCAGAGGTGGAGTCCTCGAGGACGTCCTTGGCCTCGAAGGTCTTGGATTTTGAAGTCCTTAACCTTGGCCTCAAAGGTCAAGTTCTTGGCCTTGGCCTCGAAGCTTCAAGTCCTCGAAAATAGCCCTATCCTCGGCTCGAGGACAGCACTATTTTTTGAACAGTTGAAATTTCGTTGGAAAACGCCAGAAACCTCGCGGAAAATTTGCGAACACCTTTTTTGTTTTCCTCAATTGGAGCACAGGCGTAGCCAAGGCGGGGGGGGGGGGGGGGGGGGGGCGGGACAAGGGTCCCGGGTCCCCCTCAATTAAAATTTCACGAATGACAAAAATGTGACAAAAAAGCCTATTGTTTCTTCAGTTTCAGTTTCTTTTTAGCTTACAACAGTAACTAACAACAATATTGAAGACCACGGGCCCCAGGCTCCCCTCGGTTCAATTTTTGCCAGCCAATTTAAACGTACAACCCGGAAGAAATGGAGAGTTTTTGTCATAAAAGTTGCTATCTCAGGTCCACATCTAGCCTTTTTATGAACGTAATGCATTAATCAGGGCCGGATCTACCATAATATGGCACAGTACAAGCTAAGGGCCCCGAGCTGAAATCGTAAGACTTTTTATGGTCTTCACCTACATTTGGCAGAAAGATGTTGCGAAAATCTCCACAGTGCCAGGGGCCCAGCGCGATGTAAATCCGGCCCGGCAATAACACGGTTAGTAGGCGTAACCAAACTAACCATCTATTGTACCATTTTCAATAGCAATTCAGTAATTCAACTCCAACTTTGCCGGTTTTTACGCACGAAATACTTTTAAAAAAATTAGCAATGGAAAATGCTGATTGAACAAATCATTGAACTTCAATTGAGGGGCCTGGGCCCCCTGACCAAACATGTACTCCTATAACTGGTTATTTTTATGACAAAACAAAAATCTCTAAGGAAAATCTTCGAGTGGATTATTATTTACTGCTAAATGTAGCAAGAGACAATGCGCCTTACTTCCCCCTACCTAGACCAAATCACTTACAACTAAAATCTAACTCCAAAATGCCAGATGTTAAACGTATTTAGCAGAGGTGGAGTCGAGGACACAAGGCTCGAGGCCAAGGCCAAGGACACAAAAAAAATCCGAGGCCAAGGCCAAGGACAGCCTTTCCGAGGACAGACACTCTCGAGGCCAAGGACAGGAATGCTCGAGGCCAAGGCCAAGGACCAAGGACACAAGCGCAAGTGTTCTCCAAAAAAAAAAGGTCTTCACAAAAATTTTTCAAGCGATCTCCACAAAAAAACGTTTTCCAATTAATTTTTCAAGCGCTCCACAAAATTTCAACAATTCAAAAAATAGTGCTGTCCTCGAGCTGAGGGCAGGCCAATTTCGAGGACTTGAGGCCTCGAGGCCAAGACCAAGGACTTGACCTTCGAGGCCAAGGCCAAGGACTTCAAAATGTGTCCTCGAGTACGTCCTCGAGGACTCCACCGCTGGTATTTAGGACTAAAGTTGCGAGTAAAAGGGGGATTAAACAATTTAATTTTTTCAATTGGCTTTCAAATGTCAAAAATCTAGTGCTTTCAAATGGCTCTGAACACCTGCAAAATGTGATTCAATGGCATTAAAATAGCTTTTTTTTCCCAAAAAGTTAGAAAAAATCGTCCAACGGTTACAAAGCCTCCGGCGGCTGGGGGCCCCGCCCCCAGACCCGTGTCTGCAATACCTTTGAGTAACACTAGCTTTCTCAACTCGTTTCCAAAGTTAGATATTTGCGCTTTTCAAGAATTAGTTTAAATCCTCTCTTTTTGCAAAATCCTGTTACCTGCCGACAGGCAACGATTTCAAATCTTTCACCTTTTCATATCTTGGTCCGACAAAAACTTCCTGTTTGGAAAATTTTTGATGACCTCATTGCTTGTGATTTGTGATTTAGGCCTCCCCCAATCAAAAATTCTGGGTACGCCTATGAATTGGAGATCATCTAAAAAACTTTTTTGAAGACCTTTTTTTTCGAGAACACTTGCGGCTGTGTCCTTGGTCCTTGGCCTGGAGCATTTCTGTCCTTGGCCTCGAGAGGGTCTGTCCTCGGAAAGGCTGTCCTTGGCCTCGGATTTTTTTGTGTCCTTGGCCTCGAGCCTTCTGTCCTCGACTCCACCTCTGGTATCTTGTCACCAGTAATAACCAAACAGCAGTCATCTCTAAAGCATCACGTGCGTAAGTTGGGACTGAAAGCTACTCTGACGATGCATCAGCCCCCAATTATTGCACAAGTGACATTCACACAAAACTTAGAAACAGGGGATAAATTGCATTTTTGGCAAAGTGAGCTGTTTTGATTTGTTTTTAGTTGATTCATTGCTGCAGTTACTTTTTGGATTTCTTATTTAAAGCTAGATGGGAGCTTACAGTTTTCCAGCCTGTAAACGAACGACTCAGTTTGTGGTGATTTTTAAAAAATCGTTTTGTTCCCCCGTAATGAGAACAATTTCAAAATTACAGCATTTTTTATTGCTGATGTATAGCATAGTTATTCTCTTGTCACAGCACTGCGTTAGACGCTAATTATTGGACATTCCGCACCCTTTCATTGGGATAATTACTTTGTGCTTGGAGGAATTTGCACCTGCTGCAGAGTTTCTAATTTTCCAATGTCCCGTGAATTTCGATTTCTTGCCACTAAATTTGTTGCTTGTTCGAAGCCACAAGCAGAGATAATCCTCGTAAAGCGCCCTATCTAGGACGCAACAATGTAACCAGAGTGTGGGTTGAACACAGATTATGCAATTAGAGTTGTCGCAAAAAAAGCTTTGGCACTTTTGGCCACGCTTTTGGGGAACTCTCAAGAAGATTTTTGGTCTCTTCTGATTATAAAAAAAATTAGCTTTTAAGCTAAAGCCGTTAAAATATTTATTTTTTGTAAGGTTTAATTTCGGGGTTCTAAAAGAGGGGTAATTTCATAAAAATTGATTTCTTGGGGTTTAATTTGTTGGGTTTCCGGGTAGGTGGCACCCAAAAATTAGATTGCGTTGTTTTGCCCTTTAGAACTTAGTAAAAGAGCGTACAATGTTCAAAAAGAAAAAACCTCATCGCGGCCAAAGCCAAAGTGGGATTGGTGCAGATGAAAGGATTTTTTGAGATAATTTTTCTGTATAAGTATTACCGGGTGAAATACTTTTGGCCGTATTATACACCGTTTGTGAATGAGAACATCTTCTTCGCCAAACGTTCCAGGTATATCTAAAACCAAAAGCTAATACAAATGGTGGCCGGCAGTAACGTGCAGTAAATTTTTCTTCATGCAGGCGCGTAGCCAAAAATCTGCGATGGGGGAGGCGTTGTGGGGTCTGGGAGCGGATCCCCCAACCACCGGAGGCAATTGAGGTCTCGGGGCAAGACCCCCAGCCACCGGAGGCATAAGGTGTGGGGGTCGGATCCACCAGCACTCGAAAAAAAACTGTTTTTTTTGGCAAAAATAACTTAATTTTAGACCTATTTTGATGAAAATTAATGCCATTAACACGTGGCATAGAAATTAGCAGCGCAAAAAATGATTATGCCGTACTAGTTGCCAGTGGCGGATCCAGAAAATTTTGGTGGGGGGGGATTTTAAGCACAAAACCTCAAAAATTCGAATGTCTTCACCAAAATTGAGAGCGTTTTTTCGGCCGAAATCGGAATTTCAAACAATTTTTTCGCCCAAAATCAGGTGGTCTCCAAAAAAAAAAAAAAAAAAAGAAAGGTCTTCACCAAAATTGAGAGCGATTTTTCGGCCGGATTCGTTAAGTTCAGGCTGGTGGGTGGGGATACATCTCGAAATGGAGCCGAATTATTCGAAATAGAGGCTGTTTTTTCGGCCAAAATCGTTACTTTTAGGCTGGTGGGGGGGATGCATCCCCCCCATCCCCCCCCCTAAATCCGCCACTGCTAGTTGCATAAATGGGATCTGTAGGAGGTAGCTATCGCTAGCATTTCAGTTCTCTTATTTACAAGTTGGTAAATCATAAAATTCTATTTCGGTAGGTTGGTAAACCTCTCAAGGAGCAATCTATTACGGCTATATTTTATAGTGAAAGATATAGATAGAAAGGGGGGCTAATCGAAGGAAAATCGAGAGAAGTGGTTGGTAATTAACAAATACTGAATAACCCTCCCCCCCTATTTCTGCGCTTATATCCATTTTTTTTTTTTATGAAACTTATGTTAAACATTTTTCAATAAGAGATCAAATTTGATTACCAATTTTCGACTATTCTTTAAAGTCTTTTTTCTGATTTATAGGTTTTATTTTTGACAAATTAGCCCCCTCCCCCCTTCAATAAACGTTTCAAAATATGCTTTAAATAATTTTTTATAGTCCCCCCACGCGCCCCCTGGCTTCACTACTGTATTCACGTCTGATGTGATGAGTATTCATTACGTAAGTCGTCTTTTACAATTTTTTCTTAGCGGTTCTACTTTTGTTTCGCTGGTGCATGAATACTGGTATTGCATCATTTTGCCATTGAAAGAAAACGTCAATTTTTCAAATGGGCCAGCAAACTGCTAACGCTAAGTCCCTGCGATAGTAGTAGCGAGTAAGACCAACAGTTAAACACTAAATGAAGAAAAAAAGATTCGTTGTTTATTCGGTTTATTCGCAAGCATGTTTACAACGTTTCAAGTTTTTAATTACGTTCGTAAAATCCCTACTAAAAAATAAAACAAAACTAAAGTACCGGTCCCGCCAAAAAATAGCAAAGTATCGCGGTAAGGGTACCACAAAAGTACCGACGGTACCGGTATCAAGAAAGTACCGCAGTACTGCCCACCTATGCTTTTGAACTGCTTATGTTAAACACACTGCACATGAAATTTTCAGAACTAAGAATAAGTATGGTAAATTATGTCGGGAAGATAAAATATCAGATATTAGGTATGACAAGCTTTGGGTACCGAAATGGGGGTCTCCCTCAAACGAGGATGCCTAAATTCAAACTTTTTAATTGCTCAAGCTAGACACACAAAATTTTCAGGATAGGCCAATATGAAGAAAAGCTAAAATTTGACGATTTTGGAGGTACCACAATGGAGGATTTTTCAGGTAGGTAAAAACATAACATGAAAAAATTTGGGGATATCATACTACAGAGATACACCAATTATGTTGACTCTTCCCCTCATTAACTGCTAAAGCTAAACAAATTAAATCTATTGGAATTAAACTGTTAATATGAATTAAAAATTAAAGGGTAGAAAATTTAGTGAGCAAATTGAGAAGACTATGCCAAATAGCATAGGTGGGCAAATTAATGCAAAACGTTACCTTCGTTAATCACTAGTCCCTTAACAAACTTCACACCTCCGTTAACGTTAATCCGTTATTTTCAGCTTAACTAACGGAAGTTAATAAAGTCCGTTAATTGGAACGACCGACGCTCGCGTCGCGTGTTCCTCTGTTTTTACTCAGCCATTTTCCAACTAACGAACGCGAAATTTCAGACTTTTGCTTATAACTCGAGAACGGTTGGGTCTAGCTACATGAAATTTTGACAGCAGTTTGAGATTAATGAGTTGTATGTTTGTAACAAATTTCGAGGCATTAGGTCACGTGACTTCGGTTTTAGAACCCGAAAACCGCCCCGCAAGTTTGGCGTAAAAAGCGGTCTCAGTCAAAAACGGCTTAAGTACGGCAAAAAATATTTCATAGGGTTGTATGTCTCAAGATACCCTTTCATCCCAACCAACCCACTTTTGGCCTTGATGAGGTTTATTTCTTTTTTTTTTCCTTTTTTTCCCTTTTTTTTCCTTTTTTTTCTTCCTAATTTTTGTACGCTCTTCTTCTCCTAAACCACAAAACATGGAAATCTAATTTTTGTGTAAAGTTGTTGAGCTGCAAATGCAATTTTTTCTCCCGAAATGTTTTGGGGCAACTCCACCGGGATCCCCCCCAAAATGGACCCCCAAAACACCCATTTTTTGAACGGCTCAAGCTAGAGTGCTAGTTCTATTTGATATCAGTAGATATTTAACAGACAAATATTTTGACATAGTTTGGGGGTGCCACCCCTCGGGGACATCCCCAAATGGACCCCCCAAAAATCAATTTTTCGAACGGCTCAAGCTAGAGTGCCAGTATTGTATGATATCAGCAGATATTTAACACACAAATATTTTGACGTAGTTTGGGGGTGCCACCCTCCCTCCCCCAGGGACCCCCAAAAATCAATTTTTTGAATAGCTCAACTTAGAGTGCCAGTGTTTTATGATATCAGTAGATATTTAACAGACAAATATTTTGACGTAGTTTGGAAGTGCCACCCCCCCGGGGAACCCCCTTAATGGACTCCCAAAAAATCAAGTTTTTGAATGGCTCAAGCTAGAGTTCTACTTTTTTTTGATATCAGTAGATATTTAACAGACAAATATTTTGACATAGTTGGGAAGTGCCACCCCCTGGGAACCCCCCAAATGGACCCCCCAAAAATCAATTTTTCGAACGGCTTAACTTAGAGTGCCAGTGTTTTATGATATCAGGAGATATTTAACAGACAAATATTTTTACATAGTTTGGGGGTGCTACCCTCCCTCCCCCAGGGATCCCCCAAATAGACTCCCAAAAATCAATTTTTGAACGGCTCAAGCTAGGGTGCCAGTGCTTTATGATATCAGGAGATATTTAACTGACAAATATTTTAACTCTACTTTTCTGGAAGTTCCATTATCAGATATTTTTGAATAATTGCTGATTTTACGGTAGACAAAAAGTACTTTTGAACGTCACAGCATTAGCTATGCGTCGGTCGTTCACTGGGTTTGCTGGCAAATTCCCATCTAGTTCGTTAATATTTTGCGTGTAATTGGAACGACCGACGCTCGTGTCGCGTGTTCCTTTGTTTTTACTCGGCCATTTTCTAACTAATGAGTGCGAGATTTCAGACTTTTGCTAATAACTCGAGAACCGTTTGGTCTAACTACATGAAATTTTGACAGCAGTTTGAGATTAATGAGTTTTATGTTTCAAATCAAAATAGTTGGAAAACTTAAAACCTGGGTTGGTTATGCCCATCAGCTGTGGTAAGCATATAACCTAGGAGAAGGACAACTCTGATATAAATCCTCTCCGCAGTTAGATTAAACTGCATAACAAATCATGATGAGCACAAATAATGAAAATTACGTGAACGACGTTAATGGGGCCACCTTCACAAGTGGAACCTCGTCCGGCAGGGGAGCGCCTAGGGACTCCCAGGTCGTCATTCAGCGAAACCCCTATGGCGTTCGAGTCTTAGGCAGAGGGGCTCGTTCGAAAAATAAGCGACAATCTCCACCAGCCAGCCCTAGTGGCAGCTCCACCAATGTGCCCGCTACACGTTTGGAGAGGCGAATGGAGGCAGCGCAGAGTATTCGTACTCGAGATAATGTCGCACACTCACCGGTCAACCATCACCAACTGCTGTTGGGCAATTGGAATATCCTCGCCCTCACAGGAAAAGAGCTAGAATTGGTTGAGGAAGCAAAGCGGTATCATCTCGATATTATCGGAGTTTCTTCAACCAAACGACGTGGCTCTGGAACTGTGGATCTGGATGGCGGATGGAAACTCTTCTATTCTGGTGCTGATCCTAGTATGTCTGCACAAGCGGGTGTGGGGATTCTCACAAGCCCCCGTTTGTCAGACTGTGTGTCAGATTGGATTCCTTTGGGATCACGGGTCTGTATGTTGAAGCTTAAGGTATTGGATCGGTCATTGTGCCTGTTGCAGGTATATGCCCCCAATGCCACGAGTGAATATCAGACTTTTGTGGATGAAGTAAATGATGCTCTTCTACGAGTATCAGCTACTGAATCTACAGTCCTTATGGGGGATTTTAACGCACATGTTGGAACAGACACAGATAGATGGAAGGGTGCGATCGGAAAACATGGAGTCACTGGACTGAATGAGAACGGAAGGTATTTATTGCAGCTCTGTTGTAGCAACGGACTCCGCATCATGAATACCTTTTTCCAGCACAGAGAGGTTCACAAGTATACATGGTATCGACCTAGTATGGATCAAAAATCTTTGATAGATTTTTGCATAGTTTCGTCAGATTTGTTTTCTGATGTGCTGGACGTTCGAGTGAAGCGAGGTGCTGAATTGTCAACTGATCACCATCTGGTAGTATGTTCCTTACGACTTTCGAAACCTTGGCCAAACAAGAGATCCAACCGGTCGTCTGTGACTTACCGGATCAAATGGGAGGCTTTGGAGGACAAAGAAGTAAGAAAACAGTTTGCATCCAGTATATCATCTAAGTTCAGACAACTTCCTGATGTATCCGAGGACATCGAGAAGGAATGGCTGCTGTTCAGATCAGCAATCATTTCATCAGCTGCTGAAAGTTGTGGGCGAAAACGGCTTAGAATGGCGGGCGATAGTGAGAAAAGAACGCCTTGGTGGAACCAAGAGGTTAAAGAAGCTATTCGAGCAAAGAAAGATGCGTTCAAGGCCTGGCTGCAGGACAGATCGTCATCTGATTTGCAATCCCGGTACACTGAGGCGCGAAAAGCGGCAACTTCGGCAGTAAAGAAATCCAAGGAGAAGTCATGGGAAGAGTTTGGTCGTCGGTTGGATTCCAACTATTTTTCGGCAAACAAAGTATTTTGGCAGACCATCCGCCGTTTACGTGGCAAAAGGTCGAGTATCACGTACTCCATCAAGGATTCTAACGGTAACATTCTAACGGATGAGAATGAAATCCTTTCACGATGAAGAGAATACTTTGAAGATCTTTTGAATCCTGTAAAGGCATCGACTCGTGACACACACGAAGTGACACATCTAGGGGAGGACGAAGTTTTCACTGCAGCAGAAGTGGCAACTGCAATTAAAGGGATAAAATCTGGAAAAGCTGCTGGTGAAGATAAAATCAGACCCGAGATGTTGAAAGCGCTGACTGGAGAAGGAATTCTCTGGTTAACGCGAGTGTGTCAAGTTGCGTGGAAGCTTGGCAAAACTCCCAAAGATTGGCAAACAGGTGTGATTATTCCGATATTCAAGAAAGGAGATCGCAAGCAATGTACAAACTACAGAGGGATATCTCTCCTTAGTTTGCCAGGGAAAGTATATGCCAAATGCCTTGAAAGGAAATGCCGAGAAATAGTGGAATCAAAACTGGAAGATGGTCAGTGCGGTTTTCGTCCGGGTCGCAGCACCACGGACCAAATCTTCACTCTGAAGCAAATCTTCGAGAAATCTTGGGAGTATGGCAAAGATCTCTTTGCATGCTTTGTCGATCTTGAAAAAGCATATGACCGAGTTCCTCGGGATAAACTTTGGAAGGTTTTGCAGGAGTATGGCGTTGATGGTCAATTGTTACGCGCTATTAAGTCATTCTACTGCAGACCGGAGGTTTGTGTTCGGGTAAATGGCAAGCAATCAAAGCCGTTCCATGTGGGCGTTGGACTCCGGCAAGGGTGCGTTTTGTCACCTCTCCTTTTCATTGTTTACATGAATTGGATCGACAAATGCAGCCAAGCTGATGAGTGTGCCACGATTGGAAATTGCAAAATTAGTCGTCTGCTATTCGCAGATGATTTGGTTCTGCTTTCTTCCACAGAATCTGGCCTCCAGCGCGCATTAAATAGCTTTGCAGATGCATGCAACACCGCCGGAATGAAAATAAGCACGGCCAAAACTGAGGTACTTCATCTTTCAAGAAACCCTGATCAGTGCGTATTACAAGTGAATGGAGCGACACTGAAGCAGGTAGAGAAGTTCAAGTATCTTGGGGTTGCATTTACGAGTGACGGAAGGCAAGACGAAGAACTGGATACCCGAATAGGCAAGGCTAGTGCAGTAATGCGAGCTTTGTACTACTCGGTTGTCATGAAACGAGAATTGTCGAAAAAGGCAAAACTCTCAATTTTCAAAGCAGTTTTTGTCCCCATTCTCACTTATGGTCATGAATCTTGGGTAATGACCGAAAGAATGCGATCACAAGTGCAAGCGTCCGAAATGAGGTTTTTACGAAGAATCGAAGGAGTTACACTGTTTAACAAGGTGCGTAGCTCTGAAATTCGAAAATCTCTTAACATCGAGCCGTTACTTCTCCGAATTGAAAGATCACAGCTTAGATGGTTTGGCCATGTAAGCAGAATGCCTCAGGAAAGACTCCCCAAACAAGCTTTACATGCCAAAGCAAATGGGAGAAGACCAGTCGGACGACCTAGAACTAGATGGACCGATTACATAGAGGATCTTGGATGGAATCGCTTGGGACTTCGCCCAAGCGAAAAGATGGAGGTGATGGAAGACCGTGAGGTGTGGCGGCTCAATCTTGAGCTACTGCCCCCGCAACCCTCACGGAAAAGCGGGCAATGAAGAAAGAAGAAGATGTTTGTACCAAATTTCGAGGCAATCGGTCACGTGACTTCGGGTTTATGACCCGAAAACCGCCCCGAAAGTTTGGCGTAAAAAGCGGTCTAAGTCAAAAACGGCTTAAGTACGGCAAAAAATATTTCTCATGGTTATATGTCTTAAGATATCCTTTCATCCCTACCAACCCACTTTCGGCCGCGATGAGGTTTTTTTCTTATTTTTTTCCTTTTTTTTTTCCTTTTTTTCCTTTTTTTTTTCCTTTTTTTTTCTGTTTTTTCTTCCTAAATCTTGTACGCTCGAGTTCTCCTAAACCACAAAACATAGAAATCTAATTTTTGTGTGAAGTTGTTGAGGTACATACGCAATTGTGTCTCCTGAAATTTTTTTGGGGCAACTCCCCCGGGAACCCCCCCAAAATGGGGCCCCAAAAAATCAATTTTTTGAACGGCTCAAGCTACGGTGCCAGTATTTTTTGATATCAGTAGATATTTGAGAGACAAATATTTTGACATAATTTGGGGGTACCACCCCCCCGGGGACCCCCCCAAATGGACACCCCAAAAACAAATTTTTTTAACCATATAACCTAGGGTGCCATTTTTTTTGATATCAGTAGATATTTAAGAGAAAAATATTTTGACATGATTTGGGGGTACCACCCCCCCGGAAACCCCCCCAAAATGGGGCCCCAAAAAATCAATTTTTTGAACGGCTTAAGCTAGGGTGCCAGTTTTTTTTGATATCAGTAGATATTTGAGAGACAAATATTTTGACATAATTTGGGGGTACCACCCCCCCGGGGACCCCCCCAAATGGACCCCCCCAAAAACAAATTTTTTTAACCATATAACCTAGGGTGCCATTTTTTTTGATATCAGTAGATATTTAAGAGAGAAATATTTAGACATGATTTGGGGGTACCACCCCCCCGGGAACCCCCCCAAAATGGGGCCCCAAAAAATCAAATTTTTGAACGGCTCAAGCTAGGGTGCCAGTTTTTTTTGATATCAGTAGATATTTGAGAGACAAATATTTTGACATAATTTGGGGGTACCACCCCCCCGGGGACCCCCCCAAATGGACACCCCAAAAACAAATTTTTTAACCATTTAACCTAGGGTGCCATTTTTTTTGATATCAGTAGATATTTAAGAGAGAAATATTTAGACATGGTTTGGGGGTACCACCCCCCCGGGAACCCCCCCAAAAAATCAAATTTTTGAACGGCTCAACCTAGGGTGCCAGTTTTTTCTGTTATCAGTAGATATTTGAGAGACAAATATTTTGACATAATTTGGGGGTACCACCCCTTCGGGGACCCCCCCAAATGGACCCCCCCAAAAATAAATTTTTTAACGATTTAACCTAGGGTGCCATTTTTCTTTGATATCAGTAGATATTTAAGAGACAAATATTTTGACATAATTTGGGGGTACCACCCCCCCGGGGACCCCCCCAAATGGACCCCCCAAAAGCAAGTTTTTTAACCATTTAACCTAGGGTGCCATTTTTCTTTGATATCAGTAGATATTTAAGAGAAAAATATTTTGACATGATTTGGAGGTACCACCCCCCCGGGGACCCCCCCAAAATGGGGCCCCAAAAAATCAAATTTTTGAACGGCTCAAGCTAGGGTGCCAGTTTTTTCTGTTATCAGTAGATATTTAAGAGACAAATATTTTAACATAATTTGGGGGTACCACCCCTTCAGGGACCCCCCAAAAATAAGTTTTTTTAACGATTTAACCTAGGGCGCCAGTTTTTTTTTGATATCAGTAGATATTTAAGAGATAAATATTTTGACATGTTTGGGGTACCACCCCCCCGGAGACCCCCCAAATGGACACCCCAAAAACAAATTTTTTAACCATTTAACCTAGGGTGCCATTTTTTTTGATATCAGTAGATATTTAAGAGAGAAATATTTAGACATGGTTTGGGGGTACCACCCCCCCGGGAACCCCCCCAAAAAATCAAATTTTTGAACGGCTCAACCTAGGGTGCCAGTTTTTTCTGTTATCAGTAGATATTTGAGAGACAAATATTTTGACATAATTTGGGGGTACCACCCCTTCGGGGACCCCCCCAAATGGACCCCCCCAAAAATAAATTTTTTAACGATTTAACCTAGGGTGCCATTTTTCTTTGATATCAGTAGATATTTAAGAGACAAATATTTTGACATAATTTGGGGGTACCACCCCCCCGGGGACCCCCCCAAATGGACCCCCCAAAAGCAAGTTTTTTAACCATTTAACCTAGGGTGCCATTTTTCTTTGATATCAGTAGATATTTAAGAGAAAAATATTTTGACATGATTTGGAGGTACCACCCCCCCGGGGACCCCCCCAAAATGGGGCCCCAAAAAATCAAATTTTTGAACGGCTCAAGCTAGGGTGCCAGTTTTTTCTGTTATCAGTAGATATTTAAGAGACAAATATTTTAACATAATTTGGGGGTACCACCCCTTCAGGGACCCCCCAAAAATAAGTTTTTTTAACGATTTAACCTAGGGCGCCAGTTTTTTTTTGATATCAGTAGATATTTAAGAGATAAATATTTTGACATGTTTGGGGTACCACCCCCCCGGAGACCCCCCAAATGGACCCCCAAAAATGAATTTTTTAATGGGTTAACCTAGGGTGCCAGTTTTTTTTTGATATCAGTAGACACTTAAGAGATAAAAATTTTGACATGGTTTGGAGGTACCACTCCCCCGGGGACCCCCCCAAAATGGACCCCCAAAAATAATTTTTTTTATTGGTTTAACTTAGGGTGCCAGTTTTTTTTTGATATCAATAGATATTTAGGAGACAAATATTTTGACATGGTTTGGGGTACCACTTTCCTTGGGACCCCTTCAAATGGATCCTTCAAAATCAATATTTTTGAATGGCTCAAGCTAGGACGTTAATTTTTTTTTTATACCAGCAGATGTTTAAGAGACAAATATTTTGACATAGTTCCAATGGCTTACGCTTGAATACGATGTTTTTTTGTTTTTTTATTATTATCAGTCGCTATGTTGTCGATAAAATAACGCATGTGCATTGTACAAGTTAATCAGGTTTAGTTACTCAGGTTTAATCACCTTCACAGGTTTAGACAACACAAACTATGGAAAAGGTTACTGGAAACTGGGAAGACAGTGTACAAGTTGTCGATAAAATATATATTTTGACAATGTTTGAAATTCCAAACCCTCTTGGGTATCCAAGAAGATATCTTTAATTGGAACGACCGACGCTCGCGTCGCGTGTTCCTTTGTTTTTACTCGGCCATTTTCAAACTAACGAGTGCGAGATTTCAAACTTTTGCTTATAACTCGAGAACCGTTTGGTCTAGCTACATGAAATTTTGACAACAGTTTGAGATTAATGAATTTTATGTTTGTACCAAATTTCGAGGCAATCGGTCACGTGACTTCGGTTTTATGACCCGAAAACCGCCCCGAAAGTTTGGCGTAAAAAGCGGTCTAAATCAAAAACGGCTTTAGTACGGCAAAAAATATTTCTCATGGTTATATGTCTTAAGATACCCTTTGATCCCTACCAACCCACTTTCGGCCGCGATGAGGTTTTTTTCGTATTTTTTTCCTTTTTTTTCCTTTTTTTTCTTTTTTTTTTCCTTTTTTTTCCTTTTTTTTCTTCCTAAATCTTGTACGCTCGAGTTCTCCTAAACCACAAAACATAGAAATCTAATTTTTGTGTGAAGTTGTTGAGATACATACGCAATTGTGTCTCCTGAAATTTTTTTGGGGCAACTCCCCAGGGACCCCCTCAAAATGGGGCCCCAAAAAATCAATTTTTTGAACGGCTCAAGCTACGGTGCCAGTATTTTTTGATATCAGTAGATATTTAACACACAAATACTTTGACATGGTTTGGAGGTACCACCCCCCCGGGGACCCCCCCAAATGGACCCCCCAAAATCAAGTTCTTTTTATTACCTTAACGTAGGGCGCCAGTTTTTTTGTTATCAGTACATATTTACGAGACAAATATTTTGACATACTATGGGGGTACCAATCCCCCGGGGACCACCCCAAAATCATTTTTTTAATGGCTCAACTTAGGGTGTCACTTTCTTTTTTATATCAGTAGATACTTAACAGACAAATATTTAGACATGGTTTGGGGGTAGCACCCCCCCGGGGACCCCCCCAAATGGCCCCCCAAACATCAATTTTTTTATTAGATTAATGTAGGGCGCCAGTTTTTTTGGATATCAGTCGATATTTAAGAGACAAATATTTTGACAAGGTTTGAGAGGGCCACCTTTGGAAAACTTTCGAAAATGATACCCCTAGAATCAATTTTTTGCATGTCGTAAGCTATAAAGCTAAATTTTTTCTGGTGTTGGTGGATATTTAAAGCGTAGATCAGAGATAACATGCAGTGCAGTGGTAGCGTAAACTTCGATGTGCTCGGATGCGGTGCGGTGCACCATTCGGACAAGGTTTGCAAACTCAGCGCAGCATGCAGATGCGTTTTTTGTTATCCGTGTCATCTTTAAAGCCTATGTCACTATGGTGCTCACCAGAGCTAGGCAAGTCCGCAAGTTAGTCTGCAAATCCGCAATTGCGGACTAACGAAAAAAGTTGCGGACTTGCGGACTTTGGCAGTTTAAATTGCGGACTTGCGGTTGCGGACTATTTTTAACTTTAGTCCGCAATTCCGCAAGTTTTAAACAAACAGGGCTGCAAACTCTATCGATTTTTATTCGAGTTCTTGAATTTAATTTTTTTGAGTTCAAATTCGGCAAAAATATCAAGCTTTTCGAGTTCAGGCTGACAAAAATGCTAAGTCTGCTTTTCGACTTCATCGCTTTTTTCTTGTAGACATGCTGTTTTTTCGAGTTCGGTAAAACAAACTGACTTTCTTTGGGTTTAAGATTGAATTCACAGCCCTGCTTCAAAGTATGGCTTCGTTGTTTTTTACAGTGAGTTTACAAAATTAGCCACAGGGATCATTTTTTGTACTGGTAGCGAGTGGTTATCTCGTGCCTACAGTATTTATGGAATCCGGGGACTAAAAATTTATTAGTACGAATATTAGTGATGTGAATGTTTTTTGCTTTCGTTTTTTTTTTTTCAAAAAAAAAGTTTTTTTTTCAAATATCTTGTTGTAAGTGGAAATGCAGATTGTGCTTTACTATTTCATGGCTTCTCATTGTCATCCAATTGTTCTTAATATTCCAATCCCTACTTTCATTGAAGTATTTTTCAGGGGTCAGGAGTGGGTTGTGCATTGTGCTTCCATGTAGTTTACGTACCTATAAGCAGTAGCGCAAACAGGAGGGTTGGGGGCTACACTCCCCTTAGCCAAGACACCGAAAAACTTTAACCAAAAATACAACTGTTTACATAATACATATGTCTTGAACTGGACCTAAAAGTAAAGGGAGCTGGGCAATTCTGAAGTTTGCCATCTCGAAAAAGCAGCTCAACAACAAGTTATGTTGTGCTACATTTACTACAATCAATGGTTATGTGATTTGGTAATTCTTCGTATTGTGTGGAATGTATCCACCATACGCTTGCTATGCTTCCCACAAGTCACAACTTTTGACTTATGTTTGCTAATCAACTCTGAGCAGATCACTTCGGGACATGGTTGATTGCAAAACTCTTCCACTCGGTTCATAAAAAGTCGCGGACTTGCGCTTGCGGACTTCAAGAATTTTGAAGTTGCGGACTTGCGGTTGCGGATTCAAGAATCCTGAAACGTCGTTGCGTACTTGCGGATTAAGCTTAAAAACATGCAATTGCCGACTTGCGGTTGCGGATTAAGCAATTTGAAATTCGGTTGCGGACTTGCGGACTGCGGACTTAAAAAAAAAACTTGCGGTGCCCAGCACTGGTGCTCAATATCCTGTAAATTCCAAAAACCATAAATTTGCCCTCCAACAATTGATTTTTCAATGACTTAACCTGATGGGTTATTTTTTAGGATCAAAAACGATAACGTTGATAATTTTTTGACTTGATTTGCAGTGGTGTAAAAAGTACTCAAAAATTGTAATCAAGTAAAAGTTTCGTTACTGACGAAAAAACTACTTGAAGTAAAGTACAAAGTACTGACCAAAAAAAGTACCGTACCTACGTAAAAGTAGAAAGTAGTCGATGTAAAACTACTCAAGTAAAAGTATTTCTACAAGTATTTAAGCAAAATAAACAAAATATCCAATCCACAAGTATGACAGACAATTGGTCGATACCTTCAAAGCACTGCCGCATAGCGCTTGGTCTTCTATCCCCTCATTCTCTTAAGAAGTCATAAATTATTAATTTTTGCCAGCTTTTTGTTATTATTAAGAACAATGTACTAAAAAATTAATTGGTAAAGATGCTTGTTTTGAACATTTTTATCACTGGTGATATTTGTCCTTTTTGGCCTTGCTAGCCTTACTGATGAGCTCTGAGATTGGGCGAAACAGCTGTCTAAGGCATGCTATAGAAAATTATTTTGCATTGAACCATTAGAATTATCTCTTGTAATATTGTGGTTACTTTATATTTTTGGGAAAAAAAAATGTGTCATGATCTGGTTAATTTGCGATTCTTTTGCATTTGTACGCTTATGTTCATACCTGTAGTCCTAGCTATACTGACGAGGAATAAAAGACGAATGTCGATTCCGAAACAGTATGTCTTAGGCTGTTAATCAAAGGTTTGATTGTGCCTATAAGCAGTGGTGGGCAAGTTACTTTCTAAAAGTAACTAGTTACAAGTTACAGTTACTTGGCAAAAAAAGTAACTAAGTTACAGTTACAGTTACAAATTTGAAAAAGTAACTAGTTACAGTTACAGTTACAAGTTACAGTTACTTTAGTGATTAAAAATTTGGACTAAAAACAGGCCTGACGGCTTTAACTTAAACTTTAACCAGCAACCACATGTATAGTCCAGTGAACACAGTGAAGAAAATATGGATAAAAGGTTATGGTTGATCAGACATGCGACTGTGCGTCCTGTGTTGGCTTTGTAATACAATTATTTTGAATGGAATTCATAAAAAATCTGTAATTTGGTTCAAAGCATGTTGTACAAAAAGTAACTGTAACTGTAACTTTTTTTAGGGCTCTAAACTGGTTACTAGTTACAAATATCGTTACATCTGAAAAAAAGTAACGAAGTTACAGTTACAGTTACTAAAAAAGTAACTAGTTACAGTAACTAGTTACAATTGTAACTAGTTACTGCCCACCACTGCCTATAAGACTCTGTATACTGTCTATAGTTTTATTGTTATATTCAAGACAAGTAATCAAAAAGAATAATAACAGCAAAATTTTGAGATTTGAAAATCATGGTGCGCAGAATTTACATAGAATCATTTAACAAAATCTTTGCTCAAATACTCATTGTCATTGTTAAATTATGCTAAAATTTAAAAACACTCAAGACGTGTCTTATCACAGTGTAATAATATACAGGGTGGGCCAAAAGTTCGTATCATAGCTATTTCAGTGTATTCCGCGTTGAACTTTTGTGGATTAATTAATCAAAATTATTGTGGATTTTTTGAATTGAATTTATTTCACAACATTTAAAGGCGGTGAATCATCCAGCCAATTCCGGTGGTTTACAATAGCTAAAATTGAACTATAATTTTTGATATTTTTTGTTTTAATTTTGGGGCTGCGGTTGCAAAGATATTCAACAAATACAAAAAGATGTCCTCCCGAAAAAAGTTTTTGGAAACTCTGAGTTTTGATCTTCCCGCCAAAACCACAGTTCTCTAAACTATTAGGCCTACTGTAATCTTATTAAATTATTAGGCCTAACTATCTCTAAACTATTCGGCCTAATAGTTTAGAGATAGTTAGGCCTAATTAGGTCTAAACTACAGTATTTAGAAATAAACTATCTCTAAGTCTAAACTACTAGGCCCACCACAGTTCTCTAAACCATTAGGCCTACTGTGCTTTTGGCGGGAAGATCAAAACTCAGAGTGTCCAAAAACTTTTTTGGGGGGGACATCTTTTTGTATTTGTTGAATATCTTTGCAACCGCAGCCCCAAAATTAAAACAAAAAATATCAAAAATTATAGTTCAATTTTAGCTATTGTAAACCACCGGAATTGGCTGGATGATTCACCGCCTTTAAAAGTAGGCAGAAGCCCATTTAGATAGTCAGTCATGGACAAAATTGATCGTCATATTGAAGACATTTTGTAATTACATTGCACAAGATATCAGAGTACCGTACACAGTGGTGCCGGTCTTTGTTGAGCATTGGGGGGGATAATTTGCAATTTTACCCCAATTTTATCCTATTTTCCACATTGGGGGGGATGAACCTTGACCACGATTTTGTTCAGGTGTGGAAATTTAGTGAATACAAAAAAAAAGCAAATGGAGCACTTTTTCTCCCCGAATTAAGGTGAAGACCAAAAAAAAAAAGGTCTTCTTGAGATATAGAACACTTTTTTCCCCGATTTTAGGTGAATACCAAAAAAAAAAATTTTCAGCAAGAATAG
Organism: Trididemnum nubilum; assembly: GCA_963965965.1. Classification (NCBI taxonomy): domain Eukaryota; kingdom Metazoa; phylum Chordata; class Ascidiacea; order Aplousobranchia; family Didemnidae; genus Trididemnum; species Trididemnum nubilum. The sequence continues at coordinate 35,649,016 of OZ014471.1, forward strand.
AAAACTTTTTTTCCCCAAATTTACACTCAGATGTACACCCATTCAAATTATCGGGGGGGAAGCAGATGTGGACCATTCTCAAACTATTGGGGGGGGGGTACAGCCAAATTATTGGGGGGAATATATCCCCCCATCCCCCCCGAGTTTCGGCACCCCTGACCGTACAACAACGTTATTGGCATAAATGATGGGTGATTTTTGACTCACTCTGTAGAATTTAGCAATAGAAACGTTCAGTTACCATAGGACGCATTTTTGGCAAAATTTATTTGTCTAATTGCTTCTTTTACGAGTTACTTTTAAAACTAAAAGAGTAAACATCTATGTCAGTATGCGGTGAAGAGCAGACACCAAACAACGAACGTGAAACTAAAACTGTCTTGAACATTGAACTGCTTTTTGCCAGACTGGATCTGATACGACCGCGCACACATGGAAAAGAGGCATTGCTGCAGTCGCTGTGATGGTCTGACAGAGTCTATTGTCTGACCTGTGACGCAAGAGTTGCCAGCCGAAAAAGGAGCAAAAGACAAATAACTTTACTAGATTGAACAATTGCTGGTGGAAAAGTCAACCATTCTGACGAATTTGTTGTTCAAATTTAAAATTATAGTACTTTCTACTTTTTTGAATCAAAATATTACTTAAGTAGCGTTACTTCGCTCTAAAAGTAATCAAGTAAAAGTAAAAGTAGCCACAAAAAAAACTACTCAAAAAGTACTTGTTACTGGAAAAAACTACTTGAGTAATCTACTCAAGTAAAAGTATTTCGTTACTTTACGCCACTGTTGATTTGTACTTTTATGAAGGTTCCAAAATTAAATATTTTGAATAATTGCTGATTTCACGATTGACAAAAAGTACTTTTGAGCGTCACAGCATTATAAACTACGCGTCGGTCGTTCACTGGGTTTGCTGGCAAACTCCCATCTAGTTTCCATTTCTTTTTATTCACTCGCTTCTAAAACACGTATGGACGCTGTTGAGTTGATTGTATTGTAAAGAAATATTTATTGCTATGGTGGTCTTTTTGTGTTTTGGAAGGTACATTTTACAATCTAATTTAATTTTAAGATAAAAATAAGTTCAAATGCTCTAACGAAGCTGCGATTGGAAAACCTTTGGAATTGTGAACAGCCATAATTAATAGACCTATGAGGCTACGACTTAATATTTGCCACAAAAAAGAGCTTCTTTCTTCGCTTTCTTCTGTAAAACTCGTGCTAATACGCAACAAGTGTTACCAGTGCAAACTAGTTTGTACCGGTACGATGAATCAATGTTGCAAGGTAGGCTATTAACGATAAAAGCCTTAACGGAAAGTAACAGAGCTTAACGGAAGTTAATTTAGTCCGTTAACATGAAAAAACTTTTTAACGGATTAACGAGTTAATGAAAAAGTTAGCTTCGTTATTAACGGATTAACGATTAACAGACTTGTGCCCACCTATGCCAAATAGGTCTCTTAAAATTTTTAAATCTCTCAAATACCGTGGTACCAAGTGCTCCAGCTGGACATATCAAATTTTAAGAGTTAGCTAGCCGTTAGTCTAATATAACTTTGGCAGTTGGGGATGCCATGTCGGACAATAAGGAGTTAGCCCTCAACTGAACTTTCAAAGCTATAAGATGAATTCACACAGTGAATTCTGAATTTGTATCACAGAAAAGTATCAGAGTCAAACTTATGGGATTACTCCTACATTTAACAGTTTAAGATGTGGAAGTACTAGCTTAAGATTAATGGCTGTGATACATTTGAGCTGGATGACTGAGTTTTTCTCCCAAACTGCCACTTGTGACGTTCAGAAAACCTACTTGCTCTGCAAAGGTTTTGAACAATTTTATTAAGAAAGCTTTCAAATGAATAATAATTAAGTAACAATAATAATGGATTGTACTATACAATATCCAATATGTTGACTGTTGGATTGTTTTGCTGTAAATGCAATTTTGTCTCCCAAAATTTTTTGGGGCCACTCCCCCACAAACCCCCAAAAATGGGGCTCTAAATTTTTTTTATTTTTAACGGCTAAAGCTAGGGCAAAAGTTTTTTTTATATCAGTAAATATTTGAGAGACAAATCTTATGACATAGTTTGAAGGTACCCACAGAAACTCTCCCAAACGGACCCCCCAAAATCAATTTTTCGAATGACTTAAGTTAGGGCGCTAGTTTTTTTTGATATCCTTAGATATATAAGAGACAAATATTTTCACATAGTTTGGGGGTACCCCCCCCCCTTCTGGAACCCCCAAATGGACCTGCCAAAAATCAATTTTTTGAACGGCTGCAGTTAGGGTGCTATTTTTTTGATATTAGTAGATATTTGAGAAACAAATGTTTAAACATACGGGTAGTTTGGGGGTATCACCCCCTCTGGGACCTCTCAAAATCAATGTTTTGAATGGCTTAAACTAGGGCCGTAGTTTTTTTATATCAGCGAGCGGGAGGTATGTGGTTCAAATCTTGGGCAGGTCAGATTGGACACAGTGTTGTCAATGTCTCGCCACTGCTGCAACATTTCTTCAACAGAAGCTGTGTTGTTTGGGCCTAATGACGTGGAAATGGCCCTACCTACTCGTTACACGCTTTGGCATAATGAAGTGAGTATAATAAAAGATTTGATTTGATGTTTCGACATAGTTTGGGGGTATTACCCCATGGAAACCCCTCCAAAAATGTATGTTTTGAATGGCTTAAGCTAGGGTGTTAGTTTTTTTTTGAAGCAGTAGTTATTTGAGAGACAAATGTTTTAAAATAGTTTGAGGATACTACCCTCTCTGGAGCCCCTCCCCCAAATGGACCCACCAAAAATCAATTTTTTTGGATTGCTTAGATTAGAGGGCTAGTTTTTTTTTTGATATCAGTAGATATTTTAGAGGCAAATAGTTTGGCATAGTTTGGGAGCACCACTACTCCCAGGGAATTCCCCATATGGATTTCCCAAAAATCAATTCTCATTATGGGTTAGTCGTTCAATGGACTTGCTTCTCATTGAGCTTCCATCTAGTTTATAATATTTTTTGACTTTTGGAAAAGCAATCTGGCAATGGCAGAAACTTTGCCCTACATTATATTTCATTTATAAATACAATATTTCTGCAGGCTCTTAAACATATTTGAATAAGAGTTTTTATTCCTTCCTTGTAAGTAACAAAATGTTAGAATTCATTATTGGTAGTGACTATTTCACCGAAAATTTTCAACTTAGAGAGAATTAAACGAGAATGAGAAATATTCATCCGCGCTTTTTTCATTTGCTTTTTTAGGGGTTAAGATTAGGGTTTAGGTTAGGGTTTGGGTTAGGGTTCGATTTGGGAATAGTTTTAGACTAAGCATTTGAGTTTGTGTTATATTTGAGTCAGAATTAATAAAAAACTAGATAAAAATTTCCGGTGAAATAAAGCCTTCCTTCATTATTTTGTTTTTGTCTTATATTTAGTGTTGATTGTTATAGTTTTGAACGTTTTCTAGTTTCATTAACTACCGTAATTTTTGAAGGAACTTGTAATTTAAATACAAATAGATCTAAGGTAAAGTGTTATATACAAACAATAGAAAACTTTCTGACTTCAGACTTCTATCTGTCTGGGGTCTACAAAGTACAATGACTAGCACGACCAATGGGATTGGAAAAGAAAGAAGATTGTCATCCAGATCAAATAGGTATGTAATCACCTGACCATTAAGCCGATTTTGATCAATGTTTTTATTGGGTACATTTTTGAATTTTCCATTGTTTGCTATTGGAAAATCGTCAATTTTTTGGTTACACACCTACTCACCAAAATCTAAGAGGGAATACTGTGGTGTAGAATACTGTAGTAGCAGTACTTGGTCTGTGAGCAAGATATTCTAATTGCATTTACGTATTTGTTAGTATAGTCTAGCCTTTCAGTTTGCGTTGGAGCAATGACAGAATGCCTAATTAATAGATTGTTTAGTCACAATCATCTAGGTCATACTTCTGATTTAGAGCATTAAAAATACATCATGATATTGTTGATGTTATATCTGATTGATTTTGTCACAAATAATAGAAATAGTGATTTTGAATGTCTTTATACAGTATTGCTGTAATAACTGATAATATTTATTTCTATATGCTGTTCCTTAATTTCAACAGCTATGCTGCTAAAATAGTTATGCCATTTGTTTAAGTCAGAAGTTGTAATTTGAGATGATTCTTTCCACTTCCAGTACATTCTTTGACCTTCTTTACTGCTTAACATTCAGACTTAAGTTGTTTTTCGTACATAAGTTATTTAACTCTGCTAATATTCTATTTACTAATTTAGATGTAATGTTTATTTTTATGACATTATAATTATATATGGCATATTATCGTTTGTGGGCTTGTAATATGATATTGCTCTATTTTGATGTGATGCGGAATTTATGTTTTTTCTGGAGTATTTTATAGCTATTTTGTATTGCTGTACATAAATGAGGTTTTCGATTCTCTTATTCAGGTTCCAATAATTTAGATGATCTAGGTTCTTGATATTAGCTTCATAGTCAGATATTGATTGTAAGTTACGATAGTTTAATTGAGATATAGTAGTGTATCTGTAATTACCTTAATGTGTAGTTGTGATATGCTGTGGGAATTGAAAATTGAAGAGAATAATTGTTTTTCTCTACGAGTTAATTGATTAATTTTAAATTTTTGTGCTGCTCTTTGCAATTTCAAGAAGCATACAAAAGTTTCAATTTCAGATTTGTCATTTAACAATCTTAGTCCTTCTTTGTTTTAGCCAGCATGGAGAATTGGAGATTAAAAGTTAAACACATGTCAAGTTCAATTTTGTGACATATTTTGTATGTTATAGGCTTTTTGCATTTTTTGAAAAAGGTAATATGTTTGAATGACATTTCACAATTTTTTTTAGCCAAACTGGCAGGTAATAACCATAAGTTATCAAAAACATGCCTTTGAACCTGAAAATGAAAAAAAGAACACCTACCAATTTACTTAAAACTTTATTTAACTTAAAATTTCTATTTGAAGTTTGTATCCAACATATCACCAGCAAAAGTGCTGGTATGTTTGGTTTTAAAAATTTCTGGTTTTCCATCTCACACTCCATGCCACTGATTTCGATTAAGGATTAGTAAGTCAACTTGTGCTAAAGAATTGCGTTTTTTATGTATGAAGCAATGCAAAACCCCCAAAACGATTTGCTTAATGGTTAGTTGGTTACAAAACTACTATATCGCATTTGCTTATCGTTTTTTTAACGAGATAATACAAAATTAAAAATTAATTTTTCTAAAAAATTTTGGTGAACACCAACCACCAATACCAAATTGAACCACAGTGCTACATTTAGTCATGTTTGAAATCATATAGCCAACAAAAAGACAGGAAATCACCTTTGCATTTCTGGTACAGATAAGGTGCTAACCTTGGTTTGATTATGTTAATTGAGCTACTTTGATCTTGCGTTTTCATACTTCAACTATTTAAATATTTTCTTTGTAATATTGTAAGCTACTTGACATAATATGCAAATTCTTCCTAATAAAAATTTTTTAGATTTGCAAAAAGCATTCAAAAAAGTTAAAAATTGGTCCACTACAGCTGACCACCACAAACTAACTGTGAACCAACTGACTGCCCAAATCCTAATGTTGGCAGTCAATTGGTTCATAGCCAGTTTGTGGTAGTCAGTAATTGACTTGGTTTGCTAAAATTATACCCCTTATGAAAAGTACAGGTTGGTTTGGATTCTAATTCAATCACTCGTATTTGGCCTGGCAAAGCAAAAGTTGGCACACCCCTAGTTTAAGGATTAAGGGGGTGTTTTATACACTTTCATCTGTCATTTGACGAGCGTCATTGTACAGTATCTGTGCAGTGAATACTGAATATGGCTTATCTAAAGCTGAATAGTTGCATTAATATACAAACAATAATTTTTCAGTGGTGAAGCTGAAGAAGGCGTTATTGCTGAAAGTCTTTTACCTGCCAATATTCCTCGACATACTCGCAGAAGAAACACAAGTGTATCCGAGGTTTGTTATAAGTATGATTTTAGTTATTCTCTACTTCTTTCTCAAGCTGTTTTGGCAAGGAGAAAAGGGTATAATACTTTTTGTTTGGTCTCACTCAGGTAGACTACTAAGAGGCATTCACATTACTGGTATAGTGAAGCTCTGCAAGCATGGTCTGGTGTAGAATCCCCTCAAGCATTATAGTTTATGTAGTGATTTTAAAAATTTTGGTCGTATCCATTAGAAATTGAAGTGAGGGATTTTTAGCCTGATGTTTTAGCTGCATTCAAAATTAGCTCGATTGAAAATGATTTCCGTTGAAATTTTCATTGCATGTTTGTTTCTTTATTACAGTCTATCAGTGTAATTCGAACTAACAAAAAAGCAATCTACACAGCTGGTCGACCGCCATGGTACAATGAGCAGGGAGAGCTTAAAGAAGCTTTTGTAATTGGTAAATGATTTGTTAATGTGCTACTATAGATTATGATAGCTTGGCATTTTTTGTGGAATATGTAAAAGAGGTGACAACAAAAACAACTGTTTGGCATGAAAAGGTTCATGCTGATGACAGGTCTTCATTTTTTTTAAATCGTCAAATTTTTGCAGCTCACTTAGACAAAGTAATGAAAAGCAGCCCTGATACTGGCATAAATTGCCTCTTTGAAAGAGGGTGTTTGCTTGACTGGATGACTGTGAGGTCTTTTGCAACTTCCATGTTGCCTATTTAAACTAATGCTAATTAATTTCTGCTTCGTGCTCTTACTAAGCAGTTAAATAGATTATTCTTGTCAACAGGTTGTTTAAAACAAAACTGTAAGCAAAATTAGAAAATCACAAAATGGAATGTTATATTTTTGTTTATAAATATTAAATATTTGGTCAAGTGATAGTGCATTCGTCTCTGGAGCGGGAGGTCTGAGGTTCAAATCTTATGCCAGTCAGATCAGACACAGAATTGCCAACGGCTCGCCATTGCTGCAACATTTCGTTAAAAGGAGTTGCGTTGCCCAAGCGCAATGACACAGAAATGAACCACACAAATTCATTACGAGCTTCGGCGCATTACTGCAAGTATTATGAAACTTTTGATTTGACATGTACTGCTGTATTAAGTTTTTCAATGATAGAAATCAACAGTAAGAGCTCTACAATTGCTCTTAGCGATGCTAACTGTTTTAATCATGGACAGACCAAATATTATAAACAATTTTCCATAAAACTTTCTACAACCTGTTTTTTCTTTGAATTTGTCGGAAGGTAATCTTCGTCATAATCACGTTATGTTAAAAACTAAGATTTTGTCCTTGACTTCTTTCATACTGCCAGCTTTCAAGGCTGTTGTGTGTTTTAGGTCTCGTATATATTTTTAGGTCTTACTGGTGGAAGTGCTTCAGGAAAAACAACTGTGGCAGAAAAGATTATTGAAGCGTTAGATTTTCCTTGGGTAGTCCTTCTGTCCATGGATTCTTTTTATAAGGTAGGTGTGCCTAAGAGCGATTGAGACACATTTAAATTGGTAGAAATTGTTTCACACAAAGTAGCCTTGCGATCAAGTTAATGATGATAAAAAAGCAAAAATATTTTGTTATGCTTGCCTCCAAAACTATTTGCCTAATTTGATCCATTCACAGTCCCACACTCTACAGTATATATAGTTTTCTTCATCGATAAGGGGGCCAGGGAAGGCACCAGGACTGCATTGGTTGGGTGCTCTAGATTGGGACAATGTGACCCTTTGAAACTTGGTTGCAACATCCACCTAAAATCTGCTTGTAGGTAGACCTGCTGGGCCCCTGGAAACGGATGAAAATTGATCATTCTGGAGCAAAATGATGACAGTTTTCATTGTTGCCCTTAACTTTGCTATTTGTGATGACTTAAAAAGATACTGCTCGAGATTGGTTTTACTGTATAGAAGAAATGAGAACTACTTGAGGTAATAAAGAGGTGCCCAAACCTTATTTCACTTTTCTCCTTATCTGTAAAAATTGATTTAATCCGTGTAACTCTGTACTGTACCCTTGGCAACCTGCGTTTCGAAATTTCATGATATCAGAAAAGGATGACATTGCAAAAATTTTTTGCAGAAATCGAACATTGCGTTCCTTATTCTGCAAGAAATTGCCAATTTGCAATTTTTTTTTCAGAATAAGACTCGCAATATTCGATAAGAATCGAACTTCGCGTTGCTTATTTTGCTAGATATCTTGCAAAATCATCCTCTTCTTATGTCACGAACGTTCGAAATGCAAGTTGCCAAGGGTACGGTGTCAAACGGATTAAATCTATTTTCACGGAAAGGAGGAAGAGTGAAACAACGAACAAGGTTTGGAGCACCTCTTAAGGTTCGGAGCACCTCTTTATTACTTGAACTAGTTCTCGTTTCTTTAATAAAACCGATCTCGAGCGGCATCTTTTCAATCTGATGCAGCATACCTCTTGTCTGTTGAACAAAGGATTGAGAATACGTAGTTTTATTAATGACTGTTTAGTTTTTATCAATCAAGTGCGGGTGGAGGCAAACGGAGAGTTGATGCAGTCAGTACATTGACATTTTAAATTCTTAATTTTTTTCTTTGGTGGTTTTGCGGATCATGAGTATTTGAACGCATAAATATTTAAACTTGTTTGTTTGTTTGCATGCATTTTGTCTTTTTTTTTTTTTTCTGTATTCACATTAAAAAAAGACATTACATGTATTTCCGTACGTAAAAATATGTGATCGATAAAAGCCTCCTGATTCTGTATTTGTAGATTTCGTTTTTCCAATTTTTTCTGTATTTTTTAAACATTAAATACCTTTTTTTTTTATTAGGTTTTAACTCGAGAACAACATGAAATAGCCGAACGAAATGAATATAATTTTGATCACGTTGATGCATTCGATTTTGAACTCTGTTGTGAAACATTGAAGAAGTTAAAACAAGGCAAAAGTGTGGAAATCCCAATGTATGATTTCACAACGCATTCACGAAGGAAGAAAACTGTAAGCTTTTTACGGATTTGACAGTAAGAGAATAATGTATCAAAATCAAACCAATTTTTCTATTATTTGTTGAAAATTTTCTTTTATAAAATTCAAAAGCACGATCGAGATTAACAGATTCTTAGCCTTGCCAATAATTTTTAATCATGTAACAAAATTCAAGAAAATGCATGCTTTCGAGTTACCTTCGATTAAATAATGAACTGAAAAAAAACAAACTGAATGGGCCGAATGAAGTTATTTGGGTTCATTTTTTTAATAATATTTCAGTTGATATCAATCCGCCGAGAAGTAGCGAGTTCGTCTCTGGAGCGGAAGATCTTAGGTTCAAATCTCGGGCCGGTCAAATTGCACACAGCGTTGCCACTTCTGCAACATTTCTTCGAAATGAGCCATGTTGCCCAGGCGCAATGATGAGGAGATATATCCTGCCAACTCCGCGTAATAGTGCGAGTACAATTGAAAGAGATAAATATCATAATAGATCAGCCACAGTAGTAAAACATTAAAACCTAAAATCTAGTAAAAGCCAACAGTCTGTTTCATCCGTAAATGCGATCATCAGGGGACTTAAGTATTCAAATAGAAATTAAAAATAGATGTGTGAACTAACTGAACTTTGTGACGAACTTAAATCGTAAAATAAAGTTCTTTACTTTTGGTTTTAGAAGCGTTTGTATGGAGCCAATGTTGTGCTATTTGAAGGAATAATGTCGTTCGTGAAGCCCGAATTACGTGAGGTATGTATGAATAACTGGATCGTCACAAATTTTTCATCAAATTAGGAAGGAGTGTTTTGGAAATTGCTTAGGATTACCCCAAATCAGTCAAGACTATAAAATTACTTGAAACATTTTCTTGTATTAAATTTAGTTTTTTAAAATCAACTTTGGCCTGTGGCCATCTCTCAGTCTGTGAAAACAAAGCACTGGTAAAAACTGAATAACACTCAGCAGCATAACTAACTATCTCGGCTGATTGGGAGTGTCATTATTAACGTTTTTACATGCCCCTTTTCTTGGTCCCGGCTCCAGCGTATTGCTGAGTAGTAGTAGTAGTAGTAGCATATTTTTGTTCAGAAAGAAACAACCAAAAAGCATCAACCGATAAAATTCCGGTAAAAAACGAGTAATGCCAAAAAAGTGCCAGATTACGAAAGAACTATGTCAATCAAAGAGGTTTAAACGTCAAGAATGTTCTTCTGACGTCATTGTTGTCGTTGTTGTGCATATTTTTCCTCCTGTCACCAAACAGCGTCAGATGCTAATGCTTGAACGTTTTGCACATACGATAACTACTTCATATAAACTTTTGATTTGCGCGGTTTTTACGGAATTAATTGATTTATGCTTTTTATATTCCAAATAAGAAATAAATTTTATTTGGTTATTTATATACCACCTAAGGTATGTGAGAATGTACCTTCGCGGCCATCTTGTCGCTGCTAAATTGTTACTGTTTTTTTTAAGTACATTGTGTGCTCTTTTTTTGTATTTGTGGAATACTTCTTTTTGAGCGACCAATAAACTCATTTTCTTAGGCTAAAGCGCGCGCCGGCGTCTTTGCGCTATGGCCACAGAACTTCAGATTTTGATTTGATGTCGCGACAAGCACTCTTAACTGACCTTTTCATCCCAGAATTGACCCCCAGATTTCCATAAGCAGCCTGCGTAGTAATTTACAAATTACACATACGCTGGTATAACTTTGTGTACGTTAACAGAATTATCTTCAGCTTTTAGATATGAAAATCTTCGTCGACACTGATTCAGACGAACGATTAGTCCGGAGATTAAGGCGAGATATCACTCAGAGAGGAAGAAATTTGCAGGTATAACATTCACCTTGCATACTACACCAACCTGCCGAACTACACCAACTCTTCTTTGGTTCTGTTTGTTTCTTGCCAGGCTAGATTACCACTGTGAAGACTGTGTGGTCCCAGTGAGGTGTAGTCAGTGGTGCTATCAGATTTTGCTAGAACCCGGTCTGTAACTGTTTCCTAAACTTGGTGCGTGGCTATCTGCAGCCAAAAGTGCTTGGTGTTCATGCAAGCAATTTTTATCAACCGGTTCTCTAAATTGATAACCGGTTCATGTGAACCGGTAAGAATCTGCTGAATAGCACAATTGCATATAGTCGTTAAATGTATTTCTGAAGGACACAACGTCGCATTGCCAGTTCGGCAATCGAACCACGCACCAGCAACTTTTCGATCACTTACCCGACACTCTACCTAATCAACCATCGTCGCCGAAGATACAAGATTCTGTCTAATTAAATTAAAGTTAACACTGATTCCAATTAGCCGAACTTTCAAAAATAACTTTTGTTTATTCGAGCCCACTTCTTTTCCATGTTTACAATTTTATTGAAAAGTTGGATCATCATGTTTGAAACCGGGTTTAAATGTGTTGTGAGTGTGTCATCGCATTGCGTAGATTGTACCAGTGCAACATCCAAACCCAAACTTCAATTTTGTGCATCGTAACTTGCTGAACTTCGTACTCTTTCTGCCATGAGAAATTATTGAAAACCGAATTTTTTTAAACATTTTTAAAGCTGATGTTGTAGTTTTGTGTAGTTTGGTATCTAATGGTGATATTTATCTACGTTTTTAACGCAGGGTGTTTTACATCAATATCACAAATTCGTAAAACCGGCGTTTGAACAGTTTATCGAACCAACTAGGCAGTTTGCTGACATCGTAGTACCAAGAGGTAATTGTTTTAATTTATGTAGTTGGTGAAATTGTAATTTGATTTATTTCATATATCATGTTTTATTATCGGTACCCAAAATGTACGATATTAAAATGTAAGATTCAAAGAAAAATCTCCCAAAACAACCAAGTTTTGAAGCAGTTTTTGGAATGTATGCACTGGCAGGCGATGGATGATTTCGATTACTCATAATTTTTAGTTTTTAATCTCAAAATGTTTTAAGTCTAATTTTTAGCCTCAAAACTTCTAGCTTTCGCCACTTAGGTAACTTTGATGTTTTATGATCAAAGTGAATTTCAGTCGAAACCATAAATCTACTAACTGTAATTATATAATAATTACTAAATTGTAATTGTATTTAATTCTTCTTCACCAATTTGACTGGCTAGAAGACAGTAACGGGACCTTCTGGTCTTCGAGTTAAGTTTCTACCTACCCACCTGTGTACCACATACACTACAGTAGAGGCTTCACATTGTCTCCTTTCATTGCTGAACGTCAAGCAGGAAAAACAGTAAATAGCAACTTTTTTTTGTTTTTTGATTTGACCCGATCGGGAATCGAACCCAAGTCTACCGTTTTAGTACCAGACGCTCGACCACTGATCGGCGTAGTACAGGGGTCGGCAAGTTTTTGAATTAGTGGGCCACATTCAGTCTTAACAAGGTTCCAGCGGCCGCCACCATTCCAGCGGACCAAAAGGGAAAGGTCTTCGCCAGAAATCCACGCCTTTTTTCGGACGAATCGGTGGCGAAGACCACAATAAAGGTTTTCGCCACGGGATGAGAATCATTTTGGCGGTTTATTGCTGCATATCTGTCATTGAAAAAAGAAAATAGGTAGCGGGCCGGGTAAAATACTTCGACGGGCCGTAGGTTGCCGACCCCTAGCGTAGTAGAAAACTTTCAATGCATAGTTTTATACCAGGTGGTTCCAACGAAGTAGCGATTGATTTAATTGCGCAGCACGTCCATGACCAATTAGAAACGGTAAGATTTATTCAGCACATTGTTTTCAAACATTTTTGCTAGTTTTTTAGTTGGCTGGTTTCAAATCGGTTTTTAAGGTTTAGAAGCACCAAAAGTGTATTATGTTTGGCTAGAACTGATTCTAATCTCACTCAGTTACTTAATTTCGACACCTAGCTTTCGGTTATAGACCAGAGTTTATAAAATCTTGGAATTTGGACACCTAAAGAAAAAAGGTTGCTGAAAAACAGGGTCGCGACCCTTTTCGGCGCCAATATTCTGTGCTTTTTACTAACACTAACCCAAAGCCCTAACCCTAACCCAAACCCTAAATAAGTGAACTGTCAAAGATCACCGAAGTGGCGCCGAAACGATCTGTGCAGAAAACGTACGGCAACGAAATAGGTGGCGCCGAAATGGTTGCGCCGTAATGGTCGCACCGAAAAGAGGTAATCCCTGAAAAACACTAGTTAGTGTGCTACTAGTTACTCCACAAGAATGCCTTTGAAAGTTGGCTTTAGCTTGATCCGCTAGTTTGGTAAGGTCACCAGAAAGTCACGTGAGGATGTGTTTGCTCTTTCTATTGGTTTTAAGTTGAACAAATTGATTTACAGTTTCTTATCATCCAGCCTGACTGCGCTCGGCGCACAATTGCAAGCGTTTTAGCGTATTGTTTGGGGTTTAGTCTAAACTACCCTAATTCGTACCCTAGTGAGACAGTACGGGGGGCGTAAGATAAGTTGCTGAAACAGACAAATGATGATTGGCACGCTTACCATTGCATCCAATACCATTACACGCTTACCAGGCCATATGGATGTTAGTAGAGATGTTGTGGTTGTGAAAATGGTGTTAGAAACCATTTTCATTTCCATTATTAAGATTTTTAGATTACATGTTACTTACATGTGTGCTAGAAATTATACAAAATATTTTCGCTGATAGTTAAGTTTTTCTTTGTAAACAGGTTTTCTGCATGTACGGACGAGTTTTTGTTGAAATTAGCTTGAAATGTGGCTTGCTTTCGTACTGGTTTTCTTCATCTGTTGTAGTCACTGGTACTCAGTGTTGTTAATCTTGTTCTTAAATTTTTAGTGTTAGTGTACACTGCTGCTGTTGTATGCCCTGGTTTTATTTTTTCCTTAAAATTTTCCGTCAAGTATCGGAAATTACACTTATTTTTTCGATCATTTTCGAATTTATAATATTTCGATCATTTTTCTCATTGCAAACATAAATTAAGCTCTTGAATGCAAAATTTTGCTAAAATTTTTTTCTGGTCATTTTGACCGAATTGATTTTTCAGCATTGTTTTTGTTGACCGAATTGTTTTTTTTTCAATATTATTGGTAATTCGCCGAAAATTTAGGTCATTGACCAACAAATGACCAAAAAAACTAACCCTGCCAACAAAAAAATAAAAATAAAACACTGAAACTTCAAAAACTTGTGCTCGAAAACTCGGAAAGTGATGGATATTTTCAAACATGGAGACTCATTTGTTACATGATTGTTACAAAATTTTGCTGAAATTTTTTTCTGGTCATTTTGACCGAATTGATTTTTCAGCATTGTTTTTGTTGACCGAATTGTTTTTTTTTCAATATTATTGGTAATTCGCCGAAAATTTAGGTCATTGACCAACAAATGACCAAAAAAACTAACCCTGCCAACAAAAAAATAAAAATAAAACACTGAAACTTCAAAAACTTGTGCTCGAAAACTCGGAAAGTGATGGATATTTTCAAACATGGAGACTCATTTGTTACATGATTCGTCAATTAAAAATGTTATGAAATATTTCGAGCCGACTTATCACGAAAGATGATTGCCAAAGTTGTTCAAAATTAGAAATCTTTCAGTGTCGTCAATTCCATCCAAACATTTGTCACCTTTTTTCAGTTTTTTAAATTTGGTTTGAAAAGGAGCCTTTTGCAATTAAAAACGCTTAACGTTTTCAATCAATTTAATTAATGTCCATACCTGTAAAAATCGTAATGGTTTGTAATAGTTAAATGTTGCTGAAGACGAACCAAATTGGTTCGAAACGTTTAAAATGTTATAGTCACGATCAATTTTGCATTGCTCTGCACCAAAATCGATTTAATTTTGCTAGAAAGGGTGGAATATGGGTAATTTTTTGGGAGAAAGGCTTAGAAAATAAACTTCAAGTGGAGACTATGTAGCTCCTAAGGCGGCTGGAGCATAACATTATTGCTCTGTGGTAGCTCAAGTGGTCAACATCATACTATGACGTCATGCTTCACGCTCTTTTGAACCCTTTTATTTAGGTTGAGAATTGATATTGAAAAAATTGAAATCTGACGATGAGAAAAAATCAAAATCACTTCTATACCTGCAGGATTGACGTCGAAGAGTGCGACGTGTTGGCAAGACTTATCTCTGCGTTATTGAGCACGGGCAACCCAGTTCTTTGTGAGGAAATGTCGCAGCGGCTGGCAAGCCGTTCGGTAACTTTGTGTCCGATTTGACCAGGCAGAGAATTCAACCCTAGATTTTCTCCAGTCCAGTGTCCAGGCTTACTTTACTCCTTGTCCAGGTTTTTGGTTTAGAGGGGAAACTCTTAACCCATTTTCTTCTTCACCTAGTTTCCAGAAACCCTGCTCACTGAACCAGAAACGGTTTGGGTTAAGTATATTACGAGAAAGGGTTAGGTAGAGATAATTTGGTTTTGAAGTAAATGTTTACACTCTTCCTCTTTTTTTTGTTGTTGCTGCTCTTTGATCGTATTGCGATGCTGAATGGTTTTCGATGCATGTCGCCACCCAGAGAAATTTAAACATAAGGTAACTAACATTTGCATGAGCTACGTGTTGGTCAAGAGAGGTGTCAAATTTGCATAATTTTTGTATAAATAAAGTGCTATGCATTCGCAATCATCTTAAATTGACGTTTTCAGGTTTACCCGTATGCTAAGTAGCCCGCCAAGGGATCTTGTTAATGCTAGATTCTTCAGGAACTGACCTAACTCCACTCCCAGATCAATATTGACATACTAGCTGTTGAATAGGCTGTGTTAAAACATTCAAAAATAAGCATGACAAAACTGTTGACTAATTTTTTGACTTCTATGTTTTGGTAATGGGTTACTGAGTTGGTTATCCAAACACACCGAAGACAACATCCAAATGCAATGGTCGCTTTATTGTTTCCTGGCCTAGCCAACTTTGTGAATAAAGATGTAATTACAAATTATGCAAAATTGGATTTCTACTTGACTACACTAGCTTGTTTTAATGTGGTAATACTTATCTGATGATATTTGCATGAGTTTGACCACGTTCAATTTTGTGTTCATTTTTTACCCTCACTTGAAACAGTATTGAGGTTTATTTTTGCTCTAATTTTTTCTTGTTTTTCATTACAACTCTCTTGGTGGACTGTTAATCTTTCCCAGCGACACTTCTCTATGCTGACGTAAGAACTCTATTTTCTTGTACAACTGTTTTTGACGTTTTGAAGCCGAGTTATAGTAAAAACAATGTTCATTGATTAAAATTTTATTATCAATACTTCATGTTTCTACTGAGTTAACTTTCATAATAGAGACCTAAATGTAATTTTATATTCCCCAAGCAGATTGTTTATTTTATTGAGTTGCATATTAAAGTATTGTATCTATACAGTTGCAATCTAGCTTCTCTGCGGTTGGCGTATTGGTTAAGCGTGGGCTCGTGTTCCATTTGCGTCGCGTGCTTTTTTTCTGAAGAAATTTATTATGGTTACGATTAAATTTGTTAAATAAGAAATTTGTTTATTGGAAGTTACACAGAAATTAGAAATTTGTTTATAGTTAAAGCTAGGGTAGCACTACCAGTCGTGAAGGTAGCAAAATAATGTGACAAGAAAAGGTACTAAACCTTAATATGCCACGCGGTTCGTCACATCTTAATCGTGACGAAAGTAGATACTGTATTGGTTTCAGAACCATTCCAGACTCGTTATTAAATTCTATTTTTTGTCTGCTCATGAAACTTCGCTGAAGCCAAAGTAGAACTGCATGTAGTTTTTATCTTGAAATATCCCCAAAAAGTTTTTGGACTGTTTCATTAAAGCAACTTTTTATTCAGATATTTTGTATGTTTACATTCCGGTATATCATTGATTTAGTTTAATACACGGTACAGTAAGAACTAAGTAGTTTTTTGTTGAAATCACTTTATTTTTGTAGGAGTCAGTTAGCTAACGCTCACATTGACCAACCTCTTCCATCTACTCTCCACATACTTGAAAGTACGCCGCAAGTTAGAGGAATCCAAACCATGCTGAGGTTTGCTACTTTCTAGTGTCTTGATGATTGTTCTTGGGTATGAGTTAGGCACATCGCGTTTGCTTACCACTTGGACATGCCTGTTTTGATCTGATTGCAGTTATTCCCGGATATTGTGGGCGAAATTGATTTTTTTGGTCATGTGATCATGAGCGAAAATTTTAATTAATAGGCCATAATGTTACATGGACAAAAACTAAGATTTTGTTAATTTTTGCGGAGAAGACCTAAAATTCTAGTTGAAATTGAAAATGATTTAAAAACATAAATGGAAATTATCTTGTCAAAGCCCGCAACAACCCGATCAGGATAGGTGTTGAGCTAATGCATCGATTAAAAAATGTCTGTTTCGCTACATTTTGCGCTGGTGTTTACGCTTGTGTTTACACGAATTTGTAGTGCATCGTAACTGAATGAATCCCGTTGTTTGTTCGATATAACTTAGTGAAGCAAGGTGAAATAAAGTTGTGAAAAACTAAATTAAATCTTTCTGATACTCGCTGAACTACGCCAAAGTGTGTAGTTAGCGGGGCCCATCTCATTGCGGCGCGTGGGGGCAACGCAGTTCCTTTGGAAGAAATGTCGCAGTGGTGGCAAGCGGTTGATAGCACTCTCCGATTTGAACTGCTGTAGAATTGAATCTCAAACCTCTCGTTCCAGAGGCAAACCGGTGACCATTCACCAACTGACCGATTAGTTCAAAAAATAATACTCTTCACTTCATTCCTTGCAAACCAGGTTTTAACGATTGGGTTTCTTGTAGAGATCAGGCCACTACTCGTGATGACTTCGTCTTTTACTCGAAGCGGCTAATGAGGCTGTTGTTTGAGTTCGCCCTTTCTTTTCTTCCACACAAAATCCACAAAGTCGAGACGCCACAAGATAATGTTTACGAGGGAAGAAAGTTCAGTGGTACTGGGGTAAGCTCGTTTACCGAAACTAGAATCAACTGCGTCAATAACGGCATTTGCCGAGTTGTGATATTTATTGTGGTTACATGTTGTTAAACGAGGACTAAAGGCAAAATCAATGGGGGTGTTTAAAGTTAGGCGAATCGTATTAGACGAGAGAGGCCTTGACTCCATCCTTTTTGACCCAGCCGTTCCAAAGATATTCTACTTCGAACACAACGTCGGGGCCTCTAATGTTATTAATTTTAATTGGCAACCCTGCTGTTGATAGCTCAGCGTTGTTAGCTGCATTGAGTCGTGTCGTTGCGCAGTAATCACTTTGCTACTGTCAGCACAATAGATACGAGGTGGTAAAAAGAGTAGACTGTTTGCTAGCCTAGCGATCTCAGTAAAAATTAATCTGTCCAATACATTGCGGTCTAAATTATAGCCTAGCCTAGCCTTGCAATGCGGTTTTCATTACTAAGCTACAAAATACAAATTCATAACTGATAAGTTTAATAAGACTACGAGTACTTGAATTGGCCTATTGTATTTGCTTACTGTATTTTGTAATCCTAGAATATACTTTACTCACTAAGTTTCATACAATGGCTTACTATATAGTTTATTACTGTACTAACCTTACTTTCATTGCTTCACGAGAAGACCTGGTGGCTGTGTTACTACAAGACCTGAAATATCGGTCACTTCGCAGTCTCCTGCTGAGATTATTTTGTGTGTCAGTTTTGATGTTATGATTTATTTTACTCGCCGAATAAATTCTGTCTTTTGCTTGTTCTTAAACGTTTGTTGCCTTGGCTACCGTGCAGTCTACTGTTTTTTCAGCTTGGATCTATTCTGCTGACAAGAGCAAACTGATTAGTGCGCAGCGAAACGATAAATGCAGCGGCCTAATACGGGCGTTGCTTTGGGTTAGAACTGGCAAGGAGTCGCTAACGACGCTAAACATATCAACGTCAGGGTTGCCAACAAAAATCATGTAAATTTGTTGCATTAGAGGCAGCGAAGTCGTGTTTAAAGTAGAATATCTCTGGAACGGCTGGTCAAAAAGGATGGAGTCAACGCCCATCTAGTCATATGCGATTGGCCTAACTTTAGATACCCCATTGATTTTGCCTTTAGTCAACATTTAACTGTTGCTTTACTATAAGAAGGCGGGTACTTGCTTGCTATAAAATAATTAAACCAGCGAGAATGTACACAATTGCACATCCACTTTTTGACTGAACTTTCCTAACTATGGCCTTGTTATGAAATCATTAATATATGTAATTATGTATGTACTATATTGTGCCGAAGTGAATAGCGAGTTTGCGGGGCCCATCGCGTCATTGCGCAATGCGCATGCAGGCAACGCAGCTCTTCGAAAAAATGTCGCAGCGGTGGCGAGCCGTTGGCAACACTGTGTCCGATTTGACCTGCTCAAGGTTGGAACTTCGTACCTCCCGCTCCAGAGACGAACGCGTTGCCACTCGACCAACTGGCCGGTCTTATTTTCAGCTTTGTGGAATGTCAATCTTACGAGCAGGGGAAACAATGGAGCCGGCTTTGTTTTCGGTTACAAAAGATATTCGTTTGGGGAAAATTCTAATCCAGACCAATTTGGAGACATCAGAACCAGAGGTAACCCGAACCGATTAATGGTGTGGTTTCACCAAAATGTAATTTTCTTGACGCATATTTTGATTCGTATAATTTTAAAGTTTGGTGGAGCAAGGACACTAACCCGCTGATTTCATGTTCGTTACTGCAAATGCTTGCAAGTTTGCGCACTAGTGAAGCAGTATGGATTTAAATAAAAAAATTACTGGATTTGTAAGGACAATAGGACCGGCACTGCATTAATAGCTGAACTAAATGGAATCGAGTCCCAACAGAAACGACTCTCAAGTGGCGAACAAAATGCAAAAATTACTTGTTTGGGGCCAATAATTGCATCACTTAACTTTTGAAATTATTCCATCACTTCATAGGCAGCCACTTTGATGATTAAATACTTGTGTCCTGTTACGACTCACTTGGTGGAGGAGGCCCGGGAGGGGTTCGGTATTGTTTTTTAGATGAACAAGATAAACTGTGGGCTATTACAGGTAATGAAAACAGCATTGTTGTTACTTCTACATTCTGAATTTTTTTTTGAAACGGAACAAAAAAAGTAGAAGTGACAAGATGGTAAAGTCAAACCAAACAAACAATTAAAACTAAAATACTCGATCATTTGAACAATGGCTAAACAGGACTTCATTTTAGCTTCATTACATCCGGGTTCCTAGGAAAATGTCTGATGATCACGTGATACTGATGGATGCAACAGTGGCAACAGGTGCTGCTGCTATGATGGCGATTCGAGTGTTGCTGGACCACGACGTTAAAGTAAGTTTTTTTTCTTCAGTTTAAGGTTTGCAACCTTTTTACAGCTATTCAGTTTAAAAAATGGGTATCTAAACAGTTGACAATTTTTCCAAAATTACGTCGTCCCGAAAACATTAAGAAATGTAGGTTTTTACCCTAATGTACAAAGGCATGTCTAATTATCTATTTGGGAGTGTTTAACTATTTAAAGATGCGTCAATTTGGATAGTTTTTTTTAGTGTTCCCGTTGCATTCTGCAAGTGAAGTAAACGAAAAATTTATCAACATTTACCAACTTTTTTTGCCGTTTGCATTGTAACTGTTGGTGATAAATTTCGATCTGGCAACACAACTTCCAAAAAATATCGTATTATTTCAAGGTTGACTTTAATAAAATTTAGTTTTGTTAACTGGTGGTGGTGGTACTACCCGACCCTTTCCGAGGGATTGGGGGCGCGGAGGAACTCCGCGGAGACCCAACAGTCGGGCCACACCCCAAGCTCTGGACCATAGAGAGTCAAGAATAGAGAGAGGGGAACCAAAGATAGGTTTACAAAGAGGTTCAGAGGCAGGACAGTCAAGGAGGAGATGATTGAGGTCCTGTAGAGGGTGTCCACAGGCACTATAAGCAGTATTCTCCTTCGGACTGATTCTGTGAAGATATGAAGATAAAAGAAGACTGTGATCATGGCAGCGAAGACGGGAAAGCTCACAGCGAATAGGGCGAGAAAGGAGCAGTTCCTCCGAAGAGACTTTGGGTACTGGGTAGTTCAGATAGGAGTGGGAGATGTGACGTCTCCAATTGTGGTACTGGAGATAACGGATTTTGGCAATGACTGGGGGGAGAGGGCATGGGATTGCGTCAGTGGGCAGGGAGGCACCAGCTTTGACATGTAAATCCGCATTTTCATTACCGTGGAGACCAGCGTGACCTGGAACCCATTGGAAGTTTGAGGTGGTGTTGTAAGAGAGGGAGAAGGCGAGGGACCAAACATTGCTGCAGAGGGACTCAGGCGGGAGATAAGAAGGGGCTGATGAAAGGATTGAGAGGGCCGATTGGGAGTCGGTTGGGAAAAGGAGGTTTGTTAACTAGCTGATATAGTCGATCCAAAATCAATGTACTGTCCGAGTCACCAATTTTAATGAATAACATTTCTTGTACAGATGAAAGAAACCCAAAATTGCATAAAACTACGGACAACTGTAACAAGAGCTTTTTTTATGTAGGAGGAAAATATTCTGCTTGTATCGCTGCTGATGGCTGAGACTGGAATTCATTCTGTGGCCTACGCTTTTCCTAAAGTTCAGATTGTTACAACTGCAGTGGATAAATACTTAAACGATCAGTATCATATTCTTCCGGGATTTGGTGAGTTGCATAACTGTTGCGCAAGTTTGCTCCAAAATTCTACTTGCAGCAAAGTTGAATTTCCTGACATTGAACATTACTAAATGCCTCTGACCGCTGGAATTTGTTTCAAACCCAGTTCTTAGTAGGGCTTCAGAAAGAACTCTGTTCAGGGCATACGAAGACTAATAATTAGGACTTTGTTCCGCCGGAAATCAGTTTAAGACCAAAAGCAAGGTCTTCGCCGGAATTTCAACTTGTTTTTGGCCTGAAATTAAGTAAATATCACTCCCCCTCCAGAAAAAGGTCTTCACTGAAATTTAAACTAGGTTTTGGCTTGAATGCAGGTGAAGGTTAAAATAAATATAAAATATCGCTACCTACCTTACCGAGAAGTTTTGAAGAACAAATAACGCGTGAATTCCCCTCTGGTAGGCCCAGGTTCTTAGTTCCGACGAGTCATGCCAAAAATAGTGCTAAATTACGACACGCGTAAATCAAAACTTGGTGTCCTCTTTACCTCAAGTGGAAGAGCATTTGACCGGTATTCCAAAGGCTGCAGGTTCGAATTTTGTGAAAGGGAAAGCCACCAAAACGGCAACTACTTTTGTTTTAAGTAGTTGCCGTTTTGGTGGCTTTCCCTTGGTTTGCGCGCTGGTAGCCGTCAGGCCAGAAAGCACTCAAACGATTAAACACGTGTATTATGTTTTCGATTGACATGGTCCTTTCGTGATTTCGCACTTTTTTTGCTTTAACACAGCAACAAGACGCAGGCACCTGAAGCACTAACCTAGTGTAAAAAGTGGACAACTAGCAACGCTCAATATGCCAGAGTGAACTCACTACCTATGTAATAAAAAGATGACATTACTCTGCCATTCGTCGAAAAGTAACTCTCCAAACCAAATCAACAGCTCGGAACCTGTCGTAGTGGAACATTAATGATGCGTTTTATTTTCAGGTAATTTCGGCGACCGTTACTTCGGTACCGAATGAAGTAGAGCAGTAGATTTATAGTGCACTGCCTTCCAATTTATGATCTTCTTTGAGTCGTCGACTCGTCGTTTTATGTGGAAAATGCAGCTGATGCCAAAATACTCTCAACATTTTTGCTGTTAACTAACCAAGCATTCAATTTGGTGCTCTGCACAAAGTACAGTTAATTATTTGTAGATTTTAAATGGCGCTTTTTAATTTCAAAACTTGCCTTTGATTTATATTGTAATTAATCTCATCATCTGAAGTGTACTGTACGTATTTGTCATGACGTAACAGCAATACTTGTTAATGTTTTATTTTAGTCGTTTGTGCTTGTAGATTTCAAAGTGGGATGGAAATGTGCAATCACTGGTAGGTTTGAATGTATGCTAGGGGTGACTTCTTTAATTGTTGCGGATTGGGATTGTTTTAGTGCATTTGGACATTGGCATAAAAGTTCTTAGGTACTGACGGATGTCGACCGGAACGGTTGGTTGGGCACATTTTGATCGTATGCCAACCGCGTATTTCCGATATGTATCCTTTCTCTTAGCTCACCGCTTACTATCACTCAGCTGGCATTGCTGCCCCAACCCGAACTCCACTGCAAGAAACCCGAACCTCATCCCCAACTTCAAATAAAACAGCGCGATCCGCGCGCTTTATTTAACGTAGAGTTAATGAGACAAAAAGCAATAGATTGTAAATATAAGAATACACGTTATTAAAATGCCTCCGGGCGCTGAACTAACTTTCAGACCTTGACGCAAATTTTAGTTACGGTACAAGATAAGTGTCAGTTTGCTGCTGATCAAACCTGTTTTCGCAGCTGTTTTGGTTCGGTCCTGCTGAAAGCAAAATTTGAGTTTGAACCGAGAAGCTTTGGGTAGTACTACAGTAGCGTTGCAACATAATCCGGCTAAGTCAGTCAGCATATTCCCAAAGTGTCTTAATTTTATCTTTCGCTATCTTTTACGTTTACAATACTGCCCAAAATGCTACTGCAACAAAGTTAACAAAACTATTTGATGACGCAAACTTGAGTGCGCCACGCCAAAGAGACGCCGGCTAGATTCCGTGTTAATTAATGTTTTTGCAGTTAAAGCAAAGGAATGAAATGTAACTGCAACCAACAATACAAGAGTACATTTCGTTAAAATGCTACCGGTGGTCAAGGTTGATATTTAGGACGAAAGTAGCCCCCCTGCAACATTTGCTTGGTGGTTTACTTACCTCGTCCGTGACTGCGTATCTTTGGGTCCGCGACGTCCTAACGCGACCGACCTGACGCGAGAAAATTCACTCCGGTATTCTTGAGGCCAGGGACATCGTGACGCCTTAACTCTTAACCCTCACACGCTCCCTAACCCTAATGTCAGGATGTCCATGGCGTCAGAATTCCCGGGTGAAAAGTCTTGCATCAGGTCGGTCGCGTCAGGATATCCTGCTTCGGTATCTTTGAAGTGTCAAATAATTAAATTTTAAGTTTAGTGTTATCGCTTTTAATGTTCCTTGTAATGACTGTATTTCGAAATCGTTTTTGGCAAAATATTACTGTATTTTAAGAAGCTTATTTGCATTATCGGTTGTGCTATTGCTGTGCAATGTGCATAGTTTAAGCAAAGTAAAGCTACCATTTAAGATTTGCTTAAACGTGAAAATTAATTTGGTAGAATTAAATCAGCATTAGTGGAATCCCATGTCAAACTTATTTGTTATTGTCGTACTGCTAGTATGCAGAAATGTTGCACCACGCAAAATTTTGAAAATGTTGGGTTCGCAAATTTTCTAGTGTCAGCAAATTTTTCAGCAATCAACATAAAGCTGAAGTGGACTGTGATGATAATGCTGGAGGTGTTACTGTTGCGGCTTTGGCCGAAATTCCCGAGCCCAATGGACGAGTTGAGAATTTGACTTTGGGTGTTGCAGCTGCGACCGCAAACTAGTCGTTTTAGAGCTTGTAGTTTCGATTCAAATATCTTTTTTTTGTTATTATGAGCGATTTCCAGTTCTGTCACCAGCCGAAACAAACGTTCTTATGTTCAAAATATTATCTTTGAGATCTGGGACCTTTTCCGTTTTTCAGGGGGGAAATTCAAATCTTCAGTTTCCCTTTTCAACGTGACGTATTTTTTAAGTTTTACCAAAATTATCCCAAACGATCATCAAATGTTTTAAGCTTGTTTGTAATATGGTGTGCAAAATACAGTATAAAAACGTGAAAAATTTATTTTCGAAATTAAAAACACAATCATTGCCTGTGCTTGCTGTTGTAACCTCTTTGTAATAAATTGCTCCAATGTGTGCGTAATGTTTGCTGTGGAATTGTCAACTACAGAGTTGAGCGGGATCTAGGCTTAGCAATGGGAATGTTACAACATTTGTACGTGGTACAGCACGTCTAAAATGTTAATTGGGCATTCAAATCCAAAAAATGCTCGATTTTCTATAAAAAATATTGACAGATCTAGAGACTAACCCCACCTTTCTACGACTTTCCGTTCCTGAGATATAACTTTAAAAAAATTAGCCAGAGTTGCCAATTAAAAACAAATTTTCAAAAAGTTACTGCATACTTCAGCAGCATGGCCAAGCGGAACTAAGCGCTGATCATTGCGTAAGCACTACTGCGACCCGAGTTCGATTACGGCTGCAGGCCGCCTGCTTCGACACATACGCGGGTGGCTGGAGACTCGAAGAGCGCGAGCTCACTTCCCAGTCACCCTCATCTCTCCGTTCTCATTCAGTTCGTTGAGTAGTAAATCCTCAGTTGATTTATTTCTAATTCTGAAGTGTTTTGCTGCAGAGTTGTAATCAAGACAAAGCGAAGAGTGGGAATTGCAAGGTAGCTAGCTGCTTTTCAAGTAAATGTACGCCAGCTTTCCAAAACTTTAATCTTTTGTTACAATATTTAGGACATGAACGCGGCGTTAATAAATAGAACCCTTGTGTTACGTAGGTCGTGATTCATATTTTTTAAACTTTGCCGGATACGAGCGAATTAGTCATCGATGTGAAAACTTTAACTTTGGGGACTACGATGTTTTCTTAGAATTATGTGATTTCCTCAGTCAAATTCCTTTTTCTCATATTCTGTATTTTTACCAAATTTCGGGGACAAACTAGTTAGTTGAGATTTTGAGCGTTTAGAAGAGGACAAAATATTTTCAATAATTGCTCTGCCCTGCATTGCTTCGCATGCTCTGGTAGCTTGTTTTGAGTGTGTTTGGGACTTGCGGGTTCGATCTTCGGGTGTATGGGAATGTAATTTACATGTTTTTTCTGGTTCGTACGCTTTATGTCTTCGCTTTATGTCTTTGCTCTTTGGAGCTGTTGTGCGTTCCATTGGCAATATAACGTGATTTCTTCTTTGACTCGATTGTGTTTGCGTCTCAGAGCTACAACTTACGCGCGAACCATTTTTCCATTGGCTTAAAACATTCGAACTCGCAACTTCTAGTTAGCCGCCACAGGTACAATCACTGAAACGAGCGCCCCCTTTCACTGCCAAGGTCACAACTCGCTGCCTTGTTCTTGAATCTCGACATGATCTGCTATTGCTGTAGTGTCTCTATATTTTTATAAGGTGTATGTTGCTTGTATAAGGACTTTGCAAGTCTGAAATAAACACTGAATAATAATATTGAGAAAATGGCCGCACTAAAGCTAGAGGAAACTTGTTAATTTTGAACTGTAATATCGTGAAAACGCAGAGACGTAAAAAGTTCAAATTTGGTAAGAATGTATATTAGGCTTATCCCAACATTTTGTCAACACCGAAAAACTTGACTTGAGTGTCCTTTTAAGCAAAACAGGCGTTGCGTTTTTTTTAAAAATATTGTATCTACGTTCAAACCAACAAAATTAATAAAAAATCTTTAAATATTAAGAAGCTACAAAAATTAATCACCTACAGTCCTATTTTTCTAAGGTGGTGACGATCCCGACAACTCGAACATTTGTGCAAAATTAAAAAGCAGCTCAAGGCTGGGAAAAAACAATTAGTCGAAAGAAAGCTCACGTAGCTAACACGACTGGTGAGCAGTGGCGTAACTAGAGGTTTGAGCTAGATGGCAAGCTTCACTGAAAATTTGCTTTATTTTTCTCAATTTTTGGCGACGAAAGAGAAAGGCATTCATTTGAAATTTGATGCTTTTTTCCGTCGAATTTAGGTGAAGACCAAAAACAATTTTACACGTAACTGTTAGGTTCCATACACGGACCCAACTTTTTAACAGCGAGTTAGGGAACCGACGTTGGAAATCAACACAAATTTTGATAACTGATCAATCACTCAACAAAATTTCAAAATCTGAACAAACCTCCAGCGACTGAAACTTTGTTGCACAAATACATTTTTAACTTTTATCCATGAGTCTTGGGTTTACAAAATCACCAACCATACGGGAAATTTCAATGAAAACAACATTCAAAGAATCACAATCCCTAATTGCTGAAAACTGTATTGCGAGCAGAAACAAAATAACGTCAGCGTATTGTATTCTCTAAATCACCTGGGGTAATAAACGCAAAATATTAGTAGCTATCAAGCAGCTCTTAACCTTTGAAGCTAACGTTTCATTTCTAAGAAGTATTTTGTTAGAATTGGTTTGCGCAAGTGTCCACTGTCCGCTGCAGAGCACTGAGCAGGGTACTACTAGAAGGGAACAAGTAACCCCTAGTTCCCTTGAAATTGTTTCACAATACGCTAACAGATAATTTTTTTGTAACAGCCACACATTTTGGTATGATTTAGCGAAGTACAAACTTGACAAATCAGCCAATCAGAATCGGGGGGACATCACTTAACTCGGAGGTCGGCAACCTTTTGAACTAGTGGGCCACATCCAGTGCTAACAAGGTTCCAGCAGGCCGCCACCATTCCAGCGGACGAAAAAAGGTCTTTGCCAGAAATTCATGCCTTCTTTCGGCCAAATTGATGGCAAAGACCAAATAAAGGTTTTCACCAACAATTCAAGCCTTTTTTTGGCCGAATTGATGGCGAAGACCTAAAACATAGTTTTCGCCAGATGAGGACGATTTCGGCAGTTTATTGGTGCACATTTATCATTGAAAAAGAAAAAAGGTCGCAGGCCGGATAATAAGTCGCGGGTCGGGTAAAATGCCTCAACGGGCCGGATCCGGCCGGCTGGCTGTAAGTTGCCGACCCTTGACTTAACTATACGCCAACATCATAACCCAAATTTAAGTTCAATCAATGTTGAGGAATTTTTTAAAAGTTGAATAAAAGAGCGACAGGTCATAAACACACAAGAAAACACAGCGGAATAGCGACGTCATTTTTAAACAACAATTTAAAACAACTAAGCATTGAAAAGATACAGGGGCAAGGATTGATTGTCGACATTCAGTTGCGCTTCTGTTTTGGAAATATGTAAGGTTTCTTTGATGCGTAATTTAGTTACGTGATTACTTCTGTCCAAAATTTTGGGTGAGTCAAAATTAATTACGTGGTTGGGATTATTGAGCAAATGTTTGCAAACTTCAGAATCTTCACACGTGCGATGTTCATTGAGGCGAGTAATTAGGTTCCGTTTGGTTTGGCCAATATAATTTTGACCACAACTACAAGTTAATTGATACACAACACCTGACAAATGTAATAACGATTGACGATCTTTATACGGAAATAGTTTGCCAATGGCAAAGTTACGAAGAGACATTATCAATTTGATATGATACGGGCATAAAAATTCACGAATTTCTTTTTCAATTTGCATAGAAATACGATCAATAAACTGCAATTTAAAAAAGACACAATGCTTCGTAGATTGTTGTTGGTTAGGGTGGAGTTTGGCATCTGGTTTTTGATTTCTGTTTATGGCTTTGCGAATAACATTCCGAACAGTTTTGGTAGGATACCCATTTTGTTGCAACATAGAAAACCTACACACAATGGGCTGTATAATAAGTGGAGTAGTTTGGCTCCCACTAAATACAAAATAAATTTGATTAGATCATTAGTCAATAGAGCTATTAAAGTTTGCAGTAATCGACAATTATTGTTTCTTGAGTGCGAGAAAATTACCAAAATGTTGCAACAAAATGGGTATCCTACCAAAACTGTTCGGAATGTTATTCGCAAAGCCATAAACAGAAATCAAAAACCAGATGCCAAACTCCACCCTAACCAACAACAATCTACGAAGCATTGTGTCTTTTTCAAATTGCAGTTTATTGATCGTATTTCTATGCAAATTGAAAAAGAAATTCGTGAATTTTTATGCCCGTATCATATCAAATTGATAATGTCTCTTCGTAACTTGACCATTGGCAAACTATTTCCGTATAAAGATCGTCAATCGTTATTACATTTGTCAGGTGTTGTGTATCAATTAACTTGTAGTTGTGGTCAAAATTATATTGGCCAAACCAAACGGAACCTAATTACTCGCCTCAATGAACATCGCACGTGTGAAGATTCTGAAGTTTGCAAACATTTGCTCAATAATCCCAACCACGTAATTAATTTTGACTCACCCAAAATTTTGGACAGAAGTAATCACGTAACTAAATTACGCATCAAAGAAACCTTACATATTTCCAAAACAGAAGCGCAACTGAATGTCGACAATCAATCCTTGCCCCTGTATCTTTTCAATGCTTAGTTGTTTTAAATTGTTGTTTAAAAATGACGTCGCTATTCCGCTGTGTTTTCTTGTGTGTTTAAACCTATGACCTGTCGCTCTTTTTTCAAAAAGTTGTTTTATAAATACTGGCTTCTATTCAATTTCCTTGTAGAGCGCTACTGTCTTAAACGAGCATTCAGATCGAAAAACATTTTGTTCCGTTTTCTCTCAAAAAAATTTGACAAAGCCAAAAACTAACTTCACAAAATTTAAACTTTCTACGACCTTCCAATTCCAAGATACGACTATTTAGATTTCCCCTAAGAAAAGCTTTTTCCGCTGAGAAATTATGCCAGGTTTGACAACCACAAACAAAATTTCAAAAAGTTACTACATGTTTGTGACTATAAGAAAGTGTTTTTGGCAGTGTTGTTGTCGAAACAAAGTAAAGTGCCGGGATTGGAAATTAGCTGCTTTTTGAGTAAATTCAGGCCAACGTTCCAAAAGTTAATCTTCTGCCACAGTACTAGCAAAATGGCAACACTGAAGAAAGAGGAAAATTCCTAACTTTGTATTGCAATATCTTGAAAATGGCAAGACTTGAAATGATCAAATTTGGTGAGAATGCATTTTAGGCTTTTTCCAACATTTAGGTTATCAGTGAAAACTTGACTTGGATGCCTTTTTAAGCTGTTGTTTCAAAAGTGCATTTATTTGTTGCGGCAAGAACAAACAAAAAAAGCAAATAAATAATAGATGCTATCACACACAAATCAGCCTACGTATACATCATTTCTGCCATGGTGGACATTTTCTTAGGAAGAACAAAATAATTTTCCATATAAGCAGCTATTTCATTAACTGCTGCATTTGTCTCAGTGAGATGCATTTCATGTGCACAGCTAGATGTGGTTGGTGTAAAGGGTGAAGCAACTTTAATGTGCTTGTTTCTTCTGTCAACTTTTTCTGGCAAAATTTGGCAGCAATTTTTGTCTCTTCTTCGTCGTGCATAGACCTTTTTATTCAGTTTTGAAGACCTGTGTTCTTCAGCTGAAATGAGGGAGCGACTAGTAATTGTTCCCAAATTGCCTTGTTTGAGCGAGCAAAAAGAAGGCAAATGGGCAACTGAAGTTAGGTTCAATAGACTTAACTCCTTCCTACAGTCTGTTGAATTGCTTTGATTAGGTGTTGTAATAGGTGATTGGGAAAGAATAGAATTTGAATTAAGAACCTTACGATGTATCTTTGTAGGTGTTGTAGGAGAGCTTTCCAAAGATAGATTGTCAAGCTGGGAGAGCAAGGATGAAGCATTTGCAGATGAAGACAAATGCTTCGATTTGTAAAGAAATCTTGCTTGCTTTAATACTTTCTTGTTGACTATTTTTCGTCGAACTTCATTCTTATGGGCTTCTTTAGATTGATGAAGAGTCATTGAAGCAACAGCCCTGAGGCAACTTTTAGCATTTTTTTGTTCAGTAATGGAGTTCTCAAAGGCATTAGTACTACAGGAACATGACACAGTCTCCTCATCAACAGAGCTTAACATTATACAAGTAAATTTGCTAGAACTATAAGTTGTCTAAAACAAGATAAGTTTGACACTCTGAGCTGGGACTAACACTATAGCAGTGTTTCCATCAATCTAATTCTTGTCAGCAAATCAGCAGCTTGTTACATTAACTTTAAATAATCTTTGGCAATATGATTTACATAGCTTACGAAAAGTCAAAAAAATAATAAAAATATGACATTTAATAATGGATTAGTATCAACACAAAATTGAGGACAAAAAACATACATGCATTTTTACAGCTTTTGGCACATTTGTCTTGAAAAATTTCTACACTTGCCACCTAGTCAAAAAAAGCTAGAAAAATACTGCACAAGGGGCAAATGTCATCTACAAACTATCTAAAAATTATTGCCAGTGATCTCATCACAAAATTCGGTTAGGACCAATTTAATCAATGCAACAGTAAGATGACAGTCGCCACATAATCCAATTCTGCCTTTCTCTAAGCAAAATGCCGTCTGTCATGTATAATTTGTATATTTACTTATTTATCTTCGATTTTTCATTCTCCAATCACGATAGACTGACAGTGAGCCTATTCTTTAAACAAACCTGCATCTGCTTAAAAGTTGGCTACTACGCAAGTTTTCCTGGAGATGTTTGACTTCGTTTCATTTCAATTTAATGCTTGGTTGAAGCCACCAAACAGCGATAATCAATCACTGCAAAGCATCTTTATAAAAGATGGAACAGCATGACTAGAATAAGAGTTGAATCCAGATCATGCTCTCAGAGCCATTGCAAAAACAAAACCTTTAACCTTTTCAGCCTACAGAGTTTAAGTTAGGGTTTAGGACTTGTATGACAGTTTAGTAAGGTGAAGGTAACCAATAAAACCTAGAAGTAGGATATGTGGTTAACAAACCAAAAACTATGTGGGGGGCATACCACTACGATTGAGGGTTTTGGGTCTAGCCACTTTCCAAACATGCTGACATTGAATTGTTTCACAAAATTTTTTCTTAGTATTTAACACATTGACAACAATATCAATTTCAGTTTTATGCAGTGCCTAGAGCAATGGCATGGTTTCTATTCCAACATGAAATCGCTGCTGCACCAGTCGTTTCTTTTTGCACTTCAGTTTCTCTCTCTCAAGCTGGCATCGCTGCCCGAAACCTAACTCTAATGCAAGGTTCTAAAGGAAAGGAAAAAAATATCGCAACGCGATTGTACCTAATCACGATACTTGCCAAGCGCTATCAGCGAAAATCGAACCGGAACGCTACCCTTCACAAGCGAGCGTGCTTACCACTACACTGCCGTGGCTTTGCATTAGACGTGTCAAAGTGCCGTATTTAACTCGAATCGATGAAAAAAAAGCAGTCTACCAGGCCGCCAGTGCAGCAGCGATTTGATGTCGAAAACTGGGCCAATGTCAGAAACTGGGCCGTCGGAAACTGACACTACCTGTTTTAACCACATGTTAATGCGAGTTCCCTCCTAGTTTTTACCTTCAGAGTATGTACCGCTAAAGGTACGAAAATAAGCTAAAGTCTTTGAGAAAATGCCGTACTAACTTAATTGGGCATTGTGAAAACGCCAGTTCACCACCAAAACACAACTTATTGCAGTTTCTTAAATGTCATTTGTAGCCAGATTGGGATGTGCTGAACCGGATTTTTGCGCCAACTTAGCACTTATTTGGATCATTCCATGTCAACTGATCCAGAAATTTTGAAAAATGCCACCCTCCCTCTTTGATTTTGATATAAATTTGTAGGTTTGTAAAACTTTTGATCCTGATTCCAAAAAACTAAATTTTTTTTAATCGGACAACTGTAGCACAAGATATGGTTGTTTAAAAATTGAAATTTTGTGATTGCTCAAGCAGAAAAAAATTGTCAAAACATAGGCATACAATTTGAATTACCCATATCTTGGTCAAAAGCAAGTGGTTGGGGGTGTTCTTTTCAAGATTGGTTCTCCATATCCTGATGAACATATTCACAGGTTGTTTGACCTTTGCTACATTTGGAGTTGACCTTTGACCTCTTGTGTAATATTGTAGATTTTAAAAATCACTCACGCGTGACATAATTTTGATTGCTAATATCTCATTGTTGACAGGGAGCATCATCAAATGTAAGGTATCATACGAAAGGTCTTGACAAGGGCTTTCCAACAAAACAATAAAATTTATGGGTTATTGCTTCTTAACATGACATAAAGTTGCTCAAAAATTAAATCATACATAATTCAATGCCGTCATGAAAACAGTAAAATTAGGCTTTGTAATGAGCTGTTTTTAATAAAAAAAAATGCTCTAAGTCAACTAGCCTGATGCAAAACTTTTTTTTCAATTTGCTATAGTTTCATTATAACTATATACACTAGTCATACTATTACTAGTGTAAACTTTTACAATTATATTCAAAAATGCTTTAAACTTTAGATTGCTGCAATGAATACATGTAGGGTTGGTACTGTTCTAGACGCTAGCTGTTTTAAGAATCTTTTAAATCTCAAAAAGACAAAATTATTTCAATTGAAAATTTATAGACTGAAGAACAATAAATTTTATGAGTTCGCGTTGAAGCAGAGGACAAAAGTAATTTTAGTAGCGAAACTTCATTGACAACAATTTGCGCTTTTCATAAAAATAATTTTCTTGACAATTACTCTCATTTTCACAAAACTTGTAGCAACTTATTTCAAATCCACAAGAAGCCTGTTTAAAACTTAACTTTTCATATCATTTCCTACAATTGCTACCAACAAGCCAAAAGTTGTGACATAAATCTGAATATTGTTCCTGGTAGGAAACTATGTTGCAACTGCAGAAAAAAATTGGAAGCCAAATTTTTAGATATTGCTACTAGTTCAACTCATTTTGATGCATCATCAAGTGGAAGTGAGGTGGAAAAAATTCATTCTGAAATTGAAGTGAACAACATCTTTATCATCATTAAATGAAAGTATTCAAACTTTGGGCGAGTCACCTATAAAGCTGCACTCTGTTAAATTTGATAAAAGAGCAGGTTATGGAAAAAGAAAGTTGAAAAAAATTAATGACAGTGTGAAGGCAAAGTTGTGTAAAGTATCGTATTTATTCGAGTATAAGTTGCATTTTTTTTGTACCAAAATATCACCCAAAAAGTCAGGTGCGACTTATACACAAATACATGAAGTGCATTATATGCTGTACAAAATTTTTTGAGGTGTTTCCTTGCTATGCATTTCTACGCTGTCTCCTTTCGTATGATCATATCACTTATTGCCTTCTATGCGAGTAGCGTTGCACTTTTAACGCTGCCACCTTTTTTCACGATCTAACACGTTTAGTTATCACTTATCCACACAAGTCACGATGAGTTGCATCACTTGCCATCCTCATGGACGCTGATGAGGATGTTCCAGAGGTAAACAGGGCTATTTGAAGACAGTGGCAGCAGTGATGACTTCGCTGGTGTTTAATTTTTTGTTATGAGATTGCAATGAATGAATAACGTTAAAAAAATTTTGTCCTGTTTTTCATGTCAAAAATGGGGGTGCGACTTATACACGCATGCGACTTATACTCGAATAAATACGGTACTTCAGGTTGATGAACTACCAGAGCAGGAAATACAAAATGAAGAGACAAAAAACGAAATCCAGAATGCTTTTGAAAACATGATACCCAAATTAAAGAAAAAATTCAAAATCCAACTACAACAAGGGCTGAAAAAATTCAAGTTCTGACTACGGCTCCAGAAAATTGGTCATGAAAAAAAGTTTCAAATGTTTTTGAAGTGAAAGATTGGTACGACATGCTAAACAGCATGAAATACAAAATGGAATTTTTTCTCTTCCACCACCTCGAAAGGGAAAAACATTCTCAACAGAAACAGTTGAAACAGTGACAAGGTTTTACAAAAACAATGAAAACAGCAGAATAATGCCGTGAATCAAAAATCGGGTTAGTGTAAGAAAACATGTCTATAAACAAAAAAGTTTGCTTTAGTGCAATCTAAAAGAATTGCATACTCTTTTTAAAGAGCAAAACCCTTTGATGAAAATTGGATTTTCTAAATTTTGTTAATTACAACCTGAATGGTCTGTCAGTGCAGGCTCATCAGGAACTCATTCAGTGTGTGTCTGTACAATCCACCAAAACGTTGTTCTTTTGATTCATGCAGCTCACTTAGAGGAATCATTCAAAAATTTACTGAGTTTGGCAGTTTGCAGCATGGAAAATCATGACTGTATGATTCAGCGTTGCAACAAGTGCCCAGGATTTGAACCTGTTTTGAAATTCTTGGAATCAAAAATTGAAGATCTTGATGAAATTATTAACTCTAAACAATGGGTGTCAGTGGATCAAACTGATCTTATTACACAAAGCTTGCCAGTGTTGGAGTCTATCCAATTATTAATTAATAAACTTGAAGATTTGGCCTCTCATTATTACATTTCTCATGCCCAATCTACATACTTGAAAAATAGGAAACAAGAGATAAACCAACAGACAGCTCTCATACTAATGGATTTTGCAGAAAATTATGCTTTTCATGTCCAAGATGAAGCCCGGGATTATCACTGGACACATCAAAACTGCACAGTTCATCCCGTGGTTTGTTATTATAAATCTGCTGATAACAATAATCTTCCTCAACTAAATCTGTGCTTTCTGTCAGAAGAGCTACAGCATGACTCAGTTATGGTGTATTTAATTCAAAGTAAAACTATAGAAGTGCTAATTCCAAACTTAAAAACGAGTATTTTAACGATGGATGCGCTGCTCAATACAAGAACAGAAAGCAGTTTTATAATTTATGCAAGCACAAAACTGATTTTGGCATTGATGCTTCTAGGTCTTTTTTTGCCACCAGCCATGGCAAATCACCATGTGATGGGGTTGGTGGCACTGTGAAACGAGCTACTGCAGTGGAAAGTCTAAGACATCTGTTAATGATAATCAAATTTTGACTGTTAATGATATGATCTTGGTTTGTATGTCAAATCTTGAAAAAATAAAATTTGTGAACTTGCTTGAAGAAGAATTGAATCAAGTGAAAGTAAATTTCGAACCTCGATTTGAACTTGCAGTTACAATCAAAGGCACTCGAGCATTTCACCATTTCCGACCTTTATCATTGACTGAAATGGGGGTGAAGCACATCAGTCACGATGATCAATATGCTTTGGAAGCTGATCTAACTCGATCACAAAACCAAAAAATTTTATGGCAAGTTCCAATCATCAACAAATTTGTTTGTGTTGCATATGATTTTAACTGGTATGTTGGAATTGTTGCAGAAGTAGATATGCCTAATAATGATGCAATGGTGGAATTCATGCACCCAAAAAGTCTGTCAGATTATTTATACTGGCCTCAGAAGAAAGACTCTTGTTGGATACCGTTTCAACATATTTTGTGTACCATAGATGTTCCTTGTATGATGAACAATCAAGGACAATATCAAGTGGAACGACAATCTAAAATGAGGATTGATCAAGTTTGGAAAAAGTTTATACAAAAATGACAATCATTAGTAATGCTTATTAACAATTTGATTTGGGGTAAAATAGGTAGAATATCGACTGAATTGAAAAAAAGTATAAAAATTTAGGTAATTTTTTGCATCATTTATGACTTAACTAAAACGCTATGCTGATGTTATTAAGTGTCTTTCTGGTTAATTAAATGATCAATCTGCACCTCTATATCTTTAGCAAGCACCATCGTCAAAGAAAATTACTCATTCATTGAAAATTTACAGCAAGCATTTGGTCATTTATATTTGACACGTACAGTATTTGCTGTCGACAGAAGATAAAAGAGCTGCAACTTTTAGTAAACTACGTTTTAGTTTACTGGTTTCCTTCATTATGCCTGTACTTGATGCTGTGATAACTAATCGCCCACGAGAGGATAAAATTTTTCTGTTGAATCGCAGTAAGCCCTTTACGATATTTTCATATTTATATTTTGAATAGGCTAATCAATAAACACAAATGACCTAAGTGTTAAGTAAGTTCAATACCTATGAAACCATCACTAACTACTTCTTTGCTAGTGCCCTGATGCAAAATTTTTCTCAAACTATGAGTTTTTCTAGGTTTTGATATTTTAACAATTTTACGACATGTTAAGAAGCAATAACACATAAATTTCATTGTTTTGTTGGAAAGCCCTTGTCAAGACCTTTTATATGATACCTTACATTTGATGATGCTCCCTGTCAACAATGAGATATTAGCAATCAAAATTATGTCACGCGTGAGTGATTTTTAAAATTTACAATACAGTCGAATCCGGTTAATTGCATACCGGATTATTGCATAATCCGCTTTATCGCATAAAGATCGTAAATCCCAAACCATAGCCAACCATTTGTTAAGAAAATAGTTTGGTTAATCGCATAGCGGTTTATTGCATAATCCGCTTAATTGAATGGAAATAAAGGGTTTATTCAATAGCTGTGTAAAACATTTCAAAATATATGCGACAGAAATGGACAGTTTCACAGTCTTAACGGAAATAAACCATAGCAAAGCGCAAAACAAGCTCGCCGATTGCCAACATTGCAATATGAAAGCCGTCGCCGATTAGAGATCAAAACAAGGCAATGTGCGATGTGATTGATGTTCTTTGAAGACAATTACCGATAAGGAACAATAACACGTGGCTGCCATTTTGCAATCACTAATTTTCGCACTTCGCACTGTTTTTGTTTCATTTAACTTTTATCAGCTAGTTAGCTACACAGAACAAATTTTACGTATCAAAAATGCTATAATTTGGCGACGGCTACAAGTTGAAGGGGCCGATATGGACACATTTCTTCGTTTAGAAAGACAAATGCAAGATAGCATGCAGAATAAAATTGAAGCACGTTTTAGCAAAAATTGATAAATCGCATTTCGCCGTTTTGAGAAAATCACGTTTAAAGTTTTAAACTTCCATTCGGCTAGATTGTCAAGTGCAACATAATAAGCTATTTAGTGCCAAAAAACAATTGAAAATAAACATAAGTTTTTGCTCAAATAAAACATTTTTAGTAAATAACTTGAAAAATACGAAAAACTCATTTTTTGAAAAATGTCACTTATCAACTTCTGCCAAAACATGCTTCAATTAAACAACTATCGCGGAATATTTTGCTTGAAATTAATAAACAAATTTGTAATCCTTCATTGGCTTGTTTTTGTTTACTATTTGAGTAAGAATTAGACGATTGCGTTCGTTTTTGAGTAAGAATAAGATGATCGCATCCGTATGCGCTTGTAGGTATGACGTGTGACATTTTTGTGCGTAACGAGCGTCGCGCATCATGTGAACTTCGCACTTTCGCTTAAACGCATAATTCGGTTAATCGCATAAAAAGGCTTGACAAATTGACTATGCAATTAACCGGATTCGACTGTATTACACTAGAAGTCAAAGGTCAACTCCAAATGTTACAAAGGTCAAACGACCTGTGAATATGTTCATCAGGACATGGAGAACCAATCTTGAAAAGAACTCCCCCAACCACTTGCTTTTGACCAAGATATGGATAATTCAAATTGTATGCCTATATTTTGACAATTTTTTTCTGCTTGAGCAATCACAAAATTTCAATTTTTAAACAACTACATCTTTTGCTACAGTTGTCCGATTTAAAAAAAAATTAGTTTTTCGGAATCAGGATCAAAAGTTTTACAAACCTACAAATTTATAACAAAATCAAAAAAGGTGGGTTCCATGGCCTGGATCAGTTGACATGGAGTGACCCATTTGTCAATTGTACCGCAACAATCAAAGCGCTCAGATTTGGCAGATATAAATTGCTTCCAGAATTTCCACTCTGTGACTAAATCTTTAAAGAGATCTTCACCACTGCTTCCTTTCAGGTTTGGGTGATACAGTATGCCCCCAAAAAATCAGCGATTTTCCTATAGCAAATAATGGATAATACAACAATGAGTCGACGTGATCAATAAAAATGCTAATTCAGACTTTGGTGATAAAAAACGGTTTAATGGTTACAACAAAGATCTTCTCTCCAAGGGACTGTGAATAACCGAGAGTTTTCCACCTTCCACATTCTATTTGATGTTGTTAGGAACTTTTGCGCTGTGCCAAGCTATCTTTGCATTTTCAGCGCCAAATTTCAGTATTCTATGCTCAGGATTCCTTGATTCTATGCAGTATCCAAACTTTCCAATAGAGATTTATAGCAATTTACAATAGCTTAGTTTGGATTGCTACATGGAGGAATTTAGTAGTTTTAAATTGTTAAATCGTTAAGGCACCTAATTGCTAAATATGGTTTTAGATCCTTTTCAGTCTCGAAATACTACCATTATTTTTACAATAAAATGATACTTTAAAAGGTCAAAAACTTTTTTTGCACTTGTAAAAAATTTGTGCAAAAGTGCTGAAAAACTTATTGTGTTTTTTGTGCTGAGAGGGAAAACTGATGCTAATTGCTAAAGTGTCTCAACCATCTCGTTATAGTTTTGCATAGTTTGCATTTTTTCACAGCTACTGCATAGCCTATATAGTACAGCATGTGACTGTCGCGATCGTTGATACTTGGCTAGAGTACAACCTTTAATCTCTAGAATCGTCCACATCAACTAAAACTAGAGAACGACTGAGATGTTAATTGAAATCGAAAATGGCAGTTGATATTTCCTTTAGCTTCTTGAATCTCAGCAAGCTGCACTCCAATCTTAAATTGAAACTTCTATTTAAGATTGAAACACAAAACCACTCTCACTGAGCAAAATCGCTCCACTAAACCTTCTTGCGATCTACCAATTCAGATCATAAAAGACCTAACTGCGACTGCCCAACTCAGGTCGCCACTACACACTATCTCGATCGACCAATTCAGATCGCCCACTATATGGCTACACAAGCCAACCACAGATACACAAACTCGACTTAACTGCCTACAAAACTAATATCTAAAATCACCCACTCTTAGAATATTGAATGAAAAACGACCCGCTTATTTATACTACAGCAAAAGCTATCAAATATCCCAGAAAAATCCTTGATAAGTCACAATAGAAAAAGTGTACAAGCTTACGATAACATAATTATGACGTCACTAACTTCAAGTCTAAATATAGTGATTAAGAATGGTAAACAAGCCAGTGTTCCCACTAAGCCGATTTTTTTCAGCGAATCGACGATATGTTGGAGCAAGGGCAAATATTTTTGGCAATACAGTAAATATAGCTTTAGAAAACTTGACAAATTTGTGGAAATATGACATTTGGTAAAGGCCTACTTTAATACTGAATTGGTATGAAATTTAAAGCACATAAATGTCTTTTAAGGGCTTTGGGCACAATTAAAGAAAATTTGGGCACTCGCCGATTAGCCATAAAGTTAGAGGGAACACAGAAACAAGCAAACAATCGATAACTGCAGAAGATAGTAGAATATACTGGAAAGAAATTATTTCGAACATTCCAAAACAGAAAGGCGGTAAAACTAAAGAAGCAGTCATGAACACGTTAAAACACAGCAAATAATTATATCTCATGCATTCAAAATTATTATACGTGACAGTGACGTAACGCGAAAAAAGCAAATCTCTTTAAAAAATTGAATTTAAAGCATAGCAAAATAATCAACTAGTTTTCTGTGATTGAAAAAAAAAGTATAATTATTTCTTCAGCAAATAATATGGCAAAAAAGGACCTTGACTTATAAAACTGAAAGGTTTTTTCG
Source organism: Trididemnum nubilum (assembly GCA_963965965.1). Classification (NCBI taxonomy): domain Eukaryota; kingdom Metazoa; phylum Chordata; class Ascidiacea; order Aplousobranchia; family Didemnidae; genus Trididemnum; species Trididemnum nubilum. Next base: position 35,689,400 of record OZ014471.1, read on the forward strand.
AATCCCCATACCTTGCCTATTGCAACTATTCCAACTTAGAAAACTGAAAGGTTTTTGCGATGCCCCATATCTTGCCTATAGCAACTATTCCAAGGATTTACATACCTATATTTTTATATGTGCATAACTGAGTGATAATATTAATAGTAAACTACTACAACTGCATGTGAAGAGTCCAAAAACCCTGAAATGATTGAATTAAAAGTTAGCTGTAAGACGTATAAACACTGGACAGTATATATCTGTAGCTATACCATGGACAAAAAAGAAAACAAACGACATATCTTATTATACATTGTAGGCTTACTGTGTTATACAATATACAGAATACATCCCTTATAATACTCAACCTGTCAACAAGTTAATTCAATTACCAGTAATTAACATAGGATTTTGAAATCGCCCTGCGGAAGCCATCTGCTGCTTATGATTTTCATGATAACTGTGATGTCCTTTTGTTGAAAAAAAAAAGTCAATTCTGAATTAAACTACAACAAATCCGAATCAATTTTTTCACATGCTTCAGCTACATACTTAGATATGGTTGCCAGTGATTTCGTCACAAAGTGATTTCGTCACAGTGATTTTGTCACAAATGATTACGTTTGAACACAGAAAAGACAGAATAGGCCTATCTGCTAACCGTTTTGTACTACCATTGTATTAAAATTAAAGCATTGACTGAGAATAGCAGTCATTGAACTATTCTACTATCCCCAGAGCTGTCTTGCCCTAACCTTCACTTTGTGGCGAAATCACTGAGACGAAATAACTGTGTGATGAGATCACTGGTAACCCTTAGATATCAAGGGGTTAACAAATTGATTTTTATTACTACAGTATTATCTAATATTAGACTACGCTACTGTATGTATTTTGTCATTTGTTGCATACCGTAGTCTACCGGTACCTTGTTAATTATCTTAGCCTTTAACTTACTCACACTTCAATATCGGAGATTGCGTGGGGATTGCATTCAGGTGTATGAATACCTTAAGGGTCATTATGATGTTGATTACCAAATTTACTAGCAGTCATTACTGAACCTCAGACCTAAGCATTGTACTAAAGGGCATGACTGTAAACAAAAATTATCTCGATTACTAGAAGAAAAAAAAATTTTGCTGTGCGGGTCATCTTGGAATGCTCTTCCTCAAAAAGTTACCATATGTCTGCGCCTTCACTAAATGCATTGAAAAATGCATTGGACAAGTTTTGGGAAAATTTGACAACTAAAATTTAAATTTGATCTCGAAGCAGAGAGCACAATTTGTGTAGACTTATTTCAAGTAGGCCTAGAAAAATTATTTTTATTTTTTTTGTTTGATAAGAGTCATTACTGCATTGAAACTTTTTATCTTTAGTGAACTGTACGGTACTGGCATCATATACAGTATAGGCCTACATTGAATTTCCTCAACCTTTCCTTCATAAGAAAATTGATTGTTGTTATGTACTTAGCATACTGTTATAGGCCTTCGGTATTTGCATATTTTCCATCTTGCTCTGCATAAGTTTTTGTTACCTATGGTGTATCAAGTTGTATAGATTGCATTGTTTTTCAACTACCGGACTGTATTCTTTTTGTCTTTGACATACGATACCAGATACTGTAGATGTAAAAGGGATTCCGCTTATGTTATTAAGCATCCTTTTAAAGCAATAAGCAGCAACTTTGTTGGATTTAACATTTTTATTAAAAGCAAAACATATCGAACATTTTCGGCTTAAAACAATCAAGCCCTCCTCAGGATATTATAAACAATATTGGGAATACATAAACATCTGTAAAGGAAATAGAAGCATTACTTACGGCAACATAAATTACGTATACCTGACTAATAACGTACATTATTATATGAGGAAATACTTAAAACTTGATTTTCTCTGTAATTCAATTCACCTTGACAATCACATTAATATTGCAGTTATTCTAACTGACAGACTGAATTGGTTTATTTCACGCTGAAAACTTTATGCTGTTGCTTGTTTGACTGTAATTTTAATATGATTGGTTTGCTCCAAAAGTGGAAAGGCATTTTTATTTTGTTAGATAATAATTTTAAGTATTTCCTCACATAATGTAAATTATTAGTCAGGTATAGGTAATTTATGTTGCCATAATGCTTCTATTTCCTTTACAGATGTTTATGTATTACCATGGTTTATAACATCCTGAGGAGGGCTTAATTGTTTTAAGCCGAAAACGTTCGAAATGTTTTGCTCTAAATAAAAATGTTAAATCCAACAAAGTTGCTGCTTATTGCTTTGATATGGTTCTGCAAATCAACCTCTTTGCTTAAATTATAAGCATCCTTTTATTAATTATTATCATACTTTAGCAGTTTAGCTGGACGGATACCGTAATCAATTTTTATGATTTACCCAAAAAAATATTACAGTTTGTACACTCCAATTGTTACCGTAATCATTTACGGTAATGCAAATATATGTTTAGCTTACTACAAGCAGACAAGTACCGGTAAATATCGGTAGCCTACTAGTACTATGGTAGATAAGGTCTGCGCAATTCTGTGTAGCTGGTAGTGTTCGACTGTTCGTTACCAAAAGTGTTTTGTTAATATCGGCTATTGAATAACACTTATACTTGCTTTCGGCGGTTGATGTGCCCGCGACTCCTTACAGTCGTGCTTTGAACTTGTCTACACACTTTACTGACTACTAGCCACCAACTCCAACCTTACAATAAGTCAAAACTGCTTGATCATTCTGAATTCTTTGCGCGAATAAAACGCGAAAGCAATCGCGTATACCTAGTGGTTTCTTTTCAGACTTAGAAAGGTTATGCATGAGTGCATTTAAAATATTTAAATTTGCTGTTTTGTGTTATTCACATAATTTAACGACGTTCTTTGAAGCTATAAATTTCAACATAGGTGGGCAAGTTGATGCAAAACGTTAGCTTCGTTAACCACTCGTCCATTTACAAACTTCACACCTCCGTAAACCCTTAATCCGTTATTTTCAGCTTTGATTAACGGAAGTTAACAAACAGAGGTGGAGTCGAGGACGCAAGGCTCGAGGCCAAGGCCAAGGCCAAGGACACAAAAAAAATCCGAGGCCAAGGCCAAGGACAGCCTTTCCGAGGACAGACACTCTCGAGGCCAAGGACAGGAATGCTCGAGGCCAAGGCCAAGAACCAAGGACACAAAGCCAAGTGCTCTCCAAAAAAAAAAAAAAAAGGTCTTCACAAAAATTTTTCAAGCGATCTTCACTAAAAAACGTTTTCCAAAAAATTTTTCAACCGCTCCACAAAATTTTAACATTCCAAAAAATACTGCTGTCCTCGAGCCGAGGACAGGCCAATTTTCGAGGACTTCAGGCCTCGAGGCCAAGGCCAAGGACTTGACCTTCGAGGCCAAGGCCAAGGACTTCAAAATGTGTCCTCGAGGATGTCCTCGAGGCCAAGGACGTCCTCGAGGACTCCACCTCTGTTAATAAAGTTCGTTAATCCGTTAACATTTTGCGTGTAATTTACATTTCTTTTTATTCACTCGCTTCTAGAACACGTATTGACGCTGTTGAGCTGATTGTATGAAAATATTTATTGCTATGGTGGTCTTTTTGTGCTTTGGAAGTTACATTTTACAGTCCAACCTAATTTCAAAATAAAATAATTTCGGATGCACTAACGAAGCTGCGATCCGAAAATCTTTGGAAATTGTGAATAGCGATAATTAATAGGCTGCAGCTTAATATTTTGCATAAAAAAAAAAGAGCTCCTTTCTTCGCTATCTTCTATAAAACTCGTGCTAATACGCAACAAGTGTTACAGTGCAAACTGGTTTGTACCGGTACGATGAATGAATGGTGCAAGATATTAACGATAAAAACCTTAACGGAAGTTAACAGAACTTAACTGAAGTTAATTTAGTCCGTTAACATGAAAAAGTTTTTTAATGGATTAACGAGTTAGTGAAAAAGTTAGCTTCGTTATTAACGGATTAACGATTAACGGACTTGTGCCCACCTATGTAGTTCAGATGTTGCTTTTTGTGTCATCATAGAGCTACAGAAGTTCCAACAGTTTTCACAGAGATTAAACAAGGTAAAAATGATAAAAAAATAGCAACAAAAAGCAAAGACCATAGGTGGGCAAGTTAATGCAAAACGTTAGCTTCGTTAACCACTAGTCCGTTAACAAACTTCACCCCTCCGTTAACGTTAATCTGTTATTTTCAGCTTTAACTAACGGAAGTTAATAAAGTCCGTTAATCCGTTAACATTTTGCGTGTAATTTACATTTCTTTTTATTCACCCGCTTCTAGAACACGTATTTATTTGTTTATTTATTTATTTGTGTCAAGCGCAAAAGCGCTCATAGAGAACGAAAAAAAACAAAACAAAAAAACAAACGCTCACACACACACACACAAAAAAAAAAAGGTTTACAGTCATGCATTAATAATTCTAAAGCGCCAGAGAAGAACAGTAAGCTTCTCCCAAACCATTTACATTAAGCAAATCTATAAAGCGAGCAACATATTTCGAAGAACGAAATCTGCAAGAGTGAAGTAATGAGTGAACAAACACATTGGTAGACCTGTGGCAACGATTCATAAAACGGAATAAAAGTTTGCGAACAAGGGCATCAAAAGTATCAACATTAGCCTCCACTTGATATTGACGGACACTGCAATAACGAGGAATACCATGAATACTGCGGTAAGAATCATTGTAAGACACTCGAAGACGTCTATAGCTCTCATAGGTATAACAACACCACAGCTGACTAGCATACAATGCACAACAATGAGTCCGAAATAACATATTTTTGATATGAATAGAACACTTATGAAATTTACTGCGAAGTGAGTTACCTACAGCATACAAATACTTGATTTGGCGAGTGATATCACAATCATCAGATAATGTATCAGTTAGAAATACACCCAAATATTTTACAGAATCAACAAATTTAATGATTTTGCCATTCAGAGATAGTTTAGGCTTAAAATCCTTGCAGTATTTTACGCGAAACATCATGCCATATGATTTACAAGCATTGAAGACAATATTATGCGCAACAGCATATTTTGAGCAAACAGCTAGCAGTTCATTGAGCCCTGTTAGAGAAGGACAAAAACAACATAAATCGTCAGCATACATAATATGATTAAGCTTGAGATTTCCCACAATGCAACCAGCATTTACCTTATTCAGTTCACTAGACAGATCATCCATATAAACAGCGAAAAGATATGGACTCAAAACACTACCCTGACGAACACCGTTACTGACATTGAAAGAGTCGGACATACAATTACCCCATTTTATCATCATAGTTTGGTTAGTATACCAGAAGTGAAGCAAGCGTAAAAGGCACCCAGGTACGGATCGGGCCTTAAGTTTGTGAAATAACATGGCATGATTCACCCGGTCAAAAGCTTTCGAAGCATCAAGGAACACAGAATAAACTGGAGTATTTTTTGTAGTATATGAGCGAACAACTTCTTTCAATAAAAATGTACACATGTCAGTCCCATGAAGAGGTTTGAAACCAAATTGATTATCACTAGTTGTGAGCAACGGTTTGAGTTTAAACAAAATAAGGTGCTCAAAAAGCTTAGAAACTACCGATGCAATTGCAATAGGTCTATAGTTTCCAGAGTTTGATATATCACCAGTAGGACTCTTAATGATAGGTACAATAACAGTTTCTAGACACTGAGAAGGTATAAAGGAATGCACGGTGCACAAATTAAAAAATACACTCAAATATATGCAGATGCTAGGATGCGCAAATCTGATAAATTCAGCACTTATATTATCACGCCCAGAAGATTTGTTCAGTGGGAGTAGAGGTAAAAGACGTTTAACATCTGCAACATTACAACCTATCCCCTGCAAATTATCGCTAGACCCAGCAGAAAATATTTCTCCAGCATCAGGAGTATTCTGCTCATTTAACAAGTTTGAAAATTTATTTTTCCACATTTCAGCAATAGCTGCTGTACCACTAATGTTATCAATGCTTGAAGCCAGAGAGTGAGATTTTTTGGGACCGGCAGCTCGGACTTTCTTCCAAAAGTCAGACCTATTTCCACAATTTAGGGCCTCTGCCATTGCATCTGCTTTATTTGTTTCCTTTGTGTATTTACATTGACGTAGTTTTGCCTTAAATAGCTTTTTTGTGCGCAACATTTCCTCATATGTAGAGCCATGTAATGGTTTACCACAAGTTCTCCATGTTAGGTATGCATTTCTAGCTAGAGCATGAGCTTGTTTAACTTGCCCATTCCAGCCAGGTATATACAATGATGTAGACTGCTTTCTTTGATTACCAGTACCAATAATAGATTCTTTGGCCGATGTGAGCAAGACGTGGGTTATATCTTGATAAAATTTTGTAATTTCTGCTGCATGCATTTCATATGTACACAGCCCATTTTTGCAATAAATAGCAAAGCTTGGGATTTTTAAATTTAGCATGCGCATCTCAGTTTCTTTAAAGTAGGCTTGCTTTTCATCTTCAGAAACAGATGCCCATTTAAAGTTAGTGGAGTTCAAGGATTCTACACTGATGTTAGGTAATTTTGAGCACACATATGATATACTCAGAGGATGATGGTTCGAAGATATACAATCATATACCACAGATATTTTACCTATGGAATCGTGAACAGCTGTAGAAGATAGACAGTGGTCTAGCCATGAGGTAGAGCCATGCACCTCACTTACGTATGTATAAGAGTCATTAGGCAAAAACAATTTATCAGACTGAACATATCCATGATCAATACAGAATGAAGACAGCATAGGGCCAAACAAATTCTGCTCAGAAGCATTAAAATCTCCAATTATTGACACATTGCAACCGAATTCTTCACAAAAGTTTTGAAGTTTGCTCAGATATTGTAGATATGCATCAACATTAGTACTGCAACTATAAGGAAGGTACACATTTACTAACGTTAAATATGACTCACCAAGGTTTACTTTAATGCCAATGATAGAGTTGTCATAATTGACAACTCTGGAAGCATCTATGCTCTTCTTCCACAGAATTGCTGTACCCCCATAAGGTCTTCCTGTGTGTATCTTTTCTTTATCATCCATAGAAGATATGGCAAAAGTATGAACATCTTTGCTAATTTGGCTAATTTCATTCAGCCTGTGAGGTGGCAACCAAGTTTCTTGCAGAAAAACGATGTCATGGTCTTCACATAGTTCTAATATTTCAACAGTGGAAGAATAAAAGCCTTTGCAATTAAAGGAGGCTACTTTTAAATTGTTGCAAGCCATTAGTCGTGTTCTAGATTTGAGCCAGATTCTGCGTATGTGTCTGAATTCACTTTTTCAGAATTTGGTGGGTAATACCTCTTCACTAATACTCCCTCTGGCCAATTTTCAGCATCAAGGCAGTTTTTAAACAAAACCCCACTGAAAGAAATTTTAAACGATGCATATGAATTATGTCTTGTCTTTAGAGATGAGCATGACACCTCTTTCGCATCAGCAAATTGAGATTTAACAAATTGTGCTATTTCCTCTTCTGATGTGGATGGGTGTAACCTGGTGACAAAAATGTCAAGTGCCTTGTGAACAGGTTTTACAGCTTTCAAAGAAGATGTTGTCTTTTTGCCGATCTTAGGAGGCCGTTTTCTTTTAACAAATGTTTTAAAACCATCTTCATCCTTGCTCAGGCTCTGAGAGTTTGAAGGTTGGGAATCAGAACTATCAAGCTTTGAATTCTTTTTTGCAACAGTTTTTTTGGGCAAAGATTTAGAGACTTTACTTGCATAAGTATCAGCTGGCTCAGGTCCATCAACTGATGTGCTAACCAGACGACCTGCTTCAAGGGCAGTAGTAGCATTATTAAGTTGGACTTGTTCCATCTTCCTATTTATCTCAGTAGGCCTACTATCCATTTTTAGAGCATCAACTTCTCTTACAGTTTTTTCATTTTTCATCTTCAAATGGTTCATCTCTCTTTTTAATTCCAACACATCAGTGTAAAGAGCTACTGCATCTACGCAAACAATGTCCAAAGGAGGAAATTGACAAGAAACTGTGGCAAAGATTGGAGCAGAGAAAGTGGACTCATTTTCAATGGTTTGCAGAAGAATATAAATATCAGAGGCATTAGCAGACGCTGCCGATTTGTCTTTACCACTGCCCTGTCTATGAATAAATCTTTTTAGATTTTGAGGCCTCACAGATTCAGGTATCTTATCATAAAGAAGTTGCTTAGCTTCTTTGACTTCCTCGCAACGAAAATAATCAGAAACCACCTTTGAGAGGTCTTCCATTGGCATTAATTTCATTCGATGGCTCATAAACCAAAGAATGGTGTTGACCATAACTTCAGACATTGTGTGGTCAACAATGCTGATAATATCTTATCTATATTATAGCCTATATTATTCACTTTACTTTAATTAACCTTATTCCTTATTCAAATAGAATCTTAATTAACCTTATTCCTTATTCAAGTATTGACGCTGTTGAGCTGATTGTAAGAAAATATTTATTGCTATGGTGGTCTTTTTGTGCTTTGCAAGTTACATTTTACCATAGGTGGGCACGGTACTTTGCAAAAGTACCGCGGTACCGGTACTCGGTACTTTGCTAAAATTAGTACCGCGGTACCGGTACTTTTAAATTAAAAGTACTGCGGTAGTACCGCGGTACTTTTGCGGTACTTTTTTAAAAAATTAAAAGAAAAAAAATTGGACTGATTGACCTCGTTTACTGGATTGTAAATCATCACTTTTAGCAATTTGGTTCGTTTCCGCCACTAGTGCGAACTCCGTAGACCTACAGTTCGTTTTAGAGAAAGTTTGTCGTAGAATAGTAAGCAGTTGCAGTATTAGCATTACTACAATAGTGAGTACAGTACTAGCTAGTGATGAAATTGACTCGATAAAGTATCTAACTTATACGAACTACGGTCACCGGGCTAATTATTGTTCTAGACTTCTAGAGTATTTTGTGCCCAATAATAACCAAACAGCAGTCATCTCTAAAGCATCACGTACGTAAGTTGACACTGAAGGATACTCTGACGATCATCAGCTCCCAATTATTGCACAAGTGACATTTACACAAAACTTAGAAATTGGGGGATAAATTGCACTTTTGGCAAAGTATACTGTTTTGATTTGTTTTTAGTCGATTCGTTGCTGCAGTTACTTTTTGCATTTCTTATTTAAAGCTAGATGGGAGCTTACCAGTTGCCAGCCTAAAACGAACGACGCATGTTAATGGTGACTTCTAAAAAATCCTTTTGTTTCCCCGTAATGAGAACAATTTCAAAATTACAGCATTTTTTGTTGCTGTTGTATAGCATATTTATTCTCTTGTCACAACATAGCGTTAGACGCTAATTATTGCACAATCCGCACACTTTCATTGTGATATTTACTTCGTGCCTGGAGGAATTTGCACCTGCTTAAGAGTTTCTAGTTTTCCAATGTCCCGTGAATTTCGATTTCTTACCTCTGAATTTCTGACCAGTTCGAAGCCACAAGCAGAGATAATCATCGTAAAGCGCTCAATCCAAGGACGCAACAACGTAACCAGTGTGTGGGTTGAACACAGATTATGCAATTAGAGTTGTGGCAAAAAAGCTTTAGCACTATGGCCATGCTTTTGGGGGACTCTCAAGAAGATTCTTTGTCTCTTCTGATTATAAAAAAAATTAGCTTTTTGGCTAAAGCCGTTAAAATACAGGGTGAGCCAAAAGTAGGTGGACAGTAAAAAAAAATTAAGTGTAACATAGTAATAGACAGAGGTGGAGTCCTCGAGGACGTCCTTGGCCTCGAGGACATCCTCGAGGACACATTTTGAAGTCCTTGGCCTTGGCCTCGAAGGTCAAGTCCTTGGCCTTGGCCTCGAGGCCTGAAGTCCTCGAAAATTGGCCTGTCCTCGGCTCGAGGACAGCAGTATTTTTTGAATTGTTAAAATTTTGTGGAGCGGTTGAAAAATTTTTTGGAAAACGTTTTTTTGTGGAGATCGCTTGAAAAATTTTTGTGAAGACCTTTTTTTTTTTTTGGAGAGCACTTGCGCTTGTGTCCTTGGTCCTTGGCCTCGAGCATTCCTGTCCTTGGCCTCGAGAGTGTCTGTCCTCGGAAAGGCTGTCCTTGGCCTTGGCCTCGGATTTTTTTTGTGTCTTTGGCCTTGGCCTCGAGCCTTGTGTCCTCGACTCCACCTCTAGTAATAGAAAACAGGTAAAATTAAAACAAATTTTAGTACTAAAATTGTAATTATATACCACAAATAACATAGTTGTAACAAAGTTAAAATGAACAATTCAATTAAAGTAACTGAGGCATAAATCTATTCCATATGCCGTCCGCCTACTTTTGGCTCACCCTGTATTTATTTTTTGTTATGTTCAATTTCGGGTGTTCTAAAAGAGGTGCAATCATAAAAATTGATTTCTTGGGGATTAATTTGTGCGGTTTCTGGGGAGGTGGCACCCCAAAATTTCCAGAGACAAAACCGCGTTTTTTACTCGACAATTTTGCACAAAAATTAGATTGCGTTGTTTTGCCCTGTAGAACTTATTAGAAGAGCGTACAATGTTTAGGAAGAAAAAAACCTCATCGCGGCCAAAGTGGGGTTGGTGCAGATGAAAGGATTTTTGAGATAATTTTTCTGTATAAGTATTACCGGGTGAAATACTTTTGGCCGTATTGTACACCGTTTGTGAATGAGAACATCTTCTTTGCCAAACGTTCCAGGCATATTTACAGTCAAAAGCTAATATAAATGGATGCCGGCAGTAACGTGCAGTAAATTTTTCTTCAAGCATGCCCGCAACCAAAAATTTGCAATGGGGGGGACGTTGCGGGGGTCTGGGGGCGGATCTCCCAACCACCGGATGCAATTGGGGTCGGGGGCAAGGCCCCCAGCCACCGGAGGCATAGGGTGTAGGAGCGGATCCCCCAGCTCTCGAAAAATTTTTACTTTTTTGGTAAAAATAACTTCATTTTAGGCCTATTTTGATAAAAATCAATGCTATTAATACGTGGCATAAAATTAGCAGTGCAAAAAATCATTATACCGTACTAGTTGCGTAAATGGTTTATGTGAGAGGTAGCTATTGCTAGAATTTCAGTTCTCTTATTCACAAGTTGGTAAATCATAAAATTCTATTTCGGTAGTTTAGTAAACCTCGCAAGAAGTAATCTATTTCAGCTAAATTTTATAGTGAAAGATGTATGCATATATGGGGGCCAATCGAAGGAAGGTCGAGAAAAGTTGTTGAGCATTTTTCAAAAAGCGATCAAATTTGATTACCAATTTTCGGCTATTCTTTAAAGTCTTTTTTCTGATTTATAAGTTTTATGTTTGACAAATTAGCTCCCTCCCCCCTTCAATAAACATTTCAAAATATGCTTTTAATAATTTTTTGAATCTATTCTAGAGCAAAAGACAGTATCAGAAGTGCTAACAACGCAGTATTTTTCTTATTCTGCATTTTGGTCGGCAGGCCAATGTATTCACCCCGCGCCCCCTGGCTACGCTATTGTATTCACGCCTGATGTGATGAGTATTCATTGCGTAAGTCGTCTCTTACAATTTTTTCTTAGCGATTTTGCTTTTGTTTCGCCGGTGCATGAATACTGGTAATGCATTATTTTGCCATTGCAAGAAAACGTCAATTTTTCAAATCGGCCAGCAAACTGCAAACGCTAAGTCCCTGCGGTGGTAGTAGCGAGTAAGACCAATAGTTAAACACTAAATTAAGAAAAAAGATTGGTTGTTTATCCAATTTATTTGCAAGCATTTTTACAACGTTTCAAGTTTTTAATGGTACGTTCTTAAAATCCGTACTAAAAAATAAAAAAAAACTAAAGTACCGGTACGGTACCGCGGTACTTTGCTATTTTTTGGCGGTACCGGTATCGGTACCACAAAAGTACCGACGGTACCGGTACCGGTACCGCGGTACTTTAGTACCGCGGTACTGCCCACCTATGCATTTTACAGTCTAATCTAATTTCAAGATAAAAACAAGTTCAAATGCACAACGAAGCTGCAAGATATTAACGATAAAAACCTTAACGGAAGTTAACAGAACTTAACGGAAGTTACTTTAGTCCGTTAACAGCAATTAACAGAAGTTAATTTAGTCCGTTAACATGAAAAAACTTTTTAACGGATTAACGAGTTGATGAAAAAGTTAGCTTCGTTATTAACGGATTAAGGATTAACGGACTTGTGCCCACCTATGGCAAAGACAAACTTTTTTTGTTGTTGAAGCGCATATTTATTCTCCTGTCACCAAACAGCGTCAGACGCTAACTATTGGACGATCTGCGCACTTTTTATTGCAATGACTACTTCGTGATTGGAGGAATCCGCACCTGCTTAGGAGTTTCCAAAGATCCAATGTTCCTGTGGATGTCTTCGAATTCTTGTCCACTGAATTTGCTGCTTGTTGGAAGCCACCAAGCGAAGATAATCGTTGTAATACGTTTTGTCCAAGGATGCAACAACGTAACCAGGGTGCGGGTTGAACCCAGATCATGCGATCAGGGTTGTTGTAAAAACTTTGCCTTCAAACTTTCGGCCAAGCTGATGTCACTTATACCAAGTTATAACTTATGTTCAAGACAACCGTGTCTTGGACTGGCTGCGTTATAACCGTATAACACAACCTTAAACTCTCGTGAGAAACTAACTTCGTAGATTTCTCGATCCGCGCCGTCCGATTTTTGAAGCAAAACTACACACCGATTTTTCCCAAAAAATCTTTATTGGCAAACTGCATCAGCTCCGGAATACAGCGCCCGTGGTAGATCACTTCCAAAGAGGATAAGGCTTGGATTAAAAAGCGAAATCGCTCTGGGGTTAAACTCAGCCGCTCGCTGACTGCACAAAACACTACAATAATTTGGACATGTGGGTCTCCGATATATAAAGCCAAATTGATAAAGCATAACAACAGCAAAAACAAATTATTCATCACGTTGTTTTCCGAATAGCTGGTCACTCAATTTCCGATGCGGGGCAGGTATTTGTTATGAAAAAACAACGGGGGTTAAAGAGAATCGAATACTTCAATCAAGTTAACGCACTTATGTCATCCCAAACGTAGTAGCCTACTATTCTTTTTACAGTCCCAAAACATATTTTTTTTCTCCCAAAGGTTAGTCATGTTTCGTAAACATATTGCTTCTAGCAATTTCAGTGAATACGTCATAAAAAAGGTTTATGCTTTGATTTTGTACACTTCTTAAACAAAAACAATACAATAACTCAACGTCGAGCCCGTTATTTTCCGGTTTCCAGAATGTCACTTATTTATCTATGCACGCTAACTCGGTCGCATTAACAGTAAACAAGAAAAATTGAGCGTTAATATTTAGCATGCACGATGAGCGGTTCGGTTCACATTTTGACTTCTACTATTTTCGATAATACGGGCACAATTTATGGAACAACTTATACGTAACACTTGACATAAGTAGCTCTATTTTTTTGAAATGCTTACAAGTTACTAGTTTTTTTTCTTATTTTACAGCATTTTTGACTATGATCACAATCATTTTTAAAAACCAAATCAACGAACGAAAATTGATGTTACATTCTTTCATTACTAATGTAGACTAGAAAGTTAATTTGGACCAGCTTCGATAAAGCGATGAATTAATTCACGATGAGACAGCAACTAAGCAATAAATAAACAAAAATGTATTAAGTGGTGTGGATTTTTTGCTGAGAATCTATCACAATTTTTCTGTTTCAAACAGTTTCTTAGAAATATTGAATTCTTTTGCTTCATTTTTTCCCAAAATAAATCAATAATAAATTAGAAAGTTCTGTTGTCAGAAAATTGTGTGGAAACTCTGGTCTTTTTCATGCCAAGAAATTTGCACATCAGACGTATTGTTCGCGGTAGGTTTGTTTTGTGTTTTTGTCGGTAAAATAGCAAAAAAAATATATACGGTAACTAATGATCAATTGAATATGTGGTTGCATTAGCCTATTTTCATTGGTTTAGTTACAGTGAGGCTAGCTGACCATGTGAGGCTAGCTGACCTCAGACTAGAGCTGTACTACTAGGCTAGCTGAAAACTTGTGGTGCTGTTACTCTTCATCTTTCACCGAAACATATATTTTAGTTTTTTGTCTTAATTTACGCTCCAACTTTAAATGTTATTCTAGAACTAATTTTTCTTTTCATTTTCTGTGAAGGCGGATCAGCCAGCAGTAGATTTAGGGAGTAAGCGGTACCGTAATTATTTTGCCGTAAATTTTTGAGTTTATATGCTGCTTTTGGTCAGAATTGATAATGATTATGTACCGGTAGATAAAATTTCTGGTCAAATAAAGCTTTTCTTAACAAACGTCAAAAGCATTATTTTACGTGAAATCCCAAGCAAATCGGTCTAAAAATCTCAATGCTACCAGTAATTCAGTAGGCTACCAGTAATTCATTTATGATTTCGCTTTTTTTCCCGTTTTCTTTCAAGTGTAAAATTTTTTTGGTAAGCATTTCAAAAGGCATTTTTTCAAGTTAGATAGCCGTGCTATTACTATCTCTGGTCTTAAAGATTTGATTTTGTGATATAATAAAGATAGTGGCTTTGTGTTTTAAATTTAAAATTCTCTAGAGCTCTGTCAATATCCACTCCCACAAAAAATTGCATATTACACCGAATAAATTTTTGGTGCAAAAAACTGCTGTATTTTTCAAACCTAAGTACTGGTAAAAGGCGCATGATCAATAAATGATCTTTATTGCTTTGATCTGCTCAAATTAGATGCACTGAAATTTAAGGCGCACTATACCGGTATAAGGTGCAACTTAAAAAGCTCTAAATAGCTCTGAATTAAATCGTGAAAAGAAAAAGAGCACCACCTGATCTAGTATATAATACCAGTAAGGTGCACCTTCAGATTTTTTTAATTTATAGTATATAAGGGCAGCTTTTTATCCAAAAAAATTTGGTTGTGAAAATTATGTCCCAAGTGGTAGAGTAGGTACAAATCTAGGGTTGCCAGAAATTTCATCACAAAGTGATTATGTGACAGATGGCATTCTGAAGACAGAATAGGCTTGTCTGCCAACCTCATTGTACTAGTGCATTTTTGAAATTAAAGCATTAACTGAGAACA
The DNA here is from genome assembly GCA_963965965.1 of Trididemnum nubilum. Taxonomy (NCBI): domain Eukaryota; kingdom Metazoa; phylum Chordata; class Ascidiacea; order Aplousobranchia; family Didemnidae; genus Trididemnum; species Trididemnum nubilum. Next base: position 35,704,496 of record OZ014471.1, read on the forward strand.
ATTTTGCTATCCCCAGAGCTGTCTTGTCATAACCCTTACCCAGACTGGGGATGTATTTGTAATTTAATATACAAATATGTATTGGAAGGCTCTATTTCATCGGAAATTTTTTATCTACTTTTTTATTAATTCTGACTCAAATCTAACCCAAACTCAAATGCTTACTCTAAAACTATTCCCAAATTGAACCCAAACCCTAATCTTAACCCCTAAAAAAGCAACTGAAAAAAGCGCGGATGAATATTTCTCATTTTTGTTTTGTTCACTTTAACTTGAAAATTTTCGGTGAAATGGTCACTACCATATGTATTTAAATGCATTTATTTTTATGTATTTTGCATTTGTATTTAAATGCTTTTTACAACAAGTATCTGTGTTTTAAATGCATTTGTTCCACGTAATGGATATGTAAACAACGCTGAACAAAGAAAGTTCCCAACTGTTAAAGCAAAATTGCACAACAACTCTCTCATAACTTCAGTGTATGTACTTAGTTGCACAATTACGCATGTTCAGACTGGTCTACAAAATGTTTGCTTCCTGTTACGAATTGCAAAACCTCAAATGAAATTTTTGTTTTTCTAAAAAGTATTTTTAAGTGTATTTAAATACATTGTTACAGTATTTGTGTTTTGTGTTTACCAGTATTGCCGGAAAGTATTTTGTATTTGTATTTAAATACATTTGGAAAGTATTTTGCCCAAGTGTGCCCTCACCTTGTGGAAAAATCACTGTGACAAAATCACTTTGTGACCAGATCGCTGAATGCCTAACAGGATGTCTCCCAATGTGTGAGCAATTGTTAAATAGTAATTTTATAAGTTTTTCATGATGAAACAATATTTAATACAAATTTTGGCTTTGCCTTCAATCGAACTTTGTTAGCATTGCTCAAAAGTTTTGTAAATTCTAAGTTGCTAACAATGGCTATTTAAACTCTTCTACCTAGCCATGCTCTTAATCAAATTCACTTTTTTTAGTAAAAACCAGTAAAGTTTGAGTTGAGGCTAGCTGTTCTTAATTTTTTTGCCATTTTTTGGCCTCATTTGTTCCTAAATTTTGAAAACATCAATGTCAATTATGTTGGTAAAACTGCTTTATTCCCAATGCTTTGTCTGCTCGAGAAATCCTTTCTTTTGGTGTTGCTGTTTTTGCGGCATTGTAAAATTGAGAAAGCAAAAGAGCGGACATTTTCGTTTAAACCAGAGCTAAAAAAATTTGGGTTGTCTGCGCAGTGTGCAATAGCATTCTATAGTCTCAGAATTGTTGTAATTTTGCTTGTGAATGCCAGAAAATCACTCAAATCTCATCATTTTGAATCAGTACAGAATTCAGTTTTTTTTTTTGATTTAAAGTTTATTCTTCTTCGGTTGTTCTTAGTATTATGTTTTGTTGCTGAGGCTGGCATTGTACTTAATTTTTTGTGAACTGTAGGCAAAAATGAGCCTCGTGTTCTTATAAAATTGTTCTTGCAGAGAAAGTGGTATCAAAAGCGTAACATGCATGATTCCCAAAATATACCAGAGTTGAGTTGTCTAGTTGTATTGCTCGAAACTGAAAATTGTTATTGTGGTAACATCCCATTAAACAATTACCACATTGTAGTGATGTATCAATTAAGACATAATCGTAGCAGAGAGTGAGTAATTGTTAATGTGTTAAGACAGCTACATTTTTTTGCAGGGGATCATAACTTCTACTCACGCTGACAAACAGTCTTAACAATGCAAAACGACACTGGAGAAATTGTTGATTTGTACATTCCAAGAAAATGTACCTCAAGTGGAAAAATAATTGCTGCTAAAGACCATGCTTCAATTCAAGTATGATTATTAAAGTGTTTGTTTTTTGTGCACAGTGTGTTAAATATTAACTGTGTTTTTATGTCCTGCTGTTCCTTTATATTGTAATATTTTGGTTTGTTTTGGAATGAGATTTATTCATTCATAAAATGGTCTAACTGTTTAAATAACAGTTAAATTAGGAAAAGTAATTGTATAAATTGGTTGCCAGAAGATTCACCACACCATCAGTGGGCTGCCTGTAACTCTTATCTAATACTAACCTTAAACCCTAATCTACCATCAAAGAACCAATGCCTGGCAAATCTTCCAATCAACATGTTGGCAGACACTCGATTGGCAATGACATTCACGACTGAAAACTTTGGATTTTTGTTCATCCCACCAATTTGTGTTTAATCTTCTGGCAATGGTAAAAATCTTATTCTGAGTAAAGCGATAAAGCTTTTTGTTTGGTTAGCATATGCAGTTGAATCATGCACTAAAATACAGAAAAAAAGCACCTCAAAACAAGAACAAATTTGTTACAGACTTGTGATGTAACTAAGTATGTGATTCTTGTTAGTTTGGATATGCTTCGGATAATTTTTTGTAGATGAATTTTTAACCACAATACTGTGTGTGGTGACGAGATTGGTTTAACTCTGGTTAAAAGCATCGTTTTCGTTTTTGCCAGAAAAAAGTTAATACAGTAGAATTTGCCTAGTGAGTCGCATTTTTGTTAATCCCAGCAAATTTTTTTATGTGTGTTGCACTTTGCTTAATTTGTGATCTCCAAGGATGGCAATATGGTACATAGGTACGGTACGCCTTAATTTCAGCTAAGAAGTATGGTACGCTGGTGCGGTACGCCGTTTTTGTAATGGTACGGGTATGGTATGTTGGCACGGTACGCTTCAGAAATTGAACTGAAGTATGGTACCCTGGTACGGTACAGTTCAAGGTGCGAGGTACGCAGTACGCAAATTCTGAACATACCATACCGTACTGCCATCCTTGATCATCTCTTTCAATCACTGTGAAGCATTATGTTTGCACAATTTGTCATTTTTACATTTCAATTTTTGCACCTAGCTGTTTCTAAAACCAACTCTAACTTTTTTTTGCAATTTCAGTTTTCAATCATATAGGCAAATTAAAATGCCGCCAGCAAATATAAATTGCACTTAAGTAGGAAATACACTTAGAGTGAAAAATGAGGTAAAACTTTCTACCACCTGTTCAGCATTTGAAAAAAATGTGCTCAATGAAACAAAAGAAGAAAACAATAGCTTTGGAAATAATGCAATTAAAAAGATATTGCAAGAGATAAATCATTATCAAAAATTACATTTAACCAGTGCTGGTTCCGAGCAGCTTTTTTTTGGTTGTTAATGATAAGAACCAAAAATACTGTGGTTACTTATTCAATGTAGCATTCTCAATTTTTGCCTAATTTGTGAGTGTTTTTATTGCACCCGATGCTTTTCAAAAAAATTCCCTTGTGCGAATTCTGTTGTACTAATTTAAAAGTTGAGTTTTAAAAAAATCCACTTTATTTTGTGTAAATTGCATATAGGTTTATGCAGTTTGTTTTTGAGCTGAGTTTTGAAAGGTACTACTTCATATTTTGTTGATTGAGCCCTCAAACCAGTGATCTTTAATTGTAGTCTGCGAGAGTATTATAATATTGCATAAAAGCTTGTTGGGTGTGGCATGACGTAAAAAAACAAAAACTGAGCACATTGGAGAATGCTGATATCAATCTATTGAATTATTTGGTAGTGATTAGGAACTATTTAATTATTTTAAACAAGCAAACACTCATATGTAGCAAATCAGGTGATCATTTTAATAACGACTTATATTTGGATGGGTAATTAGAGATGCCACTGGCACACTTTTACTGCACTGCGCAGTGCACCCACACCGCACCGCCAGGAATCTGTTTGTACACTACACTGCAAAATATTTGCAAACACTGCACCTGTGCTGCATTGCATAACAAAATGTCATAAATATGACGACAAAGAAATATTGCATGAATTTGATGATTTGCTGGTGAAGTACCAATTTGGAAGAATTGTAATCTGATAAAGCAGAGGTTATTTGAATGCTAGTGTGCAAATAACTCAGTGCTTATTTGCATGGAAATCCCATCATGATACTCTCGTGAGGCTAAGAAGACCTGGTTACTAGGAATAGTTGGCTCAAAGCAGTCTTGCCCTCCGTCAACACTGAACAAAACATAAACTTGTTGCTGACTTTTCCCAATGTGTTTGTCAAATATGAAATAAGTCGAACAATCACAAGTTTGGTGGTTATCCTCCTAAACCACGTGATCTATCACCACCAAATTTCAATTGACACAATCTCAATTCAAAACCTATTGCTATCCCAAATTTCAAGTTTCTAGATACAGTGGTTTTGGAGTTACAGCATACACTAGAAATCTTGCAAAAAAAAAATGTATGTAAATCTCAGATTTACATACGACGGTTTATTTTTTATCCCCAGTTTCCATAGGTAGGCACAAGTCCGTTAATCGTTAATAACGAAGCTAACTTTTTCATTAACTCGTTAATCCGTTAAAAAGTTTTTTCATGTTAACGGACTAAATTAACTTCCGTTAAGTGCTGTCAACGAACTAAAGTAACTTCCGTTAAGGTTTTTATCGTTAATATCTTGCACCATTCATTCATCGTACCGGTACAAACCAGTTTGCACTGGTAACACTTGTTGTGTATTAGCACGAGTTTTATAAAAGATAGCGAAGAAAGGAGCTCCTTTTTGAGGCAAATAATAACCTGCGGCCTCAAAGGTCTGTTAATTATCGCTGTTCACACTTTCCAAAAATTTTCGGATCGCAGCTTCGTTGCGCATTTGAACTTGTTTTTATCATGAAATTAGATTAGACTGTAAAATGTAACTTCCAAAGCACAAAAAGACCACCATAGCAATAAATATTTTCATACAATCAGCTCAACAGCGTCAATACGTGTTCTAGAAGCGAGTGAATAAAAAGAAATCAAATTACACGCAAAATGTTAACGGATTAACGGACTTTATTAACTTCCGTTAATTAAAGCTGAAAATAACGGATTAACGTTAACGGAGGTGTGAAGTTTGTTAACGGACTAGTGGTTAACGAAGCTAACGTTTTGCATTAACTTGCCCACCTATGCCCATATCACGTAACCCGCAGCCCCTAAAAATTGTCAAAGTATTGTTTCATGCGTTCTCCATTCAATCTGAATTTCATGTTTCCACCTTCAACCGTTCCGAAGTTATGGCATTACGATCTTCTGGTAGCAGAAACACGGCTGATTTTGCCGAAGTAACTATAACTAAGGCCAGATATACCAGTAGTAGTCTATTTTTAATTTACTGGTACTGCGCAGTGCATGTTCACTTAATTAGCTTGTTGGTCTTTAACTACTTTGAGAGAGCAAACCTTAATACCTAACTGTTCGACGTCCATCGCCCGAAATGCGCGGTAAAACTGGTTAAAATTTTTCCGAGCTAAGTCAACTGACCGCGAAGCAATGATTTCGTTACATGATTTCGTCACTGATTTCGTCGCAGTGATTTCGTCACAAAGTGAGGGTTTGGGCTAGATGGCTCTGGGGATGGTAAAAATATATGTAGGATCGCCCTTCTCAGCCAATCGGCGTTGTTCGCGGTCAGTTGTCGTGGACCCAAATTTTACACGGTGCCCGCGCGTTTGGCATCTACCGGTAATAGACCATTTCATAACCACTTTCGTCATTCTTAAATGTCGGCATATTTTCGAATTCTCATCAATTTGTCTTGCTGAATATTATTTCCATGCCTATATCTTAGCGTGTGCTTTCAGCTTATTTATAGTTTTTAGCACTCTCGTTTGCTTTCAGCTTACAGTAGCAGATGTAGATGAAAGTGGACGAGCTCTGAGCTCATGCAAGCACATCGCAATCTGCGGGGAATTAAGAAGATGGGTAAGGGTCTCTAAGCTTAAGTTAATTTATCAAACTATTTAAGGTTTACGAAGTTGTTTTGTTGTACGTCATTTTTTAACTGCAGTTGCGCTACGCAAATTGCCAAAGCAAAAAACTTAGGAATTAATCTCTAATCTACATCACAATTAAGCGATTTAAATTTTAACGTCATAGGCGGTTCAAATTTTGTGCCAAGTCTCAAAAACATTTTGGACATCATTCTGAAATGTATCAATATGATGCAAAAATTGCCTAAACTTTTGTCAAGTGGCTTCGACAAACCTCAAAATGAGAAAACCCCTTACCAACTTCAAATTTTCGGGAGTTATTGCTAGATATTTGAATCAAAGTCAAGTTTGTTCGAAGCAGTTTTCTTCTGAAGAGGCTTATCACAGTTTAGCTATGAAGAAGGAATTCATGGACTCTCTTCTTGTTTTAAATATGGTTAAGTTGCATCACAAGAGATTTGCTTTCAAACATTACTAATCCTGAGTCCAAGTTTAGTTTAGGCAATAACCGCTATCGCTTTGAAAGAGCAGCCAATATCTTGGAAAAGTTGTTTTTGGAAAAAATTTTTCAAAAATTCTAAGAATTTTATGTTGAAATTTATTTGGCATCTTTTAATCTATCTTTCAAATGCAAAACTGCATTAGTCTGCTGCTTTTTAATAAAGAATATTTTCTGCAATTTGGGAACTGCCTGTCTTTCATGTTTAATTGTATATAGCATACCAGGTTGAATGTAGTTGATACTTGGTAGAATTAAGATTAACGTTCTTCCCGGAACTTACAGTAGTATTGTTCAAGCTTGCCAATCTAGTTAATGTCACAGTGAATAACTTTGGTCGATGGCTATATCCTCTACTGAAGACGAACCTCTTAGACGAATCGTTTGCACCTGCTTAACAATATGGGTTTAGTGTTGCATATTGTTTAGATAGAGATAGATTTCTCTCCTGTATATTTTCCCACCTAATAGTACTTTTGCACTTATTACATATTTGTAGTTTTTTCGTCACTGCAGAGCAGTGCTTTTATCTGTTCGATTATGCAACTTCTTTTTGTTACAGGGCGAAAGCGACGATTGTATCAACAGGATTTGCGTCCGGGATGGCCTTTTCGAAAAGTAAGAACTAATGCGAATAAAGCTAACACCGTAGTCACTACGCTGTGGGGATGTTGAGTTAGAGCGACTATTGTTAGAGCAACTGAACTAGTGCAAAAGTCCAGTTAATTTTATTCAATAGAAACCCCAAAAATAACATTTGCAATGGTCTATTGTAAAATAATGTAATTGTGTTACAAATTTTTTTTACTTCTTTTTTACAATTGTTTTTACTACCCTTCGGTCTTCGAGTCAAGCTGCCCATATGTCTATTACACACGGTGGAGGCTTCACACTGTCCCTTTAATTGCTGAACGTCAAGCAGAGAAGCTGTGAATACCAATTTTTATAGTCTTGGTTTGACCCAATCGGGAATTAAACCGGAGTCTACCGTTTCAGTAGCAGACGCTCTATCCACTCGACCACCGATTGATTTATCACGGATGATCAATATACTGTAGATTAGATCATCACAGCTTAAGGTTTTGAGAATTGCTGATGGGGACTAGCAGTGCTTTCTAGCTCTGTCAACCTCGAGTCTGGAATTAAGAACTAATGTTAGCATATTTGCGGACAGACATAAGTTTACTTTGTCGTCACTACGCTGTGGATAGCAGCTGTCCAAGAGAACACGCTAGTGCTGCAGCATACAGCCTTGTATTGCCTAGCAGAGGAATGTTTCTGTTAAAAAGCTGTTAAAAACGTTTTGTTTCACCTGACACGATTTCTCCAGTATTGATAAAAATAACTTTCAGGCGCTAAAGTAATGTAGCGTTTTTGATGGAATAATCCCCTAGTCACCTAGCCTTTGTTCCGGTGTTTTGACACTGTTTTTATGCCAAAAATTACCCACCGACCCAAATTCAGTTACGTAATTTTTCGGAAACTCTTAATTTGAGAACGTTGTACCGATTTCGCAATACTTTTGTAGTATCAGATGATATTTTGGGTGTCCGAACACTCAGAAGCACCATGTTTTTTCTTCACCGACTTTTAAGTTAACCTTCAATCAAGTGAATATCATATTAATCTCTAACACGGGAGGTCTTAGGTTCAAGTTTCGGGGCTGTTGAATCGGACACAGCGTTGCCAATCGCTTACCATTTCTTTGACAATTCTCAGACATTATACTGCAGATGTTCGGTCGTAATGACGCATAGTTTGGCTTCGCAAACTCGTTACACTCTTCGTCGTAATGCAGCAAGGATAATGCAGATTCGATTTTCACTTAAACTGTTTCCAATGTTTCTCAATATTACACCGCTTGTCTATCACGATAGTCTTACCACAAAATATACCAGCTTAGTACAACTGCTATTTTAAGGAATATTACCTCTTATCAGCTTGGCAGGCAATCATTTGAGGATGGTTCATTTGTTTTAACTGGTTTAGGATTTGTACCATTTATCTACACTACACATTTATATGACGACTTCCGACCGTTTGTAATTTACGCTTAACATTTGATCCTTATATGCTAATTTAATTTTGTGTTTAGGGAATTCAACAAAAAATATTGATGCATGAGTGGAAGCGATTAGCAACGCAATAAATCAGCAAATTTCAACTTCTTGCTTGCTGCGTAATGCAGAGAAAGAGAAGATAGTTATGTCTAATACAGCAAACGTCATTGATTGATAGTAATGATAGTTAAGTTCTCCATTAATGAGACGAGCAATCATAGCTTTCCTTCTTGATGGGCGAATTCAGCTGGTATTGAAAATTGAAATTGAAAAATTGAAAAGTTCGTCACTGTTTCCTGCTAGAGGCAACTTTAATTTCCTGCTAGAGGAAATCAATGTTACTTTTCGAAATGCAATCGGGGAGTAATTCGCACCCATTGAGTGATGAACGAAACACTCGCCTTCAGGTTATTTTAGGGGTCACCAAACTACCCAAGGAGCCAGAGAATATCAAGCAGTCGAGTGCAAATGCACTTCAGAAAACAAAAAAATTCAACTAGTGTCCAAGTCTTTACTAGCCTTTATTGATATGAAACTTATTGTTCAGAACATTTTAACATTAAGCGCACCACACCACTATTAGAGTAACACACAACAGTTATAAGCTTAAATTATTAACATTGAACACACACTAGGGTGTTGCAGTTGCCCCGACCTCTTCCGATTTTTTTTACCTTCTTCAAAATAGGAGTTTGCCAAAAAAATCAAGAATACAAAGTGAGAAAAAAAATTGAGGTTTAGGAGTCGCACAGAGACCTTTTTTTACCCAGGATATGGTATTTGTTTTATTTTGTGCCAGTTAAACTTACGGAACAACTCTACAATTCTGACTTTGTTCAATGCACATATTACATCAATTTACTGGTAGTTGAGGTCCTATTAAAGGTCTATGTAGCCGGAGCAAATGAGTCGAGTCGGGTTTTTTAAACAAATTAAAGATTTCCGATTCCAAAAATCTGCTTTGGCCTAATCCGCGGCATGTTTGTATGGCTGAGCTTCCAAAGATCCGATTGCATAGAGGAGTAAACAACTGGTAACAATTCCCGTTTGTACAATGAAGTAATGGATTTTTGCTTCTGGTTTCATTTGATATAAAACACCTGAAGCAGGGTCACCCTTTTCCACCAGGGCAAGACCTATGGTGGTGAGAGAAAGCATTAAAGCTGCTCTTTTTCTTCGAAACCCGGTTCTTCCCAACCACACAAAATACGATCCAAAAACATGGATAAATCCAATGATAAGAATGTGAAGTAACCGGTTTTTCTCTAGAAATAGCAAATGCTTAGACAATCGTTCGTAGTGATACACTTTGAAATAGAGGGTTTGAAGTAAAAAATGGATTGCAATTACCGCCTGAAAAGCAAATAGTTTATAAAGTTTATAAAAAGCAAATAGTTTATAAACCGGTAATTCTTGTGAAAAAAAATCAGTAAAAGCTAAAAAAGCAGTTAATGCTAAAGTAAACGAAAAAAAGACAAATATTAGCAAAAAGACTTGCAATTATTACAACTACAGTACACCTTTGTTAATTTGAGAAGTTGTCTTGGTCAAAAGACTGCAAAAAATTTTTTTCGGTCTTCGAGTCAAGCTGCCTTCTCTCCACCTGCACACCATACACGGTAGAATTGATCAAATTAATAACAACCAAAAAACACGGCGTCCTTCCAGCACAAAACCTACCCTTCCAAGGATCATTGCGTAGGATTTCGTTCCTTGCATAATTTTTCCATTTTTGACCATATCAGGGTAACCCATCATAACAAGCAAACCCCCAATGAGCGCTTGGTAAGACAGCATCTGCTTGAAATTTATCTCTCCATGAAGGTGTTTAGGATAATCACCTACAGTATAAAATTCATTGTTTTAAATCCTTTCCCATTCAGCTGCTGTCAACTGCGTTGCCCGACTTTCCTGTGGACGCGAATATGGTGTAGCGGAAACGCTAGACCCGAGATCCCCATCTGGCCTGGAGAACCCGAGAGAGAAAATTGCCTCTCCATAACAATCAAAGAGTGGGCACCCCACGACTGCAGAGTCACGTGATGAGCGTCTTCACTGTTCTGCTGCAACTGGTACCTTTTAATTGTCAGGAGTCAGTCGCAGCTTACAAACGAGGTGCATTTTTAAAATATCAGATAAAACATAAAATCAAATCTATACCTATTCCACCGCTCCCAACAGGGTGATGGATGATGAACCCAATAATCGCGTAAGTGACCACCATCCCCAAGCACGTGCTCTCCAATCCCAGATTGAGCAAGAGTCTATAAAAAAAAATTGAAAATAGCTTTAGATTTGAAAGCTATCAGGGCTGCAAACTCAATTGGTTTTTAATAAAGTTCAAGTCAAGCCTATTTTAACAAGTCCGAGTTCGAATTCTTTAATTTTTTCGAGTTCAACCTCGGCAAAAATATCAAGTTTTCAGTTCGAGTTCAAGCTGACAAAAATACAAAGTTAACTTTTGGACTTAATCGCTTTTTTTTTGTAGACTTGCTGTTTTTCCTTGGCTGCCACGGCATAAACAAGTGAACAACGATTTTAATTCACATGGCACGATCAGCAAAAAATATTTTTGTTTGACAAATTTTGTAATCATTAAATTTCATTTTAAGGAATTCGAACAAAAATAGGTTTTGTCAAATTCGAGTTGGGAAAAATTATTTTTTCGAGCTTAAGTTCGAGTTCGCAGCCCTGAAAGCTATGGCAACCAAAGTAATGCTTTGTTTTAAGACAGATTTTCTATTTTGATATAATTTGGAAAAGCGAAACAAGATTACTTTAGCATCCAGGGTCAAACCGGTAGAATAATCTACGGTAAGAGCCAGTAGCGTAGCCAGGGGAAGGGGAGGCGGGGGGCTCGAGTCCCCCCCATTGGCCTGTAAAGTATGCAAAATCGCACGTTTTTGAGGCCGATTTTTGGTGAAAAAATGAAAACAGCCCCCCCCAAAGGAAATTGGGTGCCGAAGTTGTGAAGTAGATGCCGTGATTCGGGCTGAAAAACCGGTTGAATTTCCGATTTTGGCCGAAAAATCCGCCTCAATTCCGGTGAAGACCTTTTTTTTTTGAAATGACCTGTTTTTGGGCTGAAAAAGTGTAAAATCCGTCTTAATTTTGCTGAAGACCTTTTTTTTTTTGGAGATCACCTGTTTTTGGGCTGAAAAAGCGTTTGAATTTCCGATTTTGGCCGAAAAATCCGTCTCAATTTTCGGATAAAACGTGTGATTCTGATTAAAGAACAATGAAAATTCGGGTCAAGGTCGTTTGCAGTTTTTTCACTCTTTCAAAAAAGCCCCCCCTTTTTTAAATCCTGGCTACGCACAGGTCTGGTAAGAGCAGCGCTCTTGTCTCGCGGGTAGAAATAATGGATTTATTGCTCCGTTTTTGCCCCAGAATCTTTAATCTTCTTGGGTTCTCCATTGTATCCAATTAGAACTTTGCCCCGTTTTCATTTAGTAGTATAGCTAATCTATTGTAATTACATTTTATTCACCAAGTTGCCTTGGCCAGAAGATAGCGAAGGGACCTTTCGGTCTTCGAGTCAAGCTGCCACCTAAAGGGACCTTTCGGTCTTCGAGTCAAGCTGCCACCTGCCCATCTGTCTACCACACACGATGGAGGCTTCACCCTGTCCCTTTAATTGCTGGACGTCAAGCAGGAAAGCTGTGAATACCAATTTTCATAGTCTTTGATTTGACCCGACCGGGAATCGAACCGGAGTCTACCGTTTCAGTAGTAGACGCTCTATGAATCTATGCCGTTGCATAAGTGATACCTCAACAAGTTGTAACAAAAAAAATTAACCAACCTTACACCAAAGTAAGTGTAAACCGTGATGATGACGTAAAGAAGTCCTACCGGAATTCCAAGGTCTTTGAAATAAGCGGATCGAACTTCAAACGATGCATAATACCAAACAGCATCAGCCAAGATGGTGAAGGCATAGACAATCCTGAAACCAAATAGCTTAGTTGTCTTAAAAGGCTTTGGCAACGTCTACACTGAGCATGAAAACGTGAACGTATTCTTGAAAACAATACAGCCAAACTACTGTACAGCATATTCAATGAGATGTTTCTCTTAATTTGTTTTTAAACTATTGTCAGTCTCATTCAAATAGAATAAGATTGACAATGGTTTAATATTGAATGAACAATTCTATTTGAATAAGATTGACAACGGTTTAAAGAAGTTAACCGAAACGTCTCAATAAATATATTCTACAGTATTTTGGCTGTATTGTTTTTCATTGAATTATTCAAGAAGTCCATTTACCATGCTTCCAATATTATTAGTTTGTTTTGAACAAAGCTTCAGAACGCCCGGTTACCAGCGTAGAAACTGTTAGTTTGTTAAAATAAACTAAGAATACGTTCATACAGTCAGGGCATGGAATGGAATGGAATGGAACGGAAATTTCGGTATGGAATATGGAAGATGCCAGAATGGAATGGAATGGAAGACAATCTTCCATACTTCCATACCAATTCCATACTAGATTTGTGCATTGTATTTACAGAAAAATACATACCGATGTCGGGTAGTGATAAATAATATTGTCACAGAAGTACTCAACTTCAATATCTACGCATAGTATTTGTCGACAAATCGCAGTACTTTGGTTGTGTACATTGCACAAACACTGTACGTAACGCATCGTTGTAAAAACAGTACATTACAATTTAATTGCAGCATTGATGTTACAGTTGACGACCTTGATAGATTTGACTTGCTGTTTTTTTCTATTTTGAGGCTGACAATTTGCCTAGTCGTAAATTTTGTTTTCTTACATCGTCACGAAAACTTGTATTTAGTATTTCATCCCCGTTTCAGTTTAATTTTATTTATATTTTTAGTTTTTAACCTTATAGTAATTATTTTTGGTGTTAAAACTTGGTAGTTCTATCACGGTAAATGTTCTAGTTGATGTGAGAGCAAACTAGTGCTGAAATCACTAAACCATAGGCATAGCCAGTAGGTCCGGGCACCCTGCCTATCCCCCCCTCCCGAATAAAGCTACCGATGATAAAAATGATGACAAAAAGCCTATTTATTCAGTCTTTTAGCATTTTTGAAGTGCCACAGTACATGCGTACAACGGCAATTAGCAATAACTTAATATTAATAGTGACAACCTGGGGGCCCATGCCCTCTCAATTTAAATTTTTACCAACCAATTTAAATGTACAAGCCGGGAGAAATTCAGTGTTTTTGTTCTAAAAGGTGCAATCTCAGGCCCTCATCCAACTTTTTTATGCAATAATATATTATAGGCCCCCAACTAACTTTTATATTACAATAACATGATTAGTAACCGTTTATGGCATTTAATGTACCAACTTTAAATAACTTTAAATTATCAACTTTAAATAACAATCCATCTTCATCTCATCAGTTTTCACGCGACAAAATGCTTTTGAAAAAACCTAGCTAGGGTAAATGCTTATTGAACAAATTATTGAATTTGAATCGAGGGTGCCTGGGCCCCTGGTCGTACATATATTCCTAAAACTGGTTATTTCCATGACAAAACAAAAATCGTCAAAGGCAAATCTTCAAGTGCATTATTTCATGCTAAAAATGTTGCAGAAAGCAAGTACCTTAATTTCCTTGACTTGGGCCAAGTCACAAAACTTAATCCCAAAATGCAAGATTTTAAACGTGTTTTGGACTTCACATGAAATAAAGGGAGTGATTTGTTCAACTGGCTTTCAAACATCAAAAATTTTGTTGTTTCAAATGGCTCTGAAAACGTGCAAAATGTGATTCGAATCGCATTAAAATAGCCTTTTTTTTCCAAAAAATTACACAAAATTCCCCAGTGGCCTGGGGGCTCCGCCCCCATGCCCCCTCTGTGACATGTTTGAGTTGCATTAATTTACTCACCACGTCTCTCAATTTTAATAAGATAGAAAAATTTTTAACTTGCGGTTCTAGTTCTTCCTCTATAGCAAATCCAGGTTACGAACCAAATCAGACCCCAAGCTTTTAGCTTTTGATCTTTCATTCTTTGTCCCATAAAAAGTCCCATTTTTCAAAAACTTCTGATGACGTCATTGCATGTGATTTTCGATTTAACCCTCCCCCCTATTCAAAATCCAGGCTACACCTATGCATTAAACCATGAGCTATATGTATACCAGATACCGGTTGTTGCATCTTAGTATTGTTGGCGCTCCTTCACGAGCGGTTGCTTACAACATTGCAAAGGCGCAAAGCAACAAAATATACGTTGCATTGCTTCCAGTCTAAAATTTCTTTGGTATGGAAGTATGGAATGGAATATGGAAGAAAATTTTAGTATGGAATGGAATATGGAAGAAAATTTTAGTATGGAATGGAAGATTTTAGGTATGGAATGGAAATGGAATGGAAGAAAATTGCCAGTATGGAATATGGAAAAATCGTCTTCCATTCCATCCATGCCCTGCATACAGTCACGATTTTACACACAGTAGTGCAAACCAAACTTAACAGTGGGATATGCTAAAGAGCAGTCTCATCTACTGTAATTAAAGCCATTGATAAAAATCAAAAAGTGTACGAGTATACAGTAAATCTTTCGAAAATTACTGTATAATCAGTAGGGCAAGTTTTTGCGGCACTAAACAATTGAAAAAATTGCATTTATTTTTGACCAAAGTTGCTAAAACTTGCACTTATGCACAAACATTTTAAACGACAGCGATTTACTCAAGCGATTCATTTACGTATAATGCCAAATATTTGCAAACATTGTGTGGGGAGAAATGGCGATATTTGGCCAACAGTTTGCCTAGCATGCTAAAACTTCGTTCCACATTGCACGAAGCTGTAAGCCAACTGTTGCGTCCTAGATAACATTGAGAGGCAGGTAATCCGTCAAATAGCTCTTTGTTGTGCATATCAAAGACAAGAGAATTGTACTGATATAGTTTCATAGCTTGTTTATTAAATCACACTAACATTTTGTGCCATATTAAATAAAAATTGCAGTAAAATGTGGCATGCAAAAAAGAAAATAGTTGCGAAAAGTTGCAATTTAAAATTCTTAAAAACAGCTTAAAACATTGCACTACAAAAATTCTTTTCATTTAGAAAGCTATAGGTAGCTGCAAAAAAAGTTGCAAAAATTTGCCCAAATAATTAGTAAAAACATCTAAGTGATAAAATATACCCCCAACAGGCTGTTTCATGATTAGACTCTTCGGGGAGGAGACATGTTTGCGGCAAAACATTTAGTAGCCTAAATCTTTTAAAATTAAATTCTTAGCGTAGGGAGGAGAAATAGGTTTCAAGAAGAGCTACGCCTTCTGGTTGTGATTCTTTGTACTTGGCGGAAAGTTGTTTGAGGCCATGTTTTGGTTGAAAATCACACACAGGAGAAGAAAGAAGAAATTTCGACGACTTCGCATTTAGGGATCAGTAAAATAATATAGCCACAAGCTTTTCGGGCATATACGAAATCAGTCGTAAATATACTACTACTTTATTTATTAAAATCGAATTCACCCCAGCGGGGCATCATCAGTTAGATTTTTTTTTTTTTTTTTCTTTGGCTGGCCATCTCTTCAAATTGTAGCAGTATGTTTTGGAGAGTTAGTACGTTAAGGTTCTTTTCTTATTACTTATGGATTTGCCAACCAAGGTAAGAGTTTGGTAATGTTTTCTTTTCCAATTCCACTTTTTTTGAAAAAAGATTTAAGTTTTCTACTTTTTAAGGTTTGGAGATATGTTTTCTTTTTGGTTGCTTAGCAACGCTTTTTATACTTGAAATAATATTTATATTTTTTTGCAGGGTTTATTATTTTAAACAACTTTTTTTTGTATAGTTTTTTTCTGATGTTGTGGTGGTGTAGATAAAACAAGGTTTTCAATATTTTTGCTTTGCGAAAGAGGTTTTGCTATATACAGTATTATTTTCCTTAATTTCGTTGTTATTGAAGTCCATTTTATGTTCTCTTCAATTTGATTGATGTTATAGTCTATTTATAGGTTTTATGATGATTTTGGTTTTAAAGTATACGCTGATTGTTTTTAGATCTAACTGATGATGCCCCGCTGGGGTGAAATCGATTTTAATAAATAAAGTAGTAGTATATTTACGACTGATTTCGTATATGCCCGAAAAGCTTGTGGCTATATTATTTTACTTGGCGGAAAGCCATTTGATTAAATGAAATTTCAATATAGAACATATTCATGAGTCAAAAGAGGCAGATAACGTCACTGAAATGTCTAATTCAGAATGTTTCATCTTAAATGGTTTTGAATTAACTAAAATTTACGATTTCGAAAAACCTCAAAGTTGTGGCATATCCCCTTACTATATTTGAATAATTTTAATTTGCAAGGCTCTCTCTCTCTCCGCTAAATTCTGCTCAAAATCAAAACTGGCTGAAAAATCGTTTAAAGTAAATTCACCTACGCAGGCACAACGCCGTCTCAACGTCCAGCTCAAGCTAAGCAAAAACAAATTAGCTCACCTGCAAACCGTAAATAACTCTTGATGGAATGCTAGGTCGTAGTTGGTTTTCCCTTCACTTGAAACTACAAAGCTAACCTTTTTAGAATTTCTAGTTTCTCCAGACAGCGTTGACATAATTCTTGTTTTTGCTGCAAAATTTTATGGTTTAAAACTTGGACGATACCGCAAAAAAAAGAGCTTTTCTTTTGAAGCTTGTCTTGCCATGTGATTAGCGAATCAAAAGTGAGCTAAGCAACACTTTGAACTAAATTTCAAAACGTTAAAATTGATGTTTAAAAATTCTCGGTTCGAAGTTCAGTCCCAAATGCTCCAGCATTATGCTTTTGTTTTAACTTAGATAAATAAATTCGAGTTTAATGCAAATTTCAACTGATAGAAGTATTACCAAAGCTAAAACCTAACTTTATTCTGTTCATACACTCGCGTATCTCGCTAAAAGCTTGGAGTTAATTTGAACATTTATCGGCAAATATTAAACAAATATTTGCTCTGGAGAAGCAAGCGCTTGGAACCGCATTAAGTCATTGTTTGGATTGCAATTTTTTATCCGTTCAAATCATATAGGCGTAGCCAATTAAGGGGGAGAGGGCAGGGAGCCCAGGTCCCCCACATAGGCGTAGCCAGAGGGGCCCAGGCCCCCAATTGAAATATCACCAATGATAAAAAATTATGACAACATAGCCTAGCAATGTTTTGTTGCAGGTACGGACAACGAGGGAGCCCTGAGGCCCCCAACTAACAACCAGGAGGCCCCTAACCGACAACCAGAGGGCCCCGGGGCCTATAACTGAAAGACAGGAGGCTTTGGGGCCCCTAACTAACAACCAGGGGACCTCAGAGCCCCTAACTAACAACCAAGGGGTCCTGGGGCCCCTAACTGACGACCAGGGGGCCCTGGGGCACCTAAGTGATGACCAAGGGTCTCGGGATAGGGGCCGCGCAATTCAAATTTTTAACAATATATACGCAAAACCTGTGAAAAATCTAAAAGTTTTGTGCCCAAAGTTCAATCCCAGACCCTCGCTTAACGTTATTATGAACTCAATGCTATAACACAGGCGGTAATGCAAACCCCCAACTGAAATACCACCAATGATAAATATAATGAGAGCATAGCCAGTATGTTGTCCTTGTTCGGAATTGCAGTTTCTTTAATTTAGGATTTATGCCTACAAAAGCAAGTAATAATAATGACGAACATCTATCCACGTCCAAATAATGTCATGCAATTCCTGGAGGTCTCAAAAAACTGTCAAGTGACTTGAGTCCTCCACGTTTTGGAAAAAAAGTTTTTTTTGAATTTTGCTTTAAATGTTTTTTTATGAAAGAATTTTAGGGCGCGATCTTATCTCAAAATCATAGGCGTAGCCAGGGGGGTATGCCCAGTGGGCCCGGACCCCTCAATTCAAATGCCACCAATGACAAAAATTTAACAAAAAACCTTGTTTCTTCATTTTCAGTTTCTTTTAGCATCTTTGTGAACAACGGTACACGAGTTCAACAGTAATTAACAATAAATAATATTAACAACCAGGGGGCCCGGTGCACCCCCTTGATTCAATTTTTTCCAACCAATTTAAATGTATAATCAGGGTGAAATGAAAGGTTTTTGTCCTAAAAATTGCAACCTCAGGCCTTCATCTAAACTTTTTATGAACGTGAAGCAATAACCAGCACCGTAATTGCCATATGGCACAGCACCAGGGCCCAGCGCTCAGATGATAGGAATTTTTTTGGTCTTCACTTATATTTGGCAGGAAGATGTTGCAAAAATCCCCTAAGTGCCAGGGGCCCCGCACAATGTAAGTCCGGCCCAGAAATAACGTGTTTAGTAAGCGTAACCATCTATTGGACCATTTTTCAATAACGATTCAACTCCACCTCGCCAATTTTTACGCACAAAATACTTTAAAAAAATAGCTAGAGAAAATGCGGATTGAACAAATCATTGAATTTCAAATAAGGGGGCCTGGGCCCCCTGGCCGTACATGTACTCCTATAACTGGTTAACTTGATGACAAAACAAAAATCTTAAAGGAAAATCTTCGAGTGGATTACTATTTACTGCTAAAATATTGCAGGAGGCAATGTGCCTTGCCCTACCCCTACATGGACCAAATCAATTACAATTAAAATTTTACGCCCTAATGCAAAATTTTAAATGTGTTTTGGACTTTTATTGCAAGTAAAAGGAGGATTGAACAGTAAAATTTTTTCGATTGGCTTTCAAATGTTAAAAATCTAGTTCTTTCAAATGGCTTTGAACACGTGCAAAATATGATCCAATGGGATTAAAATTGCTTTTTTTCCCAAAAACTTACAAAAATCGCCCAGCGGCTGGGGGCTTTGCCCCCAGACCCCTACTGCCACCGGCGGCTGGGGGATCTGCCTCAGACCCCCGTCTGTGATACGTTTGAGTACAGTAGCTTACTCAACACGTCTCGTAAGTTAGACATTTGCACTTTCTAACGATTAGTTTTCGCCCTATCCTTTTTCCAAAATCCTGGTTAAGTGCCAACAGACTACCGCTTTAAATCTTCCATTCTACGATATCTTTGCCCCACAAAAAGTTTCTTTTTTGAAAATTTCTGATGACGTCATTGCATGTGATTTGTGGTTTGGGCCCCTCCCAATCAAAAATCCTGGCTACGCCTATGGTCCCCCACCCATTGAAATACCACCAATGACAAAAATGTGTCAAAAAGCCAATTGTGTCTTTAGTTTTAGTTTCTTTTAGCAGGTTTTGCGTACAACAGTGCACGCATAAACAATGGTTAACAATAATACTGACGATCAGGGGGGCCCGGGCCCCCTCAATTCAATCTTTATTTGCCAATTTCAATGTACAACCTGGGTGAAATTAAGGGTTTTTGTCGTAAAAGTTTCTACCTCAGCCCCTCACCTAACCTTTTTATAAACGTAATGCAACAACTAGGGCCGGATTTATACCATGACACAGTGCCAGGGTCCCCGCGCTTAGATGGTAGAACTTTTTTTGGTCTTCACTTTGTTTGGCAGGAAGATGATGCGAAAATCTCCAAAGTACCAGGGGCCCCACACAATGTAAATTCGACCCAGGCAATAACATAAGTAGTAAGCGCAATCATCTATTGTACCATTTTCAATAACAATACACCTCCACTTTGCCAGTTTTTTACCTGACTAAATACTTCTGAAAAACAATCAGCGAGGAATGTTCATTGAAGAAATGCTCATCGAACAAATTATTGAATTTAGCCGTACATAAACTCTAACAACTTGTTATTTTCATGACAAAACAATAACCTTGAAGGAAAATCTTCGAATGGATTATCATTTGCTGCTAAAATAATGCAGAAGGCAATATACCTCGGTTACCCCTACTTGGGCCAAGTCTCAGACAAAATTTAACCCCAAAATGCAAGATTTTAAACGTATTTTCGACTTAAATTGTGAATTAAACGAGGATTGAACAATGTAGGTTTTTTCAATTGCCTTTGAATTGTTAAAAATCTAATTTTTTTAAATGGCTCTGAACACGTGCAAAATGTGATTCAATAGCATTAAAATAACTTTTTTTTGCAAAAAAATTACAAAAAATTGCCCAGCGGCTGGGAGCTCCGCTGCCAGACTTCCGTCTGTGATACGTTTGAGTTACACTGGTATTCTCAACACCTCTACCCATTTAGCCATTTTCACTTTTTAACTTTTTGGTTGAAGCACGCTTTTAAGTAAAATCCTGGGTAACTGCCAAAACCAAGCCACGGCTTCAGATCTTCCATTCTACGATATTATCTTTGTCTCACAAAACGTTCCTTCCTCAAAAATTTCTGATGACGTCATTGCATGTTATTTGTGGTTTGGCCCTCCTCCCAATCAAAAATCCTGGCTACGACTATAATTCAGATTGATAAAGCAATTTATAAGCAGAATTACGGTATCACTGTTGTAAAATCAACGCCTATAAGACAATATTCTGATTCGTTTTTTTGATGCATTGAAATCTATATTATGCCAGTCAAAATATTTTTTTGACCACCAAGTTTCAACAATTTTGGTTTCGGCAATTTATTAAATTTTGGTATCATTGGGTGTAAAGGACAAGCAAAGCGACTGTTAAGCACCAAACCGATTTGTTGTATTGAAAAACACAAGCAACACTTTTAGGAGGTCTGGAGTCGCTGCCGTTACAGCCGAACTTTCATGCGGTTAGTCGACCTCCTAAATTCAAGCTGCTCGATAAATAAAATATTTAACAAAAACAATAAATAAATAAATAAATAGTAAGCATAGAGTACACTATTGGTAAGCATAGTAATCTTTACAGTTTTCATGGTAGTTTTCATGGTGGTACACTGTTGGCAAACGTAGAAGAATGCTATCAAGTTAATTTTCAATTTCTCATAAAAATTTGAAAGCAAATTCAAAGCCGGCTTGTGCATTTTCGAGAAAAGTTAATGATTATTTTTGCTATTTTTACTCATTTTTTGCTAATTTTTTGTTGTGCACCCTTTGTGAGAGTTCGCAACAACTGCCCCACTGCTCCCACTGTAATGTTGCCCTGCTGAGAAACTTTTCAATAACTAGCACATGCGACTCCTCTCGTACTAACTTTTAGCTTTCTCTTTTTATGGTTTTTTGCCTAATTTTAAACTGGCTGTTTATCCAACTCATATTACGTTAATAAATGCCTCTACCTAAACCTGAATCAAAGTCCATTGGAATATAAAATTTGTAATGTAAGTTGATGTATACCTAAATGTTTCTAAAAAATTCATCTTGTGTTCATAACATCACGACCAATTTTGGCTCCGGACTTCCCGATGTTGTAACAGTTCAGGCAATATCAGTGACATGCCCCCTTAATTTATCGCTACCCGTGCAATAACGCAACAATGATAGGAGAGCTCCATTAAATAATAGAAAAAAAACCTGCTATCAATAATGCTGCGAAAAAATTTTGAAATATCCGCTTGAACAGTATTTAAATCTTTGCACTAACTTGGGTATGTAAAAACTAATTTGGCTTACAAAACATACTTCAGCAGTAAAATTTGTGGAGTTAAAAGTAAGCCTAGTTATTAACCGATAAATGTGATGCCTCCACCGTGTATGATAGACAGGTGGGCAAGTGGCAGCTTGACTCGAAGATCAAAAAGTTCCTTCGCTGTCTCTGGCCAAGTCAAATTAGTGAATAGAATGTAATTAGAGTTAGAGTTAGTCCGAGTTTTAAGCTACAAACTTAATTTCCCCATCCGCCCCATTCGGCCTAGATTATTCAGATTGACTTCAAAAGACTATTGTACTAATCAGGGCCGCCGAGAGGGGGGGCAGGGGAGTACAATGACCCCGGGGCCCATGGACTTTAGGGGGCCCATGGGCTTCAGGAAGGCCGTTGGCTTCAGCGGGCCTATCGAAATGACACTGAGAAATCAGCATGTGAAACCTGAAGACCTTTTTTTTGTTTCTTGGAGATCACCTAATTTCGACCGGAAAAACCGTTAGAATTTCGGTGAAGACCTTTTTCTTGGAAATCACACCATTTTTCGGACCAAACTACCGCATTTTATCCGTCTATTTTGGACTTCACAAAACCGGAAATCCGTCATATTTGAGCTGGCCCCGGGCCCACTTTTGGTCCTCGGCGGCACTGGTACTAATACAATAAGGTTAAGCTTGGAGTGCCTCCCAAATTGAAACTACATTAATTTTTGCAGCTTAATGGCTTATGAGCAAAAACTTTGATAATGCACACAATTGATGCAGAATGTCACTGATGATTTTTGCCTGTAGCATATTACATCTAAATCTATTTTACAGGAAAACGGGAGAAAAAAAATTAGTGCGCCATTTAAATGACATCATTTCAAAATTCGCCCCTTAGTCGAAAATCCAATGGTCGGTAATTTTACAGTATCCTCTTCAATCCTGAAAATAAGATGAGTTAAATAATAACTGAATCTAAATAGTTAAAATAGGATGATTTAAGCATCACCGGTAATTGAATCTAAATTTCCACCACTGCTGTACAATAAGCACGAAGCAGCATCAACCCCAGGGATGAACTTTGACAACCATTGGTTGTCCAATTTATTTATTTATGTTTTTTGTATTTCGATGAGCTTATTAATAAGTTCAATTCAAAAGTTGATATATTGTTTGAAACGGAACTTGTGTAAATAACGCACAGTAATAAAAACGCAGCAACGAACGTAAAATCAAAAGTGGGTACGATCAAAATTAAAATGCTACTTGTACTGTAATTGTTAGCGTTAAAAATTCTAATCTTGTTTTGCTGTTCTGCTGGTGATTCTTACTAAACTTCATAACATTTTGTGATATTATGTTTGTATCAACTATTATAAGTATTCGCGCCTAGGCCAACGTTTTGTTCGTCGATTCTTGTTGGTTTCATCAGGAAAACATTTCAACGTAGATGCTTATGGTCTTCTATTTGAATAAAATCTATATTCTTCTGATGATCGCGTAAACGCGTGAGGCAAATCCACGGGAAATAAATAATTTAATTGTCAGCCATAAGCCTCTTCATTAAACTGCTTTGGTCCTCATAGGAACATTGAGAACTCTTCGAGTGATGCCAACGCAGAGTTATAAATCGGGCCGGCAAGCTCAGGTCCGTTAAAGGAAACAAATTTAGCGTTAAATTGTAATAACTTAATAATGCCACATAAAATTCCGTTTATAGAATAGCTAAACTTTTACATGAGTTGCTAAAGATCCTTATACTGGACCAAAACTGTATGTTTTTTTATTTATCTCAAACTTTTAGTTTGTAACATTAAAAGAAGTATATGTGATTAATTTTTTTTTGTCACTGATAAGAAAACAAAAATTGAAAAGAAAAAGTAGGACTGACGGCAAAATCAATAAAGTTATCTAAAGTCAGGACTGTCATATTAGATTAGATTGGCGTTGACTTCACCATTCTTGACCTGCGATTTCAGAGATATACCATTTTAAACACGACGTAGGTGCCTCACTAATCATAATTGTTATTAGCAACCCTGACGTTTCAATGCAGTAGCTTAGCCCACAAAGGCCTATATCAACCTAGAGATCGCTTACAAGGCCTTTTCGTGTTAATCTAATTGCGACGTTGCCTCAGGATAGAACTAAGTTGCGTCGCCGATGTTATCAACTTCAGGGTTGCCAATAAAAATTATGATTGGAGAGGCCCGAACGTCGTGTTTAAAATAGAATATCTCCGGAACGGCTGGGTCAAGAATGATAGAGTCAACGCCAATCTAATCTAAAATGACTGCCCTAATTTTAGATACCGCCATAGGTTTTGCCTTCAGTCCTTGATTAAGAACAATATCGTTTCTGTTAAAAGTATGTGGAGCAGCGAATAGAACAGTGTTAAAGTTTTGAAAACCTAATTCTTAAACTTTTTTCTTTTTAGGTCAAAAGCTATGAGCAATAGTAAGTGTTGTAATAAGAAAGAGGAACAACAAACATGAAACAAAAACTTTTAATTTCAACTTAGGATAAATTTTTAAGAAAAAAATTTAACCGATCGCTGCTTATAAGTAAGTAGAGCATTGCTGCAAAATAACAGTGCAATTATGCATTCGTTTTTGATCCAGCGAGCTTTTTTAAATGCATAATTAATTGCTGCAATATTCTACTAACTTAAAAGCGGTGATCAATTGATACATTATTTCTAGAAAAATTATTCTATGTTGAAATAAAAGTTTTTGTTCGATGTTTGTTGTTCCTCTTTCTTATTGCAACACTTATAGTTTTTCTTCTAAAAATATTCTTATAGCTCATAGTTTTCGGTCAAAAAGGGAAGTTAAAAAATTAGATTTTCAAAACTTTATCCGTTTTTGTAATGTTTTATCTGTTCTTGGAATCGTCATACTTGTTATGATTAATTATTTAGATTTCTCGGCTTTTTCCATACTTAATTTGCCTAAGGACTATTGGTTTGATATTCAAAATCACCGACTAAAGACAACTTTTAACCAAACAAAAATAAATTTGGCTATTTTTTTCTCCAAGAAAATCTAAGAAAAAATTGAAAACAAATGAAAACGAAATTTCTAAAAGTTTAAGAACACGCAGCCTCGACCACAAATTTACAGCTTTTATAAAAAATTGTGTGTATTTTTTTCTCCAAGAAAATCTAAGAAATATTTTGAGTTTTGTTTATAATATATCTTTCCACAAATGCCTATACGCCTTACACCTAGCTTTGATTGACTACATGTTACTTCTTGGACGCCATTTTGTTTCGCGTATTTCACTTTTTTTAACTTTAAAAACCGGTATATTGAGAAATATAACCCGTGCAAATATTTCGCAGATCATTCTGGCATGCCTTATTTGATCCTGTGTGTATCTGGCATCAGTAACCGAACCAGAGTAGTCATTGCTGGTATTTCAAGGCAATTATACGTGCACAAATTTTATTCTAGAATTGTGAACGAAAATAAAAACAAATAGAGGCGGCGCCAGCGCGAATGATTGGGGAGGAAAAATAATCAATTAAAAAATTAGGAGTATTTTGAGTTTTTTGTAGAAATTATCAAAAAATGCCATAAAATTTTTGTTCAAGAGCAAAAAAATGAATCCCTTAATATGGTCACTCTTCATGTTAATTTAGAACAATAAAAAAAGTAGAACTCATAAAGAGCTGGTTTATTTCAAAATATTTTAATGATGATTAACCGTTTCAGTAATTTCATCTAGGGAGTCTGGAGCAGCGCTGTAAGCACTTGGAAGCCAACACATTTCAAGCTTTCACAAATACTCGATAGGAAACTGCCAGTTTATGCATTTCCTACGCTTAAAAATGCTGGTCAGGTGAAGTTCAAATAAAAAGGCTCAAACACACAACTTGTCAACTTTGCATCCAGTTCGTGCGGAAGCGTTTTGGAGTAGGGGACAAATTGAAAAACACTTATCAATCTCTGAGGGGCTTCACTCCCACGCCCTCTAGATAGTCCGCAGCAATTACGCATCTAACAATTGGACGTACAACAAGACAAGTGGCGTAACAAAAGAGATAAGGGGCAGAAATTGAAGCCCCCCCCTATAGCAAGGTCACTTAGGAAATTTAACCCCAGCATGTATTTAAAAGTGTTTTAAACTTAACTAAAAATAAAAAGGGCTTAAGAGGCAAGTAATTTGATTTTATCAAAGGAATTCTAAATCTAAGCAGTTAGATTTTTTAAATGGTTCTACAACCATGCGAAATGTCATCGAAATGGTGTAAAAATGGTTACTCCCACGAACAAAAAATTACAAAATAGACGTCCATGTGCGAGATGCAGACAAATTTAGCTTTAGGCTCAAAGCCCGCTTTTCCACAGCAAAATCCTGGTTACGCGCCTGATCGAGACATTAATTTTAATTAAATTACTGAAGGAAGCCTCTGAGTGGAACCTCAATCTTCTGAATGCCTTTGATGGGGTCTGAAACAAAGTTTCGTGCCATTTGACGGTTTTTGTGATTAAAAAAATAATTAGCAAGTTTTGACGCCACTTGAATAAAAATGTTCGGTTTTGGAGCCATTTGAAATAACATCGCTCAATTAATTTGGATTATCATACAAAATTAATGTACATGAAAAACAATGAACGAAGCAAAATCGAAGAAATTTAAATTGCATCTAATGACGCATGCTTTACGTCAGACCTGAATCAAACAAAATGCTTTTGAAAGATCAGGGAGAATGTACATTATAGGCCTACCCTTGTACAGACATAATACAGCTAAAGATTGGTGCGTTTTAATTAGACGGACGGCAAAAGCCTTTCCACAAAAGCTGGTTTTGATTAATTCTGCAAAACTAAAAGACCAACCATGATGTTTAGCTAAATTAGCACGGTAGGCAATAGTTTCTTGTTTATTTTGTCACAATAACAACCACAACTGAAACGGGCTACCAAATTATGTAACAGTATATTGGTTAATTTAGAAAAAAAAGTTTAAATGTGTAAAACGAGTGAAACTACAGTAAGTCGTCTGTAACACAGCAAAATTTGTTTTGGTATGAGTTGAACTTAACTCATATTGAAGAACGTTAGCTCCTATACCCCTAAAAATCATTAGATTTGGATGCATTGGAAAAATGACTCTAAAAGTAAATAGGGAGGACATGTCATCTCCGTGGCGCCGCCTCTGACATCATTTATTTTACAACAGGACAAACATAAATTCAGAAAGAATATGAGCATTTTTTCAACACAAGTTTTTACAGGCATTTGCATTTTAATGGCAAGGAATCGAAGCTTTTCCTTTGCAAGTTTGAGTCCGATTGTTTGCTGCTGCGGCATTTGGAAGTGCAAAATAAAAACAATCTATTTTTTTTTCTCTAGTGTGGAAGCTGAATACGCGATCTAACGGGAATTGGCATCATTGTTTCAGTAGCCGAATATTAAAGTGTGAGCTTAGCAAATCACGTGATACTCGTCTTCAATTCGCGTTGGGTTCTTCATTAAATTTCTGCAAAACCTGAGTTCGTGATTGGGCAACATAGCCCTAAGAACACAAAGGAAAAAAAACTTTTTTTTTCTTTTTGCATTAATCCATTCTCGAGTACTAACAGAAGAGAAATTTCAAACGCTAAAACTGCAATTAAATACAAGACTAACTAACTACCATTAAAGAAGTTGGAATTCTAATATATTAATGTAAGTGATATCTATGCTGAAATCTAAAGTTTTAGTTCCATGGTTTTAGTTTGTCTTCCTTTTCAAGTTCTATTTTCTGTAGCATTTCTAGACATTGCTACCAGAGCTGTAAACGGGCCGACTAGTTCAGGCCCGAACCCGAAAATATAAGCCCGACCCGAAAAGCCCAGCCCGGCTTACAACTTTGATTGCTACTCAGTAAGTCCCCAAAATTTGCAGTAAACATAAACACAATTTAGCAGAAGAAAAAAAGCAAATATTTGAAGTTTCCTTAGGACCCGTTTTAGCCAGGTCTGCACCAATAAGTTATTAAATCTTTTAGTCTACGGAAATTTTAATGCGAAAATTATCGAAAATTTTCTTAGAATTTACAACACAGCGTCTATGACAACGTAATGGTGGCTGACAAGCCACATAGAAGTAATTGTTTTCGATTCTAACATTGTATTCTGCATTCATTTTCTGCGAAACCTTGTTAAAAAGTTAGGACTCGGTCTGCCTAGCCAGAATAAGAAAAGTAGTAAAAACAAACGATATGAAACCGAGGTTGTTTGGTAATGAAATTACTGCGTCTGCATTCCCGAATGCATTATTTTTTCTCAAGAATCAGCCAATTTTAAGTTCAAGCTGTTCTTAAATTTTCTCAAATTTTTAGCCATGTGTTGTTTTTAAATTTTGTTGAAAAGTAAAGTGACCTGAATTCACTTTTACTTGGTTAAAATTTGTCCTTGGTAATAGATTATGATTGTAAAAGTGGTCATTAGACAAACAAACAATGACAATATAGAAAAGAAACAAAATCGCTCTGCTTTTGTAATGTTTGGCGCGTGTTCTTAATCATTTTTTTACACCAAAGCTGGTATTGTTCGTAATTTATTCTTAAATGTTAAGAAAATATATGAGGTTGGTGTTCCTATAAATTTTTTCTAATAAATAAAATTTAATACCGGTAATGCAACTTTATAGAAGGAAATCCCAAACATTAAAAATGCTATTAATTTTTTTGCGAGCCTGATTAACTGCAAGTGAATAAGTACCCTAACCGTTGGTATTTAATTCAATAAAGTGATGGTTACGTTGAAATCAAAAAATTTAGTTCTATATTTTAGTTTCTCTTCCTCTTTGAGTTCTACTATCTGCACCGTTACTAAGCATTAATTGCTTCTCTAGTAAGTTCTACTATTTGCAAGCAACACATTTACTCGTTAATAAAATAGCAACTTTACCGCTTTTGATCGAGTTTGAGTGGAAGAAAAATGGCTGGAATTTTTTATTTTTTTTCTTTAATCTGTTCAGCTCAAATGAGATGAACATAATTGAAAAGAAATTATAAAAGATTAAAGTAACTTTATCTACGCTACGCTCTCTCAATTTGGTTGCGTACTCGGCAAAGTGGGTAAAAGTGTTTCTTTTACGATGAACGTAATCGAAAGAATGAATAAAAATAGTGTTTGAGCCTCTGCTATTCACATTGATTCAGTAAAGCAACACATTTAGATGTTTAACATCGGTTTACTTTTAGCGCATTTGATTCCGCTTTCACAAAAAATTACCGCTTCTGATTCCACAGCTCTGGCTAAACTTAGTAACGACGTTGAAAGTAACAGCATTGGGTATTTGCAGTCCGATTTCAACACATTATGACTGCCTTAAAATTTAGGAAAGTTTCAAAACGATTTTCAATGACTTTATTCTCATCAATAAATTTTTGCAGGGTGGGGAGTTTTATCTTTCGATATTTTAGCAGATTTAACCAAATTGATAAATTTTCACAATCCCAAACACTAAACCAATAATCAAACTATTAGGCTAGCTACTTTAAGACATTTTGAAATTTCGACACATTAAACGGGCATTTACGAGTTGCATTCAATAAGTTTCTAGACTTTTTTTGTATGGGCACTTTCATTAACCGTACACACAAAAAACTCTAGTCCCCTTCAAAGTATTCTCCTTTGACATCAATGCACTTGTTGTACCGTTCCAACAACTTCTGGAAAGCCCCCTGGAAGTCTTCTTGTGTGAGCGTGTTTAGGACCCTCGTCACAGCCTCTTTCATGTCCTCGATTGTGGAATAACGATTGCCTCTGAGGTTTTCCTTGAGCTTTGGGAATAGCCAAAAGTCACAGGGAGCAAGGTCCGGGCTGTAGGGAGGATGGGGAACCGTCTTGATGCCCATTTGGGTCAAATAGTCTGTGACGAGGATGGAGTTGTGGACTGGGACATTGTCCTGATGGAAATGCCACTGACGTGAATCGAAGAGTTCTGGCCTCTTCCGACGGAATCTCTTCCTGAACTCCCTTAAAACTTCAATATAGTACTCCTTGTTGACTGTGATTCCAGTGGGAACCCAGTGAATGTAGATTATGCCCATGCTGTCAAAAAAAGAGATCATCATGAGTTTCTGGGTGGACTTGCTCTGTCTGGCCTTCTTGGGTCTGGGAGATCCAGCATGCTTCCACTGGGAACTCTGTCTCTTGGTCTCTGGGTCATAACAATAGATCCAGCTTTCATCGCAGGTTACCAGGGCATCAAGAACTTGGGGATCTGAATTAATGAGCTCGACCATCTCCTTGCTGTCGTTGCAACGTCTTTCTCTCTGATCTTCCCGGAGCACTCTTGGAACGAACTTCGCGCAAATCTTCCGCATCTTCAGTTCCTCACGAATGATTGTGTGTACAGCTCCCACACTGACATTAAACTGTGTGCTTAGTGTCTCTATAGACACACAACAGTCCCTATTCATGAAATCGTTTATTTGGCCAATCATCTCTGATGTTCTGACTTCCCTACTCCTCCCACATCTCTCATCACCCCTCACGAACTCCCTGCCTTCCTTGAATCTCTTGTGCCACTGAAAAACTGATGATCGATTCATGCAAGATGGTCCATAAGCAGTCTGAAGCATGCCATACGTTTCCGTGGCAGTTTTTCCAAGTTTAAAAAAGAACTTGATTGCATATCGTTCTTCTAATGTGTCCTCACGTACAGATTGCATTTTTGAAATTCACCAGCTGTGACAATCAGGATTTAGTAAGGTGTACTCTAATTCCTGCTGTAGCTATAAATTTGCACCTAAACAAGAAAAAATTGCTCAATCAGCTCTTAAGGAGTATAGTAACAACATATTGAAATATCTCGAGTTTACGGCGATTACAAAAAAGTCTGGAATCTTATTGAATGCACCTCGTAAGTCAAGTTTTTTACTGTTAAACAAAATGTTAGCAAAAGCCCAAAATGCATTTTCACCAAATTTAATCTCTTTACGTCTTGCCGTAGTTAAGATACTACAGTTCAAAGTTAACAATTTTCTTTTTACTTCAGTCTTGCCATTTTGTCAGTAGCGTGACAGAAAATATATTTTTGAAAAGTTGGCTTGAATTTATTCGAAAAGCAGCTAATTTACAATAATTCTGACCCCTTACTTTATTTTTGACAACAACACCGCCGCATACACTTATTGAGAGATAGGAACAAGCCGTAACTTTTTGAACTTTATTTATAGTTGGCAACCTGGATAAAATTTTTATAGGGAAAAAGCCTTTCTAAGGGGAAATCTAAATTGTCATATCTTGGAAAGGGAAGGTCGCAGCAAGCTCTAATTTGCTAAAGTTAGTGTTCAGATTTGTCAAAAATTTTTGAGATAAAACCGAGCAAAATTTTTTTCGACTTGAATGCCTTTTTATTCCAAGAGATAGTTATGATGAGTGGAGTTTAAATTCAACCGATTCAAAAACGTGCTCGACAGCGTAGGCCAGAGCGAACATCATAACATAACAGAGTACAAGGAAAAAATTAAAATTAAAAAATTTAAAACCCTACAGTCTGTTTCACCCGTAATCGAAATCATTAGGGGTATCTGCCAAAAGTATCGCAGAGTTTACAATCTAAAATTAAAAATTAAACTTTTAAAAATTAAAAAAAATTAAAATAAATTGCTCGTTGTTCCAATCCCGGGGCCATATCCGACTCCTGGGCGGCCTAAGGTACACCCAACTAGCGGAGAGAACTGAACCTGGCACTCCTTAACTCGAACAGTCTGAGCCACTAGGGAGCCGAACCTAAGGCTCAACATCGGAACTGAGCTTTGTAATCTTAGTTCCGGTGTTGAGCCTTAGGTTCGGCTCCCTAGTGGCTCAGACTGTTCGAGTTAAGGAGTGCCAGGTTCAGTCTTCTCCGCTAGTTGGGTGTACCTTAGGCCGCCCAGGATTTGGATATGGCCTCGGGATTGGAACGAAGAGCAATTTTTTTTTAATTAAAAAAATTTTTACTTTTAATTTTAGATTGTAAACTCTGCGATACTTTTGGCAGATACCCCAAAATGATAGTTATGTTGAAATCGAAAGTCTTGGTTCCACATTTTAGATTTTCTTCCTTTTCAACTTCCGAGTTCCGAACCATCATTACTCAATAACATAATTTCCAGGATTTGCAAGAAACAATCAATCAATTAATGATTTATTTGCAATTCACTAAATGCGCAAAAACACAGCATTAAATTTCAATGGCACAAGTAAAGAAGCAATTGGTCAACTGAAACAGGAAGCTGCAAAGGGACCTCTCGGTTATCGAATCAAGCAACCTCCTATTTTAATCGAAAATAATGCTGTTTGGCGCAAGTTACTAATTTAGATGAAGCAACTTTTAATTCTATTTAGCCTATGCGTGAAAAAACCCCCAACTAATTGCGGCTTCAACGCGTTTCGGTCGGTCTCCATGAAAATTTTCCAGATCTTCCTATCTACGGAAATTTCAGTACCAAAATGATCGAAAATCTCTTACGAATTTATAATTATTTCAGTAATAACAACAATTCTTTCTTTTGTCATAATCTTAGAGATATCTAAGAGATACTTAATTGTTTGATACGCCATTTAAAAAATTCGCATCATCGTTTCTGAAGTTTAATGCTTAGGTTTAAACTGGCCATAAAATCGTGACCTTAATCTATTTTAATCACCTGGCAGCTTTTACGCTGGTAAGGTGGTACGTCAGCGAACCGAATTTCTATTGAAAGAGATTGACGTCGTTGGTAATCGACTTCCGGGAAGTCAGAACGACTTCCACAGGCAGTTGAGTGGCAATATCAATCACCAACTCTGCAGTCGCTAGCAGCTCGAGTCATTTATGCACAGAGCTGGCTAACGCTGTTTCGAGCTTTTAGCTCTCATCAGCAGCCCTCAGAACATCTAAACCAAACGTATCCCCTGCCATTTCTCTGCCAAACTAGACAAACCATAAGGGTTTGCACAAAGGCAGAGGCTTTACACGGAATATCGATTTTTTACTTATCTGTGCTGAGGACTGCTGATGAAAGCTAAAAGCTCGAAACAGCGTTGTCCAGGTCGGTGCACAAATTTCTATTTACCTTTGGTGGATTTATTTGAATACGATTTTAATTAAATTATTTAAATATTTTTCATTAAAAAAAAGAAACAGTTTTAATTGCTTGAATCAGTACTTAAATTGTAGAGGAGACGGGGGGGACGCGTCCCCCCATCGAGAATTAACGTCCCTCCATCGAGAGTTAGCGTCCCCCCATCGAGATTGAGTGTCCTCCCCTTCGAGATTTAGATGTCCCCCCATTGAGATTTGAGCGCTGGATGATCAGAGGAAAAAGACCTACAAAATCCGGTCGAATATAACATCAAATTTCGCGGGAAAAGTGATTTAGAAGGAAAAACACTTCAACCGTCGCCGAAGACCTTTTTTTTGGTCTTCACCTAATTTTGGCAAAAAAGCACTTAGAGTCTCGGTGAAGACCTTTTTCTTTTTTGGTCTTTATTCAATTTCGTCGACGGAATCACGTAATCTTTACTAAGGTTTGGTCAAGGCTGCAACAGCGTCCGCCCATGCAAATTTTACAATTTAAGTACTGGTTTGAATGATACAAAACCTCTAATCGCTTAGCACAAAACTTACTTGATTGTTTGAATTTAGATTGGTGCAGTAATGCTGCAATCTGATATTCACTACGGAGTTCTAAGTCGGGCCGAGTTTGGGTTTGGGCCAGGTTCGGGCTTAGAATTAAAAAAAAAATTCGATTACTCCAAATTTTTTTTAAAATTCGAATTAGAATTAAAAAAAACGATCACTCCGGTGCATCTAGTATCACGCTACACCTTTGCGCTCTTCCCACCAACTTTTCCAGTTACCAATGGCAATTTGCCTTTCGAATTCGGTATCTCTCACGCAGTAGCATGTATCACTTTAATTGACCCTCCGGATTTCAGTTCAAAGACTTGACCGTTTCCTGTTGGCTCCTGTGGTGGCCCTTCGGGAAGCTGAACGGCGCATCCCACTCGATGAACTTGCACTGGAGGCTTGGCTCCACTGGGTCCAGATCGCGGGGCAGGCTGACTGGGTAGCCTGGACCTGCAGTCTCTCGCTTCGTGTCCAAGTCCACCACATCTGTGGCACATAATTCTTCGGTCTCCACTTCTGCGACGTCCATCCGGTATCTTTGACATGCAATCCACTGCACGATGTCCTTCACCTCCGCACCGATAGCAATTTAATAGTTCCCTGGGTCTTTCCGGACTCCTTTTGTTCTCATCAACGTTTAAATTTTTGCCTCTTCTATTCGAATCTTTGTTAGACAACTTTTTGTTGTGAGCCATTAAAGACAGGTCTGCCCATGTCGCCAATTTATCTAAAGTTTTTGGGCTCCTTTCATTCAAATAAACTGAAAGCTCCTTAGGACACGCGGCAGTAAATTGTTTCCGTACCATCAATTCGACCTCTCCATCAAAAGACTCTTCAACTTCAGCCAACTTTACCCATTTGGTGAGGTAATTTTTCAGTCATACTATAAACTGGCCTGGGTTTTCTTGTCCATCTGGCTTCGCATCTCGAAATCTTCCACGGTATCCGAACTCCGTAAAGTCGTACCTCTTCAACAACACCAGTTTCAGACGTTCATAATCCATTGCTTCGTCTTGTGACAACCTCGAATAAACTTCCAAAGCACGGCCCGATAACAACGAGCTCAGCAGGGTAGCCAAGCCTCCTTTTCCCAGCCTGCAACTGTAGCATATCTCACAAATCGTAAGAGATAATTATTTAAATCATCTCTGCCATCACCGGCCAGTTGGTCGAGCGGTAACGCGTTCGTCTCTGTAGCGGGAGGTCTGAGGTTCAAATCTCCGGCCGGTCAAATCGGACACAGTGTTGCCAACGGCTCGCCACCGCTGCGACATTTCTTCGACAGGAGCTGTGTTGCCCAGGCGCAATGACGCGGAGATGGGCCCCGCCAACTCGTTACACGCTTCGGCGTAATCCAGCGAGTATAATGAAAGAGTTGATTTTGATTTTGATCTCTGCCATCAACGAAGGCAGGTAACTCGGGTGATCGTGCAATTTTAGCACTTTGCCGTACCACTTCTTTGGCAATCCCTGCGGGTCGAGCTGCAGTTTCCAGCCTCTTGGCTTCTAACTCCAGCTTCAGCCGTTCCAATTCCATGGCGGCTTTTCTCTCTTCTGCTTCGCGTTTAGCGAGCAGTTTTCATTCTTCTGCTTCACGCTCGGCCCTCTTCTCTTCCGCCTCTCGCTTGGGCTTCTTTTCTTCCGCCGCAGCCTCCCGCTTGGCTTGCAGCCTCCTTTCTTCCGCCGCAGCTTCTCGCTCGGCCCTCTTTTCTTCTGCCTCTGCTTCGCGCATTTTGCGCCATTCCTCCATCAGGAATTTACTCTTGGACTTCTCATTGATTCATTAATTCATATTTTATAAGAGTATGTAATTTATACTAGCAGTTTGTAGTAGCTCATAATAACTTTAGTTTTTTTTTCACATGCTCAGTGTTTATTTTTTGTACAGAGAACTTGAAGTTTTTTCTTTGAATCGCTTACACGCTTGCACGCTCCTGTTTCCAGCTTCTTGCCTGTTCCCAAATTGTGCTTACGCTCTAGTTTTCCATACGTATTTTTCGGGTTCTAATTAGTATGCCGTTTGCATCTGTAGATAGATGCATATATAAATGTATATTTTAATTCACTTTGGGAACATCGCTCGGGTTAGATTTGTCCTTTATTTTTTTTATCAAATTCGTTTTGGGGGCGTTTGGCTCTTTTGTCCCCCCTCCACGTGTTGGCCGAGGTAGTCTCTTAATCTTTGTTTGAGTTGCAAATTTTGCTTGACCCTTTGCACGTTTTTTTTTAATTAAAGGAAATTTACGCATTTTGTCATTGTCAGTTGTACAGTAAGCGTATTCAGGATACTACATCTTTTCTCTTCGCGTTGCCTTTACCGCTACATATTGTGCCTCCAATGATTGGTTTTATATTGCATGTCAGTTTACTTTCATGTTCAATTTGGTTTGGTAATATTGTTCTTCAGGGAGTCAAAACGACTTCCACTGGCAGTTAGGTAACAATATCAACCACCAACCCTGTCATAGGCGTAGCCAAGGCCTCCCCCCAATTGAAATGTCATCAATGCTAAATATGTGACAAAAAAGCCTATTGATTTTTTTAGTTTCAGTTTCTTTTATCATCTTTGTGTACAACAGTATACTCGTACAGATACAACAGTAATTAACTATAATATTGACAACCAGGGGGCCCGAGCCCCTTCAAATTAGTTCTTCCAACCAATTCAAAAGTATTGCCCGGGTGAAATTACAGGTTTTGTCGTAAAAGTTGCTACCTTAGGTCCTCATCTAACCTTTTTATGAAAGTAGTGCAATAACCAGGGCCGGATTTACCGTTTTGCACAGTACCAGGGGTCCCCGCGCTCAAGTGGTGACTTTTTGTTGGTCTTCATCTATAATTGGCAGGAAGATCTAACAAAAATCTCCAAAGTGCCCGGGGTCCCGCGCAATGTAAATTCGGCCTGGACAATAACATGGTTAGTAGGCGTAACCATCCATTGTATCATTTTTGAATAACAACTCACATCAACCTTGGCAGTTTTTAAGCGACAAAACACTTTTGAAAAAAAAATTAGCGAGGGAAAATGCTCACTGAACAACTTACTGAATTTAAATTAAGGGAGCCTGGGTCTCCTGGCCGTACATGTACCCCTACAACTAGTTATTTTCATGACAAAACAAAAATCTATAAGGAAAATCTTGGAGTAGATTATTATTTATTGCTAATATATTGCACGAGGCAATGTACCTTACTTTCTCATACCTGGGCCAAACGACTTACAAAATTTAACACCAAAATGTTAGATTTTAAACGTGTTTCGGACTTAAATCGCTAGTACAAGAAGGATTGAACAATTTAATTTTTTCAATTGTCTTTTAAATTAAAAATCAAGGTCTTTTAAATGGCTCTAAACACGTGCAAAATGTGATCAAATGGCATTGACAATTTTTTTCCAAAAAATTACAAAAAATTGCCCAGCGTCTGGGGGCTTTGTGGCTGGAGTCTCCCCTTAGCAAAATTCTAGTTCAGTGCCTAACCAGACCAAGGCTTCTGATATTCCATTTTACGATATTTTTGCCCCACAAAAAGTTCCTTTTTCGAAAAATTCTGATGACGTCATTGCATGTGATTTGTAGTTTAGCCCCCCCCTAATCAAAAATACTAGTTACGTTTATAAACCCTGCAGCTGCAAGTCTGCCGAGTCATTTACGAACAGAGCTGGACAACGTTGTTTCGAGCTTTTAGTTATCAACAGAAAAGGCTTGATGTTTTTTGTGGCCGACTTCCTGGAAGTCAGAATGCTTGATTTCCGTGGTCACAAAGGAAGAGTCAACCCTTTATTAAGGATAGTATATAGCAGTCCTCAATATAAGAGCCCATCGCTTTTTCACTTGTTTTTTTGTGAAGTACCACACGTGAAAAATTGATTATTCCCTATAAATCCTTTGCCCTTGAGCAAGCCATCAAGGTTTGTATAGTTTGGTCAAGAGATAGTAGGAAAATACCTCAGTTTAGTTAAGCTGAGGGCGACTGATAAGAGCTAAAAGATCGAAATAACGTTGTCCAGGTGCGTGCGTGAATGACTAGAGCTGCTGGGTTGGTAGTTGATATTGCTACCTAAGTACCAGTGGAAGTCGTTTTGACTTACGGTAGTCGGCCACGGAGGACGTCAAGCTTTTTCATTTTTTCTATGTGTTGTAGTAGTTGATTTTTGATCTGCTACATTAAACTGACAGAAAAAGCGTCATAGGGCAGGGGCTCAATTTAGCCACCAATCTGTCAAAGCTCTTTGAGGTTCGTATTCTTTTAGAAAACAAAAACAGCAGTGTTATTATTTACAATTTTGTCGTTGTTTCAAAAACTTTTTAAAAAAATCATTTTTTTATTAACTTTTATTAATTTTTTTGATGAAAATGTTTTGTTTGTTTTGAATCTTCAAGCAGACTTATTTTATTTACTTTAACACATTTATCATTAGTTATATTTTGAAATATTGAAAGTTAAGCTTGGCGTTTGATGTTTTATTCAATCTTTTCTATTTTATGTTGAAGAATTTTGATGTTTCTCGAAATACATTGGCCGTTTTTATAATTCTGAGTATTTGTTGTTGTAGAATTGTGTAATTTACAGTTAGTCACGTAACTTAGTTAATTTGGTTTGCAGTTTATTTGTTGCGTTATCTACGCATGTGCTTTATTGATTCATTTGTGCGAGTAAATTTGATACTGCGTCTGTTTAATCCTGTTTTATAATTATGAGGGAGGGCATTTTTGCACCCTTTTTTGTTTTTTTTTGGGATACGTTTCTTCAAAAAAACAATTTTTATTTTGAATTAACTTGACTTTAAGCAATTGCGTTGCTTATCAGTACTTGAACCGTTTCAATGTTTCTGAATATTGACTAACCCTTCCAACTTGGTATGTGGTAAGAAAAAAGTCTTGAATAAATGAACCACTTCATGAGGTACACCGTATGTCCGTCTTGATAGTCTTTCCACAAAATATAGTAGCCTAGTACAACTGCTGTTTCAAGGAACATCACCTCTTGTCAGCTAGGCAGGCAATCATTTGAGGAAGGTTCATTTATTTTTAGTGGTTAAAGATTTGTACCATTTATCTCCACTTCATATTTAGATGACGACTTTCGACAGTTTGTGATTTACGCTCACTGTTTGATTCCTTATGTGCTAGTCTGAACTTGTGGTTTAGGGAATTCAACAAAAGATATTGATGTTTGAGTGGAAGCGATTAGCAACGCAATAAATCAATAATTTTCAACCTCTTGCTTGGTGTTTACTGCAGAGAAAGAGAAGATAGTTCTGCCTAACACAGCGAACGTCATAAATTGACAGTTACGATAGTTAGTTCTTCAATAGATCTTGTGTAATGAAACGAGCAATCATAGCTTTCCTTCTTAACGGGGGGATACAGCTGGTCTGCAAAGATGGAAAAGTTCTTGGCTGTTTGCTGCTAAAAGGAATCAATGTTACTAATCGAAATGCAATCAAGAAATCATTCGTACCGATTAAGTGATGAACCAAACACTCGCCGTCAGGTTATTTTAGGGGTCACCAAACTTCCACAAGGAGCCAGACAATATCAAGCAGTCGAGTGCAAATGCACTTCAGAAAATAAAAAACTCAACTAGTGTCCAAATCTTTGTCAGCCTTAAATAATATGAAACTTTTTGTTCATCACAATATTGCAACATTAAGCGCACCACACTAATATTAAAGTAACACACAACAGCTATAAGCTTATAATATTAACATTGAACACACACTTGCAGAAAAAGCAGCGCCCAAGGGTTTCGCACCTTACGCGTTACATCTTAGGAGTCAAGTCCAAATCCTAATCGCTGTAACCAGGATTTTGATAAAGGGGCCTAGACCCAAAGTTAAAGTTTGGCTGCCGTATCGCAGTCGGGGATCTGGCCCCTCAGACGCTGGCAATTTTTGTGATTTTTCCCCGTAAAATAACTGCTACTCGAATTACGAGTATTTGGATGACATTTTGCACGTTTGCAGAGTCATTGCCAATATTTAGAAACGTTTTAACAAAATTGAAGTAATTGCAACTTTTTCTTTCCTGCCAAGTCCATAACGATTGAAAAACATGCGTATGCGTATTGATGTTAAATTTGTATGTGACTTGGCAAAGAGGAGGAGGACTTCAGTACCCTCCCTGGTTACGCTAATTGCTGAAAGATCCAGTTAAACTTACGGAAAAACTCTACAATTCTGACTATGCTCAATGCACATTTTATATCAATTTACTGGTAGTTGAGGTCCTATTAAAGGTCTGTGTGGCCGGAGCAAATGAGTCGAGTCGGATTTTTGAAACAAATTAAAGATTTCCGATTTTCCAAAAATCTGCTTTGGCCTAATCCGCGGCATGTTTGTATGGCTGAGCTTCCAAAGAACCGATTGCATAGAGGAGTAAACAACTGGTAACAATTCCCGTTTGTACAATGAAGTAATGGACTTTTTCTTCTGGTTTCATTTGATATAAAACAACTGAAGCAGGGTCACCCTGTTCCACCAGGGCGAGACCTATGATGGTGAGAGCAAGCATTAAAGCGGCTCTTTTTCTTCGAAACCCGGTTCTTCCCAACCACACGAAATACGATCCAAAAACATGAATAATTCCAACGATAAGAATGTGAAGAAACCGGTTTTTCTCTAGAAATAGCAAATGCTTAGACAATCGTTCGTAGTAATACACTTTGAAATAGAGGGTTTGAAGTATAAAATGGATTGCAATTACCGCCTGAAAAGCAAATTGTTTATTGTTTTACCGGTAATTCTTGTGAAAAAAAATCGATTTAAGCTAAAAAAGCAGTTAATGCTAAAGTAAACGA
Organism: Trididemnum nubilum; assembly: GCA_963965965.1. NCBI lineage: Eukaryota > Metazoa > Chordata > Ascidiacea > Aplousobranchia > Didemnidae > Trididemnum > Trididemnum nubilum. The sequence goes on from OZ014471.1 coordinate 35,744,651, forward strand.
AAAAAAGACAAATTTAAGTAAAAAGATTTCAATTATATCAACTACACCTTTATTAATTTGAGAAGTTATCTTGATCAAAAGATTGCAAAGCAAATTTTTCGGTCTTCGAGTCAAGCTGCCTCCTTTGCATCTGCACACCATACACGGTAGAATTGATCAAATTAATAATAACCAAAAAACACGGCGTCCTTCCAGCACAAAACCTACCCTTCCAAGGATCATTGCGTAGGATTTCGTTCCTTGCATAATTTTTCCATTTTTGACCATATCAGGGTAACCCATCATAACAAGCAAGCCCCCAATGAGCGCTTGGTAAGACAGCATCTGCTTGAAATTCGTTTCTACATGAAGGTGTTTAGGATAATCACCTGCAGTACAAAATTCATTGTTTTAAATCCTTTCCCATTCAGCTGCTGTTAACTGCGTTGCCTGCCTTTTTCCTGTGGATGGTGTAACGGAAACGCTAGACCCGAGATCCCCAGCTGGGCTGAAGAACCCGAGAGAGAAAATTGGCTCTCCATAACAATCAAAGAGTGGGCACCCCACGACTGCAGAGTCACGTGATGAGCGTCTTCACTGTTCTGCTGCGACTGATACCTTTTAATTGTCAGGAGTCAGTCGCAGCTTACAAACGAACTGCATTTTTTAAATATCAGATAAAACATAAAATCAAATCTATACCTGTTCCACCGCTCCCAACAGGGTGATGGATGATGAACCCAATAATCGCGTAAGTGACCACCATCCCCAAGCATGTGCTCTCCAATCCCAGATTGAGCAAGAGTCTATAAAAAAAAATTGAAAATAGCTTTAAATTTGGAGGCTATCAGGGCTGCAAACTCAATTGGTTTTTAATCAAGTTCAAGTCAAGCCTATTTTAACAAGTCCGAGTTCGAATTCTCTAGTTTAATTTTTTTAAGTTCAACCTCGGCAAAAATATTGAGTTTTCAAGTTTGAGTTCAAGCTGACAAAAATACTAAGTTAACTTTTGGACTTAATCGCTTTTTGTTGTAGACATGATGTTTTTCCTTGGTCGCCACGGCATAAACAAGTGAACAACGATTTTAATTCACATGGCACGATCAGCAAAAAATATTTCTGTTTGACAAATTTTGTAATCATTAAATTTCATTTTAAGGAATTCGAACAAAAACAAGTTTTGTCAATTTCGAGTTAGGAAAAATTATTTTTTCGAGCTTAAGTTCAAGTTCGCAGCCCTGGAAGCTATGGCAACCAAAGTAATGCTTTGTTTAAGACAGGTTTTCTATTTTAATATAATTTGGAAGAGCAAAACAAGATTACTTTAGCATCCAGGGTCAAACCGGTAGAATAACTTACAGTTAGAGCAGCGTTGTTGTCTCGCGGCTAGAAATAATGGATTTATTGCTCCGTTTTTGCCCCAGAATCTTTAATCTCCTTAGGTCAGAGTTGTAAACGGGCCGACTAGCTCAGGCCCGAACCCGGCCCGAGCCCGAAAATATAAGCCTGAACCCGGCCCGAACCCGAAAACTAATTTGAAGCCCAAATCATGCCCGAAAAACCCAAAAGTTAAGTTAGGTGTGAAAAATTAAGCAAAGTTGCCAAGTTGTTTCTAATTATAGTTTTGTGCACGTAAAACAAAAAGCACGTCTCAGGCCCGAATTAAGCCCGAAATCTTTATAAACTTTAGGCCCGAACCCGACCCGAACCCGGCCCGAACCCGGCCCGAACCCGGCCCGAACCCGAACCCGACCTGAAAAGCCCGGCCCGACTTACAACTGTGCCTTAGGTTCTCCATTGTATCCAATTAGAACTTTGCCCCGTTTTCGTTTAGTAGTATAGCCAATCTATACCGCTGCATAAGTGATACCTCAACAAGTTTGTAAAAAAAAAAAAAAAAAAATTACCAAGCTCACTCCAAAGTAAGTGTAAACCGTGATGATGACGTAAAGAAGTCCTACCGGAATTCCAAGGTCTTTGAAATAAGCGAATCGAACTTCAAACGATGCATAATACCATACAGCATCAGCCAAGATAGTGAAGGCAAAGACAATCCTGAAACCAAATAGCTTAGTTGTCTTAAAAGGCTTTGGCAATGTCTACACTGAGCGTGAAAACGTGAACGTATTCTTGAAAACAATACAGCCAAAATACTGTACAGCATATTTAATGAGAAGTTTCGCTTAATTTGTTTTTAAACTATTGTCAGTCTCGTTCAAATAGAATAAGATTGACAATGGTTTAATATTGAATGAGCAATTCTATTTGAATAAGATTGACAAGGGTTTAAAGAAGTTAACCGAAACGTCTCAATAAATATATTCTACAGTATTTTGGCTGTATTGTTTTTTATTGAAATATTCAAGAAATCCATTTACCATGCTTCCAATATTATTAGTTTGTTTTAAACAAAGCTTCAGAACGCCCGGTTTACCAGCGTAGAAACTGTTAGTTTGTTAAAATAAACTAACTATACGTTCGTACAGTCACGATTTTACGCACAGTAGTGCAAACCAAACTTAACAGTGGGATATGCTAAAGAGCAGTCTCATCTACTGTAATTAAAGCCATTGATAAAAATCAAAAAGTGTACGAGTATACAGTAAATCTTTCGAAAATTACTGTATAATCAGTAGGGCAAGTTTTTGCGGCACTAAACAATTGAAAAAATTGCATTTATTTTTGACCAAAGTTGCTAAAACTTGCATATATACACAAACATTTTAAACGACAGCGATTTACTCAAGCGATTCATTTACGTATAATGCCAAATATTTGCAAACATTATTTGGGGAGAAATGGCGATATTTTGCCTAAAGTTTGCCTAGCATGCTAAAACTTCGTTCCACAGTGCTCGAAGCTGTAAGCCAACTGTTGCGTCCTAGATAACATTGAGAGGCAGGTAATCCGTCAAATAGCTCTTTGTTACGCAGATCAAAGACAAGAGAACTGTACTAATATAGTTTCATAGCTTGTTTATTAAATCACACTAACATTTTGTGCCATATTAAATAAAAATTGCAGTAAAATGTGGCATGCAAAAAAGAAAATAGTTGCGAAAAGTTGCAATTTAAAATTCTTAAAAACAGCTTAAAACATTGCACTACAAAAATTCTTTCCATTTAGAAAGCTATAGGAAGCTGTAAAAAAAAGTTGCAAAAATTTGCCCAAATAATTAGTAAAAACATCTAAGTGATAAAATATGTCCCCAACAGGCTGTTTCATGATTAGACTCTTCGGGGAGGAGACATGTTTGCGGCAAAACATTTAGTAGCCTAAATCTTTTAAAATTAAATTCTCGGTGTAGGGAGGAGAAATATGTTTCAAGAAAAGCTACGCCTCCTGGTTGTGGTTCTTTGTAATTGGTGGAAAGCCATTTGATTAAATGAAATTTCAATATAGAACATATTCATGAGTCAAAAGAGGCAGATAACGTCACTAAAATGTCTAATTCAGAATGTTTCATCTTAAATGGTTTTGAATTAAGTAAAATTTACGATTTCGAAAAACCTCCAAGTTGTGGCATATCCCCTTACTATATTTGAATAATTTTAATTTGCAAGGCTCTCTCTCTCCGCTAAATTCTGCTCAAAATCAAAACTGGCTGAAAAATCGTTTAAAGTAAATTCACCTACACAGGCACAACGCCGTCTCAACGCCCAGCTCAAGCTAAGCAAAAACAAATTAGCTCACCTGCAAACCGTAAATAACTCTTGATGGAATGCTAGGTCGTAGTTGGTTTTCCCTTCACTTGAAACTACAAAGCTAACTTTTTAGAATTTCTGGTTTCTCCAGAAAGCGTTGACATAATTCTTGTTTTTGCTGCAAAATTTTATGGTTTAAAACTTGGACGACACCAAAAAAGAGAGCTTTTCTTTTGAAGCTTGTCTTGCCATGTGATTAGCGAATCAAAATTGAGCTAAGCAGCACTTTGAACTAAATTTCAAAATGTTAAAACTGATGTTTAAAAATTCTCGGTTCGAAGTTCAGTCCCAAATGCTCCAGCATTATGCTTTTGTTACTTTAACTTAGATAAATAAATTCGAGTTTAATGCAAATTTCAACAGATAGAAGTATTACCAAAGCTAAAACCTAACTTTATTCTGTTCATACACTCGCGTATCTCGCTAAAAGCTTGGAGTTAATTTGAACATTTACCGGCAAATATTAAACAAATATTTGCTCTGGAGAAGCAAGCGCTTGGAACCGCATTAAGCCATTGTTTGGATTGCAATTTTTTATCCATTAAAATCATAGGCGTAGCCAATTAAGGAGTAGAGGGGCAGGGGGCCCAGGTCCCCCACCCATTGAAATACCACCAATGACAAAAATGTGTCAAAAAGCCAATTGTTTCTTTAGTTTCAGTTTTTTTTGCGTTTTTTGCGTACAACAGTACTCGCGTAAGCAATGGTTAACAATAATACTGACGATCAAGGGGGCCCGGGTCCCCTCAATTCAATCTTTATTTGCCAATTTAAATGTACAACCTGGGTGAAGTTAAGGGTTTTTGTCGTAAAAGTTTCTACCTCAGCCCCGCATCTAACCTTTTTATAAACGTAATGCAACAACCAAGGCCGGATTTATCATGACACAGTGCCAGGGTCTCCTCGCTTGGATGGTAAGACTTTTTTTGGTCTTCACTTTGTGTGGCAGGAAGATGATGCGAAAATCTCTAAAGTACCAGGAGCCCCACACAATGTAAATTCGACCCAGGCAATAACATAAGTAGTAAGCGCAACCATCTATTGTACCATTTTCAATAACAATTCACCTCCACTTTGCCAGTTTTTTACCAGACTAAATACTTTTGAAAAACAATCAGCGAGGAATGTTCATTGAAGAAATGCTCATCGAACAAATTATTGAATTTAGCCGTACATAAACTCTAACAACTTGTTATTTTCATGACAAAACAATAGCTTCTGAGGAAAATCGTCGAATGGGTTATTATTTGCTGCTAAAATAATGCAGAAGGCAATGTACCTCGGTTACTCCTAGAAACTTTCAAAATTTAACCCGAAAATGCAAGATTTGAATGTGTTTTGGAATTAAATTGTAAATTAAACGAAGATTAAACAATTTAGGTTTTTTCAATTGCCTTTGAAATGTTAGAAATCTAGTTTGTTTAAATGGCACTGAACACGTGCAAAATGTGATTCAATAGCATTAAAATAACTTTTTTTGCAAAAAATTACAAAAAATTGCCCAGCGGCTGGGTGCTCCGCTGCCAGACCTCCGTCTGTGATACGTTTGAGTTCCACTAGTTTGCTCAACACCTCTCCCCATTTGGCCATTTTCGCTTTTTAACTTTTTGGTTAAAGCCCACTCTTTAGTAAAACCCTGGGTAACTGCCAAAACCAAGCCGCGGCTTCAGATCTTCCATTCTACAATATTATCTTTTTCCCACACAAAGTTCCTCCCTAGAAAATTTCTGATGACGTCATTGGATATTATTTGTGGTTTTGCCCCTCCTCCCAATCAACAATCCTGGCTATGCCTGTGATTCAGATTGATAAAACAATTTATAAGCAGAATTACGGTATCACTGCTATAATATCTACGCCTATAAGCACAACATTCCGATTCGTTTTTTTGATCCAGTGAAATCAGTGTCATGCCAGTCAAAATATTTTTTTGACCACCAAGTTTCAACTATTTTGGTTTCGGCAATTTAGTCGTATTAGATTTTGGTATCATTGAGTGTAAAGGACAAGCAAAGCGACTGTTTAGCACCAAACCGATTTGTTGTATTGAAAAACACAAGCAGCACTTTTAGAAGGAGTCGCTGCCGTTACAGCCGAACTTTCATGTAGTTAGTCGACCTCCTAAATTCAAGCGGCTTGATAAATAAAATATTTAACAAAAACAATAATAAATAGTAAGCATTCAGTACACTATTGGTAAGCATAGTAATCTTCATAGTTTTCATGGTAGTTTTCAAGGTGGTACACTGTTGGCAAACTTAGAAGAATGCTATCAAGTTAACTTTCAATTTCTCATAAAAATGTGAAAGTAAATTCAAAGCCGGCTTGTGCATTTTCGAGAAAAGTTAATGATTATTTTTGCTATTTTTACTCATTTTTCGCTAATTTTTTGTTGTGCACCCTTTGTGAGAGTTCGCAACAACTGCCCCAATGCTCCCACTGTAATGTTGCCCTGTTGAGAAACTTTTCAATTACTAGCACATGCGACGCCTCTCGAACTAACTTTTAGCTTTCTCTGTTAAAGTTTTTTTGCCTAATTTTAAACTGGCTGTTTGTCCAACTCATATTACGGTAATAAATGCCTCTACCTAAATGTGAATCAAAGTCCATTGGAATATAAAATTTGTAATGTAGGTTGATGTATACCTAAATATTTCTAAAAAAATCATCTTGTGTTCATGACATCACGACCAATTTTGGCTCCGGACTTCCCGATGTTGTAACAGCTCAGGCAATATCAGTGACATGCACCTTTGATTTATCGCTACCCGTGCAACAACGCAGCAATGACAGGAGAGCTCCATTGAATAATAGAAAAAAAAACCTGCTATCAATAATGCTGCGAAAAAATTTTGAAATATCCGCTTGAACAGTATTTAAATCTTTGCACTAACTTGGGTATGTGAAAACTAATTTGGCTTCCAAAACATACTTCAGCAGTAAAGTTTGTGGAGTTAAGAGTAAGCGTAGTTATTAACCGATAAATGTGATGCCTCCACCGTATATGGTAGACAGATGGGCAGGTGGCAGCTTGACTCGAAGATCAAAAGTTCCTTCGCTGTCTCTGGCCAAGACAAATTAGTGAATAGAATATGATTAGAGTTAGAGTTAGTCCGAGTTTTAAGCTACAAACTTAATTTCTACCATCCGCAACATTCGGCCCAGATTATACAGATTAACTTCAAAAGACTATTGTACTTATACAATAAGGTTAAGCTTGGAGTGCCTCCCAAATTGAAACTACATTAATTTTTGCAGCTTAATGGCTTATGAGCAAAAACTTTGATAATGCAAACAATTGATGCAGAATGTCACTGATGATTTTTGCCTGTAGCATATTACATCTAAATCTATTTTACAGGAAAACAGAAGAAAAAAATTTATTGCGCCATTTAAATGACATCATTTCAAAATTCGCCCCTTAGTCGAAAATCCAAAGTGTGGAGTGGAGTAATCTTACAGTATCCTCTTCAATCCTGAAAATAGAATGAGTTAAATAATAACTGAATCTAATTGTTAAAATAGGATGATTTAAGCAACACCGGTAATTGAATCTAAATTTCCACCACTGCTGTACAATAAGCACGAAGCAGATTCAACCCCAGGGACGAACTTTGACAATCATTGGTTGTCCAATTTATTCATTTATGTTTTCTGTATTTTGATGAGCTTATTAATAAGTTCAATTCGAAAGTTGATATTTGAAACGGATTTAGTGTAAATAACGCACAGTAATAAAAACGCAGCAACGAACGTAAAATCAAAAGTGGGTACAATCAAAATTAAAAAGCTACTTGTACTGAATTTGTTAGCATTAAAAATTCTAATCTTGTTTTGCTGTTCTGCTGATGATTCTTACTAAATTTGCCAATATTTTGTGATATTATGTTTGTATCAACTATTATAAGTATTCGCGCCTAGGCCAACGTTTTGTTCGTCGATTCTTGTTGGTTTCATCAGGAAAATATTTCAATGTAGATGCTTATGGTCAGATTATTGGCTGATTATTTCTATTTTACAGACATATTTCACGCGTTACCGTGGCCACTGAAAAAGAACTGTAAGTCTGATTCAAATAAACTTCTATTCGAATAATCTATATTCTGCTGATGATCGCGTAAACGCGTGAGGCAAATCCACGAGAAATAAATGATATAAGTGTCAGCCATAAGCTTGTTTATTAAACTGCTTTGGTCCTCATAGGAACATCGAGAACTCTTTGGGTGATGCCAACGCAGAGTTATAAATCGAGCGACTAGTTTAGGTTCGTTGAAGGAAACAAATTCAGTGTTAAACTAATTGGGAGTTTGCCAGCAAATCCATTGAACGACCGACGCGTAGCTAATGCTGTGACGCTCAAAAGTACTTTTTGTCTACCATAAAATCAGCAATTATTCAAAAATATCTGATAATGGAACCTCCAGAAAAGTAGAGTCAAAATATTTATGTGTTAAATATCTCCTGATATCATAAAACACTTGCACCCTAGCTTCGGCCATTCAAAAACTTGATTATTTGGGGTCCATTTGGGGGGTCAATGGGGGGGTGGCACCCCCAAACTACACCAAAATACTTGTCTGTTAAATCTCTGCTGATATCATAAAACACTTGCACGCTAAGTTGAGCCGTTCAAAAAATTGATTTTTGGGGGTCCATTTGGGGGAGTTTCCGGGGGGTGGCATCCTCAAACTATGTCAAAATATTTGTCAGATAAATATCTGCTGATATCAAAGCAAACTGGTACCCTAAGTTAAGCCGTTCAAAAACTTGATTTTTGGGGGGTCCATTTGGGGGGTCTCGGGGGGGGTGGCACCCCCAAATTATGTCAAAATATTTGTCTCTTAAACACCTGCTGATATCAAAACAAACTGGCACTCTAAGTTAAGCCGTTCAAAAACTTGATTTTTGGGGGTCCATTTGGGGAGGTCCCCGGGGGGTGGCACCCCCTAACTATGTTAAAGTAATTGTCTGTTAAGTATCTACTGATTTCAAAAAAAACTAGCACTCTAGCTTGAGCCGTTCAAAAAATTGATTTGTTTGGGCTCCATTTTGGGGGTTCCCGGTGGAGAGTTGCCACAAAAAATTTCAGGAGAAAAAATTGCGTTTGCAGCTCAACAACTTTACACAAACATTAAATTTCGATGTTTTGTGGTTTAGGAAAAGAAAAGCATACAAAAATTAGGAAGGAAAAAAAGGAAAAAAAAGGAAAAAAAGGGAAAAAAAAGAGGAAAAAAAAGAAAAAAAGGAAAAAAAAAGAAAAAAACCTTATCGTGGCCAAAAGTGGGTTGTTTGGGATGACAGGATATCTTAAGACATACAACTATATGGAATATTTTTTCCTGTACTTACCGTATTTACTCGTTTTACCGCCCGATCTTGATTAAGGGCCCGTTTGAATAGCCGCCCGTGTGAGCAGAACAAAATAATAAATAAGGGCCCGTGCTTTAATACCCGCCCGGTGCAAAAGCTGATTTTTCAGTGGTAGAGAACAATAGAAAATAAGAAGCTGCTAAGAAACGCTTGTGTCACAACGCTGTTGAATTTTAAGCGCTAGTAGACAACAGTCACGCCTAGACGTCCAATTGCATAACAGATAGCATTGATTACGTTTTGGCAGACAACACTAACGCCTTAGACGTCCAATTGCATAACAAATAGCATTGATTACGTAACAGGTAGTATTGATTACGGCTCCCATTTGTCTACTGCTCATTCACTCAGAATATTGAACCCGATGTGATGATTAAATCATATGGAAAAAGATTAAATGTCGTGAAATATTTGTCTTCAACGATAATTTTTGTGGTAATTTTACTTTGAAAATAACAAGCGCCCGTGCTTAAATAAACGCCCGTTTGAATAAGGGCCCGGCAGTGAGTAAGGTTGAAAAAAATAAGGGCCCGGGCTACAAAACGAGTAAATACGGTAAGCCGTTTTTGACTGAGATCGCTTTTTACGCCAAACTTGGGGGCGGTTTTCGGGTTTCAAAACCGAAGTCACGTGATCTATTGCCTCGAAATTTGGTACAAGCATGAAACTCATTAATCTCAAACTGCTGTCAAAATTTCATGTTGCTAGACCAAATCGTTTTCGAGTTATAAGCAAAAGCCTGAAATTTCGGACTCGTTGGTTGGAAAATGGCCGAGTAAAAACAAAGGAACACGCGACGCGAGCGTCGGTAGTTCCAAAAAATAATGCCAGATAAAATTCCGTTTATAGAATAGCTAAACTTTTACAAGAGTCGCTTAAAAGGGCATTCAAGTCAAGTTTTTCACTCTCGACCAAAATATTGGGATAAGCCTAAAATGTATTCTCATCAAATTTGAAGTTTCTACGCCTTTCCGTTTTCAAGATATTGCAGTTCAAAATTAGCCGTTTTCCACTTACTTTAGTGTTGCCATTTTGTCACTATTGTGATAGAAGATTAACTTTGGGAAAGTTCGCTCGAATTTACTTGAAAAGCAGCTAATATTACAGTTCTAAATCTTTTTTTTGTTTTACAATAATTCTCCACAAAAAATATATATAAAATCAAGAATATGCAGTGCCTTTTTGAAATTTTGTTTTCTAATTGGCAACCCTGGAAAAATTTCTAATGGAAAACTGCCTTTCTAAGGGGAAATCTAATCTGTTATGTTATATCTCAGGAACGAAAGGCCGTAGAAAGCTCAAATTTGGTGAAGTTGGTCTTCAGATTTGCCAAAAATTTTTCAAAGAAAATCGAGAAAAAAGTTTCCGACCTGAATGCCCTTTTAAGATTCCTACATTGTACCAAAAATGTATGTTTTTGTATTTATTTCAAATTTTTAGCTTGTAACATCAAAAGGAGTATATGGGATTAATTTTTTTGTCATTGATAAAAAACAGAAATTGAAAAAAAAAAGGAGGACTGGAGGCAATATCAACAAAGGTATCTAAAGCAGTGGTGTCGCTAGGGGAAGAAGCGGCCCGCCCCGGGTGTCACCATTTTGGGGTGACACTATTTTGTGATACAAATCAAACAAAAAAGAAAACAACAAAATGTTTAATAACATTGGAAATGCTTAGCACACTAAAGTTAACTCAAAAATGTTTTAAAGCACTTTTTGAAAAAATTATTTAGAGGGGCGGGCGCTAATTTGTCAAAAATATTACTTAAGAATCAGTACACACTTAAAAAAATTGCCAAAATAAGCAATTAAATTTGATCGCTTGTTTAAACATGCTGAATGTAGGGGAGACCCCCGAAACAGCACCTTTTTTTGCAGATTTCTGGCTCAGCACCTGAGTTTAATCATGATGTTGCGCTGCTAATTTTTATGCCACCAGAGCTCTCCCTGAGGCCACGTTTTAAAAGCATTAATTTTTATCAAAATAAGCCTAAAATTAAGTTATTTTTGAAGAAAAAAAATTTTTTTTCGGGCCCTAGAGGCTCCGCACCTAGACCCCCAAAGGCATCTGGCGGATAGGGCGAAGCTTCCAGACCTCCAAAACAGCCCCTTCTCACAGTAGACTTCTGGTTACTCGCGTGATATTAAACGTGTGCTGCTCATACTTCCAAGATGTAGAATCTTAGAATAAGAAGTTATTGAGCTAGCCACATACCAACCGTTATTTGCAGTAATGAAGTAGCACCGCTATCTTTAAAATATAACCTTTTGCGGCCTACTATACATTATGAAGAGTGACACCACGAAACTCCACCCCGGTTGTCATCATCTTTAGCGACGCCACTGATCTAAAGTTAAGGCAGTAATATTAGATTAGATTGGCGTTAACTCCACCATTTTTGACCTGCGGTTCCAGAGATATTCTACTTCAAACACGACGTAGGTGCCTCACTAATCATAATTGTTATTAGCAACCCTGATGTTTCAATGCAGTATAGCTTAGCCCACATAGACCTATATCAACCTATATATTGCTTAAAAGGCCTTTTTGTCTTAATGTAATTGCGACGTTGCCTCAGGATAGAACTAAGATGGCGTCGCCGATGTTATCAACTTCAGGGTTGCCAATAAAAATTATGATTGGAGAGGCCCGAACGTCGTGTTTGAAATAGAATATCTCCGGAACGGCTGGGTCAAGAATGGTAGAGTCAACGCCAATCTAATCTAAAATGACTGCCCTAATTTTAGATACAGCTATTGGTTTTGCCTTCAGTTCAAGATTAAGAAAAATATCGTTTCTGTTAAAAGCGTTTGGTGCAGCGAATAGAACAGTGTTAAAGGTGTGAAAACCTAATTTTTAAACTTTCGTCTTTTTAGGTCAAAAGCTATGAGCAATGGTAAGTGTTGTAATAACAAAGAGAAACGACAAACATGGAACAAAACTTTTAATTTCAACTTAGGGTAAATTTTCAAGATTTCAACCGATCGCTGCCTATAAGTAAGTAGAGCATTGCTCCAAAATAACACTGCAATTATGCATTCGTTTTTGATGCAGCGAACTTTTAAAAATCAAATCAAATCTTTCATTATACTCGCTGTAATACGCCGAAGCGTGTAACGAGTTGGCGGGGCCCATCTCCGCGTCATTGCGCCCGGGCAACACAGCTTCTTTCGAAGAATGTCGCAGCGGTGGCGAGCCGTTGGTAACACTGTGTCCGATTTGACCGGTCCGAGATTTGAACCTCAAACTTTCCGCTCCAAAGACGAGCGCGTTACCGCTCGACCAACTGGCCGGTAACTTTTTTAAATGCATAATTAATTGCTGAAATATTCTACAAACTTATAAGCGGTGATCAATTTATAAATTTTTTTTTCTAGAAAATTTTTTCTAAGTTGAAATTAAAAGTTTTTGTTCCATGTTTGTCGTTCCTCTTTCTTATTGCAACATTTATCATTGCTCATAGTTTTTGACCTAAAAAGGGAAGTTAAAAAATTAGATTTTCAAAACTTTATCTGTTTTTGGAATGTTTTATCCTTTCTTGAAATCGTCATACTTGTTATGATTAACTTTCTAGCTTTCTCGGCTTTTTCCAAAATTAATTTGCCTAAGGACTATTGGTTTGATATTCAAAATCACCAACTAAAGACAACTTTTAACCAAACAAAAATAAATTTGGCTATTTTTTTCTTCAAGAAAATCTAAGAAAAAATTGAAAACAAATGAAAATTTGTAAAAGTTGAAGAACACGCAGCCTCGACCACAAATTTACAGCTTTTATGAAAAATTGTGTATAAGTCATTATGCTTTGTTTATAATATATCTTCCCACAAATGCCTATACGCCTTACACCTATATTTTTGATTGGCTACATGTTACTTCCTGATCGCCATTTTATTTCGCGTATTTCACTTTTTTTAATTTCAAACACCGGTATATTGAGAAATACAACCTATGCAAATAATTCGCAGATAATGCTGGCATGCCTTTTTAGGTCCTGGATGTATCTGGCATCGGTAACGGAATCAGAGTAGTCGTTTGTGTACGTTTGTGTACCCTATGGGGCGCCGTTTGTGTACCCTAATTTGTGTAATGTTTTTTTGTGTATTTAATTAAATAGTCATTTTAATTAAATGAACAAAAATAAATATACAAAAAAAAACACGTGCAAAAATAAATATGCAAAAATTTTGGAATATTTATTACTCCATAATTTGAGCTACGTTTTTTTGCATGTTTAAGTAAATAGTCATTTTAATTAAATATGCAAAAATATAAGCTGCAGAATAAACCGTTGCAAAAATAAAAAGACAAAAAATTGTTACACAAAAATATTTTGCGCAAAAATTCTTGACCCAAAAATTGTTGTTGCAAAAATAAATCCACAAAAAGTTTTGTAGATTTACTTTTGCAACATCATTTTTTGCATTAAAATTTTTTACATAACAATTGTTTGTGTCACTATAATTTGCATGTTTATTTTTGATAGCAAAGAAAACAACACATGCCGAAATAAATGTGCAAAATTTTGTGATGCAAAAAATGTTGACGCAAAATAGATTGTCCCCAAAAAAACGTGTGCAAAAATAAATCGTCAAAAATATTTGACTATTTAGTTTGAGTCCATAATGATAAAGGGTTGGAATTATACGGGCGGGAAGGTACCGGCAAGGTATATAACTGGAACTTTAAGACAAAAGCTTCGAGCTTTACAGCAGCCTTTAGTAAGAAACTAGCCCGCTAATGACACCTCTCGTTGGGCTAGGAAATGATGGTTTATTCACCCGTACCTTCCCGCCTGGATTAATTACAACCCTTTATCATTATGGACACGAACTAAATAGTCAAATATTTTTGACGATTTATTTTTGCACGCATTATTTTTGCGACAAGAAATTTTGTATCAACATTTTTTGCGTCACATAATTTTGCACATTTATTTCGGCGTGTGTTGTTTTCTTTGCTATCAAAAATAAACATGCAAATTATTGCGACACAAACAATTGTATTGCAAAAAATTTTAATGCAAAAAATGATGTTGCAAAAGTAAATCTACGAAACTTTTTGTTGATATATTTCTGCCACAACAATTTTTAGGTCAAGAATTTTTGCGCAAAATATTTTTGTGTAACAATTTTTTGTCTTTTTATTTTTGCAACGGTTTATTCTGCGGCATGTTATTTTTGTATATTTAATTGAAATAACTATTTAATTAAATATGCAAAAAAACGTAGCTCAAATTATGGAGTAATAAATATTCAAAAATTTTTGCATATATATTTTTGCACGTGTTTTTTGGTATATTTATTTTTGTACATTTAATTAAAATGACTATTTAATTAAATACGCAAAAAAACATTACACAAATTAGGGTACACAAACGGCGCTCCATAGTAGTCATTGCTGGTATTTCAAGGCAATTATACGTGCACAAATTTTATTCTAGAATTGTAAACGAAAATAACAACAATTAGAGGCGGCGCCAGCACGAATGATTGGGGAGGAAAAAAAATCAATTAATAAATCAGGCGTATTTTGAGTTTTTTGTAGAAATTATCAAAAAATGCCATAAAATTTTTGTTCAAGAGCAAAAAATGAATCCCTTAATATGGTCACTCTTCATGTTAATTTAGAACAATAAAAAAAGTAGAACTCATAAAGAGCTGGTTTATTTCAAAATATTTTAATGATGATTAACCGTTTCAGTAAGTTCATCTTGAGAGTCTGGAGCAGCGCTGTAAGCTCCTGGAAGTCAACACATTTCAAGCTTTCACATATACTTGATAGGAAACTGCCAGTTTATGCATTTCCTACGCTTAAAAATCCTGGTCAGGTGTGAAGTTTAAATAAAAAGGCTCAAGCACAGAATATCTCAAATTTGCATCCAGTTGATGCGGGAGCGTTTTGGGGCAGGGGACAGCTTGAAAAAGGCTTATCAATCTCTGGATGGTTTCACCAACACGCCCTTTAGATAGTCCGCAGCAATTATGCATCTAACAATTGGATGTAATCAAGACCAGTGGCGTAACCAAAGAGATAAGGGGCGGAAATTGAAGCCCCCCCCTATAGCAAGGTCACTTACAAAATTTTAACCCAAACTTGCGTTTAAAAGTGTGTCAAACTTAACTAAAAAATAAAAAGAGCTTAAGTGGCAAGTAATTTAATTTTGTCAAAGGGATTCTAAATCTAAGCAGTTAGATTTTTTAAATGGTTCTACAACCATGCGAAATGTCATCGAAATAGTGTTAAAATGGTTACTTCCACGAAAAAAAAAACACAAAACGAACGTTCATGTGTGAGATGCAGACAAATTTAGCTTTAGGCTCAAGGCCCGCTTTTCTGTAGCAAAATCCTGGTCACGCGCCTGATCGAGACATTAATTTTAATTAAATTACAGGCAGAAGCCTCTGAAAGGAACCTCAATCTTCTAAATGCCTTTGATGGGGTCTGAAACGAAGTTTCATGCCATTTGACGGTTTTTGTGATTAAAACAAATAATTAACAATTTTTGACGCCACTTGAATAAAAATGTTCGTTTTTGGAGCCATTTAAAATAACATTGCTCAATTAATTTGCATTATCATGCAAAGTTAATGTACATGAAAAACAATGAACGTAGCAAGATCAAAGAAATTTAAATTGCATCTAATGGCGCTTGCTTTACTTCAGACCTGAATCATATAAAATGCTTTTGAAAGATCAGAAAGAATGTACATTATACGCCTACTCTTGCACAGACATAACACAGCCAGGCGCGTAGCCAGGATTTCGCAAAGGGGGGGGGCTTTTTTGGAAGGTCGATTCAACCCTAAACGAACTTGACCAAAATTTTCATTAGTTTTAAAGGCGGTTTTTCTGTCAAATTTAGGTGGTCTCCAAACAAAAAAACAAAAAACAAAAAAGGTCTTGACCGACTTTGGGTGAGCTCCAGAACCAAAATACTCCTCTAATCTGGACCAAACAACGGGAAGTCCTTCACAACTTTGGCTTCCAAATCCCTTTGGGGGGGCTGTTTTCATTTTTGGAGCAAAAATTGGCCTCAAAAGCACAAAAAACGTGCTATTTTGCATACTTTTCGGGCCTCGAGGCCCCCGCCCCCCCCCCTAGCTACGCAACTGAACACAGCAAAAGATTGGTGTGTTTTAATTGGACGGCAAAAGCCTTTCCACAAAAGCTGGTTTTGGTTATTTCTGCAAAGCCAAAAGCCTAACCATGATGTTATGCTAAATTAGCACGGTAGGCAATAGTTGCTTGTTTATTTTGTCACAATAACAACCACAACTGAAACGTGCTACCAAATTATGTACTAGTATAGTTAATTTAGAAAAAAAACTTTAAATGTGTAAAACGAGTGAAACTACAATAAGTAGTCTTTTACACAGTAAATTTGTTTTGGTATGAGTTGAACTTAACTCATATTGAAGAACGTTACCCCCTATACCCCTAAAAAATTATTGGATTTGGACGCTTTGGAAAAATGACTGTAAAAGTGAATAGGGAGGACATGTCATCTCCGTGTCGCCGCCTCTGACATTATTTATTTTAGAACAAGACAAACAGAAATTCAGGTAAAATATAAGACAACTTTTTCTACACAAGTTTTTACACGCACTTTCTTTTTAAAGGCAGGGAATCGAACCCTCACCTTTGCAAGTTTGAGTCCCATTCTTGGACGCTACGGCATCGGCAAGTGCAAAGTAAAAACAATCTGTTTTATTTCTAGTTTGGAAGCTGAATACGCGATCTAAAGGGAATTGGCATCATTGTTTCTGTAGCCGAATGGTAAAATGTGAGCTTAGCAAATCACGTGATACTTGTGTTCAATTCGCGTTGGGTTCTACATTAAATTTCTGCAAAACCTCGAGTTAGTGATTAGGCAACATAGCCCTAAGAATAGAAAAAAAATTTTTTTTTTGCATTAATCCATTCTCGAATACTGTACAGAAGGAAAATTCCAAACTCTAAAACTGCAATTAAATACAAGACCAACTAACCACCATTAAAAAAGTTGGAATTCTACGTAATACATCAATCTAAGTGATATTTATGCTGAAATCTGAAGTTTTAGTTCCATGGTTCTAGTTCGTCTTCCTTTTCAAGTTTTACTTTCTGGACCATTTCTACACAATGCTACCAGAGTTGTGTTCGGACCGACTAGTTCAGGCCCGAACCTGGCCCGAATCCGAAAATTAATTTGAAGCCCAAATCATGGCCGAAAAAACCGAAATTTAACTCAGGTCTGAAAAATTTAGCAATGTTGCCGAGTTATTTTGATTATATTTTTGTGCACCTAATACAAAAAGCACGTCTCAGGCCCGAATTAAGCCCGAAATTTTTTGTCAACTTTAGGCCCGAACCTGAACTCGACCCGAGAAGCCCGGTCCGACGTACAACTTTGATTGCTACTCTGGTAAGTTCCCAAAGTTGCAGCAAACATAAACACAATTTAGCAAAAGAAAAAAAGCAAATATCTGAAGTTTCCTTAGGACACGTTTTATCCCAATCTCCTCCAATAAATTTTTCAAGTCTTTCAATCTACGGAAATTTTATTGCAAAAATTATCGAAAATTTTCTGAATACTTAACAGCACAGCGTCTATGACAACCTAATGGTAGCTCGACAAGTCACTTAGAAATAATTGTTTTCAATTCTAACGTTGCATTTTTCATTTAGTTTTACCGAAACCTTGTTAAAAAGTTAGGATTCGGTCTGCATAGCCAGAAAAAGAAAAGCAGTAAAAACAAACACTACGAAACCAAGCTTGTTTGGTAATGAAATTACTGCATTACCGAATGCATTTTTTTTTAAGAATCAGTCAATTTTAAGTTCAAGCTGCTCTTAAATTTTCTCATACTTTCAGTCATATTTGTTTTTACATTTTGCTGAAAATTAATGTGATCTTAATTCACTTTTACTTGGATAAAATTTGTCCTTGGTTATAGATTATGATTGTAAAAATGGTCATTAGACAAACAAACAATGATAATATGGAAAAAAAAAAAACAGAAGCGCTCTGCTTTTATAACGTTTGGCCTGCGCTCTTAATCATTTTTTCATACCAAAGCAGGTATTGTTCATAATTTATTCTTAAATGTTAAGAAAATATATGAAGCTGGTGTTCCTACAAATTTTTTCTAATAATTGAAATTTAATACCGGTAATGCACCCCTATAGAAGGAAATCCCAAACATTAAAACTGCTATTAATTTACGACCCTAACTAACTGCAAGTGAATCAGCAACTGTTGGTATTTAATTCAATTACTAAAGTAATAGTTAAGTTGAAATCGATAGATTTAGTTCTATGTTTTAGTTTCTCTTCCTCTTTAAGTTCTACTTTTTGCGCCATAGCTAAGCATTAATCACTTCTCTAGTAAGTTCTAGAATATGCAAGCACCACATTTACATGTTAAAAAAAACGCAAAAAGCAACTTTACCGCTTTTAATCGAGTTTGAGTGAAAGAAGGGTAGATGGAATTTTTTTTTCTTTACAATTTTTCTTTAAACTGTTCTGCTCAAACAAGATGAACATAATCGAAAAGAAATTATAAAAGATTAAACTAAGTTCAACTACGCTACGCACGCTCTCTCAATTCGGTTACAAGGACGGCAAAGTGGGTAAAAGTGTTTCTATTACGATGACCCTGGTCAAAAGAATGAACAAAAGTAGTTTTTGAGCCTCGCTATTCACATTGATGCATGCAGTAGCGTAGCCAGGGGGGAGGCGGGGGGGAGGGGCTCGAGCCCCCCATTGGCTTGTGAAGTATGCAAAATTACACGTTTTTGGTGCTTTTGAGGCCGATTTTTGTAAAAAATTAAAAACAGCCCCCCCAAAGGAAATTGGGTGCCGAAGTTGTGAAGTATATGTCATGATGCGACCTGAAAAAGTGTTTGAATTTCCGATTTCAGTCGAAAAATCAGTCTCAATTTAGGTGAAGACCTTTTTTTTTTGGAGACCAC
Organism: Trididemnum nubilum; assembly: GCA_963965965.1. Classification (NCBI taxonomy): domain Eukaryota; kingdom Metazoa; phylum Chordata; class Ascidiacea; order Aplousobranchia; family Didemnidae; genus Trididemnum; species Trididemnum nubilum. The sequence goes on from OZ014471.1 coordinate 35,763,660, forward strand.
CTGTTTTTGGGCTGAAAAAACGTTTGAATTTCTGATTTTGGCCGAAAAATCAGTCTCAATTTCGGTAAAGACCTTTTTTTTTTTTTTGAAGACCACCTGTTTTTGGGCTAAAAAAACGCTTGAATTTCCGATTTTGGCCGAAAAATCAGTCTCAATTTAGGTGAAGACCTTTTTTTTTTGAAGACCACCTGTTTTTGGGCTAAAAAAACGCTTGAATTTCCGATTTTGGCCGAAAAATCCGTCTCAATTTTGGTAAAGACCTTTTTCTTTTTTTTTTAATTTTTTTGGAGACCATCTGTTTTTGGGCGGAAAAAACGATTGAATTTCCGAGCTTTCCGATAAATTCCGTCGCAATTTTCGGACAAACCGTGTGATTCTGATTCAAGAACAATGGAAATTCGGGTCAAGGTCGTTTGCACTTTTCTCACTCTTTCAAAAAAGAGTGAGAAAAATGCATGCACTTTTCTCACCCCTTTTCAAATCCTGGCTACGCGCCAGGATGCATGCACTTAAGCTACACATTCAGATGTTAAACATGGGTTCACTTTTTGCGCATTTGATTCCGCTTCCACAAAAAATTACCGCTTCTGCTTCCACAGCTCTGTCTAAACTTAATAACGTTGTTGAAAGTAACAGCAATAGGTATTTGTAGTCCGATTTTAACAAAATATGACTGTCTTACATTTTTGGAAAGTTTCAAAAGGATTTTCAATGAATTTATTCTCATCAATTAATTTTTGCAGGATGGGGAGTCTTATCTTTCGATATTTTAGCAGATTTAACCAAATTGATAAATTTTTACAATCTCAAACCCTAAACCTGAAATCAAGCTACTAGGCTAGCTACTTTAAGACATGTTGAAATTTTGATACATCAAACAGGCATTTAAGTGAAGTTTTTCACTGTTGACTAAAATGTTAGGAAAAACCCAAAATACATTTTTGCCAAATTTAACTTTTGTACGTCTTGCCGTTTTCAAGATGTTACAGTTCAAAGTTAGCAATTTTCCTTTTACTTTAGTTTTGCCATTTTGTCAGTATTGTGACAGAAAATTTACTTTTGGAAAGTAAGCTTGAGTTTGTCTGAAAAGCAGCTGAGTTACAATAATTCTGACCCCTTACTTTCTTTTTGACTACAGCACCGCCGCTTACACTTATTGAGAGATAGGAACAAGCCGTAACTTTTTGAACTTTGTTTGTATTTGGCAACCTTGGTAAAATTTCTATGAGGAAAAAGCCTTTCTAAGGGAAATCTAAATTGTCATATCTTGGAAAGGAATGGTCGCAGAAAGTTCAAATTTGCTAAAGTTAGAGTTTAGATTTGTCAAAACTTTTTGAGATAAAATCGAGCAAAATTTTTTTCGACTTGAATGCCCTTTTAATCGAAGTAATAGTTATGTTGAAATCGAAAGTCTTGGTTTTGTATTTTAGATCTTCTTCCATTTCAACTTCTGAGTTCTGAACCATCATTACTCAACAACACAACTCTGATAATTTCCAGGATTAGCAAGAAACAATCAATCAATGGTTTATTTGCGATTCACTTTGAGCGCAAAAGTACAACATTAAATTTCAATGGCACAAACAAAGGAAGCAATTGGTCAACTAAAACAGGAAGCTGCAAAGGGACCTCTCGGTCATCGAGTCTAGCAGCCTCCTATTTTATTCGAAAGTAGTGCTGTTTGGCGCAAGTTACTAATTTAGATGAAGCAACTTTTATTCTATTTAGCCTATGCGTGAAAAAACCCCCAACTAATTGCGCCTTCCACGGGTTTTGGTCGGTCTCCATGAAAATTTTCCAGATCTTCCAATCTACGGAAATTCCAGTACTAAAATGATCGAAACTCTTACGAACTTATAATTATTTCAGTAACAACCACAATTCTTTCTTTTGTTATAATCTTAAGAGATATCTAAGAGATACTTATTTGTTTGATACACCAATTAAAGAAATTCGCATCATCGTTTCTAAAGGGTAGTGTTAAGGTTTAAACTGGCCATAAAATCGTGACCTTAATTTATTTAAATCAACTGGCAGCTTTTACGCTGGTAATGTGGTACGCCAGCGAACCGAATTTCTATTGAAAAAGCTTGACGTCGTTCGTAATCGACTTCCGGGAAGTCAGAACGACTTCCACAGGCAGTTAGGTGGCAATATCAATCACCAACTCTGCAGCCGCTAGCAGCTTGAGTCATTTATACACAGAGCTGGACTACGCTGTTTCGAGCTTTTAGCTCTCATCAGCAGCCCTCAGCATATCTAACCAATATTATTCCCCTGCCAAACTACACAAGCCACAATGGCCTGCACAGTGGCAGAGGCTTTGCACGGAATATCGATTTTTCACTTACAGTAGCTGTGCTGAGAGCTGCTGATGAAAGCTAAAAGCTCGAAACAGCGTTGTCCAGCTCTGTGCACAAATTTCTATTTAACTTTGGTTGATTTATTTGAGTATGAATTTATTCACATTATTTAAATATTTTCAATAACAAAAAAGAGACAGTTTCAATTGTTTGAATGATATGAAATCTCTAATCGCCCTTCACAACACTTGCTTGACTGGTTGAAATTAGATTGGAGCAGTAATGTTGCAATCTGATATTCGCTACGAAGTTTTAAGTCGGGCCGTGTTTGGGTTCGGGCCAGGTTCGGGATTAGAATTAAAAAAAATTCGGCCATAATTCGGGGCTGATGCATGCCTTGTGTTATAGGTAGCTATAAAAACATAATCAAATAACTTTGCAAAATAAATGAAGACTTGATATAGGCTGTGCTGGGCACCGCAACTTTTTTGTGTCGCGTTGGAAAACGTGTGTCGTGTGTCAAAAACGTGTGTCGCGCTGGACCATGCCCCAAGACAGTATAATAACTATACGTGGGGTAATGCTGAAAGGGCTCAGAAATTTAATGCCGAACAATAGTAATTGAGTTTTCTTGCACAAAAATATAAGAGTAGCTCAATTTTGGACAAAACTGTAACGTCATGAATACCTATGAAAAGAACTAATAAACCTACCTTATCAAATCTTTCTTTATACTGGCTGTGTTAGGCCGAAACGAGTTTGCGGAGCCCATCTCTTCGTCATTGCGCTTGTGGAAAACGCAGCTCCTTTTGAAGAAATATTGCAGCGGTGGCGAGCCATTGGCAAAACTGTGTCCGATTTGACCGGCCCGAGATTTGAACCTCAGATCTCCCGCTCCGAAGACCAACGCGTTATCGCTAACCAACTGGCCGGTTGCCAATAAACCAAAGTTTATTAATTATCGAAAAGTGCTATAAAGTGTTTTTGTGTAAAAATATATCTAAACCTTTTTTCAAGCTTAGTGATGAAATAAAAACTAATGGTGACCACTGGACAGCATAGCGTAGAATATTAGAACACGTTGGCAGAGGTGGGCACTCGGTACTTGCGTTTTGAGGCAGAGGTCAGCTTGAAAAAAGCTTATCAATCTCTGGATGGTTTTATCAACAAGCCCTCTAGGTAGTCAGCGGTAATCCAACAATTGGACGTACATCAAACCAGTGGCCCAACCAGAGGAATAAGGGGCTGGACTTGAAGCCCACCAAAATTTAGGTCACTTAGAAAATTTAACCCCAATATGCGTTTAAAAGTGTTTTGAATTTAACTAAATATTGAGGAGGGCTGAAAGAGCAAGTGATTTAATTTTGTCAAAAGGCTTCTAAGTCTCAGCAATCAGCTCTTTTAAATGGTTCTACAGCCGCGCGAACTGTCATCGAAAAGGCGCAAAAATGGTTATTTGCCTTTCAAAAAAAATCACAAAACAGACCTCCAATGTCTGAGATGCAGACGAGTTTAGCTTCAGGTTTAAAGCCGCTCTTCTTTCGCAAAATTCTGGTTACGCGCTCAATTGAGATATTAATTTTAATCATAGATTACAGACCGAAACTTCTGAGCGGAACCTTAATATTCCGGAGGTCTTTAATGGGATCTGAAGCGAAGTTTCATGCTACTGGCAAGTTATGTGATTTAAAAAAAATAATTAACAATTTTTGACGCCTTTTGAATAATAAGGTACGTTTTTGACACCATTTGAAATAATATCGCGCTATTAATTTACAATACCATGCAACATTAATGTACATGAAAAATAAAGAACGTTGCAAGATCGAAGAATTTAAATTGCATCTAATGGCGCATGGTTTAAGCCAGACCTGAATCATATAAAATGCTTTTGAAAGATTGGGGGATGTACATTTAGGCTTATTGTTGAACAGACGTAACACAGCAAAATATTGATACATTTCAATAAGACGACTAAAGTCTTTCCACAAAAGCTGGTTTTGGATGATTCTGCTAAGTCAAAAGCGCAACAATGCTATTGTGCAAAAGTAGCACAATAGCCAATAGTTTCTCGTTAAATTTGTCTCAATAACAACCGCAAGTGAAACGGGCTACCATATTATGCACCGGTATACAGAGTCTTAAACGAGCCGACTAGTTCAGGCCCGAACCCTGCCAGGACCCGAAAATATAAGCCCAAACCCGGCCCCAACCCGAAAACTAATTTGAAGCCCAAATCATGCCCGAAAAAACTCGAAATTTAACTTAGGTCTGAAAAATTTAGCAATGTTGCCGAGTTATTTTGATTATATTTTTGTCCACCTAAGACAAAAATTACGTCTCAGGCCTGAATTAAACCCGAGATTTTTGTCAAATTTCGGCCCGAACCCGAACTCAACCCGAAAAACCCGGCCCGATTTACAATTTTGCTGGTATATTGGTTAATTAAAAAAAAAACTTTAAATGTTTAAAAGGAGTGGAATTATAGTAAGAAGTCTGGGACACAGTAAATTAGTTTGGGGATGTTTTAAACCTAAATCATACAGAGTAACGTCACCTTCTATACCCCTCAGCAAATTTGGGCGCATTGAAAAAATGACTTGGCGTAATATGCAGTAGATGGGGAGGACATATTGTCATCTCTGTGGAGCCTCCTCTGACATTTGCTTTCAACAGGACGACCATAAGTTCAAAAAGAATATCAGACAGTTTTTCAACTCAAGTTTTTACGCGTATTTGAGGAGTATGCAGCGGTAGGGAATCAAACCTTCGCCTTTTGCAAGTTTAAAGCCGCATTTACCCGGGCGACTTTTAGCTGCGAGAATTGACATTTTGCCTTTTTTCTTTCTCGAATCACGTTGGTCACTTACACAGCGCAAGATTCACATGAGATTTTGTCTGCGCGATATCGCCAGACACGCCCCCAAAAAAATCGAATCGCAGCAGTCACTACTCACACGCAAAAGATTTTGACGCGATGCTCGCATACGATTGCAACTCGCAGAAGTCACTTACACGTTGAGACTGCGTGCCAGTGATTCTCACCAAATCGAGTCGGCGGAATAGTCGCTATCGCACTGGTTCACTTACACGGTGCGAGATAGTTTCAAAGCGCGGCTTGGTGGTTTTGAATTTGCAAAAGCCAACTGCCACAAAAGCACTTCAAATGCGCCGTTTGTCAGCTTTTGCATTGGAAATAATCATGCTTCGGAATTTTGAAAACAAAATTGTATGAAGCCAACGCAAGCGTGAAACGAAATGGAGTGAATACAATTAAGCAGCTAATGTCGTTGAAACTTGCAGTAAAAATGCCAAGTGAAAGATGAAGCAGAAAGGACGGCGTACTGCTTGTGCAAGATGTGTAATACATAAACGCTTGAAACTGCTCGAAAAAGTTTACTTACTCTGCATCATTCTGAGTAGGCTTGGATGGAGCAAAGTCAAGCGGGCATTAATGCTCATAATTTATTATAAAATTCTGTCATTTACCCTTTTGGTCATGGTAGTTCTCTACCGCAACCCATCTCTGACTATGTTTCTTGTTTGGTCGTACATAATATTTGGTAATGTAGAATAATAAAATTTATTAACATTTTCGTGAAGTTAATTTTAAAAACACTTTTGAAATTATCTTTTCTCCAAGTAAGTGTGACTGATAAATTCATATTGATTATTTCCTTAATAGTGCACAAGCATTTTGTATTTTATAGTAGATCTGTGCTGTCATATTACACGAAATGCTAATTGTTAAATTTTAAGGCGCCTTCTGTCGCTACAGAAGTACTGACTCGTTTTTAATTAAACCAACATTTAAAAAATCCATATAGTATTCATAAAATCTGTGTTTTCATATAATTTTGTTATGGTGCTACTAAACCGTGGCTGTTACAAAGCACCAATATCCGCAATAATAAAATAAGCCGCGCATGCATTTGCTAAACGCTAAGTAATTGTGTATAGTGCGGAGGATGAATTGTTATGAACAGTGCAAAAATACGTCAGTGACTTCAGATCATAACTTACTCCTGGCGTTATTTAAATGAAAAAGCGCCACAAAACTACTCAAATTCTAAAAATGGTTCAACTGAAATTGAAAACATGATTTGATAAGAAAAACTGCATTTTCATGAAATCACTATTCAATTACAATGCGGTGCAGTCGGTGTTGTGTTTCTCCACTTAACTGTGGTTATTTTAACCGCAAGAGATACCGGTATAGGCTACTAGCAATCTCGAGTCAGAAAAGAAAGCAAACGCTAACACGTTTTTAGCCGACAAAAACCAGTGGATGTTACTTGTAAACAAGGTGCTGGACCCAACGAGTGAGCATAGGGTGTGAGCCTACCCTGCTAGCACTGTTACAGCACCGATTGACCTTTTTTGTGTTGCCCCGCTCCAGTTTTGAACTCCGTTGCTTCTTCCCTCTAGTTTGCTCACGTCACTTAATTTCCTGCAGCCATTGGCTGCAAACGTTTTAAAAATTAGGCGCTTTTTGGTGCACGCCTTTGTATTTGCCCGAGTTACCTCTGTTCTGGCAATCCTTTTTATTCGAGCAATTGGCAAAGGGACGCATTGTATTTAAGACCGCTCGTATGGCGCTCTTTTAGCTCATTGTTTTCTGATTATATTAATATTTCAGTTATTTTTTGCCATGCTGCACAGTTGCATATTATATATTTTTTCTGAACGTTACAGCTTAAGTTGAAGAATTTCGATTGTGGTTTGGCCAGACGGACACGTTGAAGGCTCTAGAGTTTCGCTGGAGCACCTACAGTCAACAGTGTTATGGAGGGCTTCTGCATCAAGCACCTCCATTTCCAAAATATATTGCCCAAATGTCATCATTGTGAACTCATTGTCTTAGCTATTCCGGACCGTGACTATTAGGCGCGGACGTTTAGGTGCGTGCCGCCGATTATGCGCCGGGACTATTAGGCGCCTGGACTTTTATGCGCTGAGACTTTTATGCGCCAGAGGTAAAAATTTTTTTTTTAATTTTTCAAAATTTTTTTCAAAAAAAGTTTTTTTTCAAGACAAAAAATTTTTTTCGAAAAACAAGTTTTTTTCCAAAAAACATTTTTTCTACAAAAAAAACGTTTTTCTTCCCAAAAAAATTATTTTCTTTCAAATGACTGTCTTTTTTCAAATAAAAACTTTTTTGAAAAATAAACTTTTTCCAACAAAAAAGTTTTACTTAGATTAAAATGTTACTATTTTTGAAGCTTTTCATCAGTTGTTTGTCAAGAAGAATCGTCAGAATAGAGAGCGCAGGAAAAGGAATGGCTACAGGAAAAAGCCGTGCAGTGATTGGCTAGAAAAGGATTGCTGAGAGAGCGTCATTTGTGTACAACCTTTAAGCTGTACAAGAATTCTTTTTGTCAGCAGAAGATGGGGTTAGAAGTTTTGATAAAAGTGACTTCAAAAGCAGATAGATTTAAGCAGAGAGGAAAAAGTTTTACAAAAAATTGATTTCTTATTGCATTTTTTTCAATAACAAAAATGTTTTCCACTACTTACTTGCAAAGTTTTTTTTATCTAATTCAGAAACGTGCGATCTCCAGCAAGCGGTCTCAAATTTTGCGGCGCACGGACACGAGTTGCTTGTGCAATATTGGCACACGCAGCAAGCCGTGTGACGTTTCATGGTTAGTTTAAGTCTACGTCTTCCAAACAATGTAGTACAAACTTTTTCAGGAGCTAAGGATTCATCTCTCCGCAGATTCCTATTTATGGTTTTTACATCTTGTTGTAAATATAGTAAAAGCAATGTTTAAATCAATAATTTTAACCTTAATCTTTACACTTCGTTGTAAATACACTTATAGTAAAAGCAATGTTAAATTTGTGAAATCAACTTCTTCAGAATTGCGTCAAGAACTTTTAAAGTTGAACAGGATTGCTGCCGCTTCAACTTGTTGGTTTACGCGACAACCATTTCCGACAATTTTTCATGTAAAATTTTTCATACAAGTGCTACGTAGTTTAAATTTTTCAAGCTCATTGCATTCGCTTCAATAAAAATAAAAAGATAGACGAAAGACGTTTTAAAAAAAGCTCTCTAAATACTGCACACAGTGCTGTCGTCGAGGGTAGCCCTCCGATCTGTCACTTTACCTCATTCTTAAAATGGTTAAAGTCACGGAGGAGCTCTGGGGAGACTCAAAATTTGAACCACACTCAAGGTCTGAGCCATAACCCAGAAGTCAACCATAGAGATTAACAGCTCGGGGCTATTGAAGTGCAAATCGATGCCTAAGACTCCCAAATTGGTGTTTTCCGCTCGTATTTACGTAATTTTTGTGGATCCACAACGGATTTCCGCGCCTGAAAGTCGTAGACCGTAGCTATTCTAGGGTTCCCAGATCTTTAACTCTTATTTTGGTATGCTAGAATATTAGCAATGGCAAAATTGATTACACTTTTTTATACAAGATAAATTTTATAAGAACACGAGGCTCATTTTTGCTCAAAATTTAATAACAAATTGGGGACAACACCAGTCTCAGCAATAAAAAATAATATTAAGAACAACCGAAAAAGAATAGAATTCCAAATCAAAAAAAAACTCAATTCTGTTCTGATTAAAAACAATAAAGCTTGTGGTTTTTGGGCATTTACGAGCAAAATTGCAACAATTTTGAGACTATAAAGTGCTGTTGCGCACTGCGCAAATACCAAAAAACTTTTTGGCTCTCGTTCAAACAAAAATTAGTGCTCGATTTTTCGCTTTCCACAATTTTACAATGCTGCAAAAGCAGCAAAAACAGGCGTTTACAAGCAGACATAGCATTAGGAATTAACAAACATGGTCGCCATAATTGATATCAATGATCTCAAAATTTAAGAACTAATTAAGAGCAGCTGAGGCTCAACATTGGCACAAAATTAAGAACAGCCAGCCTTAACTCAAAATTTACTGATTCTTGTAAAAAAATTGTACTGAAGGTATTATAAAAGCAAAATACAATTAAGGTACTGTTACCTGTGGTTAATTTATCATACTGTACATTTTATAAAGGGTTAAAGTCCTGCTCGATTGGCTTCACGCTTATCAGCTCATGACTGCCGTATCTGCAGTAGACCACAGTGCCAGCATGCGCAAGAAAATTATTCCTTCTGCGTTTCTAATATGAACTAAATTGAATATCGAAATCACAATTAATTACGGTAAAAGCACTACAGACTGTTTTGTACCATAACCACAATATTTTATGAGGTAAATTCAGGATAATCGCAGCTAGCGACTCGCAAAGCCTTTATGCACTGCGCTATGCCGGGGCGACTCGAAAATTGAAATTGCATACGATTTGCTGTTTACACGAGCGCGACTTTGCTCTGGGACTCTCGAAACGTTGAAATCGACCTCGTGTAAGTGATCACGGGCGAGAACGATTCTTGCATCGAGTCGCGCAAAATATGATGGTCATCGCAAATCGCAGGTGTTACTCACGAGGCGGCGATTCTTCTCAAACGCGATCGGGGCAAGCGAGTCTCGCCTCGTGTGAGCAGAGTTGTAACGGGCCGACTAGTTCAGACCCGAACCCGGCCCGAACCCGAAAATATAAGCCCGAACCCGAAAATTAATTTGAAGCCCAAATCATGCCCGAAAAACCCCGAAAGTTATGTTAGGTCTGAAAAATGTAGCATTTTTGCCAAGTTGTTTTGATTATATTGTTGAACACCTAAGACAAAAAGCTCGTCTCAGGCCCGAATTTAGCCCGAAATTTTTGTCAACTTCAGGCCCAAACCCGGCCCGAACCCGACCCGAAAAGCCCGGCCCGACTTACAACTCTGCGTGTGAGTAACCACTCTGAGAGAGAGATTTTCACGCAAAAAAATCTTCGAATTGCGCTGCAAAAAAGTCGCCCGTGTAAAATGCGGCTTAGGAGTTAGTGCTTGGGCAGCATAGCTCTATAACGAACAAAAAAAACGAAAAACAGGAAAAAAGACTATTTTTTGCATTAATCCATTCTCGAACATTATACAGAAGAAAAATCCCTACTACTAAACCTGCAATTAAATTACGAAATTAACTAATTACTGTTAAAAAAGTTGGAATTCTAATACATTGATTAAAGTGATAGTTATGTTGAAATTCATAGTTTTAGTTCCATGTTATAGTTGCTCTTCATCTTATCTGTACCATTACTTAGCACTGCTGCTAAAATAAGCCAAATAAGCGCAAAATTTGCAGGAAACGTAAACACAATTTAAGCTTGAAGAAAAATAGGAAATATTTGAAGTATCTTTACACTTATTTCAGACTGGTATCCACCAATAATTTTTTTGCATTTTTTAATCTGCGGAAATTTTATTGCAAAAATTATTGAAAACTTTCAGAGAATTTATAACACAACATCTATGATGAGGTAACGGTGGCTTGACAAGTCACTTAGTGCTTGCGTGTAATTCTCATTGTATTCTTAATGCATTTTCTGCAAAACCTTGTCAAAAAGTTAGGACTCAGTCTACGTAGCCCGAATAACTAAAGCAGCAGAAACAAAAAAATAATAAAAAATGCCCAAAATAAACCATACAAAACCAAGATTATTTGAAATTTAAATTACTGCATTCGTGAATACACGATTTTTTTTCAAGAATCAGTACTTTTAAGTTCAAGCTGTTTCCAAATTTTCGAAAATTTTAAGCCACATTTGCTGTTAAATTTTATTGAAAAATAAAGTGACCTGAATTCGCTTTTACTTGGTTAAAATTTATCTTTAGTAATAGATGATTGTAAAAAGTGTCTTCAGACAAATTAACAATGACAATATGGAAAAGACCATGAAAGACAAGCTCTGCTTTTTTAGTGTTTGGCCTGTGTTCTTAAACATTTCTTCATTCCAAAGCTGGCATTGTTCATAATTTGCTCTTAATTGTTTAGAAAAAATAAGGCTTGTGCTCCCATAACTTTTTTCTAATAAATGAAATTTAATACCGGCAATGTACTCATTTAAGAGAAAATCCCACGCATTAAAACTGTTAAATTACGAGCCTAACTAACTGCAAGAAAATAAGTAACTATAGATATTTTAATTAAATAGCCAAAGTGATAGTTACGTTGAAATCAAAAGATTTAGCACTAAGTTTTAGTTTCTCTTCCTCTTTCAGTTCTACTTTCTGTACCATAGCTAAGCATTGCTTCTTTAGTAAGGTCTAGAATTTGCAGGCAACAAATTATTTACGCGTAAAAAAAAGCAAGAATATCGCCTTTGATCGAATTTGAGTGGAACAAACGTTGCTGGAGTTTTTGTATGATTTTTCTTCAAATCTTTTCAGCTCAAACTAGATGACGACAGCTGAACGAGATGAACAGAATCGAAAAGAAACTATAAAAGAATAAACTAGCATCAGCTACAGTATGCTCGCTCAAATCGTTTGTATGGGAGGTAAATTGGATAGAAGTGTTTTTATTACGACTAACCTGTCGAACTGATTTATAAAAATGGTGTTTGAGCCATTGCTATTCACATTGATTCAGTTAAGCAACACATTCAGATGTTTAACTTTGGCTCACTTTTTACGCATTTAATTTCACTTTCACAACAAATTATTTTTTTCGCTTCCATAGCTCTGTCCTAAACTTAATGGCGTTGTTGAAAGTAATAGTACTGGATATTTGCCAGAGGTGGAGTCCTTGAAGAAGACGTCCACATGGACACATTTTGAAGTTCTTGGCCTTGGCCTCGAAGTCTACAAGACCTCAAAAATGTCCTGTCTTTGGCTCGAGAACAGCATTATTTTTTGATTGCTTGAAAAGAAATATATCCAAGCAAAAGACAACATAACTGATAGTCTGTTAATTCGTTGTTTTCTTTCCTTATTTGAAAAAAAATACAATGAGATGGCCGACTAAGCCAAGTCATACTAACTCTTATTTTGAATGGCATTGTGTGAAAGTTCTAATCGAAGAATGAGGGGGCGAAAAGCATTGGAGAAAATTGCTGTTTTTGTTTCTGCTAACACTTACGGAGCAGACGGTACAAACTACAAAGAGCTAAACCATCCAGAATCATAACAAGGAATTCGGGGTCCAAGCGCAGTTTTGATCTGCACCCATAGGCGTAGCCAAGGGGGGTGGCGCCTCTCCTCCGAATTGAAATGCCACCAATAATAAAATGTAACAAAAATCTCACTGTTTTTTCAGTTTCTTTTAGCATTTTTTGGGTCCAACAATACACGCGTACAACAATAATTAACAACAATATTGACGACCAGGGAGCCGTAGCCGCCTTCTCAACTTAATTTTTGCGCACCAATTAAAATGTATAGCCTGGGTGAAGTTCAGGGTTTTTGTCCTAAAAGTTGCTACCTCATGCTCTCATCTAACCTTTTTATGAACGTGAGCAATAACCAGGGCCGAATTTACTATATGTCACAGTGCCAAAGGCACAGCACTCGGATGGTAACTTTTTTTTGGTTTTTATCTGTATATGGCAGGAAGATGTTGCAAAAATCCCCAAAGTGCCAGAAGCCCCGCGCAATGTAAATCCGGCCCGGGCAATAATCATGGTTAGTAAGCGTAACCATCTATTGTACCATTTTACAATAACAATTCACTTCCACCTGGCCAGTTTTTACGCGACAAAGTACTTTTGAAAAAAAATAGCTAGGGTAAATGCTCATTAAACAAATTATTGAATTTAAATTGAGGGGCCTGGGCCCTCTGGCCGTACATGTAATTACTTCTGTAACCGGTTATTTTCATGACAAAATGAAAATCTCTAAGGAAAATCTTCGAGTGGATTATTATTTACGGCTAAAATATTGCAGGAGACAATGTACCTTACTTCTCCCAACCTAAACCAAATAACTTACAAAGTTTAACACCAAAGTGCAAACTTTACCCAAGTTTTGGACCTAAATTGCAAGTAAAAGGAGGATTGAACAATTTAATTTTTTTAATTGGATTTTAAATGTTAAAAATATAGTTTTTTCAAATGGCTCTTAACACGTGCAAAATCTGATCCATGGGCATTAATATAGCTTTTTTTTTTCCAAAACATTACAAAAAATTGCCCAGCGGTTGGGGCCTTTGCTCCCAGATCCCCATAGCCTCCGGCAGCTAGGGACTTCTCCCTTAGACCCTGTCTGAGGTACAGTTGGCTTAAAATACTTTGCGCAATACGTCTTCCAATTTAGACATTTCCACTTATCAACTTTTGGTTTTAGCCCTCTACCTTTAGCAAAATCCTGGTTAAGTGCCAAATCAGGCCATAGCTTCTGTTCTTCCATCGTACGATATTTTTGCTCCGCAAAAACGTTTTCTCTCAAAAATTTCTGATGACGTCATTATATGTGATTTGTGGTTTTGTCCCCCAATCAAAAATTCTGGGTACGCCTATGGTTGCATCAAACAGTAGCAATATACAGCAACCCTAAAATCTGGTGCATTTTTAGGCTTGTTACTTGTATTTATATTATTTACAAATAAAAGAAAATTACTACAAGAACGTTTTCAGCTCTACAACTGGCCCTCTACAGGTATGTCTGAAATAGCAATCATAACCTTAATGAATCCTAATCAATTAATAAACTAATCTGTTAAGAAGCTAAAACATTTGCTGTACTGCGCACAGTCTACTACGCTAAATTCAATATAAAAAGGAGATTCAAGTTTGCATCAACTAAAATGACAAAATTAGCAATTCTTATGGTTTATGAATGCTGTACATTGCTACTGTTTGTTCACAGTATAAAAATATATCAGTGTAAAAAAAGAACAACTCTAATCACTGGCAAGCGGTCTGGGAGACAAAACCACATCTACTGAACAATTTGCGTGCTGGAAATTGCCGGTAAGAATCCCAAATAAACTATTCGATCACAAAAAACGCTGCACGAAGAATTATTAAGAAATTATAGTAAGTGTGAAGTTTAAATCACATCAATCAAATCGTTTATTATACTTGCTGTAATACGCCGAAGCGTGTCACGAGTTGGCGGGCCCATCTCCACGTCATTGCGCCCGGGCAACACAGCTTCTTGCGAAGAATGTCGAAGCGGTGGCGAGCCGTTGGCAACACCGCGTCCGATTTGACCGGCCCGAGTTCGAACCTCAGGCCTCCCGCTTCAGAGACGAACGCCTCCCGCTTCAGAGACGAACGCTTTTGAGACGAATTTCTACATATTGTAGAATGGAAGATTTGAAGCCGTAGCCTGATGGCACTCAACCAGGATTTTGATAAAGGGAGAGGGCGAAAACTAATAGTCAAAAAGTGTGAATATCTAACTTAGGAGACGTGTTGAGTAAGCTAGTGTACTCAAACGTATCACAGACGGGGGTCTGGGGGCGGAGCCCCCAGCTGCCGGTGGCTATGGTGGTCTGGGGGCTTTGCCCCCAGCCGTTGGTTGATTTTTGTGAGCTTTAGGGAAAAAAAGCTATTTAAATCCCATTGGATCACATTTTGCACGAGTTCAGAGCCATTTCAAAGAACTAGATTTTTAACATTGCAAAGCCAATCGAAAAAATTTAGTTGTTCAATCCTCCTTTTGCAATTAAATCCCAAAACACGTTCAGAATCTTGCATTATGTGGTGTAAAATTTTAATTGTAAGTGATTTGGTCTATAGGGGGAAATAAGGCACATTGCCTCCTGCAATACTTTAGCACTAAATAATAATCCTCTCGAAGATTTTTCTTAGAGATTTTTGTTTAGTCATGAAGTTTACCAGTTATAGGAGTACATGTACGGCCAAACGGCCAAGGCTTCTTCAATAGAAATTCAGTAGTTTGTTCAATGAGCATTTTCCCTAGCTATTTTTTTAAAAGGATTTTGTGCGTAAAAACTGGCGAGGTGGAGGTGAATCGTTATTGAAAAATGGTACAATAGATGATTACGCTTACTAAACATGTAATTCCCGGGCCGCATTTACATTGCGCAGAGCCCCTGGCACTTAGGGGATTTTTATAACATCTTCCTGCCTAACATAAATGAATGTTTGGCAAAAAAAGTCCTCCTATCGGAGGGCAGGGCCATGGCACTGAGCCATATGGCAAATACTGCGCTGGTTATTGTATTACGTTTATAAAAAGTTTAGATGAGGGCCTGAGGTAGCAACTTTTAGAACAAAAACTCTTGATTTCACCCTGGTTATACGTTTAAATTGGTAGCAAAAATTGAATTAAGATGGTGCGCCGGGCCCCCTGGTCGTCAATGTTGTTTATTGTTAATTACTGTTGTATGCGAGTACTGATGTAGGCAAAGATGCTAAAAGAAACTGAAAATGAAAAAACAAGGCTTTTTTGACAAATTTTTGTTATTGGTGGCATTTTGATTCAGGGGGCCCGGGTCCCCTCGGCCACCCACTGGCTACGCCAAGGATTTTGATACTAGATCGCTCCCCTAATAAGTTCTTTCATAAAAGAAACATTTAAAGCAAAATTAGAATAACTTTTATTCCAAAACGAGGAGGACTCGAGTCAAGTCACTTGACAGTTTTTTGAAACTTCCAAGAATTGCATGACATTATAATGACGTGGACATGTGGTCCTTATTATTATTGCTTACTTTTGTACGCTTAAATCCTAAATTAAAGAAACTGCAATTCCGGACAGGGACAACATACTGGCTAAGCTCTCTTTGTATTTATCATTGGTAGTATTCAATTGAGGGTTTGCATTACCGCCTGTGTTATAGCATTAAGTTTATAATAACGTTAAACAAGGGTCTGGGGTGGCAACTTTTAGGTCAAAACTCTTAGATTTCTCACAGCTAGGTTTTGCATATAAATTGTTAAAAATTTGAATTGAGGGGCCCCTCGCCCGTCAAGGGACCTTGGGCTTCCTGGTTGCCAGTTAGAGGCCCCGGGGCCTCTTGGTTGTCTGTTAGGAGCCCCGGGTCCTTTGGTTGTTAAGTAGGGGTCCTGGGGCTTTCTGGTCGTGAGTTAGGGGCCACAGGGCCCCCTGGTCGTCAGTTCGGAACTCCAGGGCTCCCTAGTTGTTGGTTAAAGGCCCCTGGGCCCCCTGGTTGTCAGTTAGGGGGGCCGTGGAGCCACTTGGTTGTCAGTTAGGGGCCCCGGGGCCCGCTGGTTGTCGGTTAGGGACCCCAGGGCCCCCTGGTTGTTAGTTAGGTGCCCTGGGGCTCTCTGGTTGTGAGTTAGGGGCCCCGGGGCCGCTGGTTGTCAGTTAGAGACTCCGGGGCCCCTGGTTATCGGTTAGGGGACACTGGTTGTCGGTTAGGGGCCCCGAAAACCTTGGTTGTCAGTTAAGCATTACGGGGCCCCCTGGTTGTCGGTTAGTGGTCCCAGTGGCCCCTCGTTGTCGGTTAGGGGTCCCAGAATCCCCTGGTAGTGAGTCAGTTGTGAGCCATTAACTGATTACCCTGGGGCCCCTGGTAATCAGTTAATGGCCCCAAGGCCCTTTGTTTGTCAATTAGGGCCCCCTGGCTGTTGGTTAGGAATCCCTGGCCCCCTGGTTGTCGGTTAGGGGCCCGGACCCCCCTGGTTGTTAGTTAGGGGGTCCCCTGGTTGTTCGTTAGGGGCTCCTTGGTTGTTTGTTAGGGACCCTGGGCCCCCTGGGTTTTCAGTTATGGGCCCCCTGGTTTTCAGTTAGGGTACCGGGACTCCCTTGTTGTCATTAATATCATTGTTAATTACTGTTATGTGCCTAACTACTGAAAAAAAAACTGCAACTAAACATCGCTAGGCTATGTTGTCATAATTTTTTGTCGTTAGTGATATTTTGATTGGGGGGGCCCGGGCCCCCCCCCCCCTGGCTACGCCTATGATTGGATGTGAGAAAGACAAAATACATTGAAATGTTAAAATAAGATTGGTTTAAAAATAGAATTGGAAATTGTGAGAAAACTAAAACTAAACTTTTTTTTAACTTAGCATTTAAGGCATTTCTTTCAAAAATTGCTTTGAAAATCTAAATCTGAAATCGTTTAAACCGAAATGTATATCTTTAAAGCAACGAAAGTTGCTATTTTCTCAAAAAAATTACTAAAATTATTTGACTTGGGGAATTTGCCCTAGATGCAAAACCTATATTTCTTTAATGCTCAAAACTTATAAGCTTACAAATATACCCGGTACGGTACCTCCACTGGTTCTTAAAACATAAATTCACAGTCTTTTGCAACATTTTTCGACAATAGTTTTATAAAAATCCCGTGAAAAAAATCGTTTATTCAAACAATATGGTTTGCGTTAAGGAAAGTATTAAAAATCAGGGGATCCGAATCAGTGAAAGTTTGCACCTGGGTTCTAACTGATTGAATTAAGGCCTTAATTAACCATTTCTACGTTTATAGTTTAGCTATATTCCCATTCACGTGTTATGGCCTTGTTTCATTACAACAATCAGTAGTGGTCTTAGGAATGTGCAAAGTGTGCAAATGCACAGGGGCCCCCCACTTCGGGGGGCCCCCCCATTTGACCTATCGCGCGCAGAAAAAATTTGATTATGAAAAACTATAGCAAATTATGATAAGGAGTTTATGCATTTGTTTTAAGTGTCGTTATATATGTACCCCCTCCCTCAAGATGCACTTGTTTCAATTGTTATTGCACATATCCCCCTTTTCAAGACAATATTAGTTTTAACTTTTAAGTCAGATTTAGTAAACAGATAATAAAAATTTACTGGGAAAGTCAACTTACAACTCTTTTTTTTTGCTTGCTACTGTTAGGCTACTCAGGTCATATGCGTAACCAGGGGGGGGGGGGGGGGGCAGGGGCCCCCTTAATTGAAATGCTACTTATGATAAAAATGTCACAAAAAAACTGTTGTTTCTTCAGCTTCAGTTTCTTTTTGCATCTTCGCATACAACAGTACACTCGTACAGCAGTAATTAACAATTGTATTGAGCCAGGGAGCCCGGGCCCTCTCAATTTAATTTTTACCAACCAATTTAAAAGGGGCCCCCTACAAGAATATTTATATGGCCCTCTAATTTAAATGGGGCCCCCAACAATAATACTGTTTCAGGGGCCAGGGCTCCTTCAATTTAATGTTGCCAACCAATTTAAACGTATAACCCGAGTGAAACTAAGCGTTTCTATCCTAAAAGTTGCTGACTGAGGTTCTCATCTAACCTTTTTTTGAATGTAATGCAATAACCAAAGACGGATTTAACACATAGCACAGTGCCAGGGGCCCCGCGCTCAGTAAAGACTTTTTTGGTCTTCACCAGTATTTGGCAGGAAAATATTGCAAACTCAAAGTGCCAGGAGCCCAACTTCAATGTAAATCCGACTCGAGCAATAACATGGTTTGTAAGCATAATTATCTATCGTACATTTTTCAATTACAATTCACCTCCACCTCGCCAATTTTTATGCAACAAAATACTTCTAAAAAAAATTAGCTTAAGTAAGGGGAATGCTCATTAAACAAATTTTTGAATTGAGAGAGCCTGGGCCCCTGGCCGTATATGTACTCCTATAACTGATGGTTTTCAAGACAAAACAGTAATCTATAAAAAAAATAATCAACTGAATTGTTATTTACTGCTAAAATATTGCAGGAGGGATTGTACTTTACTTCCCACTACCTGGGCGAAATCACTAATAAAATTTAATCACAAAATGCAAGATTTTAAACGTGTTTTGTACTTACATTGCACGCAAAAGGAGGACTGAACAAATTAATTTTTTCAATTGGCTTTCAAATTTTATAAATCTAGTACTTTCAAATGGCTCTGAAAATGTGCAAAATGTGATCCAATGGTATTAAAACTACTTTTTTTTCCAAAAAATTACGAAAAATCGTCCAGCGGCTAGGGGCTTCGCCCCCAGACCCCCGTCTGTGATACGTTTGAATTAAAGTACACTTCTTTACTTAAGCACATCTCCCAATTTACACATTTTCGCATTTTAACTAGGCTATTGGTTTAAGCTTTCTCCTTGAAAGAGTTCGTAGTTACACGCCTACACCAGGCAACGACTTCTGATCTTCCATTCTGCGATATCTTTGCCCCACCAAAAAATTCCTCTTTCGAAGTTTCTGATGACGTTATTGCATGTGATTTGTGGTTTGGGCCCCCCCCCCAATCAAAAATCCTGGCTACGCCTATGACTCAGATAGTCGTTTTTCCATTTGTTTTTTTTTTCAACTGCTTTCAGCAACTGGCTGTAATAGGTTTTTGACTAACGCATGCAGTATATCATATGCTAAGCAGTATGAAGCATTGAAACATTATTGCTAAGTACTTTAACATATTCTGTAACAACACTAGCATACTGAAAGCAATTGCTGAAAGTTTACGGTAATTTACTGCAATTAATTGAGTTGATAATCTAGATAAGAGGAAGTTATGAACAAAACATTGGATTTAATTAGGGCTGTAATAGCATTGGTCTTCTGGTCTTGTTATTTGTGAAATGCATTGTTGCGCTTAATTGCAAGTGCAGATAAATCATGGTAAAGTGGTGTGTAAAGAAAAGGCCCCCCCATTTAATTTGCACAGCCCCCCCCCCCCCTTTCCTAAGGCCACCACTGACTGCAATACCGATACGGCACGCAACCAACACCAGCTACTAACACATAAAACTTTAAAATGGCATTTATTATTATTTTAAAAAACTACCAATTTCAAATTATCATCAATAACTTAAACATGCAATATCTTTAGCACTTTTGCGTTTAAAAATTATGGAAAATATACCATTAACATGACCATAATTTGGAAAAATTGTTTCCTCGGTTCTTGGCCTTGGCCTCGAGAGGGTCTGCCCTCGAAAAGTTGGTCCCTGGCCTTAGCCTCAGATTTTTTGGGGTTCTTGGCCTCGAATGTTGTGTCCTCGACTCCACCTCTGATGTTTGCATTCCGATTTTAACAAAATATGACTGTCTTAGAATTTTGGAAAGTTTCAAAACGATTTTCATTGACTTTATTCTTACGAATAAATTTTAACAGGGTAAAAAGATTTATCTTTTGATAATTAAGCAGATTTAACCAAATTGGTAAATTATCACTATCTTAAACTCTAAACCTGTAAGAGATGTTGAAATTTTGATACATTAAACGGACATAAGTTTTTCACTGTTGACCAAAATGTTCAGAAAATTATAAAATGCATTTTCACCACATTTGAACATTTTACGTCTTGACGTTTCCACAATATTGCAGTTCAAATTTAACAACTTTCTTCCATTTTGCCATTTTGTCAGTATTGTGCCCAAAAGTTTACTTTCTGGAAGTTGGCTCGAATTTATTTGAAAAACAGCTAATTTTTAATAGTTCTGACCCTGTACTTTATTTTGACTACAACACTGCGGCATACGGTCTAAGAGATAGGAGCAATCAGTAACCAGTGGCGGATTTAAAGGGGGGATGGGGGAGATGCATCCCCCCACCAGCCTAAACATAACGTGCATATGCATAATATTAAACATTAAAAAAAAAGCAATCAGTGAATACTCGATAGGCCGGGTGACTGCGATATAATTTCTGAAGCCATTGGGGGGTAGGGCAGGGCGGGGGGAGGAAAAAGTTGTTTTTACAGCGAACTTTTCCAAAGCCGAAATTAGTTTTTTACAGGTCCGATTGATTTGAAAGCGCCCAACTAGCAAAATTCACAACTCGCACTTTTCAACGATAAAGGCATAACACAACAGGAGTTCAATTATGGCGCATTTTTGCTCAAACCTCACGCAATACCAGTAGCGTAGCCAGAGGGGGGGGGCTATTACCCCCCTATTGATATATCAACAAAAATGCAGAATAAAAAAAACACTACGTTTTTAGCACTTTTGAGACTGTTTTATGCACTGGAGTGGACTAAATAGTGATTTAAAACATCTTTTGAAACACATGTTCAGGGAGGGCTAATTTGTCAAAAATAAAACCAACAAATAAATGAAAACTTTGAAAAATGGTAAGAAAAAAGCAATCAAATTTGATCGCAAGTGTAAAAATGCTAAACATAGGTGTCATCAACAAATAAACTATAAACCAAGGAATAGGGGGGGCTATTCAGTATTAGTTCATTACCAATCATTTCTCTCAAATCTCTTTTCATTAGCCCCCCTCCCAATTATTTTTCTCTATAAACTGTATACGAAATAGATTACTCTGTGTGAGTTTTATTGAACTATTCGATTTTATAATGCACCAGCATCTAAGCAAGAGAACTAACATTTTACCAATAGCCTCCTCAAAAATAGCCCATTTATGTCACCAGTTTAATCTTGTTTGCACTGCCAATTTCTAAGCCACGTTTTAAAATCATTATTTTTTAATCAAAATAGCCCTAAAATGAAGTTATTTTTGCAAAAAATGCAAAATTTTCGAGCGCTGGAGGCAAAGCCCCCAGACCCCCATCCCTCCGGCGGCTGAGGGCTTTGCCCCCAAACCCCCATTGGCATCCAGCGGCTGGATGCTCCACCACCCCCCAACACAGCCCCCCCAATTGCGAATTTTTGGCTACGCGCCTGCGCAATACAGTAGTACGGTTTCGCATAAAAAGTGTGCCGATTTGATAGAACATCAAGTAAAATGTCTTCTGGAATGTAGTTTTATTACATTGTTAGTTACGGTATGCTGAATGAACACTTGAACAAAATAGAGTTTTGACAATAAAAATATCAAAGTCCGATGCAGATAGTTTTTACTCATTCTGTGTAAGTAGCGCAGCCAAGGAAGGGTGGAGGGGGGGATTTTGCCCCCCCACCCGTTGGCCTGTCGACTAAAATGCAGAATAAGAAAAATACCACGTTTTTAGCACTTCTGAGACTGGTTTTTATACTAGAATGGACTAAAACGTGATTTAAAGCATTTTTTGAACCATATATTCAGGGGGGCTAATTTGTCAAAAATAAAACTCACAAATCAATAAAAACTTTGAAAATTGGCCAAAAATAAGGAATCAAATTTAATATAGCTCATTGCGAATGCTTAACATAGTTTTTATCAACAAAAATATTATAAACTCACGAACAAGGGGGGGATCTATTCAGTATTGGTTAATTACTAATTATCTCTCTCAAATACCTTTCCATGAGCCCCCTCCAATTATTTTTCTCCATAAAATGTAGTCGAAATAGATTACTCCGTGTGAGTTTTATTAAACTATAGGATTTTATGATCTACCAGCATGTAAACAAGAAAAAATTTTTTCGCTAGCCACTTGTCACATAGCCCATTTATGCAACTGGTTTAATCATGTTTGCACTGCCAATTGCTATGCCACGGTTTAAAAGCATTATTTTTTATCAAAATAGCCCTAAAATTTAGTTATTTTTGCAAAAAGATGCAAAATTTTCGATCGCTGGGGGCTCCGCCCCCAGACCCCCAAAGCACCTCCCTCATTGCGAATTTCTGGCAACGCGCCTGTTCTGTGTAGATCTGGCGAAAGTTTAATAAATACGATTTTTGACGCAGGAAAGACGAAAAGAGCGTTTTATGTTATTAATTTGAATTGAATTGGTTAAATCAATGACATGAAACTAGTTTTATGTCATTGGTTAAATTTTAGAAAATATTTTATATACTGGTAACGTTTTTGGGATGGGACGGATCAAAAATATTTCCAACAAGTTTGCACGAGGTCAAGAACATTAATCATAAACATGCAAAATTTTGAGATTATACACAATTTGCGCTCATAAGTTTTATCATCCCCCCCACCAAAATTTTCTAGATCCGCCACTGCCAGTAACTTTTCGAATTTTTTTTAAGCTGGCAATCCTGGCAAAATTTCTCAGGCGAAATCTAAATTATTATACCTTGGGGAAGAAAAGGTCGCAGAAATCTTAAACTGAGTGAAGTTAACCCTGTATCTACCGGGCTATTTTTACACCCTATTTGTACCGGGAGGTTGCCTCCTTATCTGAAAACCTATTTAAAAAGTGATAGAAGTAAGATTTTTTGCATGGTGAAGCAATTTTTGGTAAAATCTTTAAAAATAAATATTTTGAGATTGTGGCGTCACGAAAACAATGATGACGTCATCAAAACCAGTAAATCCTTATAACAGCATGTAAATTTGTTTAAATGTTGCAAAATATTATTTTCAGTTTGGACTTTTGTTATTTCAATGGCATCTTTGATAAAGTCACCGCAGATGATAACGTCACATGCGTGATGACATCACATAGATGATGATGTCATCTTTAATATATTGTAGTGGTTATTATTTGTAATTTTTTGTAACTGAGATATAGTATAATTCACAAAATTTTGGAATACTGCAGTATTATTTTCATTATATCAATTAACAGTTAATGAAAAGGATTATTTTTTATGCAAACGCAGTTTATTTCGGGAAACAGCAGAAAACGCAATATTTTTGAACTGTGACGTCATCAATGACGTTATGATGATGCAATGCATTTATCAGTAAATGCAATATTTTATTCCAGCTAAAGATTAGCTTCGATAATGAATACGCAGTACAACGAATAGAACACGCGCACTGATAAGCATGCATTGTACTCAAAACTGTACGAAACCCCTTAGGTGCCTCTGACAAAGGCAAAAATGACGTCACTTTCGGTTGTCTGGCTGACCCCAATGTTTCTGAAAATGTGTGTCATTAAGTTTGATTTAAATTCAGGGTGCATCAAAGCAAAAATTTTTTTTAGTCTAGAAGCTACATTAAGATAACTAAGTGTTCCATAAATTGTGCCCATATTATTGAAAATAATCGAAGTCGAAATGTGAACCAAACTGCTCATCGTGCATGCTAAATATTAACCTTCAATTTTGCTTGTTTACTGTTTGTGCGACCGACTTAGCGTGTATAGATAAATAAGTGACATTTTGGAAACCGGAAAATAACGGGCACGGCGTTTGAGTGATTATATTGTTTAAGAAGTGTACAAAATTAAAACACAGACCTTTTTTATGACGTATTTGCTGAAATTGCTGGAAGCAATATGTTTACGAAGCATGACTAACCCTTGGGAGAGAAAAATATGTTTTTGGGACTGTAAAAAGAATAGTACTGCGTTGGTTATGACATAAGTTGCTTTAATTTGATTGAATTGTTCGATTCTCTTTAACCCACTTGTTTTTCATAACAAATAACTGCCCCCGCATCGAAAATTGAGTGACCAGCTATTCGGAAAACAACGTGATGACTTATTTGTTTTTGCTGTTGTTATGCTTTATCTACTTGGCTTTATATATCGGAGACCCACATGTCCAAATTATTGTAGTGTTTTGTGCAGTCAGCGAGCGGCTGATTTTAACCCCAGAGCGATTTCGCTTTTTAATCCAAGCCTTATCCACTTTGGAAGTGATCTACCACGGGCGCTATATTCCGGACCTGATGCAGTTTGTCAATAAAGATTTTTTGGGAAAAATCAGTGTGTAGTTTTGCTTCAAAGATCGGACGGCGCGGATCGAGAAATCTACGAAGTTAGTTTCTCACGAGAGTTTAAGGTTGTGTTATACGGTTATAACGCAGCCAGTTCAAGACGCGGTTGTCTTAAACACTAAGAGAGGGGCAAATTTGCCCCCACCCGGTACAAATAGGGTTAAGGTTCAGATTTGACAAAACTTTTTGAGATAAAACCAAGCAAAAATGTTTTCGACCTAAATGACCTTTTAATCAAAAGGATAGTTATGTTGAAATCGAAAGACTTGTTTCCATATTTTAGATCTTCTTTCTTCTCAATTTCTGGATTCTGAAACATTACTCAAGAATACAACTCCGGTAATTTTCAGAATTTGCAAGAAACAAATTTATGCGTGAAAAAAAGCAACTAACTTTATTGCGGTCTCCAGACGTTTTATGCGGTCTTTATGGAAATTTTCCAAATCTTTTAATGTGCGCAAATTCCAGTACCAAAATGTTCGAAAATCTATGACGATTTTATAATTTTTCTATTAACAACAATCCATCCATTCATAATCTTAAAGTAATCTTAGAGATACTAAACTATCTTAGAGATACGCCATTTAAAGGAATTCATAGTATTGTTTCTGAAGTGTAGTGCTGAGGTCTAAACTGGCCAGAAAATCGTGATCTTATATTATTTTAATGAACTGGTAACTTCTATGCTGGTGAAGTGGTACGCGGGCAAACCGAGATTCTATTTACATATACTGATACTATATTAAGATTTTACGCCCAGTGTAGAACGAGACTAAAGCGCGGCCACGTAAAATCGGAAAATTGGTTGTTTTGTGTTCCCTGAAATAGTTCATTATTAAAAAGTTTTTTAAATCAATTTACAACTTTGGTTGATTTATTTGAATATAATTTTATTTACATTATTCAAATATTTTCCATTAAAAAAAAAGAAACAATTTCAATTGTTTGAACGATATAAAGTCTGTAATGACCTTGCACAACACTTGCTTGACTGGGTTGAACTTAAATTGGAGCAGTAATGTAGCAATCTGACATTCGCTACAGAGTTCTAAGTTGGGCAGAGTTTGGGTTTGGGCCAAGTTTGGGCCTAGAATCAAAAAAAATTGGGCATAATTCGGAGTTGATACGCCCTGTGTTCAGGCCCGGCGCCAGTATAGCGTGACTGGGGGGGGGGCAGAAATAAATTTTGGGGGGGCACGAGAAGTTTATTTTGTGTGAATTAGAGAGGGGCACGAGAAATTTATCCCACTCTGGATCAAATGAACAAGGTGGGGAGGAAAAATTTCAAGGGATTTTTCGGCCGAAATCGGAATCTCAAGCGGTTTTTCCGGCCGAAAACAGGTGATCTCCAAAAAAAAAGATCTTCATCCCGAAAACGTCACAAAATCCGGTGTTAGTCCACAAAAAACACTAATTTGTGCTTCGATTTGTGCTCCAGAAGCACCGAGCCTGCTAATTTCTTCGGGGCACAATCCTCGCTTGGGGGACACAATTTTCGTTTAGGGGTGCACAAGCAGCCAGTTGGGGGGGCACGGCCCCGGTATACCCCCGTTGGCGCCGGGTCTGCCTGTGTTTTAGGTAGCTATAAAAACATAATCAAATAACTTTACAAAATATTAATGAAGGCTTGATTTAAGCATCAATACAATTCTTAGTACATGATTAACATAGGTGGGCAAGTTAATGCACAACAGTAGCTTCGTTAACCACTAGTCCGTTAACAAACTTCACACCTCCGTTAACGTTAACCCGTTATTTTCAGCTTTAATTAACGGAAGTTAATAAAGGCCGTTAATTCGTTAATATTTTGCGTGAAATTTACATTTCTTTTTATTCACTCGCTTCCAGAAAACGTATTGACGCTATTGAGCTGATTGTAAGGAAATATTTATTGCTATGGTGGTCTTTTTGTGTTTTGGAAGTTACATTTTACAGTCTAATCTAATTTCAAGATAAAAATAAATTCAAATGCACAACGAAGCTGCGATCGGAAAATCTTTGAAAATTGTGAACAGCGATAATTAATAGACCTATGAGGCTGCAGGTTATTATTTGCCTCAAAAAAGAACTCCTTTCTTCTCTTTCTTTTATAAAACTCGTGCTGATACGCAACAAGTGCTACCAGTGCAAACTAGTTTGTACCGGTACTATGAATGAATGGTGCAAGATATTAACGATAAAAACCTTAACGGAAGTTAACAGAACTTAACGGAAGTTACTTTAGTCCGTTAACAGCACTTAACGGAAGTTAATTTAGTCCGTTAACATGAAAAAACTTTTTAACGGATTAACGAGTTAATGAAAAAGTTAGCTTCGTTATTAACGGCTTAACGATTAGTGGACTTGTGCCCACCTATGATAATTAATTATATTGAATCGCAATGTATCATCTGTAACTAGAGCTTTATTTCGTCTCGGCAGACTAAAGTTGTTAGGAATGGAACAATTAACTGCATACATTTCCTTATCCAACTTAATTTTCGGGCTTTATCGGGCATGGTCTGGGCTTTGATGAGTTTTTGGGTCTGAACCTTGTTTCATAAATCATTTTGAATTTTTAGATATGAAGCAAAAACAACGCAATTTGAAAAAGTCTGTGCATTTGTTGCAGAAAAATAACTATACTGATACTTTTATTAGGCTCAAATAAAAACATAATTGTAACATATCTAGATTTTTTGGAAGAATAAGTTTGTACATCACACTAATTTGAATCCGAAAATGTAAAGGGTTTGTTTGCTCACTGAAACATTTCGGCTCTGCGAGCTTGCCTTTTTGCGTGTATTTTTTCACTGTTATGAATGACAATATACTTATTCTTTTTGAGCAGCTATTTTACTGCAACTGAACAAGATAGTAATGTTCTACTAGCATCACCATCATTGTTTTTTGCTGGTGGTTTTGCTTTAGCTTTGTCATTTAACCATTTTAAATGTGTGAATCTTCCAAGCTTGGACTGCACAGAAACTGCTTGCAATGAAAAGAAAACTCTTTGACCTAATTTTAGCGGAATCAAAAACATCCAGCATTTGATGTCTTTACAATGGAGGAAAAAAAGTTATGTGATGAGGAGCTGCGTCTCGCTGAGCAAATGAAAAAACTTTTTTGCAAGGAACCGGTATATCATGGAATACTATTGAAGGAAACCGATCCTCAAAAAGCAGCTGAAATTCTTCACAATATTGCTTCAATTTATAAACAGCGAAGCCCTGACAAAATATCATTGATCAAATGCGTTGGTTTGTTGAATGCCGCCATACTTCGAAATCCCTCAAATATTTCACAAATGAAAGCAGATCTCATTGATATTTGCAAACATGTATTAGATCAGGCGAATGCAAATAACCGTAATGCAGACCTTGTTGTTAAAGCAAATGCAGTTAAGGATGAATTTCAAAAACTAAGAAAGCACGTAGATAATTACCTAAAGCAAATTAACGCACAAATTAAAACTGAAGAGTTAGGAAAGTTACAAGTTCGCAAAGCAGAATCAATTCGATTCATCAACAAAACAATTGCAAACAAATACAAACAAATCATGGCAGACATAAGCAAGTTTTGCTCAGATATAATGGGAAAGCCTCCATGCGAGTATTCAATTGTTGGAATGGGATCTTTGGCAAGAAACGAAATAACACCCTACTCAGATTTTGAACACATCATTCTTTTGCGTGATGACGTAAATTATGAGCAACATTTAGAATACTTTCGCTGGCATTCGGTCATATTTCACATCATTGTTCTGAATTTACAAGAGTCTATCATTCCCAGTTTAAACATCAAAAGTCTAAGTTGGTTTTTTGATGCTTACACACCACAAGGGATATCTGTTGATGGCATGATGCCGCATGCCTGCAAGTTTCCTTTAGGTAGGTTTGAAAAAACTAAAAACAAACCATTTGTGACTGAACTCATCAAACCAGTCAGTGAGATGTTGAAATATTTGAGTTCCGAAGAAGACTTGAAAAATGGATACCACTTGGCTGATATTCTGACAAAAACATGTTTTGTATTTGGAAATGAGAACATTTTTGATCAGTTTGTTAACGACGTTAAGACGTATTTGAGTAGCAAATCTAAGCAAGAAAGAATTCACGAGATAGAGCATCAAGTTCGAGATGATCTGGACAAATTTTCTGCACGATTTCGACTTGCTAATTTGAAGTCACAAAACACAATCAACATCAAACAATTGGTTTATCGAAGCAGCACATTATTTGTATCAGCTTTGGGTTCTATTCATAATATTTCTGAATGTTCATGTTTCGACATCATTCAAGCAATGGCTAACAAGAACATTATATCGCAAACAACAAAAGTCAAACTATCGTACGCCGTAGCAATAGCATGTGAAATGAGACTAAGAGTGTACACGGAGAGGAAGTCACAATGTGACAATCCCATTGAACTTAATGAAACCGATGAAAACATTAAGAAATTTTTGAGTATTGTAGGAGTTAAAAACACAATCAACTACTTTCAAATTGCATACTGTTTGCAACTTGAAGTTGCAAAACAACTTGATTTTACGAAACTGCACTTTTATTCTGATCCGCGACTAATCAACATCACAATAGGGATTGCTTTTGGAATAGAATTACTTCATTCGATTTCTGAAATTCCTTTAAAATGTGATTGGAGGGTAAGAAATTTCAATTTTGATGATTGCATTGAAACACTCGAAACCAAATTTCATTTTAATTATGACATCATGAAAAACGACTTTCAATTGAATAAGGAATTGATTGTAACTCTGGCGGAGCATCTATTCGAAGTAAACATTTTTGATGAAGCTTTAGAATTATATCAACAGTTTCTGACTGTTCTCCACAAAGATACTACCGAAAAAACCACAAATCGAACAACTGCTAGGATTTACCAGAAGATTGGTCATTGCTTGATACGTTTGCAAAAATGGAGCGACAGTGTAAAATTTTTTTACAAGGCAATAGAAATATTTCAACTCACATGTCTTGATCAAGAAACAGACGAAGAACTTGGGATTGCGTTTAATCAGCTCGGTTTTGCTTTGAAAGAGGTCTATCAATATACCCGGGCTTCAATTTATTTGAAAAGATCACTGGAAATCCTACAAAAAAAATCCAATAATGTCAAAAAAAGCATTAGTGTGGCAAACATACCAAATAATATTGGAAAATGTTTGATGGACATGCAGCAATATTACGATGCTTTGATTCATTTAAAGCAACCACTTGAAATCTACAAAAATGTTTCACTTAATCTGAGAAGAGACGGTCATGTGGCCTCCTCTCTTAACAGCATTGGAAGCTGTTTGATGAACATGCAGCAATATAACGACGCTTTGATTTACTTGAAGCAATCACTTGAAATCTACAAAAATGCTACACTTGATCTGAGAAAAGACGGTCATGTGGCCTCTTCTCTTAACAGCATTGGAAGCTGTTTGATGAACATGCAGCAATATGACGATGCTTTGATTCATTTAAAGCAATCACTTGAAATCTACAAAAATGCTACACTTAATCTGAGAACAGACGGTCATGTGGCTGGAACTCTTAACAGCATTGGAAGCTGTTTGATGAACATGCAGCAATATAACGATGCTTTGATTCATTTAAAGCAATCACTTGAAATCTACAAAAATGCTACACTTAATCTGAGAACAGACGGTCATGTGGCTGGAACTCTTAACAGCATTGGAAGCTGTTTGATGAACATGCAGCAATATAACGATCCTTTGATTCATTTAAAGCAATCACTTGAAATCTACAAAAATGTTTCACTTAATCTGAAAAAAGACGGTCATGTGGCCTCTTCTCTTAACAGCATTGGAAGCTGTTTGATGAACATGCAGCAATACGACGATGCTTTGATTCATTTAAAGCAATCACTTGAAATCTACAAAAATGTTTCACTTAATCTGAAAAAAGACGGTCATGTGGCCTCTTCTCTTAACAACATTGGAAGCTGTTTGATGAACATGCAGCAATACGACGATGCTTTGATTCATTTGAAACAATCACTTGAAATCTACAAAAATGTTTCACTTGATCTGAGAAAAGACGGTCATGTAGCTGGGACTCTTAACAGCATTGGAAGCTGTTTGATGAACATGCAGCCATATGACGATGCTTTGATTCATTTAAAGCAATCACTTGAAATCTACAAAAATGTTTCACTTAATCTGAGAAAAGACGGTCATGTAGCTGGGACTCTTAACAACATTGGATTGTGTTTGATGAAGATGCAGCAACATGACGATGCTTTGATTCATTTGAAACAATCACTTGAAATCTACAAAAATGTATCACTTAATCTGAGAAGAGACGGTCATGTGGCTGGAACTCTTAACAGCATTGGAAGCTGTTTGATGAACATGCAGCAATACGACGATGCTTTGATTCATTTGAAACAATCACTTGAAATCTACAAAAATGTATCACTTAATCTGAGAAAAGACGGTCATGTGGCCTCTTCTCTTAACAGCATTGGAAGCTGTTTCATGAACATGCAGCAATACGACGGTGCTTTGATTCATTTGAAACAATCACTTGAAATCTACAAAAATGTATCACTTAATCTGAGAAAAGACGGTAATGTGGCAGGGACTCTAAATAATATTGGATTGTGTTTAATGGAGATGAAGCAACATGACGATGCTTTAAGTCATTTGCAGCAATCACTTGAAATCGAAAAAAATATTTCACATAATCTGAGAAAAAATTACTACGTGGCCGTGACTCTGAATAACATTGGATTGTGTTTGATGAAAAATCAACAATATAACAACGCTTTGATTTATTTGAAGCGATCACTTGATATCCAGAAAAATATTTCACTTAATCTGAGAGAAGACGGTAATTTGGCCTTTACTATCTATAACTTAGGATCGTGTTTAATAGAAATGCAGCAATATCACGATGCTTTGATTCATTTGCACCAATCACTTGAAATCTTTAAAAATGTTTTACTTGAATTGAAAAAAGACGGTCATGTGGCCATGACTCTCAATAACATTGGATTGTGTTTGATGAAAAATCAACAATACAACAGTGCTTTGATTCACTTGAAGCAATCACTTGAAATCTACAAAAATGTTTCAAGTAATCTAAGAAAAGACAGTAATGTAGCCTCTGCTCTTAATAACACTGGATTGTGCTTAATGGAAATGCAGCAATACGACGATGCTTTGATTCATTTGAAGCAATCACTTGAAATCTACAAAAGCGTTTCACTTAGTCAGAGCAAAGACAGTATTGTGGCCTCTACTCTCAAAAACATTGGATCGTGTTTAGTAAAGATGCAGCAATACAGCAATGCTTTGATTCATTTAAAGCAATCGCTTGACATCTACAAAAGTGTTTCACTTAATCTATTAAAAGATGGTGATGTGGCCTCTGCTCTTAGTTATATTGAATTATGTTTCATGGAGATGCAGCAATATGACAATGCTTTTATTCATTTCAAAAAGTTGCTTGAAATGAAAAAAAACATGGAGAAAAAGGCATCTGATGATGAGGAGCTCCAGCTCGCTGAGCAAATGAAACAAAATTATTGCAAGGAAT
Source organism: Trididemnum nubilum (assembly GCA_963965965.1). NCBI lineage: Eukaryota > Metazoa > Chordata > Ascidiacea > Aplousobranchia > Didemnidae > Trididemnum > Trididemnum nubilum. The sequence goes on from OZ014471.1 coordinate 35,795,778, forward strand.
CGGTAGGAAACACACTGAAGGAAACCGATTCTGAAAATGCAGCTGAAATTCTTCACAATATTGCTTTAATTTATAAACTGCGAAGCCCTGACAAAGTATCTTTGATCAGATGCGTTGGTTTGTTGAATGCCGCCATACTTCGAAATCCCTCAAATATTCCTCAAATGAAAGCAGATCTCATTGGTGTTTGCAAACATGTATTAGATCAGGCGAATGCAAATAACCGTAATGCAGACCTTGTTGCTAAAGCAAATGCAGTTAAGGATGAATTTCAAAAACTAAGAAAGCACGTAGATAATTACCTAAAGCAAATTAACGCACAAATTAAAACTGAAGAGTTAGGAAAGTTACAAGTTCGCAAAGCAGAATCAATTCGATTCATCAACAAAACAATTGCAAACAAATACAAACAAATCATGGCAGACATAAGCAAGTTTTGCTCAGATATAATGGGAAAGCCTCCATGCGAGTATTCAATTGTTGGAATGGGATCTTTGGCAAGAAACGAAATAACACCCTACTCAGATTTTGAACACATCATTCTTTTGCGTGATGACGTAAATTATGAGCAACATTTAGAATACTTTCGCTGGCATTCGGTCATATTTCACATCATTGTTCTGAATTTACAAGAGTCTATCATTCCCAGTTTAAACATCAAAAGTCTAAGTTGGTTTTTTGATGCTTACACACCACAAGGGATATCTGTTGATGGCATGATGCCGCATGCCTGCAAGTTTCCTTTAGGTAGGTTTGAAAAAACTAAAAACAAACCATTTGTGACTGAACTCATCAAACCAGTCAGTGAGATGTTGAAATATTTGAGTTCCGAAGAAGACTTGAAAAATGGATACCACTTGGCTGATATTCTGACAAAAACATGTTTTGTATTTGGAAATGAGAACATTTTTGATCAGTTTGTTAACGACGTTAAGACGTATTTGAGTAGCAAATCTAAGCAAGAAAGAATTCACGAGATAGAGCATCAAGTTCGAGATGATCTGGACAAATTTTCTGCACGATTTCGACTTGCTAATTTGAAGTCACAAAACACAATCAACATCAAACAATTGGTTTATCGAAGCAGCACATTATTTGTATCAGCTTTGGGTTCTATTCATAATATTTCTGAATGTTCATGTTTCGACATCATTCAAGCAATGGCTAACAAGAACATTATATCGCAAACAACAAAAGTCAAACTATCGTACGCCGTAGCAATAGCATGTGAAATGAGACTAAGAGTGTACACGGAGAGGAAGTCACAATGTGACAATCCCATTGAACTTAATGAAACCGATGAAAACATTAAGAAATTTTTGAGTATTGTAGGAGTTAAAAACACAATCAACTACTTTCAAATTGCATACTGTTTGCAACTTGAAGTTGCAAAACAACTTGATTTTACGAAACTGCACTTTTATTCTGATCCGCGACTAATCAACATCACAATAGGGATTGCTTTTGGAATAGAATTACTTCATTCGATTTCTGAAATTCCTTTAAAATGTGATTGGAGGGTAAGAAATTTCAATTTTGATGATTGCATTGAAACACTCGAAACCAAATTTCATTTCAATTATGACATCATGAAAAACGACTTTCATGAACACAAAAAATTGATTGTAACTCTGGCAGATCATCGATTCGAAGTAAACATTTTTGATGAAGCTTTAGAATTATATCAACAGTTTCTGGCTGTTCTCCACAAAGATACTACCGAAAAAAACACAAATCAAACAACTGCTAGGATTTACCAGAAGATTGGTCGTTGCTTGATGCGTTTGCAAAAATGGAGCGACAGTGTAAAATTTTTTTACAAGGCAATAGAAATATTTCAACTCACATGTCTTGATCAAGAAACAGACGAAGAACTTGCGATTGCGTTTAATCAGCTCGGTTTTGCTTTGACAAAAACCTATCCTAATAACGAACCTCTAATTTCTTTGAAAAGATCACTAAAAATTGAACAAAAAATATCGGGTAATATCAGAAAAAATGACAATGACGCCTCACTAACATTGGTGGCTGTGTGGCGAAAATGCATCAATTAGTAATGCTTTGATTCCTTTGAAGCAACCACTTGAAATTTGCAAAGCTGTTTCACTTAATGCAAGAAAAGACGGTAATCATGTTCCCATTAATTTTGGTTTAAATGCCGCCCCTTCGGGCAAAATGCGTTACTCAAATACACCGAGTAAAATAGGGTTAACCTCACCAAAGCAAAGCACGGTTTTTCATATCTTTTTGCAAGTTATTGTTTAGATCGGGCCACAAGGCGGTAAGCTGCTTTGCCTTTATGGAAAGCAAAGTTTAAGCGTTTACCCTTAGCAAACAACCACAGGAAGCTGAGCGGTTTGGAGATAAAACTTAAAAACAACAATCTTTCGAACTCTAACTCAAAGGCCTAATTGTACTGATATAATTTGTATTTTTGATGATGTCTAGATATTGGTCCAGCATCTTTTCTACAAATATGTTTCAATTCCTTTGCAAGCATGAATCACAAAGTATGTGAAAGGTGATCTTATAGTGCCTACTTGCATTTCCATTTTTCCAGCTTTGTATTTTTGATTTGTTTTTACGAAGATAAAGAATAGACAATGAAACCAAAATAAAAAAAATCGTAAAACAGAACCAAAAAATGACGACAAAAATTAATATACACACGAACAATGATATTATGCTAGTCCATTAGTTTTTTATTATTTTTTGTGTATGAAGCACGTTTTGGCAAAAGTTAATAAGCCGCATTTCGCTCCTTCAATAAAATCGCGTTTAAAGTTTTAAAGTTCGATTTAACCTTGCTGTCAAGTATAACAAATTTAAGTTGTTTATTACCGATAAATGATTGAAATTTAAAATAATGTTTTCCTCAGGAAAACTAGTTTTAGTAAATAACTTGAAATCAATGAAAAACTCATTTTTTTCGGAAAATATTATTTATCAACTTTTGCCACAACGTGCTTCGTATGTTTTGAAATACCGACAGTTACAAATTTTTCAACTTTGGCGACAGTTAATATACAAAGTACTTCAATAGAATTGAATTACCACATAGCATGTTTTACTACAAAATGGTCGAGCTTTGCATCTATTTAGACTACAAAATCGTTGATATGTAAAACTGGCTGTTTTATGAAGAATGTTGTAGCTTTTAATTGTTGAGTGTTTTTGTGATTTGCCAGGGATAATTGCTTAAATGGGCATTTTTCCAAAATTATACTTCTGCTCACTTTTGTCAAAAGATCGATTTGTACGTAATCTTTTGTAAATGAGGAGACCAAAAAAGAGACCATTCGAAATTAAAAAAGATTTGATCATGTTCTAGCCAAGAGTTTTAAATGTCGTACGCACCAACGTAGATTAACTTTAATCCTCAAATTAAGAATTTTCTACCTTTAAACCTTTGGTTTTGTTGGATTAAAATAAACTGAATTCGCAAGTTCAAATAATTTATCCTTACACACCATAAAAATTAAACAACAATTTGCCCTGCCGATTGTCCAAATTCTTACCGAAACATTTTTTTCATTTCAGAATCAAATTAATCCACATTGCTGCGTACGGCCATTAGTGTTTTCTTGAGACGACGTCATTTTTGGGTAATCGTCGTGATAGCAAATGCTCTAGAAATTGCAGATTGGTTGTTTTATTGCACTATGTTGATACGCACATCGTTGTGCATTTATCGGACTGTACCTCAATGGCAGCTTTGCGGTCATATTTTAAGAAAATTAACAATGAGCATCCATAGATCAATTTATGATTTGGCAGAGGTGAACTTTAGTGTCAAGCGTTCGGAACGAATTCGTCTAATTTATTTAGATCATTAGATAAAATAAAATAATGTCAGTCTATGGGGCTGACTGAATTAGGTACCTCGCATCATTTTCTTTACCGAATCAGCTCTAGGTTTACACGAAATACACATTTGACTACTTTGATATCTGCAGTCACTTTGTGCTTAATTGTTGTGATGTAAGTTTAGTATTTTTTGTTTTTGTTTTGTATCTTTGTGCCATTCGTTTTATACTTTAATTTTGATAATATGGCGGGTCCAAGAGACCTTATCAACTCTCTCTACATAACTTTTTTTTGTTTGTTGAAAATTAATGCTAAGTTTTTACAAAAGGATTACCAGAACGATGCCAAATTTTAAAAGTTTTTACTGTAACGCTCCATCTCTTCTCTTTCATAGTTGCCAAATTTCCAAACCCGAAATCACTCATTAAACGTATTATTTTATGTTTTGTTTGATTTTCTTTATAAAAATTTTCAAGGAACACACAAAAATTAAAAACGACTCAGCTATTGTGCTTTTCAAAATTTGTGTATATTTTTTGTGTAGTGTGTACATGACTTGTTTTTGTTATTCTCTTTTTTTTGCGGAAATTACTAATCATTTATGTTTTGATTGTTTTTGATATCATATGCTCTATAGTCGTCATGTTAAATTATAAACAGAACTTTGTAGTCAGATCATTAAGATGCGTTTCATCAAACAACTCAGCTAACAAGAATGCGCTAATCTGAAGAGGTACAAGATACGTACAAAAACTTTAAATAAGCCACAGCAGAAGCATTGGATCATGGATGAATCATATGGCGATCATTTAATTGCTAAAGTCTGACGCTGTCCGGTGACCAGAAACTAATATGTAAAAAACTTAGCATAAGTGAAGAATAAATTGTGTAAAAACAGGTACTTTCATTCCAAAGAAAAACATTTGGGTTTGATTAAGATAAGGAAAAAACGACATTCTCGCGCAAAACGTCATCGACACTCTTCATAACGTTAGGGCCACTTTTGCACAATACACCGGTCGCAACAAAAGAAAAGCATAAATTTTCGAAAAAAGATATGCTTTTAGATATTCTTCGAAGATATGCTCCAAAGACGAATAACTGTGTTTGATTTTGTTACGAATGAAGTTTGTCTTTTTTCCACTTTGGCTGCTCTACACTTAATCGTGAACGTTAACCGGAGACATTCAATTCAATTCAACTGAGTTTCAATTTAGTTTATTTTTGCCATTTCTGGCATGCTGGAAGCCGCAAAAGTGACCACACGTTCTTTAAAGTTCAATGCTACCGTCAAAACAGCAAAAAAAAGCAACATAACATTAGCACTTACATATCGTCAGCCTAATAAAATAAATGTTTAAGTCGATTTTTGGGCAAAATGAGTTATTCATACCGAAATGATTAGCGTGGAAAGGTGCACCTTGTAAACTTCTCAGATTTCAAAAATCGCCACTAGAGGGCGTTTTATGCTGTTATAATAAAAATGTCCAAGTGCAGAAAGGGACTTGGGCAATTTCATGATTAGCCTATAGATGTCATTTGATATTGACTTAGGCAATTTTATGATTAGCCTATGTCAGTCGATGCTGACTTAGGCATCCAAAAACTGCACTAGCTGTTAGAAAAAAGAACAAATTCTTTGAAAACAGAAAAGATTTTTTTGAAATCAGCACAGTTGCTCGACCAGAGGTGGGCAGTAACAAGTTACTTTTGTAAATAGTTGCTGCTACTAGTTACTTTTTGAGTAGCTGTAACTGTAACTTATTTACTTTTTTGAAACTGTAACGAAATTGGTACCTAGTTACAAAATTAGGCATGTAAAAGTTATTAGTCACAGTTACTTTTTTTAGTGACAGCACACGCATGTTGGACTACGTTTGGTTATTATATTAACTGCATGCGCTGCGTAAGCTGTTTGCTAGATGCACTCACACACACATGGTCATCATCACGCGATTACATCAGTTTCAGTTTCACTGATTTATTTGCCAAGTTGCCTTGGCCAGGAGACAGTGAAAAAACCATACGGTCTTCGAGTCTCTGCCACCGATGTCAACCACACCAATGCTAAATCTTCACACAGACCCTTTAATGCTGAACGTCAAGCAGGGAAGCTGTGAATACCAATTTTTAAAATCTTTTGGTATGGCTCAACAAGGAAGTGAACCCCGGTCTACCATCTGCAAGAAGGACGCTCTTACCACTACACCATCGCTCTTACCACTACACCATCACTGCTCAATTAAGCTTTGCAAAACCCTCAAGCCGCAATGCAGAAATATCGATAAAAAAAAAAAAATGACCGTCCTGAGCAGCAAGCACTTGTATTATTTGGATCAAAATTTTGTTGATCTTAGTCACTAAAACCGCAACTAACTGCAGGGCAACTTAGTTACTTTTTTCCCTGAGTAACTGTAACTAAGTTACTTTTACAAAATAAAAGTAACTTTGTTACAGTACTTTATATACTACAAGTCAACAGCATAAACGTAGCCAGAATGGGGCAACGGGGGCCCAGTTCACCCCAATTGAAATGCCACCAATGATAAAAATGAGACAAAAAGCCCTCTTGTTTCTTCACTTTCTTTTAGCATTTTTTCGCATACAACAGTAAGTAACAACAATATTGACGACCAGGGGGCCCACGCTCTCTCAATTGAATTTTTACCAACCAATTTAAATGCACAACCCGGGTGAAGTTAAGGGTTTTTGTCCCAAAAGTTGCTACTTCAGGCTCTTATCGAACTTTTTTAAGAACGTAATACAAAAACCAGGGCCGGATTTACCATAAGGTAGAGCGCCAGGGGCTCCGCGCTCAGATGGTAAGACTTTTTTTTGGCTTTTATCTGTATCAGGCAGGAAGATGTCGTAAAAATCTCCAAATTGCCAAGGACTTGCACAATGTAGATCCGGCCCGGGCAATAACATGGTTAGTGAGCGTAACCATCATTCTATTGTACCATTTTTTAGTAACAATTCACCTCTACTTCGCCAGTTTTTACGCAACAAAACAGTTGTGAAAAAATAAGCTGGGGAAATGCTCATTGAACAAGTTATTGAATTTGAATGCGAGGGCCTGGGACCCATGGCCATAGGCGTAGCCAGGAGGCCTGGGGATCCCGCCTCAATTGAAATGTTATCTATGAAAAACTGTGGCAAAAAAGCCTATTGTTTCTTCAGTTTCAGTTTCTTTTGGCATTTTTCGCGTACAACGCTTTCTTTTAGCATTTATGAATGATATTGACGACCAGGGGCCCCGGGCCCCCCTCAATTCAATTTTTGCCAATCAATTTAAATGTATAACTTGGGAGAAATTCAGAGTTTTTGTCCTAAAATTTGCTATCTCAGGCCCTCATCTAACCTCTTTATGGACGTAATGCAATAACTAGGGCCAGATTTACCAAAATATGGCACAGTGCTAGGAGCTCCGCGCTCAGATGATGAGACATTTTTTGATATTAACCCATATTAGGCAAAAGAAAAATGTGAAAATCTCTAAAGTGCCAAGGGCCCAGCGCAACATAAATCCAGGCTGGGCAATTACGTGGTTAGTAGGCGTAACCATCTATTGCACTATTTTTAAATAACATCTACTTCCATCTCGTTAGTTTTTATGCAACAAAATACTTTTGAAAAAAAAATTAGCTAGGGGAAATGCTCATTAAACAAATTAATGAGTTTGAATTGAGGGGGCGTGAGCCCCAAAATTCAGTAATACATTTACCCGTATATGTACTCCTAGAACTAGTTATTTTTATGAAAAAACAAAAAGCTCTAAGGAAAATCTTTGAGTGGATTATTATTTACTGCTAAAATATTGCAAGAGGCAATGTACCTTAATTTCCCGTACCTGAGCCCTATTACTTACAAATTTAACCACAAAATGCAAGATTTTCAACGTGGTTTGGGCTTAAATTGAAAGTAAAAAAAAGCTTAAAGAATTTAATTTTTCAATGGGCTTTCAGATGTTAAAAATCTAGTTCTTTCAAATGGTACTAAACACGTGCGAATTATGATCCAATGGCATTAAAATAGGTAGTTTTTTTTTACAAAAAATTACGAAAAATTGCACAACGTCTGGGAGCTACGCCCCCACACCACTCCTAGACCCCCGTCTGTGATGGGCTTGAGTTCACTAGTTTACTGAGGACATCTCCCAATTTACATTTTTGCATTGCGTGCAAACACACAGGCCACGACTTCTAATCTTTCCATCAACAATATCTTGTTCCACCAGGGGTGCCGAAACCCGGGGGAGGGGGGGGGGGTTGGGGGGAATATATCCCCCCAATAATTTGGCTGTATCTCGCCCAATAGTTTGAGAATGGTCCACATCTGCATCTCCCCCAATATTTTACATGGGCATTACATCAGAGCAAAAATTTGGGGAAAAAAGTGCTCTACTTTTGATGAAAACCTTTTTTTTTGGTCTTTACCTGAATTCGGGAAGAAAAAGTGTTCTATTTTTGACGAAGACCTCCTTTTTTTTTGGTCTTCACCTGAATTCGGGGAGAAAAAGTGTTCCATTTGCTTTTTCTTGTTTGGTCTTCACTGAATTTCCACACCTGAGCAAAATCGTGGTCGAGGTTTATCCCCCAATGTTGAAAATAGGGCAAAATTGGGGTAAAATTGAAAATTAATCCCCCCCCCAATGCTCAACAAAGATCGGCACCACTGTGTCCCACAAAAAGCTCCTCTTTCAAAAATTTCTGAAGACGTCATTACGTGATTTGTTCCCCCTCAATCAAAAATCCTGGCTACACCTATGCCCCTGGTCGTAGATGCACTCCTGCAATTGGTTATTTTCATGGCAAAACAAAAACCTCTAAGGAATTTCTTCGAGTGGATAATTATTTACCACTAAAATATAGCACGCGCGAGGCAATGAACCTTACTTCCTTCTACCTGGGCCAAATAACTGACACTTAAGTTGTGTGTAAAAGAAGGATTGAACAATTTAATTTTTTCAACTGGCTTTCAAATGTTAATAATCTAGTTCTTCGAAATGGCTCTGAACACGTGCGAAATGTGATCCCATGGCATTAAAATAGCTTTCTTTTTCCCAAAATTTTCCAGCTGTTGGGAGCTTCGCCCCAGACCTCCATAGCCTCCGAAAGTTTCAAACCCCGTTTTTGGAACGATTTAGTTATACTAGTTTACTCAACAGGTCTCCCAATTTAGACATTTTAACTTTTTAACTTTTGGCAAACCAGGCCACAGCTTCTCATCTTCTTTGTTGCACAAAAAGATCTACGATATATTTGTTTTACAATATCTTTATTTTCGCAAAGTTTTGTCTTTTAAAAATTCCTGATAACGTCATTGCATGTAATTTGTGGTTTGGGCCCATCCAATCTAAAATCCTGATTACACCTATGGTCAACAGCAGGAAAAAAATTAATTGCTGCAGTTCCATGGCATTCATAAGAAGGAATTCCAGTTTTAGTTTATTTCTATAATTTAGTTATCTTTAGAAGATGTCAACTACTCAAAAATACTTGAAACGGTTTTGCTGTATAAAAGAAAACACAACAAAAAAACGTGAAATTTGTTCCTCCTTGCAGTTTATCTCTGCATTAGTTAGGCCTAATTTTTAACCATTCAAGTGAATGTTAAAGAAATAATACTACAGGTGGAGTCCAAGACACAAGGCTCGAGGCCGAGGCCAAGGACACAAAACAATCCGAGGCCAAGAACCGACTCTCTCGAGGCCAAGGACAAGAATGCTTGAGGCCAAGGACCAAGGACACAACGTCTTGACGCAAGTGTTTTCCAAAAAAAAAGTCTTCTTAAATTTACCGCGAGGTCTCTGGCGCGTTCTCCAAGACGAAAAAAAAAGTTCATGACTTTGGCCCATTTTTTACAAATCAAAAAATAGTGCTGTCCTCGACCGCAAACAGGGCGTTTTCGAGGACTTGTAGGTTTGGAGGCCAAGGCCAAGGACTTTCCTATCGAGGCCAAGACCAAGGACTTCAAGATGTGTTCTCGAGGAGGTCGTCGAGCATGCTATTCAAGATAAAATTAATAGTTTTTTTGCCTAAGTCACAGAAAAATTTGTATTATTTTTGCCTAGGTCACTTTGCCATCAAGTGGAATGTTTTTAAGCAAAATCATATAGATCATCGTTTATATCATCTTTTTGAAGTATGTTTGTCAAATTTTGGTAACGATACGTTATTTCATTAAAAAATGAGAAAGTTTTTATCGTTTTTCTCAAAACTCAAAAAAACAACTTAGAGATTTTTTTTATTAGGGTGACGATATTTACAACAATTTAATCAATTCAGTGTGAAACATTTTACATATTTTGAGACAGAAAAGCAGCATTTTGACATTTATAAGTACCCACAACAGTCAAAGTCCTTTATGCGGACTTTGACAACAATGACCCCAAAATAAGAATAAAAGCATTTTTCGTACTGGTCTAATAATACATTAATTCCATTTACCGGTACATTTTGATCATATCATAACATTTTAAAGTTGTGGTAGTACTCAAATTTTTCGAGACTAAAAGGTTCTTAAGTTTTCTTGCAAACGTTTTGAGTGAATATTTTTTCAGGGATAGGGGAATTTTGGCCCAAATAACAGGATCAATTGCTTTTCGTCAGAGGAAAAGATTAGTAGGTTAGCTGTACTGTAATAGTTATCTTCATCACTGTATTTGCGTAGTGTAGGTGAATTGAAGCAGCTGTTTTGTATAAGTTAGAGATTATATTGTTTTTCTTGTAGTGGATGCAATGCATAAACTTTACAGTTTAAGAAAGTAAACGTCACTAAATGTCATCAATTTCATTTTCTGAAATATTGGTTCAGTGTGATTACGATAATCACAGCCTTCCGTAATTCGAACCAATCGTTTTCGTAATTTGTCCAATGACATTAAGGTAGTTTTACATATTTTCTAAGTGTATCCTTTTGTCTCTTAGGCTGGCATTGCAACCCGAATCCTGATTTTACAGCAGGAAGTGCAACGGTTTGCAGTGAAAAAACAAAAAAATGCAGCGCAAATTAAAATTGGGCGCGCAACTGGTCATGTACGCTTTTGCTATTTACCACAGAGCTAACGCTGTTGAATTTTCTTTCGTGACTGTTCTGTCTCTGGTCCTCTACGCAAATCTATCTTTGGCTATGCACTCTCTACAGTATTCTCAACCTTTGATCCAGACCTTGAAGTGTTGCCGGAATGTTGAGTCTTTGCGGAGTTTATCTGAGTCACACCTTCGTAAGAGGTTGGGTAGCACCATTAAGCTTTCGAATTAGCAAGAATCACATTTATGTCGAAATAAACAGAAAAATAACAGACTGTTATACAGGCTCTGTAAAAATGCAGAGTGGTCTAAACTGAAAACCAGACTACAAATTCAGCAAGTTTGTTAAACAGACTCAAATCCAGTTTTTAGTCCCGAATTGAAAGTAAAAGTTTTTCCCTCTCCCAGGAAAAAAATTTATGTCATTACATCAGAAACTGAATTTACTTCAAGTAGTATTAAATTGATATGGAATGAAACTAGGCTAAATACCAAACAGTCGAACTTTGGTTTCTATGATCGCTGGAGATTAACTATGTCAGCTGAATTATTTGCAGTGCTGGGCACTTCCGCTAATCGGTCGGCAAATCCGCTAATCCGGAAATTGCGGACCCAAGGTTGTGGTTTGCGGATTTGCGAAACGATTTCTTACTGCAAGCATTTGTGGATTTGCGGTAAAAAAGTTGAAATCTGCCGCAAATCCGCAAATCAACAACATCGCTGAGATCGTTTCTTTTCAATATCCAAAAAAATTTGTTTTTACGACTCAATGTATCGACAGATTTGGGCAAATGTATTTATAGAGTACAACACCCCCATACCAAGTTCCTTTGCTGCGGAACGGTTATTTTCCATGGGTGGTGCTATTCTTGCAGCAAAATGAGTTAGCTTAACGTCAAGAAACTTCTAACAGCTTGTTTTTCTGAAGGGAAATTTAGACTTTTAGAAGTGGCAAAAGGTTGCACAAAACGATTTTGATGACATGCCCTGCACATTTAGTAAATAAATAAGCTGCAGGCCTACCAACATTATCAATCTTAGTTTTATCTTTTTAGGCTTTTTTTGGTTTTGTTAATCGTGTTTTTGGAATGCATACTTTAGACAACATGCGTTGCCGCTCAAGAAATTTCCAAAGATGTTTGGAAATTAATGTAAAATAATTAATAATTTGTCCGCTTTGGAATCCTGCAAAAAAATTTCTGTATCCTGGATAATTTTGTGATATTTGATGATGCAACACTATGCATTTTTGATGCACTATGCATATGCACTATGCATATTTGAACAATACAACACTATGCATTTTTGATTTTAAAAGTTTGTGTATCATGCAAATGATGCGTCAAAATGCTAAATTTTTTTATTCAAGAAATGGCATAAATTTTTGAGCAATTGGCGGCGTTACTCCAAAATTCACGCGCTTACTTAGTCATATTGACAAACTTTTCGGCGCGTAAATTACTACGGCACATTGATCTTGTAGATTTTTGGTACCACCATCAAACTGGCCACTGTCGAAACAAATTTATAATTTTACAGTGACTATTAGTAGAATCTGAGTGACGTACCGATATCCAAGACTTAAAACCCAAGTTTTGGTTTATCTTTTTTCATTTTTAGGGTCTGAAGGGAAGTCATGGCACAGTGGCCTCCCACTCGGTACACTTGTGTTTGCACCGCAATTATATTGTAGGCTATTTAAAAGCTTTTAAGACTGCTCTTGTCTAAAGTTCGACTAGAAGTTCAAACGTTAGAATTTCATGTAACCATTAATCAGTACTGTATTGCAACTGAAATAAACTAAACAAAGAAACCGAAGTTTTGGCTAGTTCTTCTTACATCTAGCACACTTTCATCTTTGCAAAAGTTTGCCTCTATATGAACGCCTTTCAAAACAATTAAAAAAATTTTGCACCGGTACAGTAGCAAAAAAAAAAAAAACGTTAACTGCAAATATCACGTTTGAGCTAAATTATTTTAATTGTGATGTGCAAATCGCCACACGTGATGAAGGGAATAGGAAGGGAAATCGACCCCCCATTCCGTAGCTCAAGCAGTAAATAGTAATAGCCTATAAGCCTGTAAAGTATCATTTTCAAGAACGCAAAAATGCAAGTTTGTGCGTCTAGAGTTTTTACTTTCCGCAACTTAATAAAGATTTGTGCATGTCGGTTTGCCCTTCATGACGAATACTTTACAAATATGTAAATCAACTACGGATTTTTAACTCAACGAACACACTGTAATTAGAAGTTAAAATGAGGGACGAAAGTGAGTGGCAGGCGAGGTCGCTTTCTTCCAAGTCTCCACTCCACCCCCTAAAGTCGCAGCCGTAATCCAATTCCGCTCGCAGTTTTGTTTAAATAAACCTGCGTACATTTTCACTCGGCCATGCTGCTGACAGCATAGGTGGGCAAGTTAACGCAAAACGTTAGCTTCATTAACCACTAGTCCGTTAACAAACTTTACACGTCAGTTAACGTTAATCCGTTATTTTCTACTTTAATTAACGGAAGTTAATAAAGTCCGTTAATTCGTTAATATTTTGCGTGTAATTTAGATTTCTTTTTATTCACTCGCTTCTAGAACACGTATATTGCCGCCAGGGGCGTATTTAGGGGGGCATTGTGCCATGGATTGCAAAATTGCATAGAAAAGTAAGCAAAATTGAGGCATGCCCCCCCTTTGCAAGTTGGGCATGAGCTTTGATCACACAAAGGGTATCTTCTGTGCGTTTCTTCTAGGCTTTAGGCTTGAAATCGGACCAAATTTGAGTGAAGACCTTTTTTTCTATTTTTTTTTGCTCTTCAACTGTTTTTGGGCGAAAAACCGGATCAAACTTGAGAGAAGACCCTTTTTTTTTTCTTCACCTGCTTTTGAGCAAAAAATCGGACTGATTTCGGGCGGAACAAATTCTGATTCAGACCTTTGCTCTTCTCATATTTTTCCGAAGCTTCTGGCCCCCCCCCCCCCTTTTCAAAATCCTGCGTACGCTACTGATTGCCGCTGTTGAGCTGATTGTAAGAAAATATTTATTGCTATGGAGGTCTTTTTGTGTTTTGGAAGTTACATTTTACAGTTTAATCTAATTTCAAGATAAAAATAAGTTCAAATGCACTAACGAAGCTGCGATCGAAAAATCTTTGGAAATTGTGAACAGCGATAATTAATAGACTTATGAGGCTGCAGCTTATTAGTTGCCACAAAAAAAGAGCTCCTTTCTTCGCTCTCTTCTATAAAACTCGTGCTGATACGCAACAAGTGTTGCCAGTACAAACTGGTTAGTACCGGTACGATGAATGAATGGTGCAAGATATTAAAGATTAAACCTTAACGGAAGTTACAAAACTTAACGGAAGTTAATCTACTCCGTTAACAGAACTTAAGGGAAGTAATTTTGTCCGTTAACATGAAAAACTTTTTGACGGATTAACCAGTAAATGAAAAAGTTAGCTTTGTTATTAACTGATTAACGGTTAACGAACTTGTGCCCATCTATGGCTGACAGCTATATTTTAACTTATAAAAGAGGGTATTAAATAAATCGAAAAAACTTACTAGTGTTTACTACAGGTCTATAGCCTATATAGAAAATATGAGGCATTGTTATACTGCCAGTAGCGTACGCAGGATGTTTGAAAGGGGGGGACCAGGAAATTCAGAAAAATTGAGAATAATGAAGACCAAAATGAAAACTTTTCCACGCAGAATCAGTCGGTTTTCCTGCCCAAAATCAGGTGAAGACCAAAAAAAAAAAGGTCTTCATTCAATTTTAGTCCGGTTTTTTCCCCAAAATTAGGTGAAGACCAAAAACAAGGTCTTCACTCAAATTTAGTCCGGGTTTTGGCGTGAAGGCCGAAGAAAAGGTCTTCGCCCACCGTTTGTATGTTCAAACCTTTTGCCCAAATTACAAACGGGGGAGGGGGTCATGCCGCAATTTTGCATACTATTCTATGCTAATTATACTATCCCAGAGTTGTAAACGGGCCGACTAGTTCAGGCCCGAACCCGAAAACTAATTTGAAGCTCAAATCATGCCCGAAAAAACCGAAAGTTAAGTTAGGTATGAAAAATTTAGCAATGTTGCCAAGTTATTTTGATTATATTTTGAGCACCTAAGACAAAAAGAACGTCTAAAGCCGGAATTAAGCCCGAAATTTTTGTCAACTCTAGGCCCGAACCCGATCCGAAAAGCCCGGCCCGACTTACAACTCTGTACTATCCTGGCAACCCATAGGAGGGGGGCATGGCCCAATGCTCCCCCCCTAAATACGCCCCTGTATACTGCTATAGGTCTTCTCAATTTATCAAACCAGAAAAAATAACAGCAAAGTTTGCGGTTCAAGTGTGCGGAAGGGAAAAGTCATTTGCGGTTATGGAAGTGCAAAAAATTACCGCAAACGTACCGCAAACTTGCGGATATGCGGTTGCGGACCACCTATTGCTATTTTTCGGAATTTGCGGTTGCGCAATATAGTGGAAGTTTGCGGTGCCCAGCACTGATTATTTGCTGGTCAAAATATTGTCAAGAATTTGTGTTGCAGCAGAGTTTTTATATTATAAGAATTGAAGCTTAATTGTAAACCTTGTCTTTCATCAGGATGGTACAGAGCTGTTTTTAAAACGGGGCAGCAGCAATATTTTGGACTGCTAGAATAATATCAGTGATTAACTTTTGTTGTTAAATTTGGCGTAAACTTTCTCACATCTTTTCTATACTCAAGTACTGGCGGCTATTCATATTTAATCGTACAGTGCACTTCTTTTTCTATATGAACAATTTTATTAGAACACGGGGCTAGTTTTTGCTCCAAATTTAAGAACTACTAATCAAAAACAATGCCAGCCTAGGCAAGAAAAAATTTGAAACACCGACCAGTTACACGCATTTGTAAGTGATTAGCATAGCTTTCTTGGAATTTTCGATATTGCCATTGTTGACTTATTTCAAGACTGTTTTGATAACCATTATCAATAACATAAGACAACTTTCAACCAAGCAAACATAAGCTTGTGTTACTTTAAAAACAAATTAGGAATAAGTGAGGCTGAAAATTCGTGAAAATATATCAGTAGCTAGCTTCAACCCAAATGTTCCAGGTTCCACAAAAAGTGTATTTTAGAGGAACGTTTATTTTTGAAGCATAAAACAAGATGAACACCAAATTTAACTCGATTAAAAAACACATCGACCTGAAACATGTCTCGTTTGTCCTTAGAAACTGTAATTCCAAGTGAAATAAGCGAAAGAGTGAATTTAAACTTAAATCTTGTGATCGGTCAATTTGAGTAGGATTTTCGGAAATTAACTTTTAATGCTGGTTCATCGATACGAGCAGAACCACAATTAAATTTTGCTCCAGAGCGCCCGGTGAAACCAAATGCTGAAATTTTTATGCTATCGATAAACAAGTGCCGAATTGAGCAACCAGACGCGTCATACGAAAATCATAGGCGGGATGTGGGGTTTACGCATCTTTTGTGATTCTTTTGGAATAAGCCCAATTTTTTTAGGAGAAAGAACCTTTTTCACGTTTCTGGAGCAATTTAAAAGAATTGTGAAAAAACCTAATCCTTTTTTGTTGTCCCAAATTTGTAAATCAAAAACATGTTTAAAAATTTTTAATTTTGGATTTTTTTTTTAAAGTAATCAGCTGAATGAAGTCTTCACTCTCCTTTAAAGAAAGAGAACGAGCATAAAATCAGAAAGAACACAAGACAATGTTTTTACACAAGTATATTTACACGCTCTTGTGGAAATTGCGACGGCAAGAAAACAAACTCAAACTCGCAAAGGCGGAAGTTCGATTCCTTACCTTTGCAAATTCCGCAAGTTCGTGTAAGTTAGTGTTTCCCAACCTTTTTGCCTTCGTGTACCAAAATAACGTCATGCGTTGAATGCGCATACCACTAATTTATTTTAATCAAATTTGGCTGTAAAACTGTGAAACACTGACAAGTCTAGGTTTAACCACTTCAAAAGTAACGCTAAAAACCGACAAAAAACATACAATCTTACAATTATAACTTTTGCTTGGACATGACGTAAGTGACCAAATTTAACTTTGCGTATGCTATTTTTCAGTTTGGCCAAAATTACTAAACTAATATTTCCGAAAACTTGTGTACGTGCTACAATATTCACTGCTCACTGTGATTCAAAAGTTTCTTGATATGACCAAACGCAAAAACGTCTTTAGTACGTCATAGATCTCATTTACTGATGAATTGAGACTGCAAGTAGCGCTGCAGAATACGCAATTAACACTTTAGCTGCCGCAATACCAGATATCGGGTTTCGCGCAGTTAATTAAATAGCGTGCGCGGCAGTACACTCGGAAAGCGCTAATTATCACCTGCAGCAGCAAAAATTTTAAACTATGCTGTACTAGTTGGAGTAGAATATTACAAACTGAAAATAAAAAATTAACCTTCAAAAAATAATCAACTCGCGTACCACCTGATAGACCTTCGCGGATCACTAAAAGTACGCGTACCACCGGCTGGGAATTACTGGTGTAAGTGTTTGAGTTTATTGTTTTGTGTAACTGTATCCTGTGCTGGCAGGCGCGAAGCCAGAAATTCGCAATAGGGGATCTGGTGGCGTGGCTGTGTTTGGGGATCTGGTGGCGTAGCCCCCAGCTGCCAGAGGCCAATGGGGGCGGAGCCCCCAGCTTTCGAAAATTTGGCATTTTTTTGCAAAAATAACTTCATTTTAGGCCTATTTGCTATTTTGATTAAAAAATAATGCTTTTAAAACGTGGCTTAGAAATTTGCAGTGCAAACATGATTTAACTGTTGGCATAAATGGGCTATTTGGGAGATGGCCAATGGTAAAATCTAAAATGTTAGTTCTCTTGTTTAGATGATGGTAAATTATAAAATCGAATAGTTCAATAAAACTCACTCGGAGTAATCTATTTCGTATACATTTTGTAGAGAAAAATAATTGGGGGGAAATGATTGGTAATTAACTAATACTGAATAGCCCCCCCCCCCTATTCCTCAGTTTATAGTATATTTGTTGATGACACCTATGTTTAGCAATTTTGCGCTTGCGATCAAATTTGATTGCTTATTTTTGACCATTTTTCAAAGTTTTTAGTTATTTGTTAGTTTTATTTTTGACAAATTTGCCCCCCCCCCCCGGAATATATGTTTGAAAAGATGTTTTAAATCACTAATTAGTCCACTCCAGTGCATAAAACAGTCTAAAAATTGCTAAAAACGTAGTGTTTTTTCCATTCTGCATTTTGGTCGACATGCCAATGGGGGGGCTACAACCCCCCTCCCTGGCTATGCTACTGTGTTCTGGTAATCAAACGGTTCGCACGAACCGGTTACCAAACCGTAAACAATGAGAAAATGCGTACCGGTAATCTTGACTTAAACAAACCGGATGCTTGAATTAGCTTTGCATTGTCCGCAGCGTGGTCGAGAGGATAAAGGCATCGCTTTTGTGACGACTTTGATTGAATGAACTGGGTTCAACCCCTACCCTGGTTACGTTGTTGCGTCCTTGGATAAGACGTTTTACGATAATTATCTCTGCTTGGTGGCTTCGAACAAGCAGCAAATTCAGTGACAAGAATTTGAAGAAACCCACAGGAACATTGGATCACTGGAAACTCCTAAGCAGGTGCGGATTCCTTCAACCACAGAGTAGTTATTGCAATAAAAGTGCGTAGATCGTCCAATAGTTAGCGTCTCACAGTTGTAAGTCGGGCCGGGTTCGGGCCTAAATTTGACAAAAATTTTGGGCTTAATTCGGGCCTGAGACGTACTTTTTGTCTTAGGTGCAAAAAACTATAATTAAAACAACTTGGCAACATTGCTAAATTTTTCAGACCTAACTTAACTTTCCTTTTTTTTTGGGCATGATTTGAGCTTCAAATTATTTTTCGGGTTCGGGCCTTAACTAGTCGGCCCGTTAACAACTCTGTCGCGTCTGACTGGTGACAGGAGGATAAATATGCGCAACAACAACAACTACTACATACGCTCTTTTTATCTGTGTTTGGTTTGAAAGACAATTTTGTGGCAAAGCAAAAGTATAGCATTTTGACAAGCTCCAAAGGCTTGAAGATCTTTTTTGTAAAGCTGGGGTTAAAGAGATACTGCTCAAAATCGGTTTTATAAGAAATGATAATTACTTGAGATAATTTAGAGGCACCTCAAAGCTTTTTCTACAATTCCCCTTATTTGTGAAAATAAGATTTAATCCGTTTGACTCCGCAACATTGGCAATCCTGCATTTCGCAATTTTGTGACATCACCAAAGGTCTACTACTGATCACTACTGGGAGCGTAGGTCCAATAGGTACCAGCAGCAGTAGCCAAGTTTTCAGATTTGGCTAGGCTACTTTCTGCAACCAGTTGATAAGTTATGGGTATTAGATTAAGCCTACGCAGTAGAGGTGGCAATAGCGCAGCGTACGCGGCCGCGCGCAGTTGTTGGTACACCGCGCCGCGCAGCTTGACAACTAAAATCTGCATTACGTCACAGCATCAGCGCAGCGCCGCGTACAATAATTTTTTACAATTATTGCTGGTGATTTTTTCTTTAATTCTACTAAATCTACAATGCAATTAATTCTACAATTAATTCTGCAATGCATTCTACTAAAACAGTAAAAGGTGCCTTCGGTTCAAGCATGGGCGTAGGAGCTCAAAAGGATTTGGGGGGCACCAAACTTTTGCCCGAAAAATGAGATTGAATTTTGCCTGAAAAGCAATCGGATTTTCTGTCCAAATTTAGGTGACCTCCAAAAAAAAAAGGTCTTCAGTGAAATTGAAACGGTTTTTCTGTCCGAATTAAGGTGACCTCCAAAAAAAAAAAAATCTTCAGTGAAATTGAGACGGTTTTTCTGTCCGATTTAAGGTGACCTCCGAAAAAAAATAAGGACTTCACTGAAATTGAGACTGTTTGATGGATATGAAATTGCCCAAAAGTTTGACGCAAACTTGCACAAAAAATTAGAAATTGCCCAAAATTTCGATGCAATATTGCCCAAATGATGCAAAATTGCCCGAAATTGCCCAATTAAAACCAAGCGGGGGGGCCAGTGCCCCCCCAGCCCCCCCACCTCCTACGCCACTGGGTTCAAGTTTATTTTTTCAGAATTTGGAGCATCCCAGAATCGGCTCTTTTGGCTACAAGAAACTTAGTTTTGATCGGCTGAACATGTTTTTTGACACCAACAAAAAGATTTTGGTTTTGGTACGCTAGACCAGGAAAGGTTTAGGACGTTCGGTGAGAGAATAAAACAAAGGAAGAAACTGGTTTGTGGGGAACAATCATTAATGTAGAGGCACAAAACAAAGCCTAGCGACACACCCACCTTGTACGCAGTAGGCCTATGGTATTGGTACAAGCCCAAGGCTAGACAACAGTTTCTACTACACATACGCTTGCATTTCAGAGTAGCAGAGTTAGTTCAGTGTAGCCTATTCGTCAACAGGTCATGGCATCAAAAATTAGGCTTTTGGTCCCCTATGTCTATACCTTATCTCAGATCAGATAGACCTATGTAGTAGAGAACAAAGACTAGGCTACACAAATTTTCAATGACAGAATAGCCTACCGGTACGCAGTAGCAAAATTTATTCCACAATCAAACACTCATGCAAACGGCAAAGGTATGATACATAGGGTAGTTTCATACAAGCGTAGTAGCTTGCGACAGCATGCAGAGCACGTGACCCCACCTTATATTTCATTATTTGAGCTAGTGGTTCAGGATTAGTTCAGTATAGTTGCACGGAATTGTCGCAGCCAGCGAAAACTTTCCCACGAAAAATTCATAAATTTATGTAATTCGTTAAACTTTCTCACACTGTTTGACATAGTTTCGGCTTCAATGGTGGGAGCTATAAACAGTTGTGAATAAAATTCTGTTTTCGCTTTATTTCCGCTGTACAGTTTAACTGTTCTTTCAGCAAATTCATATATTCATATTGATGTTGTTTGGTCGTGAAGAACACGCATAACAGAGAATAAAAAATTGATCGAGAAATACCGACGTGCAACAACGACTAAGCGACAATTGGTGACCTCCGACGATTTGACAAATTGATGATCACGTGTCAAAACAATGAAAAACGAAGAAAGCCAACGCAATTCACAGCCGATTAAACGAAAGTTTCGCTAATTATTTCCGTGCTTCACCGGATAAGAATAGTGACGCCGTTACCCTGCGTGTCGTAAGAGGCGACTAAATGGAGACCACTGCAGCATTAGGGTATTTTTAATATTACTTTTTTTTGTAGTAAAGCAAACCCTTAATTCTTGGTTATTTATTATAAATTTTTACTTTCACTTTTCATTTAATTTAAATTGTTAGACGTAATCTTTTCCATAAAACATAACTTTTCTTTTGTCTCATAGCCGTTAGCTATTTTACATTTTTGATTTTTTTTACAGTGACATAACCATTAAAATCGTCACTCTATACTATAGATACCCTAATGTAGCTATTGACATGTAGCTAAAGAATATGTAAACCTTGTCCTGTTTGTAACGTACTCGTAACTTATTTAACCAGATGATTTGTCTTAACTTATGTTTAGTAACGCAAACGCTTGCTTCCTTCAATAGATAATAGTATGCGTTACTATGTCAAATACAATGGGTAAAGAATAGTAAAGTGCTAAACTTTGTTTTTAAGCTCAATTACAGATCAATAAAATTTTTTCCTCGAATGATGCCGAGAGCAATAAACCGCGAAGACGAACGAAACTAAAATCTCTACAAACGAAAATCAACGGGCGAATTGCGATTTCGAGCGCGATCTACGAATTTCATTCCACAACAGCACACCAACACCAACAGACATCGACATACACCAGGTGAAACAATTCTGATATATTTTTTTATATAAAAAAAAAAATTAGTGTAAACGCATCAATCACTAGAATCATTTTTTCTAATTATTGTAACACTTTCTTAATTATTAACAAAACTATAATTCTAACAAGCAGATAAGTCAATCGATATATTTTACTGTACTTATAATTTTCTCTCAATTCCTTTGGAATTGACCTTTTTATGAGTTGATTTGAATTTTAGTACACGGCATACGTATCATGCCCAGTGTAGTAATTGATTCACTTGCAGGGACCCTTTTCGTTTTTCATCAGAAAAGCACCTTAATGAACTGCCAGCCGCAACTCCTGCCGACAAGGCACACTTATCTTTTCATAAGTAGAGTAGATTATATCTAGAGCTTATTTCAAAATTATTGTATTCACTGCTGTTTACTAACGAACCAGCTTAGTTTGGGTTTTAGATTGTGGATGATCTGTGACTCCGAGTTTCGATTAAGTTTTAGGAATTATATTAGAATTGTTACCCTGCAACACTGGAACTGATCGTTATTTTTGCAAAAACTTTAAATGCCGTCCTTTTTTTTCATTATAGAACTTGATCCAATTTAACTTTTACGTGAAACAACCACTACTAAAATAATTGAAATGACGCTGCTTTCCTAAAAAAAAAACAAAAAAAAAACAACTATTTCTTATTATTATTTTCCCCAGCACAACACAATCAGACGATTTTGTGCTTACAAGGCGCACACTTCCCTTGTCGTTACCTAACTAAGGTTATCAATCAATCACTTGCTGCACTGTTTCGATACTTATCGACAGTTCAATCAAAATTATTCCAATCCTACAATGCCTTTTTGTTCATACAGTACTTTATTGATTACTGCATAACACGTGATAGTAATTTCGTCAAAATTTTGCTGATATGTTTGCTTTACTATTTTCTGTTTAGTAAAAATTGCAACTTTAACTTTCCATGCTCTTAAACGCTGAATTTCGATGTGTTTTCATTTGAATGATTCTAATTATTATGTATTCATCTTATCATTGACTTTTATCATATTTAAAATTTAAAATTTTTTTAAAAATAGTTATGAAACGATTCTTACTTAATTAACGCATTTAGGAATATTTCTCTTTATTACTATTAGTTTTGTATACCGTACTTTCACAAATTATTTTCAGATTTCCTGGCGGTCAATGGCAACACAACACGTACGTCACACATTTTCACAATTACGCACACACGTCATCACAACAAAATCGAACTTCTGAGAGCGCATGAATGGACAATATGGACAATGAACAGAATCGACAGTTTCAACTTTGACGACCCTCGGAAATGAGTGAAAACATAATTTATTTGGATCAACGGACATTTAGCCATGTACAACTCGTATTTGATGAAAGATCATCAATAAATGGAACTTGCACAAAAAAGTAACTCAGAACAAGTTTATATAAACCCCGAGCAATTTACAAATTTTTAAACTTATGCTACTGAAATGTTTATTATCATCAGCTAGGATTCCGATGCAAAATAGTTGGTCATTCTCTTGTTTTGCTGCACGCGAAAGCGAATGACAAAACAGGTAGAATTTGTCTTACTAGTTCATTATTACAAAAAATCCATTCAATTGAATTATTCTGGTTCTATTGTGCATTTTACAATTAACTGCTATTTGTGACAAATGAAATTGTAACTATTGGTTTCTGAAATATTGATCATTTCCGACGTTATAACTCCATTTCCCGAAATTAATATGATTCTAAACCCCTTTGCTAATGCGCTCCATCCAGTTGGACTCGATTTTCACAAGCATAATTATCACTCTCACTCTTCACAATTGCATAACACATTCCATTTTCTAGCCGTGATCGACCAGAAATTTATTATAGCTTTAATTGATAAAATGCCTAAATCTGTGTAAATTTGAATATTGTATTACTAAACACTGATGTATTGATTTTACATTGCAGTAATGATTGCTTGTGTGTTTTTCATTGGTATTGTACTATATGAACGTAGAGCTAGTCTTGATTTTACAAAAAAACATTTCACTTTTATAGGTTTAAGATATCAAAATTTAGCATCCTTTTTACTTTGAGACTTTTGTATTTTTTTACAAAATTTGTAAAGATTTCAACGATTATCAAAACTTGCTCTACTAATCACAAAAAATTTCCTATTAAACATCTTCCTTGCTCTTTTACATCACATAGCGGTAAAAACAATCAACAAACATAAAGCCAATACTACTTTTACTAACACTTTGTTTAACCTTGCCAGCCAGATGCAGTACACCTTTTCTATAGATTTTATCTATATATCGCTGCACGGACTTCGGAGATAATTTTTACTCACCTGTGCCCTCCCATTTTTGCATGCATTTTTTTATGGCACAATTCCAGGTCTCCCATTACCACGTCTAGCTTTTGCAAGCCCCTTTCAACCGGTGCAACCCCTTATCTTGCATGATTGTAAGAAATTTTTTCTTTAATTTAGAAAGCATTCTTGAACAGCACCATTTTCAACATAGTATAAGCAATGCATTTTGGAGGAGATTTTTCGAATTTCGAGATTTTCTCAGCTAATCCAAAAATACAGACTGAGGAATCTCATTTCTGACGTTTTGTCCAATTTAACCTCTGTTTGTATTTGTGTGAGACTGATCCTCTTACACTAACACAATTCAGTGCGTTATAGTATGGAATGATAATTATTTTTTACCTCACGATGACATACTTTTCTTCGATCGATATAGTCCACAAGACCTTCAAGCAAACTCAAATCCCTCGAGGCACTCTGCAGCAGCTGCAGTAGCAGCGGCAGCATCAACAACATCAACGCCTAACCCTTTTTATCTCTGGCTGGACAAGTGGCGTTACCTCCAACCGGTTGTATCTCTATCCTTACACCAAGAAAAACAATTTTTCTCCACCAAACCACTACATTTTCGCGTATATTACCTTTCTACTGATCAACCATGTGCACAATAAACGAATCAATTTCCAATTTCTATTCACACCGATTAACCAATCTTTACAATGTGACAATTCAACCAATGCCATTTTTGCTATACTATTGCGACATTTCTACCCAGCAGCAGCAGCGTAAAGTTTTGAAAATATTTTCAGTTTACGTCAATATTTGTTATCATTATTATACTTGCATTGCCCTTACAATTTCTGCAATGTCTTACAAAGTTCAATGTGCGGATTTTCACTTTCTTGAATCGAATAATTTTCAACTCCTACACTTAAACCTTCGAAATCGTGCTTCCGCAATTTTTGTTTTAGCCATTATCAAACATAACCAACCAAATCGTAGTTTAAAATTGCAAATTTTTATCAATATCTGTCGATATATTACTTTTCGTCCATTTTTGTGCCCGTACCCATTGTATTTGAATGAGTTTCCTGAAAGAACCAAACAAACAATTTCTCATATATTAAGAAATTGGGTTTCACCTTCTGGCGGGGGGTATTTGTTGCAGCCAGCGAAAACTTTCCCACGAAAAATTCATAAATTTATGTAATTCGTTAAACTTTCTCACACTGTTTGACATAGTTTCGGCTTCAATGGTGGGAGCTATAAACAGTTGTGAATAAAATTCTGTTTTCGCTTTATTTCCGCTGTACAGTTTAACTGTTCTTTCAGCAAATTCATATATTCATATTGATGTTGTTTGGTCGTGAAGAACACGCATAACAGAGAATAAAAAATTAACCGAGAAATACCGACGTGCAACAACGACTAAGCGACAGAATCATCAAGTAGACTGGTAGATTGTTTTTGATTGCCCAAACATGGTGCAGAAAAACTGATAGAAAGCACACACGACGCAAATTAAACCTGAAGGCCTATAATTGAAACGACTGATCTAACGTCGCATGTTTTTTAGTTTTTACTCGACCATTTTCAAAGTTAACGAGTGCGAAGTTTCAGACTTTTACTTATAATTCGATACCTACTGGTTTGGTCTAGCTTCATGAAATTTGACAGCAGTTTGAGATTGATAAGTTATTTTTGTGCACCAAATTTCAAGGCATTGAGTCCCGTAACTTCAGGTTTAGGACCCGAAAACTACTTCTAAAGTTTGGTGTAAAAAGTGGTCTTATTCAAAAACGGTTTAAGTGCGGCAAAAAATATTTCACTTGGTTATATGTCATAAGATACTCTTTCATCCCTACCTACACTTTTAGCAGCATTGAGTTTTTTTCTTTTTTCGTTTTTTGCATTCTAAATTTTGTGCACTCTTCTGCTCCTAAACCACAAAACACCAATATCTAATGTTTGTGTAAAGTTGTTGAGCTGCAAATGCAATTTTGTCTTCTGAAATTTTTTGAGACTTCTCTTCAGAACCCCCCCAAAATGGGGCCCCAAAAAACTAATTTTTTTTCAATGCTCAAGCTAGGGTGATAGTTTTTTGTTTATATTAGTAGATATTTAGGCAACAAATAGTTTGACATAGTATGGAGGTACCACCCCCCCAGGTGCCACCAAATGGACTCCCCAAAAATTAGTTTTTTGAACGGCTCAAGCTAGGGCATTACTTTTTTTTATATCAGCAGATGTTTGCGCAACAAATATTTTAACATGGTTTGAGAGAGGGACCCTTTTGAAAACTCTCCAAAATTATATCCCTAAAATCAATTTTTTATTTGTCGTAAGCTAGAGAGCAAATTTTTTCCTGATGTTAGTGGAAGTTTAAAGAATATTTTAGTTGCGGTGCGGCGCGGTGCAGCGTGAACTTAGTTGTGTTTGGATGCGGTGCAGCTTGCGGACAAGGTTTGCGGATGCAGTGCAGCATGCGGATGCATTTTTTGTTATCCGCGCCATCTCTGCTATGCAGTACTGTATTATTGCGCTAGTTTCTGACTACACATCTGAGATTAGCCTACCGTATATTCTGTTATTTTATTGCTTGCTTTACAATAAGTTAGTGAAAAAAGAGATGGCAAGACTAGGACTGGTAGGCATGCTAGTGTTGTCCAAGGACTACCATATAGGGCACTAGCCTAGAAATTTTGCAAAACCCTCCTTTTGTGATGTTACAAAATTGCAAAATGCAGAATTGCCAACGGTACGACTTAACCCTTTATCGCCAAGCTCACCACGCTTTGTATGTATTGATTTGAAGTCTCTACGAACATCTGCGGATTTCAGCGGGTTTTTAACATTCCAAATAACTTTTTATTAAACAGTATTTTTGCGAATAAAGAGAATTGTGGAAAAAGGTTTGGGGCACTTCTTTATTACCGCAAATAGTTCTCATTTCTTGAAAAAAAATCGAGCAGTATCTCTTTAAGTCAGAGATGAATAAGATACAAACAACCGGCCAGTTGGTCGAGCGGTAACACGTTTGTCTCTGGAGCGGGAGGTGAGAGGTTAAACTCTCGGACGGGTCAAATCAGCAAATCAGACACAGTGTTGCCAGCAGCTTGCCACCGCTGCAATATTTCTTCGAAAGAAGCTGTGTTGCCCGGCGCAATGACGCGGAGACAGACCCCGCAAACTCGTTACAAGCTTTAGCGTAATACAGCGAGTATAACGAAAGATTTGATTTGAGAACCCGGTTGTTTTTCTATCAATATTCAAATAAAACAGATCTTTGCTAAATTAGCATAGCTCCATTGCTTGTATGTTTGTACTGTGATTAGTTTTTTTTTAAATAACGATTCATGCAAACTTCTGAATATGGCTATGAGATATCGAAATTCAATGCCATAAGTTCAAAGCTTGATTCTGTAGATAAAATGTTCGCATAGTTTATTTTAAGCAATAGTTATTCTAAAGCAAAATACTTTTTACAGTTATTTTTTGAAGCGAAACAGTTGCACCACGTACTGTTTGTAAGAAGTGAGATAGAAAATACGTAAACAACGTCCAGGATCTGTTTCAAACGCTATTGATTTTCGATCTGATGTACAATTTGTATAGCCTATTTATACTGACTGGGACGCACATTAATGAAACAACTAAGAGAAAAATGACAAAACAAAGCGAAACAATATAGCTATCGCCATGAAAAGATCACTGTAATAGTAGAAGGTCGAGCGTGACCTTTCTAGACAGCAAAGAATTATAGGAAAGTAAAAATGGTTGTAACATATCAAGGACAACGAATAAAACAGAAAGGGGCTGATTTAGGCACATTTATATTTAATGTAATCAAGTCTTTTGTGACAGTTGTTTATAACTTAGAGTTATATGAGCTGTAAACCTACGTTTTGAAAGACATAGTTTATCCAGTGAAATACTAGAAATATGTTTCCAGTTTCAGCATTCTAAGACTTGAAACAAAAAAATAGGAAGTTTTTCGTTTTCTAGAGCATTTTTGCGGATTTGCTGACGAAAAATTTTGTTTTGTTGCGGAACACGCTGGAAAAATATTATCAAGCATTTCATGTACAGTTGAATTTTACATTCAAATTGGTTACTTACAATTAATGAGCGATGCACCTATTTCTCAATACGAAGAAAGCTCAGTTAAACATTTTTAGAAAACGAAAATTAATGCAGATTTTTAAAAATATCGAGATTATAGATTTTTGTGGTAGTCGTACCAGTAACAAGCTTCCAATGCAAACTGCAAGGTATTCTTATTCAAGCTTAATAATTCTGCAGCTAACAAGCTTTTTATCCTCTTGAGTATATTTACAATAAATGTTTAAACATCAGCAACAATAACCAAATGTAAAAATAAAATTATTGACTTGGCTTGGAATCAAACCCAGTCTGACAATTTCTAAACTCACACTCAACCATTAGAAATGGTGTCGTTCGTGCTTGTACCTGTTCACAAAGCAGATAAAATTTATTTTTCCATTGAAAAGTTTCAAAACAAGCTCAAATTGCACAATTGCAAATGACGCTGCGGTGGCATTGGAATCAAATTTGAAAGGAATTTAGGCTCAATTCTCGACTGTCAATTCTCGACAAGTTATGGGCGTATAGATGGAGGTTAAAATTTTGTCTCACAGCAAACTTCAAGAGTCATACTTGTCCTTTTAGGTTTTCTTTAGGCGCCGAAATCTTTCGAAAAGACAATGAACTGTTATTTAGATCTGGTCCATTCTGTAAAAAAGGTCATGAAAGTAACCTAAGATCCAATTTTCATATAAGCTCTCAAATTTGCACTTAATGTAAACAAGGGCCTTGCGGTTTATTCACCGATGACCAACTTGATCGAAAGTTTTTTCGCTTGCATCGGGAAAACAATATCTGAGGTTTAATTCTCATTTAGTTAAATTAGAGACAGTGCAGCCAACGGCTCGCCACCGTTGTGAAGTTTCTCAATAAAAAACTGAATACTTTCGAGGGCATGTCTCTCTCTAAGATTAGGTGTATTCATACAGTTTTCGCAACCTTTTTTTCAGCACATCATTTTGCCGTCTCTGTTTATTAAGTTGCAATCCTGTGTAAATCTTAACCTGGAAGCAAGTTCTCTATGTAAAAAAAAAAGGAAATGAGAACAAGGATGCTCCACATGCACTAGCGTGCGCCCAAATCTACTGAGACAACGCAATAAAACCAAGAATAACGAGGAAAAGCTGTATTGTAACTCGTGGTCTACAAACTACAAGACCTCGTCTACACCGAGCGTAAAGTCATAAGCGCTCGAGCATATTCTTTGTTTATTTCAATAAATTTTTCGTCTGACCGTTGTGCCGGCATACCGATACAAAAAACATACCGGTTTGTAAGCTAAAACAAAGGATACTCTCGCACGCTTACGTTTTTGCGCCAGTTACTGACTGTAGACCAAGCTTTTGTGGCTAATCGCTTTGGCAAATACATTTTGATGCACTTGCAGACGACGCTGCGGTAGAGAATCGGACTCAAACTCGCGAAGGTAACGGTTCGATTCCCTGTCATTGCAAATTCCGCAAGTGCGTGTAAACACCTGCGTTAAAAATTATCTTATTGTCTTTTGTGAATTTATGTTCGCCCTGTTAAAAACATTTTCTTTTTGATGTACTGTGCAATGTAAATTTGAATTCATGCAAAGTGGTCGAGCGGTAACGCGTTTGCCTCTGCAGCGGGAGGCCTGAGGAACAAATCCCGGACCGATCAAATAAATCTACAGAGTATTGCCAACGGCTCGCCACCGATGCGACATTTCTTCGAATGAAGCTGTGTTTTCCGCAGCGTAATGACGCGGATATGGGCCCCGCAAACTCGTTACGCGCTTCTTTGTTAGTAACAGCAAATATAATGAAAGACTTAATTTGATTTGTGCTTTTCAGAATCAATGACTTAAGGGAAACTGTAACAGGCCAGAATGTCTCACTGTAGGGTTCGGTTATTGGATGAATCCGACATTGAAATTGGTGTTGATCTGCATGCCAATGGCAGAGAACTCCTGGAGAGTGTTTGCAAATACCTTAACATCGTCGAAATGGACTACTTCGGTCTCAGATACAAAGGAAACAACTATGACGGCATTTG
This sequence comes from Trididemnum nubilum, assembly GCA_963965965.1. Taxonomy (NCBI): domain Eukaryota; kingdom Metazoa; phylum Chordata; class Ascidiacea; order Aplousobranchia; family Didemnidae; genus Trididemnum; species Trididemnum nubilum. The sequence goes on from OZ014471.1 coordinate 35,825,898, forward strand.
GATTCGCCCGGACAAAGCAATCAAAAAACAATTTCCAATTCAGTAAGTCACTTAATGACAGTTTTTATTGTGCTGTTTAATAACATCTGGTTTTGAAAGAGTTTATTAATACAATTTGTACCGGTATTACTAAAGAATGGATCGTTAACATAACAATACAATACAGTAGATGCCTTTCGTAGTTCTTACGGCTGCAAGAGTGCCTAAATTAAAATTTTATTTCAATTCGTACTCTAGGCCTACTGCCTACATAGTGTTTCTGTTATTATCGCATTTACAAACTTTTCATATCGTCATCGCATGTTTCATGTCTTCTATTAAATCAAGTTATGTTTCAGCATGTCTCGTTATACTGTAGTTGAAACTATTAGAATAATAATAGACAAGTTAAACTTGACTGTCGTTTATAGTATGGGGATAAAAGGGCACGACAAAAATTGGAAAATGATTCAAAGAATTTGATTGTATAAAAACTTGCGTTTTTAACATGCACGAGAAATGGCGTTTTCAACTTAACCAAAAGCTGCCTTTTAGCGCAGTTAAAAATACTTCATTTCAAAATAGCGCGAATAATTTCAACAACCTATAGTACTATAAAAATGCATGTCATGAGAGTAGAATATTGAAGTTTTTGATAAACTGCAACAGCAATTTATTAGTACGAGTGCTTTTTAACCACATTTGTTTGTTTTTACTAGCCCTACCACGTGGGATTTTATATTTGCTGTCCAATATTACCCAACCGACCCCGTCTACTTGAAGGAAGAAATAACAAAGTAAGTTGGATCTAGGTGTGCATTGGGGTGTTACTTGGACCGAAGAAGAAAATAATTAATTCTTTTACGCTTTTTGACAGCTCATACTGTTCAGTGTACATAGTGGGTAGCACCAATTTGCCATTTGAAATCTTTATAATTAAATTATTGTTATACTCGCTGTACTGCACAGAAGCGTGTAACGAGTTTACAGAGCCCATCTCCGCGTCATTGCGCCCGAGCAACACAGCTCCTTTCGATGAAATGTGGTAGCGGTGGCGAGCTGTTGGTAGCACTGTGTCCAATTTGACCGGCCCGAGATTTGAACCTCAGACCTCGCGCTCCAGAGGCGAATGCACTACCGCTCAACAAACTGGCCGGTGACAATAAATAAATCATCTCCTTCTTGACTGTTCTGCTTCGGAGCCTCTACGCAAATCTATTTTTGCCTCTACACTCTCACTCTTGGAGCTTTGGTTGAGGCTTTAAGTTGTGCCCAATTTTTGAGTCTCCACGGAGTACCACTACCACCACCAACCCCCTAACTAAGGAAACTGAAAAGAGGTTAAAATTATTGCTTAATTTATACCTACGAATCAGGGTTTCTGCTCCTGTCTAAATACATTAACGTACACAGTGGACCTTTTTGGGTTTAGTTTGCTGTCTTTTGTCAGACTGGTCCACCACAACGGGTAGACTGCTTGGCGACAGGTTAAGTTGTAATAGGGTCAAAAGTTGGCCAAACTTTTACGGTTAAAGTAACGTTGTGACGTGAGTCAAAACTTTTTTTCGATGCCCGACTAAAGTTGCATCTAATTTTGTGGATTTGTGGAAGACTTTTGAGGCTTACTTTTCTGTTTTCAAAAGTTTTAGACGGTTGCATGGTAAAAAATTGGATCCTACTCCAAAATTGGAAGTTTAATTTCCTTTCCCAGAAGACTACTTGTTAAGCATGCAATATTTTGGGTCAATATTTTGTATACTAAATCATTTTTGTTCTACGATGTTGTCGCCACTTGTCGCTCATGGTGTTAACATAAGCAGGCTGGATATTCGTTAAAATGTTCTACCGTTATCAGTGTATCCATCACGAGCTATGACTGGCATGTGTTCTCTCACTCCGCAATAATTTAGTCGGGACCAAATAAAAGATGAAACATACCAAGGGACCTTTAAACTTTGTGTATTGTTCCAAAAACAATGACACCGCGTCCAGCAACACGCGAACTATGAGTAGTCGATTTCAGAAAAGTTGGAATTTGTCGGGTAGAATTACACACGTGACCAAAACCATTGTACTCAGATTAAGCGTAAAAATGTGATAACGTCATCATTTTTCATCAATGACGTGTTCAATGTGATTTTAAGATACTGCAATGAGGGAGATGCTTAAAATAGTGTGATATTGGATGAAATTTTTTAATATTACAAAACTGGGATTTCAAATTAAGAAAGTGGTGCCATCCAGCCAGATTTTTGACCAAAAATGTGCAAAAATCCTCTAAAACTGATTTTTAACAAATTTGTGTTTTCTACAACTTACTTAATTTTTACCCACAATGCTGCAATTTAGATATTGTAATGTAAGCGGTGCCCACTCTATGTCGTTATTAAAAATTTTAACACTCATAAAATCTCAAATACTACAAATTCGTTGAAATTTGCAGAAATGCGAAATTTATTGAAAATTCGTCTTATATCTTTATTAATTCTTTGAAAGTACACTTTTTTATTAGAACAATTTTACAAGGACAAAAGAGGCTCATTTTTGTTCGAAATTTAAGAACAAATTAAGAACAAATGAGGTTGAAAATAATTGGCAAAAAGTAAAGAACAGCCACTCTCAACTCAAAATTTTGTGGTTCTTATATATAAAAAAGTGTAATTTTACCTAAATGTCACCCTTCTCGGCCAAAATTAACAGAAGATCACCATTTTTTACCCACAGGTTTGACATCATTTGCCTTAATTTTGCAGATATCAACTTTGTCTGCAAATTCGCGATGACTTGATGAATGGACGATTGCAATGTCCTCTGGATACTTTAATAACGCTGAGCTCTTATTGGCTGCAATCTGAGTTTGGGGATGAGGAAGAACAATCGAGCGAAGTGAAACACTATTTGACATCATTAAAGTACATTTCTGGGGCAGAGAAACCCACATCTGAATTCGAGGAGAAGGTTGAGAAGCTCTATAAATCCAGAAGAGGAATGCCACCAGGTATTCTTATATACTAAAATGATCTCTTTTTTGACTGAAATCATATGTTTTTTTAGAAGTTTAGATGAAACAGGCATAAATTGTACAGCATATTAATCAATCTACTAACGTTGTCAACAAAAAATTTCACCAAAAAGCGCTTATGCAGATAACAAATTTTGGATTTATCCAGAAACTCAATATTGCTGTAGTTCCTGCTTTCAACGTTTTTGAAAAAAAATGTCTTCTAATAATTGAGTTTTTAGTCAGATTGCCTCCAGAATGCGCAGTTTTAAGCAAGGTTGGCAATACGGTACGGTTCGCCTCAATTTTTGCCAAGAAGTACCGTAAGCTGGTACGGTACGCCTTTTTTTATCATGGTACGGTTACGGTACGTTGGTACGCTGTTTGAATTAAAAATCCCAGAGTTTTAGCACCTTGCTCCACATTTTTGTATGCAGAGGCAAAAGACAGCTGAAGCCGACGCTAAATGTGTGAATTAAGATCGCTGATTTATAGACTAGCGATTTCAAAGTCAGTAAAGTTGCGAGTAGTTGAAAGCTACAATGGCAGTACGGTACTATGCGTAAGTACGGTACGGTCCGCCTCAATTTTTGCTAAAAAGTACGGTACGCTGGTACGGTATGCCTTTTTTGTAATGGTACGGGTACGGTAAGTTGGTACGATACGCTTCAAAAATTGAACTGAAGTACGGTACGCTGGTACGGTACGGTTCAAGGTACGAGGTACGTAGTACGCAAATTCTGAACGTACCGCACCGTACTGCCATTCTTGGTTTTGAGTTTTAAAAATAAATTTCCATTTACAGCTGCACTTTAAGTTTCACGTCTTTGTCTCAAATAAACGTAGTTGCCGGAAACTTTATGAACGCATGTAAAAATCCGATTTTTCACTTCAAAATTGTGGTGCTTGTTTGATTTTTTTGTGTTATTTTGATAAATCTAGCAGATTAAAAAATACTGGGAACTTGTTTTGAAAAAATATTGAAGTTTTTAATTTAACTAAACTTTACAAATACTTATTAACTCAGCAAATGATCAATTTACACTTTTAAGCGAATCTGTGATTTTAATTGCAACAAAAAGTGAAAAAACCAAGCAAAATTATTTCCATTTCTAAACGTGGTAATATGCTTGAATGTTTAACAATAAATTCACGATTAATCGGGAAAATACCTTTTCAAAGTCCACTCTTCAGTTTAAACACTTTCATTTTACAGCGTAATTGCATTAAACCAAAGCAATAATTCAAGCAATTTCATTTATTTTTCGTTTGTGGCTTTTGCTAGTTATCCTTTTTGATCAACGACGCGATATAAAATTCAAACTTTTCAGGGGATGCGGACACCCAGTTTCTCCGCCTTGCGTCCAGCCTTCCATATTACGGATTGCATCGGTACGAAACTGAAGTCAAAGACGGAGTTCCACTGACAGTAGCCATCGGATCCGCCGGAGTTTTTGAACTCAAAGACAAAGAAAAGCCTAAAAAATACAAATGGAGTATAATCAAGAACATCAACTACAAAAAAGAAACATTTTACATGAAATTACTTTCATCCAATAAACACGAACATTCCCAGAAGTTAGTCTACCACTTGAAGTCGCCCTTGTTTGCAAAAGCGATGTGGAAAGAAGCTGTGGATCAGCATGTCTTCTTTCGAGTCACATGCTCCGATTCGTCATCGGCTGGGAGGACCCCGATTGGAACCCCTCAAGTTAAAAAGAATAAAGAAATTGCGAAAAGGTAGTCTTAATGATAATTGTTTAAACATTACTAATTATTGTTGTTTTATTGCAAAGTTATCCTCTTGTCACAGGTCAGTGTCAGACGCTAACTATTGGAGGACACACATGCTTTTGTTGCGACAAGTATTATGCGCTTGAACGAGTCTTCTGCTTAGAAGTTCCCATTAATCTACAATGTACTGTGAATTTTTTCAAATTCTTGTCCGTAGGGCCCAACAGTAGGGTGAAGTGAAAAATAAAAATTTTTGACTTTAAAAAAGTGGTCTTGATATATGGCCCCAAATACCATATAAAATACTTCTACCACAATTTTGAGTTCTTGCACCCTCTAGTGGCCGTGCAATTTGATCGAACGAGCTTGAAATAGCCAATTTTGCCATATCTCACTAACCAGCTAGTTTTGAGCTTAAAAGTAGCAGAAACATCACATTTATATCTCCATTAAAAAGAACTTTGCCATGAAAACGTACAGAAAAAAGTTACAGCCAAATTATTGATTACAGATTAACTGATTATTGATAAGTTTTCAGCGCTCAACTTCAAACGCATAGCAATTCACATTGACATTGAAAATAAGTCAGATCAGGTTTAAATTTATGTATATTTGCACTTTTAGTGTACCATGCTGCCTTATCATCTAAAAACACTTTCTTTAATGGCAATTAGCCATACTCAACTGGGCAATGTGCAGCACAGTATAGTAACAAATATTTAAAGTACATGTTATTGGATCGTCCAGTATTGGTTGGTTCTTGCATCATCAGTTTATGTATGCTAAACTTGAGGAATTATATCTATTTAATTCAAAAAAAGTTTAGATTGAACAGGTCAATTCAAAAGCACTGGAAGACGCCAAAGTACAAAATTAGAATTAGAAAAGCAATTTGTACTGTGATTCAAAAAAACTACAGTTCTAAAAGGAAGAAAATTTGACAATATATTTTAATGATCATTTTGATAGCATTGTTTATTGTATTGTAGTTACAGTATATATTGTACTTGCTGGCATAAATTTAGTTATTTTTGAAGCAGCATGCCAACTAAAAAAAGATCCAAGTCTAATGTTACTTGTGCAAAGTTATATGGGGGAGAAATTTTTCAAACTTTTGACATTTCTACCAAACATTTACCGGCGCGTAGCCAGGATTTGGAAAAGGGTGGGGCTATTTTGAAAGAGTGAGAAGTGTGCAAACGACCTTGACTCGAATTTTCATTGATCTTGAATCAATTTCAGACGGATTGTCCGATAATGTTTCGGAAAGCTCGGAAATTCAAACATTTTTTCCGCCCGAACTTAGGTGATCTCCAAAACAAAAAAAAATAAAAAAAAAAAAGGTCTTCGCCAAAATTCAGAGTGATTTTTCGGCCGAAATCCGAAATTCAAAGGTTTTTTCCGCCCAAAATTAGGTGATCTCCAAAAAGAAAAAAAAAAAGGTCTTCGCCAAATTTCAGAGTGATTTTTCGGCCGAAATTCGAAATTCAAAGGTTTTTTCCGCCCAAAATAAGGTGATCTCCAAAAAAAAAAAGGTCTTCACCAAAATTGAGACTGATATTTCGTCCAATTTCGCAAATTCAGACGTTTGAGGGGGGGCTGTTTTCGAATGGGGGGGGCTATTTTCCATTTTTCACATAAAATCGGCCTCAAAAGCACAAAAAACATGCGATTTTGCATACTTCACAAGCCAATGGGGGACCTCGAGCCCCCCCCCCGCCCCCCCCCCCCCCCCTGGCTACGCTACTGAACATTTACCCTTGTGTTCTGCTTTTTGATCTTCAAAAAAAGTACGATTATGAAATGTCATTCTCAAGCCACAGTGAATTTCACATTGCTTTCCTTGTTTATTATCATAGCAAAAAATATCAAAAAGTTTATCAGTATCTTGCAAGAAATTAGTTTCAAGCTCTTTGTATCGATCTGATGTTTAAGATTTTTTTGGGTATCAAGTTAAACCCCTGAGGTTTAGCATTAGTTGATGTTTTTTTATGTTTTTGCTGCGACAGTAGACTCTGATCACTGTATAGTCGGTTTCGCAGTAGTTACTAATAAATTCTGAAAATCTTTGTTCAATACTCAGCTCATAAATAGAATAAACGTTGCACCAAATCTATCTGTTCTTTTGCAACAACTCGAGCTGTATCCAACTTCCTGAAGTGATTGAAGTTGAGCAAACGCTTAAATCACTTGTCTGTTGGTTGGCAGCAATCCTGGAGGGAAATTATCAGAACTTTGAAAAATTTCTCCCCCACACAATTTTGCACAAGTAGCATTTGACTTGGATCTTTTTTTAGTTGGCATGCTGCTTCAAAAATAACTAAATTTATGCCAGCAAGTACAATATATACTGTAACTACAATACAATAAACAATGCTATCAAAATGACCATTAAAATATATTGTCAAATTTTCTTCCTTTTAGAACTGTAGTTTTTTTGAATCACAGTACCAATTGCTTTTCTAATTCTAATTTTGTACTTTGGCGTCTTCCAGTGCTTTTGAATTGAACTGTTCAATCTAAACTTTTTTTGAATTAGTCAAGTTTAGCATCCATAAACTGATGATGCAAGAACCAACCAATACTAGACGATCCAATAACATGTACTTTAAATATTTGTTACTATACTGTGCTGCACATTGCCCAGTTGAGTATGGCTAATTGCCATTAAAGAAAGTGTTTTTAGATGATAAGGCAGCATGGTACACTAAAAGTGCAAATATACATAAATTTAAACCTGATCTGACTTATTTTCAATGTCAATGTGAATTGCTATGCGTTTGAAGTTGAGCGCTGAAAACTTATCAATAATCAGTTAATCTGTAATCAATAATTTGGCTGTAACTTTTTTCTGTACGTTTTCATGGCAAAGTTCTTTTTAATGAAGATATAAATGTGATATTTCTGCTACTTTTAAGCTCAAAACTAGCTGGTTAGTGAGATATGGCAAAATTGGCTATTTCAAGCTCGTTCGATCAAATTGCACGGCCACTAGAGGGTGCAAGAACTCAAAATTGTGGTAGAAGTATTTTATATGGTATTTGGGGCCATATATCAAGACCACTTTTTTAAAGTCAAAAATTTTTATTTTTCGCTTCACCCGACCCAAAAGATCTTAACTTTTATCCCGTTTCATTTCATTGCTTTTTGTTTTGTACAACTAACTTGTTTTAGGGCACCAACTAATACTTGAACTAAACCTAGTTTTTGTGTTTATTGAACAAAATACTTTACAGGAAAAGAAAGCTAAGCTTTCGCCTCAGTTTTGGCAAAAAACGGCCCAAAACTGAGGCCGAGGTACGCGCGGAAAGTTCTCGAATCAGTAGGCCAAACCCAACAGTCGTAAGTACAGCAGTTCAATAATTCAATTAATTCTCAAATAATACATAATTACTGTATTTATTATTCCATGAAAGTGCATTATGAATTTGCGAACTAAAATAATTCGTTTGTATATATTCAACGTTTAGATTCAGGAAATTACATTACTTTACAATGCAAACAAACTATTGTTACCGGAAAATAAGAAACTTTTTAACTCTTATTTTTGCCGTGTTGTACTTGAAATCTGGAAACAAATAATTAAGACTTTATACATACTGACATAAAATGCGTTCATGTTGGAGTACAAAGTTTTAAACATAGGCTTAGTTTGGAAACTTTGGTTAAACGTGACAATGATTTTGAGTAGGATATAGATTTCATTGTATTAAAAGTGTTTCGCGGTTCGCTTGTCCAAAATAACTGCAATTATTATTAACACAGCGTAGCATAATTTTCAGCTTAAATTAAAATTACCTGCATACCTTCACTGTCATCGTTTTGGTTTAGGTTCGTAATTCAAGTCTGAAACGCACAAGCAGTGTTAAATCGGAACCATCTGTCAAATCTGCTTCGTCTTCAGATAGAGCAAGCGACTCTTCTGTAGAGAACGAAGAAGAGAAGTCTCCAGAGAGTCCAAATTTAAAATCCATCCTGAAGAGCCACACTTTTCCTAAAGATAACACCCCGGATGGTGGCGATGAGATAGATGGAAGACCTTTTACCAATGACGATTTTGTGATTGAAGACGCGTCTGAATCAGATGAAGATCGTCCCAACAATTCCCTACTCCTTACAGAAACTATCTTGGAAGAAGATGAAGACATAGAATCCGAAAAAAGGAGCACATCGAGCAAAAAGTCACCCCTGATAACCCCAACATCCCCATCTTTACCTTTATCGGATCTTCAAAAGAAAAGTGTTGTTGAAGTGATTGTGTCTTCTCCTGAGGAGCCCCCGAAGAAAGAATCCCCTCTTCCAACAGTTCAAATTGAGGTTTGTGAAGAACCTCGAAAATTATCCGTGGATTTGCGTAAGCACCCCAATAGCTCCGAATTTCTTCCTCCTCCTTTGTTGTCGCAATCCACACGAGAAGCAATCATTCCTTATTATCAGGAAGAAAAGCAAGCAACTGATGAGCCCTCAATTTCAAAACTTGCTAAAGAGATGCTGGAAGCTAATTACGTGCAGGAACACAGCAAAGGTAAGATAGCTAACGAGGATGTGACTCCGGAACTTCTTGAAGAAAAGACTCCGTCAGAAAAATCAAAAGCTTCAACGGATTTGGAGCCTCAACTAAATGGAAACGGAAAAACGGACGATGACGAAGACGACCGAAGAACCATTGGAGCTGCAAGCGCAGTTGCAGTGCTGGGAGACGATGAAGATGCTAACATGAAGGACTTGGTGGATGACATCATGGGGGTCTCTGGTGGTTTCTTAAAGGAACAATTTCTAACCTTGGAGGTCGACCAAGATGATATCGAAAGCAGAATAACAGAAAGCTCAAAATCAAGTATATCAAATCTTACTGACAACACTGAAGAGCTCTGTAATCCAAACATCTTGGAGATTATCTGGTCGAAATGCTCAACTGGAAAAGATTACGGATACCGAGAAATTTTTGGTGTGAAATTACGTAAAATTAGTGGTCGCTTACGACAGTTTCACTCCACAATGCTGGACTTCGAAAACCAAGTATCAGTTGGAACCCAAATTCCGACTCCTCCTCCTGCTGATGATTCCGTATCATCTCCACCCCAGTCTTCAAAATTTTCTCTTCAATCAAAATTTGTTCCGAGCTGGCCTTTCGATCCCAAATCCCTTGCCGTTAGCACTGAGCTAGATGAGTTGGACAAGGAAGCAATTAAAGCTGCTCTTATTGCCCAGCAAGAACTGGAGCAAGACTTAAACAAACTTACATCAGATCCAATAGCAGAGGATCGAATCACAACCTCTGCAGCTAAATCGAAAAGCTTAGTCACGGAATTAAAACAACCAGATTTGAACGTAGTATCGTCTGAAGATTCAAAGACACCTAAACGTGATTCAATACCAGGAATACCTTATTTTTGTCGTAGTGTCCTGAAAAGCTCGGAGAGTTCAAGACAGTCTTCAAGGAGAAGTTCTCACAAGTCGACTGACATTTCTAATAATAATTTAGAATCATTGGTTTATCCTCCTGATATTCAAACATATCAAACTACTTTTAGACACGCGCCTGGATTATGGAAATACAGCCCCGAAAACCAAACTAGCCAGGTAAAAGTTGAATCTAAGCTGACTTTTAGGGCAAATCCAACATCAAATGAAACCCATACCTCATCTAAAACATCAATTTCTTTTGCCACAAATGGAAAACTTGAAACTAACAAAGTAGAAGATTACAGCTCTACGGATCACTGGAAGCCATTATTGGCTTCTGAATCCGCTGATTCTGGCCGCAGCACTCCATCATCTGTATCTAGTTTTCCTCAGTTTGTTCACAGTGTTTATCCTTTGCGCAAAATGTCCACTAATTGGGGTAGTGAATCTACAGTATCTCAGCAAGACGTAGCTTCGGAAAAGATTGAAGGGTCAGTTTTGACAGAAGAAAGCTCTGAAAGCTCCACCACCATATCAAACTGCTCAATCAAGTCAGTAAGAGGAAGTTCAGAAGAATCAATTGAAGAACAAGAAGAACAACTGGAAGAAATGTTTACGGAGTCGGAAGCGTTGCTTAGAAGTTCGTCCAAGGAAATATCCGTCATTGAATTTATCAACGAAACAACTTCTGCAAACGTACAGAAAAGTTCAATTGCTACGGAAGAAGAACAAAAACTCCACCAGGAAACTACACCAATAACAGCTGGTCAATCCTCCTTTGTGGAAGACTGCGCTGAAGAGGCCATTCAGAATGCCAAAGAATCAAGCAGTGGAACTTCAACTTTTGAAGATGGCTTTGCAAGCGATTTGATCAGACTAAATTCTAAGGATTCATTCAGTTCCGTTCCGTATCAAAACCTTGATGGTTCATCCTCAGATTCTTCAACGGAGTCTAGCGGATCTAATCAATCAGAGGTAAATAATTGGGCGGATCTTTCGATTGATTTATCGGAAATTTTACCGAACGGGGAAATGCGCTCCATGCACAAGAACACCGCAAACGATACCTCAATGGCAGAAATCCAGGTACAGGTGTGCTAGTTTTGTTTATTTTGTCTTTTGTATTCGTCTTAGTCAATCGGATTTTCTTCGATACATTTTTCAATAAAGCCATCAAGATTATATTGTAATAACCACAACTTCTATTATTACAGTACAATTCTTCAATACTACAGTACTTTCTAAAATGAAATAAATTTGACCAAATTATTCTTTTTGTGTAGATGTTAAGCTGCATTTAGACGGGCAACTTTTATCTGCGAGAATCGGCATTTTGCTTTTTTTCTTTCTCAAGTCGAAAAAGAAAAAAACAAGACTAATTGAGAAAGAAAAAAAATAAAATGTCGATTCTCACAGCTAAAAGTCGCCCGTATGAATGCAGGTTTAGCCCCGTTCCACACTTGCGACAGCTGGTCGTACGACCAGCTGGGTCAAGATTCAATGTGATGCCGCCAAAATTTATGTGGTACGACCAAATGTCCGACCACAACCAAGTGTGAAAGGCGCCATTCAAATCAATGCAATCATCTGGTCTGACTTTAACTGTCGTATCGACTAGGTCGCCAATATGCTGGCCTTAAAGAGATACTGTTTGAAATCGGTTTTATTGAAGAAATAAGAACTACGTGAAGTAATAAAGCGGTGCTCTAAACCTTGTTCCACTATTCCCCTTAACCGCAATAATAGATTTAATCCGTTTGACTCCGTACCATCGGCAATGCGCTTCAAACCTTCGTAACATCAGAAAAGGATAAATTTGCAAAATTGTTTGCTGAATAAAAAAACGCGATATTTGATAAACAAACATCGCGTTGCTTATTCTGCAAGAAATTACAAATGAAACTTCTTGCAGAACAAGCAATGCTCTGTTCAATATTCTGCAAGAAATTTTGCAAAGTCATCCTTTTTTGATGTCATTGAAGTTCGAAACACAAGATTGCCAAAGGCACAAAGTCAATGGATTAAATCTATTTTCGCCTACAAGGGGAATAGTGGAACAAGGTTTGGGGCACCTTCTTAAGCCTATTACCTCAAGTACTGTAGTTCTCATTTCTTCAATAAAACCGATCTCAAGCAGTATCTCTTCCAAACAACGATAAAAAAATGCCTAGATTATTAAGATTATTATAAAAGCTAGGTTGACATTATCTCAAAAATGAGAGTAATGAATCAGATTTTGTTTAATCGTTTACGTGCTATCTGGCCTAGAGGCTACTAACATCAGAAACAACACAATTGCATTGGATTCTGTTAGAACATTTAAGTTGCAATTCCTTCCAATAACATCATTCAAATTTCTTAGTTTGTTGATAACGTTTTTGATGCAGTCAACTATACTGCAGTATTTACAAGTTAATTAAAGATAGCTACTGTGGTACATACATTACCAAAATTTGGATTAATGATGTCAAAAAGACGCCCAACACTGGCTATTAGGTATTGCTGGACGCATTTTTCTGGTAGAAACATTCTAATAAGGTAGCTTATAGCCCAACATTTTTACCTCCAACTTGTTAAATGATGAGTGACTTTAACAGCACTTCAAAACTGACATAATGGAACAATTCATTTATTGACAAACTGACATAGCTTTTTTTTACCGTATCAGCTTTAAATTTCCAAACTAATGGTAAATCTGGGTAAATATTATAAAAAGTATTCGATCATCATAGGACGAAAACGGAAACGTTAATTCGAGTTGCAAATCTGCAACCTCTGGATCAACAACAGATGAAGACGAAAGCGATTCGGAAAATGAAGGAGGAGAAAGTCAAGACGAAGAGCAAAAGTAAGTACGAAAGTATTACAGCAAGCTTTCGTTTTGTCAACAATCTTATACAAACAGAAAGATTTATTAAAATGCATTGTGGATACTCAACATTTTCTTTTTACTTACTTTAGCTTAAAATTTTAGTGTAAAAGAGTCATTTCAAAGATTTTTCTGTTTCAGCAAACTTTTGCAATGGGTGTGAAGAGGTCATAGCAGTAGCATTGTGACATGGTTCCCCTTTTTGTTTGCCTCCACCCTTTATCTGTATAAATCTCAAGCGTCAATCAGCACATCCCCCCTTTTGTGAGTCTCCAAATCCGTAACAAAGTAAATCAACGCAGATCTGAGCCGATGTCTGCTTTTCGCTCTTATCTTCTTTTTACCATAAATCACAGCTCGATCAAGTCTATTATTTTCGGTTTCCAGAACAGAACATTGCTTATTTTTGTCGCAACTACATAACAGTTTCAATTGATATCACTACAAAAAAGCCAAGACAAATGATTAGTGAAAAGGAGCTATAATAATTTAGGAAATTCAGCGACAGGTAGGCTATGAAAAGACCTCATTAATCATTGAGTCAAAGCAGCCACCCTATATGTCAGCAATTCGAAGAGAATTGTTGAACGCCCCCCCAAAAAAGTTAGTTTTTCGTTAAAGCTTTAAGTTTATCAATTGCTCGAATAAAATGCGACAACAGATGGTCAAGCTCATCATCAGATGTACTATTGTAAAAGATATTCTTTGAGTTTGACTTTAAAGGAATGTTTGGCAAGATTTTGTATTTCGATTGGTATTGAGTTCCACATGGAAACACCCTGATACCTGATGCTACGTTGCAAGCGGTTGGTGCGATAAAAGGGAATATGCAATTTGTTTTTGTTTGAACTAGATCTGGTAAAACGGTGGGAAATCTGCAAGGATTTTTGAAAAAGATGAGAAAATACGAAAGAGGATGACAGTTTGTCGTGTAAAAAATCATGAACTAGTTTGGCAATTTCAAATTTATACAAATCAGAAAGTTTAAGGATTTTCAGCTTACCGTAAAATGGATTTGGGCTTTTTTTGATAGAACCCACCACCTATAATCTTAACAGCTTTATTTTGAAGACTTTCTAATTTACTCATATAGGTAGGAAAGGAAGACGCCCATCTTCTTCTCTTCCCTTTTGGAAGTCTTGCCCAAACCATTAGGTTACAGCACTTCAATTTATATCTTTTCATCACTTTTAATATAAAAATATATCGCTAAGTTTAAATCAATGACAGCATGTGCAGTTGTATGGTGAATAATGTTTTTTGCAGACCAGCCGGGTTTTTGTATGAAGCCCCTACGATAGTTATATCAACCGAAAGATCTGAGAGTGACAAGGTAAATAAAATATTTATTGTCTAAGTTCGAATTTGAAAGCTCGGTTGTTTGATCAACCTTAAATATAAAGTTTGAAAAAAATAAAAATTTTAAAGCTCGTTGTTTGATTAAACTTGAATTTAAAGTTTGAAAAAAATAAAAATATAAACGCTAATTCACAAAATCCTCGAGTAAGAAAGATATCTTTTGTAATGAAAATTTTATATTAGTTATGTGATTGTTATTTTGTAAAATTATGCTTCTGAAAATTGCAAAAAACGTGTATTATAAAATTATTCTATACTGTAAAAATGGATTTGAAATTGTGAGTTGTGTAATAAAGAGGTTGAAGAGAGTTTATGGATGATATTCAAAATTAAAATCAGATTCAAAATTAGACTTCCCACATTTAACACCAAATGCAGCAGTAACGACAATTCGATTTTAGATGACGAAACTTTCAGGTAAATCCCTAACACCCAAAAAATTGCTTTAGTTTCAAACTGTCAAAGACTAACGATTTGGTATAAAATGAAAGAAATAATTAAAAACAGTATGATTTACTTGCTTTTAAACCACTGATACCTTGAAAGTTTGAGAACTATTGTAGTTGTTAGAAATTTTTGATTCCACTAAAAAACACTTAACAAATTTAAAAAGTATTACGTAACATTTGCGTTTTAGATTAAGCCGCTGTATTTCACGGTCTTCTTTAACTTTCATACTTTTTTCCCCGCAAATTTATCTAAAATCCTCAATGCAATTTTGATTTTGTGTATTCCTATGCTTTAAAAAGCCCATTTAACGGGAAAATTTCGAACTTTTATCTATTTCAGACCAACTCAGACGATTCTGCATCCACATCTACTAATTCCCAAGACACTTGTGAGTACGACTTCAACCAGTCACAGGAGGTCAATAAAGAGCAAGTTGAAGTTACCTCAAGTAATCGCAGCGACACACCGGAAGGCGATATCAAAAACGAAACAAAAAACGAATAAATTTTTTTCTTTTGATTCTCAGTATTAGAATAAACTAATGAAGCTTTTGAAAGTAGTTGGTTTGTGAATCTTGAAAAGGTATTTTCATTGAAGGAGCTATACAGGACAACAAAAAAGCCACTACTAACTCGCTTTTTTTGAGTATTGTTATATCTTTTAAAAGTCAAAAGTTGTTTTGCATTGTTAACTAAATGCACAGTAGCGTAGTCAGGGGGGGAGGGGGGCTATAGCCCCCTCCATTGGCCTGTCAACCAAAATGCAGAATAAGAAAAATGCCACGTTTTTAGCTCTTTTGAGACTGTTTTTTGCGCTAGAATTGACTAAAAAGTGATTTAAAGCATCTTTTGAAACTTATATTTAGGGGGGTGTGGGGGCTAATTGTCAAAAATTAAAGTCACCAATCAATGAAAACTTTAAAAAATGCCCAAAAACAGACAATCAAATTTGATAGCTGGTGTAAAAACGCCAAACATAGGTTTTATCTACAAATATATTACAAACTCAGAAATAAGGGGAGGGGGAGGGGAGGGGCTATTCAGTGTTACTTAATTACCCATCACTTTTCTCAAATATCTTTCCATTAGCCCCCCCCCCAATTATTTTTCTTTATAAAATATAGACAAAATAGATTACTTCGTGTGAGTTTTATTGAATAATAGAATTTTATGGTTTACCAGCATGTAAACAAGAGAACTGCAATGTTATCATTAGCCACTTCCCATATAGCCCATTAATGCAACCAGTTGAATCATGTTGCTCTGCCAATTTCTATGCCACGTTTTAAAAGCATTATTTTTTATCAAAAAGAGCTCTAAAATTAGGTTATTTTTGCAAAAAAATGCAAAATTTTTTAGCTTTGGGGGCTCCGCCCCCAGACCCCCAAGACAGCCCCCCCCATTGCGAATTTCTGACTACTCGCCTGTAAATGCACGTTATTTTTGTAACATTATTGCAAGGTATTAAGCTACTAAGCTACGCTCTGTTTTGTTTTTTCCTGGGAGGGAATTATTGGCAATTTGGTAGTCTCACAATTTTTCTCTGTCAGTGAGCATTTTTATGACTTTAGATTTTTTTTGTCTATTTTGGAAAGAGCTTTAGCAGAAATCGTCGATCTTTATGTTAAAAAATTTTTTTCAACGTTTGTATGAGTCTAAATCTTGACTCTACATCTTTGTTGCAACAACTTGGATTCTTTTTGTGCTTAGTAGTGTTTTGTGGCCAGTACTATAGAATACTACATTAGCAACAAATAAAGAGTATAACTGTAAGGTTTTCGCTGATTAGTAGCCTTATTTTTTAACTTATAAATATAAATTAGATAGTGCTTTTATCTTCTGCTTTTTGAGCTTTTTTAACGCCTTTTCTGAAATTTTGTTACTGCTTTTTTTAGATAGTTAATTTTGATAACTCATTCCATCACTTGTCAACTGTCGTACATATTATTTATGATCTTAGTTGATTTAGTGTGAAAAAATCAGCTTTATACTTTTACACTAAATTTTGCTATAACAATAATATTCCATGACAGTCATGAAAATTGACGTCATTATTGGTTTCACAAACTGCCATGTTCAGTTTAGATTTAAAAATACTGATCAGTGTTTATTGAGACCAAGTGAAAATTTTTACGCGTGGCAACTCCGAAAAACTCACCTGGAAATGATTATAAGACTAAGCACATTTTGGGTTAAGTACGTTGGCGCAATCTTCTTATTCTTCAAGTTTGACGCCCCGCCTTAATCCTGCCATCTGGTAAGTGATAATAATTTTTTTCTTGAAAAGGGTCAAAACATAAAAAAGTCATCCATGAGTTGCACCACACCTACATATGTCTGTCGTGATGGTAGCCTATGGGTTTGTGGTTAACCTATCATGGCAGTCATCTCATGTGGTATTATTTTTATTTTTTGACTTCTTTTCAGCAATCTACCAGTTATGGGCCGACTCTGTAGTGCTAATGACACCGTTAATGCATACATTATAAAGCTTCAGCATTTAAAGATTTTTAAATTTTCGATCTAATCAACTTTAACGTCCAGTCAACACTGTGCGTTAGCGTACCTTTAGTTTAACCAAACATTCGATACGTCTAGAGTACCGACTTATCGGGGTACCATCTGCCAGTTGGTTGAAATAAACTAAGGATATTTAATAGTCACGATTTTATGCACAGTATACAATATATATCGGTCAAAAATAAAAACGGTTGCGAAAGAAAAGAATTTGGTGCATTATGATTAGGTTGTACTGCTTTGAATTGTCAATATTTTTTTTACTTGGATTTATTACGAAATGCTGTTGATTATTCACCTTAATAATATTGACATAATGTTGTTTGCTCCTGTTGCTAAATGCTAACGCTTTGCCTTCTAATTTGATCTTTCATGTGTAAATTGCCGCATACCAATTCGAGAGCTTGGTGATGTTTTGCCATTTGAAGCAAGATAAAAAATTTAAATCAAACAGCAAAATAATAGTCAAAAAAGTTTCAGTAGGGCTCTCTTCATGGGAGTGAAGTAAATCTAATTTCAAATATTTCGATAGGATCTGATTCACACCCCTGAAGTACCCGGTTCCGAGACAACCAGCAGTTATTGGCATTGTTCTGCTATTTAAATTGTAGATATTTGCATTGGTTTTAATTTTTTGCATTAAAATGTTTGAGTACTGTACGTATGATTACTTCCGAGCTTTCTACAATTGTGTTTTTTAAAGCACTTGTAAACTCGTTTGCATTTTTGTGATCTTCGCCAAGTATTTTGCATTTTATCTTTGCATTTAACATTACATAGTGATTTAAAGTTGTGGAGTTGTGGTTAACCCTTATTTACACAAAAAGGGAAAAAGGCTTCTCTTTTTTTTTGGACATAATCTTTTCAGAAAAGAGCTTTTAGATCAATTTTGAGTCAAATGCAGTCACAAATAAATTTGAAGATTCAAAATTTATTATTCAAGATAAATAAACAAAAAAAAAAAATTACAAATACGTTTAGGTCGAGTAACCTAAGCGGGAGAGTATGGAATGTCCAATAAGGGTCTTTGCTTCAAGCGGCCATCCACAAATTTTAATTTCATGTACAGCATGTAATAAAAATTTGCAAGGTTTTTGTTTTAAAAAATCAGCACGCTATTGAGATATTCTCAGGTTTCAACTTCAAAAATTAGGATTTTTATCGAAAATTTAAAGACACTTTCTTACTTTTGAGATTAGTTGAAGCCATTTTACCTCACTTTGGAATTTTTTGGCCCATTTTTAACTTAAAGACTAAATAACGTCATGAGACAATTTGTGACGTAATTACTTTTACTTGAACATTTTATGATGATTTTATGTAAAAAAAACAATTGTTTCTTCAAAATTTTAGCCGTCATTTTCCAAAACCCTTTGTTGACGTTATTAAGATGCTGTTTATGATTATGATGACGTTAATCAACACCCAAGTTTTCTGAATATTGGCAAACGCTAAACAAATGCCGAAGTTGCTGCCCTCAAGAATCCTTGATTTAGCAGTTAATTAGTTACAGAGTCCGCGTAGTTCAAGTCAAGTGATTCGACGTTAAGTTTTACCACCAAAAGAGAGACTGAGTTTAGTTTTAATTGAATGCACTTTTTTGGTATTCGTTCGAAAAGGCTTCCGTTGTTACGTGAGCTACAATGCTCAATAAATGGTTATAAAGCAGAACTTAAATTGTAGGGAGGACGCGTCCCCTCCATCGAGGTTTAAGCGATTTTCTGGGTCTTCACCCGGATTTGAGTAAAGTTTTCATCAGATAGCGGCGAAAGTGTCTCCCAATGCAATATTTTAGTTTTAAGTGCTGGAATGAAGACGATGAGCGGTTGGACATGACGTACTGCCGCAATCTGCGAGTTAAAATCATCAAAAAGGTTAAGAAATGCAGAAGTGACATCTTTAACTGCAACTTTCTGATCTCAAAATCCGTAGATTAGACTTCGTTAGCAAGTCTACAGTCTACACAGTCAATTCCTTCCAAGTTTATTTGAGAAAATTAAGAAAAATCAGATCACAGTAACGAAACAAATTGATCGCTTGAAAACAGCAACATGAAAATCATAAATCAGTGACGTCACAAAGGTGGAAAAAATAAGCCAAAACAGTTGGTGCTTTTGAAGTTTTGAAATTTTATTGGAGTCTTTAAAAACTTACGCAGCACATGATCTCCGAAAGGCTTACTGGTGGTATTTTTGACCCCAAAACTTCGAAGCGAAACCCCGTTTTTATCCCTTGCACTTCAGCCAATAATGAAGTCTTCGACATGAAAAAAATCGAACAGAAATACCAGCTTATTTTGGTTTGAAAAGGTAAACTAAAAGGTTGCGAAGAAATATTGCTTGAATACAAATTAAAATGAACTCAAAAGTTAAGTTAATATCCATGGCTTTCGCCAAGAGTGACATTTCCAGTCTTTGTGACGTCACCTTAGATAGGAGGCAGTGTTCTATAAACAATTCACTTCGATAAGCTTGCTCTTCCAACTCGAAACGAGTTGGTAACGAGTTAACAATCGATCTCATCATAAAATTACTCAAACTAAAATTCACACATAAATTTTTTACCAAAAACTTTATTTAAATACTGCTTTCTAGCTTGCAGCAGGGCCATAATGGATGGGGGAGGGCTCTGGAAGTAATTTTTTCCTTTCCTCGTAGCATAAAGACCTCCAAAAATGAAGACAAAAAAATCTACAGCAATTTTCGCATCTAAGGTCGAAAATCAAAAGTAATTGAAAGCACGTTTTTGTTGTCCACCGTAGACGCCCACACTGTGATTTGTCCCGCCTCCCCGTACTTAAAACCAGCCCTAGTTTACAGCTCTCAGTAACATAATCTTCTATTTCGCAATGGGTTATTCGTACATCGTCTTTTTGCAAATATTGAATTCGCATGCTGCTAGTTTATAAGAAACTTCGTACAAATACCGAATCTGAAGGCAAAACAATGATTTATGGTCATAGGGGCACTTAAACAGGGCACATACAAGTTTGTCTTCTGTCAACGTCGCTGTGTAATATGAGGTCATTTTCTTTCAAATGCAAAATGCACCATCCAATTTTGCTAACTTTCAAGAAAGTGACATTCGAAGGATCTGACAGGTAAATATAACAGGTAATGCATTTCAAATTTCATTCGCTTATATACATACCCTTCAAAAAAAAAAGCAATAGCCTTTTAGGCAAAAGATAAAAAAAACTAGATAAGTACTATGTAAGCGTTGGCCATTATTCTTTACGAATCACGCAAGATCTTGCAAGTGAAAGCGCAAATTTTCCTCTAATAACCTAGACAATTTCTTGATCACAGCAAGAAGTACTGAAATTTTGAGATTTGTTGAAGCCTCTAATTGAAAATTTATGAAATTTGGTTCCGAAAAGTTGTTAGAGTTAGAAAGCTTTGGTGACCTCACTTTTGACTTCCTGCTATCAACAAAGCTCCGCCTCCGAAAACGTAATTTTCGCAAAATACACCCAAAACTTAGCGATAGCGTCACTGCAATAATAGCCAGCTCTCCATGCGGTTAAACCAAGATTTATTGCGATAGTCTTTGTGATCTATATAAAATAGCACCTTATTTTCAATAATTCTGTCCAATTATTCTCGATTTTGACTTTTGAAAAATGTTCGACTCGGCCAAGCAGAAACAAAGTGACACCTTTACTTCTAAGGTGAGTGAGAACTAAGTGGGAATCGAACCGGCATCAATAATTCAAGACGATAATTGACAACAGTTATTAAACTTGAGAATCGTATCAAACAGAAAGTTAAACAAAAATAAATAATTCGGTGATCCAGCTCCAGAACTCAGACATTCTAGTTCTGAACGTTTTCTTTTCTTAGCTTCCGACCACACCGGTATGATGATAGGTGTTCCAAAAACTATCACTCAAATGACCGTCTGGTTTCGGAACATTCTTCAACTTGATGCAGTCCTGAATAGCAAAATGAAAGTAATCAATAGCCTGTCTTTCGGGGATCACGTCTTTTCGGTGCGACCATTTCGGCGCCACCTATTTCGTTGCCGTACGTTTTCTGCACAGATCGTTTTAGCGCCAATTCGGTGCTCTTTGACAGTTCACTTACTGTATTTAGGGTTTGGGTTAGGGTTAGTAAAAAGCACAGAATATTGGCGCCAATAGTCGTGGACCCTGTCTTTCGTTACAGTAACTGAAAATGCAGAAAAACGCCTTTACAAATTTAGGCGACATACTCGTAAAATAGTGGTCGTTACTTCGTGGAAATTGTCGAAGACAAAAAAGTGGTGTCTATTCTTTTTTGAAAGAAGTTTTCGGTAAATAACAATTGAAATGACCGAAGTTTGGGCTTCTACCCGACATTGAACCTTTCCAGCGGACGGAGGCCTGGAAAACTCTACAGAGAACAGCGGAGACGATCCGTAAATGGATCTTTGGAAGGATCGAGTTAAAGGCAGTCCACAAATGCTGATTCCCAATCCTTGTCTGACGACTATGTAGACTGTAGAGACGTATACAAAAGTTTAACTTACTTTCAGGAACATCTGTAATCGCTGCAAAGGACCGCCACCACCATCGGAAACACTTTCAATTCTGAAAAAACGTTCAATGTGAAATATTAGAAACAGATTTCACTCAGAATGGCATTAACTTTTGCTTCAGGAAATAGATGGGGACAAAGTAGATCACTCCACCTCTTTTGGTGGATGCGAGAATTTGAAGACAGGCAGCGAATAATCACCATTAGCGACAATAAATTCTATCGGCAAGCTTTTTGCCCTAGTTCGAAAAATCATTATCTGCACCTGCTTCTTGGGTTCGGTCAATTTAAACCAAATTTTTTGAAAATTAACATAAGTTTTCTGCTTAACGTACAGCATTAATGGTGCTTCCATGCGGGAGGTCGATAGACAAGGAATCTACCTAACTTAAGATCTCAGCAACTTGGCAAAAACACACACTAATATGTAGGAAATGTACACTTGTACTCAGTACACAACTATACGTACTTGGGGTAATAGTCGTGACAAAGAGCGTATAATAATTTTTCAAATTGCTTTCCATATGATGTCATCATCGCGTGACCGCAAACTTCAACAAAATCAAAAAGAACAGTGGCCGTGATGTCAGGCCAAGGATCGAGATTCAACATTCTAAACCGTAAGATTAAAAAATGGCACAAAAACCAAGAAGACCCCAGAAAGCTTCAAAACTTGCAAACCCACAGATAGATCAGGCTAGGTTCCAGCCAAAACGCTAATAAACTCTGATTGAATTTGAAGTGATATTGTTTTAGACATGGTTTTGAGCTTCTAAATCAGTCTGTAAATGTAGAAAATTATTCAAAATAAGTAAAAAAGTTTTTAAGTGCAAAGTACGCCTTGTATAGGTGCCACAAAGTTGAATATGCTGTGCACACATTTGCAGAATTAGCTAGGCACCGAGTGCGGTAGCCTACTGTTACGCTATGTGCAACCTCATAACATTCTCACCTAGCTAGCCATTTCCACCCTTCAGCGACACCATGCGGATGTTTTGATACCCCAGGTGGGAGTGGAGATTGAATGAGAGCGGCGTAAGTTCGAACAAGACCAGACATACGGCCCAGATATTCATCTTGTTTCTCCACACCACCATCCTGCTTGTAGATATAACCGCGCTTCCTAGAAAAAAAAATCCAGCGATGGAGAATGGGAGAGCGTTGCTAAGAGTCTGATTTGATACTTCATAGGCCAAGAAGTGTTAACTTTTCCCTACAGATCCACAGGATCTAATTTCTCCACCATCAAAGCGGGTGCCACTGATTACTAACAAAAAGATCTCCATTATCGTTTTTACATGGAGATTTTTAGACCTGATTCTTGGTTTCGGAGCCTGATTATTGTCGAGTCATACTCAAA
This sequence comes from Trididemnum nubilum, assembly GCA_963965965.1. Classification (NCBI taxonomy): domain Eukaryota; kingdom Metazoa; phylum Chordata; class Ascidiacea; order Aplousobranchia; family Didemnidae; genus Trididemnum; species Trididemnum nubilum. The sequence continues at coordinate 35,849,089 of OZ014471.1, forward strand.
AAATTTGTCGAGTCATCGTCAAAAAAATTATTGCCGAGTCTGATAAAACTCAGCAATAATCAGGCACCGAAACCAGATTAAGGTCTAAAGGCTGGTGAAAACATTCAAATATCCCAAACAAAGATCCAAAAATCATCCTAATATTTTATGGGAATTGTGCTGCCCACTAAAGCTCAAAAAATGTAATGTCTCTCAAATACTTTGGGCAGCGCTACTTAGACTTAAGCTTGTTACCAGATATATTTTGAATTTCAACGAAGGATTCCGCGAAAGCCCGTATAAAATTTGTGGAGTTCGGTACCTCAAACAAGTTTAGGAACCACTGCCTTAATCTGACCCATCCAGTTCGGAGTTGTCCATCGGCCTTTATTTGCTTTAGCGAATAAAGTTTACCAAAAATCGGTTCATGTCAATCGAATCTGTGTATTATCACATACAGTAGAATTTTAATAAAAGAAATCGGACAGGGTTAGGTACAGAACAACGAACATTAATGTGCATCAATTCGCTATTACCGTCAATTCTGTTTCAGTCAAAAATAACTTGACCCAAAAACAAAAGTTTTCTCACTTGTTGTAATCCACTTCCGATTCATCTGGCAGCTGTGGCACGTACCAAGGAACCACGAACGGACAACGAGCTTGGAGTTGCGCCAAAAACAGCTGACCAAACGACTCGTGATTCGTCCACACACCAATCACAGCAAGAGCCAAGCAAAACGCGGCGCTGTGATTGAACGACACTTGGCCCTCCGCTTGTTTCTAAAATAAACTGTGGATGAGAGAATGCTGCAATACAAATGCCACACCAAAGAATCCAAGCTCAGCTAGAGAACACGCGCGAGAAAAAGCTATTTCCGCTCAACTCAAAACGCGAGCACTGGGCACCCTATCACCATTATTGATAGAGTAGATAGAGCGTCTGCCGCAAAAACGGTGGACATGCATTCGATTCCTGGTCAGGTTAAACCAAAAATCGTAAAAATTAGAATTCAGCTTTCCTGTTCGATCGTTTAGCAGTAAAAAAGACAGTGTGAAGCCTCCACCGTGTGTGGTAGACAGGTGGCAGCTTGACTCGAAGACCAAAAAGTCCCTTCGCCGTCTCCTGGCCAAAGCAACTCCGTGAACAGATTAGTTATAAATACAAAACTCACTACAAATTTTTGCGCCATACACAGGTAAGCATAAGAGCGCGCATCTTCACTCAGAGTCACGATTTGATTGTTCACCTTAATGTTCTCGCCTAAACAAGTAAAATAGTAAAAAATCAGCAGAAATATCCTAAAAAAGGCCCTTCGAGTCAATTTTTATGGGCTATATATTGTATTCGATTCATTTTCATCTTTAACGCACAAGCGACATTACTGTTTACGATATTATAAATCAAGAACAAATCTAACGCTTTGCATAATCAGTCCAGAAATGCAAACAAAAAACTCTCGCTTTGCTGCAAACACTTTCTCGTCGACTTGCATTGAGTTATTTTTCACGCAGCAAACTATTTGCTGAGTGAAGTATTGGGATCCACGAAAACTGACCCCCTACTAACCCAAATGTAGGCAGTCAGTCGACTTAGTTCGAAGTATTGGTACCGACGACGACTTTGTTGCAACAAAAATACCACCGATATTGATTATTATTTGAAATATTTCGAATGGGTTTACAAGTAAAGAAACAAACCAGACGTAACACATCCTGAAAGACAGTCATCACCTCTAAGCACAGCATCCAGGTCATTGATTTTATTTTTGATGTCGGAACCTGCTCGGGGCGTGATTGATGCCACTGGGATGTTTATTGCTTTGTTGATGGCCATTATCAACTTCTAAAGAAGAAACAGCATTTCTTGTTGCGCAATTAGAATTTCTTGCAGCAGACCTTGGGCCATAATGATGCTAGCTGTTGTTAGGTCCGGCTTAAACCAGTGCGCGCAAGAGCGCATCCTTGCTTTATTTATAAAGCAGCTGCCAGCTTTTTCGCCGTTAAGGCGGTACAAAGTAAGAGTATTGGAAAATATACAGTACATGGAACGGTGAGTCGAAAAAAATGTAAAAAAAGAATAACAGCATATCTGAAACGGAATTAGACTAACTTAACAATGGCAAAATTGAATAATCTAGTTACTGCTATGCTGCTGGGAGCGTTAATGTTAGTGCACAATGAGAAAGTTATGTTTCTGTCCCTCCCCTTCTTTGTCGATTTTTTAAAATACACTTGAGCATAGTTATAAATCTGCAACCCCAAAATAATTGGTGTAGCGGTAACGTGTACGTCTCTGGAGCGGGAGGTTCGAGGTTCAAATCTTGTGCCGGTGAAATAGGACACAGTGTTGCTAACGGCTAGCCACTACTGCGACATTTCTTCGAAAGGAGCTGTGTAGCCCGGGCAATATGACGCGGAGATGGGCCCCGAAAACTCGATACACATTTCGGCGTAGAAGAGCGAGTACAATAAAAGATTTGAGATGAGTAAAACAACATTAATAAATTAAAAGTTTTGGTACCAACAAAATTGGTTAAAAAATCAGTTAAAAATCTCACCGTATTGTTTTTGTCAGATACAAATCTCTTTTTTCTCTCTTCATAATCTTTCAATAAAGTTTTGAGTTGAATGTGACAGTGATAGGCAGCCCGGCTTACAGATAGCATTAATTCCTGCAAATGGCAAAACTGTTACTCCGCAATCAATTGTGCTTTTCTACAATAACAATATTGTAGAGGCTTTTAACGGTCTAACCAAGTCAGTAACAAAATGAAATTAATTTGCTGAAAAACAAGAAAAAAGAAATTGGGGAAAACAAAACTCCACAATCTAAGTTCAAAAACTGAAGATCTTTCATAATCTTTTCGTGATTTTTGATAAAACTTTCGGTTTAAAAAAAATTGATGTCTTTTTTTAGACTTCACTTCAAATCAGATACTTTATAGTTTTCAGTTAACTTCTCAAGATTTGACCTCAAAACAATATTTTTCGGGGTTATTTTTGAGATCTGAATTGGAATTTTCGATTGTTTCGCGACAATCACAAACGTATTGAATCAAAAACCTTAAAATTATTGCAAAAATGACAGCTGCTTTAAAAAAACGATAAGAAAATTTGAAAAATGCAGAAAGAGAGAGAAGGCAGACGGCCGGGCAGCAATACACAAAACTAGACCCATATTTGCTTAAAATTTACCCACTAATTAAGAAAGCCAGCAAGAACTGCAATTAAAAAAAAAGAGAAAAATTAACATTGTGAAGTAAAAAAAAATCATTGCAAAACATGCCTTTGGCAGAGCAGGGCTGGAATTCTCTGGATTCTGTGTGGCCAGTTCTTTTTCTTTCTCTGCTTGTTCCTGTTTTAGCTTCTGTGCAGCTTTTTCTTGTTCAAGTTTCGCAGCTTCTAGCTTTCGTTTTTCCTTCTCTGCTTCATCAAGTCTCAGTTGTTCTGAAATCGGCATTACTTATTGTATTCACGCAAAGAGCATACGAGTGTTGTTTTTCGAAAACTTGATATGCAAAAATTTTAGTGCTAGTAATGATTTTTACTAGGTTTGAAAAATGCTTTAAGAAATGTGGTGGCGATATAAAGTTAAGATACGGTGCTGCTAGCAGCATCTCCGTTCGAAACTGAGCTGTGCAAAACCAGGGTTGAAAAAGTTGGTGTACAGTACAACAAACCTTCTTTTAACTGTAAACATTTTTGTAGTAAAAAAAAAAAACAATGATAGGAGTATTACAAGTGCTTAAAGTATCTGAAAACGTGTTTTTGTTGTTTCCAAATGTTACGGTCATATTATATATGTATCAATTAATTACCACAAGACTAATAACCATTTAACTTTCACACTCAATACTTTTCTTCTTGATTTCAAATACGAACAATTTCGCAAAAAATTCAAATGACAACCAACACTTGTTGCTTCGCGGCCAGTTACACAAATCCAAAATATTACACATTTCAAAGGGACTTTTCGGTCATCAAAGAAGTTTACAGTTAAGACCGATCAGTGGTCTAATAGATAGTGTGTTTGCTGCTGAAATGGTAGACGCGGGATCAATTCCCGGTCGGGTCAAACCAAAAATTAAAAAAATTGGTATCCATAGCTTCTCGGCTTGACATTCAGCCAGAAAAAGGGACAGAGTGAAGATAGACGGGTGGCAACTTGATGACCGAAAAGTCCCTATGCTGTCTCCTGGTAACATGCAACTACCATAAAAACTCTAAAAAACGCAATGCAAGAGTACGAGCCACAACATCACAAACGTGGTTAAAAGCCTAAAGTAATTTCAAACCTAGCGTGAGAAAAAATTGTTTTCTGAGACTCTGTAGCGCGGTGAAAAGGTGCTTTAGATTTTCCACCTCCGCTTGCTCCATGCCTCCCCGCTGATGGCTGCCTTCAATTAAAGCGGCAGTGGTGACGAAGACACTTTGAAACTGTTGCGCAATTTCAAGCAGCTGGGGGTTGGTCGCAAATATTTGATTTCTAAAAATCAAAATTTTCAGCAACAAAAACACAAAGCGAAAGCAAAACAAGGCAGGTTAAGGCGAGTAAAAAAATTGTAACTTTCTTTCATCATATTATCACGAATTAAGTACGAAAGCCATCCAGGATCTTTTCAATTATGCTCTTATTTATGAAAGAGAACTTACTTCAAACATTGGGCGGAGCCAAAACAAACTTATGAGAACAATAGGGTTTTTACTACATTTTGATACTGAAACTTCTTCCTCGATTGTTCGCGTCCTTTCTGACCTAAAGGCTACAAAAGCGCGTAAGCGTAGGGAAGAGCCACAAAACGGCTAGTACTAGAAACAATGCGAAAAAGCACGCAAACAATCAAAAAAAGTCTGGGCGGCAAACGCCATAACTAAATTATTACTGCTAAAAATTCTGTGAGCTAATAATACAAGAGCACAATCATCAAAATTAGAACCATACTTTAAATTCTCAGGCAGCAGTGTCACCTTGATTCACTAATTTCAGTTGTAACTTCACCGTGCAACAATTTAATCTTTTCAATAATTGGTTCCGCACTTTGCAATCTTTCTCTGCACTGCTGTATCTTCAATTTGCGCCTATAGATTGTATAAAAGACATAGCCAGTTAGTGCAACAAAATCAAAACGGCATAAGAACGATTTAAATTACGCGGCGTTCCGAGCAAAACAAAGTAAAAAAAAAAAATTAAGACTATTTTGTAAAAGCGAAGTTAAATCAATTTGCGTCAAAACGTCCTGATCTCGTGTTTTAGAGCATTGCTGAGAATTCACGCTGGTAATAGCCCGTCCTCCACGACCACAACAAACCACCGCAAACTGACCGCTAACCAACTTTAATGTAGCAGTCGGTTGGTTTGCGACTTCCTATGTATTCAGAATTAGAGAAAGAATTCTTCTTGCAGCACCTGTGAATTCACTCTTGCACGATTTAATCACAATGTCTAGCTTCAAACACTCTCAGAACGGAGTCAAAGAACACCTTAAGTGCTTTTCTCCAATACTATATCTTTCGCCTAAACATTGGGTGATGCTCTGGGCCTTCGTGGAGTTTCCAAACGCTACTATCCCTCGAAAGGATCGGATATCGCCACCACCCCATCTCTCAGTACCATTGCAATTAACAGATCAATCTCATTTATACATAAAAAAGTGAAACACCAGGGCCTTGAGAGAAAAAAATTGTCAGGGGGTACGAAAATTGGTAATTACGATTGTGCTCTAAGTCGGAAATTGGGTGTAGGTAGACCCAAAAAAAGGTCTTCACCGGGATTGATTTGAAACCACTAATTGAGATGTCTTCTTGCACGAAGTTTCAGGGATACGAGTACATGCGTAAAACATTGGGATTAAAATAAAAAAAGGACCTCCAAGAATAAAAATACGTCTTATTTTGTAAGAATTTAGTATAAAAAAAAGTTTGCATTAGCAATGTATTTCTATGTGTACCTGTTTTCAGCTTCTTCGATTCGTGTGAGTAATATTTTTTTTCTTGATTTACGTTGCTCTATGTTTTGCATGATTATTTCTTTTGCGTTTTTTTCACTGCAACAACGAGTTTTAAACATTGAAAGCGTTGAAATTAGCTGGAAAAATTTTTAATCACCAAATGAAGGAGAACTTTGCTCGCTACTTTCTTTAATTTTATAGTATATAAAAGGTTGGTCGATTGGTACGAATTATATGGAATGGTCAATTTATCTTGTCTCGAGGGAACCTAGGAATTAGGAAGTGTTCTTGCATGTTTATCCTTCTGTCACTGGATAGTGTCAGACGCTAACGTTTGGATGATCTTCACATTTTCATTGCAATAACTACTTCGTGGAAGGAGGATCCGCACCTGCTTAGGAGTTTCCAGTAATTCAATGTTTCAGAAGATTTCTTCAAAAATTCGTCCACTGAATTTGCTGCTTGTTTGAGGCCACCAAGCAAAGATAACCATCGTAAAGCGTCCCATTCAAGACCGCAACATCGTGACCAGGGTGCGGGTTGAACCCAGATCATGCGATCAGAGTCGTCGTAAAAACGACTTTACCATCTCAGCCACGAAGTTGACAATTCAGCTTTCGGCCAAATTTTCTTTTCCTATGCCATGTCAAAGCCGGACAATTGAAACAAAACTATACTGCTAAAACCGCTAATTATACTGCTAAAACCGCTAATTATACCGCTAAAACAAGAATTAAAATTGGTAGCTCATACCTGTCTTGTTGGTACTGTTCAACTTGTTCCTGCATCGCGATGTTCTTTTTGTTTCTTTTTTCTTGCAGCTGAGAATATTTTGCTTCAGCCCATTCTGAAAACTGGGAGGTAGCATCCTCATACAATCTAAAGAAAATAAAGTTGAAAAAAACGGAAGCCGCATTATCTAAGGGTGGATTTACACAGCATCCGATTTTCGTCTGCTTTTGTACATTTCTTCTCCATGAAAAAGTATGCGTTTTTCGTCCGCATTTTTACGTGTCTATATCCGCGCTAACCAGACTATTACATACTCATACTGGACAAAGTTTTCGAAAAAATTTTTCTTTTAAGGGGTACTGCTCTATCTTGAAATACCGCTCTCATCGTTCATACCCGAAATTTTTAACAAAATTTTTGTCAATAGACTTATAAAAATGTAGACGAAAAAGCGGATACTTTTTCCAGTTTATGGAAAAAGAAAAACGCACAAAAACGGACTTAAAACAAATACTGTGTAAATCTGCCTTAAATCGCATAATCTCATTGACTGATTAAACACCAAGCTAAATTCTCGATTTGCAAAGCCGTTAGAGTACTCAGTAATGAGCTTAGGTGGATAAAACTTTGTAGTTGCGAGCTTCTGATGTAGACTTCTGCGCATTGTAACAAAAGTAACCGTTTGTAGAAGAAATCATCGAGTTTAAAACGTTTAAAAGAGCAAATTAACTTGGACGTAATCGAATTTCCGACGAAAAGTTCGCCCGAGTCAGAAGACGTTTTTTATCATCAATATCACAATTCATCTGTATGCTAATTTTATTTCTTTCGTGTTTCTGTTACTTTTATTCAACAAAATGTTTGAAGGATATGTGGCTGCATTTTTGTTTGTGTGGAGGTTTTTTACTAGTAACAACCAAGAAAAATAGTGTTGAAATAGTTTGGAACCTGGCTACTAGCAATATGACCTCAAACTTCTCGTTTTTGAAAGATAGATCACGTTAATCAGATATATCAACACTTACTTAGTTTTTGAGTAGACATTATCTTCATTAAGTTTTTTGTTGACTCCATGAAAATTAGAAACATAGCTTTCAAGATCATGATTCAAATTGATAGTTTTGGTAGGCTCATTTCTAAACAAATTAAGTGTTAACAAATAAGTAAACCAAATGTTTTAATTTGTGACCAAAGATAAGTAACTAAACGTAACTGTAATTACAACTTTATTCACCAAGTTGCCTAGGCCAAAAGACCTTGTCTACCACATTGGTGGAGGTTCCACACTGCATCTTATAATGCTGAACATCAAGCAGAAAAGCTGTCAATATCTATCTTTGCAGTGTTTTATTTGACCGCCTGGAATCAACCATCATTCAGCAAATATGAAAGGCAACAAAAAAAGACAATTTGTGCACCTCGGGGATAAAAATAGAAAACTGACTTGGAAAAGCCACCAAGTTCATTGTCAAAGACCATCAGTTAGCGGTTCACTACCCATTAAAAATGGCCAGCTGAGCTGGGTAGTGATGACTAGGGAAGCCTCTCGCCCAGCAGGTCCAAGTGGCTGATAGGACCCAAAAACTACCAGCAGTAACCGAGGTTTCGTAGATTTTTTTTTCGAAATACAGTATATAGAACTGATTAGTAAACTCATGCACGTAGCTGGACTGCTGGAGACATTTAGTTGCATAACGCACTCGCCTTAAGGAAAAAAAAGGTAGTACCATACAAACACGATGTTTTTACAAGTCAACATTTGAAACTCGATTTTTGGTTGAAAAAGTTTTAGATGTCACTGATATGCAGTTCAGTTATACACAATTACACTCTTTTATTTGGCATGGCTCATGGCTCAAAACAGCAGAACCGGTAGTGAAACGTAGAAATGCAAAAACGCTAGTTATCTTGAATATTGAATAACATAGCTTACTATATACGTTTCTTCACTTACGCAACTGCGATATTCGACTCACCACGTTTTTGTTTTTTTGCTGTTACGTGAACCTACTTGAATGAAAACCTGCTCACCTTTCATGATCTTCGTTTTTTCGCAGTTGAAAGGAATGTTGCAAAGTTTCAGCCTGTATGTTTTCATTATGACGTAATTCTTCAGCGTGTGCCGATTCTTCGCAATTTTCCAACGCAACTAACATATCATTCAAATCGAAAACTTTGGGTTCCAACTCCACAAAAGACTGATTTTCCTGCACAAACATAAAAAAAATCACCACCGTATTCTTTTCTTCGTACGAGATATAACAGAGTGTCCGTTTTTTTTTCTATAAAGCACACAACACAATAAATTTTGCAATTTTATTTATTCTCGTTTAAAATACTCTCCTTGGTAGGTCAACATACTTTTTCCAGTGTTTCTGCCACTTAAGGAAAGTCCTCTAAAATTATGACCTCCCGTGACTGAAACCGCTTTCCTTTCAGAGTTGTTTTTAAGTTTGGAAAAAGCTAAAAATCACATCGCGCCAAATCCGAAGAGACGGAGCCTGTCACAAGCGACATGAAGTTTTTTGCTAGAAAATCTTGGATGACCAGGGCAGAATTAGCAGGAGCATTGTAATGGTGGAGCTAAAATTTTTTTGCTCTCTACAAGTCTAGCCGCTTCTTTCTCAAAGCTTCGCGAAATTGACGTAAAACCTCCAGTTGGGATGGAATAAACTGAGCCAATACTTATTCCCACTTCCGTAGCTATTTCTCTCGACTGTTAAACGACGATTTCTTAGCACCTTTTTGCTGACTTCATCCTTCCACTCCTCATTTCGCCTTGTGCATGACTTTCCGGAGTCGGGTGAGTTCTCCACTGACTCTTGACCATTTTTGAAGAGTTTAAACCATTCCTTTATCTGGGTTGAGCTTAAGGCCACATCCCCAAACACTTTCTGGATCTTTTGGATTGTTTCAATTTGAGTATCGCCAAGCTTTTGACAAAATTAGATGCAATACCTTTGTTCGATCTGTTCTGCCATAACAATAAAATTTTCCTGAAAATAAAAATCGCCAAGCACATATTACATGACCTTGATAATAATAAACACTATACAAACAAAGAATGCTTTCACCAATCGGCAAGAAACTTTTCACAATTGCGCATGAATGCGCACCTACGCTTTGTGCAAGTGATTTGCTTGAACGCAGCAGGGAGGAGAGAAAAAGTCAGAAATTTTTTCAACAACATCGTAAAAGCAGATGCTACGCTGCGTAGAAGAGATAACAATTTCTTGGCTCTAACCCCAACCCTAACCTTAAGAATGGCTTATTTCACCAACAATTCTCTTCTATCTACTTTTTCATTCATTCTAACCTTTAACTGCCCAACCAATCCTTTAGCTTCTTCTGCAGCGCCTACAAAACAAGCGCACCGTTACGGAAATGCGTCGCAAACCTTAAACCTAACCTAAACTCAAAATTAAATCCAAACGTTCATCAAAAAAGAGTATATGAGCAGATGAACGCCCACACTTCGCCCGCTTGTTCTCTTTATGGGAGTTACGTAACGTAACATTAGCAACTTCCTTCCTCGTCCGCTGTTCAGTGAGGATTGCGGGGACAGCAGATCTAAAACATGAGGCGCCACATTTCGAAATCTTAACCACTTTTTTTGATCTAGGTTGGATCAAGTCCGAACTGCTTTCAGCTCGGATCAAAATAGCGCTCGCAGTTTTATGAACTGAAAACGCCGAAAGCACTTTTGAAAGCTTTTGTTTGAATGCCAAAAGACCATAGAAAATATTACTATTCAGAACAAAGCCCCGCAGTTCAACTGACAAAAAACATACCGGTATAGTATTCAAACCGTGGCGGTATTTCTATTGTCTGATTATTAATTTCTAAACTGCCCGAACCCTAACTCTACTATTATTGAAAACTTCTGAACTCAAAAGTAATTCTGCTCTTAATTCTTCAACAGTTTAAACTAATACCATTCAAAATTGTTTGATTCAACTCGTATTCGTTAAACACGATGTTCACGTCTAAATATAAAGTCACTTTTAATCAAAATTGCTAGAACTAGAGCTGTGCATCCAGAACTATGAAAATCTATCGCAACTGCAATCGACAATCAAATCTTTCAAAATCATCAAAACAAAGCAAATCGCGTTAATATTGGCAACTGATGCTACGCATTGTGACGCATTTGCGCGGCACACACAAAAAACCTAGTCACAAAGTGAAGCTGAAAGAACCTGGGTTTGAACCTGAAAACGATCACACTACTCGAATGAAGCAAAAGTTCAACAAAAAGGTAAATGTGAAAAGAACTTGCTAAACGCACTTTACAGCTACGCCCAAAAAGTTTGTATGCTACACGTGAGGAACCTTACGAACAATATTGCTCATCAAATCGACGAAAAACCCCGAACTAGAGCCCTCCAAAATAAACAAAAATGAGTGTTTTTTGACGAAAAAAAATTTAAAATTCTTTAAAAAAAAAATTCAAGAAAAATCCGGCATCTGGATGAAGCAGCCAAGAGTTTGCAACTGTAATTATTCCGCTTGAGTGAACAAATGCAAATAAAAAAAGAAATAACGAATCGAGCGTTTTTTCATAATCAACAAAACAAATTGAATAAGCTTTGATTAGTTTCCTCTTTGGTTACGCCTACGAGACGGTACACAACTGATGAACTGACCGCCAACTAACCCTATACGTTGGCGGTCAGTTGACTTGGTTTGTCCTGGACGACGATATCAATTCGAACGTCAATATGGTGTATTTAACTTAAGAGGATGACGTAATATTGCTGTAAATCGGTTTAGAAAATCAAATATGCTGACGGGAATTGTTTTACAGAGGAATTCGTTCTGCATTCGTTCCATAATCTAAAAAATTAAACACCTTTAATGCAGCAACTGAACATATCTTACCTTGACAAATAACGAATGCTTTTCTTTGAGGACACCATATTGCAACTGTCCTTTTTCTGACTCTTGTAGTTTTGAAGCAAAGTCCTCAATCATTTTCCTACAATTATCCTAATAATTTAAAGTAAAAATCTGCGATATAACATACGGTTGTGGTAAAAAGTTCATTTTTTGTAGCAGTAAGTGTACATAAAAAAATTGTGAACAGTCACGCTTCGAGTCCTAATACGCCAAATGCATTAGTCAGTCTTACGAGGCGGTCCAATGCCAGAATTGTAAACGGGCCGACAAGTACAGGCCGGAACCCGACAGCATGAGCCCCAACCCGAAAAGTAATTCAAGCCAAAACCAGGCCCGCAAAAGTCCAAAAGTAAAGTTACGTTTTAAAAATGTGTACGATTATTGCTCGAATGAGGTTAAAATAAAGTTACTTTCTGCTAATTAATTGCAACGCAATAACAATTACGAAATAATAATTGCATTGATGCTTGAACAAAGTCGTCATTCAGTGCTGGAAAGATAACTACGAAAGCTAAAACACTACGCAAGTACGTATGTTAAGCCCGACATTTTATCAGTTTTAAACCCGTTCCCGACCCAAAACGCCCGGTTAACTCTGTCACATGCACCAAAAACTTTTAACCTCTTCTGCGGCAAAGCATAGCAAAATTGGTAGAGTAATTTGGATTAAAAGTGAATCAATATGATTGCATCACATTCAAAATAGTTAAAATAAATCTGGCAATATAAACATAATTTCAAAGCAAAACAACTAACATGGCAGTAGAAATGTAGCTTAGACAGTGGGAGTTCAATCATTAGGCTAGAATCACATTCAGTGAAAATAACTCAATTTATCATAGCTCCAAAGCAATAAAGGTACAAAAAATGTATGATTCAGGCTACAACAGAATATTTTGGGGGTCGTTAGGTTTACTTCGGCGCAAAATAGAATCGCAGTTTAAGGGTGGAAGCCATCACCAAATCTTTTCCTTCCTTGTTCCAGCCTTAACTAAAGAAGAGAAAACATGTGTCGCTAGAAGCTAACAGAACAGGGTCCACGAGAACCGACCGCCAACTAAACCTAACGTTGACGTTCAGTTGGTTAGCGACCACTTAACTTGGTTCGAATAGAACAAGCATTGCTAAAAACATACGATATTGTGCAGAACATCTCAAAGTAAAACTTTTTCTCACCAATTTCAGTGAGATAACTTAGAAACTAGTAAAGCAGCATAGTAAAAGCCAAACAAAAACCAATATACTAGACAAATTTTTTTATTTTTAAGCACAGTCTGGAGTTTGAACATTATTAGAACTATATGAAAGATAACTACGAAAATGTAAAGTAGAAGATCAATGCACAGAATTCATAATAAAGTATCTCAACTTATCACGATAATTAATTGTGCAAACTCCGAAAAAGCTTGGTACGCAGCAGTCACAACGTCCCGAGACGAGGCGTCATTCAGGGAATCTTCTCGCCCAAAGTTTCAAGTCGACTATATTTTATTGTCTGATACTTATAACTCAGAGTTCAGTTAAATAATCTAGGCTTTAGAAAACATTCGTCAGAATCGAGTAACTGGCTTGCATAGAAAATATAACAAGCTTACGACGAATTTTTATTGAATAATTTTCCAATCCCAAATGCCTAGTTTCAAAGTTTTAATGCTAAATCCTAGTCCCCGACGCATTAAGAGAACACAAAAATTTTCGACATTGAATTTTTTGATCTTTCTAATCAAACTACAATTTTTCTCCGCTAGTTCTGAAATAAAAGGGCAGTTAATGGTCTAACTAAACGAAAAGAACTTTTCTATTGTATTAGATTGCTTTGAATGAAGTTTCCTACGTTTATTAGATTTAATTGGAGATTTAAGTGCTGTTTTGCTACTTTTATCTGAAGACATAGAATCTCTTTTTAACATGTCTTTTATAACTTGACGATTTAGACATGTATCTACATGACTGTTAAAGAATTGAAGATCTGTTTTTGACCCATCGAAAACAACCGAACATAGAGGGCAAGTTAAGTCTGAAATACGAGGCTTGGGGTCTACATTTTCTGAGGGTTGCACTTTGGACCTGAGGCATTGGTCTAGATGAGAGTTTAAATCGGTTAATTTTGTAAAATCAGTTTTGGTGCACACAGGACAAACTAAATCTTCCTGCTCTGTTAAACTTGTTTTTTCTTCATTTTCTTTTTTCAACAGAGTTGATGACGAAGGTCCATTAAATATGTTGCTTTCACTAAGGCAGTTGTCATTTTCCTTTTTATTCGAGTTTTCTTCTTTTATTTGGTCAAGACTTTCTTTTGTTTTGTTTGTCTCTGATTTGGTGAAAAATCTTTTAATACTTGATTGTTTATTGCCAGATGGACTTTCAAGTTTTGATAAACCAACACCTAAAAATAAAATTACATTAAATAAGTAGACACATTGTCAAGAGACATGAAAATATGACTTTTCATGACCAAGCTTTTCCAAAAAGCAGTATGGCAAAACTATCTATAAGGGTGGCACGGTACAGCCAAAAACCTTCGCTTAAAGACTTTAAAATATTACAATCCCAAGGTTTTCGACTAGCAGTAAAATTATGATTGTGCGTCGCCACCCCAAAATATCTGAAATTCAAATAGCAAACCGAATCATTGGTTAAAAGTGTACATTTGCTGCTACTAGACCGCACAAAATCCTACCCATTAAACGTAGTGAGAGCTTTGATCCAGCTTGCTCTATTTCTTGTCTCAGCAATTCTTTTGCTACTTCGAAAATTTCTTCGCAGGTTGATAACGAGCGGACTGAAGTTTTTGATCGTGTGTGAAGCTAAAATTTTATAGAATTTAAGTTCAAAATTTTATTTAAATAAAGCCTTGCTGAATAAGTTTTGATCTATACGAATAAGGTCTTGATGAGTATGTTTTGATTTTATATAAATAAGGTCTTTATGAATAGTTTTGATTTTGTTTGAAAAAAGATCTTGCTAAGTATTTTTGATTCTCTACAAATTTTGATAAATATAGTGACCCTTATTTGAATAAAATACCAGTGTATTAGCAAAAGTGTGAATTTTCATTAAAAAATCAGTGTCTTTCAATGGAAGTTGTCAATTACTTCAAACTTCTAAGAACTTATCCATAATCATCACGAAACACGACCATAATGCAACCTATGACGTTCTAAGCTAAAAATCTGATAAAAGCTAATGTTAAAGTACCTCAAAGTTGACTGTTTTTGTTTTCAGCGTAACAGTTTTGCCCTCGACCTCATTTCTTCTCAGATCTTCAGACAACGCAATGCACAGCTCTTCCAGTTTCGCTAGTAGTTCTACTTCACTTGATATGGCGTTGAAAGTTCTGAAAAATTGTAACTTTATATTCCAAAACGTACAAAAATTTAATTTCTGCAAAATCAAGAAAATTTTAATATTGTTCTAGCCTTACTATACTGAAGCGTTAGCGAGTTGCGGAACAATCTCTAGCTACATAGCGCCTGAGCATCGGCATCGATTTGTTTTTTGTTTTGAAAAAGCAAAGTCTAGGGGTGCGAGAATTTTCGGTCAGAGATGCTTTTTGAAAGCATTTTCGCGAGTTAGCGGGTGCAGCAAACACGGCATTTGTGTCCTTCTAAAGAGCCAGATCGTTTTATAACAATTTTGAGTTTCAGTAGCATTCGATGTTCGTGGAATTGCCACATTTTCACTGTGGCGACGTTTAGCGTACTTGCACGTTTATTCTGGCACTGCACTGACTTAATGCCAAAAACCGACGTCGCAAATTTGTTCAGTGTTTGTTTATAATCAAGTTGATGTAGTCAATAACGCAAAAATGTGCTTATGGTGCGGTAAAGTCGCTAAATTCTCATTAACTGGCTATCTCTAATAATTGCAAGCGTATGAGGTCGAAACTGCGCGTAAAATCATGAGCGTACAAGTGCATCCTTAGTTTATTTTATATTTTAACCAACAGGCAGGTTGTACGATGGTAAGGCGACACGCCGGTCAAACCACAGTTCTGTTTAAATAAAAATAATAATAAGTTCCTACGCTCACGATTTTACGCGCGGTAAATACCAGGCCAAGGCACGGAAATTTCGGCAAACCGCATAACATGAACACGCCAACCAAAAATATAAATACTTTCGCTAAATAGTTATGCGCACAAAAGCACATCGTATTTGAAAATTCTCAGCATTCCATTTAAATGAAGTTGCTGAGAGGTAAACTATGCAAAATCGACCTTAATAAGTATCTTCTCGAACGCAAATTTGTAAAATAGCAATTCGGCGGTAATCCGGAGAATCAACTCCAGAAGAAAACCTTTGGTTGTATTTTTGACACATAGTTGTTGCTGCAGGCTTGGTCTGCACATGGCGTGCAATTGTAAGCGTACCTTCTGTTTCACTTAACTAGTGCGTTAGCTTGATGCCGTGCTGGCAAGTCGGTACGCAAGACGTATCAAAATTTGGTTTAAACAAAGGATAAAGTAGCAGGCTCAAGAATTTACGCTAGGTGTAAACTGTGTGTCAATGATCTTTTAGAAGTTATCTGGAAATTTAAGCTAGATAACACAAAAACGCTATCGATGTCTTAAGTTTTTGGCTGTGGGCACAAAAAAACATGTACTTAAGTATTGTCAATAGAGATGCATAAATATACCACTCAGGCTGGGTCAACACATACTTGCGTAAAATACTAATTTGTTATTCGACGAAATAAATTAATTTGAAATAGTGAATGCGTATACCAGAGTAACATTTCGCGCCCTTAAGTATTCGACCCATAGGGGTGCCGCCCCCACGGAAATCGACGTCAGTGCGCCTGAGCCATACATATTCTAACGATACAGGTGTCGCAAGTATTAGGCACATTGGCAAGCAGTTGACATTACCAAGCGAAATTTGGTCAACATTGAAGTGAACCTAGACATTGTATTACCACCAGAACACCTTCGAATCAAGTAGCCATCCAATGAATGCAGCTCAAGAAAACAAAGACATGTACTGATGTACCTTTCAGTACTGATACTTTTTCTTTCACTGTCCTGGCAGCATCTATTTGATGATGAACCCAAACCAGCTCGAAGGAAGAACTTGCTCGAGACTGAAGAGAAAAGAAGGATGATGATGTCACGTTTAGTCAAGAGATCGCCGCAAGTTCGAACGCCAAGGGAACTCAGTAACTCTTCACTGACCTTTCCAATTCCACTAACCTGCAGAGAAAAAGAGATGATTGTAACATTTGTAATTGCATCTTTAATCGCCATGTTACCTTGGCCAGGAGAGAGCAAATGACCTTTTTTCTTCGCGTCAAACTGTGACCTGCCCAACTGTCTACCACATCAGTAGAGGCTTCAAAATCCGATGCCTAATCGGTCATGCCTTTGCCTAATCGTTACAGTTGGCCGTAGAACTCTGGACTTTGAAGTGTCTTTTGCAAACCTGAACTTTAGACAGGGAAGCTGTGAACACTAAGAGCCAAAACTCAAATTCATTTTCTGGATCAAAACTCAGCTGCAAGTATTCAAATACTGTAGAACTTTTACTATAATTTTTTTAGAGATTTTATGAGTAAGTGATTGACACAGGCTACAGCTAATAATGTAGTTTTGATGGAAATCGCCACAGCTTCGAGTAATCTTAACATCGTCTGTCAACAAAATGGTCACTTAATATGGTCCGGTATCCCGTCAGTGGTTAATGCAGTTACTAAAGCCGAAGAATTAAAAAGTAAATTTTGACAAAATGATAAATACAGCTTTAGAAAAGTCAACGAATGTTAAAATATGACTTTTAGTATGGTTTAATACAGATTGGAATGAAACTTTTTACAGCTTTGGGCACAATTGCTTCAAAAAAGTTTGGACACTCACCAGTAAGCCAAAAAAGTTAGAGGGAACACATACAGAAAAAATTTATTTGGAGAAAAACGGATTTTTTCGTTGCTCTTCCAACTTCAAAAATGTACTTTTAAAAAAAAGAGACCTTATCACGAAGTTTAACGTTTCATATCATACTATTGTTTTCGATTCTCTAATTGAGGATATATTCGCACACTCACCTTTCTCAAAGGTAAATCTTTCATGAAATTTAAAATAGCTTCTTTCTCGAACGGAATGAATGCCTGGCCATTCGGTTTGTTCAAGTCGCTTCCTATTTTAGCCAACATCAAATTAGGGCCAATACCAGCACTGGCAGTAAGTTTCGTCTCCTACGAAAACATTTGAAGTGATTTATATCACAATTTGATTTTAAAACATCGAGTGCTTCTGTATCAAATTGCAAAAATACACTTAAAACCTTTATCGCGGGTCTAGTTTTCAGAAACTTGGCAAAAAAGAAGATAACTGGATATAGTGACAACTTGCAACTGAGTCAACAGCGAGCAGAAGGGAAATTGTCAACAGATTTTAAAAGCATTAATGTGAAAGAGTAACTAAAATTTTGGGCTAATGCTTCGTAATGTAGTCATAAACTGTACGTTGTTCTCCACCCATGCTAATATTGCTTCTAATTTTTGAAATATGACACAGAATAAAATGTGTTTTAATTAGGACGGTAAACATTCGGACCAAAAGTTACTCCGTTAAAACATAAAAAAGTATAGCAAAAAAAGTTTGCAAGGTGCTAGCACTACCCGTAAACTTAAGACTTTGAAAACGATCGTCCTACGGTCCGAACACGAAGTATACTGCAATAACCCAGAACATTGCGTCTGATGCTTTAGTTTGTCTGATAGCGCCCGAAAGCGACGATTTGCTTATGCCAAACAATGACAAAGCAAAAAATTCATTTGGCGGTGAGAAACAAAGTCGCTGACTTGTGAAAAAACAAAGTGAATCGATTGATACAATATTATGTAGTACCATTAGTAAACCTACACTGTTCCTACCTGGTGTATTCGAAAGCGAATTTCTTCGGCTACTTCCTCAGCGGAAAAACCAAACGTTCTTGAAGTTTTCGGAGGATTATCATTGGAAGTAACTAATTCAGGATGATATTTGTGAGTTCGTTGTTCCTAATAAATTAATAAGAGGTAACTGGTAGCCAGTTAATAACCAGAAAAATAAAAAGCGATAAGTTGATGAAATCAATCCTTATAATGTGAACACATTTCAATAATCAAGAGTAACCATAGTCTCCGCGTCATTGCACCTGGGCAACACAGCTCCTTTCGAAGACATATTGCAGCTATGGCGAGCCATTGGCAACACAGTATCCGATTTTACCGAAAATTCGTAACACGCTTCAGCGCAATACAGCGAGTATCATGAAAGATTTGATTTGATTTAAGACTAACCTTATTCCCGCTTTTTGGTGAGATCTTTTATCATTGCAAAACAGTCAAAATATCAACAAAACACCACTACTCTATTTACAGCCTCCCATTAAAATATTAGGCCATTGCTTCCGACCAAAATGAAATGATGGACGACATTTAAGTTCGAGTAAGTAGGCGGCCAGTTCAGTGTTCTGGAGCCTAAAAGTGATTTTGTAATCGTAAACAATGGAAAATTCAAAAAGAATTTGGCAAGTGCGGAATGAAAAAGCCGACTCGCTGATAAAACAGGCTAAAAAGTTAGTTGAGTCAGTTGACAAGGCACATCTCAAAAATCTAGCCTATATCGCGAATAAACCCACAAGATTTCAAGTGATTTCTTTCTGTGGCTAAGCTGCTATAGCAGGAATTCTACATGGTTCTAGCCAATACCAGGAATGAATAATAATAGTTGAGCCATCGCGTTATTCCAAAAGCTTTCACTTAGTAACAAGCAAAACTTGTTCAGAATTTTCTTACCCCAGTCAATAAAATTCTGCTCGCAAGATGATCAGTGATATCTAGATAGGCTTCATCCAAGCTAGCTGCCATAAAATTTTCATCGTATTCTGCATAGATTTTTTGAATCATTTGGCTAACCTACAGAGATAAAAAAAATTACAGATATGAATAATGTGTCAGTTTTGAAAAAAAAAAAAAAAATAGAGGCGCAGAGTCGCAGACAATAAAAGTAGCGGAAAAAAAATGACCCAAGGACATAAGCGCACTGAAACTTCGAAAGCAGCAACATAAAAGTCCAAAAAGATTAAAAGAGCATACAATTTTGCAAATATGACAACTTCATTTCTTGAGAAAAGGTTTTCGGACAGAACTCTTCAGTAACGTAGCTCCTGACTGGTTTGAAATGCAGCAAAGCTGCCCAAAAAAGCTTATAACCAGGAACAAAACTGACTTTAAAGCAGAAAGACACACATTCTGCACCACCTAAAAATTGTTCAGATACATTTTTATACCTTGCTAATTTCAAAATACTCGTACATTTTCTACCATATTTTTCAAAGTTTGCAATGTGGAAAACTGACAATCAGCCCATAGATATTCACTTTTACAAAAAAGTACGAAAAACAATTGTCTGGGGCTGTTGACTCAAACCAATTACATAAGTAGACTTCGAAACAAAATCATTGGTCTAGCACAATGCAAGAATATTTCAAAGTGTTACAGCTGAAATCCTACCTCTTTGTATTTTGTGAAATTCAATGGAACAATTACCAATTCTGGACAGAGTTTCAGTGCAATAAAACCAGGCATGGCAGCTCTAACTCCATACTTCCGGGCAACATAATTTGAAGTTGACTACAAAACAAGGTAAAGTTTTAATATGTGAATCATTTCACCAGGTGATATGTAATTAGAATAATGTAACATCAATATATTTTAAGCACATTCTTTTCAATAAGACGCTATGATGACCATGATTAAGGGTGAAACAGACTGTAGGCTTTTTAATTTTTGACGTGTACTGTGCTATGGTATTTGCCATGGCCTACGCTGCCGAGCACTTTTTGAATTGGTTGAATTCAAACTACACTCATTATATTTCAAGCACCAATACATTTGTCATCTCCTAAAGAGCATTACGGCGAAACAGTCTGTTGGGGAATTATTTCATAGTCGCTTTAATCAAACTTTGATGATTTTAAGTACGTATTAAAAATATACATTATCCTACAAACGTGTCTAATAGTGAGTAAAAATGCAAAAAAAAGTGCTAGCAGGTAACTCTAATGCTCTATTTTCTAAAAAACCCAAATTAAACACTAATGCAATGGCTCAGAAATGTTCCAAAAGCGTAAAAAACTTCTCAATTTGACATTAAAAAAAATTTGTCCAGAAAATGTCAAAAATCATTTTTCACATTTACTGATGTGACTGATCCATATTACTGATAATTCCTGGTTTTTGAAATACTCATAAACTCCATTTTTTGCTTGGTTTTCAGGGAAATCATATTTTTTATCTTGTTGTATAACCAGTAGTTGAACTCATAGTAACACTAATACTTTTTAACTTACCTAGACCGAGCTTTATTAAAAGGCAGGCAACTAGTTAGTATATATCATAAATGGAAAGCATAAGGGACATTTTTAATGACTTTTAACAACTTATACTAAGCAAAAGTAACCTTTGTAAACCATTTTTCTGTTTTTTGCTCATGGCAAATTAGCATACATTTTCAAAAAAATTGATTTTTTTTATTTGAACCAGATTTTTTTGGTGTTGAAGTTTTTTCAACCTTCTTAGGGGTAGGGGGACACTGCAGTCAGTATTTTACGAGTATTTTACAGTGTACTTAATGAGAGATGTTGCAAATCAATTTGAAACATATTGGCAATTGAAATTTAAATCAAAGAAAATTTCAGTTGACACTAGTATATATGGTACAAAACATGTCACTACAGTAGCAGCATTTCTTTTTGCTAAAATAGTTACAGCACATTCGATTCTGCCTAAAGACTATAAAGTTAATTTCAGAAAAATATCAACTGTAATGCAACAACAAAGTAGTTTGATAATCAAAAACTATTAAAATTGCACAATTTTAACATTAAGATGTTTTTAATTTTGAGCTATTTTAGATCATGATTTTTACAGATCGATTTACATTGCAATTTAATCATTTGATTCAAATCCCAGCAAACAATAAAAATTCCCACCAACATATCCATTCCTCCAACTGCCATTGGTTTTGTTTTCAAATGTGGTTGATCTCGTTCTTCAACAGATGCATAAAAAGCGTCCATGTCGATGTGAATGATTGTTCGATCAAGATTCCTCTCCTTTTCAACATCTTGCATTATTTCATCTGCCTTAAGCATGACACATATTTAACATATAACAATGCTGCTGATTGTAGATGCCTTTTTTCCTCTTATAGTGAATATAACTTTTAACATAAACACTTGCAATTAACTAAAACATTAGTCAAATATTTTTTTACTTTCGTCTCTTATATATCTTAGAAGTAAACATTAAAACCGATTTATGGCGGAGTGAATAGTATTTGCTGCTGATATGATAGACTGGGGTTCAATTCCGAGCCAGGTCGAACCAAATACTATAAAAAGTGATATTCACAGGAATCACAGCATCCCTGCATCAGAATTAAAAAGGAGGTATGAAGCCTCCAGCATGTGTGGTAGACAAGTGGCAGCTTGACTCAGAGACTAAACAATCCTTCAATGATTCCTGGTCAAAGCAACTTGGTGAATTGAATAAAAATACAATTACCTATCCTTAAAATTAAAAAAAAACAACACTAGCTTTAGAATAAATCTGAACTCTGCTGGTGCATTGCCAGATTTTGAATCCAAAGCAAGATAAATTACTAACCTTCTGTAATGCAGCAACTTTTTCAGATGCAGTAACTGTTATCAAACGAGCTTTCATTTTTGAAATACGCTCTTGAACTTGAGCAGCACGTTTTTGTTCATTTTTGTAATATCTTGAGCCAACCGTATTTTCCATTATAATCCTGTTCAAATAGAAAAAGTGATTTGCAAAATCGAAGACATAATTATACTGAATGCTAATCAACAAACACTAAATGCAATAATCAATATCAAAAACACTGCAACATGAACAAAGAGTTTGGTTCAAAAGCAGGTTTAAGTTTTATGGTGGGGATTAAAATAGCACATCATTAAAGCCAAGCCATCAAATTCCCCTTTTGCAATTAAGCAGTGAAGATTCCATGTGCTAGTGCAAAGTATATAAGTCAACTGCATTATGCAGTTATATAGAATCAGAATATATAGGGCAAGCTCAAATAATTTCAAACAAAATTCTGCTAGTTGCGTTTTGTCTGCTTTCTTCTTCAATCAACTCCAAATCTGTTGCTTTCATTTGTGCATTTAGATATTGGATTTTAGAATTTTCACAGTGGTTCAAAGAAAAATTTTTGGAATGGATGAAAAAATCAGTCTGAACAGACATGTTTGGAATTACCCTTGAAAGGGTAATTTCGCACATCTATGTGTATAAGGTAAAAGCGCAAAACTGATACTTTTTTATACCAGATTTATACCTATTTTAAACTAGAATAATATGCTCAAAAGCATAATCGGGTACTTTTTTGGAAATTTTAATGCACTTTGTCTGACATTTGCACCAGCCTAGCGCCAATTTAGTCACTGCGCCATGTCGATTAAATAAACCTAAGCTATGTTGATCAAAATATCCCTTTTAACACCCTCATCATGGTTGAATTGCAAGCCAAGATCTTTATTCTGCAAAATGCGCATGAATTAGCAGTCGTCTTAAATTAACAGCCAATTTATTCGGTTTGTTTTGTGCCACACCAACGCCAGATTCATGATTTTATCTATGATTTTCTGCTGCGAATCGCGGATTTATTGAGTCCAGTTTGCCACTTTTTCATGCATAAGCCTTTTAGCAAGTACAACAATTTAGGGTTTTTTATTTTTTACCCCAAAGTTATCTCCTAAATTGTTTTTTTGTGCAATCATTTTGACTCTCAAACCCATTCTCCAACGAAGTTTTTTAAATTGGATTTGGACACAGAGTACTGTACAAGTTCAGTTTTTTTATGGAAAAATTGGAGTAATAAACTTACTAGGAACCTGGTTTGCTTCAAAAACAGGGTTTGAGAGTATGTGTGATAACATTATAGGATAAATTAATATCTAACTTAATCTGTAAACAAAAGCAGTAGGCAACTATGCAGAACAGTTATATTGCACATAAAATGAACAGCCAATTATTTAATTACCACAATGACATAGATAATACAAAAACACACCAAATTGCAATTTTACAGTACTTTCATATCCGAATTTACCCTAGGCTGTCTGGAATTTTTCCTGCCTGGAATTACCTGAGCTTACCCAACACAAATTTCGATCTACAACTTTTATGCATGGACAATTATATGCCGAACCTATTAGGTACCAAGACTATTAGACATCAGAGCAAATTTTTTTTTTTTAAATTGACAAAAACAATTTTTGTTTTCAAATACAGTATGTTTTTTAAAAACTTTTTTTTTCAAAAAATTTATTTCCTTTATTGTATTTTTTCAGAAAAAAATTTTTTCCACTGCATGTTCACAAAGTTTTGTTTTCCAAGCCAGACATATGCAATCTGCAGCTGACGGTCTGAAATTCTGTGACACACGGGCACGAGTTGCTTGTATGATCTTGGCACATGCAGCAAGCTGAGTGGTGTTTCATGGTTATTTTAAATCTACCTGTACCAAACAATACAGTATCGATATTAATGCAAAGTTTTTCAGAAGCTAAGAATTCATCTCCCAGAAGATTCCTATTTATGATCGTTGCAGTTTGTTGTAAATATGGTAAAAGCAATGCATGTTTTTAAGCTAAATCGTTACAAGTTTTAATTTTAATTCAACTCACAACTCAAAAATAAGACTCTAATGAGTAGCAGTATACAGTCCTGTACAACTTCAAAAGTACAATGAATAATAGTTACCCATACAACCAGACCCGAGAGCCACTTTTGCAAGATACATGCAATTATATACTGTACAGTATTTAGATTTACAGATTAAAGACAATGTCTTTAGGACTTCGATTCTAAAATTTAATAACAATTATACAGATGCCCACAGAGTCATAACCATTATCTGCTATTATTTCGGTGAAAGTGATCACATCCAAAATGAATAGATCTATATTAATTATCATTAGCTTTTGTGACATACTGGTACCACACTGCAGCCCAGCTTGACAACATACACTCAGTGCTAATCATCTTGTCATTGTCATAAAACATTAGAAGAGCAAAACCAAATGACACAAAAGAACTTTCATTCCTATTTTATGTTTAGATATGCTTAGGGAATGTACCAGTACCTAAGTATTGATATGCGTTGAGTCTGCTTTATAAAGCCAAAAAATTATTATGATTAGTACCGAGTACAATATTATAGTTGTCTTGCAACTTAAGCTAGTCTAGCTTCGTATCGTGCACAATCTCACAATGAAAAATAATAAAATTCAAGGTTTATCTGTTTATGTTGATTACTATTGACTTAATAGTGACATATATAGTGACTATAAATAAATGCTGATTGCTTACGAGTCAGCACATCTAGCATTAGACACAAATATTTTCCAAATGCATTCGACTATGGCACATATCTGATATGATACACAGCTCTGAGCTAAGACTAGTAGTACAATTGGACATTGGAAGAGGACTGATTTATAGATCTACATTTTTTTCTAGATTGGTTGTGAAGTGTAGAGTTTTATGATTACCGTATATACTCACCTACAGGTTGCACCACCGTATAGGTCGCACTATTAGTTTTGTGTTAAAAAAGTTGAATTTAGCGTTGACTCGCACATAAGTCGCACTATCCTTTTTGCACAGATAACTTCGAAAATTAAGATAAATTTTCGAAATTATCTGTGCGAAAATTAAAATAAACTTCAAAAATTAAAATAAATTAAAAACAAATAACTTCGAAATCGAACATTAAAATCGCAAAGCCATTTTTTCTTAACAAAGCGGGAAAATCCAACGCACGCTGAGCGGTTGCATGTGCGCGCATCAAACTGTCTCGCATTGGTATGTGCGAGCACAAGCGCAATTCATGTCTATAACGGCTTATTAGCCGGAAAATACGGTACTTGCAATAGCCGAAAACTTTCAAGGTATGTCGCGTGGATAGGTCGCACCCGTGTTTTTTGTTAAAAAATATGAGAAAAAAGTTGCGACCTATCCGCGAGTATATACGATAGGTTATTTTATTGTACATTTCTCTTCAGATTTATCTTCCATTCTATTCTTCACTCACGTAAAAGGAGCTATAGGTACACTACTACTGCTATACCAGATACAAATTCAGGTGCAGGCCTAGTTACTACAGCATGGTAGAGTGTAATTTAGTTGTTTACTGGTCATCAGTATTCCCTCTAACTTTTCGTCTTCTGCATAAGCATCAGAAAATGTGTGAAAGTCTGAAAGTGCTCTTTAGTTTTTTTGAAAAATGCCGTACTAGGCTTTGTGATGCCACCTTTTCACAACACCGATCTAAAAAAAGGGTTGATCTCACAAACCAAAAAAAAGTCATTGTGCCGCAGATCCGATACTTTCTGTGCGACTTGCAAGGTGATCTCCACAAAAAAAAACAAAAAAGATCATCGCACAGCAAACCCGCTGTTAGTGTTTTGTGGGACATTAACGAAAAACAATGGTTATCATGCCGCGTCACAAATTGCATCTCCACAAAAAAAAAATGCTGAAATTAAACGACCAGAATTTAATGAAATTAAAGTTGTGCAAAAACACTCGAAAATATTTTGCAATTTTTTGCGCTTATAGGGAATACTGCTGATCACTGTACACACAAACACTACACAGTCATAAACATGTTGACGAACAAGAATAAGCAGCAGAATATGCCTCTATATATACACATTGATAACATGACAGCAACGAAACTGAAAAGTCTTCGAGTCTGCAACCACTTTGCAATGCTACAATTTACCTATCTGTTATGGCATAGGTAGAATTTAGCCTGGAAAACTGTTGTAAACTCAGAACTGGTCATAATATTGTAACGGTACAATATAAACACTCTGCAGTTTAAAAAAAATTAAAGCCAAAAATTTTCTATTATGCTGATCATTTAAACAAATTGAACATTAAGTCATTGCAATATCGTCGTCTTGAATTCAATCTAATATAAAATTGAAATTGACATTGCTTTTAATGATTTGTTTGAATATTGTGATACAGGTTACGATCTGAGATGTCATTGTCTGGCCCTGAGACCTCTATATTATTAGATAAAAACACAAAACCGTTCAAAATTTTTTCGATCATCGTGTTGAACCTTTATGGAATGATCTCCCTGAGAATATAGTTACTACTCCAACGTTGCATATATTCAAAAATTGTCTCAAACAGTTCAATTTATATAACATTGCAACAATTCTGTACGTGTTTTTCATATGTACCGGTACTTGACATTATTTCACCTCTGTTTGTTTTTGTGTGCTATACATTTATTTATTGCTTTTTTTCACACATTTAAGTGTGTCTAGGTGTTAACCTAGCACCATTGTGCTTGCTTTAAACAATTAAATAAAAACATAACGTCTGATGTGGCAATTTTTACCTTGATCTAGATTAGCACTCAGCAGTCAGGGACTGCAGATATTCACGATATTTAGGTTTCAAACTTTCGATATGATGGCAAAGCATAGTCAAGCCCTGAGCCAGCCACTACTTGTGACAATATGAATCACTTTACTTTAAAGTTTGGTCAATCTCTAAAAATATGGTAGCCTACCACTACCAGTAGGCATATCATTTTTTCTGTTATGTAGGCTACTGTAACTGTTTGATGACTATGACTTACCCGTATGCAATTGTGTCATGCAGATACAATAAAGATAGTTCTAGAAGATCAAGCCAGACTCGAGCAGCAAGAAATGACGAATGAGACAGAGATATATGGAAATTTTTGACATGATTTAAATGCTTTTGTGAATGCAAATTGCAAGTACGGAGTCAGGGACTCAAGAGTAGGATTGATGATTGCTGTCAGTTGTAGGCTCTGTGGAGCATTATCGATCAGTCAACTTTTAACTTACTTGTTAATTTTTTCTTTGTCTAATCCATGCATTCCAGCTTTGTTATCATTTAAACTCATTCTTGAAGGAAAGACTTCATCATTTTCTTGAACAAGACTTCTACTCCTGATGGTTGTGATACTATTACTAGCACCACTTTTTTCCATTTTGGAATATGAGCTAGCCTACAGTAGGCCTTGGTATTGGCACATACAGTACGGAATTTTCTTAGGCTAGATTTCTCATTTCAGACTTCTGCTACAACGGAAAAGTGGAAACTTCACACAAGAAAATCATACAATCATAAAACTCTAAGCTGCTTACCGGTATGTAATACCGGTACCTAGTCTTACTGAAATAGGCTTAGAGTTGAGATCAAAACTGGTGGCACTTAAAATTGGCAGTGCAAATTGCCTTTAAATTTGAAAAGTCAGAAGTGGTACCGCGTTGGCTCCTCAGCAGCCAGCAGTCAATCTTTTTGCACGAGATTTGGCAATGGTTTTGGTGAAAGTTTGTAACACCATTTTGTCATAAGAATTGGTTATTGCATCACCGATGCTTGTATAAGGAATAGTAATACCTGATAAAAGTATTCAAATCAAATCAATTCATAACAATCGTGGTAGGCTACCGGTATCTTTTATGAAAAAATGGCGTTGATTTTTTCCCTTAAACACCATTACAAAGCCTTACGTAAAAAGGTTAAGTGTCAGGACATACAAACTCTTAATTCAGTAAACCAGATAGAGATGCGTGGAAAAAGAGAAGATGATTGAAGAAAAAAGTTTGCTTTTGTTGCGAAAGATTTTTGCAGTCACTGGGTCACGCGTAATAGACTGATTTGATTCAACATATTCTTAGAACGAGTGAACCTTGAAAAACAACGCTGATTGAACAAATTGACATATTTTAAACCGCGAAGAAAAAAAACAAAACTGCCGGTTTCCAGTCTAGAAAAAATGGTCAGTACTCTCTACTCAATACTCCCTACCTGCTTCCGTTGCCAACCGTTGCTACTTGGAGCGGCGGTTGTTATTTCTGGCTGTTTTGTGTGTACAAAACTTATTCATGTGTGAAAAAATTTTTTTAAAGATTTTGAAGAAACTTTTGAAAAGCAATTGGACTTCTAAAGGATGGTTGAAGGTGATTTGCTTCATGTTGTAAAATGCATGAAAGAAACATGATCGGTACTGATAGCGGATAGGTTGATGATAAACACTATATGGATGAATTTTTTTCATGCCTAGACCATAGACTTTCTATTAGTAGACTGGTAACTTCTAGTTTTGTCTTTTTTTCTTCACGTTGCAATTGTTCTAAAATATGCCAATTCGTCCAATCAGCGTGATTTTTTTCTTGACGGTTGAATCATTCTACGAATGAGTCTAATATGCGTGACCGCAAAAAATTCTTTTTTTCTCCGCGCGTCTGTTTCTGGTCTACTTATAATAGAGTCTATGCTTCGAGCGTATAGACTTTAATTAGTAGACTGGAAACTGACTGTTTTGTCTTTTTTTCTTCAGGGTTTATTTGTTCTA
The DNA here is from genome assembly GCA_963965965.1 of Trididemnum nubilum. NCBI lineage: Eukaryota > Metazoa > Chordata > Ascidiacea > Aplousobranchia > Didemnidae > Trididemnum > Trididemnum nubilum. The sequence continues at coordinate 35,878,074 of OZ014471.1, forward strand.
AAAAAGTATGTCGATTTGTCAAATCAGCGTGACTTCTTTCTTCACGGTTCACTCGTTCAAGGAATATGTCCTATCAAATCAGGCGAATAAACGTGACCGCAAAAAATCTTTGCAACAACAGCAAACTTTTTCCTTCAATGCCCTTATCTTTTTCTGCGCTCGTCTCCATCTAGTCTACTAAAATAAAAAACAAAGCTTTTGTTGCAAGATTCATTGCCAGCATTTCCAATCTCTCTGAAAAAAATTTGAACAACTGTACATTTTAAATTTAGCAGCTAAATTAACCGCCATCAGTAACGTTGGATCTTCAAGAGTGTATATTTGGTTTGAAGGCGGATGCTGGGAACAATGAACATGAGTCCGATTTGCTGGTAGACTAGATCGGGTATACCAAAGACTTAAAATTAATATACCCAGCGTACCGACTCCGCGCTAGTTTGAACCGGGGTCTCTAGTGTTTATGAGAAATCCCTTTCAGCGCAACCGCAGTATTTTCTGAAACGCGCGCTGATTTGATGAAGCCTACTAGGAAAATTAATTTGTATAATCCTGATTTGATCTAACGATAATCACGCCATATTAGAAAACATTGTATAATTACATTATCCTTTTTCACGCAATTTGTAGCATGAAAAATGCAGCAAAGATTTTTTCGAATTTGCCATTGTCTTTTGAGGACGTCTCGTCCTTTAAAAAGTTTTTGTTTTTATTTCGCTGCCATTAAACAACGAGGAGGTATTTTAACTAGTGAAACTGATTTGGAGTAGTAGTAGTAGTACACCTAAGTTTAGTGCTTGCCAAAAATACCGATAAAAAGAGAAAACCTAAACACAATCGTCAATATTAAAAAAGTTAATTCTGTAATACTGTATCAATAACATTAACTTTTAAAATACATTCAAAAAACTATAATTTTAAGGAGTATATTGGCTTGGAAACATTAAAAAACTTCAAGGTGCATCCTAGATTGTTCACACTTGGAAAAAACAAATGGAACGGGCGCAATAAATCAATTAAATAATAGGCTGAAAACTGTATACCTGTAATCTTTCAACATGTGAAAAAGCAAATAACAATATTAGTTGAAAAAGTAAACGACATGTATTAAGTGTTAAGAGGGCATTCAGGTCGAAAAAAGTTTTGCTCAGTTTTCTCTCCAAAAAATTTGACAGATCAGACAATTTAAAATTTCCCTTAGAAAGGCTTTTTCCTCTTCGAAACTTTGCCTGGGTTGCCAACTGTAAACAAAATTTCAAAAAGGTTGTGCATGTTTGGAACTCTCGACTAGCAATTTTATCAGTGTTGTAGTCAAAACAAAATCAAGGGTCAGAATCGTAAATTAGCTGCGTTTCAATCGTGAATCAAAGCCAACTTTTAAAAAGTTAATCGTCTGTCACAACTTACAATATTGACAAATAAGCAACAATGAAGCAAATGGAAAGCTGTAAATTTTGGACTGTAGGCTAATACAGAGATGAAGTCAAGGACACAACAATGTTCGAGGCCAAGGTCAGTGGCGTTGCTAAGGATGGTGGAATCCTTTTTCGATTCAAAAATAGGTGAAGAGTAAAAAAAGACTTTCTCCGCTAAATCAGTTGAGTTTTCAGTCCAAATGGGGATGGGGACCAACCAAAGTGAAAAAGGAAAGGTATTCACCATAATCGGTAAAGTTATGGTTTTACATCATATTATGGTGTCACCCCAAAACGGTGACAGCCCGGACGAGCCGCTTCCCAGCGACGCCACTGGCCAAGGTTAAGGACCGACTTTTCTAGGACAGAACCTCTCGAGGCCAAGGGCAGGAATGGTCGAGGCCAATGACACAATTTTTGAAAATTATGGTAGGCAAATTTTCCAAAATTTTTATAGATGCAAAAGCGTTTAAGGTATTGCATATTGTGAAGTTTTTTGGTAATATTTTGAAAAAGGTAGTTTTTTTAAGAATAGTAATGTTACAGACGCCCTTTGTAATTATAGCGTAAAGATAGGTTTTTAGGTTGTCCCAGCGATTCGAGACTGGGGCCATCACCGCCCGTGCTGTTTCCACAAATTGAAGTTAAATTCCAGGGAATAGAGCTTTAGTGAGAAAATTATAATAAATTAAAGAGCTACACCGCACGGCAATAAAATATTTGAAAATTAACCCAAAGAACAAAGTAAAAAGTAACGATGCCGTGTGACTAAAACTTACAAAAATAAAACGTCCGCTTGCTTCAAATCCCAAAATGAAAATGAAAAACTAAACGCTAGATCTCGGCAAAAAGCAATAGAGCTGCGCGTTGTGCCGGAAATTAGGCGTCGAACGAAACGTGCGAAAATTAAAAAACACAATGACGCGCAAACTAACACAGCAAAAATAAGAGCCAAATAAAAGAGCCGAGTTCGAAAATTTAACAGGGCAAATAAAATAGATCGGTGCTGTAACAGTAATGAATGCAATTTTGAAGTTTTGCACGTTAGCAGCTGATTTTGATTGCCGGTACGTACCGTGGCTGTAGCGTGGCTATAAAACAAGTCCATAACACGTGAATGGGGACTGTAGGTACAGTAAATTACAAGCGTAGAAATGGTCAATTTAAATGTCTGAATTTCATTACGCTCCGGCGCAAATGTCGACTGATTATGGATTCCCATTTTTTCAGTAGTTTCCTAAACGCAAACGCATATTGTTTGGTTAAACGTTTTCTTTTCCAGAAATTTTTTAAATATTATTATCTAAAAAGTAGTATTGCAAATGCTGTTAATCTACGCATTTAAAATGAATTGAGGTACCGTATCGGGTATAATTATAAGCTCAAGTTTTTGGCATTAAAAAAACGGAGTTCTGGGACGAGGGCTAAGTCCCCATACCCTACGTTGAATAACATCAGTAATTTTTTTTTTTTTTCAGAAAAATAGCAGTTTTTGCGGCTTTAAAGAAGATTACATACTTAAATTTTCGAAACAATTTGAAAAAAAATGTAAATGCTAAGTTAAAAAAACTATAGTTTTCCCACCATTGCCAAGCTTTTCTTAACACGTCATTGTATGTGATGTCTTCCTCACATTTAATGCCTATCAATAAATGATCGCGAACACTTAGGCAGACGAAAGACACTTCGTTAAATTTAGCATAAGGTATTTAATTTCAAAAAATAACCGGAGGATCCCAGCAGGTTCATACTAAAAAGGAAGGTATTGGAAACATTTGCCCCGAACCCCCCTCAAAGGGTACACAATCGTCAAAGCGGAAAAATAGTAACCTAATTATTTGTTTTAGAAATGCCCAAATTCTTTGCGGGAGCTTCGCCTATTCATCTTATAATGACGTACCGGTAGAGTAAAAAATTTATTAAGTGCAGTGCGCATCTCTCCAGGCATCTTAACCAGGTGCGTAGCCAGAAATTCGCAATGGGGGGGCTATTTTGCAGCCGCCGGAGGCTCGAAAACTTTGCATTTTTTTGCAAAAATAACTTAATTTAAGGACTTTTTTAATAGAAAATAATGCTTTTAAAACGTGGCATAGAAATTGGCAGTGTAACATGATTCAACTGGTTGCATTAATGGGCTATGTGGGAGGTTGCTAATGACAACACTGTAGTTTTCTTGTTTACTAGCTTGTAAATCATAAAATCCTATTATTCAATAAAACTCACACGGAGTAGTCTATTTCGTCTATATTTTATAAAGAAAAATATTTGGGGGGGGGGCTAATAGAAAGATATTTGAGAGAAGTGATTGGTAATTAACTAACACTGAATAGCCCCTCCCCCCTTATTCCTGAGTTTATAATATATTTGTTGATAAAATCTATGTTTGGCGTTTTACACTAGCGATCAAATTTTGTTGTTTATTTTTGGGCGTTTTTAAAAGTTTTCATTGATTTGTGACTTTAATTTTTGACAAATTAGCCCCCTCCCCCTGAATATATGTTTCAAAAGATGCTTTAAATCACTTTTTAGTCCATTCCAGCGCAAAAAAAACAGTCTCACTAGAGCTAAAAATGTGGTGTTTTCCTTATTCTGCGTTTTGGTTGACTGGCTAATGGGGGGCTATAGCCTGGGCCTGCGAGAGGGGGGTTCATGGGGGTACTTTGTACCCGGACCCGGGCCTAGGGGGGCCCGAAAGAGTTTAGGTTTCCGCGTTAAGTTTTGGTATCGCACCATAACACCGTAATCAAACTTGCCTACAGCAAAAATATCAGTCAGCCCATTCAGTACTGACCATTGGTCGCTATTTTTGCTACACAACCTTTGGGGCATCTAATAGAGGCCGATTTGATTAAAAAAAGAGGAAAATGTATCAAAAGCCATACACTTGCACCGAAATCAACATTTTGTCACATTTCTCTGACTTGAGAGCCCTAATTCTACGGTATAACATTGTACGAGGGATATCTAATTTCCAGAGATCCAAAAGCATTTCAGAATCAAAAAGCGGAATCAAAATTGACATACTATAGGCCTACTACTATCATTAAGTAACTCACTTTATCTGTGCTCCTGCCTGATTTGCCTTCTATGTCTATCGAGCCTCTAGCTCAATCTAGGCGCTGGTATATTACCCACATATTAACAAATAAACTTATTGCCGAGATAATCAAGGTTTTGGGTGGGGAATATTTTATCTGACTAGCTAAATTGATAAAACTTTCATCAGTAAAATATTTGGATTTGCAGTATTAAAGTCATTATATAGTAAAATATTGTGTCAATGTCATCATCCCCTACTTCAGACACTTTTTTTTGTATATCACATTTTCTGCTTGTTAATTTAAGCAAGTTTGGTGCTTTGATGTTGATCAATGCTGAATTTTACTCTCGGGAAACATAAAAAGTGCTAAAGCTTCCGGGGCTCTGCCCCGGACCTCGCTGGGGGAGCTCACAGCGCTCCCCCAAACTCCCTAGCTGGATTTAAACCAATTTTATGTCTACTTGTGTTTTTCATGAGTACTAACTGTATGCGAATATCGTTATCCTCTCACTTTTAAATGAAGATCTACACTCATCGGACAAAAAATGATTTAACGGCATATTGGCCCGATAAGGCTTGGGGGGCCCAATAAGATTTGGGGGCCCGGTATCGACCTTCGTACCCCCTGGAAGTTTTTCTCTCTGAGGCCCTGGCTATAGCCAATGGGGGTGCTACAGCCCCCCCCCCCCTGGATATGCTACTGATCCTAACAATTACTATACTGTAGTTCTATTTAATTTCACGCTTAATTTTTAGAAGAGATACCGTACTGCTCGAAATCGGTTTCATTGAAGAAATGAGAACTACTAGAGGTAATGAAGAAGTGCCCCAAATCTTTTTCCACAATGTTCCTTATTCGCGAAAATCAGGAATGGCGAAAATACAATTTAATTCGTTTGAACCCGTACGATTGGCAACTCCGCATTTCGCAATTTCGTGACATCACATAAGGCGTACTGTAGATCAGTACTGGTAGCCAAGGCCTACAGGTTCCAGTTGCAGCAGCTAAATTTTCAGATTTCGTTATAGGCTATATATTCACTGCTAACAGTTCGTAATCGCGTTTCTTAGTCTGAGGAATTTTTGCAGAAATTATGCTTTTTTTGATCTCGCAAAATTGCGAAATGCAGTGTTGCCAATGGTACGGAGTCACACGGATTACATTCTATTTTTGCAAATAAGGGAAATTGAGGAAAAATGTATGGGGCACCTCTTTATTATCTCAATTAGTTCTCATTTCTTTAATAAAACCGATTTTGAGCAGTATCTCTTTAACAATTCCTCATGCAACATTTTTTGATCCAATAGTTTGTTATTTGGGATTCCTAACGGTGACTTTCAACACACAAATTGTTTAGTAGATGTGGTTTTGTCCCTAAGACCGCTTGGCAGTGATAAGAGTTGTTCTTTCTTGAATCTCAAAACCACTTCTTCGCGTATTTTCAAAACAAGTTGTCCTTCTCAAGATACGTTTTGTAGGTTATATCGAGATATACTAACATTTTACTGTAAGATAATATCAATATGTCATCCTTGATAATACTGTATTACATTTCATTATTACGTCATAATTTCTTTTAATACGCAGAGCTGGACAGCGCTGTTTCGACCTATCAGCTCTCATTAGCAGCTCTCAGCATATCTAACCAAAATTATTTCCCAGTTGGACAAACCTCGCGGCCAAACTGGACAAATGTTAATGCCCTGCAGAGTGGCAGAGACTTTGTAGGAAATAAACGATTTTTCACTTGAGGTACTTTACAAAATAGGCTAAGTGAAAAATCGCTGGGCTCTTGTATCAAGGACAGCCATAGAATAGCCTATCCTTAATACAAGTGCTTTCTTCTGCGTGACCACGGAAATCGCAACTGAACGAGCTTGACGTCCTGCGTGGTCGACTCCTGGGAAGTCAGAACGACTTCCCCTGGCATGTATAGGTGGCCAGATCAACCATTAAGCCTGCAGCCACAAGCAGGTTGAGTCATTGATACACAGAGCTGGACTGCGCTGTTTCGAGCTATTAGCTATCATTAGTAGCCCTCAGCATAATTATCTAACCAAAGGTATTCCCCAGCTTTTTTTGTGTGGATTTGTGGATATGTTTCGAAAGTTGAAGAGTGTGGCATGGTTGTGGGAGTAGTGGTGAGAGCTGTCGTGAATGAAGATTGTTTTACTAGCTTACTCAGCGCGATGAACGCGTTACCATGTCCTTGGTGCTTCGAGCACCAGTGGTAGTAAAGCACTGCAGACACCTATCAGGCATTTGTAGTTGCTCTAAGGGGAATGAATTAATGACGGTAGCCAATCCAGCTCTCTGACGAATGTTTCCAGAAATTAATGCAAGTGCCCCGCGACGATAGCGGATCCCAACCCTAAAGGTGAATTTACACAGTATCCGTTTTTCGTACGTTTTCGTCCGTTTTTTTACGTTTTTGCTTCTCCTTGACAAAGTATGCGCTTTTTTATCCGCATTTTTATAAGTTCATATCTGCACTAACCAGACAGTCATATACTGGACAAAAGTTTTCCGAAAAAAAATTTTTGTAAAGGGGTACAGCTCTATTTCGAAATATCGCTCTTATCGTTCATACACAAAATTTTTGAACAAAATTTTTATCTATATATAACAGTCTACTTAGTGCGTATATGGACTAATAAAAATGCGGATGAAAAAGCGCATACTTTGTCAAGGAGAAGCAAAAACGTAAAAAAACGGACGAAAACGTACGAAAAGCGGATACTGTGTAAATTCACCTTAAATCCTGAAAAAAGAGCAATCTACCAGCAGGACAAACCTCTCAGCTAAACTGGACCAACCTTAATGGCACGCAGAGTGGCAGAGGCTTTGCAGGGAATAAACAATTTTTTACTGGTAGTACTTTACAAAACAAGTAAAAAACCGTTGGGCTCTTGCATCAAGGACAGCCATAGGCTATTTGTAACACAACTTTATTCCCTACAAAGCCTCTGCCACTGTGCAGGCCATTAACGTTTGTCCAGTTTGGCCGAGAGGTTTGTCCAGCAGGGGAATACCTTTGGTTAGATATGCTGAGAGCTGATAGCTCGAAACAGCGCTGTACTGCTCTGTGTATCAATGACTAGAGCTGCTTGCGACTGCATGGTTGGTGGTTGATCTGGCCACTTACAACTGTCAGTGGAAGTCGTTCTAATTTCCCAGGAGTCTACCAAGAAGGACTACGAGCTTCTAAATTCTCTAATAGAATAGGCTCAGTCATGCTTCAGCATTAGCAACTCAAAATTGTTTGTCCGGACTACCAGATTCCTTGTCATGGCTGTGGATGGATTTTGTGCTTTGCATAGGGTACCGCCTGCACCGAAAGTATTACCAGTAATAAAAACAACAATTTTCTACTTGACTTTTTGTCCCCTTATTCTTCGATTAGAGCTTTCACACTATGCCTTTTAAAATAAGTTTCAATCCGACTTGGCTTAGTTGGCTATCACGTTGCTGTATTTTCCTAATGAGGAAAGGAAATAAATTGGCAGACTATAGAAGTTTACGCTGTCTTTTGTTTGGTCGGTCATTTTCGTTTTTAACCAATCAAAAAATAATACTGTCCACGAACTGAAGACAGGGCATTTTTTGAAGATTGGTAGGCTTCCAGGCCAAGGACTTGAGCTTCAAGGCCAAGACCTAAGCCAAGAACTCCAAAGTGTGTCCTGGAGGCCAAGGACGTTGTCGAGAACTCCACCTCTGCTGTAATTGCTTGAAAACGGCAGAACAAAGAAAGCTCAAATTTGGCGAGAATGCATTTTAGACTTTTTCCACAAACAGAAAAAACTTGACTTAAGTGCCAATTGAAACAAAAATAAAAAATTAAATAATTTTGTAGCAGAGGTCGATTTAACATTTGCTAATAAGAAATTTTTTGCAGTGTTTTTTGAAGGTAGCGGAAATAATTTTTTTGTTTTTACAAACATCGTCAACGCTTGTCCAGAGTTTTGACTCTCAAAAGGCCAAAGGTTTTTGAGTAATACATTTTGTCACTCTTTTTAGTAGAAAATAGATATCTTGTAGAAAGGAATTTTACTCGAGGAGACAGGTGCGTAGCCAGGAATTTGCAATAGGGAGGGGGGCTGTTTTGGAGGCTGGAAACAACATCAAACGATCTTGACCCAGATTTTGATTGGTCTTTACTCAGATTGACTCAGCCTTAGGTGATCTCCAAACTTCAGCCAGGCTGAAGCCTAGTTTTTCTGGTCGAAATTAAAGCAGGTCCTTGACTAATTCTCATCGCCAATACCAATGGGGGGGGGGGGCTATTTTCGTTTTTAGTGCAAAAATTGGCCCCAAAAGTGCTAAAAACGAGGTATTTTGCTTACTCTTCAGACCAATGGGGGGCTATAGCCTCCCCGCCCCCCTGGCTACGCCACTGCGAGGAGAAAAGAACGCACTCGAATGTTATGGAAACTAACGTTGGGATTGGAGTTCATTCAACCAATATTCCTACATTGGTGCCAATCGTGTTTGGTCAAACTCAACCAACAAGAAGTCAAAGTGAAAAAAAGGTTAGGCAGGCAAAGAAACTTTTGACCATGAACACAAATGCTTGAGAGAGTGGAAGACACAACCCAAGTGGAAAGAGAAACAAGGCGAAAAGAAGAGAAACACAAAGTGTCTCGATAGGTAAATATTTATTAAAAGACTGTTTGACAAAAGACTTTCTAAATTTGCGAACTCAGCTCAAAAAAACTTTTTATCGAATAATGTTGCTAAATGATTTTGCGCGTGTTCGTACAAAACCAGCTGCTCATAGTTTTAATCTACAACCACAGATTTTATTTAAAATTTCCTAGCTCAGATTGCAATTAGCGAGAATACATCCAGAACACCCTGGGGAAAAACAAAGCGAAAAAACTTGTTTGGGGTCTTGCCAGGCGCTCAAGTGCGTAGCCAGAAATCTGCTATAGCGGGGTCTAGAGCCCCCTACCTGGCTACGCTGCTGCAAGCGCTCCTGCAAAATTGCAGGCACAAACGTGCGTTTGTTATGAGAGCAACATAAGTTTTTGTTCTCGAGGTCTGGGAAAATTACCTGGATATTCGCTACCGCAAAGAAATTCTCAGCTTGGATCTGTTTGAAGTTTAGTTGACCTTGTCAATGAGCAGGAACATTGCCCGAAAAATTGGAAATACCTACCCATTGGCGTAGGAGCTCAAAATGATTTGTAGGGGCACCAAACTTTTCCCGAAAAATGAATTGATGAAATTAAATTTTGCCCGAAAAATAAATTGGTCACCTGCATTTTTTTGCTTCAAAATTGAGCTCATCAAAACATCGGAAATAAACTTATTAGCTATGCAGTAATTACGTATTTTTCGGACCATAAGGCACACTAAAAATAATAAAAAATTCAAAAAACTAAAGATGCGCCTGATATAAAGATCAGATGATACTCTTTTCTTGTCATGATTTAATTCAGAGCTATTGAGACTTTTTTTTTACAATTTTTAAAGCTTTTTAAGTTGCATTTCATTTACTGCACCTTATATTTCAGTGCACCTTCTATAAGGAAATAAAAACGATAGAGGTCATTTATTAATAGTGCGCCTTACACTCCCAAGCGCCTTATTGTCCGAAAAAATCTGCTGTACAAAAATATGATGAATACTCATACTGAGCAAAACTGCTAGAAAAATAAGAAATTGCCCCCAAATTTACATGGAGGTAAATTTACATTTACATGTTTACATTTACATGTAGAAATTGCCCCCAAAAACGCAATGAAGGTATAATATGACCTAACTCTAAACAATACAGCAGAATAGCCTTGAAATTAGACTATGAACTAGACTAACCTATTGACCAGAAAAATGAAACAGCCAGCAGCGATTCCATAAAAATATCCCCCCAGCCTCCTACGCCACTGTACCAACCCCAACTATTTGCACATTCTTTTTCACCCGGGGATAGAAAATTTGCTGGGCGGAAAAATTCGAAGTCAACCGTTAAACTTTGAGGTTTTTCAAAACCATGAAAACCTAACCCAAAACAGCCCATGTGACAACGTACGTCCGCTAGAGCTCGGTCAAAACCCCGTCCAAAACTTGCAAATGCTGAAGGTTTTTTTGAACAGTCCTCGGCGGTCATTCTCCAAACTTTGAACTCCTTCTTTAAACAAGAATAGAAACTCCGCAAATTGATTTCGAAAAAAGCTTGATTATCCAAAAAATGACTGCATCAATTGATGATCGACGAAGTTTTTTGATTGCTTTTTTCTCTAATTGAATTTGTCAATTGACCGTTTGAAAGCAGCGAACTTGTTTTGCAATTTTAAAAATAATGATCAGACACAAAAACTGAAATAAATTCGAAAAAGTTCACCAGCAGCATTTCCGTGGGTAATAGTTTGAGTGATGGGATAGGACCACATAATATTTTTGCAAGCGGGGAGCCACCAAACCTATCACAAAATCCCGCGGATGAATAACAGGCAGAAATACAGCAAACAAAGCGTGGTCCAATAATCCGTCCACCCCAGAGATTCCGTTAGAATTACAAATATTCAGTGAACTGCAAAATCGTTGTGAAAATATTATGCTAAACGAATAGTTGCACTAAAATGTTTCATGTAATGACGCCATTTGTTTTCACGTAAAATGCCGCTAATGCATTGCAATGTGATTTTTGAACCGTAGATTTGGCGTTGTTTGCAATGTGTTCTTAACCAACATTATTATTCACTTGGCATCAGAGGTGGAGTCGAGGACACAAGGCTCGAGGCCAAGGCCAAGGACACAAAAAAATCCGAGGCCAAGGACAGCCTTTCCGAGGACAGAACTTCTCGAGGCCAAGGACAGGATTGCTCGAGGCCAAGGCCAAGGACCAAGGACACAGGCGCAAGCGTTCTCCAAAAAAAGGTCTTCAAAATTTTTTTTCAGGCGATCTCCAATTCATTGGCGTTACCAGAATTTTTGATTGTGGGAGGCCTAAATTACAAATCACATGAAATGACGTCATCAAAATTTTTTCAAACAGGAAGTTTTTGTGGGACAAAGATATCGTAGAATGGAAGATCTGAAATCATTGTTGCCTGTTTGCACGTAACCAGGATTTTGCAAAGGAAGAGGGCTTAAACTGATAGTTGAAAAATGCAAATATCTAACTTTAGGAACGTGTTGAGAAAGCTTGTGTAACTCAAATGCATCACAGACTGGGTTTGGGGGCGGGGACCCTAGCCGCCAGAGGCTTTGGGGGTCTGGGGGCGAAGCTCCCAGCCGCTGGGCGATTTTTTGTAATTTTTTGGAAAAAAAAGCTATTTTAATGCCATTGGATCACATTTCGCAAGTGTTCAGAGCCATTTGAAAGCACTAGATTTTTGACATTTGAAAGCCGATCGAAAAAATCAAATTGTTTAATCCTCCTTTTACTTGCAATTTAAGTCCAAAACACGTTTAACATCTTGCATTTTGGAGTTAAATTTTAATTGTTAGTGATTTGGTCCAGGTAGGGGGAAGTAAGGTGCATTGTCTCTGGCTACATTTTAGCAGTAAATGAAAACCCACTCGAAGATTTTCCTTAGCGATTATGGTTTTGTCATAAAAATAACCAGTTATAGGAGTACCTGTTCGCCAGGGGGCCCAGGCCCCCTCAATTGAAGTTCAATGATTTGTTCAATCAGCATTTTCCATGGCTAATTCTTTTTTTAAAGTATTTTGTGCGTAAAAACCTGCGAGGTTGGAGGTGAAATACTGAATTGTTTTTGAAAAACGGTACAATAGATGGTTACGCCTACTAACCATGTTATTGTCGGGCCGGATTTACATCGCGCTAGGCCCCTGGCACTTTAGAGATTTTTGCAACATCTTACTCCCAAATGTAGGTGAAGACCATAAAAAGTCTTAAGATTTCAGCTCGGGGCCCCTAGCGGGTACTGCGTCATGTTGTGGTAAATCTGGCCCTGATTAATACATTACGTTCGCAAAAAGGCTAGATGTGGGCCTGAGATAGCAACTTTTAGGACAAAAACTATCCATTTTCTCCGGGTTATACGTTTAAATTGGCTGGCAAAAATTGAATTGAGGAGGACCCGGCGCCCATGGTCTTCAATATTGTTAATTAGTTATACTGTTGTCAGCGAAAAACGCTAAAAAGAAACTGAAACTGAAGAAACAATAGGCTTTTTTGTCACATTTTTGTCATTGGTAAAATTTCAATTGGGGGAAGGCTGGCCCCCTCCCATTGCCTACGCCTATGCTCCAAGTGCGGAAAACAAAAAAGGTCTTCGCAAATTTTCCACGAGGTTTCTGGCGTTTTCCAACGAATTTTCAACTGTTCAGAAAATAGTGCTGTCCTCGAGCCGAGGACAGGGCAATTTTCGAGGACTTGAGGCTTCGAGGCCAAGGCCAAGGCCAAGGACTTCAAAATGTGTCCTCGAGGCCAAGGACGTTTTCGAGGACTCCACCCCTGCTTGGCATTGTTAAGACAGCACCAAATATTTCACTCAGCATAACCATGAGATATCTTTGATTGCCTCTGCACTTTTCATATGTTATTCACTTGTGAATTGTTTTGCGTTGGGATTGTTCACCACGCGCTTTGTCATCTAAATCCTACGTCAGATTCACTCTTTTCATTCGTAACTCTTGAGGGGGGAAAGCAGTATAGTGACTCTGTGCTGTTTTAAATCCGGATCCCTTGTGTTTGTACGGAATCCCTTTTAGTGCGAAGCCACAGTATTTTCTGAAATGCGCGCTAATTTGATGAAATCAGCGAATTAGCGATAATCACGCCAAATTGAAGCACGTTGTGCCAAAAGTTGATGAATGATATTTTTTAAAAAATGAGTTTTTCATAGATTTTAATATATTTACTAAAACTAACTTCCCTGAGAAAAAAAATGTTTTAAGTTTCAATTAATTTTCAGTAATAAATAGCTTAAAGGGACATTGAAGTCTAATTTTTGAATTTCAACATCAAATTTATAAAAAATAAATGATTTGATTAGCAACGTTTTTGTCCCGTTTTTTCATTGTTTGAGGTTAAATAGCTTCAAGGGAAAAGATTTTAGAATAAGGGAAAAAATTTTGCAGGGGCAACACTACATCAAATTTGCATAAGCGATTTCAAAACCAACTTTGCCAAATTATAGGTCTGGAAGTGACGATGTGCCTTTGGCAGGTTTTCTGCTGTGGCTTCGGTACTAAGATGAGTTTTTAAAGTATAATTCATCTTAGTAGTTTAAATTTGCATCTTTTAGCACAAGCATATTTGATTTAGTGCACTTAGAAGAAAAAATGAAAAGTAGGCCTATTTTTGGCCTAGTTGTTCTTTGTAATTATTAGGGTAAACCAACCTGTATAAATTGCTCTAGGTTAGACTAGACTTAACTGTTTTTTATAATTTCTTAATAGGCTAGGCTTACATACCGTAAGTAATGATAAATGTCATCATTAATAGGCTAGGCTTACATACCGTAAGTAATGATTAATGTCAGCTAGCGTGTAGTAGCCCTGGTAACAGTAACAGCGACACCAAACGTTGACAAATTTTTAAAAAAGTGAAAGAAATTCTACGAAATTAGGGAAAATATAAATGCAATAATCTTTTGATGTAGTAATCGTAGAATTCTGAAGTTGAGCTCAAAAATTATGTTAAAAATACAAACTTTGTTTCAAATGCAATAAATCAATAAAACTTAGGCTTCAATGCCCCTTTAATATGTCGCACTTGACAACAGGACCAAATGGAAATTTAAAACTTTAAACGCAATTTACTCGAAACAGCGAAATGCAACTTATTAACTTTTGCCAAAACGTGCTTCAATTAGGAAACATCGTATCTTTTCTCACGCATTCGGTATCATAAAAATTGCAACAGTGATCTGTTTAAAATTTGCCTTGTCATGTAAGGACTACAGCAATTTTAAAGTAAATCAAAATCAGTTTAGGGGGTTCAGGACAAAAGCCCCTTGGACATTGCTTCACAATATGAATAATGATTTAATGACAATAAACGGATTTGAGCCGTCGCGACGCGTTTCGTCCTTGCTCAAAGGACTTGTCAGGCGAAAAAGGCCTATTTGCTATATTAGCCAAAGAAAACTGTAATTATAGAATAGCCCCCCTTTCCTTACCGTTTCTACATGCGTCCCAGTGCCATATTGCTGCCTCAAAACTTTTCGCCTACAGCTTCGGACCCAGGGTTGCCAACTTTGCGTTTAACCTTTCCGCGAAACCTTAATGCTTAGAATTTAAAAACTGATGCAAAAGAAGCTTACGACACACGAATGACATCAAAAGCAACAGTTCGTGCTGCGCGTCATAGAGTGATGATCGAGCAGCGTTATCAACCAACTCCCAGTCTCTAAATAATTTTATCATAATCAAAGAAACGTGTGAAATAGTGAATCTTTGAAGCATAAATGCAAAAAACACTAAAACAGAAAAAATGTACGCCATTTGTTCTAACCAGAGGTGGAGTCGAGGACACAAGACTTGAGGCCAAGGACAAGGACACAAAAAAAAATCCGAGACCAAGGCCAAGGACAGACCCTCTCGAGGCCAATGCCAAGGACCAAGGACACAGGTGCAAATGTTCTCCGAAAAAAAAGGTTTTCAAAAAAAGTTTTCAGGCAAACTCAAAAAAAAGGTCTTCAAAAATTTTTTTCAGGCGATCTCCACTTGAGGAAAACAAAAAAAGGTCTTCGCAAATTTTCCGCGAGGTTTCTGGCGTTTTCCAACAAAATTTCAAAGGTTCAAAAAATAGTGCTGTCCTCGAGCAGAGGACAGGCCAATTTTCGAGGACTTGAAGCTTCGAGGCCAAGGCCAAGGACTTCAAAATGTGTCCTCGAGGCCAAGGACGTCCTCAAGGACTCTACCTCTGGTTCTAACTCTAACAAAAAATAAGGGGCGGTATACTACTCAACTTTTGGTACACTTACCGCAATGCGTTAACTTTGTTCGTTGTTGTCTCTACGATGCGTAGAGCTGCTAGAGCGCGACAAAAAAATTGAGCAGTATGTAGTTTGCAGTAAAATCATTAACTTTAGATAGACATGACATGCCTTCTTCATCTAACCGTTCTGAACAGAAAACACAATATCGTTTGACAAGTTTGACTTTCTTTTTTGGCGGGGTTTGGGCCAATATATCCTCAACATTACTTTCTGCACTAGGATCACTTAGTTTAACTAACTCGGTTTGTGAAGATGACATGGGACTATAAATTTTATAAAAAATAATGAAGAAGATCCATGACACCTGTAAAGGAAAAAAAAACATAAATCTTTGGTGTCGTTCACTGCAACAGTGAGTTAAGGGTGATTTCCATAAGTAAATTTTTATTTAAATTTCCTGCCAAAAGTGTATGTAAAAATTCGTAGCCTAATCTTTACGGAAATATTATAAAAATCAATGAACTCTCGCGAAGACTAAAGGTGAATTTACACAGTATCTGTTTTTCGTACGTTTTCGTCCGTTTTTTTACGTTTTTGCTTCTGGAAAAAGTATGCTCTTTTTCATCCGCATTTTTATAAGTCCATATACGCACTAAGTAGACTGTTATATATAGACAAAAATTTTGTTCAAAAATTTTGTGTATGAACGATAAGAGCGATATTTCAAAATAGAGCTGTACCCCTTTACAAAAATTTTTTTTCGGAAAACTTTTGTCCAGTATGTGACTGTCTGGTTAGTGCGGATATGGACACATAAAAATGCGGATGAAAAAGCGCATACTTTGTCAAGGAGAAGCAAAAACGTAAAAAAACGTACGAAAACGTACGAAAAACGGATACTGTGTAAATTCACCTTAAGACAAAGAGTGGTCAGCAACGCGTCCTGTTAGAAGGCCATGTAAGCCTGAAAACTGACTGAATAATGAAAACCTGCTCATAAAAAAGCCTCACACTAACAGTGCAATATAGGCCTATAAACTGAATAGGTAGTAGCGTAGCCGGGGGGGGGGAGGCCATAGCTCCCCCCATTGGCCTGCGAACCAAAATGCAAAAAAAGAAAAATACCTCGTTTTTAGCTCTTTTGAGACGTTTTTTTTTGCGCTGGAATGGACTAAAAAGTGATTTAAAGCATCTTTTGAAACATATATTCAGGGGGAGGGGGCTAATTTGTCAAAAATTAAAGTCACAAATCAATGAAAACTTTTAAAAACGCCCAAAAATAAACAACAAAATTTGATCGCTAGTGTAAAACGCCAAACATAGATTTTATCAACAAATATATTATAAACTCAGGAATAAGGGGGGAGGGGCTATTCAGTGTTAGTTAATTACCAATCACTTCTCTCAAATATCTTTCCATTAGCCCCCACCCAATTATTTTTCTTTATAAAATATAGACGAAATAGACTACTCCGTGTGAGTTTTATTGAATAATAGGATTTTATGATTTACAAGCTAGTAAACAAGAAAACTACAGTGTTGTCATTAGCAACCTCCCACATAGCCCATTAATGCAACCAGTTGAATCATGTTACACTGCCAATTTCTATGCCACGTTTTAAAAGCATTATTTTCTATTAAAAAAGTCCTTAAATTAAGTTATTTTTGCAAAAAAATGCAAAGTTTTCGAGCGCTGGGGGCGGAGCCCTCAGACACCCAAAACAGCCCCCCCATTGCGAATTTCTGGCTACGCGCCTGTAAATAGGCCTGTTAACTAACTTTATACAATCTAATCAATCTAGTCATATCTTCACCTTTACTTTTAAACTGCTTTCTTTACTCGCCTTTTACGCTAGCAGCTACAAAACCGTTTTAAAATGTACCTGCGTTTTTTTCGATCGATAAACGAAGTCGAATGATCGTCTCAGATTAAGGGAACTGGTCATTTATCCTCCATTTTACGATTGTTTAACTTATTTGATTGTTATGTCATCAGGACATCACAGTTGACATAACGTCTCGTCCACAACATTACTGACAAGTTTGACGTCCTTTGTGGTCGACTCCGGGGAAATCATAACGACTTCCACTGGCAGTTAGGTGGCCAGATCAACCACCAACCCTGCAGTTACAAAGCAGCTCGAGTCATTAGATGCACAGAGCTGGACAGCGCTGTTTCGAGCTTTTAGCTCTCATCGGCAGCCCTCAGCTTCTCTAACAAAGTTATTCCCCAGCTGGACGAGACTCTTGGCCGAACTGGACAAACCTTTAGGGCTTACACAGCGGCAGATGCTTTCTAGGGAATAAACGATTTTTAGTACCACAAGTGAAAAATCGTTTATTCCCTACAAAGCATCTGCCGCTGTGTAAGCCCTAAAGGTTTGTCCAGTTCAGCCAAGAGTCTTGTCCAGCTAGGGAATAACTTTGTTAGAGAAGCTGAGGGCTGCCGATGAGAGCTAAAAGCTCGAAACAGCGCTGTCCAGCTCTGTGCACAACATTACTTTCAACTGATTTTTAATTGATTGACGCATACAGAATGACGTAAACTGCTTTTACTTACAAAAATATTTGCGTGAATTACATCCGTTTTCAGTTTTGAACCAAGCCGACATGCTTACATAGCCTTATATGTTAGAGCGCCTTGGTTGTCAGTAAATTCCGGGACAGACGTGGCCCCGTCCGGGACGCCAGACGTCAATTTCGGGACTGTCCCGGGCATTCCGGGACGGTTGGCAACCCTATTCGGACCACCGTTACCCAGTAAGCCAGGATTCATTGCCTACTTAAAACCTTCAAAATTTATCACTGCTATAAAGCTCTCTACGTAATGTTTTCATTATGTTGCGTTTTTTGACAATAGTGGGCTTTTGTTCGATATCAATTTCTATACTTAAGATTAGAGCAATTTATGCAACTTTTTTGTTACGGTTTTTGACACCTTTCAAAACACTTAGACTTTATGTAGTACAGTGTTTTAAGCTGTTTCCATAAATTTAGTTTGCAACTTTTTTCGATTTCACGTGCATCTGTTTACTGCAACTTTTATCAATTTTAGCGCAAAATGTAAAAGCGTGATTTGAAAAATATGCTTTGAAACCACAGTATTTCTATATCATTCTAGTATTCTCTTGGAATTATATAACAACAAGCTTTGTGACGGATTGGCTAAGTCTAAATCCAACTTGTTACAGCAAAAGTAAATGCAACTTTTTCCCAATTTTGGTATAACAAAAACTTGCCCTACTTATGATTGATTACAAATTTAACTTTATGCAGACCAAATTGCAATTTTAGCGTTAAGTAGGTCTAGCCTGCAGATTTTGGTAGTAGGTAGTAAATTTTAGCAATCGCTTTATAGCAGTGGTAAATTTTGAAGGTTTTGAGTAGACAAAAAAATGCAATATTCAAGATTGGGGGTTATCCAACCCCTATTCCTACCCCAGTAATAGCCTATTTACAGGAACTTAGCTAAGCGTCAGCCTAGATAAGTTACCAGTTTACCAAATCTCACTATACTAATCAGTGGTTTTGGGGAAACAGCATCTGCTACTGCAAAACTCGGGGGGTTGATTTTCGGTCGGGCAGGCGATAACTATTGAAAAATGTCTTCCTAGTTTTCTTGCTTTAACTTCAGCAGAGAAGCCTTAATAAAAAAAAAAAGCTTTTGATCTCTTTATCTCAGTGATTGCTTTTTTTCAATACTTTTATTCAGACGCATTGGCCTAAAAATGGAAAAACAGAATATCTAGAAGCTTGTAATAATAAGTCAATTAAGATGTTTTTTGACGTTTGCAGGCCAGATTTTTAATATTTTAATCGTTTTGCGTGCTTCTGGCCTAAAGGCTACCAGCTCGGAAGCCTAGGGAAGAGCCACCAGAACGGCGACTACTTAAAAGAAGCAATGCGAAAAATTGTCTTCCCACAGGAATCGAACCTGCAGCCTTTGGATTACCGGTCCACTGCTCTACCACTTGAGCTAGAGAAGACGCCTCCTCGCATGCTTAAGCAGTGGTAGAGCAGTGGACCGGTAATCCAAAGGCTGCAGGTTCGATTCCTGTGGGAAGACAATTTTTCGCATTGCTTCTTTTAAGTAGTCGCCGTTCTGGTGGCTCTTCCCTAGGCTTCCGAGCTGGTAGCCTTTAGGCCAGAAGCACGCAAAACGATTAAAAAAAAAAAAAAAATCTAGAGGCTTGTTACATTTCCTCGTTTGTATGTCTATTAGGGTGGTTCTTATTTCAAAATTTTGGAAAACTACACGGGAACCGGGTTAAATTTATTCGTTTTCGATAAAAAACTGTATGTGAATATCATGGAGAAAAATTTAAGTTTACAGGTGGCACATGAACAGTGAAAATTTGAGATTATTCATATGCTACTGAAAATACAATTATACATCACGAGACGAGCACGGCCCTAACAAAACTGTTCTAACAGATGTAACCTAACACTTTCAACCAAAGAACCGAAATTGCATCAAATGTCGACACAAAGCCAAGTAAAACAAGAAATCATCACCTAATGAAACCACATTTAATGCAAATCGGTTGATCACTGAGACGTAAAATGCTACTTTATATCTAGAACAGTGTTTTGAGTGTTTTTAAGTTTTAACAGTGTTTTTCACAACGTTTGACAGACCCGCATCAGCACTCAGCAGTGTTTGAGTATGATGCTTTGCCTCCACAGTTAATGCTTACCAGAGGTGGACAAAGTAGTCGAAAAATCTACTTAAGTAGAAGTATTGTTACTAACTCAAAAATGCCTTTCAAGTAAAAGTAGAAGTATGGCGAAGCATTTCTACTTAAGTAAAAGTAGGAAAGTAGTCAAAATTAATTCTACTTAAGTAATGAAAGTAGAAAGTAATTTCGAATTTCACGTGTTTGTTTATTCTTCGAAGGTTTGCTGTTGTGACGCTTACGATCAGTGTTCAAGCAAAGCCATACTTACGGTAGCATATCAAAAAATCAAAGTTTTATTATTCTCTTGAAATTACACCGAAGCGTGTTACGAATACGATTTAGTAGGGACTCTGGGCTCATCTCCGCGCCTGGACAACACAGCTTGAGAAGAAATGTCGCAGCGATGGCGAGTCGTTAGCAACACTGTTCGTTAACCGGCTAGGGAATTGAACCCCAGACGGGCCGCAGCAAACGCAACGCCGTTAACCGCAAATCTTTTTCGTATGAACCAGGAGTAATGCGCATGTCTAGTTTGTCTACTGTACCATGCTAATCAGAGTTCGGTATGTTTGTTTTTTTAGTGAGACTTAGTCAACACCTGGTATTTGATGCAACGCAAAAACACACTACCCTAGATGACCTGTAAATGAATCGGCGTAACTATTCATTAAGTTTCGTAGTACTGTACAGTAAAACAAACTCGATGCGTACTTATTGTACACGTTGTGAGGTGGAATAATGTTTACTTCGTTATTGTACACATTGTGAGGTGGAATAATGGCTAGGTGTTTACTTCTACTTTACATAAAAGTCATTACTACTCAAGTAGCGTTACTTCGAGAGGATTTTACTTGAAGTAAAAGTAGAAGTATCAGAAATGAAAAATACTGAAGTAAGTCGCTTGTTACCGAAAATACTACTTAAGTAGTCTACTTAAGTAGAACTACTTCGTTACTGACCACCTCTGATGCTTACAGTGTTTTGTACCAGCCTCGGCTCCGCACCATCGACCCCTGGCTGGTGCTACTGCGTACCACAGTTAACCCTAGTGGGATAGCTTGGGCACGCGCCCTCCACAGGCTTCCAGTGCGAGGAGCGGGAAACGTGGGTGGTGTACTGAGGTCTTTTACTGTTTTTGTTCACTTTCCAGCCCACCTGACAAACCTGTAGTGGAGGAGAGACAACAGGGGGAGACAACCTGTAGTGGGTTTTTTATATTTCTAATTTTTTACTGAACTTCCTGTACCGCTAACTGGGGGCCCATGACCATTGAGCACTTTAGAAACTGGGTAGACAGTGTACAAGTCAATTGTACACGTAATATATTTTTATATGTCTTCTCCTGTAGTCGGAAGTTGTTTGCTTCAATAAGTTTGAGTGGGATCATTTAAGTTGGCAAGTATTAATTACTGGATAAATTTCAAACCTCATGCACTACAAAACAATATTGTGTTACACGGATTTTGGAATACTTATTAAACTTGTTAAAATACTTAGCGAATCTTTAAGGCTCCCACAAGTACCAAAAAGATGACCTGAGAGATTTGTTTGACGTGGACTGTACAAATGCTCTGATTCATATACCCTCATGACCAAGGTATCAAAATTTTCTACTACCTTAAAAGGGAATGTTAATGAATAGAATCAATGGAAATAGTGGGCATAAGAGTGGCAACTGGCAAATCCAAAATAATAAACTGAGGAAAGAATCTGAAAGGTCATTTCAAGAAATTAAAAAAAAATAATAGCTTGCGATATTCTGAACATACTCTATTTTTGTAAAAAAGTTTCGATTAATAACTTGAACCACTTTCAATCTTATTCAAATTTATTCTCACTAATCGATTACCTGCCTATCACCACCTCTGGCATCTGCTCAAGATTGCCCCAATTCCTAATGGGACCAGTTAGTCTCAAGCAAATGGCATCGTTTGAGCATTAGAAGAATAGGGATAGGCTGAGAAAGTTTTTGCTACAGGGTAATATGTTTTTTGACATGAATGTCTCAAAGACTAAAAGTAAGAATCTGGTGCTTGCATCTCTATTAAAGCAAAACTTGAACAAACTCAGAAATTGGATAGTTGCGCCAGAACTGATTACACAGCCCCTCGCTTGCACTCGCCATAATCAGTTTACCATAGGCCAGAACTGCATGGTAAACTGATTATGGCGAGCATAGACCAAAGCATCATTTCTTGTATCTGCACTAAACTTGCCAAAATGTAGAAAAAATCTTGGACTTGCGAAAAACGTGGCAAAATCATATTGACAAGAGAATTGGAGCAACCGTAATGAAAAAATTCTCTGGTCGACTTGGGCACATGTCTAAAATACCAGTGGCTTAAGTTTTTTTGAATCAGAGGCGCATGATCACCTGAAGTGACCAATTGTTGCAGCTCTTTATGAAGATAAAAACTTTACCAAGCGTGCCATTAAGAAACAACAATTGGAAAAAGTGGTTCGCTGATTAAACGCAATTAATTGGTCTTTTCCAAAAAATGAAAATAGATTAAAAATTTCTATCGATTGACTTTGATTCTGGGAGTGAATTATCAGGCTCATTGATGGCAGACCGAAAGTTGGTTCAAAGAATCCAAATCCTGTATGCAACTGCCGAGCGTGGTGTGGCAGTGGCACTTATATAGGAATACGTCTGGCTAATTGAAAAATGTGATGAAGATTAACTTCCGTTCTACATGCATTTCGCCTTAAAGCGTACCATAGGCATGGTTTTTGCTACGTGAAAATAAAGACAGGACACTACTTACTTGGCAACATACATTAAGTTGGGTTACACCTGTAACATTACTGCTTTTGAACAGCTAATACTCTGCAAGCAGCAAAGCCCCCTTATGTTTGCAAAATTGGGTATTTATGAAAAACTTTACTGTCTTTGTGCAACCTCTAAATGTTTTTCTATCTCGGAGATTTTTCACACACCATGGTTTTTGCCCAAAAGGAACACATTTACTTCGGTTCGCATGATAATTTTTATTGTTTAGTTTTTGCGATGTATTTAAAGACCACTCTAATGTCTATAACTCAACCAACTTACACGACATTATAATGTTAACAAAGTTTTAAAAATTTCACAGCAAGGTGTTTTTTTTAATCGCTTGAAAAACAAAGCAATTGAGATATTGCAATATGTGTACCGGCCAGTTGGTCGAGCGGTAACGAGTTTGTCTCTAGAACGGGAGGTCAGAGGTTCAAATCTTGGGCCGGTCAAATCGGACACAAAGTTGCCAACGCCTCGCCACCGCTGCGACATTTCTTCGAAAAGAGCTGTGTTGCCCGGGCGCAATTACGCGGAGATGTGCGCCGCAAATTCGTTACCCGCTTCGGCGTAATATAACGAGTATAATAAAAGATTTGATTTGCAATATGTGCACTGCATTTTCTTTTTTTTTTTTTTTTTCGGCAACAACTGAGAAAACGCTTGCTATTAAAAATAATAAGATGTACGTACCAGCATAGTCGTTATACAAATAGGTTTAGCCGATACGTCGATTTCAAACTTTTAAGTTTTGTTTAAACTGCACGACGGCACTTTACTGTCATCTGCATTATTGCATTGCAAATTGCAAAACAAAAACACCAGTTATTACTAATATTTTTCCTCAATGAAATTGTTGTTTATTTCTTCACTTGCGGTAGCAGGAACTACACTACGGGTATGGTATGTCGACGATAATGTGCATAAGGGATACAACAAAATGACTTCTCTGGCCGTGAGATACCATCAACATTTCAAAATCAAACAATACCAGCAATTCCAAACCACATGAATTCCGTACTATTATGTTACAAACACTCCCAGTGGCTTCGCTAGAGGGGGGAGACACCCCGCGTGTTACCGTATTGGGGTGACACCATTTTATGATACCGATCGAACAAAAATGAAAACAACAATGTTTGATATCATTGGAAATGTTTAGCACACTGAAATGAACTACAAAACGATTTAAAGCATCTTTTGAAACATTTATTTAGAGGGAGAGGAGGGGGGCGTGAATTTTCAAAAATATAACTCACAGATAGAGTTTATTTTTTTAAAGTAAAAGACATATCAGAAACAAATCATAAATCACTAAAAACTTTGAAAAATTGCCAAAACTAAGCAATCAAATTTGATCGCTAGTTGAAACATGCTGAATATAGGTTTCATAAAAAAATATATATACATATACACATATAAGTTCAGGAATAGGGTGAGGAGAAGGGTGGCTACTTAGTAGTAGTTAATATTACCAATCACTTCGACTCAAATAACGTTCCATTAGCCTTCTAGTTAATTATTTTTCTCTATTAAATATAAACGAAATAGATTACTCCTTGTGAGATTTATTGAAATATAAGATTTTATGATTTACGGTGCCAGCATGTAAAGAAGATAATTGAAATTTTACCATTAGCCACCCCCACATATCCATTGTCCATTTATGCAACCAGTTTAATCATGTTTTTGCTCCGATAGATTCTATGCTATACTTCAAAAGTATTAATTTTTATCAAAATAGGTCTAAAATCAGCTTTTTTTGCAAAAAAAAAAATACAAAATTTTCGAGCGCTGGGAGCTCTGCCCGCAGACCCCCGTAACAGCCTCTCCCATTGCAGATTTCAGGCTACGCACCTGAGTCTAATCATGCTTTTGCACTGCTAATTTATGTGCCACCAGAGTTCTCCCTGATGCCACGTTTTAAACGCATTAATTGTTATCAAAATAAGCCTAACTTAAGTTATGGTTGCAAAAAACAATTTTTTCGAGTATTGGAGGCTCCGCCCCTAATGGCCTCCAGCGAATGGGGGCGGAGCTCCCAGACGTCCGAAACAGCCCCTTTTTCCATTACAGATTTCTGGTTACGAGCCTGATACTAAATGTGTGCAGCTCATCATAGGTGGGCAACTTAATGCAAAACGTTAGCTTCGTTAACCAGTAGTCCGTTAACAAACTTCACACCTCCGTTAACGTTAATCCGTTATTTTCAGCTTTAATTAACGGAAGTTAATAAAGTCCGTTAATTCGTTAACACTTTGCGTGTAATTTACATTTCTTTTTATTCACTCGCTTCTAGAACACGTATTGACGCTGTTGAGCTGATTGTAAGGAAATATTTATTGCTATGATGGTCTTTTTGTGTTTTGAAAGTTACATTTTACAGTCCTATCTAATTTCAAGATAAAAATAAGTTCCAAAGTACAACGAAGCTGCGATCGGAAAATCTTTGGAAATTGTGAACAGCGATAATTAATAGACCTATGAGGCTGCAGCTTATTATTTGCCACAAAAAAGCGCTCCTTTCTTCGCTTCTTTAAAACTCGTGCAAATACGCAGCAAGTGTTACCAGTGCAAATTGGTTTGTACCGATATGATGAATGAATAATGCAAGATATTAACGATAAAAACCTTAACGGAAGTTAACAGAACTTAACGGAAGTTGCTTTGGTCCGTTAACAGAACTTAACGGAAGTTAATTTAGTCCGTTAACATGAAAAAACTTTTTAACGGATTAACGAGTTAATGAAAAAGTTAGCTTCGTTATTAACGGATTAACGGACATGTGCCCACCTATGCTGCTCATACTTCCAAGTTTTAGAATCTTACAATGAGAAGTTATTAAGCTACCCAAATAACAATCTTTATATACAGTAATGAAGTATAGTACCGCTGTCTTTAAAATATAATATTTTGCAGCCTACAACACATTATAATGGGTGACATCACGAAATTCTGCCCCGGTTGCCACCATCCTTAGTGACGCGGCTGAACACTCCAAATCGCTACAATGTTTTTTCAGCGAGGTGATGATATCAACACCAGTGACGACATGTTTAAAAAATCCAATTCACTCAAAATTTAATACCGTGTTTTCGAAAATTGAAGTATGTACCTAGAAGAGATCTTAACAGTGCCATTTCAACCAAATCGAACAACGGCCAAATGACAGTGCTGCTGTCGAGAATACTGTAGGCTCGACCTACCTAGTTGTTTTGGGAGGGTAGGCTCCTGGCTTCTAAACCATGTATTGATTTTGCTTAATTTGCGATGGTTCATGACCGAAAGTTGGCCAAAAATTACACCGATTTCCGATGAAGACCTTTTTTGGTCTCCGCTTACTTTCAAGTCAAAAACTGCTAAAATATTTCTTGCGATGTTCAACAATTCTTTGGCCGAACTGCTCAAATTTCCACCTCTTACAACGAAGCTTGCTCAGCCTACCCACTTCTTTGTTTAGGACGATAGCAGTGCCACATGGCCATATTACAGTATTGTTTAAGGGTTAACAAATACAGCAAGCTTTTCTGTAGCCTGAACTGTAGCAAGGATATGCGCTGAATGTTGATGCATGCCATTGTAGCAGACAAAGAGAAAATGAAAATTTTGTCAAATTTCTATTCTGGAAAATTAGTTTTCGGGGAAACGTAATTTGTTAATTATGAAAAATAAATTTTTAAAATGTAATGTCTGGCAATTGTAAATTCGGCCAAATAAGTTTTCGGGCTAATGTACTGTAGTTTTGGCCAAGTGTTTTTCGGGGAAATGTAATTTCTGGAAAGTGTATAGGATCCGAAAAATAACAACAGTTAGGAAGCAAAAAAAAACTGCTTTTTAACCAAAAAGTTATCAAAATTGCAACATTAAAATTTCATTAATTTTGAGCTATTTTTATCAGTCAATTTAACTCCATTTTACAGGGGTATAAAAATTAAAAAAAAAAGGCAGGTTAGTGAAAATTAAACAAAAAAAGTTTTGAGTTGTTTTCGGCATCATTGTGAAGTCACGGTCATATTTTTAAAAAATAACGCTATTTTTGCGATGAGACTACAGGCAGTTCAAACTTTGAGCAGTTTCTTTTTTTATGTTGAATCATAAAATGCCTAAGTCAACTTGGTTACGTTATAAAAACGTCTTGTAACGTCATTTAGGTTAAGTATGGGCCAAAATCCGCTCCGATGTTGGAAAGTGACTTCGGAAAACATCAAAAATCGGGCAACTTCTCATTACTTTAGCAACTTCAAATTTTCAGGAGTTATTTGTGATAAAATTTGACTCAAAGTCAAGTTGATTTGAAATAAAAATCTTTGTTCTGAAGCGGTTTATCACAAAAAAACCGAGAGAAGGGTAAAAATGCCCCCCTCCGTGTAAAATAGGGTTAAATCATGATTTTAATTCGGTTGGGTAAATATCGGGATCTAAATCACAAAACTCATTTAAATTCCAAGTCCAAGCAAAAATATACAACTTGTGCAATATATGAACTAACACTGATGTTCTTTCAATTTTTGGCGAATAGTATCTTGAACTCTGTCAAACATGCTTCTTTTCGACGGATGGAGATGTGGAGAAGCTTCTCATAGACTTAAAGGGTTGAATTCGCTGCTCGGTCTATATTTGATTCATTATTCTTCTTCGGTTTCTGTTTCCTTCAACAAGCGAGTCTAAAAACAAGAAAAAACTAAACAGCATGCCACGTTTAGCCCTATTTGCTGGGGCCTATTTGTCCAACGTATTTATGAAACGGGCGGGGGCATAAGAGATCCTTAAACCGGAACTCATAGGAACAGCTAACGTCATTTGTGGAGCTCTGGTACACTATTAACATTTGTTTGTAACTGATAATTAAGTACCGCCAAAGGAAAAATATGCGAAATATTTTGAAATGCTAGCTGAATACTTATGGCCCATTCAGTACGAGCCAAGTCAACTGATCGCGAACCAACGGTTTTGTTACAGTGATTTCGTTGTAGTGGTTTCATCACAAAGTGAGGGTTGGGGCATTGAGGATAGTAAAAATATATTTAGTAAAAATATATCTGAGGATAGTAAAAATATATTTAGGATCGCCCTTCTCAACCAATCGGCGTTGTTGGCGGTCAGTTGTTGAGGACCCATTCAGTACACATGGATCCTCAACGAGAAACCCGGTATTTTTTTGTTTTTTGCAATAATACCAAAGCAATAGGTTTAACCCACAATTTTTGTAGCCACATCCAGTAAAATGATACTTATAAGCTCTTATTGTGCTACTGTACCTCCTCATCAATGCACGCAGCTGATTTCTTCTGAAGGTCTTCAAATGTGTTCGGGGGTTTACATCCAACCGTTTCAGGAAGTAAAAACGTGAACATGCCGGCTGTTATACAACATGTGCCAAGTGTCAAGTAAGCGTACAGAGGATAGAGATGAATCTGATGAAAAAATACTCAAGTTAACTATGAAGATAAGAACAATTCAACACGCTGTTTTTCCATTACTGGAGCATGTTAGGCGGAACCGGTCAATTCAATCGGTTTTGCTCCATTGGAGCTCATCAGGCTGAACCACCCAATTTAATCAGCTTTGCTCCATTGGAGCTCATCAGGCTGAACCACCCAATTTAATCGGTTTTGCTCCATTGGAGCTCATCAAGCTAAACCACCCAATTTAATCGGTTTTGCTCCATTGGAGCTCATCAGGCTGGACCACCCAATTTAATCGGTTTTGGTCCATTGGAGCTCATCAGGCTGGACCACCCAATTTAATCGGTTTTGCTCCATTGGAGCTCATCACAAGCTGAACCGGATTTCGAACCAAAGCGTGATTCTTCAGAGCATAATGTGGAAGCCGCTCCAAACCATCCTGTAAGAAAAAATGAACGATGGGACCCATCAGCAGACCACTTTTATACTGATGAGAAGCCGATGTATTGAGTGGTGTAGAAATCAATCTACGAGCCAAGGGCGCGAAAAATATAATGCAAAATATATTTTATTATCACCACATTAATTATGTGACACTTTTTGTATTTTTACAAAAAACCATCAACTAACCCTTGCTTAGACTGTTGAGAGGCTCTTGGCAATCCTCGGGGCCGAGGGGCGATCCTTTTAGCACCCCGAGGATGATTTGAACTTGCTCTCTGTGTTACATTGCCCTAATTTTGGTCCTCGGTTTATAGGGCACACCACGAAGAGGTTGCTATCTTGTGCCCAATTCGTTGCAAGAAACCTGCCTGGACATATGACGAGAATCTCAAACAAACCAACGAACGAACTTATCCTTAGTTAAAGCAACAAATATCAAATAGGGGGCCAAAAAATTTCTTATTGCAAAGCATTAAAATAACCAGACTTTCAAATCTTGAGACGAACCGTTAAGCCAACGAGTTTCCTTTTTTTTTTTTTTGTAGTCGAGTGCCTAAGATTAGAGTGTGACCCCACTCGAAGGCTAGGTAACTGTTAGCTTGCGCAGATTTTGCGTTTTGGTAATTAATCATGACAAGAGTTTGTTGGAACGTCAAAAATATTTTACGAGTGTTTTGGGGAAACACTTTTTTGCGATGTAATTACCGCCATTAAAATGATTGATGTTTCTTATAGCCTCAATATTTCGGCACTAAACAATTCATGAAATGGCGACATTACATTGATTTAAAACAAAAATTCCACGCTTCATGTTTCGAAATCATGTTTTGTATGCACGAATAACAACTTTTTCGTCTTTCTAGAACTTGCGAAACTTATGTTTTTGGTCCGTGAACTGAAGTATGGAATAGTTAATTACTTTAAAAAAGGTTAATGAAGCACGGGTGACAATCGCAAAACAGATATTTTGCAATGCAAGTTTCGACTGCACACTACAACGAGATAATAAGCAAGATTTACACACGCAATTTTTGTTTGCGCTCATGATTATTTATTCACTGCGACTGCCATCTCTTGTTCTAATATTTGTACTGGTTGACGAAACAGACACCAGCAGTGCTGTGAACTCGAAAAACTACGTTATCTTGCCGAACTCGAATTTGAGGTCGAAAATATAATTTTTTGAACTCAAATAAACTGTTCCAGTTCATCAAATGGAAATTTAAGCATCAAAAAATTGTTGAAAAGAAATATTTATTGTTGATCATGCCGTGTAAATTGAGATTATCGTTTACTTGTTTATGCCGTGGCGACCTAGAAAAATAGCATGAAAGCGATTAAGTTGAAAAGTAGACATGGTATTTTTGCCAGCCTGAACTCAAAAAACCTGATATTTTTGCGGAACTTCAGCTCGAACTTGAATTCGAAAAAATTAAATTACAGAATTCGAACCTGAACTCTAACTTGCAAAAATTGGCTGAACTCAAATAAAAATTGATCGAGTTCGCAGCCCTGAATACGACTCAGATGAGTACATCACATTCAAAATCCAAATTATCTTGGACGAAAATCGTACTTTTATAAAACAATGGCATTTGTCACGTTTGTACAAGAGATTAGAGTAACTAGACCAAGGATGCCCAAACTTTTTAAGGAACGGTTCGCGGATTTTGTCCCGCCTAAAACTAGAAAACGGTTTCTAGTGAGATTTGATGCAAAAACTGTCGAAAATTTAAGAGAAGACAAAAAAAGAAAGTAAATTGACTTTCTTTGCTAGTTCATCTGGAAACCACTCAAATAGAATGGAGTGGTGAAAGCAGGCCTTTCCAAAGAGATGACAATCAAATTTATTTGGTGGTTTTGAAGACGTCACATATAACAAGAAGGCTAATGGACCCCACCTCAGTTGCCGGCAGCTGTTGGGAGGCTGCGAAACTGCTGGATGCAAAATTTTGGTTGGAGACGGAGAAATTTGATGTTAGATGTAAAACCATATAGCATATGACATACAACAATCTGAGGCATTTTACTACATTTACAGTTTAAACTGAGGGATGGAAATTTTCAGCATTTTTCAAAACATTGTTTCAGAGCTATCTAAAACAACCAGTTATCCCTAATTTCAGCGATCCATGAGATATTTGAACCCGAAACTCCATTTCCGCTTCTGAGCGGATTTGTAATTACGTCTTTATTTACCGAGTTGCTTTGCCAAGAGACAGCGAAGAGACCTTTCGATCTTCGAAGCAAGCTGCAATCCGCCTACCACACGCGATGGAGGCTTCACACTGTCCTTTTTTAGTGCCGAAAGTAAAGCAGGAAAGCTGTGAATACCAATTTTTACAGTTTTTGAGTTAAACCGACTGGGAATTAAACCAGGGTCTATTGTTTCCGTAACAGACACTCTATCCGTTCGACCACTGAGCGGTTTTGATGCGACAGTTTAAGAAAAAAAAAAAAAAAAAAAACATTTGATGCAATGGCTTATGACTGCGGTTGATGGCTATCTGGGTTAGGGGGATAGCCTTCGGAGTTTGGAGAAACTAATTTTGAAATCACTAAGCATAAATCAAATAAAAAAATTCAAATTCAACAAAAATATAAAGCAACATCGTTTTAAATTTAGAGCGAGTTCCGTAGCTCGTAAGCAGCTCCGTCTATGCCTGTTATGCGATCCAGCGGATATAAGGCCAAACATATATCACTTAATTTTACAAACGTATATCTCGGCGTTAGGGTTTGTTTAAGCTGGACGCGATGCAACTCGTGATTTCCCTTCTGCAACGTTACGCGCATCTTCGCGGGTGGTCGACGACTGCGTGCGAAGGTGCGCACACTGCCAGAATGCAAAGAACTTTTCTTCGAGTCAAGCTGCCTCAATTCGTCCACCACCCACGGCGAAGGCTTCACGTTTTTTTAAACTGAACATCTAGCTGTGAATTCTAATTTTTGTAGTCACTGGTTTGACCTGATCGGAAATCGAATCCAAGCCAACCGTTTTAATAATAATAACAACAATTGTAATTTATATCCCCCTTAAGAATAACACCAACAAATGTCGATGCTTCTGACTAAGGGGACGTAGCAACAATCAAATAAAACAG
Source organism: Trididemnum nubilum (assembly GCA_963965965.1). Taxonomy (NCBI): domain Eukaryota; kingdom Metazoa; phylum Chordata; class Ascidiacea; order Aplousobranchia; family Didemnidae; genus Trididemnum; species Trididemnum nubilum. Next base: position 35,909,791 of record OZ014471.1, read on the forward strand.
CTTTACAGAAATAAACTTAGTTCATAACAGTGGTTTTAGTAGCAGACGCTCTATCCACTCGATTATAAATTGGTTGCCTGATCCTAACCAGTCGTATTTAATCACTACTCAATTATTAGTATCGGTTTCGCCCCATTAAGGATCGTCAAATCAAATCGAATTTTTAGTTCTACTCGCTGTATGACGCCGAAGCGTGTAACAAGTTTGCAGGGCCAATTTCCGCATCATTGCGCCCTGGCAACGCAGCTCCTTTCGAAGAAATGTCGCAGCAGTGGCGAACCATTGACAACATTGTGTTCGATTCAGGGCTGCACACTCCAACTAGAAAAAACTCGGTTCCTTTGCCGAACTCGAAAGTACAATTTTTTAAAAACTTGAATAAAACTGTTTGAGCTCATTAAAATGAAAATCAAAGATCAAAAAATTGTCGTAAAGAAATATTTATTGTTGATCATGCCGGGTAAATTGAGATTATTGTTCACTTGCTTATGCCGTGGCGACCTAAAAAACCAGCATGTGAACAAAAAGAGAGTTATTAAGTCGAACAGTAGACTTAGTATTTTTGTCAACCGGAACGCGAACTCGAAAACTTGATATTCTTGCCGAACGTGAACTCGAAAAAAATAAAATTAGAGAACTCGGACTTGTTAATATAGGCTGAACATGAATAAAAAAAATTGATCGACTTCACAGCTTTAGTTCGATTTGACCGGCCTGAGATTTGAACTTCAGATCTCCCGCTTCAGAGACGAACGCGTTTACGCTCGACCAACTGGCCTGTACAAAGCACAATCAGTTAGCTCGAAATTTAAAAAAAATGTTCAAAACATATCTACTTCACTCATCTGATTAGTAAAGATTTGTCGTCCTACACTCCGTCAACCAAGTGTATAATCTATTCAACTGCTTTTATTTACTGTAACGTAATGGATGCGATTTGCGTTGTGGTTCCTGTAGCTTTAACTTAGGGCGGTGTTGCTCCCCTTCATACTGGTTGATTCATGGTAGCTAATATTAGCACCTTAATTGAATTCTTTTGTTGCCTGTTTTTTTCCTCTTCTAACCCTCGACTAACTTAGAATTTAAAGTCATCTTAAAGAAGAACAGAGATGGCTACTGTCTCGAAGACCTCACGGTCCCTAAGTAGCTACTCTGCCGCTGCTCTCGTGATATTTCTTTAGTTTAATTTTACCCGCAAAGTTGATTTTTCTTTTTTTGATTTGTGCAGTGTTATGAAATAAACTTAAAACTTAGTTAAATATCTAAATTAAAGCAAGTTTTATTGGCATTTCTATGTCTAATGAGCAGTTGAACACTCTTGATTACTCACAAAAGTTTCAGTAAACGAAGACAAAATGCCACCGATTCTACCGAACATGGACACGGCGCCCATGGCCACGTTACGAACACTGGTTGGAAATAATTCTGGAGTGTAAACAAACATGATGTTGTAAGCCAATGTGTCAAAAAATTTTCCCAACAAACCCAAAATAAGCTTCGCGTAAGAGTTATCTGAAAGTGAAAAAAAACTTAAGCATTAATGAAGTGGGTTTTGTAATACAAATATTAAAAGTAATTGCAATATCTGATGATTGTAACAGCCAAAATAAATCAAAACCAACGAGCAATGCTTGTGATGGTGTAACACTTGCAACAATATAACCTGCAATGAAGTTCGCCAATCTATAACTAATGCAGTCGGCAAAACTTTACAATGGGACGCCACTAGAGTATATAAATTGCCAACGGAAATCTTAACCATAAGCTTGAAGTCGTTTAATGGTTTTTGTTTGTTTGCTTCGATGATACATATTGTAAGATACTAATAAAAATCAGCAGACCAAATAGTTCGAAATAATGACGGTGATCAAATTTTAACCCGCGCTTTAAACTTCAAAACATGATCTTTGTTGCAAAAATCATAATTAAACTTACCATCAGACTTGAAAGGTGTAATTGAAAAACAAGCAGCGGAAGCAATTAGAAGGGAAAAGATGACAGTTCTCTTTCTGCCTGCCCTGAGAAAAAAAAAGTATTGTCATTAATAGATTGGAATCAACTTCAAGTAGTTAGAAAAATTACAATAATCGGATTTTTAACACATGCATACTACAAGACACGCATACATTGTATCGAGAATTGGGTAGACCAGCAGTCTTTTAATTCAAGAGATTCGCCACCGTTATCTGGATGAGGAAGTTAACACATTATCAATTAGATCTCTGTACATGGTTTGGTCTGATCTGCCAAAGTTTAGAAGCTATTACAGTAAGTACACAACTGCAAATGACAATTAATGGAGTTATAGGTATTAGGCAAGTATAAGAGTTATACGCTCAAAATGCCAGTGGAAAGAGAGAAAAGTTTATTTCGTACAAACAAATTTTTTTCTCTCGACAGCGAGAAGCTGTGCTACTACAGTAGAGTGACTAATAATAAAACAGTCTAGTGAATTTTATCTGAGGGTAAGAAATCATAAAAAGAAAATTTGTAATGGTCTATAAAGCCCAAATAGTTAGAATACTAAAGTTATGAAATGTTTTATCAAAGAAACAGAAAGCATTAAAGTACGAATGAAGTCAATTGCCCGAGAATAAACTGACCGCTAACGTTAGGAATAAGGTTAGTAGGGGGTCAGTTGTCCTGGATCCTTAAAGTATTAGTATTTGTCAGGAAGCAGAACATTTTACACTTAAAGTGTAGGATTACTCCAATGATGTCTATTGGAAATGCGCAACTCAAGAAATTATGCGGCTGGCAACATTCAAACTCCGTTCAAAAGTAGTTAGAGGGAAACCACGGTTAATTTGAAATCAACGAAAATAGTATAGGGATGCAACCAAATATCAGATTCTGCAATCGAGCCATCTACCGGAGATTCGTTTGTTTGTTGTTTTTTTTTTTACTATTAATACCGGTAATCAAAAATGAAATAGCCAATTCGATCAATATGACCGAAAAAAAAAAAAATCATGAAGATTTTGAAATTATGAGTTAAAATCGTATTTGCAATGTTGAAAATGATCAAAATAAATTCTGAAATGACCAAACAATATGTCCAAATTCAGCTATTTAAAAGTAATTACAAAGTTAAGAAACAAACCCAGACAGCAGGTATACCCAGTGGCGTCGCTAGGGGGGGGCGGCCCGCTCCGGGTGTCACCATTTTGGGGTGACACCATATTATTAAGTGAAACCATATCTTCACTGATTTGGGGTGATCTTTTTTCCGTCCTCATTTGAACTGAAAACCAACCAATTTAGCGGCGAAGACCTTTTTTTGTTTTGGAATTTAAATATTTCTGGGCCGAAAACCCACTACTTTGACGGCAATGACCTTTTTTTTGGGTATTCACCTATTTTTGGACCGAAAAGGGGTGACACCACGAAATTCCGCCCCGGGTGCCACCATTCCTAGCAACGCCACTGGGTATACCATCCTTTTTCCTGTACTATACTCGTAGAGTCTAAACAATATTAAGGATGGAAAACTTAAATCAAAATAAATCTCAGAAGCAATGCTTACCACTTTTTGCTTATCAACCACGGATAGAGCAGTAAGGCTGGCAAATCGACCAAACCAGTTAAAGATTCCGATAAATAAACGTTACTATACAACTTTCCAGATGCCAAAGTAAACGAGAAATATACCGACGCTGAAACGAGCCTAAGAAACAAAATTTTTCTTCAACCGACCCTTGTACACTAGGGTGGTCCAAAAAAAACTTTTTTCCGATATGTTTTTCTCCAAGGGGCTTAAATGATGTGTTTTGGTGCAAAAATAATCCATGTAAATTTTTTTTGACTTTAATTAACATATAGGGGTCGCGCACCCCCCCCCACATTCTAAGCGTGCCCCCTAAATCACAAAATTGCCATATCTCATTAACCACTTGAGATAGAAACTTCAAATAAGAACCAAAAGATGCAGAAGATATGATTTCCCATAAGTGTTTAATACATTTTATTAAGCTATCTGATCAAATTTTCAAGATAAATAAAAAAAACTGTTTTTACGTCTTTATAGGGTGTATTCACATTCAAGTTTTGTTCATTTTGTTCTAAAAACGCACTAAATATGATAGTCTAACATTACAATAAATGTTGTGACTCAATGGTGTATGGTTACTGAAAATAACCTCTCTACCGAAGCTATATTTTAGAATATTAAATCATTAAAGCTGCCAAATGTGCCAATGGCGCCTGAAACCAAAACTTGCCGTAAACTACTGCTACAAAGAGAGCGACAGAAGTAAGTCCTTTAAGTAACTCAGGGAAAAGCGTAAACTGGCGTCTAAAAAGCACAATTTTTATTGCATATATTGCTTTCGACATCCATCGAGCGTTGCTGACCCCACCTGGGCTTTAAATTCTTTAAAGATATAGCTTTCTTTATTGCCTCCGACAAAAATCATGCGAAGTTCCAAAAACTCTCGGTAATCATCACGTGGAAAAGTTGTTCCAAATAATTCGGTATAAGTTTCTTTTGCTTCTTCCCGCAAATGACGAATTCCCTGAAAATCCGCTTCGTCCGGTAGATCAAAATTTTCTTTGTTAATCACATCACATTGACTTTGAAACCGTTTGAATACTTCACCACATGGTCCAGTTGTATCTTCCAATACTGCTTGGAAGGCAGATAAAAGTACTACCTTCATAATGTGATGACGACAAGCTACCCAAACTAATTCTCTACCAAGAGCTTTTCCAATTAAAGTACATGCACCTGTGTTAATGCCTGTGTTAGATGCAGTAGTGTCAAACACAAATACTCTTACTTGTTCTGCTATATTCAACTTGTATAAAAGCTCAATTCCTACACTAGCATGATCTTTCCCGGTACCAAAAGGAATATTAGGAGCCCCTAACAGCATTTCAGTATTTTTCCAAGATACCACTACAGCAACTCTGTTTTCTCGATCCGCATGCACTCGAGTTAGGCAGGGGAATATTTTCCCATCCCAATGCAAAAGAAGAGGAGCGGTAGGGACAAAGTCATTTCTTTTTTGCAGTGCATAGTTCTTCATAGTTTATAGTGCATAGTTTTTTGCGATTGCTTTTTCTTGCTCTTCTTACAGTGCCTCTTCGAATTCGTTACCTAAGTTTTTGGTAACAGCAGCAATTGTTGCTTCTCGATCACTTACATTGACTCGGTCCAGTACTGTCGCGACTTCGGATGTTACGATTTGCTTTGAATTTATCTTTTTTTCTAGAGCTTTTTTTTTTTGATGTACAAGGAGCTTCACTGCTGCATTCTTCAGATGACAAATCATCTTGCGAATCACTACTGCAATAATCTTCAAACTCATGCAGCTGTTTGAACACAATTTTTTCTATCTTTTTCTCGATTTTCTTGTTTCTTTTTCATTTCATTTCGTTTTCTATTCCGGTCCTCAAAAGCCGCCAGAGACATGTCACGGCCAGCGATAGAACAGCTAGTAGGATCATTTCTTTGCATCAGCAAAAACTTCCTGTCGTCCTTATTGCTCATTAATGAGAGAGCATTTTGTGCATCTACGTCAAACAGTTCACCCAGTTTGTCAACAAAAAGCTCTTTCTTTTTCTGACAACTCGTGTGCGTTTTGTAGCGACTCTTTTGTAACTTTTGATAAGAGTTGAAAAATGTTATTAAGTTGACTTGGCAAGAATCTTTTCGTTGTGTTGGAATTTTTTCCTTATCCCAAAAGCTGAGAACTTCTTGTACAGTGTGTTTAGCACTATCCTTGATCGTAAATCCCTTGTCTTTGTGAAGAAAAAAAAAAGTACTTTAAAACAGCTTCATTTGTGGGCATCCTGCTTCAAGAATATTTTCAGACGTGGGGCTTATAAGCCAAAGGTTTGTTTTGCTGCGAGTACGTAAGTTACTCATAGTGCATAAATTTTAGCCTCTAAAATTAAATTCAGAGTTGTTACATATTTCATTATATTTATTTTTAAATTATATTGAAACTAAAATATCCAACTGGTCCTTGCAATTGTGATACCGTGTTTTCTGTCTTCGCAATCCTTAACACAAAGTCACAAACTTTTGAATCCAACAATAAAGAGATCAAAAGAACATGTTATCATTCGTTTTTCACTCAGCTTCAACTTTATGCGATATCACGTTGATGCTGTCACCAGTAAGCTTGTGAACAAGTGCTGCAGCCAGTAATTACATCAAGCGGTAAAATGATAGAGTGTTGAGACACCGAAGAAAAGTCAATTAGTGCCAATCGTCATGTATAATATTTCAAACCCAGTTGTTACATAGATCATATTAAAAGCAAACGTAAACATTTTAGTTGACAAATGGCAGATAAGCTCAGTTGTTATTATCAATCAAGAGCTATCTTAGACAAATTTTCAACGATAAAAAATTAGCACATTCTTGTACACATGTCACAATACTCTTTAACATTCACCTAAAATTTTGAACAAAAACAGTTTTTTTTATTTATCTTGAAAATTTGATCAGATAGCTTAATAAAATGTATTAAACACTTATGGGAAATCATATCTTCTGCATCTTTTGGTTTTTATTTGAAGTTTCTATCTCAAGTGGTTAATGAGATATGGCAATTTTGTGATTTAGGGGGCATGCTTAGAATGTGGGGGGGGGGGTGCGCGACCCCTAAATGTTAATTAAAGTCAAAAAAAATTTACATGGATTATTTTTGCACCAAAACACACCATTTAAGCCCCTTGGAGAAAAACATATCGGAAAAAAGTTTTTTTGGACCACCCTATTGTACACCGACAATCATTAGAAAATAGAACCTTACTTTTTTATTTTCGTTTAAATGCGATTTGCGCATTCTGCTAGTAGAATGCTATTGTTGATTTGCGCTTCGATTATTATTTTTTAGTTGACTTGGCACTCATTTATTCATGCGCAGAAGCCAACCATTCTACTTCCGTCTAACCGTAAACTCTTTATTAGTAGACTGAAAACTGACAGTTTTGTCTTTTTTTTTCTTCAAGGTTTATTTTTTTAAATATGCCGATTCGTCAATTAGCGTGACTTTTTTTCTAAATGGTTCATTAGCCCTGCGAATATGTCCCATCAAATCAGTCGAATACGCGTAACCGCAAAAAACCTTCGCAACAAGAGCAAACTTTTTTCCTCCATACCCTTCTCTTTTTCTACGCGTGTCTGTTTGTAGTCTAGTAAATACAGAATCTATGGTCCAACCACGCCGACACAGAACACCCTTTTTGGGGTATATTTGCTAGACTTTCGTCAGGTGGGACTACTCCAAAGGAGAGACTGCCAGGCCCCTATTGGGAAATAAATTTTAAGCGTCTTTTCCAAGAACAAAACGACGCATCGTCAGGAATCGACACCGGAGCCACTTGGCGCTAACAACGTCAGAGAAAGCAAAACGGGGCGACTCAAAATTAAAGATGCACTCTGCACAGCCAATAGTACCTGTATAAGTAATAGTAATTACGTGTATATTTATCAATTGCCTTGACCAGGAGACAGCGAAGAAACTTTAGGTCTTCGAGTCAAGCTGCCACCTGCCAATCCTACATGGTGGATAGTGAAAGTAAATTATACTAGATTTAAACATGTAAATTCATTCACAGACCATAAAGTAAATAATTAAAAACTTTCTACAGCAAGGGTTCTTAACCTTTTTTGTCTCGTTTACCCCGTGGCAAATGGTAAAAGAATAATTTACCCCTATCTTTTTGATAATCCACAAAAATTTACTCCTATTTCCTTGGTTGTTCAGAACTTCAGCGACACTTGCGGCGATCCATCCCCCCCAAAAAAGATCTTTAGTCCATGAAGCAGCAGATTGTTCGAGATTCTAAGGTGATCCCCCCAAAAAATCTTCGGTTCGGGAAACGCCGAATTTTTCATGTCTTGGACTTGGACTGACCTCCAAATTTATTTGGAATTTGGACTGACCTCCAAATTTACAACAAGACATATGTAGGTTTTGGGCAATTGAAAATTGAAGGTTGCTTCAGTTTGCCAGTCAGTAAATTTACCCTCTGGGTAGGTGAAATTTAAACCCAGGGGGTAAATTCACCCACGGTAAAGAACCCCAGCTCTATAGTCTGCTTCGTCTTTCGACTCATCATGCCTGAGGGCTACATTCAAGTAGAACCTAGAATCTAACTAGTTGAGCACTTTGGCGGTTGCCTACAGAACGAACCACATCATTTCAAAACATTATGGAAATACTATGCTATAGTGAAGTTTTGAACATGCACATTATTTTGAGTTATGTTAGCAATTGGGATCACCAAACCAAATAAAGTGGTCGATGACGAATCCGAGCGAAATATTAACTAGTTAATGGCTACCACAATTTATCATGCCCCCACAGTCTGTTTCGCTCGTATGGGCTCTTCAGAGAGCTAAAAAAACAGACTGTTGGGACATGATAAATTGAGGTGTTAATAATTCTTTGGCTGCATGATTACATTCGTAAATGTGCATAACTCAAAATAATTAACCAGTTTCTGACGACCACAACTTTTCATGCCAAAACAGTCTGTTTCGCCCGTATGGGCTCTTCAGGGGGCTAAAAAACAGACTGTTGGGGCATGATAAATTGTGGTGGTCAGAAAACTAGATAATTAAATTTTGAGTTATGCACATTTACGAAAAAAATCATGCAGCCAAAGAATTATTTCGGAAGATAGATCGTTTGCAAATTTGTTCGTTGTTTGTTTTTGTAAAAGTAACTGAGTTACAGTTACATGGCAAAAAAATTAACTAAGTTACAGTTACCATTTTAAAACAGTAACTAGTTAGAGTTACAGTTACTTTTAATAAACTTAATTGCAACGACCGACGCTCGCGTTGTGTGTTTCTTTGTTTTTACTCGGCCATTTTCCGACTAACCAGGGCAAAGTCTCAGACTTTTGCTTATAACTCAAAAACGGTTCAGTCTAGCTGCATGACATTTTGACTGCAGTTTGAGATTAATGAGTTGTATACTTGCACCAAATTTTGAGGCAAAAGATCACGTGACTTTGGTTTTAGAAACCGAAAACCGCCCCGCAAGTTTAATGTAAAAAGCGGTCTCATTCAAAAACGGCCTAAGTACGGCAAAAAATATTTCACTCGGTTGTATGTCTTATGATACCCTTTCATCCCAACCAACCCACTTTTGGCAGCGATGAGGTTTTTTCCTTCTTCTTTCTTTTTTTTCCTTGTTTTTCCGTTTTTTTTCTTTTCTTTCGCTTTTTCTTCCTAAATCTTAAACGCTTTTCTTCTCCTAAACCACAAAATATCGAAATCTAATTTTTGTGTAAAGTTGTTAAGCTGCAAACGCAATTTTTTCTCCTAAAATTTTTTGGGGCAACTCCCCCCCAAAAAAAACCAAAATGGGGGCCAAAAAATCAATTTTTTAATGGCTTAAGCTAGGGCGCTAGTTTTTTTTTATATCAGGAGTATTTAAGAAACAAATATTTTGACATAGTTTGGGGGTACCACCCTCTCGGGGACCCCCCAAATAGACCCTCAATAATCAGTTTTTGGAACGACTCATGCTAACGTGTCAGTTCGTTTTGATATCAACAGATACTTAACAGACAAATATTTTGACGTAGTTCTGGGATGCCACCCCCCGGGGACCCCCCCAAAATGGACCCCTCCAAAAATCAATTTTTTTAACGGCCTAATTTCGAGTGCCAGTGTTGTTTGATGTCAGTAGATATTTAAGAGACCAATATTTTGACATAGTTTAAAGGTAGCACCTCCTGGGGACCCTCTCAAAATAGACTCCCCAAAAATCAATTTTTTTAATGGCTTAATTTTGGGTGCCAGTGTTGTTTGATATCAGTATATATTTAAAAAGACAAAGATTTTAACATAGTTTGGGGATGCATCCCCCCGGTGACCTCCCTAAATAGACCCCCAAAAATCAATTTTTGGAACGGCTCAAGCTAGTTTGCCAGTTTTTTTGATATTAACAGACACTCAACAGAAAAATATTTCGACATAGTTCGAGGGTGCCACCTTCCCCCAGCGGATCCCCCAAAATGGACCCACAAAAATCAATTTTTTGAACGGCTTAACTTTGGGTGCCAGTGTTTTTTTGATAACAGTATATATTTTACGGACAAATATTTCGACATAGTTTGGGACTTCTCCCCACCCTCCGGAGACTTCCCATATGGACCCCTCCAAAAATCAATTTTTTAACGGCTTACTTTCGAGTGCCAGTGTGGTTTGATGTCAGTAGATATTTAAGAGACCAATATTTTGACATAGTTTGTAGATACCTCCCCCAGGAGACCCAAAATGGTACCCCCAAAATCAACTTTTAAAAGGCTCAAGCTAGGGTCTTTTTTTTTTGATATCAGCAGTTGTTTAAGAGACAAATGGAGACCCCAAATGGTGCCCCCCAAAATCAATTTTTAAAAGGCTCAAGCTAGGGCGTTAGTTTTTTGATATCAGCAGTTGTTTAAGAGACAAATATTTGTTTAAGAGACAAATGGAGACCCCAAATGGTACCTCCCCAAAATCAATTTTTTAAAGGCTCAAGCTAGGACGTTAGTTTTTTGATATCAGCAGTTGTTTAAGAGACAAATATTTTGACATATTTCCAACGGCTTAGGCTTAGATCGGATGTTTTTTTAATATTATCAGTCGCTATGTTGCCAATTAAATATATATTGATAATGTTCGAAATTCCAAACCCTCTTTTTCCAGAAAATGTTTCTAATTAATCATTCAACAGGAAAGCAAAAGTTTTTTTTTTGAGAATCTCATTGTTCAACATTCGTCGGTCGTTCACTGAGATTGCTTCTCAGCAAGCTACCATCTAGTTACCGGTATGAATTAAGTTTCGAAACTGTTGATTTTGCACTTTGGCACCGGTATTAACTGATTTCTTTCCCCATTCATTGTCTAATTTTCATGTGGTGCCTCTGCACAAGCTGCTTATGGCTACTGTTGCTGTTGTCATAACAAAAACACACAACATAACACATTGATGCACTTTATTTACTTGCCTATCAAGAAAGGAAGCAGCATCTCAAAATGTTCATCGCTGAGACCAGAACGTTTGGGTTTCAAAATGTCTTAGCCCATGCTAAAAAGTCTTTCAACTGCAGCGCTCGAGGGCAAAGAAGTATTGTACTGGACGAACAGTTTTTTTAGCGCTGGATCAGCAAAGGAATTATCATCTATCTTTTTCGCTGATACTGATGATAGAAACCCTTCTATCCTTATTATTATTATTTGATTTACCGTAATTTACTAGATCGTTAAGAGGAGATCTTTAATTTAAAAACGTTCTAATATACTCTCACAGCATGGTTAGGGTTGCCACGTTAGTGCACAAAAAAAAATCCGTAATCCGTAGCGCCAACAGGGATGACATAAAAGTGTTTCATTTAATCAAAATCTAACGATTAAAGAATCTTTTTTAACAGGACCAAAACTAAAAGTAACTGCAACTAGTAACTTTTTAATGTCTCCAAATAGTAACTAGTTCCCACTTTTGTAACTTTTTTGGAAAAGTAACTCAGTTACAGTTACTAAAAAGTAACTAGTTTCAGTAACTAATTACCATAGTAACTAGTAACTGCCCATGTCTACAGTATCTCTATGCATTGGTTATTCTCTGACATCTGTTGTAGAAAAATCTTAAGCTGGCCTGTTTTGCATTAAAATAAAAAATACAAAACGATTAAGTTCATTGAGGAATTATTTATCAGAACTGTTATAAGACTTTAAAACTAAAGTTTTTTGAAAAAAGCAACCAAGCTGTCATTTAATTTAAGTTATGTATGCACAGCAGTGGTCTGTATACTCTGGGGCGCATTTTGACGAAGTGTAGCCTAATATTTACAATCTATCGCTATTTTTTGCTTTTTCTTTACTCAAATACGATGTTTGTAAGCTGTATTTAATTTAGTGCGCATTATACTCCGGGTGCGCCTAACATAAGGATATTATGACATTTTGAATTCGTCAGCTCTGCGGTGAGAGAAAAAGGCGCGTTTCTACAAATCTTACACTCAAATTCAATTTGCGCTACGTTCCTTTATTCTTTTTCGTTATAACCTTTCATTAGAGTTAGGGTTCAAACAGCACAGCCAGCCTGAGAGGCATAGTAAATCAATGGGCTAAAGAAAAAGCAAACTTTGTAAATATGCACCGAAGGTCACGGATCTCTATAGCCGGAAAATTATTTTGTACGCAAAAGTTATGAAAATGATCACGTTTTGTATTAAAAAATGCAAACGTTAACTAGCCAAACACTGTAAAAAAACGTAATCCTAAATAAAAACGGGACCAACATGCTGTAATATTGTAATCCCTTGTACCCACCATTACATAATACTGTTATGCATTTCGTTGAGGCTAGCCCACAGAAAATTTCCCATTTTAAAATCAATTCCCAATGCAAGAAGGATATAGAGATTAATTTTAAAGTAAAGCACCATACCGAAGAGCAAGTACTAACTGCAGTTAGTCGTTTTGGTTTGCAAAACGTCAAAAATAGGAACAAACCCGTAAAAAATTAACGATTTTAGCAAAACTCAAGAACAAATAATACAGGAAAATTTTGATCAATGATTATCCGGACAAGTACAATCAATCGACTGTTTTTCTGGATAAAAAATTTTCTGTCCCATTAAAAAAATGATTTACTCAGAGAGGCAATCTAGTCAAGTTTTTCACTGCTGACCAAAGTACCGGGATAAGCCTAAAATGCATTGTCACCAAATTTGAATTTTCTACGTCTTCCCGCCAACGGCTCGCCACCGTTGCGACATTTCTTCGAAAGGAGCTGTGTTGCTCGGGCGCAATGACGCGGAGATGGGCCCCGCCAACTCGTTACACGCTCCGGCGTATTACAGCGAGTGTAATGAAAGATTTGATTTGATTACGTCTTCCCGTTTTCAAGATATTACCGTTCAAAATTAACAATTTTCCTCTCAATTCAGAGTTGCCATTTTGTCAGTCCCGGTATAGACCGTTTTTGTGGCGCGTCACAATGCCCATTGTCTGGTTCTTACTGCAGATCGTAGTAAAATTCGCCCATTTAAATCAATGGTAAAGTTATTACATACACGCAACTTCAAACAACCAATGCAGGTTAGTGGGTGGCGTTTTTTGTTTGATTTTACTTTTATTTGAAGGGCCAAAGCTTCGTAATTCCATTTCAGGTTATTTCCGGGGTTAAAAGTCTTTATAAATGCGTATTAGACTCATTTTAAAAAGGGTACTATTATGACACAGAATAGCGTTTCTAGACAACTTCACAGGATATACTGTACAGAAAATCAATTGCTAAACAATCATAAACATAGCGAAATGTGAAGTCAAGAGCAATCTAAGACCAAAAAAAGGTCAACAACAATTTTAGAAACGAATGAAGGCTACAGCTCTAAATTAACAGCTCATAGTGTAGAAGGGCCAAAGCAAAGTAAATGATTTTGGATTATTTTGTGAATGCAAAATTAAAGTCGCATATACAGGCGTATACGGTAAGCGCGGCAGGGCCTGCAGGGGTAAGGTCTAGGAGAGCTAAATCCACCTACATCCAGTCCCATAGTAATGTCACTTACGATATTTACTAGAGAAAAGGGCTTTTTAGCAAAAAAATTGCTATTATAATAATCATTTCTTCCTTAAATTACACTCCGCCACGAGGCAGCCCAAAACGCCAAAGTAAAACCAAAAGATGCCTAAGTAAAACCGAAAAAAATATTGTGAAATTTTGGACCAACATGTCAATTAAAGTCACCTTTTTTAAACAAACGTATCCAAAATTTTTGAAAGCGGGGCGAATGCGACTCCAAAAAAGCCATTAGATCAATTTATTTGACAATATATTAGCAAACGAGAACGAAGTGAGCTAATTTTTGTCTGAAAATAGAGTGGAAACCCCTATTTTCAGTAAGAAAGGCCAAAAATTCGGCGGCGAAAGCATTCCTTTTTTGAAAAATTTTCTCCTCCCCTCTTTGAAAATTCTGGGTGCACCACTGGGCCGGATTGGTGTTTTAGCGGGCACTCCACGAACGACCCAACCTAGTTGCCCTACTCTCAAAAATGAAAATATTACCGGCTGGGATCTACCACTACTGTAGAATACCTAGATCGTACTTCAGATATGATGGTTACAGGTCATCACTGTGGAAGTATTTAAAGTTTTTTACAAACCACTTGTTAAAGCAAAAGTGTCTTTGCCAAAAAAGGGACTAAAACTTAAACAAAGAAAGATCATTACTAGGGTAGCGAGGCGCTCCAGTTTTGGACCTCCACTCCTGGCGCTCCATGCACGTCCTTTGTGAAGGGCTTTTGGCAGAAATTGAGACTAGTCGAAAAACCTGCAAAAAGTGTGCCCAATAAATAAAATTAGAAAACTTAACAGTTTTCCTTTTCGTCAGGGTTAGGGTCAACTTGCCCAACTCCCCCTACATCGAAGAACCTGGCTGTTAGCTAGCCACAGTGCTTTAGACCATTGTTCCTGCAGAGGACCAAAAAAAGTGAACATAAATAATATTGCTCGAAATTCTCCTAATCTTCTATCGAAAAACTTGACTTCATATAGTGATTAGTTTTGATTATAAAACAAGCTTACCTGCAGCGTGATTCCCATTTTGAAGCCAAATTGCTATTCTTAGGAAATCGGTAGAATTTGCAACTACTCTTTTCGCTTGTATGATCGCACAATAATGAAGCACAATATCATTTTACTCTTTTATCCGATATGCCAATCGCAACTCTGCACGAAACTATCACATGTCATTAAATAAGCGTTAAAACGCTATTTTACGGTGCAAAAGTGCCCTTTTTAAAATGAGTTTAATACGCATTTATAAAGACTTTTAACCCCGGAAATAACCTGAAATGGAATTACGAAGCTTTGGCCCTTCAAATAAAAGCAAAATCAAACAAAAAACGCCACCCACTAACCTACAGTGGTTATTTGAAGTTGCGTGTATGTAATAATTTTACCATTGATTTAAATGGGCGAATTTTACTACGATCTGCAGTAAGAACCAGACAATGGGCATTGTGACGCGCTACTAAACCGGTCTATTAACTCTATGCATTAATTCTATGAAATTTTCAGCATTAACTCTTCGAAACTTTTTACAATTGCAAGGTAGCACTTCACTCACTTATCTGCTTTCCCATTATACTAGTGTTTTATCAGGATTTAAATTCATATACAGCCTATCCTGGCAGCCCACCCGAACCTTAAAACCACCCACAAGGGCAATTTCTGCACTAGCCATTGTGCCCTCTTCCCAGATTACTCTGATCAAAGTCCGACAACAAAGTCACCAAAAAGAGGATTCTCGACCAGTATCACACTGGCAGTGCACTTAATTCAATCACACTGCGCTAGCATCACTAAGCATGAACACCATATATGACGTCACAATTGCTTATGTGATGTCATTTATGGTGTCCATGCTTAGTGATGCCAACCACTAGCCTGTGTTGGTAAAGAAAGGAGTAGGCTACTCGTATCAGAAGGCAGGTAATAAAGAAATGCCAGCTTCAGTTTTGCACTTTTCTAAAATGCTATTTTACAATTTTGTGGAAAAGTAGATAAATTCCGGTAGATAGCTTAGCAAACTTCGCAAATTACTGTATATATTTGCTCTGCGTAGGCCTATTTTTCACTATACGGTACATTGATCTTTTGGTTGTGATGTTTAATTTTTTAGCCGTGCAGAAAAGGCAGCCAAACATTAAAAAAAATTGCAAGGAGTCCGTTGTGAATTAAAAAAAATGTTTGGGAACTATTGCGCTGGCATCACCAAGCGAGGACACCATGTATGACATCACATAAGCAATTGTGCTGTCATATATGGTGTTCATGCTTAGTGATGCCCGCGCAGTGCGGTTGAATTAAGTGCACTGCCAGTGTGATACTGGTCGAGAATCCTCTCTCTGGTGACCTTGTTGTCAGACTTTGATCAGAGTAATTTGAGAAGAGGGCACAATGGCAAGTGCAAAAATTGCCCTAGTGTGTGGATTGAAGGTTGAGGTGGGATGCCAGGATAAGCTGTACGTATGAATTCAGATGCTGATGAAACACCAACATAATTGAAAAGCAGATAAGTGAGTGAAGGGCTACCTCACAATTGTAGAAAATTTATGTTGAAAGTCTGCTATGTAACTTCTGAATCTTTAAAATTTTGTTTCTAATTTTGATTTGAAAACTCTGGAAAAACTTCAAAGAGGAAAAAGTTTTTCTAAGGAAAAATGTAAGCTGTTATTTATAGGGAATGGAAGGTCGTAGAAAAATTTGGTGAAGTTAGTCTTCAGATCTGCCGAAAATTTTTGAGAAAAAACCGAACAAAAAAACTTCCGACCTGAATGCCATTTTAATGTTAAAAACAAAACAATTGATTTGAATTTAGATATTTGTTTGAGTAATGAATATCAAAAATTTAGATATACGAGTATATTTGCGTATCAGCACAAATAGACGGACAGATAAGCGCTTGTACAGAAACACATATTAGCACAAGGTACAAATTTGCCTTATTCTTTGAAATCAGGGTTTTAAATTTGAGGCATTTTCAAATTATGAAAACGCTCGGTTAAACAAGGTTCCAATTAATCAACGTCCGAATTATCGAGTATACAGTACAACCAAACCACTCGCTTACTCATGGAACTAACAATCGGAAAAAAATTCAGCAAGCAAAAAAATACAAACATTAAAATCACATGCAGTTCAGTTCAGTTTGTTTTATCATAACATCAATAACATGTTTGATTTAAGCCTATTTTACACGGGTTATTTGGCCAACGCATTTTACATGGGTAACAGCTACTCAAAACTCCAGCTTCTAAATCAAAAGCCATGGGAACACCAAAGTTTTTAGAAAAATTAGTTTTGAGTTGATGAAGTCATCATAGGCATAGCCAGGGGGGCCAAGAGGGCCCGCCCCAATTGAAATGCCACGAATGATAAAAATGATACAACAAAGCCTATTGTTTCTTCAGTTTTAGTTTCTTTTAGCATTGAAGCGTACCACAGTACATTCGTATAAAAATAATCAGCAATAAAGTATTAATATTGACAATAGGGGCCCGGGCCAGTCAATTCAAATTCTTGCCAACTAATTTAAATGTACAAATCGGATGAAATTAAGCGTTTTTATCCTCAAAGTTGCAACCTCAGGGCCTCATCTAACCTTTTTATAAACGTAATGCAATAACCAGGACCGGATTACCATACGGCACAGTGCCAGGGACCCCGCGCACAAATGGTAAGACTTTTTTGGTCTTCACCTATAATTGGTAGGAAAATGCAGCAAAATCCCCAAAGTGCCAAAGGCCCCACGCAATGTAAATCCCCTCCGGGCAACAACATGATTAGTAGGACCAACCATCTCTGTACTATTTTTCAATTGACTTTCAAATGTTAAAAATTTAGTTCGTTCAAATGGCTCCAAAAACGTGCGAAAAGTGATTCAAAAGCATTAAAATAGGTATCTTTTCCAAAAAATTTACAAAAATCGCCCAGGGGCTGCGGGCTACTCATTTGCTCATAACGTCCTTCATTTTCAGATATTTTTTGTTTTCCACTTTTGGTGTAAGTCCTCTCCATTCAGCAAAACCCTGGTAACCCGAAAAACCAGACCACGGCTTCTGATTTTCCATTTCACGATATCTTTGTTCCACAAAAAGTTCCTCTTTAGTTTCGAAAATTTCTGATGACGTCATTGCATATGATTTGTGGTTTGGGCCCCTAATCAAATATCCTGGCTATGCCTATGGACGTCATCATAGTAATGCCAGAACCCTATTTTCGAAATATGACATCATCTTTTCAATGACGTCATAACGGTTCAAATT
This sequence comes from Trididemnum nubilum, assembly GCA_963965965.1. NCBI lineage: Eukaryota > Metazoa > Chordata > Ascidiacea > Aplousobranchia > Didemnidae > Trididemnum > Trididemnum nubilum. Next base: position 35,927,582 of record OZ014471.1, read on the forward strand.
TTGTACGAAGGTTTTTTTTGTGATACGGAATTATGGAGTCAAAGTAATTACGTCACACGACTGTCTTGTGAGTTGTGATGTCATTTAAGTTAAATATTGGCCAAAAACTGCTCAGATTTCGGCGAGTGACTTCGGCAAATCTCAAAATTCGAAAACTTCTCCTTACCTTTGTAACTTAAAATTTTCAGAAGTTATTTGTGAATAAATTTGAATTGAAATCAAGTTAATTCGAAACAAAAACCTTTTTTTTCTCAGAGGATTAATCAAAACAAAAAACAAAAACAAAAAAAGCGAAAGAGGGCCATATGTGTTCCTCTCGTGGAAAATAAAATTGACAATATCAAAAAGCAAATATAAAAGGGTGCAATAAACGGGAGCTGCAAAGAGACACGAAAAGTCGTTTTAGTCAAACGACTCTCTCTTGATGAATGACCAAGTTCTTTTAATGGGAAATCATATAAATTCGGGGTAGGAATGTCCAATTTAGAATGAAAAACTATTATGAAGTTAAGTTAATTTATTACTAAAAATTAATTCGATAAACTTGCAGTAATTCAATTTAGTAATTTCTTTTGTATATGAATTCCATAATTTTGAACTTTGATATTTAAAGGATATTTGGCACGATTTCAGCATGATGTAGTAATACAAAAGAAAGGGACAATTATGTTGTAGCATTAGAAAATCCATCCAAGCTGGGTGGGCACAGTTCATGAAATAAAACAAAATATAAAAGGAACATCAATTAAAAAGCAAAATATGAATGCAATCGGGCTAACTTCAAAATTTACCGCAACTACATTACAAAACTACAACCAGACAAAAATTTCCAGTTGCATGCCAAAGACAGCTGTTTCGCCTATTTTCAAGGCTCCTCAGTTAGACTTGCAGGGCGGAAAAGACAATTATTACAGTGTAATAATTATTTGATGCATACCTAGTGGAGCATACCTAGCCCCTCTCCCCTCCCCAAAAAATACCTATTGCTTTCGCACTGTAGCATGGCCTCGTAAATGACAGATTGAGCTTCGAAAAACAAGTCTGATTTAATAACACAAGCGAACACAATTTTTGGAACTACCATATTTTTCAGCTCATAAGGTACATTTAAAATACTCAAACTTTTAAAATTACTGAAGGTGCGTTTTATATTTATGTGTACTTTTTGTATGGTTCAAGTTCTATTCTTGTTCTCTTCATTATTTAATTTAAAGTTAGTTAAAGCTTTGTAACAGTTTTTAGAGCTTTGTACACATTATACTCCGAGAGCGCGTTATTTAAGGAAATAAAAGCGATAAAGATTATATATGAATACTGCGCCTTATACTTCGGTGCGTCTTACAGTTTGAAAAATAGGACCATAGGATTTTTTGCCACGTAGGTACGGAGGACAAACGTTGCAATTCCCAACAAGGATGAAGATCTTTTAAGGCCATTGTAAAATTTTAATATTTGTGTTTTTTTAGAATGATTACACTAACAAGAATTGCAATCTTTAGTAAAAAGATAATGCACTGTAAAAAAAAATTTACTATCTGCAGTAAACGGAATTGCAATCTAAATACTGGCTGTAGCAGGACTTTGATTAGCTGGTGAAAAAAAATACAAATTGAAGATTTTTCTTACCAAAGATAGGACGTTGCAATAAATCGCTTAAGAGTGATGTGATTGGTAACTATATTCAAAAACGTCGGACTCTTTTTCGTCGTTGTTTCGAACACGACCGGCTTCAAGCTAATCACTAAAACAATTTACGGAAAAATCGATAAGACATTAAATGAAAAAGGAAAACAACGACACTTAACAAGTATATTAACAATCACAACATTACAGGAATTACACAGGTGAGCAACCGTGACCGGTTTCGTCCTTGCTCAAGGGACACATCAGGCGGAAGAACAAAAACAGTCTGGGGCATCAACGAGAAAACCAAATTAAGCAACGCAGCGACGGAGAACAAGGCTTGTAAATCGATATTATTCATAGGCATCACGCCAAGAGAGTGTTTCTAGTCAGAAGAACATAAAGCCATTGGGACCCAAAGTAGACTGTCAAGAACTACATAAAACCGCAATGGGTATATACCAGAGATATCACACCTACGGGTAGAAAGCTATAGCGATACAAATAAAAAAGGGAAAACAACGTCGGTAAACAAATATATTAACGATTACAACATTACTGGGATTACGCAAGTGAGCATTCGCGAACGGTTTCGTCCTTGCTCAAGGAACCCATCAGGCCAAAGAGCAAAAACAGCTTAGGGCATAACATAATTTTAATTGGAGTTTTAGAAAAAACATTTTTTTCAAAAAAAAGTTAGTGTAAAACGTTTACTGGAGAAATGCAAAGGTGGTAGAGGAAATTGATGAAAACAATTTCTGTTACCTGGATTTTTTACTCCGTTTTTTCCAGCAAAAAACACTAAAACTTTTTCTGCTTCCTCTATGCGATTCTTTGATAACAACCACCTGGGAGATTGCTTGGAGAATCTGAAAAATATCAATCTGCTGTAAAAAAATAAGTTCAAGAACAAACGGTAGGAAAACATTACATTGGCTGCGACAGGTAAAACAGGCTTGACAACCAATAAGCATGGTGAGCTACCATAAAAAATAATGCTGTTTCGATGCGGGCATTACTAAACAGCTGTTAATTTTAAGCTCAACAATTATGGTTCACTCTTAAGCGATTATCATCTGACGTAAAAATACCAGTTTACATGCTTCTATAAAAGACTAAATAATTAAATCTGTAGAAGTGGATTTACAGTACGCAGAAACTGTTTTTTGACCAATTTTTTCTTCGTTAGGTCCACACACGTATTAGGAAATGACTATTACTGTATATATAGAACTAACTAACCTGTCACATTCCAAATTTCTCCAAAATTTTTATAAATATAAAAGTAGAACGCTAATTTGAAATATCGCTCTAATCGTCTCAGGCCCGAACTAAGCCCGAAATTTTTGTCAACTTTAGGCCCGAACCTGACCCGAAAAGCCCGGCCCGACTTACAACTCTGGCATGTACTACCTATCTTCGTGAGGGCTAAACTGCGAAGTTAAAAAACAAGCGTACGATAGACGAGAAAATCACGTGATAAATGAATTTTCTTATTTATCGTACGCTTGTTTTTAACTTCGCAGTTTAGCCCTGACAAAGATAAGTAGTACATGCTCAGAGCATAGCCTATCGAAACGTCGGCAAAAAAGTTTTCTGCCCCACCAGTTGAGCTAATAAACTTGATTTAATTTAAATCGAGTGGTTAATGATTACTCGGTTTACGACTGTTAGCTAGGACGGTTAAACACTGAGACTATTAGGTACCAGACTTTTATGTGCCAGGGCTATTATGCGCTTAAATAGTCCTTCATACGCCTAATATTAGTCGCCTAAATATTAAAAATTTGTCTCTGGCGTTTAATAGTCCTGGTGTATAACAGTCACGGTTCGGTAGTTACCGGTCATCGCTTGAAAGACAAAAAATAAAGAGTTCAATTCTTGGACCAGTCAACTCTAATTAAAACAAGGAAAACTGACCACTGCTGCAGCATGTACTAGCTAAAGTTGTAAAATTAACGGTATGTGAGTGTAGTCAAAGCGCTATGACGAGGAGATGAGCATTACACACTAAGTGAATATTTTTTTGAAAAACCTAACCATGCGCAATCTACCACACGCTAAAGCAAAGGAACTTACAACACAAATAAGATGGTGGGAATTTGTAAAATCACTAAAAATTGAATGAGTCTTCTCCAAGGTGGAATTAAATAAGCAAATACGGGTAGCAAAATGTATCCCAAAGAATGAAAAATGAAATGAACAGCCGCTAAAAAGATGATTTTCCTTGTAGTCAGTCAAAAATTTTTAGGGTGTAGTACGTACAAGCAAGTTTTTAACATTGTCAGAGAGCACAAATTGAGCGCTGTGGACATGACCAACGCACACTGCTAACGACTGTGATGTTACTGATGGCTAATGCTCGAGAGCTCAACCTAGCCAGCTCAGGGTCCAATGCAGCCAAACGGAATTTGAAACTAAATGATAAAATGTAGCATTGTTAAGCAAACAAATAGCACTACTGAATAGGCATTGTTATTATTATTATTTTCATTTTTATTGGTGACGCTTCGAGAATTAATTTATCTCTTAGTATAATTTGACCTAAGTAGTCTCAAGTGTAGAAAGTTGTTTTGGACTGTTCAGGTACGTTTACAATGGAGGCGAAACAACGCAAAGCGATTCAAATCAACCACAATTTGACGTCGTCGACAACTTGCGAAAGGTTTCTACAGGTCGCAAACTTTGCGAACGATTGCTTAACTTCACTTAGATAAATTGTGGTTGAATGGTTAGACTATTTTGAGCAAACAATGTAATTGACCACTGGCAAAGGTTACCAAGCTTCGCTTCGCATCCGGTGTAAACGCACTTTAAAAGGGCATTCAAGTAAAACAAATTTTTGCTCATTTCTTCTCAAAAAATATTGACAAATCTGAAGACTAACTTCACCAAATTTGAGCATTCCACGACTTTCCGTTCCCAAGATATGACAGTTTAGATCTCCCCTAAGAAAGGCTTTTTCCCCTTAGAAATTTTGCCAAGGTTGCCAACTAGAAACAAAATTTCAAAAAGTTACTGCATGTTTGTAATTTTCAGTAAATGTTTTCAGCAGTATTGTGGTCAAAACAAAGTAAAGGCTCGAAACCGTAAAATTAGCTTTTTTTCAAGTAAATTCCAGTCAAGTTTCTGAAAGTTAATTTTCTTTCACAATGCTGGTAAAATGGCAACACTAAAGCAAGAGGAAAATTGTTATATTTGAACTACAATATCTTGAAAACGGGAAGATGTAAAAGTTCAAATTTGGTGAGAATGCATTTTCGACTTTTCCCAACATTTTGGTCAACAGTTAAACACTTGACTTGAATGCTCTTTTATGTTGTCATCAGCAACTCTCTGAACTGTTTGCAGAAATGATCTAATTCACGCAAAGTAGATTTTGATCCAGGTAGATTTGGCCCTGTTTGTTCTTGAATTTGTTGGGCACGTGATTGTCAAGATCCCAATTTGTGCTTGAGCCAATCGAAAAACGATACAAACGATTGATAAGTGCAAATGACTTTATCTGCAAAAATTTAATTTATAATTAAACTATATATATACAAAAGTGTCTTTTGAACGTTTTTTATCACTGTGCTAAATGCCATTTCGACCTTGCTAGCCTTACTAGCCTTGAAATAAAGCGAAACGTATGTATTTCATTTTTTGGTTTGGTCGACCATAATTTTGCTCTGTAATTCTCGTTTATGTTTGCAAATAATTGAGTAATCAATCAATGTAACGAAAATAAATTTACTCTATTCACATTGATGAAAAATGTTTACGGCGATTGTCGATCCACTGAGAGCTCAACAACAACATCGTAGCAAAATACACACAAAACAATCACATGAATTCAAAATTTATCGTTGCACTCACCAACATGGATTAACTTTGATCTGGGATTATGATTGTTAATAAGAAGATCCAGAGAAACCCGCCAGTTGGTCAAGCGGTAACGCGTTTGTCGCTGGAGTGGGAGGTAAGAGGTTCAATCTCAGGCCGGTCAAATCGGGCACAGTGTTGCCAACGGCTTGCCGCAGCTGCAACATTTCTTCGAAAAGAGCTGTGTTGCCCGGGCGCAATGACGCGGAAATGGACCAGCAAACTAGTTACAAGCTTTAGCGTAATACCGCGAGTATAAATGGAAAATTTGATTCGAGATCTAGAGAATCAAACCCAGACCGAAGAAGTACAAAATGACGGTTTTGTGGAGAAGGTTCATTTATGAAGCATAATTCTATTTTAAAAATAGATTCTGTTTGAATAGAAAAAGGATGATGGTCTTTTGAGACCGAAATCAATTTTATCATTTTATGAAATTTCAACACAAATTTTAGTACTTTTTAAGAATTATTTACTGATTTTGGAAATTCACTCCATGTTTCATCATAATCTGAGATTAATTACATTTTGGGAAAAAATATCACACAAACAGTCAGGCTAATTGCCATATAAATAAAATATTGAAGAATTGCATCTTTGAAATTACAAATTCAGTATATTACGGAAAGGAAACACAGTATTTTCCAAAGAAATAATTAAGGAAATGCAGTATTTTTAACTGTAAACAAAAAAGCTAAACTGATAAATAATCCGTAGATTTGAATCAAAAAATTGCTTTGTCATTCAGCTTATCAGTGGTTATTCTATACTTTTCGCACGAACACGAAGATTGGGCAATCAGTATTTGTGATTTGGCATTCTGAGATTTTTGTACAAAACAAGAATGTTCGACAAGTACAAAAAATGTTCGTGGTTCAGAATGCTGTGCTTTTCGTAGATACACTGTAAAATATAAAACTAGGCAATACAGTATAAAAAGACATTGCAAAATACGCAAGACTGGTTAGAAACTAAAAAAGTTTGTAAAGAATGTAACGTGATCACCAAATCTTAATACTTTTTACATGGCTGCACGCTTTCTGTTTAAATTTTTACTCTTCATCATTTCTCAGATGAGGGTAGCAGCAAAACAAAATGTGCAATACGGAGCCGAATTAGACAAAAACAATTTGGTAAATTGCAAACTTGCTAATTTCGTAATAAAAACAACATTAAAATCAATTTTTAAATTCCAGACCTTTCAAACTTGCATAATTCCTGGGTGAGGAAAAAACTTTCAGTCATTTCGAATTATGGCAGATCTTCAATCGCAAGAAAACATACCTTAATTGAAAATGCGAAACATGCGGTCAATCATTTGAAGTTTTTTGGTCTTTTAACCCAAGAATATTTTGGTCGTTAATCAAAATTCCAATCCATGAGTGACAAACCACGAAAAGCTTAACTATTCGTGTCTTCGAATTAAATAATAGCGCAGCTCAATCGGGGAAAGCATCGGGTTAGCTATCGAAGTTGCTGACTTTCGGTCCAATTTTTTAATCTGGGAAATGTGTTGATTGCTCTCTCTTCTTAAAATAGACACTTGGCGGGTAGGTTACTGGTACTTGAAACAAATATAGCTGTTTTGCATGTTCAGTTGTCCACTTGTTTGGGCCCGGTGACTGGTTCCGATTATTTTGCTGATAATTATTCGCTCGAAAATACATGCAATCTTAAGAGCTTGGCCTCACGCTTAAATTCACATCTAAACATGCTATATAGACCTACCAGGTTAGCAGAATCACATAGCAAAATTATGGTCGACCAAACCAAAAAATAAAATACAACTGTTTCGCTTTATTTCAAGGCTCGTAAGTCTAGCAAGGTCGAAATGACATTTATCACAGTGATAAAAAACGTTTAAAAGACACGTCTTTTGTATATAATCAATCATTAATTAAGTTTTTGCAGATAAAGTTATTTTCACTTATCAATCATCTTTATCGTTTTTCAATTGGCTCAAGCACAAATTGGGATCTAGAAAATCACGTACTGTACCTAACAAATTGAAGAACAAAAAGGGCAAAATCTATCTAGATCAATATCTACTTTGCGTGGATTAGAACATTTCCGCTACAGTTCTGAGAGTTGCTAATGAGGATTAAAAAGGGCATTCAAGCCAAGTTTTTAACTGTTGACCAAAATGTTTAGAAAAGTCTAAAATGCATTCTCTCCAAATGTCCGAATTTGTTAATGTTTTAGATCAATTCGAAAAAAAACTTAGTAAATTTTTACAACTGTAAAGTGCAAGGTTAGGGCTTGCATTCCAAAAGCTTCCAATTTTTTGGAACATACTAAATTGACCTCGCAAATGGCTCATTTAAATTTCGGTCAATCGTCAATTAATGACCAAAAAGAAAACAACAACAACAAAAAAACCTAATTTTAATCTGAAAAGAAGACTGAAGGTAAAATCAATGCAATATCTAAAGTAGAGCAATCGTATCAGATTAGACTGGCGTTGACTCCATCTTTCTTGACCCAGCCGTTCTAGAGATATTCTACTTCAAACACGATGTAGAGGCCTCCCTGATTACAAACTTTATTGGTAAGCCTAACCGATTGCCCAAGTTTATATATACCTCCATTGATTTTTGCTTTCAGTCCTCGTATAACTTTTAATGCCGAACGAATTGCAGTTTCCAACAAACTTAGCATAACCTTCTAATCAAGATTTGAACTGCCGAGAAAGGCTTCTCTACTCTTTGCTTTAAACCCAAACCTACGGCCTACGCCTAACGCTAAACCTAATACAGCTGGCTACCAACCGATGGCCGACGCAACAAAGCTATAACTAATGCTTCGCTATCTTAAGTCCGTAATTTAAAATGCAATTCAAATGGAACTGATCAATTTTACAGTATTTGCTCTAACAGGACAGTGGCACTGGAACCGCAAACGAAGTCTACAGTTCTTTTTCGTACTTCTTAGGAGTGGCTCAGCAATGACCAGGTACCGAAACAATTGGTCGAGCGGAAAAGCATATGCCTCTGGAGCGGTAGGTCTGAGGTTCAAATCTTAGGCCGGTTAAATTGAACACAGTGTTGCCAACGTTTGTGATGATATCATTAGACACAGTGTTGCCAACAGTATGAAGCAAAGATCCAACACTACCAAAACATCTTGTTGCATTGCTGACGTTTCGAGAATAAACTTATCCCATTGTCAAAGCTGATCTAAAATAAACTTCATACCATTTTCGGACAGCTTTTAGAACGAGAAGAATCAATTACTGAAACGCCAGCAATGAAACAGGATGTCTTCAGTTGGTTTGGCTCGTCCCTTCATACTGAGAATCATTATCAAAAGCCAATGAAACCTTTTGTTATTCTCGCTCTATAGCGTCGAAATATATATTGCGTCGAAACGCGTAACGAATTGGCGAGGCCCATCTCCGCGTCATTGCGCCTCCGGGCTACACAGCTTCTTCAGAAGAAATATATCAGCGGTGACAAGCCGTCGGCAACATTGTGTCCGATTTAACCGGTCCGAGGTTGGATCCAAGAACCTGCCACTTCGGAGACGAACGCGTGATCACTCAACCAATTTTTTGGTTAAAAGTTGTAACCGGAATTTTGTGTAAGTTTTACGACATAAATAAATCGGGAAACTAGCAAGTGAATCGAATTTCAATTTCAAAGTTTATATTCGTCACAGAAAAAGACACTCGATTGTGCTTGCATCTGCCAGATGGACGAGTGGTGACGCATTCGCCTTTGGAAGGGACAGTCCGTGGTTCAAACCTCGAGCCAGTCAAATCGGACACAGCTTTGCCAAAGAGTCGCTACTGCTGCGACTTTTTTGAAAGAAGCTGCGTTGTTCGGGCGCAAAGACGTGGAGATGGGCCCGCCAACTCTTTGGCGTAATACAGCCAGTATAATGAAGACATGATTTCATTCGAAACCAAAAAACGGAGCTGAAAAGCGGACGTTAATGCAATAAGATGTTTATTTATTTGAGCTAAATATTTCACCAGTCGCAGTGGTCATGCCCTACGAAAAAGTAGTAAACTGAACCAACAATTGTGTTATGAACAGGGTTGGAAATTTTAAATCTTAAATCTAAATTTTTATCTAAATCTTAAAGGAAAATTTTAAATCTAAATTTAAATGCTTTGACTTTGAAAAAACTGAATTCAAATTTATTGACTTTGCAAAATCTTAATTCAAATTCATTGACTTTAAAAAGTCCACATTCAAATTCATTGACATCTGAATATCCACATTCAAATTCCTCGACATCTGAAAATCTACATTCAAATTCATTGCTAACTTGTGAGCGGATTCAAACTCAAAATTCAAATTCAATCCAGCCCTAGTTACGAGTTGGTGTTGATAAACGCAGGCCTGTATCAAGTGCCTAACCCATGAACATAAAGGAATGAAGACCTATGAATTGATGATTGCATAGCACAAAACAACACAAGGGTTACCTGAAACCGCCCACCAATCACTACCGATCTGTTCTTGCATCAACACATATAACACCATATTAGATCCTCCACCAAACAAACCAGTAAAAAATCGAAAAACTGCGAACATTTCCCAAGATGTAGAAAAGGATAAACACAAACTGACGGTGAACAATAATATCATTCCTGAAACAAAGACACTTTTATTTGTATTGTGAAATGACAAATATGTCCCAGTAAAATAAAGGCAATGCTTAAATAGGTAGCCTAAAAGTCTATGTCCACTGTCCAGTTTCACAGCCTTTGAATTCATTTCGTCCACAACTGCATACGATTGATTTTGTAATTAAATCATTATTTACCTAGTTGCCTTAGCCAAGGCATAGCGAGACGACCTTTACGGCATTCGAATTAAGCTGCACCTGCCCAACTGCCTACCACAAACAGTGAAGAACTTACACTGTTCCGTCTATTGTTCAAATCAAGCAGAAAAGCTGCAATTATTAATTTCTACGCTTTCTATTTCAATCCGACCCGGAATCAAAATAAAGCCAACGTCTTAGTAACAGACGCTTTGAGTCCTAAATTGACATCGAAAACCTGGCCTAAAAAGTATGACAAGATTAACTCTCAGCACTAAAAAGAAAGGGTCAAGCTGTTGAGCACTTTTAAAAACCCTAATAATCAACCACAGACTGAAATTCTGATAAAACTTGAAGTCAGTGTCAAGAAGAACTTTCAACACACTAGTTTACGGGCTGCTTTGAAGTGACGTGTTTTCAATTAAAGAAGATAAAAACTAAAAAGTTAGCGCAATTATTACAGTACCAGTACATTAAGGTAATAATTTGTGTTTATAAAACATGTCGGAGTTTGACTAAAATTTCTTTTTGTTCAATAATAAAAGTATCAAAATCAAAAGCCATACTGTACCCAGTTTCAAAACCAGTAGTCTGCTAAATTTATCAGAAAGTTGACCAAGTCCAACTGCACCTATGGAAAATCCTAAGAAGTAAAAGGCTTGAATGATATCACTTTGCCACATGTATTTGAGTGAATCCCACTGCGAAAAAAGATACAAATTTCTAAATTCTAAGATACAATGGGAGCTAATTGAAAAACGATAAGTACTGTAGTTTTTGATACCGATTGCACGACAGTTTCATTTAGTCTGATAAAAAACAATAAAGCCTTATCTAAAAGAGTAAAAGTTTTAAACGTTTAGCACTAAGCTTTGTCCATTATCAGTAAAAATATTTGAAAAGAATTTTGTTTTTTACTGATGATGGATATAGCTGAGTTCGAAACGTTTAAAAGCTTTGTTATTTTAAATAAGACTTTATTGTTTTTCATCAGATAAGTAGTTCATTGTACAAAACTTGAATTAAGCTTACAAAGTTGAATTTACACTGTATGTACGTTGCTTTTGCTATGCTATTGCACATTAGAACCGATGTTACAAGATTCAAAAGTATCGAGTAAACTACAGATATATAAACTGTTTCGATTACCAAAGCACTGCAAAGTTTCCTTGCGACCGATTACTATGAAATGATGATCTTAATTGCAACGAACATACAAATCATCGCCCATTGATGTTCAACTTTTTAAAAAGATGGCTGTTAGTGAATTTTTTTTTGCAGGTTCAAGCTACGAAAATGCTTAAACAAGTTGCATAAATACCTGAAGACTTTAGCAAGCAAATGCAAGATATCTCGGATTTCAAAATCTACAATAGGTAATGCAAAAACAGTCAATGCAATCAGATGATTAGTACGTACATACTAGCTTAAACAGTGAATTATGAAAAAAAAACTCTTACTTCCAACAAAATAGAACTATCATTCTTGACACGATGATTGTAATGCCGGAGTGTAGTGATATTAGTAGTGATAAATACAGGCAGGACATTAAATGCGCAGACAGGAATCTGAAACAAAAGAACAGCACAAACTAATATTTTAAATCGAAGTGTTAAATTAGTTAAATGACAAAAACAAACTTAGTAGCTAACAGACTCTTCCAAAATCTGTATTCAGTATAGAAAAATAGATTTGCTTTTTAAATTAACTTCAGCATTGACATTCCTGCACACATTTTTCATAAAAACAATTTCACAAAAACACAAGGCCATTTTTGCTGAAAACTTAAGAACAATACCAGCTTCAACTATAAAAAATTAATTAAAAACACTGGCTAGTTTAATGCATTTCTAAACAATCAGCTGGGTTTTCTTGGTTTTGCCTAAATGGCCATTGATGATTTGTGTAACAGTAACCATGATCTAAAGCAAGAGACAAAATTTAATATAGCAAGAATGAATTTGTGTCATTTAATTCTCCAATAAAGTTGAAAACAAATGAATGTAAACATTTAAGACAGCCAGCCTCAACCCAAAATTTACTGGTTCTCACAGAAAAACTGCAGTCTTACATCTTCTATACACAAAAAAAAGCATGAATCTACATCTAATATAACTTTGGTGAAATTAAACCAGTTTTTTAAAGGATATACTATGCTGAAATAGAAATATTTTGTCAAGAATATAAATTATGATGTTGTTGCTATCAATATTGTAATAACTTCGCAACACAACATTAAAGCAAACTCATAACACTTACTGACGCCCAAGACAAGGCTACACAGATGAAAATTTGAAAGCGACCAAAGCCACCAACAATTTCAGAAAAGCTGTCATCTACATCAATTGCCTTTTGAGAAGCATGATCATTAATAGTCATTTTGCTTCAAGAGTATCAATGCTTTAACTTTATTGGTTTTATGAAGAATCAATTCCAAAAGGAGTATTGGAACAGCAAGGTTTTGTGATTTCTTGAGTAAGATTTTCTAGGGTAAAAAAATTCTTTGTACAGTTTATAAAATCTGTCAAACTTATAACAGAACAACAGAATATAAATCCATTGAAACAGTTTTAAATCAAAATCACTTTGTGATAATATGCAGGTGGCTAAAGATAAGTTTCGGCTACAGATAAATTTTAAATTTTTCCTTTTTTTAAGAACCTACCAACAGACCACTAGTCCATCTGTAGCATATTTCTAATTGCATTAAGCTGAGATTGTGGTTATAGGTAGTGTTAAAAGTGGGGTCACAAGGTAGCCGGTTTTATTTTAGATTTTGGCTTGTTTTCCTTAAAGATATTCTTTATTTTTTAGTTTTAGGTGGAGATTTGCATTTTTATAAATACAATTGATTACAATAGAACAGTCTTTGAAAGGGAAGGGTTAGTTCCACATAGCTGTTTTTGATTTTTTTTGATTTCAATTTTTTTTTTGATTTTTTTTGAAGCCAACAAAATTTAATTTAAATGTTGTGCCTTTACCTGTGTTTTGAAAACATTTCAAATTTTACTTATATCTTACAACTTTGTTTACAACATTCAAAAAATTTTTTCTACCTTGCAAAACAGCAATCACCATGAACAAACATTTTAACCAGAAGAAGAATAAGGGCAACAAAACAATATACGTTATAGCATGCACATAAAAATATTTATTAAGTTAACAAGAATTTACATTAACAAGTTGATGCAGCGCAAAATATATATTGGTTATGTTTATTTTTTTCTTTCTTGACCACAAATGGTGCGTAGTGATTGGGATAAAAGCATGGTACTTTCTCTGTTTGCATATCTTGATTTTACTAGTATTGACAGAAATGTAGTGATAAGTTAATTACTGTTTTGCGTTTGTCTTAGTATTTTCCAATATGATTAGTCCAGCCGGAGGCCATGAATAGTTCACACACTTTTGCAAAACAAAACTTGTTTTGGACAATGTTTACAAAAAATAGCCTTTTTCCCCTTAAATTTCCACATGGTTTTTATTCTATTCTTTATCGTTTTCTCTATAAATGCCTTTGCGAAAATGCTAAATTATTTCAATTGACTCAAACCTTGAAGTAGATTTGAGATAGTTCAACTGTTCGATTTTCAATTTCTCGATACGAATTCTACGCATTTGCTGTCTCAAATAGTTGGTGAGTTTTGAGGATTTTATTTTCGACATTGGATTAATTTGTGAACGTTATATTGCAAATTTGGATCAGTTATTTTGCTTTGATAATTATTTCTTTTTTCTGATAATGCTATATGAAAAGCCTGAAGCTGAAATAATGTTAAATCATTCATGAAAAACCTTAATTGTTTTACGATGTTAAAACTGATCGGTGCCTGCTTTCTATAGCATTATGTTGTGTTTATTTTAGAAAACCGTCAAAGCATCACAACAAAAGGTCACGTAAAAGTTTACATCAAAGTATTGAGCGTCAACTGTCATTCGAAAGACGTTGATTCTAGTGTTTGTGATTTGTATACCTTAGTCAATAGCGAACTGTTCGAATTGTGAACTTGGGTGTGCATGATGCGTTATCTCTAAGCTGGTCGGTTTTGCACAAGTTTAAGACTGTGGCTGAGTTTCCTGTAACACTTCAGACTTAGGTAGTCAACTTAAGTAGAATTTGCAGTAATGAGTTTCTTACTTGAGTACTTTTATTTCTGCTACTTCTACTTTACTTCAAGTAATATTTTTTAGCCGAGTAATACTACCTGAGTATAAATGACTTTTATAAAAATAGAACTAGATACCTAAGCCAAGCTTAATTGCTGATATTAGAACAATTTTGATGTAAAAAATTTTTTTTCTTGTTTTATCTAGCAACTCTGCTTATCGAAGACATGTGTTTACAGTAAGTACATTTTTTGCATATTTTTTATTGGTTACAATCACATCTCAGATCTGATGACACAGGCCAAACACCAAAGTATGTTAAACTTAGATTAGGGATGATTAGGGTTACTTTTAGGGGTAGGGTTAATCCTAATCTAAACTTTAACACCCACTCTAACCAAAAATAACATCACAACAGCAAACCTTTGAAGAATAAAAAAAAACACATTAAATTTGAAATTACTTTCAATTTCATTAGTTGAAGCAGAATTAATTTTGACTACCTTCTTACTTTTACTTAAGTGGAAATAATTTGTCCTACTTCAACTTTAAGTAGATTTTTGAGTAAGTAGCAATACTTTTAGAATTGCAAATCTGTGAATAAATTTAGAAATTTAGTTATACCTTTTGAGAAAGGAATCAATGATGAAGGCATTAGCTGATAATCTAGTTATTAATTGATTGTACAATATATCTTACGATCAGACTTTGTGTTCTTCTATTAATTTTATCAGCCTAAATAGATATCATTGATGTTGGTAGTCTCGTTTTCCCTTTAAGTATTACTTTACTTGATTCCATACCCTTTTAAATCATGCTGTTCTCTGCTCTATTGGTTAAGGTGTGGTACTACACCTAAAGTTGATTGCAGAGTGTAGACACCATATGCTATTGCTAACTATTTAGTGACAAGACTTACTGCTAGTGGTAGTGGTATTTTAGTTTAAACACTATTGGTGTTAACTTGCAATGCAGTAATTAGTATTTTCAAAATTGCCAAGTTTATGATAAACTTACTGTGACCTAGCATTTCAAACTGCGTAGTATATGTTTCATAGACTAGACCTTTTAAACAAGTGATTTTTTGTATTGCATTTTTATTTGCTGAAGCAATATTTATTAGAAAACTTCAACCCACCATAATACTGGTTGTACAGCATATACTGGATGACAGCCAAGTACTCTTTTTATTATTAATTTTCTGCCTTGTGTCCTTTATTCTTCATTCTTCAATAAGCTATATCTAACTTTATCATTATTAATCCTTTTTTGCTTTTTACATGTTACTGTATCTAATCTGTATTATTGTACACTTACGCAACATATTATACTGAACATCTCTAAATCTGAATTTATCTGAAATGGTACAACCTACAATACTGGATGATATTTGCAACCTATCTAATATAATGGTATGATAATTTGCTGCTTTTACTCCTTGTGGAATACTGTTTACTCTGCTCCATCTTATGTTTGACGACTGTGCCCTTGCATCTTCATTTCATCTTCACTAATCCGATGGACATTTTGTGGTTTGTATATGTTTTCCTGTGGCGCTTTGCACTGGATCGACTGCTAATTATTATTACAACCATAATTATTATTTCACTTAAGTAAGTTTTTTGGCTTCTTTGACCACCTATGCATACGACTAACTCGATGTTCATCTCAATTGTTGTCACCAGGAATATAAATTGAATCAAGTTTATTAGCTCAATTGGAGGAACAGAAAACTTTTTTGTCAACCTTTCGATCAGTCGATTGGCTATACTTATGGCATGTACTCCTATCTTCGTCAGGGCTAAAATGTAAAGTTAAAAACAAGTGTATGATAAATCAGAAAATCACGTGACAAAATGAATTATCCGTTAACCCCCAAAATATAACAAATTGGAAACCAAAAAATGACAGGTTGTGATCAACAATATTATAACGTCATGGGGTTTGAAGTAGAGTAGCTGAATAAATGCACGAGAATTCATCATTTTGCTTGTCATTCATAGTCTGATAGTGTTGGAGATTTGGTTGGGCTAATAATATACGATTTGATAAACAGGGTTTTGTAAAATTAGGTTCAAAGATTTTATCACATGATCTTCTCATTTATTATACACTTGTTGTTAACTTAGCATTTCAGCCCTGACAAAGATAGGTAGTACATGCCCTGAGCAGAGCCTATCAAAACGTTCGCAAAAAGTTTTCTGCCCTATCAGTTGACCTAAAAAATTTGATTTAATTCAACATTGTATAAAATTGATGAGGCTAATAAATTTTTGAACTTATATTGCATAATCGTTATAGGCCTGTTTTTTCTTCTTTGTACTGGTGATTCCTTACAAATTCACTAACTAGTTCAGTAGTTACTTGCACCTCAATTAATAGATATGAATCTTATTATTCAAATAGAATGAAATCACAAATCAGACAATTTTTTTTCCAGCATGTACTTTATACTGTTCATTTTACCAATGTTTCAACTTTGCTAGCTACAATTTGTAATTTAGTACCGGTATGTTATAGGCCTACAGTATTGCAATAAAATCAAGATTTGCTGTTTCACTAACCTAATAGCCCACAAGCAAGATCATGACTCACAATCAATAAAGGCTAATAGGCTAGTACAGATTATTATCAAAACCTGCAAACATCTAAATGTACATTTGACTATGAGAAAAACACCAGTTGCTATGAAACAGCTGAACAGCAAATGCTAACTTTTATTTTTGATAATAAAGATGGTATTTCTGCTAAATCAATGCTACCGCCTAACTATGCAGAATGTATGCTAGGCCTGCTGGTATTTTTTCTACTATTAAATAGTCTTATTCAGTAAGTTAGATTAAATAATCCTTGAGATCTTGACTGCTCATGGAAGCTTACGTACGGTAACTCTGTAGCTTAGTTTGTAATTCACCGTTGTTCAATGCTCTTTGAACTCTATAATCATTAATTATCTAAAACCTATAAGATCAATGCCGTTGTACAACTGACAGACTGAGTGCTTATAGCCAACCCATTCTTTATTTATTTCTTGATTGTGATTGTTTGCTGTTTTGGTAGGCCTACGGCAGTATGGTAAAGGCCAAAACATAAATGTAGTCACTTAACTTACTTCCGGTACTGACTTTGTCACCGAAGTAGTAACTCACTCTTTGAAGCCTAACTTGGCTACCACCTCTCAGAAGCTTTTGTGCTGTGACCAAGTGCTGTTCTGTTACATTACGGAGCATTAAGTAATATTACCATATTCCGTTGAGCAATATCATTCAAATAATCTCAAGAGTTTTTCAATTTGGGAAAGTCCCTAAATCAAACATTTTTCGAAGTAGCGAATTGTTTTTTTGTTTCAATTATTGCATATTTGTATTTTGCTAAGTATTCAGTAAGAGTTAAATTTATCAAGAAGGTTTTTTTCGCTTAAATGGTTGGTCAACCTACTTCTTTAATTTAGAGTTGTTAGCAGTGTTGCAGAGAGGATATAGTACAATCAAGGCAAGAACCTTGTTTGGTCGAATTCCAACTCTACAAAGGTGGAGTCGAGGACACAAGGCCCGAGGCCAAGGCCAAGGCTAAGGACACAGGTGCAAGTGCTCTCCAAAAGAAAAGGTCTTCAAAAACATTTTTCAGGCGAAAAAAGTCTTTAAAAAATTTTTTCCAGATGATGTACAAAATTTGAACCATTCAAAAAATAGTGCTATCCTCGAGCCGAGGACAGAGCAATTTTCGAGGACTTGAGCCTTCGAGCCCAAGGCCAAGAACTTCAAAATGTGTCATGGAGGACTCCATCTCTGTTCTCCACCATGGTCACGTTGCTAACTTAACTTTAGGCATAGGTGGGCAAGTTAATGCAAAACGTTAGCTTCGTTAACCACTAGTCCGTTAACAAACTTCACTCCTCCGTTAACGTTAATCCGTTATTTTCAGCTTTAATTAACGGAAGTTAATAAAGTCCGTTAATTCGTTAACATTTTGCGTGTAATTTAGGTTTTTTTTTATTCACTCGCTTCTAGAACACGTATTGACGCTGTTGAGCTGATTGTAAGGAAATATTTATTGCCGTGGTGGTCTTTTTGTGTTTTGGAAGTTACATTTTACAGTCTAATCTAATTTCAAGATAAAAAATAAGTTCAAATGCACTAACGAAGCTGCGATCGAAAAATCTTTGGAAATTGTGAACAGCGATAATTAGACCCATGAGGCTGCAAGTTATTATTTGCCACAAAAAAGGGCTCCTTTTTTCGCTCTTTTGTATAAAACTCGTGCTAATACGCAACAAGTGTTACCAGCAGAGGTGGAGTCGAGGACACAAGGCTCGAGGCCAAGGCCAAGGCCAAGGACACAAAAAAAATCCGAGGCCAAGGCCAAGGCCAAGGACAGCCTTTCCGAGGACAGACACTCTCGAGGCCAAGGACAGGAATGCTCGAGGCCAAGGCCAAGGACCAAGGACACAAAGCGCAAGTGCTCTCCAAAAAAAAAAAAAAAAGGTCTTCACAAAAATTTTTCAGGCGATCTCCAAAAAAAAAAAAAAAAAAAAAAAAAAAAAAAAGGTCTTCACAAAAATTTTTCAAGCGATCTCCACGAAAAAACGCTTTCCAAAAACTTTTTCAACCGCTCCACAAAATTTTAACTTTCCAAAAAATAGTGCTGTCCTCGAGCCGAGGACAGGCCAATTTTTGAGGACTTGAGGCCTCGAGGCCAAGGCCAAGGACTTGACCTTCGAGGCCAAGGCCAAGGCCAAGGACTTCAAAATCTGTCCTCGAGGACGTCCTCGAGGCCAAGGACGTCCTCGAGGACTCCACCTCTGGTTACCAGTGCAAACTGGTTTGTACCGGTACGATAAATAAATTGGGCAAGATATTAACGATAAAAACCTTAACGGAAGTTAACAGAAATTAACTGAAGTTACTTTAGTCCGTTAACAGAACTTAACGGAAGTTAATTTAGTCCGTTAACATGAAAAAACTTTTTAACGGATTAACGAGTTAATGAAAAAGTTAGCTTGGTTATTAACGGATTAACGGACTTGTGCCCACCTATGACTTTAGGCGCTTTACAGTTATTAATATCTTTGCTTTTGGGTTTCAAACAAGCAGCAAATTCACTTTGGAAGAGGTTAAAACTTAAATGTCAATCAAAAGTCTTGAAAAGTGTAGAACTGTTTTTACATGGGGTGCGATGCCGTTATCTTCCTAAGAACATAGGGTCATCGTCACTTTCTTTTAACTTGATGTGTTTATCAATAAATAGTTTGGTAAAAAATATAAGAATATTGCACAAGCAGTTGCATTCTGTATACTCCAACCACAAAGATTTATTCGGTGCCTCCTGTCCTTAATTTTTTTATCTGAGTTGTTGCTTTGTATCTAACTTGTTGGAAATTTGGCAAATAAAATTCTATGATTTTAATAAAACGTCAATTTGATGTTATTTGACGTTTGCGGGCAAGAGTTTTATTGTTCAATCGTTTAGTTTAGTTCAGTTCAGTTGTTTTATTTGCAAATCATAAAAATATCACAGGTTAGAATTACATTAAGCTGGAAACGATGCAAAAGACCATGCGGTAATCTAAGGCAATTACCACCACCACATCGCGTACAATTACATTATAGCCCAACAAAGTATTAAATACCTTGGTGTTACAATTAGCAGTGTTCTTTCTGATGAACTTGATATTAAAGCTCGAGTAAGATCTATATATTGCATAGCTAATATGCTTCGTACTAGGTTTTTCAAATGCTCTGTTAATGCAAAAAACATTTTGTTTCGTTATTTTTGTTCCTCTATTTACGGCATCAATCTTTGGTGTCGTTATCCTGCGTCCAGTATAAATCGTCTTCGTGTAGCTTACAACAATGCTTATCGTATACTTTTTAATCTCCCTAGAAGAATACACATCAATGAAACTATGGTTAATAACGGCATCTCGACCTTTTATTCGTTAATGAGAAAACATACTGCAAATTTCATAATAAGATGCAAGCACTCTCCAAACGCTTACATTCAACAAATTTTTGTCTCTGCATGTTTTCTTGATTCTTATTTTTCAGTACATTACTCAAAATTACATTTTGGCTAAATTAGCACGCATGTTTATGCTTTGTGTTGTGCCTGATAAATTTGTTTGTGTGTTTTTGTTTTTTCGCGTTATTATGGACCTTTGTTGAGTCTGATACAAATAAATAAATAAATGTACATACAATATAATTAAACTGAATGTGTTGAAAAAAAATTAAGCAAAATAATCACCAATACACAACAACAAAGCAATGAATAAACATACTCAAGAGAAAAACAAAAGAGAGAGAGAGAGAAGGAAGATTTAAACGTGATGTTATTACAAGGTACCGTACCGTTTTGCCATCGAGTATGCAGTCCCTGGATCTTTTCTAAGCTCAAACCAAAAAATTAAAAGCTAAATTTTTAGAATTATTTACAACTTGGTCGGAGCTTTACCCCACTCGAGAACATTTGAATTTAAATTTAGCTAATTATATTTTTGAAGCTATTTTTGTACTTGGTTTTGAAGTCTACTGGTGAAATTGATTTAACATCACTCGGAATCTCACGCCAAACCCTTGGTCCAATAAAGGCCAGAGTTCTTTTGCCTTTTTCAGTTCTGCGTTTAATTTGGTTGTAATTAGAGCTTGTTGCAAATCTAGTGCTATGGGTATTCTCCAGTTTGGTAAAATTAAAATAAAATTCTGGCAAAATTTTGTAATGGATAAAGTGCATAACCTTTGCCAATTGAAGTTGGACTATATTATCAAACCTTAGAAATTTTAGACGAAAGTATAGGGGTAAAAGAGATTGGCGATGGTAAGTTTTGGAGATGAGTTTCACCGCTCTATTTTAAAGGATTTAAATTGGCTTTACGGTAGATTTGGAAGCTTGACCGCATACAGAGACACAGTATTGAAGATGGGGATACATTAAACCATAGTAAGCACATTTTAAAGTTGATAAATTAACATACTTGCTTATACTAGCCAAGGCCCAATTTTCCCTGCAATTTTTGTGCATTGGTTTTGAATATGAGAGGCCCAAGTTATGTCTTCGTCTATTATTATTCCCAAATATTTTGTTTGTTTTACTTGTGTAATGGTATTATTTCTTATTTTTATGCTTAGTCTATTGCTTTGTGATTTTAACTTGTTAACAACCAAATATTCTGCTTTTTTTTTATAATTGGAGGTAGCATGTTGGCTTTCATCCAGCCATCGACCTTTAAAAGCTCCTCATTCATTTTTTGTTCAAGTAATGCAGTTGATTTTCCAGAAAACTTTAAATTGGCGTCATCGGCAAAAAGTCTAATTCTTAAGCTACAGGCAGAGGGCAGATTGTTAATGTATATGAGAAATAACAATGGGCCTAGTATGGACCCTTGTGGCACTCCCCTGGTCAGCGGTTTTAGAATGGATTGGGTATTATGAATTACTGTATACTGATGCCCAGTGGTGGGCAAGTTACTTTCTAAAAGTAACTAGTTACAAGTTACAGTTACTTGGAAAAAAAAGTAACTAAGTTACAGTTACAGTTACAAATTTGAAAAAGTAACTAGTTACAGTTACAGTTACAAGTTACAGTTATTTTTTGTGAATAAAAATTTGGACTAAAAACAGGCCTGTCGGCACTTGCCAGATTACGTCTGTTTGTCTCAAAAGTATATTAAGACCAAACCAAGGGTGTTTCTTTGTCACAGAATTTAGTTTTCTCAAAGCGTTAAATTTCATGCATCAACTTTCAAAGTCGCATTTGTGTAAGAATGCAAAGAAAAAAGGACTAGCTAGTTCTAAAAAAATTCACTAATAGTTACAAAAATTTTGAAAACAGAAATCAGTTAATTGCGTTTTAAAAAGGCTAACATCTCAAAGTGTTCGTCTATGAGCCCACAGCGTTTTGGTTTTAAGATATCTTTACCCAAACTAAATAGTCTCTCCACTGCTGCACTAGATGGTAGGGTAGTATTATATTGAAATTGCAAACTAACACTGATTGCTAGTACACGTACAGCTGTGCAGAAGGCAATAGGCATACTTAGCACTGAATCCCCAAACGGTTTCAATCACCAGAAAGCGAAGTTGGAAAACTATCACTGCCTTCACTTTAACCAGCAATCACATGTATAGTCCAGTGAAAACAGTGAAGAAAATACGGATAAAAGATTATGGTTGATCAAACATGCGACTGTGCGTCCTGTGTTGCCAGTGTAATACAATTATTTTGAATGGAATTTATAAAAAATCTGTAATTTGCTTCAAAGCATGTAGTACAAAAAGTAACTGTAACTGTAACTTTTTAGGGCTCTAAACTGGTAACTAGTTACAAATATTGTTACATCTGAAAAAAAGGAACAAAGTTACAGTTACTAAAAAAGTAACTAGTTACAGTAACTAGTTACAATTGTAACTAGTTACTGCCCACCACTGCTGATGTCTGTTTCTTAAATAACTGCAAATTAATTGTAAAGGTAATCCTCTAATTCCATAACACAGCAGTTTTGCAATAAGGATGTCATGATCAACTGTATCAAATGCTTTCTTCAGATCTACTAATACTGAGCAAGTAACGTGTTTATTTTCTATCCCAGTAATGAAATCTGTATAAATTTGGTGTAAGGCAATTTCTGTTGACAAATTTTCTCTAAAGCCAAATTAATGCTTACAAAAGAAATTATTGTTTTTGAAGTATTGATACAGTTGATCACAAAGACATTTTCTAAAAGTTTTGAAAAAGGACATAATAAGGATATTGGTCTGTAGTTGCTAAGGGACTGCTTTGACCCTGATTTAAAGACCCCAACAACTTCAGCAGTCTTGAAGACAGTAGGAAAGGAGCCTTGCTTTATTGATGCACTGAACAGTTTTGATAAAATCGGAATCAGGAAGGATCCAGCTAGGTTAATGAATTTAATGGGAATACCTTTGATACCTGTGCTCTTAAAACAATCAAGTCCAAGCAAATGATAAGCTATTTGTTCCACAGTTACAGGTTTCAGAAAGAATGACTGAAGTGCGCAAAAGATTGAGGAAGAGGGATAGCAATCATTTTGATTGGATGCATTAGGGATATCTGCAGCCGGAGAATTTGCAATTGACGTAACACGGTCATTGAAGGCTTTGCTGATCTCGGCTAGACTGTTCGTTATTCCATTTGTCATAAGAATTTGTGTCGGTGAAGATGACAATTTATGCTTAAATTTGACATTGTCATTTATTCTTTTCCATAATAGACCTGAGTCATGGCTATTTTTTCCAAGTTCTTCATAGTAGCTTTTCTTTGCTAGTTCTTTTATATGTGTTAATTTGTTTCGGTACTTTTTATATTGCTGAGCATTTTCCGGCGTCTTTTTCGTGAGCATAATTTTGTAGAGTTTGTTTTTACGTTTTATGGATTTTAATAAACCTTTGATGATCCAAGGTTTATGTTTTCGTTTTTGTTCATTGCGGGCAGGGGCGGCTCGTCTGCTGGTGCTGTGGAGCTGCAGCACCACCTAAAAACTGGCCCAATGCAGCTTGAAACAATTTTTTTCATCGTATCTTAAAATGTTTTCTTCATAATTCCAGATCAATCATAAATTCTTATTTTGTCATGATGTTATTGCAATTTTTGTTTCAAATTTTGAAACTATTTATTGGCAACCCGGTCGCTTTGGTGCTGTGAACCAAAATCAAAAAAAAAGAAACTAAAACAATCGAACCTTGTCCAATATTGGCGTTTGCATGTTGGAAAATAGGAGGTGATTGGTGCTGCATTGAAACAGCTCCAGTCCAAACCGTGACGCAGAATGGCAAAGGCATATCAGATATTTGACAAAATAAAACTGTACCAGCACCTAATGTTATCAAAATATGAAGAAATATAGGCTATTTGATTGAGAATTACGTACGTAGCTTTTGGAATAGCGTATATTTGATTGAGAAGTTACATATTTTATTTCATTGATTTTTAGAAAGAAAGAGACTAGGCTGCTAGGCGATCATCTAGAGAGACGGTAGGCCTACTCTGGACTGACAGATGGAGACTTTGACCTCAAAGAGTCTGAAGAGAGACTTTTGCCATAATAGGTCTATTTACTAAGTAGTTTCATTAAGTTGGCTGTAACCTATGCTATTACAGTTACAGTCTTAGAGGCAGGCCTAGTTGAAACCAGTAGCCTAACTTTATTGTCTTCTAATTACACTCAGTAGTTGAACTGTGAATTGGCAAGTCTGAAATACTTCTATAATGCTTTATTGGTTCATGTTTGATGTAGTAATGAAATGATGAAGCATGCCCTACTTGCTGTTGTACTGAATAATATTTTGTTCTAGCAATTCATAAACTGGCAAAAGAAGTATCGGTAGTATAGTTGGTGCACCTCAAAGATAGAAGGTCATGAGTAGGCCTAGCCTATCCGTAGTAACTTTAAACTTAATATCAGATGTTGATTGTTTGATAACTCTGCAGTACCAGTAAAGCTAGGTAAATTGCTAAGTAGGTGTAAGAAACTTTTTATTTATCTTCTGTATATTTGTATTTTTTTATTTGATCTATTTAAGCTTCAGTTTTCTTGCAAACAAGTCCTTGGCCTCGAGGACGTCCTCGAGGACACATTTTGAAGTCCTTGGCCTTGGCCTTGGCCTCGAAGGTCAAGTCCTTGGCCTTGGCCTTGGCCTCGAAGCCTCA
This sequence comes from Trididemnum nubilum, assembly GCA_963965965.1. Lineage (NCBI taxonomy): Eukaryota > Metazoa > Chordata > Ascidiacea > Aplousobranchia > Didemnidae > Trididemnum > Trididemnum nubilum. Next base: position 35,952,614 of record OZ014471.1, read on the forward strand.
AGTCCTCGAAAATTGCCCTGTCCTCGGCTCGAGGACAATACTATTTTTTAAACAGTTGAAATTTCGTTGAAAAGCGCTAGAAACCTCGCGGAAAATTTGCGAGCACTTTTTTTGTTTTCCTCACTTGGAGCATAGACGTAGCCAAGGGGAGGATGGCAGGGGGTCCGCCCCTTCCCAATTGAAATTTCACCAATGACAAAAATGTGACAAAAAAACCCTATAGTTCCTTCAGTTTCAGTTTCTTTTTAGCATTTTTCGTTTACAACAGTATAACTATAACAACAATATTGAAGGCCAGGGGCGCCGGGTCCCCCTCAATTCTATTTTTGCCAGCCAATTTAAACGTATAACCCGAAGAAAATGGAGAGTTTTTGTCCTAAAAGTTGCTATCTCAGACCCACATCTAGCCTTTTTGTGAACGTAATGCATTAATCAGGGCCGGATTTACCATAATATGACGCAGTACCAGCAGTAGCGTAGCCATGGGGGAGGCGGGGGCTATAACCCCCTTCCATTGGCCTGCCAACCAAAATGCAGAATAAGAAAAATATCACGTTTTTAGCTCTTTTGAGACTGTTTTTTGCGCTGGAATTGACTAAAAAGTGATTTAAAGTATCATTGGAAACATATATTCAGGGGGGGGGCTAATTGTCAAAAATAAAAGTCACAAATCAATGAAAACTTTGAAAAAATCCCCGAAAATAAGCAATCAAATTTGATCGCTGATGAAAAAACGCCCAACATAGGTTTTATCAACAAATATATTATAAACTCAAGAATAAGAGGAGGGGGGCTATTCAGTGTTAGTTAATTACCATAGTCACTTCTCTCAAATATCTTTCCATTAGCCCTTCTCCCAATTATTTTTTTATAAAATATAGACGAAATAGATTACACCGAGTGAGTTTTATTGAATAATAGGATTTTATGATTTACCAGCAAGTGGACAAGAGAACTGCAATGTTATCATTAGCCAGTAGCCACTCCCCATGTAGCCCATTAATGCAAGCAGTTGAATTATGTTGCGCTGCCAATTTCTACGCCACGTTTTAAAAGCAATATTTTTTATTAAAATAGCTCTAAAATTAAGTTCATTTTGCGAAAAAATGCAAAATTTTCGAGCGCTGGAGGCTCCGCCCCCAGACCCCCAAAACAGCCCCCCATTGTGAATTTCTGGCTACGCGCCTGAGTACCAGCTAGGGTCCCCGAGCTAAAATCGTAAGACTTTTTTTGTTCTTCACCTATATTTGGCAGAAAGATGTTGCGAAAATCTCCCAAGTGCCATGGGCCTAGCGCGAAGTAAATCCTGCCAGCAATAACATGGTTAGTAGACGTAACCATCTATCATACCAATTTTCAATAACAATTCAGTAATTCACCTCCAACCTCGCCGCTTTTTATGCACAAAATACTTTAAAAAAAATTAGTCATTGAAAATGCTGATTGAACGAATCATTGAACTTCAATTGAAGGGGATGGCCGAACATGTACTGCTTTAACTGGTTATTTTCATGACAAAACTAAATCTCTAAGGAAAATCTTCCGGGGATTATTATTTACTGCTAAAATGCTGCAAGAGACAATGCACCTTGCTTTCCCCTACCTGGACCAAATCACTTACTATTAAATTTAACTCCAAAATGCAAGATGTTAAACGTGTTTTGGACTTAAATTGCAAGTAGAAGGAGTATTAAACAATTTGATTTTTTCAATTGGCTTTCAAATGGCAAAAATTTAGTGCTTTTAAATGGCTCTGAACACTTGCGATATGTGATTCAATGGCATTAAAATAGCTTTTTTTTCAAAAAACTACAAAAAATCGCCCAACGGCTTGGGGCTTCGCCCCCAGACCCCCAAAGCCTCCGGCGGATGGGGGCCCCCACCCCCAGACCCCCGTCTGTGATACCTTTGAGTTACACCAGCTTTCTCAACACGCTTCCAAAGTTAAATATTTGCGTTTTTCAGCTATTAGTTTAAGCCCTCTCCCTTTGCAAAATCCGGGTTACGTGCCAACAGGCAACGATTTCAGATCTTCCATCCTACGATATCTTTGTCAAACAAAAACTTCCTCTTTGGAAAAATTTTGATGACGTCATTGCATGTGATTTGTGGTTTAAGCCTCCCCCAATCAAAAATTCTGGGTACGCTAATGAATTGGAGATCGCCTGAAAAAAATTTTTGAAGACTTTTTTTTCGGAGAACACTTGCGCCTGTGTCCTTGGTCCTTGGCCTTGGCCTCGAGCGTTCCTGTCCTTGGCCTCGAGAGGTTCTGTCCTCGAAAAGGCTGTCCTTGGCCTTGGCCTTGGCCTCGGATTTTTTTTGTGTCCTTGGCCTTGGCCTTGGCCTCGAGCCTTGTGTCCTCGACTCCACCTCTGCTATTTAAGCTTCAGTTTTCTTGCAAACAATGGCATTAAACAATACAGTTGCATATTTAAAAGGAATCAGGTTTTTGCAATTGACATTAGCAGAAAAGTTACAGATTAAAGCAAAGGGAAGACATTGTCCAGATCTGGTAGTAAAATCTGGTAATGTTGGCACAAGCAATGGTAAACACTACACTAGAAAATTCAATTCGAAAATTTATGAAAAGCATCAATGGTTGACTGGTTGTTTGGAGACGAATGCATTATATTGTTTTCCATGCTTATTATTTGGTGGTGAGTCAACATGGACAAAAGTTGGCATGAAAGATTTAAATCATTTGCAAAGAAATATCAAGGCACATGAAAATTCAGAAAGACATGCAAACAATGCCATTGACCTGGCTTACCTTGGATCTACTAACATACTCACTGAACTAGATACTGGTTTCCAGATTGCCATAGCACAGCATAATGAAAAGGTAGCCAAAAATCGAAATACAATGTCAAAACTCATTGACTTGATCAAGTTTTGTGGAAAATTTGAACGGCCGTTGAGAGGACATGATGAATCAGCTGGTTCAGCAAATTCTGGTGTATTTCGTGGGTTAGTTGATTTGGTTTGTAAATTTGACTCGGCTTTAAAATCGCATATGGAATCTAATGTTCTTTTCAAGGGAATATCAAAGACCACACAAATGATATTTTAAGTGCAATCCTCCAAGTTTGCAAGGAGGAAATTACAAAAGAAATTAAATCTGCAGAGTTTCTTGCTATAATGACTGATGAAACTACAGATATTGCGGAAAAATCACAAGTGGTAGTTACATATCGATATCTGCGAGGAAGCAAACCAGTTGAAAGATTTTGGAGCTTTTTCAATCCAGATGATTTGACTTCTGAAACTTTATCCAATTTACTGCAAAATGAGCTACATCCTTTGATTGGCGAAAATCCTCAGAAACTTGTTGCCCAAACTTATGATGGTGCAGCAGTTTTGAGTGGCGTTAACAGAGGAGTGCAAGCAAGAATAAAAGAGGTTTACAATAATGCTTATTTTGTTCATTGCTATGCGCATCAGTTAAATTTAATTCTACAGAGGGCTGCTTCTCAAAATAGAAATGTTCGAATTTTCTTTGCAAGTCTTGTCGGAAATCCCACTTTTTTTTCAAGGACTTCACAAAGAGTGTCTGCACTGGAACAAATTGCAGGCAACAGGGGCGTACCACGTCCATCAAGCACAAGGTGGAATTTTAAGAGCCGTACAGTCAACATGGTCTGTGAATTACGTAAAGAGCTGATTGAATGCTACACCCAATTAACAAACAGCAATTCTACAGAAACAGTGGCAGCCGCAGTTGGATTAAAACGCATGATGTTTGACCCAGAATTCAACTTTTGGCTTAGCTTTTTTTCTCAAGTCATGCCTCATGTTGATATTTTTACAGCCAATTACAGGCCAGAAGCATTGATGCAATTACAGCTGCAAAATGTTTGGACACCTTCACACTCAACATCCAAAGAATTAGAGATGCTTGCGACACCATGAATATGGGTGAACTTGCTATTAATACACGCCACACTGATGTTTGCAATGAAAGACGAAGAGACGCAAAAGAAGTGTGTGATGTGATCCTAATGCAGTGTCAAGAAAGATTTTGCTTTTCAGGTCATTTGGAAGCAAACAGACTGCTTGATTCTAACAACTTTGGTCAATTTTCGCGTCAGTTTCCTGATACTGTGGTAAATAACATCACTTCCCTATATCCTAGTCTGGACAAACACAAGTTAAGATCGGAACTACAAGTACTCTACAATCGCATAGATTTGCATTCATTCAAGAGCCTTACAGAGCTCTTACAGTCATTTTTGGAAGTAAACCTCACTGATACATTTCGCGAAGTCATAAAGTTGGGTAAAATTTTGATAACAACTCCTATGACCACAGCTGAAAGCGAAAGAAGCTTCTCAACTTTGAAAAGAATTAAATCATTCCTGCGTAATACCATGCTGAATGAGCGTCTAAATGCACTAGCTATGCTATCGATTGAAAAGCAACTGATATCGGAAATTAAGGATTTCAATCAAAGAGTCATTGATGTGTTTGCCGCTAGCAAAAACAGAAGAATAAAGTTAATCTTTAAGTAGCGAATTCCAGACATTTTGTTGCTCTTGAACTACTGCTTATTGGTGCTTTTGGATTTAGTTCGTGGCCAACTTGTGCTTGTAAGATTTCAGGGTTGCAGACTTGATGTTATTTTGCATGTTCAAAATTGCAATGTAGCTTCTACCTTTAAGCAAGTTCAACGCAATTAGAGAAGAGCGATAATGCTTCAGCTTATTACCTTAAGTGCTTCAGGTTTTTGTTTATTTTTTTCAAGTCTAAAAGTACAGTCTGATCACACGTTAATACCATGTTTAGCATGCATGAGATGCCCTAACAGCTTTTAGCTTATGTTTAACAGTTTGTTTACTGAGTTATCAAGATTCAGATTTAGTAGCTTTGGATGTTCTAATTGCATTATTTGTGAAGAGCCAGCATGCTTTAGCTTATTACCATAAGTGCTTCCGGTTTTTGTCAATGATTTTTTTTTTTTCAGTTTAAAAGTACAGTCTTATCACTTGTCGTTTAACATATTTAGCATGTAAGAGATGCACTCACAGCATTTAGCCCATGTTTAACAGTTTGCTTACCAAGTTGTTAAGATTCAGACTGAAGTGGCTTTGAATAATTTGCATCATCTTTTTTGCAGAGGTTGCAAGAATCATAGTTTTTAGTTGTTGTAGTGTTTGGATGTTACCTCCATTACTGGTATCTTTTCTTCGTGAAGTATTAAAGATGTTCCACGAACAGCAATGTGGGATTGGAATTAGGACGAACAATGGTGGTAAACAACACAGATACGTTAAGTACCACTACCTACTGTAGAAGCTATGTTGCTGTTTGTGACAAAGCGTCTAGAATTATAGAGAATTTTCAAATTTTTTTCAGAAATTTACATTTGTCATTTAATGTTTGTAGAATCACATCACTCATACATGGTTGATGTGTAGATAGTAGTTGATTGCCAAACCTACCTCAGATGGATACAGCTGTGCGTTTGCCATGTTATTGATTTTTATTGCATTAGCTTGATTAACATTTCATCAACTGTAAGTTATATCTAGCGGTACTGCGAAATAACTTACTAAAATTCAGAGTTGTTCTATTAAATTATTACCAAAGTTCAGAGTACTTTGGCGATGGAGGTATCAACTCAGCAGTACAAAGTTTTGCTTTAGGTAGGTTTGAAAATTGTGATCTTGGAATGGTGTCTGGGGGATGGTTATACGGTATTGTACAATGTACATTTAGTTGGAGTTTGTTATTCTTTAGGTAAATTTCTGCGTTCAAGATGAATGAATCTATCTTGGCAGTGCTTGTGCGTTTCTGTTCCTGTCGATTCTACTATAGAAGTCGTATTGTCTGTTCTGAGAGTGCTCAATGACGCTTTGATACTGCAAAAGGCCTTGCCAACTGTGCCTGCGGAGAACCTTGCCAGACCAACAAAATGCTCCTCTCAAGGGGTGGCTCATTTGAATGATAGAGCACATGCAGGGCTTGCATGCATTACATTACACACCAACTGCATGAGTGCGTGATACACGAGAAGAAGAAGAATTATGTCTAGTCTGATGAGTGAGACAATAAACTCGTGTGTAATGAAGTACTGCATGTTGTAGATGTACCATTCATATCTACGGTTCAACAAACTGTTTGTTCTGGGTAGTGAAGGAAGTAGCAAATTTATCTCTTAATGTTTTGTGAAAACATTCTTTAATTTTTTTGTAGGTCACTTGTACATGTATATCTATTTCATGTGTGACGTTTATAGAAACACTGCGTTTAACAACTTTACGTTTTTTCAATTCGTGGTTGATTTAATTTACTATTTTATGAGATTTTTAAACTCCCTGCGCCGATGTGATGCTGCGCTATCCCAACAACTTTTAAGTGTCTTTAACGTAGAATTATCTTCATGTAATTTTTCTTTCTACTGACAAATTGCATTTCTTACTTTCTCAACTTTCAATCAGATTAAATAATGATTGAACAGAATTTTATTTTATTTGCTTAGAAGCAACGGATTGGATTGTAGCTTCCTTAGAAAAAGAATGAATAAGTTCTTGCCCTTAGTGGTATACGACGATTGCGATTTGTCTTGTCCTTTCTCGTGTGATCGATATTGTTATCTCTCATTTGAACAATGGCAAATATCATGGCATGAATTAGAGTGTTGTTTTTTTTTTCTACACACTTCCCCTCCTTTTATGAATTGAAAGCTTCGACGGCTTAAAATTGTAGTAATTTCGCTCAACAAATCCGTCTTGGGACCGTAACATAAACTTGATCGCAACGGCCTGGGTCTCAAAGAGAAATCTTACCGGAAATACGAAGACTAATAACGGGTCCCTTTACCAAAACGAGGACCAGAAATTAGGTGAAGACAAAGAAAAAAGCGTCTTCGCTTAGCTTCGGCCTGCACACTAAAATCTTACTAATTGATTGCTGGAGCAACTACTTTAGTGCGGGTGAACTTATATGTCCTCGCGGACCCGGTAATGATGTACCCCCTGAACCTCTCTCTCGCAGGCCCTGGCAATGGCTATTTTTCACAACTCATACCACCTGAACGTATCTTTCCAGACGATACATTTCCAGTCGTATTGGTTATGAAGAAAAAATATTTGCTTCAAATTTGCTTTGCGATCTTCATAAGCCAATTGCCGTAGTATGCAACGCTTTGTTAGCGTTACGACATCGTACGTTTTGTTTGTTTTAAAGAGCTTGAGGCGGCGTAACTATTGCGATGTGTTGCTGACTTGTTGCAACCAATATTGGGTCGCTTCGTCTTTCCTCATTTTCTGGTATTTCTGTTTTTGTATGTATGGTATTAAATTTTTGGTGTCGTTATTCTGCGTTGATCATTAATCTTCTCCATGAAGCCGTTAACGATGCGAATTACAGATTGTTCAATCTTCGCATAAGAATACACATCAAAACAAATATGGTCAACAGCTGCATTTTTACATTTTATTGATTAAAGAGAAAACAAATTTTTTATTTTCTTTTGAGATACATGCCCTAGATCGCAGACCTTGTTTTTATTGTGAGCGCGGTAAGTATATAACGTATATACATTTAATACTTTTGGTTTCACTTATGCAGTAAGTGTACACTTAGCATGAACAATTACATATTGTTCTTTCTATATTTCACTGCAGTATTGCCAACGCATTATCAGTAGACCTACCACACCAGCATTATTGTATGACTTCATATTACTGTTGATTTAAATTGCATCGTTTATTGACAGATTTTTGTCTCTCACTTTGCCATAACATGTGTTTGTGATTATGCCAGAATACTGTTATCGGAAGAAAGTGGCGTTTATTTTGGTGTGAAAACATACTCCATTTTTTCTCTCGATCGCTTTTTCAGCTGTGTTTTACCGTGTAAAGATTATCACAATTTACTGCTATTATTAACGTAATGTTTCAAGTTTAGTCATGCTCCAGAAGTGAGTAAAAGTAAAACTGTTAAATTCAAAGTTTCAAAAATAAAGAACTTTCTAAATTCTGCGTACGTGTTTTGTATGCAGCTTTAATTAAAGCAAACTTTTAAGAAATAGAGCCTTCTTCCAGATTTTATAGGTAAGTTGTCTAAAGTCATAAGTGGCACAGTATTAGTGTACCTTTCATGTGGGGGGTCTGGGGGGCGAAGCCCCCCAGATGTTGTTATGACATTGCGTTTGCAGCACCACCAAGCATTTTGGTCACGAGCCGCCACTGATTGCGGGATAATAATTTCAGGGGGGGCATGTTTGTTAACAATGTTAGAAAAGATGGAAAGGAACTGAACAAACAGGTCATCAACTGGCATATTGTCATTTAGTTGTAAAAAGCCGTTGCAGAAGTCCAACATCTCTGACCAAAAATCATCCGAAACAAAGTTACGAATATCTCTTTTGTAAGATCTAAAGGGAATATTTAATAGTTTGAAATTTTTTACCAAAGCAGTGACTGGTAAATGATCAGAAATGTCGGAGATGATTGCATGACTGTTGATGTGCTGGGAAGAGTTGTTTGTTTAAATATGATCTAATAGTGTAGAAGAAGTGGCAGTTATTCTGGTTGGACGAGCTATAACCAGGGATATACTTAAAAAGGATTGCCAACTACCATTGTTAATTGTTCTCGTCACGCATGAGTAATGCTCAAATTTTCGGTCAGATTTCTGATCAAAATGCATTGTTTCTTACGGAGCGAGGTGCAGTAGGTCGGATTATTTTTGTTGTATTTTTACTGGTGGAAAGCCTAGGACTCAAACGAACTCGAAAATGGTTTGTTATTGATATTATGTATCTGAAAATGCGTAAAACGGAATGTTGGAGTGAGAATGATAGAATTGGCGAATAGGCTAACCTATCATCTTGCAATAGCCTAGTATAGGCTATGATGAGGGCAGCTGAGAACGTTGAAATGCTGTCGAAAAAAGGAAAGGGTAATATTATTTTAACCCTTCCTATCCCGCTCGCTCACAAAATCGCGAAGGAAATGAAGTAGAGGCCCAGTCCAGTGCCATTTAAGCCAAAAAATTTGCTAGTGCGGTAGGCCTAGTCGAAAGAGAAAGCAGTTAGTGAGAAATAACAAAGGCAGTTTGTGAGAAGTTATTGCAGTTATCTTGGTACTTGGAACCTCCAAAGTTGGCTGTACACTCAATTGCAGTGAACGCTTCTGTTTGAAGGCGAAGCTCGCTGCAATGCGGTGTTTACAGCTACTTTGAAATATCATCAACCAGGTACCGGATGCAACAGAATCAAGACAAAAAAGTTCAGAACAAGCTAGTTTCAGAATAATCAGGCGGTTGCGTTCGATTGCTCTTGACTGCAAGCTGATTAAATAGAATCACTTTTACATGCAAATTGGTAACAGTAGCGTACGCAGGATTTTCGACAGGGTGGGGGGGGGCAGAAAATTTAAAAATAATGAAGGCTAAAAAAAAATTCTTTCACAATCAGTCCGTTTTTCTGCCCAAAGTTAGGTGAAGACCAAAAAAAAAGAAAGGTCTTCACTCAATATTAGTCCAAGCATAAAAATAACAAAATAGGTCTTTACCCAGATTCTGTCCTTTTGTGTGCTCAAACTTTCTGCCCAAGTTACAAAGGAGGTGGCCATGCTGCAATTTTGCGTACTATTCTATGCTGATTATACTATCCTGGCAACCCAATGGGGGAGGGGGCATGGCACTATGGCCCCCCCTAAATACGCTCCTGGTTGGTAACAATCTGCTCGATTTCAATGTTCGCTAGGCTAGATAGGTCCTACTGTAACCTATACCGGTACGAAATGATCTCCAATCATTCACTAAATTTTTTTCTTCAGAATTACTCTAAGTAATAGCTACCGGGTACCGGTACCGGTATAGATCGTATTCAGATTTGATTAGCTTAACTGTACGACACAATAAAGGTGCCAACTATACCGGTATATAAGTTACAAGCTGGAAAGATTGAAGGGTGATAAGCGCAGAGATAAACATCAGCACCAGACTTTTGCAAAGAGCAGGGCATATGCCAATATCATGGAATGGGAAGCAAAATAACATGATCAGCCGATATTCTTTCAAAGCATTCATCAAATGCCTTTGATTTTCTTATTCGTTTAAACAATTGTACCTGCTTCCTGATTTCTTTGGAATTTAATACTATTGTAGCTATTTAATTTGTTGCTTTTCATTTTCTTTATTTGAACACGAGCACGAAATAGTTGTATAACCATAGTTGTATAACCATGGTTGTATAACCATGTATAACTTACAAGATTCGCATAGGCTAGGAAAAACTTTCAGTGGATAATCGGTACCAGCAAAGTCCAAAGCATAACAATTTTGTTAAGTCATAGAGCTCAGTCAATTTCTTGACCGAACTACCACCAAGCAAAACAGTCGTGCGAAAAAAAAAAAAAATCTTCTCTGTAGCAAAAAGAAATTTGAGAGTAAAATAACCCTCCATGCAATGCTCAGGATAGCGCTATTTCGGTCAATACCAAACCTCGTCAGCTAAGCTGGCATGAATCGAAATGAGTAAAAAACAAAAATTTTTTCACTATTTATAGAATTTCCAGTCGCCGAAAACAGGCCAAGCCAAAAAAAATACAGAAGGCCGAAACAAAAGAGCAAAAAATCGGCAAAACCAACAATAAGCTCCGAAGTCAAAATTATCGTTTCGCCAGCGATCAAAATGCAAATGAAGCGTAGAAATCTTTAAATTTTTTAAACATGTATAACTTAATCATCATTCAATAGAAGTATGTTCTGATTTCTGATTAATTTGTTGTACCTCCTAGTCAACGTTTGACTTTCGGTATGACAGCTGACAGGCTAAGTTTATGGAGAGAAAGCATAAAAAGAAGTAGATCTATCGGCGTCGTACCCGAGGTATTTGGACAACTATAAACCGATTAACAGTAACAGGGGCAGTACAACCATGATAGAACACTTACCGAATTTGACGAGGCGTTTCATTCATTTATTTTTTAAAGTCACTAAAATCAAACTTACAAAATGATTGCAGTTTTGGTCATAAATTGGACACTGGACAGGCCATTCGATACGGTCCGTAGGCTCGCTTTTTCAATTCTCCAAACAGGACTAAGATAAATTCAAACAGGGCTCAACATATTTCGTACAAGTTTAAAAAAACAAAAAAATAAAACAGTGGTTGGTGGAAATTTGGGGCCAATTTTCGAACATGAAGTAGAGATCAAAAAAGCTAGTTCTAGGCCAAATTAGGATATACTCTAGTCTTAAAATAATTGCAGACATTATTTATAGTTAATATAGCGCATCACTATTGACAGCACCTTATATTAACTGAAACTTTTCCAGACAGGTTTTAAGGTCAGATGTTATCCTGTTTGACCCTCTCCTCTGGTTACGGCCTTGCAATAGAAGCAGACTAAGAAACATTGCAATTAAGTGGATTACCAGTAACCCGTATGCAAACGTGATTCTATTTAATCAGCTTGCAGTCAAGAGCAATCGAACGCAACCGCCTGATTATTCTGAAACTAGCTTGTTCTGAACTTTTTTGTCTTGATTCTGTTGCATCCGGTACCTGGTTGATGATATTTCAAAGTAGCTGTAAACACCGCATTGCAGCGAGCTTCGCCTTCAAACAGAAGCGTTCACTGCAATTGAGTGTACAGCCAACTTTGGAGGTTCCAAGTACCAAGATAACTGCAATAACTTCTCACAAACTGCCTTTGTTATTTCTCACTAACTGCTTTCTCTTTCGACTAGGCCTACCGCACTAGCAAATTTTTTGGCTTAAATGGCACTGGACTGGGCCTCTACTTCATTTCCTTCGCGATTTTGTGAGCGAGCGGGATAGGAAGGGTTAAAATAATATTACCCTTTCCTTTTTTCGATAGCATTTCAACGTTCTCAGCTGCCCTCATCATAGCCTATACTAGGCTATTGCAAGATGATAGGTTAGCCTATTCGCCAATTCTATCATTCTCACTCCAACATTCCGTTTTACGCATTTTCAGATACATAATATCAATAACAAACCATTTTCGAGTTCGTTTGAGTCCTAGGCTTTCCACCAGTAAAAATACAACAAAAATAATCCGACCTACTGCACCTCGCTCCGTAAGAAACAATGCATTTTGATCAGAAATCTGACCGAAAATTTGAGCATTACTCATGCGTGACGAGAACAATTAACAATGGTAGTTGACAATCCCTTTTAAAGGTGAAATTACACAGTATCCGTTTTGCGTACGTTTTTGTCCGTTTTTTTTTACGTTTTTGGTTCTCCTTGACAAAGTATGCGCTTTTTCATTCTCATTTTTATGTGTCCATATCCGCACTAACCAGACAGTCACATACTGGACAAAAGTTTTCCGAAAAAATTTTTTTGTAAAGGGGTACAGCTCTATTTCGAAATATCGCTCTTATCGTTCGTACACAAAATTTTTGAACAAAATTTTTATCTATATATAGCAGTCTACTTAGTGCGTATATGGACTTATAAAAATGCGGATAAAAAAGCGCATACTTTTTCAAGCAGAAGCAAAAACGTAAAAAAACGGACGAAAACGTACGAAAAACGGATACTGTGTAAATTCACCTTAAGTATCATCATCATCATCATTTATTTATTTATTTATTTATTTATTTCACGTCGAAGACGTAAGGAAGGTGCAAAAAACACATTGAGCGTTATAGCATGAGACGAAAACATTAAAATGCAAACGGTATAAAAAGTACTTAAGTAACACGACTACATGCATGCACCACCTTGCAAACAAACGTAAAATTAATATGACATAACGAAAAAGTTTCCCAGAAAATGCTGACCAGTAAGCCTACAGTAGGTTCAATCCGAAATACGCAATTTATGTATTTAAAATTGTGATGAAATTTTGGTCATAAATAATCACGGTTTCTGGAAAATGAGAAAAACTTACGGTACTGGCACGAGTATTTACAATTAACATCAATTTATACAGTTAAAAAGACATTATATACATTATGTACACAGTTGATTAACATGAAGCAACGAGTTAAGTTACACTTACGATTAGCTTATCATAAAATTTCAGCTATTGATATATGAGTAGGATTATAAATTTGTTTTTGTAGTTTTATTTTATTTTGAACTAAGTATGGTTCCATGTTTTGAAGGAAAGATTGAACGGTTTTACTCTGTTTGGCATTCGTTGGTAACTGATTCGATACCCTAGGGCCCCAAAATTTCACGGATTGTTTGCTTACTGTAAAGGTGCAAGAGACGGGAATAATTTTTGAATTGCTTTTTGTTACCACATTTTTACTTTTAGCTGTTAAGAAAAAGTTACAAAATATCTTTGGTAGAGAATTTTTGTGGTAATTATACATAAATAAAGCTCTATTTTGTATCAAACACTGATCTAAAGTAAGAAATGTAGTGTTATTAGAGGTTACTAAGGCTTTATGTGTTTTCGTTGTTTTTTTGGAGCGGATGTGACGATCAAACATGTTATAGAATTTGTTACAGACTTTTTGAATTTTGTTTGCAATGACTTTGTTACTATGAAACAAAGTGGTTAAACAATAGTTAATGTGGCTATATATCATGAAATAATATAGAATGTGTAAATGTTTATTTGTTAAATAAGATCGAATTTTTCTTATGGCTCCATAACTAGATCGAATTTTACCCAAAATTTTTAGCATATGTTTTTTCCAGAAAAGATTTTCATTATAGGTTATACCTAAGAAATTAATTTCAGAAACTCTTTCTATTTTTTTCCCATGGACGCTTAACGACAAGTTAGAGGGTGGAGGTTTTGAACGTAGTGTTTGGAATATAACGTATTTAGTTTTTGTAAAGTTTATAGACAGTTTGTTTGCGCTAAGCCAATTGTAAATGCTATTTAGGTCTTCGTTTGCGCGTTGATACATTGTAGTTAGGTTGGAGTTCGATTTAAATACACTTGTGTCATCGGCAAACATTATTGCAGAAGAATGATTTAAACACTTAGGAAAATCGTTAACGTACAATGAAAATAATAAGGGGCCAAGAATTGATCCCTGGGGAACACCTTTTGTTATTGTGTGAATATTACTTGAAAATATATCATTTAGCTGTACTTGTTGTTTTCTGTCGAATAGATAACTTTTAAACCATTCTAGGGGTATGCCTCTGACTCCATAATGATAAAGTTTTGAGATAAGAATAGAATGATCAATGGTGTCAAAGGCCTTTGACAAGTCAAGAAAGATTCCCAGCGTTTTTTGTTTCGAATTAAAAGAAGATGTTATTTTGCTTGTTAATAGAGTACATGCATGGCTAGTGGAAGGTGACTTTCTAAAACCGAATTGGCAATTTGAGAAGATATTCATTCTGTTACAATAGAAATATAAACGCTTATGAACAATTTTTTCTAAGATTTTTGAAAATACAGGAAGTATGCTTATTGGACGACAATTTTCAACTAGTTTGGGATTTCCTTTTTTGAAGATGGGTATGACTTTAGCTTTTTTGAAATAGGAAATAAAAGTACCTGTTGAAAGAGATAAATTAAAAATGTTAGTCAAAATTAAAATAACATTAATCGGTAATGATTTTAACAAAAAAGCCGGAATCCCATCTGTACCGGCTCTTGACTTAGTCTGAAGGCTGGAAATAATTTTTTTGATTTCCTGTGGGGTAGTTGGGTAAAGATAAAAGGAGTTAGATAAAATCGGGCCAAGGAAACTTGAAGGATTGGTGTTAGTGCTTGGAATCTTTTTAACAAGGTTTTCAGCTACAGTCGAAAAATAGTTATTGAAGTGATTGGCAATTTCAACAGGTTCAGTCAAATCTTTTTCTTCAGCTGAGATAATTTTGCAGCCTGACTGTTTTTGCTCTTTGCCAAGCAGCAAGTTTATGCTATGCCATGTTTTTTTGATGTCGTTTTTATGTTTTGTAAATAAATTTTTGAAGTAATTTTGTTTCTCAATTGCTACTTTACGAAAATATGTATTACGCGCAACGTTGTAATTTTGGTGGTTAGCTGGCAATTTATTTTTAATGTATTTTTTATACATTCTGTCTTTTTTCTTGAGCAATTTGTTAAGTTTATTGGTGAAGCAGCTATTAGAAAAATTTTTGTTTAGCTTTTTTTTTAGTGGGAAATGTGAGTTAAACAAAGTAGAATATTGTTGCATCAAGGAATTCATTGCATTATCAGCACTTGTATGATGTAGTATATCGGATGGGTCAATATCACTTAGAGCTTCATTAAATAGGGTACAATTTCGTTTAGAAAAATTGCGTGTGTAAGGCAAAGCTGTTTTGATATTAGTAATTTTAGTGCTTTGAATAACTGGTAAATGGTCAGCGATCTTATGAGTGATAATAGCACTACTTATCGTGAATATTAGTCCAAATATGATCAATGCATGTACTTGAACTTTGAGTAATTCTTGTTGGTTTATTTATGATAGGATAAAAAGAATGGTCATACATAACATCCACAAAGTCATCCGTGAAGGTATGAGAATCTTGCAATAAATCGTAATTTAGATCTCCCATGATATACGCTTTGTTTTTGGATACAGTTAGAGTACTTAATGCATTTTTTAATTGAGTTTTGAATTGATTGTTCGAGAATCTGTCTTGTTTAGGTGCGCGGTATATTGTACCACACGTGATTTTATCATTACCAAGCTAGATATTAATGAAAAGGGATTCAAAAATCCCTTCATTCATTTGAGTCAAGTCATTTCTTAAGGTATAGTGTATCGTTTTTTTGATGTATAATGCCACTCCTCCACCAGTGAGGTTTGGGCGAAAATTGGAGATATAGTCATAATGCTGCAAATTTCTAAATTGTCCTAAACTTGATTTTTTTCCCATGTTTCGTTGATTGCTATTATGTCAGGCAAAAATTTTAAAGATTGTATCCACGATTCAAATAAGTTGTAATGTTCTTTGTTGACAATAGAGCGAACGTTTAAACAGACGCTTGTAAAGTTTGTGGAATTACTTTCATTATTTTGAAAACAGAATTTGTGAACAAAATCACTGTCAATATAGTGACACAAAGAGTTACTAGCCAAGCAGTTATCCACATCAGTCAAATGAACATTATTTACATTATCATAAAATGCATTTAACCATTTAGAGCTAATTTGAGACCTTTTAGAGCAATTAAACAACCTAATGAAATCGTCATCATTGATATCTTGAAAAGGAAAAAAAGTTGAGCACGAGAAGATTAAGGAATGTATTTATTCCAACAATTTACTAATTACCTATATACGTAAGAGCAATAGCGACAAACTTTGGAAGCATTAGTTGCTTTTAATCAAGTCTAAGTCCTTCTCATTGCTGATTAATATGGCTTCATTATCTTCGGAAAGTCTCACGTTAATCCTACCGTTGTGAGTCCAGACATATTTGAAGCCATTGGCTTTGGCTCTTTGTTTCGCTTTCCAAAGCAAGTTTTTTCGAGTGCGAGTGAGGTTTTCGTTTACATAAATTTCAGTGGTTCCTTCTACAAAAAATTTTTTCAAATTGGCTTCGCGGAGAAGTTTCCGATTAAAATACAAACTATTGCGGACGTCTCGGCTCAGAAATCGTACGATAATTGGAGGCGAAGATGCTATTTGTCGTTTTTTACTTTCATTATTATCTCTGTTAGGTCGTTGAGAAGCAGGAAGACGGTGGGAAGTAGAAATTTGATCTTCGGATAGATTAATATTCATTAATTTAGCCACTTCTTGCACAATTTTATTTGTATTTTTACCAGTTTTCGAGGGTATTCCAGCTATTTTCTTTACATGGTGACTGTGAGTTTTGTGTATACACTGTACAAAGTGTACATATTTATTTATGTATTTATTTACCAAGTGACGTCATATCACAAGAAAAAACTGCAACTTCCTCTCGGTCTATCACCAAAGCATCAAAATATGCAATTCCTTTAAAACCAACACACAAACTTGCAGAGTCAAAGCGATATTTAGTCACTTGGTGAGGAGACAGCGAAGGACCGAAAGGTCATCTAAGTCTACTGACACCTCACCAAGTTAAGGTTAAAAACGCAGCTTCTAGATTTTCTCAGTCTGCTACTTTCTATGAAAAAAATTTTACGCAGAATTAAAACAAAGTGTTGCAAAGGTATGAACACTTTGTACAGTGTATACACAAAACTCACAGTCACCATGTAAAGAAAATGCAAGGCAACATTAGAATTGTTCTAACTCTAAGCATACTAAAAAATAAAAAAAATATAAATACTGTAACTGCAGATTGGATAGAAAATAAAATTAATAAAGTTCATAATGCTTATTTATGTTTTATAGAATTTAAAGTGGGCAATTGGAGTGAAAAAAACTCCTTGCTTTGTTTTGTATTGTTTGCCAATATGTCATTAGTACTGGAACAATTTCCAATACCAGTATATATCAACCTCAGTCAGTTACTGCAAAATTACTTATAATTCAAGGGCACATCAAAATGAGAGATGACGTATTGTATAAAAGTATATCCCTGCTATAACCTGAGAACAGCCTAAACTATTAAAAGAGTTAAAATAATGCGAGATTTTTACATCATGATTAGTCTTCAAAAGATCTATGTTAATATAGCCGGTGATATAATACGTAGTGGAGTTTGAGTTCAATAGTTCGATTGTGTTTTCCATTGCAGTCTGAAATTCTTGAAAGTTATATTTTAGGTGTCTATATATCACACCTACAACTAATCTTTTCATTCCTTGTAACGAAATTTCAATGCACAAGTCCTCAACATTTGCAAGTCCAGTTTAAAGGTGGGTTTAAACTGGACGCGAAGCGACCAAAATTTGACGTCATCGACAGCTCGCGAAAGGTTGCAACCGCTCGCAACCTTCGCGAGCAGTTGTGCAACATCGCTTGCTTGCAGGCTGTAGTAAGATAACCTACTAAATCACTGATTAGATTTTTACGATCGCAGTTTGCTAGAAAATCATGTAATAGTATATTGGTATGGTTTATCGCCTATTTATCAGTCCAAAGAGTAGGTTGTTGGCAAAGTTAGATTCGGGATAGCCCTAGGCTAGCCAAGTTAATTAGGATCTAGACAGTTAAGACTGTAAATCTTAGAGTGATTTTTCATAGCTATGCTTGATCTCAGAGCTTCATTATAATGAATACACCAAAGCAGTAGGCCTAGCCCCACGACATCTAGCTTTTAATGCAAAACTTTTTATTGTGTGCAGCATAGCAGAAGCTATTGTATCAGTCCAGTGGTTCTTTTGGCTGAGCAGCTTTTGCTTTTTTGTCTTAAAGTAAACTTAAACTAACATGGTGTTGTTATTTTTTTCAGAATATAAAACAACTTACCAACAGGCTAGTTTTAAATGTGTTGATAGTGTTTTTACCCATGTTTGTTAGCTTATAGTTTTAAAAGTAACCACAATTGAACAATTCCTTGAATACTGGAAAACTTGCAATAGTTTTTTTCACTGTCTCCTTGACCAAGCCAACTTGTTGAATAAAACTGTATTTAGAATTGGTTTCAAGCTACACTGCTACATACAACAGCTAGATAGATACCAAAAATCGAAAAATTCCTATGAACTTTTGGATTGTCCTAATTAGTAGTTACTTCTTTGAATAGGTACAAACAAGGAATTTTTTCTTCTAAATGTCCTCTTGTTTCTGAAGGTTTGTAACTGTGATCAAGATGAACTGGAAGCATTGGTTTTGGACTAACCCAAGTTTTATAATCTTGAATATTGTGGTCTGGTAGTGATTTTTCACTCCAGTTCTATGTGATGAAAATAGAAGTGTCAAGTGTGTTAAATATTCATTTACTGTGTCTTTGTATAATATCTGAATTTAGTTGTTTGTGAATTTCAAAACATTTTTACTGTCTCTTAAAATTTTAATTGCTTTTACATGGTGAATAAAGTAAACAATTTTAAGTCTGAAGTTTAATCATTGCAATTATAGTCAGTGTATTTAGATGAACTAGAAAGCCAATATATGTCTAACCAGTAGAAAGTGAGTTCTATTAATTTGCTGAGGTTACTATTATTGGTAGAGAAGTACCCGCCAAGCAAGTTCATTAATATTGTTCCATTCTCGTTAGTCATCACTAAACAAAAAACTTGATAAAGCATTTATAATTAAAATAATTGGACTGGGGAAGGAAGCGTCAGTTACATAAAAACGTGAGAACTAACAACACTTTTATTCAGATGCTTGAGTAACAATTTCCACATAAACAAATCTAGATGTTTTTTTTTATCAGGGGCATAAGCAAAAACTTGCTAAGAGGGGGCTTGACCTTGCAGCTATAAGTTTGCATCTTACAAACGATGGTTTGGAGCGAAGCCCTTTGAGATAAACGCGACCGTCGCAACGTAGCCTACTGGTACCGCAAGAATATGCAAACTAATAAAATGCTCTCAAAAGCATTTGACTTTGCACTAAACATCGTTAAGCGCTCCGCTACCGAGTAAAACACCAAACTTAGTTTTAGAAGCTGACTTTTCCTCAAAGCAACTGCTGGTATTACTGTGCTAAATTCTTGTCCTTCGATGATAGTGTCAAATCATGCAAAAACTGCAATGTTTTTTTTACTTTCTCCAGCAAATCAACACAGCAATCCATTGCACAATAAGCAAAAAATCCACTACATAACTGATAACAAATCCAGCTTTCAGTTTCACTCAATAGCATTAACATTGGGAGTCTTCATAAACAGCACAAAATAACAAATACAAACAACTGTTTAAGCTTACTACAGGTATCATAACATAATTGCCTGAAAAAGAAAAATCACATCAAAAAAACAACATAGTTTATGCTTTAAATGTACCTGTGGACTAGCCTATTGGTCTACACTACAAAATAGATCTACCAGTACCATAATGAGACATGGATGGTGAAAGCGTTTAAGGATTTGTTAACTGAGTAAACACCTAAAGAGAACTTTTGACATCTGCTTCCAGCTTTTTTTCGGTTCTGCATTAAAACCCAGAACTGTCATCGTCAAAACAGATTATGGCAAGTTTTTAGTATAAGGATCTAAACAAATCATTGATAGCTAGCAGTGATGGAGTCGAGTACTCAACTTCCGAGTACGAGTACCGCAAAAAACTTCGAGTACGAGTATGAGTACTGATATTGAAAAATGTACTCGAGTACGAGTACCGTAAAAAAGTTTGAGTACGAGTACGAGTACTTTTGCATGTTTAGAAAAAAATTTTTTTAAGTTGTAACAGCTCAAAATTTGTCGCAAAAACATAAACGAATACGTTTTCTTTCTGTGAGTGGGATGTTAAGAAGGCGCACAACTGCAGGCGACAATTTTCTGCTAAGTTACACGCAAAATTACAGTTATATTTTAAACAAATTAGGTACCTTGACGTTGCAAGCAAGTGCACGTTTTTTTTGCGTGTCGGAAAAAACCTTGGCTTGCAAAAGCAGCAAATTGCTCATTGTTGCAAGAAGTTCTGTTGCAGCCGCAGAAAAATGTTTTACTCTAAAACTGAGCAAAGAATTAACTTGAAATTTTTGGTAAAATTCAAGGTTTGATGGAAGTTTACGGCAAAGAATGCATGTCAAGAACCCGCGTTTTTGAATGGCACAAAAGATTTCATGAAGGCCGGACCATAGGCGTAGCCAGGATTTTTGATTGGGGAGGGCCCAAACCACAAATCACACGCAATGACGTTATCAAAAATTTTTGAAAAAGTAATTTTTTGTGGGGCAAAGATATCGTAGAATGGAAGATCTGAAGCCATAGCCTGATGGCACTTTGCCAGGATTTTGGTAAAGGGAGAGGGCGAAAACTAATTGTTGAAAAGTGTAAAAGTCTAACTTGGAAGACGTGTTGAGTAAGCTAGTGTACTCAAACGTATCACCGCCGATGGCTATGGGGGTCTGGGGGCAAAGCCCCCAGCCGCTGGGCGATTTTTGCAAGTTTTTGGAAAAAAAACGATTTAAATCCCATTGGATCACATTTCGCACAAGTTCAGAGCCATTTCAAAGAACCAGATTTTTAACATTTCAAAGCCAATCGAAAAAATTTAGTTGTTCAATCCTCTTTTTGCAATTAAATTCCAAAACACGCTTAGAATTTTGCATTATGGTGTAAAATTTTAATTGTAAGTGATTTGGTCTATAGGGGGAAGTAACGAACATTGCCTCCTGCACAGAGGTGGTCAGTAACGAAGTAGTTCTACTTAAGTAGTATTTTCGGTAACGAGCGACTTACTTAAGTATTTTTCATTTCTGATACTTCTACTTTTACTTCAAGTAAAATCCTCTCGAAGTAACGCTATTTGAGTAGTAATGACTTTTATGTAAAGTAGAAGTAAACACCTAGCCATTATTCCACCTCACAACGTGTACAATAAGTACGTATCGAGTTTGTTTTACTGTACAGTACTACGAAACTTATTGACTAGTTACACCGATTCATTTACAGGTCATCTATGGTAGTGTGTTTTTGCGTTGCATCAAATACCAGGTGTTGACTCAGTCTCACTAAAAAAAAAAACATACCGAACCCTGATTAGCATGGTACAGTAGACAAACTAGACATGCGCATTACTCCTGGTTCATACGAAAAAGATTAGCGGTTAACGGCGTTGCGTTTGCTGCGGCCCGTCTGGGGTTCAATTCCCTAGCCGGTAAACGAACAGTGTTGCTAACGACTCGCCATCGCTGCGACATTTCTTCTCAAGCTGTGTTGTCCAGGCGCGGAGATGAGCCCAGAGTCCCTACTAAATCGTATTCGTAACAGGCTTCGGTATAATTTTAAGAGAATAATAAAACTTTGATTTTTTGATATGCTACCGTAAGTATGGCTTTGCTTGAACACTGATCGTAAGCGTCACAACAGCAAACCTTCGAAGAATAAACAAACACGTGAAATTCGAAATTACTTTCTACTTTCATTACTTAAGTAGAATTAATTTTGACTACTTTCCTACTTTTAGTTAAGTGGAAATGCTTCGCCATACTTCTACTTTTACTTGAAAGGCATTTTTGAGTAAGTAACGATACTTCTACTTAAGTAGATTTTTCGACTACTTTGTCCACCTCTGCTCCTGCAATACTTTAGCAGTAAATAATTAAGTTTATAATAACGTTAAACGAGGGCCTGGGGTGGCAACTTTTAGGTCAAAACTCTTAGATTTCTCACAGATTTTGCATATAAATTGTTAAAAATTTGCATTAAGGGGCCCCTGGCCCGGGAACCTTGGTCGTCAGTCAGGGGCCCTTGGGCTCCCTGGTTGCCAGTTAGAGGCCCCGTAGCCCCTTGCTTATCGGTTAGGAGCCCAGGCCCCCTGGTTTTTAGTTAGGGGCCCTGGGGCTCCCTGGTCGAGAGTTAGGGGCCCCAGGGCCCCCTGGTCGTCAGTTAGGGACTCCAGAACCCCTTGGTTGTTGGTCAAGGGCCTTGGGGCCCCTGGTCGTCAATTAGGAGGGCCCCGGGGCCGCTCGTTGTCGGTTAGGGGGCTCCTGGCCCCCTGGTTGTTGGTTAGGAGCCCCCTGGTTGTTAGTTAGGGGCCCTGGGGCCCCTGGTCGTCAGTTATGGGCCCCCTGGTTTTCAGTTAGGGGTCCCGGACCCCTGGTTGTCGGTTAAGGATTCCAGGGCCCCCTAGTTGTTAGTAAGGGCCCCCTGGTTGTTAGTTGGGGGCCCCGGGACTCACTTGTTGTCATTAATATCATCGTTAATTACTGTTATGTACTTAATTACTGAAAAAAAAAACTGCAACTAAACATCGCCAAGCTATGTTGTCATAACTTTTTGTCGTTAGTGGTATTTTGATTGGGGGGGGGGGGGCCGGGCCCCCTGGGCCCCCCCTGGCTACGCTTATGGGCCGGACTGACGTTGGAGATGATGAACGTTCATGACGCCCAACCATATCAAAAACCCTGACAATAACCGAGAAAGAGAAAAAATTGTCCGAGAAGATCGTCGGCTTAGTATTCGACTGATAGCAGAGAGGATGTCCATTGACAAAGAAACAGTGTGGCAAGTACTGAATGAAAATCTGCATATGACAAAGGTCTGTGCACAAGTTGTTTCAAAGCTTTTAACTAGCGATCAAAAAGAAAAAACGCCAAGAGATTTGTGCTGACATTTCAAAACAAATTGAAGAAAACCCTAAATTTTTAGACAGTGTGATTACTGTACATGCGATGAGAGATGAATTTTCCAGTACGACCCAGAGACAAAGAGGCAGTCCATGCATTGGAAAACTGCAAACTCACCTCAAATTAAAAAAGCAAAATAGAGCAAAATCAAAATTCAAGGCAATGTCAATTGTTTTTTTTTTGTTAAGGGTGTTGTCATCTTCGCTTTTTTCTATGAAAATCCGAATGAAACGCTGTGTTTATGCTAAGGGAGAATACATCAAAGGGGAAACAAAATAAAACGATCTTTTTTTCTTCAATAAAATTGTTTTATGTCACCAGTCTTGTTATTTAATAGCGACACCTCGTATACCGTATGCTTCTTTCAATCACAAATAAGCTTTCAAAGTCCTCAACTCCAAACATGATTACCCACAACAAGTTTTTGAGAGCTTTTGCAATTAAATGTTATATTCAATTAACATTTAATCATAGATGGGCAAGTTAAGGCAAAACGTTAGCTTCGTTAACCACTAGTCCGATAACAAACTTCACACCTCCGTCAACGTTAATCCATGTTTTTCAGCTTTAATTAACGGAACTAAATAAAGTTCGTAAATTCGTTAATATTTTGCGTGTAGTATACATTTTTTTATGTTAACTCGCTTTTAGAGCACGTATTGACGTTGTTGAGCTGATTGTAAGGAAAAAAAATTTGCTATGGTGGTCTTTTTGTGTTTTGGAAGTTACATTTTACAGTCTAATCTAATTATTTCAAGACAAAAATAAGTTCAAATGCACTAATGAAGCTGCAATAGGAAAATCTTCGAAAATTGCGGACAGCAATATTAATAGACCTATGAGGCTGCTGCTTATTCTTTGTCACAAAAAAGAGCTCCTTCCTTCGCTTTCTTCTATAAAGCTCGTGCTAATACGCAACAAGTCTTACCAGTGCCAACTGGTTTGTACCATTATGATAAATGAATGGAGCAAGATATTAGCGATAAAAACTTTAACGGAAGTTCACAAAACTTAACGGAAGTAAATTTAATCCTTTAACATGAAAAAACTTTTTAACGGATTAACGATTTAATGAAAAAGTTAGCTTCTTAATTAACGGATTAACAATTAACGGACTTGTGCTCTTCTATGCATTTAATCAAAGACTATCTAAAACTTGTAAAACTAAACTGCAAATGACGTAGTAGTAAATGTTCTCGAAATAATGCTACATTTCAAAGGAGGTGAAAGTAATGTGAACATAAAATAATGCTGCCATTTAATATCAGCTACTAGCTACAGCTGTAATTTAGAGCGGTATTTTTATTCTGTATATTTACCTGTTTACTGTTCTATTGTTTAATTTCAGATCCAACATCCATTTTTATATCCTAATTAGTGCTTAGTCATATTAATATTTTAAACGCATTTTACATGCGTTATCAAAAGACTTGACTTATTATTTTATCAATTTCTTGCAAAAAAAAGTAAAATTTGGCTACAGCTGCAACTCAGCTACAGAATAACTATGCAACTAAGCTCTCTCTATCTGACCTAAATTTAACACTGAAAATATTGCCTGCAAATCTAACTCTATGCTTTTTTGGATACCCCTTCCAATATCACAGTAAAACTATTATTTGGGATTGGGAGATTACAGTGATACATCTACTGTAGAAAATAATCTATCAACATTTGAACTGAAATCGTAAAATGCTAACCCAATTGATGCCGTCTTTGTACAACACGCGTGGCTCGATTTCTGTGGTATGTAACTTTAATTGCTAAATAAATCAAAATTTGCGGCAACTTTCACACGTTTTCTGTAGCAGAAAGGCGTTTGTTGTCAAACGATACTATGCGCTGTCGACCCAATCACTTCACCACATTCCAACGCTTGATTTTGCTCGATTTCACCATTAAAAAGCTGTTTGTTCAGCTGCGGTCTGCACGGATTCAAGCAAAAGCAACTTAATAAATTAGTGGGTTTTATTGGCTGCAGTTTACTATTAAACATTCATTTTGTTTATTACTTTTAGCGAAGGCCAAATGTACTCGTGTACTCGGCGCTTTTTTTGACCGAGTACGGAGTACATTGACCTTCGAGTGCTG
This sequence comes from Trididemnum nubilum, assembly GCA_963965965.1. Taxonomy (NCBI): domain Eukaryota; kingdom Metazoa; phylum Chordata; class Ascidiacea; order Aplousobranchia; family Didemnidae; genus Trididemnum; species Trididemnum nubilum. Next base: position 35,977,742 of record OZ014471.1, read on the forward strand.
TACTCGTGTACTACATCACTGATAGCTAGTAAATAGGCTAAGTTCTACTACGTTTTTGAAGAAATGACTAGTCTTTTCATTTCCAAATTCGATCTACTGTACTTCGTATTTCACTTATACTTTACAAACTTTTTTCTCAAGATTGTTTTGTTACTTGAGCTATTAGTCTAGACTCTTCTTCACGATTATTGCGTGATAATGTAATATAAACTCAATCTTCGTTTTACCCGTAATTTCAGCAAGCTATGACGAAACAGAACCTGTGATTACTATAATAGCGCTTCAATAATGAAGTACACAAAGCTTTCTGCTCATTAAATACATTTTAAAAGTAAGTTATTAAAATTAGCCTATGCAGGGACCAGTCGCGAAGATTAGCAACCACTCGCGAAGGTTGGCAATCTTCGCGAGTGACGTAATCGACCACTCGCGAAGGTTGGCGAAGGTCGCCAACCTTCGCTTCGCGTCCAGTCTAAACGCACCTTAAAGGCTTAATCAACAGCTAAAGAAAATACGATGTCACATTTAATGTAAAGAGCTACACCTCCTGCATTGGTTTTGGAGTTGTTGCAAATAAGGTCATAACCTGCAATGTTAACATTAGAAAAAGTCCCATCTTTTAATTTGGTTTCCGAAATAGCAATGACGTCCGGATTTTTATCCAGTTCAGCAATAATTTCATTTACATGTTCCAGATTTTTAGTGAAACTTCTGGTATTAATATGCATGAGAAAAAAAAAGCCTTGGCATCAGTGTACTCAATTTTAAATTGGGAAGGTCTTAGGTAGAAGTTTGGTGTATCTCCATCACTCAATTGAGGCACAGGAATAAAGAATGTAACCACATCCCGATTTCTTTGGACATTTTTAGAAAATTCAGGATTATCTAAATGATAATAGGGGAAAATATTAGTATAGCAATTTTCACAATAGTAGGCTATGGCATAGATGATTGACCCAGGGATGTGAATTCCTTTGAAGTTAATTTTGTACATTTCAAATGTACCCAAAGCAAACAGATATCACAGAATATTGCTTTCTGGTTCGATTTACAGGGTTTGGAGCAAGTGGCACATGGATACTTAAGATTTGGCATGAATAAAAATAGAACTGATAAGAAAATGAGCGGTCACAAAGAAAGCTGATACGCACGCACAGATCAAACAAAATAAAATAATAACTGAATAAAGGTTTAACTATAAGGCATAAACTTGAAGAGACAGCACTTTATTTTGATTTTTAAATTAAAGTCTTTAGAATTAATCAGTGAAGTTTGACCTGTAATTATACCAAAACAAAAAAAAATTGAGATGACGGTAGTACGAGTCATTTAGAAAAAACATGATGAAATTAACAGTAATAGAAATACAGGATTGCAGGTGCTCACCAGTTTACCAAAATATCAAACAATCAGTATCATCTCAATATCAATACTAAGTAAGATTACTGGATAACGAGTGCTATATTTATGCAGGTTCAAAGTTGATGTATGCAGTATTAACATTCTGTACATCTCACTACTTGAGTTACTATACGCACCTATTGAAATTTAGGTGCCGGTATCAGTCATTGCAGTAATAGCACTTTCCAGGTTATTAGCATTAACCTTGTCCAGGAATGATCAAAATTTTATCTCTAATTAGTCAATCAACACAATTGGTAAAGTACCCAAATTTAGCCAGCACAAAACTTGAAATATACAGTTTAGTCATATCCGTTATAATATTACAACAACAGAATGGGGATTGGATAGATAGCGTGTAAGAGTACCAACCCAAACTAATATTGGTTGATAGTCGACTCTATTACTTGCAGCTGGCGTATTTTTTTATTCAAAACTTAGAATGAAGATACCAGTAATTAGGACATATATCTCACCATGAATAACAAGGATAAATGTTACGATTAATATATCAATAGTACCAGTAGGCCTACACTAATTTTGGCTGCGCAAAAGCATGTAAAGTAATGTAGAAGACAAGGATAACACTGCACAAAGGGAAAGGCATGAATTGCATATCCCAACACAGTTATTATTAATAAATTCGGTAGGTATGGCACAGCACTAAACTAAACTTGTTCAAGAATGATCAAAATATTATCTCCAAGTAGTTGGTAAGTACCCAAATTTAGCCAGTACAAAACTTGAAGTAGCCTATACAGCTCAAAACTATTCTATATAAATATTACAATTAAAGAATTAGACCGGCAGCCCAGAATGTTTATTTACCCCAAAGACGGCGGAAGGTTTGATGCGCCTAAAATACACGTCTTTACTCACCTTTTAAGAAAATGTTTTACTGGCTAGTCAAAAGTTCGGCTAAGACCCCCCAAATCCACAATTAATGTGGGGTCAAAATGGCCTTTATTTACCCCAAAGACGGCATGGATAAAAATTGCTCAAAAACGTCCGTTGGAGTCCGCTGAACACAAAAATGGCAAAGACAGTAACTTTACGTTCGGCTAACCCCTTGACAGTAACGAATTTAGGAGGGAGGCTCAAAAATGGCCTTTATTTACCCCAAAGACGGCATGGATAAAAATTGCTCAAAAACGTCCGTTGGAGTCCACTGAACGCAAAAATGACGAAGACACTAACTTTAGGTTCGGCTAACCCCTTGACAGTAACGAATTTAGGGGGGGGGCACAAAAACTGACCTTTTTACCTGAAAGACGGCAAGGGTAAAAATTGTTAAAAAACATTCTTGCAGTACGCTGAACACATAAATTAAAACAGTTACCGTATTTACTTGTTTTACCGCCCGATCTTGATTAAGGGCCCGTTTGAATAGCCGCGCGTGTGAGCAGAACAAAAAAATAAATAAGGGCCCGTGCTTTAATACACGCCCGGTGCAAAAGCTGATTTTTCAGTGGTAGAGAACAATAGAAAATAGGAAGCTGCTAAGAAACGCTTGTGTCACAACGCTGTTGAATTTTAAGCGCTAGTAGACAACAGTCACGCCTTAGACGTCCAATTGCATAACAGATAGCATTGATTACGTTTTGGTGTTGATGTTCATGAGGATGATGGTGTTGATTTGTGTTTGACGTGAATAAATCATATGGAGAAAGATTAAATGTCGTGAAATATTTGTCTTCAACGATAATTTTTGTGGTAATTTTACTTTGAAAATAACAATCGCCCGTGCTTAAATAAACGCCCGTTTGAATAGGGGCCCGGCAGTGAGTAAGGTTGGAAAAAATAAGGGCCCGGGTTACAAAACGAGTAAATACGGTACTGTTGGTTCGGCTATCTCCCTGTCAGTAACTAATTTAGAGGGAAGCTCGAAAAAATTGCTCTTATTTATTTGAAGACGGCAGGGGTAAAAACTGCCCAAAAACGTTTCTCGGGAGTCCACTGAAAACAAAAACAATGGCAATAAACTTTGGTATCCTCAAACTGATTTCTTACTCTTACTGCAAAAGTCATTGCACCACTAAATACGGCTTTACAGTATTGTTTTTGAAAAAAATCATTTTAAGTTGATGGCGTTATCAATCACTAAGTAACGTGATGATCGATTCGGGCAAAAATGACGTCATGTTGCAGTGACGTTGTCTTTACAAGCGATCTAGATTTTGCGTATCAGCTTGTCTTTTTAATGTGAGTCATATGTTAGAAAATTGTTGATAGTCAATCTTCTGAAACAGTGCTCCATGATGTACAAAGTAAAATCTGAGCAAAATACAACTATAAAAATCACAGTAAAAGTTTACTAAAAAAATTACAAACATTTACGGAATAATTTTCTATATATTACTTTAAATAACGAAGTATATAGGCTTCGTTATTTAAAATGATAAATAGAAAATTATTCAGTAATTTTTTTATGGGCAATATCACACCACAAAAACTGCATTAAATTATAGCACAGACTCAAAACAACCCAGAACATTTCAAAAAAAGTCTAAATTCTTAAAAACTGTGATAAATTAATAAGTCTGCGTATTACCTTCTTCTTCTTCTTTCTTCATTGCCCGCTTTTCCGTGAGGGTTGCGGGGGCAGTAGCTCAAGATTGAGCCGCCACACCTCACGGTCTTCCATCACCTCCATCATTTCGCTTGGGCGAAGTCCCAAGCGATTCCATCCAAGATCCTCAATGTAATCGGTCCATCTAGTTCTAGGTCGTCCGACTGGTCTTCTCCCACTTGCTTTAGCATGTAAAGCTTGTTTGGGGAGTCTTTCCTGAGGCATTCTGCTTACATGGCCAAACCATCTAAGCTGAGATCTTTCAATTCGGAGAAGTAACGGCTCGATGTTAAGAGATTTTCGAATTTCAGAGCTACGCACCTTGTTAAACAGTGTAACTCCTTCGATTCTTCGTAAAAACCTCATTTCGGACGCTTGCACTTGTGATCGCATTCTTTCGGTCATTACCCAAGATTCATGACCATAAGTGAGAATGGGGACAAAAACTGCTTTGAAAATTGAGAGCTTTGCCTTTTTCGACAATTCTCGTTTCATGACAACCGAGTAGTGCAAAGCTCGCATTACTGCACTAGCCTTGCCTATTCGGGTATCCAGTTCTTCGTCTTGCCTTCCGTCACTCGTAAATGCAACCCCAAGATACTTGAACTTCTCTACCTGCTTCAGTGTCGCTCCATTCACTTGTAATACGCACTGATCAGGGTTTCTTGAAAGATGAAGTACCTCAGTTTTGGCCGTGCTTATTTTCATTTCGGCGGTGTTGCATGCATCTGCAAAGCTATTTAATGCGCGCTGGAGGCCAGATTCTGTGGAAGAAAGCAGAACCAAATCATCTGCGAATAGCAGACGACTAATTTTGCAATTTCCAAACGTGGCACACTCATCAGCTTGGCTGTATTTGTCGATCCAATTCATGTAAACAATGAAAAGGAGAGGTGACAAAACGTACCCTTGCCGGAGTCCAACGCCCACATGGAACGGCTTTGATGCACTTTCCGTTATTAAGTCTTTCGCTAATTGCTTTGAGTCCTACGTTCTCTGAGTCTTTTGCTAATGCGAATTATGCGACTTTTATCAACTTCATTAATTTTAGAGTTCATCGTAATAAGTGCACCGTTGCAAAAATTTTAATAAAATTTTTTCTGCTTGCAAATAATTTTGGAACAGGTAAACGCGTAAAGCTTGGTTGGAATAAAAGCATTATTCCGAAATGTCAGATTATAAAACCCATGGCATTTTTAAACGAGGACTGAAGTAAATTCACTGAGGCTAGGTAAACTTAGAGCAAACGTATTTGATTAGATCGGTGTTGACTTTATCCTCCTTCACCCAGCCGTGCCAAAAATATTTTATTTAAATATGACCTATGGCATCTCTGGTCATTATATTTATTGGCAGCCCTAGCTGACGATTATAACATCTGCGACGCCATTTTAGTTCTGTTAGACTAAACCACAAAAGCTTTTTAACCTATTAGTTCTGTTAGACTAAACCACAAAAGCCTTTTAACCTAAAGGCAACGCCACAGTTAGACTAAACCACAAAAGCCTTTTAACGTATATAGAGGTTAATATAGGCCTTTATGGGCTAGGCTACTGCATTGAAACGTCAGGGTTACCAATAAAATTTTAATTAGGAAGGTTCCTACGTAGGGTTTGAAGCAAAGCATCCCTGAAACGGCTGGCTCAAGAAGGATGTAGTCAATTACGCCAAATCTAATCTAATACGATTACCCAAACTTTAGATACCCCATTGATTTTGTTTTCAGTCCTCTTTCATCATAAAAAGGCGCACGATAGCGTCTAAACTGAAGGCAGATGCAGAAACGTAGCTAATGAACAAAATTGACGGGATTTTTGCAATCGCGCACATTGAAAATGTTTTAAAACTTTGAGACCATTACTCATGTGATGTACTGCACAAAAAAACTAAGGCTTGTTAAATTCAAGTTGCAGCAAGATCACACTATTCTAGCATTGATAACACGGATTTTGTTTAAAACCATGTTCTACACTGGCAATATTTTAAAAATTCTTGATTATTTTTAGGTTGAACTTCTCAATAAACACTATTAGGGATCAATAGCGTTTATTTTGGGTGTTATGAGGACACTAAAGACAATGAGGTGGTCTCGATCAAACAGATCAACTAAATTACCACATTAAATGATGACGTTAATAACGACAGCAACTTAATTTTCAATATTTGGTAGGCCTCTAGGTAAGAATTAGTCGTTTAATTTAGGCCCATTCTACTACATTAGGCGTAAAATTGTGAGCATGAGAGTGTGTTCTTATTTAATTTTAATCGACTGTTGTCGGTATGAAATAAACTAAAATGCGTATATTTGCTCACGATTTTACTTCCAGCGCAGACCGGGACCAACAGTTCATCAGGTTCTTGGAAGGCAATATAAGGCGTTTTTCCATATGTGTGAATAGGTTTGGAATATACCATAATTATTGACTACTGTATAATCCAATATTTTAAGATAAAGCTTATGTTTTTGCATTGACAAATGCTTGATGAAAGGGCATATTGGACACAGGTCACGTTTGGCTGTTCTGGTATTTTGAGACAAGTATCTTCCAAAAATTGTTTCGGTGCCGTACTCTTCTAACATCTCCGTTTGATTGAGTTTTATTTTTGGACTGATGGATTGGTATTACTGGTCTGGCTACTGCAACGAAGCCCCTTCTGTTGAACTAAAACAACCTCACTGTTTCTTGCTTTTTTTTTTTTTGTAGGATAGAGCATTCATTTGGAAATGGCTTGAAATTTTGTTCTCTCCCTTTCCTTACCCACATTCCATTATTCAATCATTGCTTTTTGGCAACGAATTCTACGTGCGGTAGTTTGTCTTTGAAAATTAAGTCTACGAGATCGTCCTTTGCTCATGTTGCCAGTGTCCACAAAACTAGGCCCGTTTGACGACTTTGCCACCTCTGGCTCCAAATTCTGAACTCATTTCTATCTCTATAATGGTTTTGTCACATTTTTAAACACCCCGTATAATCTATTACATAAGCTCGTTCCAACTTACTGTATAACGTTTGTCTTGTCTCACACCATAACCTCGATGTGATAGAAATATTTTATAGCAGAGGTCAGTTATCCATTTTGTGCCATGGGCCAGTTTCAAAAAAAAAAAAAAAATTGTGGAGCTATCCTCAACAAGATACAATATGGTGCCATTTAGCTAATTCGCAGGAATTTGTAGTTCCATTTAAAGAATCGGTTACAGATATAGTTCCAGCAAAACTTGAGGAGCCCCACTGGATTTATAGAATAACGATCATCTATCTTGGCTTGAAAAAGTGAAACAGGATTTTCTCTAAAAAAAGCTTTTTCTTTTGTGTTTGACAACTCAATGTTCGTTTGTATCTTTTAAACAAAACTTGATCCTTTTTTATAACTTTTACATGTTCCAGGTCGCAGATCATTGTAAAATAATACTCAGAGTAAAGATTCGCGACCCGAAAGCAAATTCCTCAAGGACGTGTTTACTAACAATTGCTGATGTATGAAAAATTTGTCAATAGATATGCATGATAGTTGCGAGCTGTGATACAGTACTATCTGACACTTTTCCGCCGTTTTATACCAACCTATCTCTCTTAGTAGTAGGCCTCTGTTTCTGGATTAGAACTGGTTTCTGTTGCATTAGTAATGTAATCCATTATGTTAATTGATATTTTCAAGAACACGCATGTTGGACTTACGAATTGACTACTCAAGCAAGCATCCTGCTGTTTGTGCAAATAATGATAATTAAATGTTTTCAAACATCTCTGCTTCTTCCAAAACAACTGTAAATTTACGATCTTTGAATTTATTGGAGCAGATAAATCTAAGATTTGTCATCATTAAAATTCTCTGCGCTGAGCAACTTGTGCAATGTTTAATCGAAATCGTAAACTAGCCATCGAGTATTTTGAATGCTGGTAATATGTAAATTTACTGCATGTTTTTGAGATTCAAGATTTTTTTGAAATACTATACTCAAATTAGTTGCTTCGAGACTGTGATAGAAATTTAACGCAGTTTTGGTGGTGTGATATAAGACATAGAACACAGTTAACTGTGCTGGACCGGTGCGTCTTGAAATTAATGCAATTGTAATTACATTTTATTCACCAAGTTGCCTTGGCCAGGAGGCAGCAAAGGGACCTTTTGGTCTTCGAGTCAAGCTGCCACTTGCCCACCAGTCTACCACTCGCGATGAAAGCTTCACACTGCCCTTTCAATACTGAAAATCAAGCAAAGAAGCTATGAATAACAATTTTCATAGTCTTTGGTTTGACCCGACCGGGAATTGAACCCAAGTTTACCGTTTGAGTAACAGACGCTCTATCCACTCAAACACTGATCAGCTCAATGACGTAATCTATACTGCAAAACAGTTTTGTGAGCAATCTTTGAAGTTGTACGATTTTTGTGAAAACGAGATAACTGCTCACATGTAACGTCATTGAAAATGACGTCATTTTTGCCCGAATCGACCATCACGTTACTTAATGATTGATGACGCCATCAACTTAAAATGATTTTTTTCAAAAACAATACTGTAAAGCCGTATTTAGTGGTGCAATGACTTTTGCAGTAAGAGCAAGAAATCAGTTTGAGGATACCAAAGTTTATTGCCATTGTTTTTGTTTTCAGTGGACTCCCGAGAAACGTTTTTGGGCAGTTTTTACCCCTGCCGTCTTCAAATAAATAAGAGCAATTTTTTCGAGCTTCCCTCTAAATTAGTTACTGACAGGGAGATAGCCGAACCAACAGTAACTGTTTTAATTTATGTGTTCAGCGTACTGCAAGAATGTTTTTTAACAATTTTTACCCTTGCCGTCTTCCAGGTAAAAAGGTCAGTTTTTGTGCCCCCCCCCTAAATTCGTTACTGTCAAGGGGTTAGCCGAACCTAAAGTTAGTGTCTTCGTCATTTTTGCGTTCAGTGGACTCCAACGCACGTTTTTGAGCAATTTTTATCCATGCCGTCTTTGGGGTAAATAAAGGCCATTTTTGAGCCTCCCTCCTAAATTCGTTACTGTCAAGGGGTTAGCCGAACGTAAAGTTACTGTCTTTGCCATTTTTGTGTTCAGTGGACTCCAACGGACGTTTTTGAGCAATTTTTATCCATGCCGTCTTTGGGGTAAATAAAGGCCATTTTGGCCCCCTCTAAATTCGTTACTGTCGGGGGTTAGCCGAACCTAAAGTTACTGTCTTTGCCATTTTTGTGTTCAGTGGACCCCAGAAAACGATTTTAAGCAATTTTTATCCATGCCGTCTTTAGGGTAAATAAAGGCCATTTTGACCCCGCATAAATTGTGGATTTGGGGGGTCTTAGCCGAACTTTTGACTAGCCAGTAAAACATTTTCTTAAAAGGTGGGTAAAGACGTGTATTTCAGGCGCATCAAACCTTCCGCCGTCTTTGGGGTAAATAAACATTCTGGGCTGCCGGTCTACATAGGGATTGAATAGATTGCAAGTAACGATACCAACTTAAAATGAAGATACCATTAATAAGAACATAAAAAAAACAAAAAAACTAATACTATAGAAGTAGTTATTTTCCTTTACATCGCGATGAATAACAAAGATTAATATTACCACTAATATATCAATAATATCAGTGCAAAATTATGGCTGCACAAAAGCATGTAAGGTAATGTAGAAGACATGGATGACATGGCACATGGGGAAATGCATGAATTGGATATCCCATCACAGTTATTATTAATAGATTTGATATGGCGCTAAGTTGTTTGCACTAACTGCAAGTACAACCAATGGAAAAGTTGATTTTTCATAAGCTATTTTGATTTATCACTAAAGTATTTGCTTTTTGGATTAACTTAAGAAGGAATTCAGACCAGGTTTTAAATATCCTCATATGATATAATTTTATGTTTGTTACCATCAATTGAGATATATATATCACCCTTCATGGACCAAGTGTTGCGTACACCAAAATTTTTTTGAGAATCTTTCAGAAGATAAAGACGTCTTTTAGTTAATGATTCAGATATAAACATGCCAGAACCCGCGAGTGATTTCTTTGAGAAAAAAAAACATCATTTTGCACAGGCCTGCGTACAAATTTGATAATAATTGTAGGTTTGCTCTTCTCTTGAGTGATTTCAGCTCTGGAATTTCTTTTATTGCCAGCTGACGGTAAGTTATGAGCTATGTCAATATCATTTATTGTAACTTTTTCAGTCAGCTTTAGTGAATTATTTAGTTTTTCTGTTACTTTTTCACAAAATGGAAAATGCTCTATAATTTCCATTTTGTTCAAAGCCACTTCCATGTAATATGATACAGTTAGAGCGCCCATATAGTTCTAAACAGAGGTGGAGTCGAGGACACAAGGCTCGAGGCCAAGGCCAAGGACACAAAAAAAATCCGAGGCCAAGGCCAAGGACCAAGGACACAAGCGCAAGTGCTCTTCAAAAAAAAAAAAAGGTCTTCACAAAAATTTTTCAGGCGATCTCTAAAAAAAAAAAAAGGTCCTCACAAAAATTTTTCAAGCGATTCCCACGAAAAAACGTTTTCCAAAAATTTTTCAAGCGCTCCACAAAATTTTAACAATTCAAAAAATACTGCTGTCAAAAATACTAAAATTCAAAAAATACTAAAAAAAAAAAATTTGCCATTATTTCAATGGTTTGCGGCAACGTAGTTTTCGATTTGGTTTTCCTAAGTAACTGATTTATGCATTTGCATGTATCCGCAGTATCGCGGGTATCGTTAAACAAGTTTTAGAAATGTTGTCTTATATTTTATGTTTTGCAGTGGTGCGGTCGTGCGGACTAGATTGGCGTTCACTCCATCCTTTTTGACCCAGCCGTTCTAGAGATATTCTATTTCGAACATGACGTCGGGGAATATAATGTTAAATTTTTTAATAATTTTTATTGGCTACACTGTCGTTAATAGCCTTAGCGTAGCCTTCCCAGTTCTAGCCTAAAGCAATGCCGCTATTAGGATACAGCCATAGGTGGGCACAAGTCCGTTAATCGTTAATCCGTTAATAACAAAGCTAACTTTTTCTTTAACTCGTTAATCCGTTAAAAAGTTTTTTCATGTTAACGGACTAAAGTAACTTCCGTTAAGTGCTGTTAACGGACTAAATTAACTTGCGTTAAGTTCTGTTAACTTTCGTTAAGGTTTTTATTGTTAAAATCTTGCAGCTTCGTTGTGCATTTGAACTTGTTTTTATCTTGAAAATAGATTACACTGTAAAATGTAACTTTCAAAACTCAAAAAGACCACCATAGCAATAAATATTTCCTTACCATCTGCTCAACTGCGTCAATACGTGTTATAGAAGCGAGTGAATAAAAAGAAATGTAAATTACACGCTAAATGTTAACAGATTAATGGACTTTATTAACTTCCGTTAATTAAAGCTGAAAATAACGGATCAACGTTAACGGAGGTGTGAAGTTTGTTAACGGACTAGTGGTTAACGAAGCTAACGTTTTGCATTAACTTGCCCACCAATGGATACAGCATTGAGTAGTTTTGCTGCGCAATAAGCAGTTTGATCTTGTCAACACAACAGATTCAAGCTGAAAAAAAAAAGAATAAACTAGACCGTTTGGTAGCACAACGATCTCAGTACAAATTAAGTTGTCAGGTACATTTCAGTCTAAATCAGAGCCTAGCCTAGCAATCAGGATTTTATTACTAGGCTTCAAAAAGTACAAACTCATACCTGATAATAAAACTACCAGAACTTGAGTAAGCCTATTGTATTTGGTTACAGGATTTTGTGATCCAAAAATAAACTTTTCCGACTAAATTAAAAACAAGTCTACTACTGTACAAGCCTTACTATCGCTTGTTCTTAGACGTTTGTTACTTGGGCTATCGCACACCCTACTGTTTTTTCCAGCTCGTATCTGATCTGCTGACAAAAACGCTGCAATGTTGTTTCAGCGAGGTGATGATATCAACACCAGTGACGATCTGTTTAAAAAATCCAATTTACTCAAAATTTAATTCCGTGTTTTCTAAAATTGAAGTACCTGTATCTCTCTAGAAGAGGTCTTAACAGTGCGATTTCAAACTAATTGAACTACGGCCAAATGACACTGCTGCCGTTGAGAACAGGCTCGACCTACCTAGTTATTTTGTAAGAAAGGCTCCTGGCTTCTAAACCATGCATTGATTTTGCTTGATTTGCAATGGTTCATGACCGAAATTTGGCAAAAAATTGCACCGATTTTTGATGAAAACCTTTTTTTGGTCTCCGCTTACTTTCCGTCCAAAAACTGCTCAAATTTCCGCCCGTTACCAAAATTTTTCTGGCGATTTTCACCAATTTTTTGGCCGAATTTTGATCCAGAGCTTACCCATCTCTAGCAGTACACAGAACAACTCTTCTGCGCACCTAGCGCAGTGTAGTCTAGATAACTTAATGGCCTATACTTTACTAATAAGATACCAAATCGCGTGTCCTTCTGAATCGGGTAGACTAGAAACCACACTCCTGAGGATCTGAAAGCGACGGGAGCGCAAGATAGGACTGCACACAAGACAGCAACCACCTAAACGAGACCAGGCCACTTACGAAACCTCCAGCTCAAACTCCAAACAGCCAGGAATACCGGTAAAACTATAATTCACAATCACAATACTACAGTACAGGACAGGAATCACACGAAAGAATAAAAACAGAAACAGCAGCTTTCAACTACGGCAAGAAGGTAAATAAGTAAAAATCCGACTGACACTACGATACTTAATAAAACTGTAAAATCAGCTAACTTACAACACCAGTCAGGGGTTAGCCAACCTTCACTACACTGCAAGCAAACCTTTACCGTACAGCAGGGGTCCTCAATCTACGGCCCGCCAAAGCATTTTACCCAGCCCACTACTTTTTTCTGTGATAGATATGCGGCAATAAACCTCCAAAATGATTCTTATCTCCTGACGAAGACCTTTTTTTGTGGTTTTGCTATCGATTCGTCCGCAAAAGACCTGAATTTCTGACGAAGACCTTTTTTTTTTTGGTCTTCGCCATAAATTCGGCCAAAAAAAGGCCTGAATTTCTGGCAAAAATCTTTATCTTTTGGTCCGCTGGAATGGTGGCATCCCGCTGGAACTTCGTTTGGACTGAATGTGGCCTACTAGTTCAAAAGGTTGCCGACCCCTGCCATACAGTAAACTGATTTACGTGACCTGTTGCTTCACTCGTTTGCATTAATTTGTTTATAAAAAAGGAACAGGTCGCCAGTCTAATACACACCCTATAAAAAATTTAGCTGCAGCTCAGCCAGCCAACTCCTCAAACTTCGTTTCAAATTAACAACTCTTTGGCTAAGTACAAGAAAGACCTATCTGCATTTTTTTGAATTTTTCAAGACAGGCAAAATAAGGTTTTTCATTTTTTGGAAAAGCTATATTGTCGAAGCCAAACAGTAACTTCTAAAAGTAAAAAGAAACTATGGTTCCTTATGCTTCATAAAATAAATTGGATGTTGTCAAGATGATAAATTTTGTTAACTGATGACGTCATCAAACAAATCCGAGATAGGCCCTTATTGCACTGAAAAATTTCATGAATCTTCTATTGAGTTTTGGAGATTGGCAATGTCCCAAATGGAAAAAGTTCTTTTACAGCATTAAAAAGAACTGTACCAATTTTTTGCTTTGAAAAAGGTTTAATAACGGTAAACAAGAACAAGGCAAGCATGTAAAAGAAGAGTTGCACTCCACACCAACCTTATGAAACAGGCCATTTTTAATCACAAAATTTTTTCGCAATCAGCGCGAGATTTCAAATTTCTGTAACATTTTTTGGCGTTTTATGATATGTACGGCATCAGGTACAGCAAGTTTTTTAATTTCTTTTCAGATACGGGCAGTTCCTCGTCGTTAAGGTGTGTAAAATTCTAAAAAGCAGCATTAGAGTGAACACTTTATCGACGAAGAAAGCACAAGGTATCCCGGTAGTCTTCATCACCACCAAGAGACTTGGTGTATTGGAGCTTGCCTTTTTCAAGCCATACTAAATCCTTCGCATTTTTATCCAACTTGTCTCTCCGTTTTTATTTGTTTCCTCGATTGACCAATGGACCTTTGGAAAAAGGTGCTTTGAACTTTTAAATATCTTAGATCTATTTTAAACACTTTCAAGTTTTTTTTTAATCTTTGGAATCGATTGGATTGTAGTTATCCATTCACTGGTTACTTCAATGAGGGCATTCGTTAATTTTTTTTTTGTTTTTCAATGGTGGGATGTGTGGTGTCTGCCTCCATGTGGCTGTGTCCAGGTTCCGAGTACGTGTGTGTATTCTTTATTCCCTTAGAGGAAGCTAAAATCATCAGAATGAAAATTACAAACGTGGCCACTGAACGAATAGCCGTATAAGCGAACATCATCAATCTCTTCAGACTCAGGCAATTTTTCCAGCCACTTCCTCCAGCAAGATCCTATTTCTTGTAATCCTCTTCCTGACAGTGTCTCATTCCACATCAAACAGAAACCAATATCTCCAGTCAATTGACAGCTTTCATAAACGGTTGTCCACGGCCAATTGCTTTTTGCAATAAACAACTCAAGTTTGCAAAAATAAAAGCAACGACCTTTTGTAAATCAAAACTACCAGTTACAACATTGGGAGCAGATGTGGCGAGTGCCTTGTCAAAGTGCTTTTCTGAGTGCTCTTTTTCTTTTGCGATCTGAATTTTTTTCTTTGAAGGAGCCACATTTTAGATTTAGCACAAGTATCTGTTGGTGGAGTTTGAAAAAAATGACAAATTAAATCTTTCATTAAAAGTTTTGCTGTAGAAATGTTCTGTCCCTGGTTTTATTTCTTTAGTAGAACAGTTATCCAAATACAGCCTATACATAGCCGAGAGTGATAAACAAGAAGAGAGGTACTTTTGGCCAGAATCGTTTCTGCTATACTGACTCTGGTAAGCTGGAAAACTTTTAATGTGGTTTTCGACTACAAAAATTGCAGCTTTTGAGATATGTGGATGTTTGTTGACTTGAAGCATGAATGTTTAAAAAACAAAAAGGGAAAATTTACATTGACACTTTCGTATTGGAATCCAGCGTAACTAAAAAAACAAGCAAAAATATCATGTCGTTCTGAGTGCAAGAAGGGCTTATCTCAAGTTAGGCCCTTCTTGCACTCAATTGCACATTCAAAAAGGCCTTATGAACCAGAAAGGCCCTTATGAATCTTGTTCATTACAAGTTTACAACTCGAAGGATTGGAATTGAAGTTAGTCCTTTATAACACAGAGAGATATGGCTAAATGTGGTTGAAAAATATGCTTATCTTACGATTTCGATTTTTGCAGATAGGCCCTTATTGCACTAAGTCAGAAAACTATTCAAATTAACAGTGGTTTTAGTGGTGCACTAAAGAGTACAAAAATTAAATTATCGTTTTATACACTTACAACAAAGCTTGCTGAGCCGAACACCTCTTTGTTTAGGACAACCGCACTGTCAAATGGCCAAATTACAATATTGTTCAAGGGTTAACAAATACTGCAGGCTTTTCTGTAGCCTGAACTGTAGCAAGGATATGCGCTAAATGTTGATGCATGCCATGGTAGCACCCAAGAAAAAATGTAGTTTTGGTCAAATTTCAATTCTAGAAAATAAGATTTAGGGGAAACGCAATTTTGACGAAATGTAATTTCCGGCAAGTGTAAAGTATGAAAATAAGTTTTAAAGAAATGGAATTTCTGGCAATTGTAAATTCTGCGAAATGAGCTTTCGGGCTAATGTACTGTAGTTTCGGCGAAGTGTTTTTTGGGCTAATGTAATTTCTGGCGATTCGGGGAGGTGTAGACGAGGATCCGAAAAATAACAACTGTTAGAAACCAAAAAAAAACAAACTGCTTTCTAACCAAAAGGTTATCAAAATTTTAACATAATAATTTCATTAATTTTGAGCTATTTTTTCTATCAGTGAATTCAACTCCCTTTTTACAGGGCTATTTGACCAACGCATTTTACACGGAGGGGGACAATGCCTCCCTATATCTAACTCCTAAACCAAAAATTATGGGAACATTAAATTTGGCATGCAGGTTGATGAAAATTGTTTGGAAAAATTGGTTTTGAGTTGATCACGTCATCATTATGAAGTCACGGTCATATTTTTAAAAATGACGTCATTTTTGCGATGACACCGCAGGCAGTTCAAATTTTATGCGTAGTTTTGTCTCTGATACTAAATCATAAAATGCTGAAATCAAGTTGGCTACGTCACAAAAACGTCCTGTGGCGTCATTTAGGTTAAGCATTGGCCAAAAACCGCTCCGATTTTGGAAACTGACTTCAAAAAACTTTAAAAGTTGGGAAGCTTCCCACTACCTTAGCAACTTCGAATTATCAAGAGTTGTGATGAAATTTGACTCAAAGTCAAGTTGATTTAAAATTAAAATCTTTGTACTGAAGGAATTTACCACAAAAAACAAACAAGAAGGGGGGGAAACGTCCTTCCCCACCTCCCCGAGTAAAAAGTGGCTAAATTATGATTTTAAGTTAGCTGGTAAATATCGGGATTTAAATCACTCCATTCAAATACCAAGACCATGCAAAAAATATACAATTTGTGCATTATATGAAATAACCCTGATGTTCTTTCAATTTTTGGCGTGCAGTATCTTAAACTCTGTCAAACATGCTTTTTTTGACCGATGGAGATGTGAAGCTTCTCCAAGACTTAAAGGGCTGAATTCGCTGCTCGGTCTATAATTCATTCATTGGTCTTCTTCAATTTCTGTTTCCTTCAACAAACGAGTCTAAAAACAAAAAAAAAAAAAAACTAAAAATCATGCCACATTTAGGCCTGTTTTCAGGGGCCTAATTGTCCAACGTATTTATAAAACTAGCGGGGGCAAAAACGATTCCTTTATCGGTAGTCATAGGAACAGTTAATGTCATATGTGGAGCTATGGTGCACCATTAACATTTGCTTTTAATAAATAGCTAGGTACCGCCAAAGGAAAAGTGCGTCGAATTATTTTTAAGCGTTACTTGAATACCTATTTAAGTATGTCTGGTCTACTCAGTATATTAGATCCTCAACGGAATCACTGGCAGAATTCTCCGCGATAAACCACGTATATTCTAAATTTAAATAACACAAAAACAAGTCAGTGATACTTTTGCACTGTTTCAGTAATATGATACTGTACCTCCTCATCAATGCACACAGATGATTTCCTCTGCAAGTCTTCAAACGTGTTCGGGGGTTTACGTCCAACCGTTTCAGGAAGTAAAAACGTGAACATGGCGGCTGTAATACAGCATGCGCCAAATGTCAAGTAAGCGTACAGAGGATAGAGATGAATCTGATGAAAAAATACTCAAGTTACCTATTACGATCAAAAGAATTCAACAAGCGCTTATTTACAACTGAAGCTAGTTAGGCTGAACAGGTGAATTCAACAACTGGGTTTGCTCAATTGGAGCTTATCAGACTGAACAGACCGATTAACAACCAGTTTTGCTCACTTGGAGCTCATCAAGCAGAACCAGTCTTCCGACCAGAGTGCTTTTTGCAGTACAATGTGGAAGCTAAACCAAACCAGTCGATAATAAACGATGACTGATGGGTCCCATCAGAAGTGGCCATTTAATGGTGATGAGGTGCCCATGTATTGAGAGGTAAAGGTTGCGAAACGTGAAATGATTAAAATATTATTTTACATAATTTTTTTTGGTGTTGTTTACTCCGAATAAAACATCTCTTGTGTTCTTGATTAATAAGTTGAAGCGAAAAACATCAAATGGGGTCACAAAATTATTTTTATTGCCAAGTAATAAAATAACTAAAGAGTTTCTGATCTTGAGAGGAACTGCTAGGCCAACTTTCTTCCTATTTAAAAAATTTTTTTTTTCTAGACTAGTGTTTAAGAATGCAGTGCGACCCAACGCGTAAGTTAGGTAATTGTTAGCTTGCACAGACTTAGCATTTTAGCAACTGAGCATGACAAGACTTTTTAAAGATTAACCTTTTATTTTACGAGTGTTTTGGGGTTATACTTTTTTCCGTTGTAATCAGCAAAATTTAAATGGTTGATAGTTATCATAGCAACAATATTTCGGCATTAAGAACTCATGAAACGGCATTAAGAACTCATGAAATGGCAATATTTCGGCATTAAGAGCTCATAAAAATTGACTTAACACGAAAATTTGAAATCATGTTTTAAATGCACGAATAACAACTTTTTCGCGTTTTAGAAACTTGCGAAACTTAACGTTTTTGATCCGTGAACTGAAGTGGGGAATTGTAAATTACTTTAACAAAAATTAGTAAAGCAGTGGTGACAATCGCAAAACAACTATTTTGCAATGCAAGTTTCGACTGCAAACTACGATACGAAAATTAGCAGGATTTACACACGCGATTTTTGTTTGCAATAATACTTATTTTAATACGATTACCGTCTCTCGTGTTAATGCTTGTAAGTGGTGGCAAAATAGACACCAGCACGGCTGCGAACTCAAACTTGAAAAAACTCGGTTATTTTGCTGAACTTGAACTCAAAAAATAACTTTTCTGAACTCGAATGAAACTGTTCGAGTTCATCAAATAGAAATTTAAAGATTAAAAAATTGTCGGAAAGAAATATTTACCGTCAATCATGCCGCGCAAATTAAAATTATCGTTTACTTGTTTATGCCGTGGCGACCAGGAAAAACAGCATGGAGAGCGAATAAGTAGACTAAGCATTTTTTTCGGTGTTAGGCCTACCAAAAAAGCAGTAGGCGATTCTATAACAATGTGAGGAGAGGGTTTATGTGATTCTGCCCCTAACACGATGCGCACAACTGAATGAACTTTCGTGTTAATGTGTATTGGTCGATTTGGAATTTGAGTAGCACCAAAACGCAAAACTGCACTTGCAAATTAAACCTGCGATACCAGCAATACTCGTAATACTTGCAAATTACACTTGCAAAAAAATCAATTTAACATAACCCCTGAAAAATACAAATTTAGAACGGTTAAAATCTCATTATGAATTCGGCCAAATTACAGAATAAAATACGGGTCATTCCATGCTTAATTCAAAATATCTAGTCACCATATGTCACCAAACATGGATATTTGTTCTTAAGCTTAAAGAGTATTACACAGAATAAAAAAAAATTTTTTTTGAATACCTCTAGTGGTTTTCAAGTTATCGCAGTTTGAATTTTCGGCCTTTTGAAAATTTTGCTTCCGATTTTTGAAAATAGTGCTGTAATTCCATTTCTGGAGCAATCTGATGCCTGAAAATTGCTACTCAGGGGTTTTGGGAGTCAAGGAATTCATTTTTGATGTCGAAGTTGCAAAAATATGACTGCTTCATGTTGAAAAAAATTTTGACGAGAGTCCACTTCCGGGGCAAATTTCAGGGTGTAGGCGCATCGTTGCAACAAAAAATTTTTTTCATCTACACTTACATTGCTCAAAGTTTTTGAAAAACTAACAGTTTTCTTATTTACTTTTTATTGGCATCTGAGCTGGAGAAGGTTTTTGTTTGGATAGTTAATTTTATTAAACCTGCAATTTTAATGGTTGTATCACTTAGAAAATTGTTGGGGTTTTCTAAAAAAAAATTTGGAAAACTAGTTTAATTGTTGTGTGAGGTAACTATAGGTACTGTAAATGGAAAAATCATTTTATTCTATATATCACTGATAAAGTAGTCAATCATGATACTTGGAGTTTTTATAAAAAGTTACGTGTTAGTTCAGAGTCAATAATTTCTTTCAAAGACTCAAGAGGGGTAGCTAGTTCAAGCAATAACCTACTAACAGCATTTACCAACTTTCTAACAAAGCATTAGGTTCCTATTTTGCAGTTGCTGACTATCTAGTAATACCACACAAGATTTATCGAAAGATGAAGCAGCTACAGTTTAATAGTCTATTTATTATACCTGTATTCCTTAGAAGTAGCCTTGAGAGTAGCTTTTTACCAGTTCTCATTGAGAGTAGCCTTGTAATAGTTTTAAACTGCTTTTTAAAGTCTGTATTACCCTTTAGAAAATATCTTTAACAACATTATGAAAAATTCTAGTTCGGGGGTGCTCAAAGTTTTTAAAGAGCCGGCTACATCGCATTTTTTTTCTGACCTTTAACAAGCAGCACACTTCCTGTAAAATGTTTGGATAATTTTTATCTTGAATACTGCTCATTTAAGTTTTGCATCGTTGTCCTTATCTCAAATTAAATAATTTTTTAACCAGAGTTAACCTACAATAAAGATAAAATTCGTTTTATGTTCACCAAAAATTAAAGTTTGTTCAATTATATGAAAGAACTTTTTTTTACACAACAAACACAGTCCTGTTTGTTACACAGCACCATCATATCCAGATTTTGCAAAGTGAGGGGCTTCAAAAAGAAAGCATTTTTCTATGTTAAAATCACAACAGTATCTAGCACCCAACGAGTTGAATGAACTGCTGTGCGTTTAAAATGCATCATGAACAACATCAGGCTTCTCTCCCAGGTGCCAGATGGTTTGTATGATTTCTTTGAAAAAATAGTCTTTTTTACAGTTCAGTTTTAACGCCATTTGCAAGAAAAAATTTTTTAGAGCCACTTCACAGAATTGAATTACTAAACCAATTTATCCACCCACTTATAGGTCAGGTCCAAAACATGTCTAAAAGTTGGCATATTTGGGCAAATTTTTAAGTGACTTGGCTGAAGAGGAAGGCTTTGGCCCATGCAAAGCCTGTTCCTCAATAACTGCATTACTAAACGCGTTATGTACGAACCTCTCGTACAGCTGTGAGCCTTACTTTAGAAACGTCAACTGTGTGATTAAAATAGTTGCGGTCCTACGTAACTAATGTAGTGACCAATGAAACGCAAATTTGCTACTTTCTAAAATAATTGTAGCACCATTTATTATTAAGCAAAAATTTACAGAAATTTATTGCAATTAGTAATTGAAATTAATCTAAGAAACTAGCGTTAACAAGTTTGACAAAAACAAATTTTTGGTAAAAAAATTGCAAGAATCGAAAGAAACTTTATAAGTAAATCTCGAGACCAATTGCCAGCAGCAAAAGGTTGTGCACGGCCTGTGAGCCACATCTTAGGCAGCCCTGTTTTTAATAGAACAGTCGTTGATAATATGAATCCATCTGGGAAGAATTTTGGATGATAATTTATGCCACAAAACCACTTACAGCAGAAAAATTAAACTTAAATGAACTCATACAAACAATAAATAAAGTAAAAACAGCATCTACTCTTAGAGCATTAAAATACTTTATTTGTTTTACATAAACCATAAATGTTTCAATCTGTGGTTGATATCATGGTTTCAAAAAATGTTCGATAACGAAAAGTTAGAGCGAAGTATATTATCACACCACAAAAAAAATCAAAATTAAAACCCATAAAACACAACAATTTGTTTCACCCGCAAATGGGATCATCAGGGGTAAATTTAAACAATTGTTTCGAATTGTTAAAAAATTATAATTTTGATTGTTTTAATACTGTGGTAATCCGCTGTGAAATGTTTCAATGATATCACTTGTTTAATGATTTACGTAAGCTTTGTTGGTTGCACACACACAGACACTATGTTGTGTATGTGTTGGTGTGACCAGCAAAGCCGAAAGAACTTTACTTTTGTGATGCACTTCAAACATGGTTGCTATTTTTTGCTCAAGACATAAATTTTTTTTCAAGATTAATCGCAAACACCTTAACTAATCTTGCACCCATGAGACTGTGTGTACCAGCAACCAGTACTGGTACCTACTATATACGATGCAAGTTGCATAAATGTAATAGTATTGCTACTCTTCTTCTTTTACCTTTAAATGTTACAATGCTGAGAGTCGGTGGAAATAACTTTAAAGTATATATTTAACGGTACAAGAAATTTACTTAAAAATTAAAATAGTTAGAATTTAAAAACCCTGCTACAAGCTGTTTCCCCAGTAGCGTTTTTTTTTTTTTAGAACTTTCTGCATCGTTAACAGGCTCTGGCCAACGTCCATTAAGCACTTTGGAAATTGATAAAAAGGTGTACAACTTAAAGTGATACCGTATGTATGTATACCATAGTTTGAGTCACACAACAATGATTTTTTTTCCAGATTTCTGCAAATTTTCAAAGTAATACAATCATTAATATTGCAGATTTATTAGAATTAACTATCCAAACAAAAACCTTCTCCAGTTCAGATGCCAATAAAAAGTAAATAAGAAAACTGTTATATCTTCAAAAACTACGAGCAATGTAGATGTAAATGAAAAAAATTTTTTGTTGCAACGACGCGCCTACACCCTGAAATTTGCCCTGAAAGTTTGACTCTCCTCAAAATTTAAAATCAAGTTTTCAACATGAAGCAGTCATATTTTTGCAACTTTGACATCAAAAATGAATTCCTTGACCCCCAAAACCCCCGAGTAGCAATTTTCAGGCATCAGATTGCTCCAAAAATGGAATTACAGCACTATTTTCAAAACTCGGAAGCAAAATTTTCAAAAGGCCGAAAATTCAAACTGCGATAACTTGAAAACCACTAGAGGTATTCAAAAAAAAATTTTTTTATTCATGATCATTTTTGACAACTTTAGCCTAAAACAGAAATTCGTATTGTACTTAAAACATGTTACAAAATTGTTTTTTAATTTTGATTTAAGCAAGGAATGATCCATATCACTGAATCTTAAATGCACAAATCATTAACTTTCAGAAGTTATAGCCTACGTAGATATGCCCAATTGTAGCACGTGTTCCAGTATTTATGCTTACATCATTACAACAAATTTTCACGCAAGAAAGGAAAAACAGTGTCGCTTCATCATAAACAACTTTATGAATCAGCCGACAAACGAGAATATTATGTGGGACGTCACCCGTTCACGCGTGAGTGCAAGAAAAACTCATTAGTTTGTCTGAATCATGGCCGACACGGCTGTTTGCCATCGCCGCAACTTACGATAACAAATATTCCAAACGCGAAAACAGAGCAAAAACAACAAAAAGGAGAAAGTGAGCGTACCAGTCAGCCTGAACTCGAACTCGAAAAATTTAATATTTTTGACGAACTTCAACTCGAACTCGAATAAAAATTGATCGAGTTAGTAGGCCCTGAATCAGACACAGATGAGTGCAACTGTTACAGAATGATCTGTAACTAGATGTTGAATATGTCCTTGAAGGAACGTCCAGGTCTTCACCGCTCCGACTCTACTAAGCAATTTCTCAACAAAAAAAACTGAATCAAAATGTATTGGGTTGAGTTAAAATAAAATCGACACGGCATTATATCATTAATGTTCGCTTAAACGGAACGCGATGCAACTCGTGATTTCCCTCTGAAACGCTACGTTCATCTTCGCGGGTGGTCGACAACTGCCTGCGAAGGTACGCACACTGCGAGAATGCAAAAAACGCGTCGTCTCTCTTTGCTTTGTTTCCGGTCAAATTCTACCTAAATAAACTGTTACGCAATATACATCATGCCAGTGGTGGGCATTAGCATGGGCAAGCCGGGCGGTTGCCCGGGGCCCCCCCACTTGATTTTGCACGCTACAGGGCCCCCCAAAAAAAATTAACGCAACAGATCTTCCCCAAATTTTTGTAGCACATTTACGCTTACTGTAGAACCTTTATTTGTATTGACATTAACGTTCAGGCATTAGGGGCGCTTTGTAGAGGGCCCCATTGGAGGCTCTGTTTGGGGAGCCTTTAGAGAGAGCCCTTATTGGAAGGGCCCTTTTTTGCACATTCTTTTGCAAATAAGGGCCCCCTTTGTTGAGGGCCTTTCATGGAAAGCACATATAGAGGGCCCATTTATGGGGGCCGTATAAAGAGGCGCCTTTGCGGAAGCCCTATGAAGAAGACCCATTTGAGATCATGAGTGGGCTTTTTGGATAGTCTGTTTGCAAAAGGCTCTTTTCGGCTATGGATGAGGCTGCTTCTTGAGGAAGGCCCTTTTGCAGAGAGCCCTGTTTGGATGGTTTCTTTACAAAGAGCTCCTTGGACTAGCAGGACCCCATTTTGCAAAGAGCTCTTTACTGGGAGATTTTCGCAGAGGTCTCTTTGTTGAGAGACGCTTTGCAAAGGGAGGCTCTTCAAGTGTCCAAAAACGCCTATCCCAACGCATTTGCAGGTTACCGGTACTGGATATCCGTTCACGGACATGGTACAAGCCGTAGGTCTGTCGAGCAAATGATCCAGAGTAAATGGTTTGTCAGTATGCTAGCCTTTTGACTCAGTGCTTTTGAGCAAAAACATACTGTAAATAGTGGGTAACATCACATAATGAATATAAGAGTAGATAAGGTAACGTAGCTCATAAACAGCCTTGGTAAAGTTAGTCACATGTGTTCTGTGAGAATAATGCTATGCTGCTTGTTCTGTGTTTTTTGGTTCGTGGAAATCTACTGATAAGACTAACCGGCAATGCCATGTTGTAATAGTAATAGCCTATTTAATATAACAACGAAGGCAAGCAACATCTACAAAGCTATTTAGAACCTGTAGGCTATATTCTTATTAAACAAATACCGGTATGAATTTGCATAACAACCTATATTTGCCACAGTGTGAGTTAACAACGTTTGCTTTAAAAGATTCGTATGCTTATTCGATTATTGGCTTATTGCTTAATTTTAGTACCAACATTACCGACCTACATGGTTTAGAAATCCTTTCACACCATTACTGCTGAATGAGATGGGAGCTTACTAGTATGTTTATATGTTTAGAGTTTCGCTTGTGCAAAAACTTTAGTCTGTTAGTACAGTTTTGCAATTTACAGCCGTGAAGAACATATAAAAGCAGCAAACTTGCCTATCGTTATTGTGGTGCTGCACTCTACAAGAATATTAATGTAGCTGCAGCATATAAAACTGCGTTTAGAAATGGATGTAGATATTTATGCTACTAACTATATGCTACTAACTGATGCTATATGCTATACTGATGCTATATGCTACTAACTGCTACTGTTACTAAGAGTTAATAACTGGCTAAATGCTAATAAACTCATCCTGAATGCCTTAAAATCTAAAGCTTAAATAATACCTCAAAAAGCACGACAACAAACTCCAAATCTCGAAATAACTATTGATTCTAGTCAAATTTCTGTAGTTGAGTCTGTAAAATATTTGAGTATTTATCTTGATAATAAACTAGCTTTTGGTCCCCATATCACTTATCTACAATCAAAACTTTTCCGTTCAATTGGAAAAATATCTAAAATCAAATACTATGTTCCTGATAGAGTACTTCTTCCGTTATACTATGCATTATTTCATTCCCATATAACATAAGGTTTGATTATCTGGTACAGTACTTATAAAACGCACACTTCCAAGATTAGTAAATTACAAAATAGAATCATCAAAGTTATAACTAAATCAAATCCACGTGAAAAAGTTCTTCCTCTGTTTAAAAAGCATGGTATATTAACTTTAGACGACTTGTTCACTTGTGAAATGGCTGCTTTAATGTTCAAATATCGATCAAACAATGAGCCTTATAATCTTAGTCAATACTTTACATTGACCTCTGATATCCATACACTTAACACTAGAAGCTGCTCCTCCGACACTTACTATTTACCCCGGTTTAAAACAAACAAGCTTCAACATTCCATAAAGTTTACAGGAGTGAAAGTGTAGAATAAAATATCAAATGCAATAAAAAATGGTTACTTAAATGTTTTTTTTTTAAAAAGGTAAAACTTCTATTTTGGATACCTATTAATCTTCCGTTAGTTTTGCTATTTAAAAAAAGACAATAAGTGCACGCATGTTTCAAAAATTTATTCTAAAGTGAAATTTTCCCAATCGTAATCTACAATACAAATGATTTCGTAGACAGCTTGATGTTTTTTTTCCTTTTCTTTTTAACACATACTGTAATGAAAGTCTGTCGCATGCTGGCGATGAACTGATTCTGTTTAGGTTGCCACTTCACTAGAAGACCCTTAAACGGTCCCTTCATGGAGAACCTATATTCTTTCTTTTTTGTAGATAATTTTATGTGTTTATTTTGTTTTAATAGTATACAATACAAAGCACCTTAACTTAGCTATCAGCTTAGCAGATTACCGCATTTTAGAAATTTTTGTTTGTGCTGTACAACGCGTGACATAGGACTAAATCTCTTCAGCTTGAGCAATTTTTCCAATGTTCAGTGTTGTATCTAAAGTTGTACTTTTTTTTAGTATTCCTCTCTACCAGTTTTAACTTTTTATTTTTTAGTTTCTGTCTTAGTTATTGGTACCTTTTTGACCTTATTTTTAGTTTCTTGCAAGAGCTGTTTTTTTTGTTTTTTCGCTTTTGGGAAGCACAATAAGATGTACCATGTCAAAAGCATTTAAATTTTAGATGTTCCGTATGATAACACATTAAGACTACTATAATCTAGTGTACACTCTGCTACAGTCTATTGTACTCTCTGTTTTTTTTTTATGGGTATGTAATTATTATATTAGTTTATTTTTTGAGGAAAGCTAGTACCGGTATTGCTAGCCAAGATGCAAAATGGGATTGAGGGTACAGTGAAGTAAGTTCGTGGTTAGCTCTATTTCATGATGAACTAGATCGTGTAGTAGTAACTTCTGTCTAATTTTTGCCCATTGCAACATTTTAGTTTTTATTCGGTATAGTAGGAATCAGTTAGTATTTATTTTGCACCTCCCCCTCAGTTTGAGTGTTTATCAAGATTAAAGTATTCACTGCTCTTATATTAAGTCTCCAAGTGCTTTGCGGTCTGCTTTTTACGTATGTAGCAAGGCAGCCAGTTAGGTGCTGACTTTTCAAAGTGTTATTACTACACGGTACTGTAACTTCAAAATTTGTATTTAGCTTTTGCATGTCACCCAGTTTGAGTGTCTGTTGAGTGTTGGCTGTTGTCAAGTTGAGATAGGACATTACGTCTGAGCCTACATTCTGTACAGTAAAATAAAGTGCTTACTGTTTACCACTTGAAAGTTTCCCTTAAAAATGCCTAGTTTTATGCTATTGAGCATGTATGGGTAGGCCAAATAAGTAGCGTGTTATGACACTGCTTTTCACTCTTAAATGCCAGTATGCCACTATCGCGGGTAGCATAGCCAAAGTCTTGTTTTACAAGCAACCATATCATAGGTCTGCTAAGTTTAATGAGCTGACTGCTGTGCTAACTACAAATATTTTTTACTGAAGTTTAAGTATAAGAAAGAATAGACTGTATGTGCATAACACAGAAGAACTTTTTGCAAAGTTCTATGATTTGTGATGAATCAATTTAGTGTATCTATGCTTTATAGTACATCGAAAACATAAAAATCTAAAATTTCGAGAATTGGAAGTCCATCATAAGTTGAACTCATAAGTGTTATGTCACTGCTAGATATATATGGTATTTGCCATAGTTCTTTGGTTCAGTGAGTATGAGCAGTTGACTAATATTTACTTCACTTTCACTTTTTCAGATCTTGATCTGCTAGTTGTGAGAGTTTTTGGTTGTACTCACCCTCAGATTTACTAAAACTGATGGTAGGCTACATGCCTACATTGCTTAAGTAAAAACTTTTTTGGGGGGACGGGCTTGTGCCAAGTAGGCTACCAACCTGGCAGCGCTGATCCTACACGATTTCAGTAGCATTAAGTGTTGCTTAAGGGGGGCCCATTTTTTGTCTCCTTGCCCGCCCCCCCCCAAGTCAATGACCACCACTGCATCATGCCTAACTAGTTGCTTTTAAGAGATTAAGAGAATTAAGAGTAAACTTCTTTCTGTGTTTGATTGTTTGAAAGTAATGTTCCATTTAGTGTCATACTTTTCCCACGTACTCCAATGATTACAATAATTCTGCTTCTTGAAATAACTAGCTTTGCCTTTTTGTCAAACTTGAACTCGAAAAAAATAAAATTAAACAACTCGAGCTTGAACTCGAACTTGTTAAAATAAGCTGAATTCGAACTTGAACTCGAATAAAAATCAATCGAGTTCGCAGCCCTGATTCTATTTGACTGGCCCGTGATTTAAACTTCAGATCTCCCGCTCCAGAGACGAATGCGTTATCGCTCGACCAACTGGGCGGTATAAGGCGTTATCAGTTAGCTAAATATCTAATTCATAACGAGTTTTATTCGCATTTCTATGTCTAATGAGCAGTTGAACACTCTTGATTACTCACAAAAGTTTCAGTAAACGAAGACAAAATGCCACCGATTCTACCGAACATGGACGCGGCGCCCATAGCCACGTTACGAACAGTGGTCGGAAACAATTCTGGGGTGTAGACAAACATAATGCTGTAAGCCAACGTGTCAAAAAATTTTCCCAACAAACCCAAAATAAGCTTCGCGTAGGAAGTATCTGAAAGTGAAAAATTAAGTATTAATGAAGTAGGTTTTGCGATACAAATATAAAAAACTAATTGCAATATTTAATGGTTATAAAAGCCAAAATCAATGAAAACCGACGAGCAGTGCTTGTGATGGTGTAACACTTGTGGCAGTATAACTTGCAATGAAGTTCGTCAATCTATAACTTTTGTAGTAGGCAAAAGCTCACCAATGGGACGCCACCAGAATATATAAATTGGCAACGGAAGCCCAAACTATAATTGCGTCAAGTCATCTAATGGTTTTTGTCTGTTTGTTTCGATAATATATGTAATCAGTAGTCCAACTAGTTTGAAAAAATGACGATGATCAAATTATAACCCACGCTTTAAACTTCAAAACATGATCTTTGTTGCAAAAATCATAATTAAACTTACCATCAGACTTGAAAGGTGTAATTGAAAAACAAGCAGCGGAAGCGATTAGAAGGGAAAAGATAACACTTCGCTTTCTACCTGCCCTGAGAAAAAAAAACGTATGGCTATAAATCGATTGGAATTAGCTTTTAAGCAGTTATAAAAATGACAATAATCAGACTTTAGCACATGCAAACAACAAAGCATGCACACATTGTATCGAGAATTCGGCTGACCGGTGTTCCATAAATTGTGCCCGTGTTATCGAGAATAGTTGAAGTCGAAATAAGAACCGAACCGCTCATCGTGCATGCTAAATATTAACGCTCAATTTTGCTTATTTACTGTTAGCGCGACCGACTTAGCGTGTACAGACAAATAAGTGACATTCTGGAAACTAACGGGCTAGGCGTTTGGGTTAGTTGTAATTATTATTTTGTTTAAGAGGTTTACAAAATCAAAGCACAGATCTTTTTTATGGCGTATTTGCTGAAATTGCTAGAAGCAATATGTTTACGAAACATGACTAACCCTTGGAAGAGAAAAATATATTTTGGACTGTAAAAAGAATAGTACTACGTTGGTGATTATATAAGTGCGTTAATTTGATTGAAGTGTTCGATTCTCTTTAACCCCCGTTGTTTTTCATAACAAATACCTGCCCCGCATCGGAAATTGAGTGTCCACTGTCCAGCTTATCGGAAAACAACGTGATGACTAATTTTTTTTGCTGTCGCTATGCTTTATCAACTTGGCTTTATATAACGGAGACCCACATGTCCAAATTATTGTAGTGTTTTTGTGCAGTCAGCGAGCGGCTAATTTTAACCCCAGAGCGATTTCGCTTTTTAATCCAAGCCCTATCCACTTTGAAAATGATCTACCATGGGCGCTGTATTCCGGAGCTGATGCAGTTTGTCAATAAAGATTTTTTGAGAAAAATCTGTGTGTAGTTTTGCTTCAAAGACGGACGGCGCGGATCGAGAAATCTACGAAGTTAGTTTCTCACGACAGCTTAAGATTGTGTTATACGGTTTTAACGCAGCTAGTTTAAGACACGGTCGTCTTGAACAACCAGCAGTCTTTTAACTCCAGAGAGATTCGCCACCGATATCTGCATGAGCAAGTTAACACATTATCAATTTGTTCTTTGAACATCGTTTGGTCTGATCTGACAAAGTTTAGAAGTTATTGCTGTAAGCAAACAACTGCGAATGACAATTAATGGACTTGTATTAGGCCAGTACAAGAGTTTATACATTCAAAATGCGCAGTGGAAAGAAAAAAAAGTTTATTTCGCACAAACAAATTTTTCTATTTCTCTACAGCGAGGAGCTGTTGTATTGCAGTCGAGTGACTTCTACAGTAAAATAGTCCAGGTCCATCGAATTTCATCTGTGGGTACGGAATCATAAAAAAAATTTGGTGATGGCCTATAAAGCCCAAGTGGTTAAAATACTAAGGTTAGGCGTTGCTTTATCACAGATACAGAAAGCATTAAAGCACGAACACAATCAACTGACCACCAACATTAAATATGAGGTTAGTCGGCGGTCAGTTGGTTAGCGGTCAGTTGTCGTGGTCCCTGAAAGTATTAGTATTTGTCAGGAAGGAGAACATCTTACACTTAAGTGTCGCATTACTCCAATGATGTCTATTGGAAAAGAATAAGTCAGAAATTATACGGCTGGCAACATCCAATCTCCGTATAAAAGTAGTTGGTGAGAAACCGCGGTTGAATTGATATCAACGAAAATACTAAACGGATGCAAACAAAATATCACATACTGCAATTGAGTCATTTACCAGTGATTAGTTTATTGTTTTTTTTCCGATCATTGGCCAAAATTTTTGGTGAATAACCACCAATAAAATAGCCAATGCGATCAATACGATAAAAAATTATAAAAAAATCATGAAGATTTTGAAATTATGAGTTTAAAATCGTGTTTCTAATAATGAAAATGACCGAAATACATTCTGAACGGACCGAAAACTTATGTCTAAAATTGGTTATTTAAAAGTAATTAAAGAGTTAAAAAAAAAACCAGGCAAGTATACCATCATTTTGCCTGTACTATATAGAGTCTTAGCAATATTAAGCATAGGAAATTTGAATCAAAACAAATCTCACAATCAAAGCTTACCACGTTTTGCTTATCAACCACGGATAGAGCAGTAAGACTGGTAAATCGACCAAACCAGTTAAAGATTCCGATAAATAAACGTTACTATACAACTGTCCAGATGCCAAAGTAAACGAGTAATACACCGACGCTGAAACGAGCCTAAAAAACGAATTTTTTTTCAAACGACCCTTGCACACCGATAATCATTAGAAAATTAAACCTATTTTTTATTTTCGGTTAAATGCGATTTGCACATTCGGCTAGAAATATGATATCGCTGATTAGCGCTTTAATTGACTTGGCACTCATTCATTCATGCGTACAAAGCCAGTTCTTTACAGCTGTCCAACCATGCAAACACAGAACACCCTCTTTGGAATAAATTTGTTGGTCTTTCGTTAGGATGAACCACCAAAGGCCCTTATTGGGAAATAAGCGTTAAGCGTTTTTTTTCCCAAGAACATAACGACGCCAGTTCACTGAATTCAGAGATCGAACCAGGAGCCACTTGGCGCTAATAACGTCAGAGCAAGCAAAACGATGCGACTCAAAATTAAAGATGCACTCTGCACAGCCAACAGTGCCTGTTTAAGTAATTGTAATTACATGTATTACATGTTTAAGTAATTGTAATTATGTTTAAATAAAGTGGTCGATGACGAATCAGAAGTAATTACTGACTACCACAAATTATCACGCCCCAACAGTCTGTTTCGCCCGTATTCCTCTTCAGGGGGCTAAAAAAAAAACAGTTGGAGCAAGATAAATTGTGGTGATCAGCAACTGACTAATTATTTTGAGCAATGTACATTTACGGAAGTAATCATGAAGTCAAAAAGTCATTTCGGATGACAGATCGTTGACGATTCTGTTTGTTGTTTGAATTCATCAGATGTCATTACGGATGGGGGGACACAGTGAATCGAACCCACACTGAAGAGGTACCAAATGACGATTAGTGGCTACGATTCATAGACGGTGGAGCAATCAGTGCTTTTACAATTGAATGATTTTGTGATCGTTCCATCATGCCTTTATTAGTTGACTTGAAATAAAAATTGAGTAAAGACAATGCTCTGCTCAGCGTTACACAGTAGCCTGTGAATTTTATTAATCATGATTTAACGTTTGTAATTATTTTCCTGGTTTTCATTAATATTCTTTAAGTGTGTGGTTTGTTCTTTTTTTGTATTTTGCGTTTTTAAGGTTGAAAATTTAAAATCTTTACAAACTAATACTTAATCAAAAATAAATTACATTCTTTACAACTAACCTTTAAAATAATGTAAAATTGATATAGTTGGGTTCATTTTGTGTTCTTTACCTTTTTGAAGTTATAATTCGTGTTAGAAATTCTTCCGATTTAGCATTTAAAAATTATTTTTGTAGGAAGGATTGCGTTTTAGCAAGATATCATTTTTATTTATTGAAACTTTTCAAGATTTTGTACTGTCGATGCACTACTTATTCTTTGTTGTAGAAAAATCTTTAGCTGGCCAGTTTTGCCTCAAAATAAATAATACGAAACGATTAAGTTTATTGGGGAATTATTTATCAGAACTGTTATAAGACCAAAACTATAGTTTTTCAAAAAATGCAACTAACCTGACATTTAATTTAAATCATGAATGCACAGCAGTGGTCGGTAAACTCTAGGTCGCATTTTTATGAAGTGTACCCTTGTAATTACAATCTATCGCTATTTATCGCTTTTTCTTGACTCAAATACTATATTTTAACAATTCTAAAGCGACATTATTTTAACAATTCAAATACTATATTTTAACAATTCAATAGCTTGACAGTTTATAGTAAGAAAAAAAGAAGTGAGTCTGCAAATCTTGGACTCGAGGTCGATTAGCGCTGCGATCCTTCATTCTTTTTCTCTAAAACCTTTTTCTTTCAGCACAGAGCCGACGCTTTCGAATTGTTAACAACACATTCCTAAACGAAATACGGGACGAATAAGGTGTAATAACGTCATCCTGTGTATCCACAATTACGTAATGCCATTATGCATTTTGTTGAGGCTTGTCCGCAGAAATTTTTTCATTTTAAAATTGGTTAGAGATGCGGAAAGGATATTCAGATTAATTTTAAAGAATAAACCACCATACCGAAGAGCATGCACTAACTACAGCTAAGCGTTTTGGTTCGCAAAATGTCGAAAAATAAGAGCAATGCGAACTTTTGCTCCCTTCTAAATAGGGTTAAGTATACCGCAAAGAAAAAATAACAAGGAGCAGTAAACAGGAGCAGCAGAGAGACACAAAGTCTTTTGACTCAAACGCCTCTCTATATTGGAAATACCATGTATTCGAGGTTGGAACGTACAGTTTGACATGAAAAACTATGACGGAGTTAATTTATTAGAAATTAATCGATCTTTGTATTTTTTGGCTGAATTTGCTGTAATTCAACCTAGTCATTTCTTTTGGAAGCGAATACCATAATTTTAAAGCTTGACATTAAAACGATGTTTAGCAACGATTTAAGTTAGGTGTAATAATTCAAAAAAAAGGACAACAAAGTTGTAGCATTAGAAAATCCATTCAAGCCGAGTGGGCACAGTTCATACAATAAAACAAAATTAAAAAGAACATCAATTAAAACGCAAAATATGAAAGCAATCGGGCAAATATCAAAATTTATAGTAACATTACAAACTAAAACCAGACAAAAATTTTCAGTTGCATGCCTAAAACATCTGTTTCGCCTAATTTGAAGGCTCATCAGTTTGGATCGCAGGGCCAAAATGACAAACATTACGGTGTAATAAATTATTTGATGCATACCAAGTGGAGCAGCCTTGCCCTCTCCCAAAAAAAGTTTAATTACTTTTAGACAGTAACATGGCCTCGTAAATGACAACTTGAGCTGCGAAAAAACAGTCTGAAATAAAATCACAAATCAAACACAATTTTTGGAACTTCAATATTTTAAGTTGTAAAACTTTTTAAAAAATTGAAGGTGCTTCGTACATTTAGGTGTACTTTATGTATGGTTCAGGTTCTATTCTCGTTCTCTTCAAGTTTAAGTTTTTTTTTTATTTGTCGCAATCATAATAATAAACGTAAAATATTAAATTGAGGGAAAAATCAGTGTGCAATTCCTGCAACAGGGTGGCTGCGAAGGGACCGTAAAGTCTTCAAGTCAGCAGCCACCCTATTGTCACGTTAGTGACATAAGCAATTCAATAGCAACTGTACGTACGGTCTCGATACATTAAATGCAAACAAAATAACAAAACAAACAAACAGAAAACGGAGCAATTAGCAAAGGGCACATCAAAGCAAAGGCAGGTTAGAAACACTTTCTCTAAAATATCTACATACAGCTGCAGGAGTGAGACGATAAAAAATTTCAATCCGCACAATACAGTAAAAAGATTTTGTACTCAATTTTAAACTTTGGAAAGGAATAGTTTCGTAAGTATGGCGTTCCACAACTTAGCTCCTATATATTTTATTGATCTTTGAGTTCTTGATTTAATTTATAGTTATTTCGAGCTTTGCAACAGCTGTATTTAATTTAGCGCGGGTTATACTCCGGGTGCGCCTTCAAAAAATAGATACCATAACATTTTTTGGCGCTTACCGCACATACAGTACAGAATGATACGACTACCAGTATGAGCAAGTTTGAAAATCTTTCCAGACCATTGTAAAATTTTAATATTTGTGTTTTTTTTTAATGATTACGGTAAAAAGAATTACAACATTCAGTAAGGAGATAATGCACTCGGAAAAAAATTCACAATCTGCAGTAAACGGAATTGTTAGTGCATCTAACTACTGGCTGTGGCTGCAGCCTTTGATCTAACTGGTGAAGAGAAAACACAAATTATAGATTTTTCTTACCATAGATAGGACGTTGCAATAAATCGCTTAAGAGTGATGTGATTAGTAACTACATCCAAAAACGTCGGGCTTTTTTTCGTCGTTGTTTCAGACATCACTGGCTTCAAGTTAATCACTGAAATATTTTAAGCAAAAATCGATCAGAAATAGCAAAATTATCATCAGAGTTTTAGAAAAGACATTTTTCCAAAAAAGCTGGGGTAGAAGGTTTACTAGAGAAATGCGAAGGCGGTAGAGGAAATTGATAACAACAATTTCTGTTACCTGGATTTTTTACACCGTTTCTTTTAGCAAAAAACACTAAAACTTTTTCTGCTTC
Source organism: Trididemnum nubilum (assembly GCA_963965965.1). Lineage (NCBI taxonomy): Eukaryota > Metazoa > Chordata > Ascidiacea > Aplousobranchia > Didemnidae > Trididemnum > Trididemnum nubilum. The sequence goes on from OZ014471.1 coordinate 36,012,693, forward strand.
CTCAATGCGATTTTTTGATAACAACCATCTGGGAGATTGCTTGGAGAAACTGAAAAATATCAATCTGCTATGAAAAACTATGGCCAAGAACAAATGATAGGAAAAACAGCATATTGGCTGCGCTAGGTAAAACGGGCTTGACAATCAATAAGCATGGTGAGCTATTACAAAGAACAATATTTTGCCATGTGGGCATTACTAAACAGTTGTTAATTTTAAACTCAACAATTACGGTTCGCATCATTCCACGAAAAAAGACCAGTTTACGTGCTTCTATAAAATACTAATTAATTTAATCTGCAAGCGGCTTTATAGTACTCAGTAACTGTTTTTTGTTCAGTTTTGTCCATGTTTTCTTCGCCGGGTCCATTAACATATTACGAGCTAAATATAACTGTATTGTAGAACTAACTAGACTGTCACGTTCCGAAATTTTTCAAAAATTGTTAAATAAAAAAGTAGAACGCTAATTTGAAATATCGCTTTGATCGTTCACAAGCAAAAAGGTTTGAAAAAACTTTGATTCGTATGAGATAGTCTGAATATTGCGGATATAATAAATGCAGTTAAAAAAAGCAAACTTTTACTTCTAGGAGAAAAACCGTACAGAAATAGACAAAAAACAAATACATGGTGACCACATCTTTAAGTCGAGTGGTTAGTGGTTCCCCGGTCTACGACTTTTTAGCTAGGATGACTAGGCAGGGGTCGAGACTATTAGGCACCGGACTTTCACCCGTACCAAGACTACAAAGACTACCTCGTTTATACAGAGCGCGAACCCGAACTCGAACCGCGCAAAAAACCAAGTGATTTTCTGCGCGATTTGCCGTTCTAACAGAAAGCGGTTTTTCGCGCGAAAACCGCAATCTGTTTTGCATTAAAACTCAATTATTTGCCAGTTATTATAATTATTATAATGCACGAATTATTTATTATAAAGACAGTTTTCGATCACGACGGATTCCACCGTAACGCAGAAGTTGAAGCCTATTTGGAACTTCGATGCTGATCAATTTTGAGAATATTTTAATTAACAACATTTAAAAAAACAACACTTTAAAAACTGGACATTAAAAACCGGAAAGCAATCACTTTTTTTTAATGTCTTTTAAGAGAAAAAAACAACTCTTCATGTTTTACTGAAAAAAGTCTCTTTATCTTTGAAATGTCATAACTAATTTTTTATCATGCACAATTTCTTTTATAAGAGAAATTTAATATAGACATGAACCAATCCAAAAAAAACGATAACTTTCATTTTGGTAAAATTATTTTAAGAAAACAGCACCGTATCGTAAGCAAGTGGTAACCAGCTTTTAACAATCATAGCCAGTGGATTGCACAATTTTGTTCAATATTCAAGATCAAAAACAAAAGACAATGTTTAACTAAACAAAAATGAGCTGGTGTTTAAAAACCATCATCCCAGACCTAAATTATATTGGTTCTTATACTATACTCGGAGAAAGAATATTGTACCACATTATTGACATTTAGACCGAAAAGAAAAGGTTTATTTATCTCAAAAACAACGAAAATCATATTACAACATAATAACGCTAAAAATCTTTTTTTTATAGTTTACCATGAGAGTAACAACAATGTTAGCATATTTGTTTAATTTTAATTTCAGTTGGAATTAGGGGCTGAGAAAACGAACGGTCGGCTGGTTGAAATTAATTTCAGACTTTATGCAATGTCAAATGTCTATTGCATTAAATCGTACGCCAATAAATTTTAAGAAAATTATTTTCGATAAGTTTCGAAGCCCATATATATCACGTGATATAGCTGCGTTGAATTACATTTGTCTGTTAGTATATCAGTGCTGTGACGTACTGTAGTATACAAAGTGAGATAGCATAAATTGGGAGCGCTGATTGATTGAACACAAAAACCGTCGTGAACGCCGCCTAAAATTTCGTTCTGGAAGCAATCTACGCGATTTTACGCGCGAAATAAATTTCGTTCGACTTCGCGTTCGCGCTCTGTATAAACGAGTTTATTTCATTATGACCTTTTTTAACCGCAAACGCCGCCTTCGTGTTTACGCCGCTTTCCGCGTTCACGCTGTGTATAAACTGGCCATTGTACTCCTAATAGTCCTCTACGCACCTATATAGACGCCTAAAAACTAAAAACTTGGCTCAGGCGCTTAACAGTCTTGCCGCATAAAAGCTAAAGTCCGGTGGTTACCGGTCATTTCTTAATGGACAACAAGGATTCAATTTTTGGGCCAATCAAGTGTAATTAAAATAAGGAAAATTGACTACTGTAGCAGCATATATTTGTTAAAAGTTGTAAAGTTACCGATAAGTGTGTGTGGTCAAAGCGCAGTGACGTGGAGATGAGCGCTTCACATTCAGCGAATGATCTTTTTAAAAACCTTGGTATGCGCAATCTATTACACTTTGAAGCAAAGGAACTTACAACACAAATAGGATTGTGGGAGTTTCTAAAATCACTAAAAATTGAATGAGTCTTCTCCATGGTGGAATTAAGTAAGCAAATACGGGTAGCAAAATAAATCCCAAAGCATGAAAAATGAAATGAACAGCCGCTAAAAAGAAAATTTTAATTATAGCTAGTCAAAAATTTTTAGGTTGTAGTACATACAAGCAAGTTTTTAACATTTATTTGTCAGACAGTACAAATTGAGCGTTGTGAATATGACCAACGCACAATGCTAACAACTGTGATGTGATTGATGGCCGATACCTAAGAGCTCAACCTAACCAGCTCAGGACCTCACGCAGCCAAAAGGAATTTGAAGCAAAATGAACTACAATTGTTTTATGAGCAGAGTTGGATCCATTTCCTAAAAAAAAATTTAATTAAAATTGATTGACTCTGAAAAAACTGAATTCAAAATCATTGACTTTAAAAAATCCACATTCAAATTCATCGATTTTTGAAAATCCACATTCAAATTCATCACCAACTTATGAGTGGATTCAATTTCAAAATTCAAATTCAATCCAAGGCAGCTATTAAAACCATAACGCAGCAATTTAACATCCAAGACCGCTGCGTATAAATTATTATGGATATTCTACAGTACTATGTGGGAGGAGAAAGCATTGTCATGCCATCTGGCCATTTCATTCGTGTACTGGTAACATAAATCGTTCTTAGCTCCATTCACACTGGCGACTTTTTGCTGCCAGAATCAGCATTTTGCTTTTTTTCTTTCTCCATTGCTCTTCTTTCTTTCTTTCTCGATTTGAGAAAAAAAAGCCAATTCTCGCAGCTAAAAGTCGCCCTTGTGAATTCAGCTTTATATTTAATTATACAAAAACAACTTCAAATACTTAACCTTAGTACCAGGGGTGCTATTCAAAGGCTTTAAAAACCGGTTCTCCCAGAGCCGTTGAAAAAAGATATTTTTTGTAAAGAGGCTAGCTAGTCAAAAAGCGATTATCATGAACAAAAATTGGCTATCTTGGGAATGTTTGGTACAATTTTTTAAGTCTAAATTGTAAGGGGACTGATAAAAACAAAAACTTCGTCAGAACACAAACAAATAGGGTACAACCTACAGAACATCACGTGCAGACACGTAACCAGGAGTTTGCTAAGAGAAGGGGTCTTGACCCTAAAGCTAAAAGTTGTCGACAGCGTCTCACTATTGGGGGCCTAGTGGCGAAGCCCCAAGCTACTGCGCGAATGTTATAATTTTTCAGAAAAAAAAAACTTATTTAACATCATGTGGATGTCATCCGGCACGTTTAATGAGCCATTTGAAAGAATTAATTGCTAAAATTTGGAAGCCATTTGACATAGTTGAGTTACTTAGCTCCTTTACCCCTCCACTTACTTCCTGGCAAGATCAAAACACGTTTAAAGGCAAACATATTTGGGTCACATATCTCAAGCCCCCTTTAGATCTCCTCTTCGTGGTTACGCCACTGAACACATGGTCAAAAAAGCTGAAATGCATTCTGTGTTAACTCCAACAACAATAACAAAGAAGTCAAAAAACAAACGAACCACACCGTGTCTAGTATGTAACTCATGGGGTGGTTCAATTTATTTTTGAACTTCTTTTCAAGAACTTTCCCTCACCAATCGATGGAGTTAAGGGCCTGTCATCTTGAAAAATAAAAAATAAAAAAATAACAAAGTCATTTGCATAAAATGATTTTCACTTAGCCATTTGATTGTCAATGTATCGGTTGCTTTTACAGTTGATTTATAGCTCACTTTTTGGAATGCAAGTTTAACAGCAAGCAGAGATTAAGCAAGCGATTTTATCAGTCAGTTAGCTAAATTTAGGAACCGGTTGAATAGCACCACTGCTTAGTACCGTTGCTATTGCCGGCCTGTAACTCAAATAAATGAATTTTTGATGAACTTGTTTTGAAAATTGATGATGTAGAAGACGAATTTTGTACTTTTTTCGCAATATCACTTCAATTTAAACGGCCACGAAAGCAGCTTCAAAGAAATAGGGTCAAGATAGCCGGGCTTAAAGTTCATTTTTTCGCAGGTTTACCAGGAAGCTAAGGGTTGCGAAAACAACTTCAAAGCACTTTGCAGCGTCACATTTGCCATCACAAAGTTTGTTTGATAAACTTCATGGAACGCGTTTGAAACATGTCCTAAATCAGTTATAAATCGCTAATTTTACAATGGAAGTTTTAATTTGAAAAAATCCACATTCATTGAATGTTTAAATAGGACAGTCAAATTCACCAACTTTTGAAAATCCACATTCAAATTACTTACAAAGATAACTTGTGAGCGGATTTAAACTCAAAATTCAAGTCCAATCCAACCCCAGTTACGAGTTGGTAATGACAAACGTAGGCTTATGCCAAGTGCCTAGCCCATGAATATGAATGAATAACTTTGATTAAAATGTTTATATCTTCCAAGCAGCGTTTTGTCGAACACTTGTCAAGAAGAATCGTCAAAATGGAGAGCGCAGGAGAAGGAGCTGCTATTTACAGAAAAAAGCCGAGCCATGATTGGCTGCAAAACGGCCTTCTCCTGCGCTCTCCATTCTGACGATTTTTCTTGACAAGCGTCAGACGAAAAGTTGCTTCGAAGACATGAACACTTTAATCACGGCGATTCTCAAGTTCTGTACCGCTAATTAACTTTTCAAATAAAGGAATAAAGACTTTAGAATTGATAATTGCATAGCAAAAAACAACATAAGGTTTACCTGAAACCGCCCACCAATCACTACCTATCTGTTCTTGCATCAATACATATAACACCATATTAGATCCGCCACCAAACAAACCAGTAAAAAATCGAAAAACAGCAAACATTTCCCATGATATTGAAAAAGATGAACACAGACTGACGGCGAACAGTAATATCAAACCTGAAACAATGGCATTTTTATTTGCATTTTTAAAGGACAGAAATATCCCAGTCAAATAAAGGCAGTGCCTAAATTTTGTAGGCTAAAAGTTTATCTCACGTTGCATAACCTTTGAATTCATTTCTTCAATGATACACATGATTGATATTGTAATTAAGCCTTTATTTCTCAAGTTGCCTTACCAGGGTTAAACGAAGCAACTTTTGCGGCCTTCGAGACACGCTGCCACCTGCCGAACTGCCTACCACATACAATGAATTCACACTGTTCTGTTTATTGCGCAACGTCGTGCAGAAAAGCTGTGAACATCAATTTCTATACGTTTTGGATTAGTACGGCCGGGAAGCTAAATAAAGTCCAAGGTTTTGATAGCAGACGCTCTGAGTCCTAAATTGACATCAAAAACCTAGCCAAGAAATCATAACATTAACGCTCAGCATCAAAAAGACAGCGTCAAGCTTCACCGTGTGTGTTTAATAGGCAAGCAGGTGGAAATTTGGCTCAAAGAACGCAAGGTCTTTCGCTGTATCTTGACCAAGAACCAAGAGCAACTCGGCGAATAAAGATGTAATTCGTTGAGCGCTTTTGGAAACCCTGATATCAACCACAGACTGAAATTGTGATAAAAAATAAAGCCAGTGTTAAGAAGAATGCTCAACACACTAATGAGCTGGCTTTGAAGCGAAGTATTTTCAAATATACAAGATAAAAATTAAAAGTTAGCATAACGAATTGTTGCGGTACCGGTATATTTGCATTAATTTGCATTCAAAAATTTGCATTCTTTTTGCATTCAATGATAATTTGCATTCAAAAAATATGTCCGACTTCGACTAAGAATTTTTTTTGTTCAATGATAAAAATATAAAAATTAAAAGCCATACCGTACCCAGTTTCAAAACCAGTAGTCTGCTAAATTTATCAGAGAGTTGACCAAGTCCAACTGCACCGATGGAAAATCCTAAGAAGTAAAAGGCTTGAATGAAATCACTTTGCCACAAGTATTTGAATGAATCCCACTGCGAAAAGAAATACAAATTTATAAATTTTGAGATACATTTGGAGCTAATAGAAAAACGATAAGTAGTTTTCGGTACTCATTGCAGAGCAGTTTTATTTAGTTTGATGGAAAACAGTAGAGCCTCATTTCAAATAGTAAAAATTTTAAACGTTTCGGACTTAGCTTTGTCCATCATCAGTAAAAATTATTTCAATAAATTTTATTGATCATTGGTATAGATGATTTCGAAACGTTTTAAAGTTTCACTATTTTAAGTAAGGCTTTACTGCTCTTCATAAGATAAGTAGTTCTTTGAACTAAGCTTAAAGTAAGCTTACAAAGTTAAATTTACGTTGCATGTACGTTGTTTTTGCTATGCTATTGCACATTAGAATCGATTTGTTTCAAGATTCAAAAGTATCTGGTAAAATTACAGATATATAAACTGCTTCGATTAGCAAGCAATGCAAAGTTACTTTGTAACCAAGCACTCTGAAGTGGTTTTAGGTTATAATATTTGTCGCAACCATTAACACATACATGTGAACAGCTAAAAATAATAACCAGTATGAAATGGCTGCGACGGGACCGCAGGGTGTGACAATCTTGATTGCAATAAACATAGAAATCATTGCCCATTAATGTTCAATTTTTTAAAAAGATGGCTGTTTGTGAATTTTTTTTGTAGGTTCAAGCTACGAAAATGCTTAAACAAGTAGCATAAACAACTACAGACTTTAGCAAGCAAATGCAGATATCTCGGATTTCGAAATCTACATTACGCAATGCAAAAACAGCCAATGCAATAAGACGAATTGTACGTACATACCAGTTTACGCAGCGACATTCGAAGAAAATACTCTTACTTCCAACAAAATAGAACTATCATTCTTGGCATGATGATTGTAATGCCGAAGTGCAGTGATATTAGCAGTGACAAATACAGGAAGGGCACTAAACGCGCATATAGGTATCTGAAACAAAAGAATAATACAAACTAATATTTTAAATCGAATGCTTAATTGATTAACTGACAAAAATAAACTTAATTGCTAACTGGTACGTGACACCCCAAAAATCTGTAACCAATATAGAAGATTAAACTTCTTTTTAAACTGACTTTAGCATTGACATTCCTACACACGTTTTTCATAAGAACAATTTTATAACACAAGGCTGTTTTGCAGAAAACTTAAGAACAATGCCATCTTCAACGTAAAAAAATGATTAAGCACACTGGCTAGTATAATGGATTTCTAAACAATCAGCAGGGTTTTCTTGGTCTGGCCTGAATGGCCATTGTTGATTTGTGTAACAGTAATTATGATCTATATAAGTGGTTCTTAACCTGTTGGTAATTACCCCCAAAGGGGTAATTTGGAAATGTAGAAGTGGTAATGTAAATTTTTGCAAAAAAAAACAACAAACGTTTATGGCAAGCACTATCATGTGGGGCTACTAACTCCAAACTTTCTTCATGCTTTACTACTTTCTTTGATGCCATATTTAATACTAAATCAGTACTAGGGTGATTAGTGTCTCTTAAAAATTCTTTTCTTTTGTAAACAATTGATAGTCTATTCCAGTTAGTAATAGGCGTGAGCTGAGCATTTTGCTTCTTGGCTGCAGTAGTAAGGCTAATCTAGCACCAAAAAAATGATTAAGATGCTTCTAAAGAAACCAAGTTACAGAGAAACGTTTCTTAACTTTGGTTCCACCAATATTATTGATGTTTACAGTTCCAACTCAGGAAAGTACAAAACAAGCAAATTGAAGCAGCATTTTAAATCTTGCCATGGTGGATTAGTAGGAAAAATAATCAGTTGATTACTTGAGCCAAAATATGAGCATTTGATTAAACAGCACCATGAATTAGGGGAAATAAGGGTAAAATAAAATAAAGCAGTATTTCAGGCATCATATCACACTGCTTTTTGCATTTCTTTGGCAAAAAAGCCTTGTACAATTAGCATTTGTAATAAATAATGACCATATTTTTCAGTGTATTTGTATATATTTATTTTGGATTGTGAGCTATTAAAGTTGCTGTTTTTCTAAAAAAGGGTAATTGATATACATCAGAATATTTCAGGGATAACAAAATAAAAACGTTTAAGAATCACCAATCTATAACAAGACACAAATTTTAGTAAAGTTAGAATGAATTTGTGTGATTTAATTCTCCAATAAAGTTAAATATGAATGAGTGTGAAAATTTAAAAACAGCCGAAACCTAAAATTTACTGGTTTTCATAAAAAAATGTGTAGTCTTACATTCTTGCACACAAAACAAGCCTGAATGTATAGCCTATCTAATATACCTTCGACAAAATAAACACAGATGAACTACTTTCAGAAAGGATGTACTCCACTGACATAGAAATATATTGTCAAGAATACAAATTTCGATGTTTTGACTTTTTAATATTGCAATAACTAGCAACATAACATTAGAGCACACACATAACACTTACTGATGCCCAAGACAAGGCTAAACACAAGAAAATTTGATACCGACCAAAGCCACCAACAATTTTAGAAAAGCTATCATCCACATCAATTGCTTTTTGAGAAGCATGATCACTAACAGTCATTTTATTTTCATTAATTAGATCCAAATCGTTTCAAAACTATTAAACAAACTTCACTGACTGCAATACAAAAGCAAAAAAGAATACCAACAATTTTAACTCTTATGATTTTATTTTAGGCAGTGTCAAAAACACAAAAATTTTAGCTCAGAATTCTGTGAAAGTCAGGTTAGGGTTGGGGTTAAGGTAAGAGCTAGGATAGGTTTGGGATTAGGATTTTGGTAATATTTGCAAAAATTTAAATTCAGCAAAAAAATTCCATGTTTTCAACAGACTCGTTATCTTAGTCATGAAAAATTTTAAGTAACAAGAAAAACTGAAAGCTGGTAACAGTGCACCGTATCTCTGCTTTATAGCTGGTATTTAAAGCAGTTTCATGCACAAAATGAAAACTGTTCTGCTTCTCCCCAGCAAAGAGTCAGATTCAATTAATTTGAATATGGCTGGTGAACACTATGGTCTGCTTCTCACCAGTAAAAAGTCAGTTTCAATCAATTTGTCAGGTGAACACTATAAAGATAGTTTTTTAATGTAAAAATATATTAAACTAAAAGCCAGATCAAGATGATATCGGCTAGTTAACAGCTTAAACAATTAAAAGTATAGGCTTAATATGATTTTGAGAGTTTTGAAAAGTTAAAACAACTCTAAAATTGCGTATTAGTCACAAAAGTATGCGTTTGGAGTTTACTTCAACAGAATCAATGATTTAACTTTATTGGTTTTATGAAGAATCAATTCCAGAAGGAGTATTAAAACATAAAGGTTTTGTGATTTCTTGAGAAAGAATTTCCAGAGTACAGAAATTCTATGTACAGTTGACAAAATCTGTCAAAACTATAACAAAACATAAAATTTATAAAAACAGTTTTAAATGAAAATCACTTATTGATAATATAAGTCTACAGATGGCTACAGATAAATTTCTTTCATTGATATGAGTTTTAAATTTTGCTTTTTTTAATAACCCAACAACAGACCACTACAGTTTGATCTGTCACATATTTCTAGTTGCATTAAGCTGAGATTATCATTATAGTAGTGTTTACCGTAGGATCAAAAGATGGTCGATTTCATTTTGTATTATAGCTTGTTTTTCTTAATGAAAACTTTTATTTGTCAGTTGTAGGTGGAGATTTGCCTTTTTATAGACATTATTATTGGTTAGCACATTACTATAGGACAGTGCTTGTGGGGAAAGGGTTACTTTCTCATCATTGTTTTTGATTTCAATTCTTTTTGGTTTGATTTTTTTTTGAAGCATACGAAATTTAATTTAAATGTAGTGCCTTTACTTGTGTTTTAAAAACATGTAACATACAGAAACTTTGCTAATTACATTTAGTAGTAAAGGTTTTTTCTAGTTTTTAAAACAACAAGTACAATTAACAAATACCTTAACCAGAAAAATAATTAGATTACTAAACAATATATGTCATACAGTTAGCATACACATAGAAATGTCTACTAACTTAACAATATTTTACACTTTTATCATGCCAATAATCTGCCAAATATATGTTTTGCCTACAGCAAAGGGCATTTTCAGTTTCAAACTGATAATGTCTTTTGCAAGAAATATACACATATGTAAAGTCAGAAATGGAATAATTTGCTGTTACATGCAACTAACTGCTAACTGTAACTTCCAAAAAAATGATGAGACTAATAGGTTTTTGATCTTTTATTGAAGAATGTTATTTTTTTCTTCGTACAGGTGATTCCTTACTAATTCACTTACTAGTAGCTTATACCTTAATTAATAAATATGAATCTTATTTTAATATAGTGAAATCAGATCGTCTGCTTTACAGCATGTATTTCAAATTGTTCATTTTTTTAATGTTTTAACTTTGGTCACTACAATCTACTTTAATGAAATCGAGTGTTGCTGTTACACTGCACTACAAGCCCACAAGCAAATTATGACTCAGCAAAGGTTACCCATACAGTTTAATAGCAAATACAGCAAACATCTGAATTTAGATAAGGCAAGGATAAAAATAACAGTCACTTTCAAACAGCTGAACAGCAGATGACAGCTTCTATTTCTGATAAGGCAGTATTTCTGCTACATCAATGCTACCACATAACTTTGTAGAACTTATTCTAGGCCTACTGGTACTTTTTTCTACAGTCAAATAGTCTAGTTAGCAGGTTGACCAAAATCATCTTCGAGTTCTTGTCTTTTATCAAAGCTTGACTGGCCTAGTTTTTAACTCACAATTGTTCGATTATCTTTAAATTCTATAATTATAAATTACATAGAAGCTGTAGTAAGACCAATGCAGTTGTACTACAGAGTGCTTATACCCTCTCTGTATTTTTTGATAGTAGTTGTTGACTGTATTCACGTATTGGTTTAGCCTAGGGTCATTCTATTATAATGCAACCAAAATTCTGAAATTTTGTAACCCATCCTCTCAGATTTTTTTCAATTTTAGATATGTTGTAGTGATAAATGAGAGATAAAGAATAACGTTGGTCCCATCAAAATCCATCGAGCGGTTTTCGAGATATCATCAGTGAAGTTTTCGCCACTAATGGCGCTGTTTTTGCTCCCCGAAAACAAAAACGCCCATAAAATACTCATTTTTTGACATATTTGTAAAAGAAAACTATGTATTCTGACAGATTTGGGGGTGAGGATTTCAATTATTAAGGCAAATTTTCAAAAAAAGCATTAGAAACCAGTCAAAAATGGGCATATAAATTTTGGGGGTGATCAACTTTAACGCCCCATTACTAAAATCTGCAGAAACAAATTTTTTTCCAACCAATGCCAAAATGTTAAGAAAGACTTCCTACTTCATATATGTTAGTATGCTAAATGTGTTTTTTTGCAAACTTTTGTAATTAACTCAGACTTTTCACTCAAATTTTGCCTTTTCTTAAATGACAAAAATGTAGATTGCACTTATGTAGCACATGTGCTTGTGATGTCATAGCCAATAATTAATGTTCTGGAATTAAAATGGATTTTGATTGCATTGCAAAAACGTGCTACCAGTACATTCATGCCAAAAGCAGTGAGCATTTAATCAGTTTTAGGTGCAAGAAAATAAAGTGTGCTCTTGAGTAAAGCGATAAAGATGCATGGGCGCAGGAGAAAAGATGAATTTCATGGGACAAATTCAAAGAAAGCGTTGAGGCATCATCAAAAAACAGGGATATCAATGATGCAAATCATGAATACAGCATTAGCACATCTAACAGTAAAACTCAGCAATTACGATTTTCATTTGGTTTGTGAAATAATGTTTGAGGTTATTTAAAATTGGTATACTAACAAGTATTTCAGAACATAAGGAGTTTATTGATGTAAAGCTGCTAGTTATCAAATTTAAAATAAATATGGATTTAGAAAATTGTTTTATTGGAAAGACAAAAGAAAGTGACGAATGTCATAAAATTTGGTATGTAAAACGGAAAGAGTTATTGCCCATAGCTAAACTCAAACAGAATGAATTAGAACTTGCGGAATGGCGATCAGGCGTCAAAGTAAGTGACTGCATTTATGATTCCAGTGCCAAACTATGCCTTCATCACTACCAAGTTTATATGGAGCGCTTTGAAAAGCGACAGACAAAATGCAGCAATATTTTTCAATGTCACTGTGGCGTGAAGATGCTCAAAGCACGTCATCTAATCACTTTGGCAAAGGCAAAAACCTTGGTAAATCAATACAAAGAAATTACACCTGGTTTCAAACTCTGCATCACTTGCTATAAACAAGCAAAAAAGGAGTATTCTACTCTTTTGACCCAAATGGAGCAGTCTTCAGGAATATCTGAAACAGATGGATCAGAATTTGCAACAACAGAAAATGATAATGCAGTTGACATGCTTAATTCTAGTCTTCTTCAGCAAAATATTTCTCCCATTAAATTGCATTCTCAACCACAACGACAAGAAGTACAGCAGGCAAAACAAAAATTGTCAAAAGCTGCACAAAATCTTCAAGCTTCTTTTAGTTCAGTTGGCATCAGTGTATCACCAGTCAAGGTCAAGGTAGTAAAGTGAAAAAACGTAGAAGTTTTCTCAATTGTCCAGGAATCTGGCTTTAAAGTCAATATTTGAATCTTTTCTTGATAAGAAGATGACTAAAATTTAGATTTAAGTTCGTTCATCAGAGTATCAAGATCGGAATTGTTACAGTTAGCAGAAGAAATTGTTGATTGGGAAATTACCTTGACTGGTGATACACTGATGCCAACTGAACTAAAAGAAGCTTGAAGATTTTGTGCAGCTTTTGACAATTTTTGTTTTGCCTGCTGTACTTTTTGTCGTTGTGGTTGAGAATGCAATTTAATGGGAGAAATATTTTGCTGAAGAAGACTAGAATTAAGCATGTCAACTGCATTATCATTTTCTGTTGTTGCAAATTCTGATCCATCTGTTTCAGATATTCCTGAAGACTGCTCCATTTGGGTCAAAAGAGTAGAATACTCCTTTTTTGCTTGTTTATAGCAAGTGATGCAGAGTTTGAAACCAGGTGTAATTTCTTTGTATTGATTTACCAAGGTTTTTGCCTTTGCCAAAGTGATTAGATGACGTGCTTTGAGCATCTTCACGCCACAGTGACATTGAAAAATATTGCTGCATTTTGTCTGTCGCTTTTCAAAGCGCTCCATATAAACTTGGTAGTGATGAAGGCATAGTTTGGCACTGGAATCATAAATGCAGTCACTTACTTTGACGCCTGATCGCCATTCCGCAAGTTCTAATTCATTCTGTTTGAGTTTAGCTATGGGCAATAACTCTTTCCGTTTTACATACCAAATTTTATGACATTCGTCACTTTCTTTTGTCTTTCCAATAAAACAATTTTCTAAATCCATATTTATTTTAAATTTGATAACTAGCAGCTTTACATCAATAAACTCCTTATGTTCTGAAATACTTGTTAGTATACCAATTTTAAATAACCTCAAACATTATTTCACAAACCAAATGAAAATCGTAATTGCTGAGTTTTACTGTTAGATGTGCTAATGCTGTATTCATGATTTGCATCATTGATATCCCTGTTTTTTGATGATGCCTCAACGCTTTCTTTGAATTTGTCCCATGAAATTCATCTTTTCTCCTGCGCCCATGCATCTTTATCGCTTTACTCAAGAGCACACTTTATTTTCTTGCACCTAAAACTGATTAAATGCTCACTGCTTTTGGCATGAATGTACTGGTAGCACGTTTTTGCAATGCAATCAAAATCCATTTTAATTCCAGAACATTAATTATTGGCTATGACATCACAAGCACATGTGCTACATAAGTGCAATCTACATTTTTGTCATTTAAGAAAAGGCAAAATTTGAGTGAAAAGTCTGAGTTAATTACAAAAGTTTGCAAAAAAACACATTTAGCATACTAACATATATGAAGTAGGAAGTCTTTCTTAACATTTTGGCATTGGTTGGAAAAAAATTTGTTTCTGCAGATTTTAGTAATGGGGCGTTAAAGTTGATCACCCCCAAAATTTATATGCCCATTTTTGACTGGTTTCTAATGCTTTTTTTGAAAATTTGCCTTAATAATTGAAATCCTCACCCCCAAATCTGTCAGAATACATAGTTTTCTTTTACAAATATGTCAAAAAATGAGTATTTTATGGGCGTTTTTGTTTTCGGGGAGCAAAAACAGCGCCATTAGTGGCGAAAACTTCACTGATGATATCTCGAAAACCGCTCGATGGATTTTGATGGGACCAACGTTATTCTTTATCTCTCATTTATCACTACAACATATCTAAAATTGAAAAAAATCTGAGAGGATGGGTTACACTGTGTGGTTGTATTATAATAGAATGACCCCCTAGCCAAAAAAAACAACTGATAATAGACCTAGTGATATGTGCTCACTTACTCATTTCCGGTACTTATTTTTTCCCAAAGCAGCTACTAACTTTTTGAAACTCAACTTAGCAACAATATCCGAGAAGCTTTTGTGCTGTGACCAATTATTTTTCCATAATTTTGCATCAAGTAAAATCAATAACATACAAACACAAAACAATTCTTGAGTTTTTCAATTTGGGAAAGTCCCTATATCAAACATTTTAGCTTTTAATAAAAATATTTTGCTTGGAGAAGTGAATTGCACAACGGTGGAGTCGAGGACACAAGGCTCGAGGCCAAAGACCCAAAAAAAATCCGAGGCCAAGGACAGCCTTTTCGAAGACAGACCCTCTGAAGGAGGAGAAATGCTCGAGGCCAAGGACCAAGGACACAAGCGCAAGTGCTCTCCAAAAAAAAAATGTCTTCAAAAAATTTTTAAGGCGATCTCCAAAAAAAGACCTTCACAAAAATTTTTCAGGCGATTTCCAGAAAAAAACGTCTTTCTATAAATTTTTTAGGCGCTGCACAAAATTTTACCTCTTCAAAAAGGAGTGCTGTCCTCGAGCCGAGGACAGGCCAATTTTCGAGGACTTGAAGCTTCGAGGCCAAGGACTTCAAAATGTGTCCTCAAGGACGTCCTCGAGGACTCCACCTCTGGAATTGTAGTTTGTTTTATTTATTGCCTATTTATTTCTTCTTTCTTGCTAATCGTTACGTGTTTAATCAAGCAATAAATTTGTCAAAAAGGTATTTTTGCTTAAATAATTGGTTAGGTTACTTTCTAATTTAAAGTTTGTAGCAGTGGCGTGTCACCATTTTGGGGTGACACCATATTATGATATGAAACCATTACTCCTCCGATTGGTAGTGAATACCTTACTTTTTTCACTTTGTTTGGTTGTCCCCATCCTCACTTGGACCAAAAAACCACTAAATTTAGGCGAATATCTTATTTTTTCTTTTTGGTCTTCACATACTTTTGGACTGAAAACCCATTTAATTTGCAGCGGAGTCCTTTTTTTTGGTCTTAAACCCAATTTTGGTACGAAGGGTGAAACCACAAAATCCCGCTTCGGGTGCCACCATTCTTAGCAACGCCTCTGATTTGTAGGCAGTGCTGCCTATAAAATATAATCATGGCAAGTGTCTTTTTTTTTGGTCTTCCACTTCTAGGTATGGAATCCGTAGCCGCTCTCTCTGCGTTAAATTGAAACTTTGTCTCCTTTTAAAGCACATCTGAAGGCATTATATTTCATTTATGTAATGAGGTTTTTCTGTAAGCCTATTTTCTTTGAATGTTGTTTTTACTTTTTAGCCGATTAGTCAGTTCTTTTTTTTTTTGTTTCTTTATTATTTTTCTCTTCATTTTTATTATTGATGGATTGCACGCGACGTCATCGCGCAGCTAGCCAAACCGCTGGACGTCAAAATCGCGGATGGGCGCTATGTAAATGCATGCAAAAACAGTGTTAGCAAAGATATAGAGCGTATTTTCAGGCTCTAAATGAGATGATTCTTTGTAACATTAAAGTTAAATGCTGAATAAAAATCGGTAAAAACTGAAAAAGATTTAAATTAGTAAGAATTCGGTTTTTGTTTGCTTATTTTTTGTGACGTAAATCCGGCTT
Organism: Trididemnum nubilum; assembly: GCA_963965965.1. Lineage (NCBI taxonomy): Eukaryota > Metazoa > Chordata > Ascidiacea > Aplousobranchia > Didemnidae > Trididemnum > Trididemnum nubilum. Next base: position 36,029,090 of record OZ014471.1, read on the forward strand.
ATAGTTAAGTAACCCAGTAGAATCATGTAGTATTGATGGTGATGGCTAGTTTCTGTTATCAAATTCGAGGCTTACTATTGACGGCGCTATAATGGAACAATTGTATCTGCTGTATTTGTAAAAAAAAATTTGCGCATTTTTAAACTTTTGTGATTTGATTAGTCTATTTTGCAGGATTTTAGTGAATTTTTGCATTTCGTGTTTTCATTAGCGGCTTACCGCTATGGTTATTGATTGCTATAGGAGTTAAAACACATAAGCAGTGGTTTTCATTGAATTATTTCGTAGAGATGTCCAGTGGCGGCTCGTGACCATTTTGAAAGGGTAAGCTGCAAATTGTATAAAAACAATTGGGCTCTGAATAGTCAACTTCGTAGGCAAATTCGACTACGATAAAAAAGTGCAACTCTACGTCTTACCAAAATGAGTTTTTTAAGTCAACAGCAGGGAGTCTACTTTGCTGTCATCTTTATAATTATTCAAAATTTATGCTTCATCTATTGTAAAGTCTCAAATGCAAAAGCGGCACGCCGAGGCCCGGGAACGGACAAGAAAAACTGGTTTAGATTGGTATCACTGACGTCGAAAGTTCGATTCAAGATTTGGCCGCCGTTATCGGCGCGCAACCGAAGACACATGTTTCAACACCTTATGGACAGACATTATTTCCCCTCAAACATTAATTCTTTATTTAAATATGCGTTTAACATAATATCGCTCGTAACAGCCTGGCAAGTGGTAGATTTAGTCCATACTTTGATAATAGAATTCTTTGAAAAACCAAAAATGCTGATGTAAAAACTTTGATCGGATCTAATTAAACAAAAATTGCCGAAACATAATAACTACACTTTTGTAGTCTAATCTTTTACGATAAGTATTTTCACCACGAAGAATTACTGATCTACAATATTAACTAGACCAAAGATGGTGTAAATGGCTTTGGCTGTACAATTATTTAATTGACGTTACCTTATTATTATTTTCAACTTTTCGAGACATTTAAATATTGAAAGCATATAATTAGAAGCTGTAAAAAGTTAGTGAAAAAAATTTGAAAGAGGAGCTTTTAAATATTATTATTCATCTGACTATTAACGATCACATATTTACAAAAACCAGCCAGCTGATTGAGCGGTTACGCGCTCTGCCTCTGGAGCGAGAGGTCAGACGTTCAAATCTCGGATCGGTGAAATTGGACGCAGTGTCGCCAACGGCTGTGAACAATGAAAGAAGCTGTGTTGCCCAGGCGCAATGACGTGAAGATGGGCCCCGTCAACTCATGATACGCCTCAGCGTAATACAGCCAGTACAACGAAAGATTTGATTTGATAAAAAGTAAAAAAGATTTAAAAAAGATTGGAATGGTCCCATATGCCAGTCCATCAATCACATGATTTCAAAATGTTGAATAGTTATACATATAAAATGCTTTTTGTGTGTGTTTAATTGTTATAATATTAATTGTTCTGAGCTTTGAGCTGCTGCAACCACTATCACATGTTTTCTCATTTTATGATCTGGATAACCCTAGTTTATAGGGTTTTCCACTAAGCTACCTATACTAATGTTTGGCATATTATTTTCAGGTACATGAGTTGTGACATAAGAAACCCCCTCAATCTCTAGCGATGGAAATCTTGATAGATGAACCTTACTGATAAACGCTATTTTTTCTGTGCAGCTATACAATCAGTTTATGTGGTTGATTTAATAAAATTATTGCAAAGTAAAAACTGCCAAGTCTGTTTAGGTTTTTGGATTGATTTTTTAATACATTTGTAATTGATTTCTTGCCAATCTCTATGAAGAATATTGTCACTGCTTGTATTTTTTATGTATTTATTTAATCTTTAAATTGCCTAATTATTAATAGCGGGGTTCTCGATGACATATGACACTGTAATGTACCACTGTATGTTGTGAACAGTCACATTGAAAGTAATTAGCTTAAGGGTCCAGATAATTTCCATAACAGTAATTTCCATGATCAGTAAACTTGCTTTGTTGCTTTGGCAAGTAAAAAACCTGAGCAATCACAATATTGTAATACAACATTTATAAAAAATAATAACATGTTTCTTTATTTTCTATTGTTTTATTTTGCTATTCTAAATCTGTTGTGTTGGTTATACCCGTGATAAGTTTTGCTATATTGATAGCCTGCTCAAATACACATATTTAACAGTACAAGCAATTTTATTGTGGAAAAGTAAATTGTGGAGAGTCCAATAACAGTTGACGTGGCCAATAGAAAGATAACAAATGCAATACACAAAGAAAACATAACAATATTAAAAAAGCTGTCATATTGCAAAAATTGTTTAGCATAAACACTTCAAAATGATGTTGGTGATGTTTGGCAGTCAAATGTTATTATAATAAGTTTGATCCCTGAGGTAATTAAAATTAAATCTAACTTTTAAAAACACGTGCAAGACAAGGTTTTTGGTTTCAGTCAGCTGATGTATAAATATATTAACCTCGTGACAAAAACTTCTGAAATATATGACATATACTACATAGATCCGCAATACTCGTACAAACTATGCAGAGAGGTTTACTAAATATTACATAATTTAACCAACAAAGATGAAAAATACCTAAGCAAGCAAAAAATTTATATATAGTAAAACTGATAATAATCATTACCTTCTAAATGGATCAAAAATGCTTGCATTTACAAAACAATACTAAACCAAAAGTTGCTTTCTTTGCAGTAGACAGTAATAATACTAATTCTAGTCAACATAAACACCCTGAAAAGCAATTGGTTTAACTTTCAGAATTCACAGATAAACACGATACACACAGTATAGCAACACTAAATAGTAATCCAAACTATAGAACTGGCAAAACACAGTTAAAATACCCTTGCATCACTCATAAGAATTATCATCACACGACTCTTCGATCAGAGGAAATTGTAAGTTGACTAAAGCAGCCACCAACTAAAACATAACTCCAAAGCCATTATGGAATTAAAGTTAAAAGCTTTTAAGGCGAGCATTGGCTCGTTCCACGTGAATTCAAAATTTAGCAATGCTTTTTGTTTTTACAATTTTATTTTAAGTGAACTAACTATATGTTCAAGAAACATCGCAATGTTGACACTTACTCCTGCTGGTACAATGTTTTGAATTAAGAATCCTTTATCTGCAAGTATGAGATTAACTGCAACAAAATGACTTAAAATCCTACACTTTTGAACTGTTACTTTGTCGGATGTGGACCCAAAATACAGCTTACTGATAAAAATGATGACACCATTAGAAGCGACACCAACAAGGGCCTTAAACGAGTACAGATCTGCAGGTGGAATAGATAAATTGCTGCAAATCCATTGTTTTGGGAGTGACCAGTTCTATATCTGTATAATCTAATATAATGCAGCAATTTGGAAAATCAGCAAATGCACCCGGAGCAGATACGTTATTTTTAAATCTTGAAGGCACATTTGGCATAGGATCATCAAACAACAATTTATGTAACACATGAATAGAAGTCAAAATTAAGTTTGCAATTGTAGTTTAGCTGTAAGAAAACAACTTTGCTTTTCAAGATGCAAATTGGGATAATTTTTTGTATAATTTCTTATAATTTCTTCTATTCGTATAATTTCTTCATTCAAGATTTTAAATGAATAAAATCTATTACTGGTACAAGTAGCAACATCAGATTTTTTCTACTTGTCCACACTTTCTGAATAAACAGTTCAAGGACCCATTAATGCAGATTCATCTAGATGTAATGAAAAATTGTTCAACTTGTCATCGTCAATTTTTGGTACAAGGCATGCCTCTAAAGTACTGATAACCCTTAGTTTGCGCTTTTTTGCTGCATTTTCCACAGGAAAAAATTTGTCAACATTTCTTCTGAATATTGTTGGATCATTTTCTTTTTTTTTTCTCTTAAAAATGGCAATTGCACTCTCAGGAGTTCAAGTTTGGCTCTCTGTCAGCTCGTCTGCAAAAAATAAATGGAAGTTTTAGAAGTACTGGTATATCAATGTTGGTAATAGTTTATGTCAATTAAGCTTCAACTTTGTGGAATACCACTTAATCGTATTTGAAGCCTAAAGTAAACAAAGCTAAGCTAAAGTATTAACATCCAATAATACTTTACATAATTAGGTGTAGCATACTATCGGAGTCATAAGTTTATTGCCTAGAATGTGGAGAATTTGAGATCAATATCAAGCATGACTGATTCAACAACTCTGCTCTATGTTGATTCACTACTAGGCCTAGTCTAGTCTAGCTGGTATATCCACCTATACACTAGTCTAGCCACCTATACAGCAGAATTGAAAATGAACCTGTTTAATATGTTTTTAAGCACTAAAGTCAAATAATTTCTCTCAATAGCTATTGGGTGATGGTTATGCAGGCTATTACATAGAAATATCAACAATTTTGTAGAAAAAGAAAGGCCAACTCAACTTGAATCAAACATTATTCCATAGCTATTCTGAAATGAAGGTTTCACAACTCTTGGCTACATCAAAAGACCCATGTTTTAGAAAAACATTTGCTTTACCTGTTTACAACTAGGCTTTAAAATAAAGTTAGTTTTTTTTCTCAAAACCATAATCTCTGACATTGAGCTAAGACTTCCGCGTACAGTATTGCTATTAGTAGAGTACCAAATAAGAACCAAACAAATAAGTCAAGTTTTACTTTGACACAGAATTAATCAACCTGCCAACTTACCGTTACTTCGTGTTGTATGATCTAGCTTTCATATTAGCGTGTACCTTTTCTCTTAAAGATTATAAAAACGCTTCAACATGATTGGATTTATAATGATTTTCCCCTCGATCAACCGATTTTGGTTCATCAGCTTAATACAAAAGCAGTGACACGATCCGACACTCTCATTATACTGGTAACTACGATAATGCTGCGATTGTTTAGAACCTGTGACGGCCGTTGCTAAGATAGCGCCACCTAGCAACTTTACCAGTCTATTGCAGGTAATAGACGATGAGAATTCAAAAAGACGTAACTTTCTAGACCCGCTGAGTTTTGTAAGCTGCTTAAATCGCTCCTGGTAACTTTCAATTAAAGCCAGGGTATCTACAAAGGTATTGCTTTACAATTAAAATGTTTAAATATGCCCACTTAAGGAATTATCCATTGATTTACGATAACGTCCAATGCTTTGTAAACGTGTTTTGACGTCCAATCGTTTTGGCGGGAAAAACCTTTGACGTAGCTGCAATCCATCAATAGTGCTTATGCATAACGGTGAAATCCAGTGACAATTGGTGGCGAAAAGTTTCGGGTATTCAATTAAAAATTTATTATTGCGTCGTTTATTTTCGTACATGAAGTAATTGCGCATTCGGTCTGCGCATATAAAATTATGTCCATACGTATAGGTGACATCATAGGTGGGCAAGTTAATGCAAAACGTTAGCTTCGTTAACCACTAATCCGTTAACAAACTTCATACCTCCGTTAACGATAATCCGTTATTTTCAGCTTTAATAAACGGAAGTTAATAAAGTCCGTTAATTCGTTAATATTTTGCGAGTATTTTACATTTCTTTTTATTCACTCGCTTCTAGGACAAATCCGTGGGCACAAAATTAGTCAAATAGACGTTTAAACGTGGTCTGAATTTATGCAGCAGACGTAATTTAGATGGTTTAATTTTTGTTTAATTGCTGTCTATTTTGCAAAAATACAAGTAGTTGAAAAGACGTCTTTACGAAGACGTCGAATGTACGTAACTAATAGACCTTGACACGTTTTTTAATTTTGAGTATTTTTGACGTCTTGTTAAGTAGTCTATTTAAGGTTGCGCATTTTGCAAAATAGACATTTACACCAATTTTCAATTTAAACGTCTTTTAAACGGTTTGTGCCCCCGGGGATGTATTGACGCTGTTGAGCGGATTGTAAGGAAATATTTATTGCTATGGTGTTTTTTTTTTTTGTACTTTGGAAGTTACGTTTTACAGTCAGTCAAATCTAATTTCAAGTTAAAAATAAGTTCAAATGCCATAACAAAGCAGCGATCGAAAAATTTTTGGAAATTGTGAACAGCGATAGTTAATAAACCTATGAAGCTGCAGCTTATTATTTGCCACAAAAAATGTTACAATGTTACAGGTAATACGCAACAAATGTTACAGGTGTAAACTGGTTTGTACCGGTACGATGAATGAATGGTGCAAGGATATTAACAATAAAAGCCATAACAGAAGTCAACAGAACTTAACGGAAGTTAATTTAGTCTGTTAACATGAAAAAACTTTTTAACGGATTAACGAGTTAATGAAAAAGTTAGCTTGGTTATTAACGGATTAACGGACTTGTGCCCACGTATGGGTGACATTGATATTTATGCTGCGTTTGTACTGTACTTTTTAAAAGTAAAAATTGAAAGACAAAGTTTGACTGGGGAAAGAAGCAAAAACACGTTTGGGAATAAAAAGTTTTGGCTCGAATTGTGTGTAGCGTAGCTGAAGTTAATTTTTCTCGTCTCGCTTCAGCTAGTGAAATGAGTACAGTGGATGTGTAGAAAAATGAAAAAGATAAACTAGAACTTTTGTAATGCTACACTCTATTTGAGCAATTAATTAAAACTTTAAACACGCCTTTACTGCATCCAATGATCAGTTGCCTTCAAAAGGCAAAGAAACAGTACAAGCTAAAACAGCTTTGACCGTTTGATTAGCAATTCAAAGAAAACTGTTTACTACAAAGCGCAGAGCACTAAAATTGACAAATTTTTAGAATTACTGTAGATGCAAGAAAGTCATTTAAAAGTATATTCCATTCGCCTTTCTTCAGAAGCAAATCTTGTTATGACCAGAGGTGGACAAAGTAGTCGAAAAATCTACTTAAGTAGAAGTATGGCGAAGCATTTCCACTTAACTAAAAGTAGGAAAGTAGTCAAAATTAATTCTACTTAAGTAATGAAAGTAGAAAGTAATTTCGAATTTCACGTGTTGGTTTATTCTTCGAAGGTTTGCTGTTGTGACGCTTACGATCAGTGTTCAAGCAAAGCCATACTTACGGTAGCATATCAAAAAATCAAAGTTTTATTATTCTCTTGAAATTACACCGAAGCGTGTTACGAATACGATTTAGTAGGGACTTTGGGCTTATCTCCGCGCCTGGACAACACAGCTTGAGAAGAAATGTCGCAGCGATGGCGAGTCGTTAGCAACACTGTTCGTTAACCGGCAAGGGAATTGAACCCCAGACGGGCCGCAGCAAACGCAACGCCGTTAACCGCTAATCTTTTTCGTATGAACCAGGAGTAATGCGCATGTCTAGTTTGTCTACTGCACCATGCTAATCAAGGTTCGGTATGTTCTTTTTTTTTTAGTGAGACTGAGTCAACACCTGGTATTTGATGCAACGCAAAAACACACTACCCTAGATGACCTGTAAATGAATCGGCGTAACTATTCAATAAGTTTCGTAGTACCGTACAGTAAAACAAACTCGATACGTACTTATTGTACACGTTGTGAGGTGGAATAATGTTTACTTCGTTATTGTACACGTTGTGAGGTGGAATAATGGCTAGGTGTTTACTTCTACTTTACATAAAAGTCATTACTACTCAAGTAGCGTTACTTCGAGAGGATTTTACTTGAAGTAAAAGTAGAAGTATCAGAAATGAAAAATACTTAAGTAAGTCGCTCGTTACCGAAAATACTACTTAAGTAGTCTACTTAAGTAGAACTACTTCGTTACTGACCACCTCTGGTTATGACTGAATCCTGAATAGAATTGGTTTCCATAACTTCTGTCAGCAATTGCGACTCGATGGATGTAAGGCCTAAGTCTGAAAGTCTGTCTTGTTCAATTTTACAGTATTTTGAGAAAATGATTTGATACGTTTTAAGAAAGAAAACAATTTTTACGGGTTTGGGTCTCCCTGCAGTAACAATTGCTTTTTTTCTTCAAAGGTTTTTTGAGTGAAGGCTTATCCCAATAATAAACTATCCGCAAGGTTCGTTGCGTTATATGGCTCTTGTAATTTACTTGGACGAATTTTAAGTTTTCCTCATAGTAGGTTGTTTTTGCTAAAAAACCTTTCAAGTCTTTTACTGTCAATTTTTTGATAGTATTATGGTGTTTTAGGGTGGTGAATGGTTTTAGGACTGGTCTTCAGCGGTCGATCTCGCAACCACAAGCGCAGACAGCTGAAGGCAAGGTAATCACGCTTGCTGTCCGAAAACCTACAATGACGTCAATCGTGATGTTTCTGCACTTGACAAAATTTGATTGGTTAATACAGAGGCGGAGCGTCGCATAGTTTCACTTTGCTACGCCATTTTTGGTTTTCACAACTTCGCTTTGATACCTTCCAGCGCAGCCAATCTACAACGACTGCAATATCAACCGTTTAGAGCCACAATGCCGAAAACTCAACTAATTGACTGCTTGCCACTAGGTTTCTACGCAAAATACGCTTTGCTTATAGTTTCTACGCAAAATACGAATTATCTTGAAAATTGCTACGCAAAATACGCTTTGCTTGTAGCCAACTAGCCATGAAAGCAAAAATAACTAAAATATAAAATATTATTTAAAAGGTACATTACCTTGAATAAATAGAGATGAGATGATTTTGTTTGGGTATTCAAAGAATACCCTGATCCCCCTCACCGATCGTAACTAGAGAAATCATGTGATCGAGTTTACCATTGTTGTCCAGTTTACCAACATTATTTTTGGTAAAACGTCGGTGTATTTGGTTCGCAAAATGTGCTGTGCACCCCCCTCCCCCAAACAAGTTACTCTAGCGACGGGCCTGATAAGTCCTGACTAGGGCAAGTTTTTTCGATAAAGTCAATTTTTTGGTAGTAAGCTTGAATGACGTGCTTTTTTGCAAGAACTCTGGATACAAGGAGTAAGTTTCATGTTTTTAATTTAAAAAGTTAATAAAAAGTCAATTTTTTAGGGTTAGGTCAACTTTTTTTATAGGTCAATAAAGTCAATTTTGTGTAGTTATTATCATCATTACCATTATTTAAAATTTCCCTTTAGTGTTGGTGCAAAAAAGTGACAATTTAAAAGTTTATTTACACGTTCTTTACTTTGTTTTGCAATGTCAACTACGTACTACACGGTAGTAGTGCAGATTACTATCAGTGATGGAGTCGAGTACTCAACTTCCGAGTACGAGTACCGCAAAAAACTTCGAGTACGAGTACGAGTACTGATATTGAAAAATGTACTCGAGTACGAGTACCGTAAAAAAGTTCGAGTACGAGTACTTTTACAAGTTAAGCAAACAAAATTTTTAAGTTGTAACAGCTCAAAATTTGTCGCAAAAACATAAACGAATGCGTTTTTTTCTGTGAGTGGGATGTTAAGAAGGCGCACAACTGCAGGCGACAATTTTCTGACAAGTTACTCGCAAAATTACTGTTATATTTTAAACAAATTAGGTACCTTGACATTGAAAGCAAGTGCACGTTTTTTTGCGCGTCGGTAAAAACCTTGGCTTGCAGAAGCAGCAAATTGTTCATTGTTGCAAGAAGTTCTGTTGCAGCCGCAGAAAAATGTTTAACTCTAAAACTGAGCGAAGAATTATCTTGAAATTTTTGGTAAAATTCAAGCGTTGATTGAAGTTTACGGCAAAGAATGCATGTCAAGAACCAGCGTTTTTGAATGGCACAAATGATTTCGTGCAGGCCGGACCAGAGTTGTAAACGGGCCGACTAGCCCAGGGCCGAACCCGGCCCGAACCCGAAAATATAAGCCCGAATCCGGCCCGAGAACTAATTTGAAGCCCAAATCATGCCCGAAAAAACGCGAAAGTTACGTTCGGTCTGAAAAATTTAGCAATGTTGCCAACTTATTTTGATTATATTTTTGTGTACCTAAGACAAAAAGTATCTCTCAAGTCAGAATTCAGCCCGAAACTTTTGTCAGCTTTATGCCGAACCCGACCCGAAAAGCCCGGCCCGACTTACAACCTGGGCCGGACTGATGTTGAAGATGATGAACGTTCACGACGCCCAACCGCATCAAAATTCACTAAAAATATCTGAGAAATTGAAAAAATTGTCCGAGAAGATCGTCGGCTTAGTATTCGACTGATAGCAGAGAGGATGTCCATTGACAAAGAAACAGTGTGGCAAGTAGTGCCTGACAATCTGCATATGATAAAGATCTGTGCACAAGTTGCTTCAAAGTTTTTAACTAGCGATCAAAAAGAAAAACGCCAAGAGATTTGTGCTGACATTTTAAAACAAATTGAAGAAAACCCTAAATTTTTAGACAGTGTGATTACTGTACCTGCGATGAGAGATGAATTTTCCAGCACGAACCCGAGACAAAGAGGCAATCCATGCATTGAAAAACTGCAAACTCACCACGGATTAAGAAAGCAAAATCAAAATTCAAGGCAATGTTGATTGTTTTTTCTTGGGTGTTGTGGTGTTCTTTTTTTTTACAAAAATCCGAATGAAACGCTGTGTTGATGCTAACGGAGAATACATCAAAGAAGAAACAAAATAAAATGACCTTTTTTTCTTCAATAAAATTGCTTTATGTCACCAGTCTTGTTATTTAATAGCGACACCTCGTATACCGTATGCTTCTTTCAATTACAAATAAATCACAAATCAATCTCAACTTTTAAAGTCCTCTACTCCAAAATGATTACCCACAACAATTGTTTGGGAGTTTTTGCGATTTAATGTTATATTCAATTAACATTTAATCATAGGTGGGCAAGGTAATGCAAAACGTTAGCTTCGTTAACCACTAGTCCGTTAACAAAATTCACACCTCCGTTAACATTAATCCGTTATTTTCAGTTTTAATTAATGGAAGTTAATAAAGTCCGTTAATTCGTTAATATTTTGTGTGTAATATACATTTCTTCACATTCGCTCGCTTTTAGAGCACGTATTGACGTTGTTGAGCTGATTGTAAGGAAAAATTTTTTGCTCAGGTGGTCTTTTTTGTGTTTTGGAAGTTACATTTTACAGTCTAATCTAATTTCAAGACAAAAATAAGTTCAAATGCTCTAATGAAGCTGCGATTGGAAAATCTTTGGAAATTGCGAACTGCAATAATTAATAGACCTATGAGGCTGCAGGTTATTATTTGCTACAAAAAAGAGCTCCTTTCTTCGCTTTCTTCTATAAAGCTCGTACTAATACGCAACAAGTGTTACCAGTGCAAACGGGTTTGTACCATTATGATCAGGGCTGCCATCAAAATGAAACCAAAAATAAGGACAGCAAGGAAACACAATGATAATAGAATAACAAAGATCGAAATGTAAAAAACAAAGTGTACGGTATTCATGCCAGTGCGACCAGAGTCTAGTTATACTTTGTGGCAAAGATATTCATCCACTGTATGAAAACTACCCCTACAATAAAACAAAAATAAGGACACAAGTCAATACAAGGACATTTCTTAGAAATAAGGACAAAAATATTTTCTAAGACCCAGATCTTCAAAATAAGGACAAATCTTAGAAATAAGGACGTTATGGCAGCCCTGATTATGATAAATGAATGGTGCAAGATGTCAACGATAAAAATTTTAACGGAAGTTAACAGAACTTAACGAAAGTTAATTTAGTCCGTTAACATGAAAAAACTTTTTACGGATTAACGAGTTAATGAAAAAGTTAGCTTCGTAATTAACGGATTAACGATTAACGGACTTCTGCTCTCCTATGCATTTAATTAAAGACTATCTAAAACTGTATTTTTATAACGGTATTTTATTCTGCATGTTTCATACTAATTTATAACGGTATTTTATCCTGTGTATTTACCTGTTTATTGTTCTATTATTTAATTTCAGATCTAACATCCATTTTTATATCCTAATTAGTGCTTAGTCATATTAATATTTCAAACGCATTTTACATGAGTTATAAGAAGACTTGACTTATTATTTTATCAATTTCTTCCAAAAAAAGTAAAATTTTGCTTACAGCTGCAACTCAGCTACAGAATAACTATGCAACTAAGCTATCTCTATCTGACCTAAATTTAACTCTGAAAATATTGCCTCCAAATCTAAGTCTATGCTTTTTCGGATACCCCTACCAATACCACAGTAAAACTATTATTTGGGATTGGGAGATTACAGTAATACATCTACTGTAGAAAATATTCTATCAACATTTGAGCTGAAACCGCTAAATGCTAACCCAACTGATGCCGTCTTTGTTACACGCGTGGCTCGATTTCTATGGTATGTAACTTTAATTGCTAAATAAATTAAAATTTGCGGCAACTTTCACACGTTTTCTGCAGCAGAAAGGCGTTTGTTGTCCAGCAATACTATGCGCTGTCGACCCAATCACTTTACCACATTCCAACGCTTGATTTCGCTCGATCTCACCATTAAAAAGCTGTTTGTTCAGCTGCGGTCTGCACGGATTCCAGCAAAAGCAACTCAATGAATTAGCGGGTTTTATTGGCTGCAGTTTACTATCAAAAATTCATTTTGTTTATTACTTTTAGCGAAGACCAAATGTACTCGTGTACTCGGCGCTTTTTTTGACCGAGTACCGAGTACATTTGGTCTTCGAGTACGAGTACCAACCCCAGTACCTGGGGTTCCGAGTACGAGTACGAGTACTCAAAAAATGGTACTCGAGTTGTACTCGAGTACGAGTGCTGTACTCGAGTACTCCAACACTGATTACTATATCTGTCGCAATCAAAGGATTCTGATGCAATAGTTAAAATTGGATAATAAAACATGCGAATATTTTGCAATTGAATAGTTGCTTGTGACTCGTGCGTCTTGAGACTAGTTTAGCAGGAACAATATTGTTAAAGTTTTTAGCAAAAAATGATTGCAATGTTGTGCAAACAAGCATTTAGATTGTTAGTTTAGAAACAAAGAAACATCTGCGATGTTAGTTTGGACTAACATTTTATTATTTAGTATGCTATATAGTAAATAAAAATAAAAAGGTGAATTATAGTTTATTTAAGCAAGTGCAGTCTGCAAGCTAACTAAGGCTGTACGTTTGCATAAGATCTCACTTACGAAAACTTCGAGGATAATTGAGTGCTGGGACTGCCAATTTTTGTTAGCTTTGGCTTTCACAGGGCAAAAAGCAGGAGGCACCTTTAATCCAAATCGATGTAGTTTACTTATCAAACGGAACTAAATCAACCAGTAGCGTAGCCAGAAGGAGGGGCGGGGGGGCTGTAGCCCCCCCATTGGCATGTCGACCAAAATGCAGAATGAGAAAAACACTACGTTTTTAGCACTTTTGAGACCGTAAAATGTACTACAATGGACTAAATAGTGATTTAAAACATCTTTTGAAACAAATATTAAGGGGGGGGGGGGGCTAATTTGTTGAAAATATAACTAACAAATAAATAAAAACTGTGAAAAATGGTCAAAAATACGCAATCAAATTTGATCGCAAGTGTAAAAATGCTAAACATAGGTGTCATCAACAAATATAATCTAAACTAAGGAATTGGGGGGGGGAGGGGGTTATTCAGTATTGTTAATTACCAATTTCTCTCAAATTTCTTTTCATTAGCCCCCCCCCAACTATTTTTCTCTCTAAACTGTATACGAAATAGATTACTCCTTGTGAGCTTTATTGAACCATTCGATTTTATAATTTACCAGCATCTAAATAAGATAACTAAAATTTTACCATAAGCCACCTCCCAAATAGCACATTTATGCAACCAGTTTAATCATGTTTGCACAGCCAATTTCTAAGCCACGTTTTAAAAGCATTATTTTTTAATCAAAATAGCCCTAAAATGAAGTTATTTTTGCAAAAAAATGCAAAATTTTCGAGTGCTGGGGGCTCCACCCCCAGACCAGCCCCCCCATTGCGAATTTCTGGCTACGCGCCTGAAATCAACAAAGCATTGTTTAGTCTTTGATTTTTTAGGAAGAGGAAAACAGCTCCTTTTCAGGTTTTTGTGCAAATGTAGCCAAACAGGCGATAGTTTACTGTAAATTCAACTGTCGAACCAGTGAAGTAATACATAAAAAAGATTTGTGGTGCTAGTACTTCAAAAAGTGCTCGATAACATGTTAGAGCTGATTTGAAATTTAAACACGTAGATGCCGCTGATGATCGGTGGAATGAACTGTTCCGCAAGTTTTTGTTTAAAACGTTTTTACCTAGGTATGTCGATTTCAATTACTAAAGTATTTAAATTTGTCTTTAGATAGTGATTTAGATTCTTAAATAACGCCGAAAGTTAAAACTACCTATGCGTATAAAATTCAATCCATGTAGTTAAAGAATTCCCAAACGAATTTATGCAAAGTATTAACAATAAATTGTATTGCAATTTGGGTACCTGAGCGTTTTCTTGCAACGAACGCTTTCTTTTTGATTCTCATCGAAATACATCGAAACACCAAAAAGCGTTAGGCAGCAGATCTCAAGATCTTATCCCTCAGACTTCGCAAACGTTTTTAAGGAGCAGTGACACCGATTTTGTTGAAAAGGTATCCAAGGTGTTGTGTTTCGGACAGTACATATACGCAATATCAGTTACAAAGATCACTAACAGCAAGTAACTTACACTAGTATTTTAATTGAATGAAATACAGCGAGGCACTCAGTCCAATGCGGACAGTAATACACCCTGTGACGTCATAGCTCATAATTATTAATCAACATCCTTCTGTTTTTTAAAAGGGTTTAAACTCATAACGAAAGTAAAAGGAACACCAACGAAATTCACAAACACGAACAGTGTAATTCTACACAGCACATGCTTTGCCATTAATCAATACATAACAAAGTTTTCAAATCGTGCAGGCATTTTATGCTCTCTGCTGGGTCTATTTGACAATGAGGGGATTTCGGGCCTTGGACTGGGGTTCACTTGTTCTGATGCAGTGGGATGGGTAAGGGCTTCAGCAGTGCTCGATCCTAATGATGGAAACCAGGGTGCCGGGTTGTGAACATCAGGCTCCTTATAATCTCTTGGTTTCCGTATGTGGACTCGATTGCGCCTAAAAGTCGTGCCTTGCGGGTTAGTGACTATATATGTTCGTGAGCGCAACTTCTTAGTCACTATGCCTTGTTCCCATCCCTCTTTGTGCGGGCTTTGAAAAAACACCATATCTCCGGGTTTTAGCTCAGGTAAAGGTTTGGCATGCTGATCATAGTGTTTCCTAATTGTATTTTTGTGTTGCTGCCTTTTGGTTGTGTTCAGCACACCGTGTGGTTTTGTCCGAGCAGGAATGATGGATCGGACAGGACGACCAAAAACTAATTCGGCAGGACTACAGTTTACGTCCTGACGTGGGGTATTTCTCATCTCCAACAGTGCTAAGTACTGGTCTGTATTCTCTGATGCCGTTTTCCTTAGCATGTATTAGCACTTTTGACGGCAGCTTCGGCTCTGCCGTTTTCTCGTTGATGGCCAGGAGATGAGGTAACATGTTTGATACACCAACTTTTGCAAAAGCTTTGAAAACAATCCAATGTAAATTGCGAACCACAATCAGACACCACCATTTTTGGGATGCCAAAACGAGCAAAATTTTTCTTTAACGCATAAACAATGTTTTGGGCTGTAGTGGAATACATAACATCGATTTCGATAAAATTAGAGTAATAGTCGACACAAATCAAGTACATTTTACCATTGCATTCACATAAATCTACCCCACATTTCTCCCAGGGGTAATGACCATCATTATGTTGTATAAGTGGCTCGCGTTGGTTACTGGGCTTATGCTCTTGACAAATATAACAATTATTCGCCATTTGTTTGAGATCTTTGTTTAGGCCCAACCAAAAAACAGTGGCTCGCGCTCTGCGTATCATACTCTCAGCACCTAAATGAGCCGCATGGAGTTGGTGCAAAATAGTGTTTCGTTGAGATTGGGGAATAACTACTCGTTCCTCTTTTAGTACAATGCCTGCTTCACAGCTTAGTGTATCTCGTAGAGCAAAATAAGGTTTAAGATTTTCCGGCAACTGATTTTTGTGGTCAGGCCACCCGTTCTGAATGACATGCAGTAAGCTTTGCAATTCAGTGTCAGTTGAAGTGGCTTCTTTGATTTGCTTCAGTCTTTCATCGGCAATCATTTCAAACGTATCGAGCTGCATAACTCGTGTGTGCTCAAAAGGAGAATTCTGGTCTGGGACTGCTCTGCTCAAGGTGTCTGCTAATACCAATTCAGCTCCGGGAACACATTGGAACTCGATATCGTAGCGGTTTAAGCGCATGATCAGCGCTTGAAGTCTTTTAGGAGCTTGACTTAATGGTTTTCTTAAAATCATGTCCATTGGTTTGTGGTCGTTGCAAATGACTACCTTTCTTCCGTACGTATACTGATCAAATCTTTCCAATCCATATACCATGGACAGAGTTTCTTTCTCAATCTGCGCCCAGTTCTGCTCAGCAGGGGTAAGCGCTCTGGACGCGTATTCTATAGGCTTTCCATCTTGTAGCAACACAGCTCCAAGGCCACTCTTACTACTGTCCACCTGAAACATCAAGGGCTTTGTCTCGTCGAAACAAACTGGAAGAGGAGGGGTAGAAATCTTTCTCTTAATGGTCAAAACAGCATTGTCACAGTCTTTCGACCAAACCCACGGCACATTTTTGCGGGTGAGGTTTCTCAATGGCTCCAAGTCAGTTGCTAAATTGGGCATAAATTTTGCGAGATATTGTACCATACCACACAATCTTTTTACTCCGGAAACGTCGTTTGGTATTGGCATCTTCGTGATTGCGGTTACTTTTTGGGGGTCTGCCTCAATGCCCTTATTAGTAACTAAGTGGCCCATAAATGAGATGCTTGTTTTCCTGAGAGCAGCCTTTTCCTCATTCAGTCGGATTCCTAGTTCTCGACAACGCTCTTGTAGGTTTGTTAAGTTCTTTTCATGATTCTGCATAGCTTCTTTCTCTGTTTCTCCACAGCCGATTACTATAACATCATCTGCTACAGCAAACACGCCTTTCAGTCCAGCGAGAGCCGCAACGAGCTTTTTTTGAAATATCTCGCTGCTCACTTTTAACCCAAAAGGCAGGCGGTTCCATTTGTATCGCCCAAACAGAGTAATCATGGTAGTCAAGTTACTGGAAGCCTCATCAAGCGCGACATGCCAGTATGCTTCTTTCACATCCAGTTTTGAAAAAATTTTCGCATGGCTCAGGTCGGGCAAAATGTCATCCAGAACGGGCAACTTGTAGTGTTCTCGTTTAAGTGCAGTATTGAGGGGCTGCGGGTCAATGCATACACGAATATCACCATTTGGTTTTTTTACTATTGCCATTTGGCTAACCCAGTCAGTGGGCTCATGAACTGGTGAGATGACTTTACGGTGCACTAATTCATCTAGTTTAGCTTTGACTGTTTGGCGAAGGGCAATAGATATATTTCTACTTGGCAACACTTTCGGTCCAGTATAAGGATCAACATGCAAAGAAACAACACCTAAATTGCCCAGATCATCATTTGCGGCAATTTTCGCAATAAACGATTCGGCATTTATACTTATTAAATTCATCATTTGCACTGTTTCTAGGCCTAACAAACAATTAAGCGAATCATTTACAACCACAAATTTTACTGAGTGGGTCGTAGAGTTTTTAGGATTCGTGACGTTGAGGATTGTTTCGCCTTCAGGTTTTAGTTTAGTTTTGTTCCACATTGTTAGCATTTTTTGCGTTGGGTTAATTTGTTCAGGCCTCACGAAACGTTTATTAATAGTGTTAATGTCCGCGCCTGTGTCCAGCTGGAATCTCACGTTAGTGTTATTTATGCGGAGCAGAGCTGTTAACTGAGATTTGCCTACAGCATGTAGTGTATAGTTTGGGTCATAGATGGTCGGCGTTGGGAAAGATGCATTCGCTTCTAGGCCTACGTCGTTCTCTAGGTCAGTTTGATCATAGTCTTCATCATGCACTTGATGGATTTGTCGGCGGCACGTCGCTTTGAAATGATTTCGTCCATGACAACGGTCACATTCTTTGCCGTAAGCTGGACAAAAATTTCTACTGTATTTGTGAGTCTTGCCACAGAAATGACAATTTATGTTCGGAACACTCACTGGTTGAAGCGGTTTGGTGTTGGGCCGGTTGGTTGAACGTTTGATTGTCTGTATAGCGCTACTAGGCCTAAAACTCGTCTCATTGCAATTGCTGGCAGTGGCCTGCATTTCCTGTGTTTGTTTTATGGAGCTTTCATAAATTCGGCAAAGGTCTATAGCTTTGTCTAAGGTGAGTTTGGTTTCTCGGAGCAACATTTCTGGCAGCTTACCAGGGGCGGTCAAAACAATCTTGTCTCGGATCATTCGATTTGGGTCTTGATACTCGCACGATTCAGCTCGATTACGCAGTTGTGTTAGATACGCATCAAAAGGTTCACTCCAGGATAGCTTCCAAAACCGATGTGACTCCATAACAACATTTTTTCTAGGATTGCAATATTCGCTTAATTTCGTAAGAAGCACATTGGGGGAGTTTTTGTCCTCATCATCAGCATAAGTGAAGTGATGCTCTAATTCGATCACTGTAGGCCCAGCGCAATGCAAAATTATCGCTTTCTGGATTTTGTTGTCTTTGGCCGTTGCCCCGCTAGCCAGTAAGTATATCTCTATTTGTTGCCGCCACTGTTTGAAAGTCTCCGACAAATTGGTTGCGGATATATTTAGCATTGGCGGTGGTCGTATAGATACATCTGCCATGATGCTTATTGGTACAGGTACCGTAGGCTATTGCACGCGATTAAACTCACCAAAATTATCAAGGAAGCTTCTTTCTTCCAGCTTTTCAACTAGATTCGTTTCTGGCATGAATACAAGTTCAAACTATTACCGCTGCCACCATGTTGTGTTTCGGACAGTACATATACGCAATATCAGTTACAAAGATCACTAACAGCAAGTAACCTACTCTAGTATTTTAATTGAATGAAATACAGCGAGGCACTCAGTCCAATGCGGACAGTAATACACACTGTGACGTCATAGCTCATAATTATTAATCAACACAAGGCATTTTTGTCTGCTGATATTCTTTTGTACAAGATTAACAATACGCATATTTAAAACCTCTTTCGTGACACTGGTCACAGATTGCCTTCTGAAACTACTTGTAGACGAACAGCACTGCACAGAAGCGAAGATGAATTAAAGCAAACACAAAATGCTGTTCATGACAAACAAATTATTCTTATTGTTGACGAGAGCACTGTGTCTGGCACGCAATACTTGCATACTTTAGTGGGAAGCCTTGAAACACCACACGTCAGTTACTTGTATGACTGTCAACCTCTAAAATATGCTCCTAATAGCAGCATCACTGCTCAAGCAGGTGACGATGCTGGTAGAAATCTTGGAATCAACAGAAGCTGCTTCTGCCTATTACTGTGTGATGCCGCGAAATATATGATTGCTGCTGGTATAACACTAAAATCTCTGTATCCCAAGCTGTTTCACGTGACGTGCGTAGCACATTTATTGTACAATTGTGCTATGAAAATCAAATCTCACTTTAAAGATGTGGATCAGCTAATTGCGAAAATCAAAGCAGTAACAATTAAAAATAAAACCAGACGGGCAAAATTCTTTGCTATTGGTTACCCACCTCAGCCCGTTCGTAGATAGGGAAGCTGGTTATATGCTGCCTTGTATTACGCAAAAAATTTGCCTAAAGTGAAAGCAATTGTGGAAAGTTTTGCAAGTTCTGGGATTTTGGTAACTCAAGCAAAGTTTAGCTTGCAAAAAAGTCGTTTAGCTGGTCAACTGCTCAAAATCAAAGACCAATGTGAATGCCTAGTTAAGCTTATAGAAAAGATAGAAAGTGCGAAGTATACCATTAAAGAAGCAGTGCAAGCAATCCAAGAACTTGACTTTGGTGAAGACACTTGTAACATCAACCAATACTTTAAAAAAAGAATATAAAACAATGGCAATTCTGAAATAAGAAATATGGAAAGGCAAGATATTTCACCAGCTGTGTATCACATGCTTCAAAATTCTCAGCCCACATCTGCTTCTGTAAAAAGAAGCTTTTTCATGTTGAAAAAACTGTTGACCATGGACAGAAATTTTAATGCCAAAAATGTGCGACATTACGTGATTTTACACTTTAATGCGTCCACCTGATGATTACTATACTAGCTTGCAGAGTTAATTATGTCCTAAGACTTGACTTGTTTTGCGATAGCAATAGTTTTGTGCAGCAAGTGTCGTTGAGAAATTGTGTGTGTTTTTGTTTGTTAAATATTTGCTTTAATATAAAATTTCAAAAAATATCGTTTATTCAGTCTAAATTTTTTAGGTCAATAAAGTCAATTTTTTGCATTTTTCGGTCAATTATTTTTTTGTTTTTAGCTCAATGAGAACTTGCCCTAGTCATGACCGTTATCTCTGCTTAACTACAAGTACTCTGTAAAGGCATGAAATTTAGAAAAATATTTAACTTCCAACCTTTTCGAAGTTGTTCAAATCGCCCAACATTGCCGAGCTTTCTCGAGGTGGGTAAATAAAGCTACAATCAAATGAATCAATATTATCATATCGAGCAATACAATTTTAAAGCGATAAGCAAGGGCATATTTAGAAGGGGGGGCATGTTGCTTGTATAGTATAATTAGGATTTTATATCGCTGTTATAGTATAAAGCTTACTCAACGTGAAAAAAATCTAACTGTGAGTGAAAACATAGAACATTATTATTTTTCGGATAAATGTAGACTCATTGGCGGAAAAATGTATTTGTTTTAACCGAATTATGACTTCAATACAAGCTCTTTAATATAATTGGTGTTATTTTTCGTTGTGGTCTGCAAACTTCTCCATTAAACAACCAATGTCTTTTTTCCCTACTTCAAGGTTTTTAAGATTGGGGAAAATTCAAAAACAAATATGATTGTAAATGCTGAGGAGTTTTGACATCACACAAAACCATTCCGAAAACTTTGTGGTATAGAATGCGAGAACGAAGACTCGGTTTATTCATACCATAAGTCGGTTTCAAAAAGTTAAAATTTTGTAAAAGGTTTTTACTTCAGTATCTGAAGACTTAACTATTTTGATTAGCATTCGTAGATTTCAATAATTATATCCCAGATCTTTCAAATATTTTAAGTTCTTTTTTTGTTTCGGGTTAAAGCTCTGACATAGTTTTCCAGTTTGACTGATTTTTGACCTTGCAATTTCCTTCCTTGTCCTGATTCAAGTGGCACAAATGACCATATCAGTAACAGGCATGCAGCTGGTAGACGATATGGGTCCCTAGGCAAGAGCCATCAACAGGAAGCCACGGCGAACCAAGACGCGTTTACTTACCGTAGAAAATGTGATTGATACAGATTTGTTCAGAAAATGAGACACATTTCAATCACTTTCTTGCCAAATACCCGTATTTGTGGATAGCAGTGGGCTTAAACGTGATGTATTGTTTTTGTTTGTTTTTCTTGTAAAACTCTGATATAATTTTTGTTTCGGTAAAACAATCATTTTGAATTAACTATTTAAAAAACGTGTATTAAAATCTAATTTTTCATTTTACTGCTTAAAAATAACGAAACAATTAAACATTTTGAATTAACTGTTTCAAAAAAACTTGTGTTAAAATCCAACCTTTTTATCTGACTGTTTAAAAATAACAAAACATTCATTTTGAATTAACTGTAAACTTGTGTTTACTGTTTAAATGCTTTTGAATACCGTGCATAAATTTTTAAGGTGATTTAATGAGTTTTGGTTATTATGGTGCGTATTGATTTTGACAAATTATATTGATTTTGACAAATTATATAGATTTTGACGAATTATATTTCGACAAATTTTCACAAGTACTAAAAGCTAGATTATGTGGATTATTGTTGTTTATTTGAATAAATTTAAATCCCTTCTTAAACAAATTCTTGATTTTATTTGAAATTGAACACCACAAGTTGTTTTTCGCTACTTGTTTATTACAATAAACACAAAATTATTGACGAAATTAAATACAGTACAAAAACACACGTGTGCTTACTCTAGGGGATAGTTTTAGTCATGACATAAGATATGATTTTGAACTTAATTCAGGGGCGAAGTTTTGCACTCTATACGTCGTAATTTTTTTTTTGATTTCTCCTTGACAAATACTGCATTTGGACTGAAATTTGGAACATCCGACGCAAGAATCTAAATGGCAGCATGGAATTTTCGAAACACATCTTTCTCTTTTCTGACATATTTTGCAAATTTTTTCTTTCATCAAAACCTTTCTGGTTTGCTCCAAATTTATGTTTGACTCGGAGAAATCAGCTGCTTCCATCAAAGCATCCATCATGTCATAAAAAGTGGGAAAATTTTCGTCGTCTTTTTCGAATCTCTGTTCAAGGACATGTCTAATCTTTTCCTCTTGAGACCCCAATATCCTTGCCATTTCTACGTTTTTACCATTTGACATTTCTTTTTGAATTTTGTCTTCTGTTTCCGTATTTTTTCTAAGATCAATAAACCGTGGAAGAATTAGCTTTTTTGCAATGGGGACGGGGACAGGTTTCAAAAGCACTTGATCGTCTACAATGTCAATTGCTGCTGGATTTAATAGGGAAAGGCCGATTCAATTTAGAAAATTTTTTCACAAAATTTTTAACAAATTCTAACCCTTTGGATTTTAGCAAAAATTCGCACTTTGGAAAGAATTTAGCGTGTTCTTCCCATGGAAGATCAAATCTTTACCAGTTTTGAAGTCCACCATTACAATACCAGCATTTTACTCTTTCTTTATTTCCAAGATAATAAAATTCGGCGTCTGTTATCTCAAAAGAAGTAGCTCGAATCTTTCCTTGGGCCAATTTTCAGTGAGATGAAAGGTTTTTAATCGATCTGCGAAACACAGCATATGGAGGTTGATGGGCTGCACACAACTGAATTCTGCTTCACTCGCGCTTCCACCCCTAATGAAAGTAGGAATTGTTTGCCATTAAGGAAACTGTTTCGTGTCTACTCAAAATAAATTACTGTATATTTAAAACGCTTAAGCGGCTAGTCGACTCGAAACATCGCGTTTCAATGTAGAAATGATGTGCAACCTGATTTAGCATACTGTAAGCCCCACCACCTCCCATACTGACCTACTTTGCTTGTTGTTTATCCAACGACTTTGTGCTGTGAAAGTTTGGGTAGATCTGCTACTTGCCAACAAGCCTTATAATCAAATCGAGTAAACTTTGGTTACATGGAATCGAATTCGAATGTTTTTAAGATTGCCATATTTGGTCGATGTAGAAAAAGGCGCGGGACCAGTCTAAACTGATTGGGATGACTGAAAAAAATGAAACTCCTGTAAAACCACTTACTACGTGCTGTTTGGTCAAACCTTGACGATTTGGCGGTTTGTTATTTTGCAGTGCTCAATTTCAAATAAATCAAGAATTTGCGAAAGAAAAGATTTAAATTTATTCAAATAAACAACAATAATCCACGTATTGTAACTTTTTTAAGGTGAATAAGTGGGCCAACGGCCATTTAAGGCATTACTGTGAAAAGAATTGAAGTGTTTAAAAACACTATTTTTGATTTCAAGTAAAATTTATTTTAAAGCAAAGAATTTGCTACATTTTGGAACATTGTTTATCCAAGTGTTAAAGGAAGGCAGGTTGACTAAAGCGAAAAATTTGTGTGTAATTAAAGATAAGTATACATGGATTTTATTGTTTCATTGTAACAAATTTATAACTCAGAGCTGGACAGCGCTGTTTCGAGCTTTTAGCTCTCATCGGCAGCCCTCAGCTATCTTTTCAAAGGTATTCCCAGCTGAACAAACATCTTGGCCTAACTGGCAAACCTTATGGGCTTGCACAGAGGCAGATGCTTAGTAGGGAATAAACGATTTTTCACTTGTGGTACTTTAGAAACAAGTGAAAAATCGCTGGATCCTTGTAGTAAGGACAGCCATAGGCTATCCCTACTACAAGGATTCCCCTCTGCGTGACCACGGAAATCAAAACTGCAATATCTTGACGTCCTTCATGGTCGACTCGTTTGCCACTTAGGCCAAGATGTTTGTTCAGCTGGGAATACCTTTGAAAAGATAGCTGAGGGCTGCCGATGAGAGCTAAAAGCTCGAAACAGCGCTGTCCAGCTCTGTGCATACTTGACTTGAGCTACAATGTGAAATATCATTGGAGCTGCAGGATTGGTAGTTGTTATGGTCACCTAACTGCCAGTGGAAGTTGACATGGCTTCCCAGGAGTCGACCATGAAGGACGTCAAGATATTGCAGCAAATTTATAACTGTTAAAAGTTGTGTGTAAAGAGTTTGTGCGCAAAAACCGAAAAAAATATTGTGTTTAACTAAAAGTATAAAAGTATGGATTTGTATAATTTTATTTATTTTTATTTTTTATTTTGTAAGAAAAGTATGTAATTATTAAAAGTTGTGTATAAAATTTTTGCGAATAAAAGAAAAAATTTGTGTATAATTAAAAAAAAGTATACGGATTTTTATAATTTTATTCATTTATTTATTTCATTATTATTATTATCATCTTTTTTGTGAAAAATTCTGTAACTGTTAAAAATAACTGTTAATAGTTTGTAAATAAAAAAAAATTTGCAAAAAAAAAAATTGAGTTTAATCAAATCTAAAATGGATTTTTATAGTTTCATTTTTGTAAAAAAGGATTATAAACTTTAAAAGGGGTTGTTTTTTCTTCTATTTTTTTTTCACTCAAGTATTTCTATCTTATTCGTTTGGTTGAATAAAAGACAAAAATCAATTGAAAACAAAATGTTTATTAACCAGTCAAAAAACACACAGAAGTTTGTTTATGAGTCTTTCTTTATGTTCTCTTTAATTGTCGCTTGAAGAATACACGGATGCTTTAACTGGATTCTTGTAGGGGTAATACGACGACGACATGGGTTGCAGAGGATACTCATGATTGCAGCCAGCTGTTTGTCTTCTTCATTACCGAGTTTGAGATGACGGTTGTGAACTGCACTGCCAGAACAGTTATCCATAAGATACAGAACGTAACAAGCAGGCGCATCCAGGTGCTTAAGAACGGAACACTTCTCTTCCAGGAGATCACATGCCCAAAACAGAACAGTTACGTAAGGACGTGATTCCTTTGTAGATTTGAAGACGATTTAGGGCGTATCTTCAAATAATACTTCGCAGGCTTTTAAAAGTTGTTCGATGGAAAAGAAGATCTTTTCGTTTCGAACTAAAATAACAGCCTTCTCTAATAACGTTCCGATGGGAACAGGAGACGTTCTTCAACAATTTCTTTAAACTTTTCCGTTCCCATATACTTCGAGCCGTATCTTGAAGCTCCCTTGCTTCACATCTCAATCTTTCTTCTACCATTAGCGATTTGTAACAAGAACTATACGATCAGTTTTCGTTAAATGGCATATGTTCTCGGCAACTTTTTCCAGTTTATCGGATCTTTCGGTATAACTTTCCTTGTTAAAAATAAAAAAACAAGTCTAGCTTTTCGATTAAATACCCGATTTCTCCCTCACATTTTGTCAGCAGTTGTAGCTTTATTCATCAAGTTGTCTTGACCAGGAGACATCAAACGGAACCTTCTTTAAGCTCTCACCTACACGCATACATTTGTGTTGTTAGATCTCAAGCTGAGAGGTTTTAAGACCTTTTTTGATCATCTATACTTTGTAGTTATAGTGTAGTCAAGAAAGTTTTGGCGGGCTATAGCTTTGGTAGGCAAATACATCATGAATCCTTTAGGACAAAGATTTTAAAAATCCTGGCTTTAAAACAAAAATTACAACGCACAAAAGTTTTTTATTTTAGAGTTACAACACAAAGCAGTACCTCACGACTTTGCTCCTTTGACTTCTTCTGAGCTCGCGATCAGTGGCGGATCTAGAAAATTTTGGTGGGGGGGATTTTAAGCACAACACCTCAAAACTTCAGTGATTTTTCGGCCGAAATCGGAAATTCAAACGTTTTTTTCGCCCAAAATCAGGTGGTCTCCAAAAAAAAGGTCTTCACCGAAATTGAGAGTGATTTTTCGGCCGAAATCGGAAATTCAAACGTTTTTTTCGCCCAAAATCAGGTGGTCTCCAAAAAAAAGGTCTTCATCGAAATTGAGAGTGATTTTTCGGCCGAAATCGTTAGGTTTAAGCTGGTGGGGGGAATGGATCCCGAAATGGAGCCGAATTATTCGAAATAGAGGCTGATTTTTGGCCGAAATCGTTACTTTTAGGCTGGTGGGGGGGGATGCATCCCCCCTCCCTAAATCCGCCACTGCTCGCGATGCTTATGACATCACGACAGTTTACCTCACTTCTTGCAAGTTTCTTCCTAGGGATCCTAAATAAACTTCAAACTAGCATTCCACAAGGTAATGAAAAGGCTACACGCGCCTTTTTTACCCCATAAATTCTACAAAGTGTGACCGCATTCATAACAGTCGATCGTTGTAACAAATGTTTGTTTTAACTGTAACTCTCATTTTCCATCTAATGACAAAATCCATACGTGCTTGAAGTCATAGATTAACTAAAGCAAAGCAAAACATTTTTTTACGCATATGAGTCTGTATTTTCCGATCTTTTTCGCACCGTGCTTTCACAAGGCTAAAGAGGAAGTTAATTTTAAGATATTATAGCATAATTTGAATTCATTTTAGTAACATTTGAAGATTGTCTTAATTTCTATATAACTTTTGTATGTTCTCACCAGAAGTTTTATTATTAACAATTTTTATGTAGTTTTTCTATATTGAACATCATCAGAGCGGGAATGAATACCTTAAACAAAGGATTGGAATTCAAGGCAAAAGAAAAATTTTGAATAGTTATGACAAACTCTCTGTAAAATATAACATTTCATAAAACACAATGACCAAATTCTCCGCAAAAACAATAAAATGAAAAAAAAGTTTAACTTAAGATGACAATTTTGCATTAAAACTATTGTTTCCCACAAAGAAAAAATGGAGAAAAAATTAAAAATTTACTATGAAAACCAGAAATTGGAGAAAAAATTTAAAAAAAGTCGATAAACTAACAATGTTACGTAAAATTTTATTTACGACAAAGAAATTCAAAAAGATTTATGAATAAATTTACTCTAAGAACATACAACTACAATAAAAAGAAAAAAGTAAACTGAAAGAGGAAAAAAACGACATTAAAAAACAAGGGCGTCATAAAAGTTTGGATTTTTTTTGGGTATCCAAAATGCCTTGGTGAATGAAATTCTAACACACGTCACCAAGTTGATTAACAAATTTATAAGATTAAAAGATCTCTAAAAAAACTAATCGCTGAAGCCTTTTGAATTATGTATTCTTGTTTATTCATTTTTAGTCTCCATGTTCGTGAAGATTACCGATAACTGAATGCATATGTTTAGTCTTTTGTTTACTTCATTCAGGTCATGCATTTATATCTAAGAAAGCGGCTTTAATGAAATGCTAGGAATTGTAATTCAAGACAAGAGAAAAATTGTGAATATTTATGACAAATTCACTAAGAAAAGATAACATTAATTAAAACTTGCAGAAACATTTCATCAAAAAGCGACTATTTCATCTAAAAATTTCTTTCCAAACAAACATTAAAGGGAAATATTACTATATTGGAAAGCAAAAAAAAGTTTGATTGCAGAGATATTTTAAATCAAGATGGCAATTTTACAATAAATCTTTCATTTAAGCCAACAAAAATTATAGAGAAAAATGAACAAATTTTTACAAAAACAAGTAATTAATAATTTCTATTATAATTTTATAATTAGTAATTTTATTCTTAATGATTTTTTAAAATAATTTTACCTACGCAAAAATTCTATTCTAAATTATAATTTTCAAAAAACTCTATTCTATTATGAATGACTTTCTTTACTTCAACTAATTTCTTAAACCTCACATTACCTTTTACGTCACACGAATTAACGTCACACAAAATTACGTCACTCCGCTTTTGTCTAGAAGTAATTTTCCAATCCTCAGTGTATCCCTCAAAACCTTCTACTAGAGGTACACTCTTTAGTGTTCTAAGGCCCCTGATATACTACTGGCCCCCCATTTTGTAACTTGGGCAGAAAGTTTGACCACAAAAACGGACAGAATTTGAGTGAAAACTTTTTTTTGCTGGTCTTCACTCAATTTCTAGCAGGAAAACGGACTGATTCTGAGTGGAGACTTTTTTCTTTTGGTCTTCATTATTCTCAAATTTCCTGCCCCACCTTTCGAATATCTTGCGTACGCGAATGGCAATAAGCATCAACTTTGCTGGATTCAATAATTTTTATTAACAGTAAAACATATCAAAACGTTTTCGGCCTAAATCAACCAAGACCTCATTAGCAAAGTTGCTGTTAATTGTTTTAATATGGTATTGCAAATCTATATCTTTGCCTAAATTATAATACAATTGTAATTTTCAATTTTGGATAAATATAGCGTTTTACTACTTTTCATGCTATAAAATCAAACTAAATAATTATCGAACTCTTTCTAGGCCTTGTCTCCACCGAGAATTTCCCAAATCTTCCGATTTGCGGAAATTCCGCAGAGAAAGTTATCGCAAATTCTCATAGAATTTCTTGGTGGAGCAAGTATTTGCTCCCCCAGAATAATCCAACAAAAATTTTGATAATTTTCGCTGCGAAATTTTGGCAAAGCGGAAGATATAAAAAATTCTCAGTGGAATTAAATCATTGTATGAAAAGGATGACTTTTTTAATATTAACCAAATTTATTTCTTCGAAGTAGCCAAATTTATGCATTACCCAGTGCATCGCCTACAGCCTGCGATGTTTGATTATTACTACAAATTCGTGACTAATTTTAGTAGACATCGCTAGAGAAGTGTAAATGACGATAAACTATATCTACCCCTTTTCAAAAACAAATCCGGTCAAAATTCAACAAAATATAAAGGGGTAAAAATCTGGAATTCTTTACCTAAAAACATTAGAACTTTTTTCTTAGTAAAATTCAAAAAGAGCTGCCTTCAACACGTGAAAAACAACATCGGATAAGTAATGCTTGCAAAACTTTGCCTAACTTGCAATATAATTGGATGTAAAACAGTGACTTTGCAAACCACAACTCTTAATTTAGCCAATTGCTTATATCAACAGAAGTTTGATGACCCGAAGACTGAAAAGTCCCTTCTAGACTCCTGGTCGCTAAGTGTTTATTTTTTATTTATTTGTTGATTACGTAAATTAATTATTCGAAGTTGCACTTTTGTGGCAAAATAAATATCTCTGTTTCTGTCTCTCTCGGCGGAACATACATCATATGTGAAAATGTGCTTATCTACTCGCAAGGTCAAGCAAAGACTAGCTTTCTTGGCAAAAGCCTCGAAAACAACTGCACCAAAGCCGGCTGTAAGATCAGCAAAATAAAGACTGCAGTTTAGCAAATTTGGTCAAAACCTAAAAAAAACTATTTTGCCAATAGGCTTAATCAAGGCTTGCCGCTTGCCCAATCATCAATTCGTGTCCAAGCATATATTTTTTGTAATCATTTCATTGTATGAAGGCGAACTCTTGTCGTGAAGACAAGAGTACATTTCTTCTTCACTAGACAGCTTTTCCGAATCTTGGATTTTTTATGCGCTGAAGGTTTCTCAACTCTGGCACCAAAACATCAGTCACAACGAAAGAATTCATCAAGTTTTTCTTTCCCATGGCGTGATCAAACAATAGTTACGTCATAAACGTCCATGTCTTTTTGCAAGTTTCGTCTAGAGTAACATGCACAAGGAATATTCCTTCACAAAAGACAAAAAAAAATTATGAAAAATTATGCTGGAAGAAATATCAAAAAAGTTTGATTTTTCTTCTAGCATAATTTTTCATAGTTTTTGCAAAAATAGTCGCGAATCGGAATATTCTCAGTGAAGACATAAAAATGCCAGCGGAAATTCCGAAATTTTCCAATGCACTTTTCAAAAATATCCCGGAAAATTCGTCGCATATTTTTGACGCAAATCTTTCGCATTTTCTGCCAAAATGGAAGATATTTGTCTCCAATTAGAAAATTATGGAAAACTTATCGGAATTTCTCGCAGAAATTCCTAGTGGAAACAGGGCCAAATTTTTTTCTAATTTCTTATGATAACTTGTACACAGTCTTCCAAGTTTCCAAATTTTAATTGTTTTTAATTTTTAGCTGAACTTCCTTACTTCCTGAAGGCCTACCGTTAACTGTTTATCATTAGTTTTTTTCTAAATTTCTTTTGTTGTTGTATCAGTAGTAAGTTATTTTACTGTAGATAAAATTGCGAATAAATTTTTTTTTGTAATCGCTGATAAAGCTTTCTACTACGTTACAATAATGAAGGAAATGTACGATTAAGATACGAAAACACGAATGGAGAGATGCAATTTCAAATTTAATCTCTTTTAACCCTATTTTAAACGAGCTATTTGGCCAACCGATTTTATACGGAGAGAGAGGGCAGAAACGCTCCGAAAACCAATTTTGGCATGTGGGCTGTTGTTCACTAAAACTATTGGGAAAATTGATTTTTGTAGATGACGTCATAAAGTCGTCATGATCAAGTTTGACAAAAATGACGTCATTTTTGCGCTGGCGTTATTGGCGATTCAAATTTTGTTTATAGTTTGTTTTAATTCATATCATAATTTCTCTAAGCCAAAATGATTACGTCACAAAGAAGTCTTGTGACTACATTCAAGGACAAAAAAACTGACCAAATTTTGAGAGCGTGGTTTTAGCAAATCTAAAAATTGGGAAACTTACCCTCACTTTAACAACTCAAAATTTTTAGAGGCTGCCGAATTTTTGAAAAAATTGACTCAAAAACAAGTTAATTTAAATAAAAAATCTTTTTTTTTGAAAGGATTTATCAAAAAATAAATAGAGGGAGAGCACTTTTTCCCTCCATCTCGTAAAATAAGCTTAAATGCACAGAAAATAATTGAATAAAGGGTATAATAGCATATTTAACATTAAGGAATGGTAAAAAATCTGCATTGTCACTGGAAAAGCTTTCGATTTCGCTATACTGCAGTTTTAAGTTACAGTTTATCGTGGTGTACAGTTAAACCTTCCGCTTCGTACAATACTAGTCGCGGTTCTTGTCATGAATTGTGAGCCTTCAGCATGTAAACAGGTAAACGGGTGGGCAGGAGGTAATTCAGCAGGTAAACCGGTGGGCAGGTGCATGGCAGCTTGACTCGAACATTGAAAAGACCCATCGCTGAATCCTGGCTAAGGCAACTTGGTGAATAAAGTGTAATTACAATTGCAATTGAATAATTTTACTAACGCACTTACAAATTTACCATAAAAATTAAAACCTTTTCAGGACGTTATTAAACCTGAAAAGATAATTTTGCTTTTTAGATTCGATTATTTTCAGTGTTGCTATGAGTTGATATGTTAGTTTTGAGCATCTCATATGATCGTTGACACGTCGAAACCAAAACATTTAATCTTAACAATAAAGCAAACTTTACAAATGTTGCTGACGGTCCAGCGACGTCACAACACCATTTCAAATCGCGACTTCCTTGTAACGATAAGCATTTAACATCATCTTTTTCGAATCCATGTAATAGAGCTTCACAAACTTTCACAAAGCGGTTTTTCTTTTCATCCACAGCCACATTAAAGTAAATTTCGGACACAAAAGTTTTAAATCTTAATCAGCGAAGCCGCCGGCCTCTAAAGTTGTGAGGTTAAATGAATAACCGAACAAATGCATATCTGTCTCATAAATATGGTAAATTTTTTTAATGATTTCAGGCTTTAACCTCGAGTAGTAATCTCTGATAAGTTGGGCATCAGTTACAGATTTCTCAGCCATTGCATTTTTTTTGCTTATGGATGTGTCTGATATATTGAACTTGTGCTGCAGGAGCCAGCTTGAATCTATAAAATTTTGAAGGTTAATACATTTTAAAGTCTACAGATGTAAAGATTTACCAATCCAAGTTGTGCGGACGTTGTTACTGGAAGCTTTGCATTGCTTTAGAGCATTGACAAAAATCTGCTTCCCCAACGCTGTTGGCAGCGTAGACGTGAGGGGAAAAGCGTCGTTTTCAAAATGACTTGTTCATGTATAGGACTTAGGTTTAACCCTGATCTACGTCACGTTGTTGTGTCCTTGGATAAAACGCATTACGATTAGTTTTGCTTGGAGACGTCGAGCAAGCAGCAAATTTACCAGGAAAAAAGTCAAGTGACAACAAAAAAACTTGGAACAACGGTCGACTCCTAAGCATGGGTGTAGATTATTCGTCCAAAGGTAAGCTGCACTGTCGCTTTCCCGTGACAGGAGGACAAAAACGATCAAAAAATAAATTAATCAATTTTTTAGAATCAGGAAATGATAAAATGAGCTGTGGTCTAATTACTGTAAGGTCTCAAAAAAAAGCATCCAGCGGCGGGTTGTGTGAACACTATAGGGATACAACTTTTTGACTTTTTTTTTCAAAACTAATTTCCTGTAGCGCCACCAATCAATGAACTTTTGCTTATAACTGCCTGAAATGATGTTTATTCTTCTGAGCTAACAAAAAAGGCTACGCAAAAACCACTCCAATA
This sequence comes from Trididemnum nubilum, assembly GCA_963965965.1. Classification (NCBI taxonomy): domain Eukaryota; kingdom Metazoa; phylum Chordata; class Ascidiacea; order Aplousobranchia; family Didemnidae; genus Trididemnum; species Trididemnum nubilum. Next base: position 36,061,573 of record OZ014471.1, read on the forward strand.
AATTGGCCATTAGACCCCATCATATGTAAGAGGTGATTGGGTTAATTTAATAATACACGTTTATGATGTCACTACAACCTTTTTGAGGTTATGAAGAAGGTAATGGTGACATCGTAAACCAATATTATTGACTTGAGACAAGTGTTAGTGCAAGTTTTCATTCAGCGAATGACAAGGCTATGTCGTCATCTTCTGGGGAAGGCATTGAAATACCAAGCCCTAGTCAGCAAAGAAAATCCTTAAGGCTTTCTTCAAAAAAGCAGCTGAAGTAAAACAGCTCTTGATTAGCACATTTCATTGCGAAAATTGGAGCTTATACTTTGTTGATAAACAAATATACGAAATTAAACATCAAGTTGTAGTTTAAAAAAATTAAATGGAAACCAAGTTGACTGAGATTTAATTCAAGCTTTGATTTAAGGAGCTTCAATTGAAGGTGCAACCATTGCAAAAAATAATTTAAGGTGTCTTGGACAACAAAATCTACACCGGATAGAAAACAAGGGCGGTCATACAGAAAAGAATGGTAGACCAAGACCCAAACTCCAGCACCATGAATTTGGTCATGTTTTTTTACGTGGTTATGGACAATGAGCTGCGTGACCCAACCAAATCTTCTAACATTGATTGTTTTTTTATGAAGGAATAGATTGGCAAAATTGATCAACTAAAGGAAGCTTTAAGCAGTGGAAAGGCTCAGATCTTTAAAAACACAACCGGCTGGACGGACGACATGAAATTTCAGTAACATCTTAAACATTTCTTCCGTCACTTCATTGAGAAACAAAATAGGAAGTTGTCTTTGAGACCCTCAACAGATTTCTAACATTAGCAATGCATGCTAGAATTTTAGTTCCATCCTAGCCCCCCTTGCTTTCATGCTTATGCTTAAAACTTGTATTAAATTTCGTAAAGTCTGTATATTTATTTCTTACTCATGAGGTGATAATTATTTTAGCACCAATTTTTCCGCGTTGAGGATTTAAATGAACTCTATATGGATATTCTAAAGGGTTTAAATCAGTGGCATAGATATGGTTGGGGCATTGTGATGAGGCTTTTGATGTTAAAAGCCCTAAACAATTTGGCATAAAAAACAGCGATGGCCTCACCCTTTTGGAAGCAGACCGGCAAACAATTCATGCGGTGCCAAAGTAACGAACCCAAATGCTGTGCAAAACCGGTGAAAATTGCAGTTCCTTAGAGGTGAAGACCTGTTTATCGTTTTTAGTCCTTACTCTTTACCGTAAATCTGGTAAAATTGTGGTTTTTCGGAAGTAAATACCTTTTTGGATTGATCTTCACATCAATTTCAAACAAAAGCCGTCCCCACCCCTTCCAACCACTGCAAAATCCTGCCTATGCCACCGTATCCAAATGCTTAAATGGAAAAGCGATCACCCATCATCATTGCTTATTAAAATTAATGCAGCGAGGATTCAATAAAGGTAACGCAGGAGTTGCAGGCATTCCGCAGAAACAAGGACAATCCTTCCTCCCCCCCAGTAGATTTATCTTATCTTTGACCAAATTACTTCAATGTCTGCTTTCTGAACATCAGTACTGCTATATATGTGACTCTCGTAGTTTTGGTTCAAAACCGGAAAAGGTTTGGGTTACCTGAAGTATTGGTCAAAAAGTTAAAAATTTGATTATTTAAAATTATTTCGTGCGTGAGGCTTTTACATCAAATCAAGTTTAAAAGTGGATTTTGTTTGATCTTTCATAAAAGTTCATCGAAGTATGATACAGGGATATAGTGTTTCAAAAAAGTCGTATACCTATTAGACAGCCAACATAGATGATTTTATTTATTTCGGCTGGTAAACGACCATTAAAAAATCTTCATTCTCGCGTTTTTCACATATTTCCAAACATTACTTTTGCCCACATTTAAAAAACATTTTTTTAGCCCCCTAAAAAATTACGGTTTTGTTGCCCTCCTTACACTATTACTTTGTTAAATTTACCAACACGGCAAACATTTCGTTATTACTCTGATTACTAACACGGCAAACATTTCGTTATTGCTCTGATGATTCACTTTAAGATGCATTTTGAACAAATTTAGACCACTTTTATGACCCACCATCATCAGACTACCTTTATGACCTACCACCTTAGATATTCACCTTCCTCTTTGTGACTCACCTTCAGCAAAACTTTCTAATTTGACAATGAAATTGAAAGGAAACGAGCAAGGACTGCAGGTAGCTATAATTGGCTTGAAATGCTCATCAAGATTACGATAATTTGCTCCATAGTCAGCCACATAATGTGCAAAGTCCTCCCACTCCATATAATAGCCAGTGCTAAAAAAATATGCGTTGTAATAGTGATATCTCAAAGTCAGATTTGAGAGTTGTAACCTTAAGGTTGTGTTGCAAAGCAAATTTCTATACTTATAAAATTATCTAAAGATTACTTCTTTGAACTTGAAATTTATTTTGTTTTGTTTTAACGAGTTCGACGGTGTAGATGATAGAAAACTGATAATTCGCGTATTAAAGTTACAGTAATCCTCGTAGCTACGTACAACCCTAAAAGTAGTAAATTTTGTAAGTTTATTTTCAAGTCAAAATAACTAACCTCTTGTTTAAATTAAAATTTCCAAACAGCACAACTAATGCTGAATGGGATAAATAGTTATCTTTGATTGCTAAAATTATTTTTGTATTTATTTCAAAAATTTAATATGGTGTCACAGTTTCTAGGCCTGCCATGCACTTTTTTTTCTCTAATCATACTTTTTCAACATCTTAAGAAATTTAGATCGAAATGGCTAACTAGGTTATTCAGTTTTAAATTTTCGTGTTTTTAATGTAAACTACTTTGCTTACTAATTCCACTTCCCCAGTTTTGATGGATACTTTTTCATGCCAGGATAGTTTCGGAAGAGCACATTGTAGTAGTACTTCTTCGTAAATTTATCGCGATATCCTGAAACCAATCTTGCTAATGGATGCCGGACAGTAACGATGAAAGCACCGTTTTCATCCTGAGAAAATAAATATACGGTACCCATACAATAATATCGCTAACAACTAAGTGCTGCTGGCATAACCAAAAAGAGCGTTCGATGTTCGTATGAGGTCCAAAGCAAACAGGGTTAAGTCTTACAATTATACCATTTACTTTCTATTGGACTGTTCACGTGTTGCCCCGATCATTAGGGAAGTACTATAGATCATATTCAAATTGAATAACGCGTCAGCTAGTGGTCCAGTAGATGGATAACCAATCAATGGTCGAGAGGACTGAGCTTCTGCTACTGAAACAGTAGACGGGGGGTTCAACTCTAAACTATAAATTTGGGTAGTTTGGGTAAAATTATATAATAAGTTTAATTATATAATAAGCATATAATAAGTATAATAAGTTTAAAATTATATAATAAGTATAAAATTATATAATAAGTATAATAAGTTTGGGTAAAACCAAAAACTATAAGAATTAGTATTCACAGCTTCTCTGCTTCACGTTCAGCATTATAAGGGAGAGTGTGAAGCTTCCACTACGTATGGATGGCAGGTGGCAGTTTGACTAAAAGACTGAAAGGTCTCTTCGCTTTTTTCTGGCCAAGGCCACTAGGAGAATAAAGATCAAATTTCATTTACAATTAAAATTATGTAAAGAAATAAATGGTATAATTGTCAGCCCTAAGCCAGGCTATACAATATACTGTATTGCTTTTTATCAGCCATTTTTTCGGAACGGATATAGCATGTTTAATTTTGTTTCTGTTCTTTTACCACATTCTTTTGCATCACGCCAAAGAGACGACGCTTTCAAATATTTTTTAAGTGTTGTATATTTTACTTTGAAAAGAGAGAAAAAAGGAATAGAGTAGTGGAACTTGATTTACGAATCTTTAAAGGGGTTGAAATGTCCATCCCATTTCGGTAGTTTATAGTAGCTAAAATCAAAGAACAATTATTGAATTATTTTGTTCGTTGTTTGAGGCTGCGGTTGCAAAGAAATTCAACAAATACAAACAGATATCCCCCTGAAAAAGTTTTTGGAAACCATGATTTTATTTTTCCAGCCTGAATTTTCTAGAAAAAAGGAGATATTTACCAAAATTGGAATGGTCACGTGATGTTACTGGAAGAGGAAATGTTATTTTGTCTTTTTTTTTTTGCTAGAAGTTCTGGAAGACAAAACAGATTCAGAGTTGCCAAGCACTTTTGACGGGAGATATGTTTTTGTATTTGTTGAATAATTGCAATCGCAGCCCAAAAATGAAAAGAAAAAAGTTAAAAAATTGTATTTCAATTTCAGTCATTGCAAACTACCGGAATGGGCAGAATGCTTCATCCTTTTTAATATGCAACGGGTTCTTGTTTCTGATTCTCGATGACTGCGTTTGTTTAGATCTCTTTTTTCCTTTCAAAACTAAACCAATAGCAGTGTTAAAAAAGTGGAAAGTGGACGTTGCATGTGCTAATTGGTTTATCTAATGCATTGTTAATGTGCAATTTCAAACGTTTTTTTTATCACGATGGATTACAGCGGTCATAAGCGCGAACATCAAAGTAAGCCGATCGTGGGAACTACCTGCTATGGAATTTGGAGAGATTTTGCAAAATCCTTATTGGAAAAAATTAAGCAGGCAGTGGTGCCGATCTTTGTTGAGCATTGGAGGGGATAATTTGCTATTATACCCCAATTTTGCCCTATTTTCAACATTGGGGGGATGAACCTCAACCACGATTTTGTTAAGGTGTGGAAATGTAGTGGAGACCAAAAATAAAATGCAAATGGAACACTTTTTTCCCCAAATTCAGGTGAAGACCAAAAAAAAAAAAGGTCTTCAGCGAGAATAGATCACTTACTTTTTTCCCCACATTTACACTCAGATGTACATCCATTCAAATTATTGGGGGGATGCAGATGTGGACCATTCTTAAACTATTGGGCGGGATACAGCCAAATTATTGGGGGGATATATACCCCCTTGTTTCGGCACCACTGTAAGCAGGAAAGGGAAGAAATACTTTTAGTGCCGTTTTTTCTCACAACCTAGGATCTCTTTATACATCACCATTCACAATTTGCCATCACCGTTTAGGCTTTTAATTGGCGATGTGATGCATGACCAATTTCGAGGTGGTGCAAAATTTCAATATGACTTCAACAGCATAAACTTTCGACATCATGAACTTTTGCAATAAGCGTTTATTTTTAGGTGGTTTGTTTTATCAATGTGTGCGAGGTGAGCAAAATCTTTAAAGACCTTCGCAAATTTTGTGTTTGTGGATTTTTAGGATAATGCCTTAAGAAGAATTGCAATCTACAATGAGGAAATAAGCATTCTAGAAGATTGCACAACCATTGGTAAAGATATAGTGGTAGATTCTGCTCACCACATAACAAATCAAATAAAGATCGCAACTGAAGAGTTCTGTCCGAAAAGCTTATTTAGATATGCTCAAGTTAAAACCAGGCCTACATTTGACGTAAAATTGGCACGTACAATTGCAGCTTTTGCTTACTTTAACCAGCTTCTGCTCGTACGCGGATGAGTTGGAACGCCGGAAACTGAACTTTTGTTTAAAGTAAGTTTAAAAAAACGCTCGTACGCTCATATTCTACGCATACTGTTGACCGCGACAAAACTTTAATAACATATGCCAGCTGCACATTATGATAAACCAAGCGGAATTTGTACTGTATAAAGTTATGCAATAGTTTGCAAAGGAGAAGAGGGTTGTACTCAAAGGTGGGCAAGTTAATGCAAAGCGTTAGCTTCGTTAACCACTAGTCCGTTAACAAACTTCACACCTCCGTTAACGTCAATCCGTTATTTTCAGCGTTAATTAACGGAAGTTAATAAAGTCCGTTAATCCGTTAACATTTTGCGTGTAATTTACATTTTGTTTTATTCACTCGCTTCTAAAACAATACAGTCTTATCTAATTTCAAGATAAAACAAGTTCAAATGCACAACGAAGCTGCGATTGAAAAATCTTTCGAAATCGTGAACAACGATATAATTAATAGACCTATGAGGCTGCAGCTTATTATTTTCCTCAAAAAAAGAACTTTCTTCGCTTTCTTCGATAAAACACGTGCTAATACGCAACAAATGTTACCAGTGCAAACTGGTTTGTACCGGTCCGATGAATGAATGGTGCAAGATATTAACGATAAAAACCTTAACGGAAGTTAACAGAACTTAACGGAAGTTACTTTAGTCCGTTAACAGCACTTAACGGAAGTTAATTTAGTCCGTTAACATGAAAAAACTTTTTAACGGATTAACGAGTTAATGAAAAAGTTAGCTTCGTTATTAACGGATTGACGATTAACGGACTTGTGCCCACCTATGGGTTATAGCATAGCAAAATTCTGATAAACGAACTTACGTTCCACAATTCTATTCTCTTGTTTGATCCTAGTCTAACAAACGACTGTCGATTTCCATGAGTCGCTTTTTCCCAAAAAGGAATGGATTTCCACTCTTCAGGAGCACGAAGTTTCCAAAAAAATTCATGCCATGATGAGCTACCTGACTTTAACACCAAGCAGGTGATCACGTGATGTTGGTAACTACCAATTAGATAGCTGTTGGATGACGCACCTAACGTTTGCAATGTTAAACGTATGCAACACAATAAAATTAAACCTTTCATTACGACGAATCGTAAGTTAAGAAGTTGGCTGCCCATCTCCGCGTCATTGTGCTTGCAGACGACGGAGCTCTTACTATCGTGCTGATAATAATTTAATTGTAATGCTTTGACGTTTTCGGGTCAGAGTTTTGATGTTTAATCGTTTACGTGCCATCTGACCTAAAGGCTACCAGCGCGGAACGAATGAACGAGCGGTTTATTTTGTCAATAAATAACAAACACACTAAAATACACCACAAAAACTAAAATTGGGTCAAAATTATTAATGATGGGAGGTTGCGAAATAACCTTGGGGCGAAAAGGTGAGGAGGCCTGAAGAAGATCCACCAGAATGGCAACTATACGTAAATAAGAGCGACTACGTATTTAGCTCAAGTGGTAGAGCAGTGTAGACCTGTAATCCAAAGACTGCAGGTTCAAATCCTGTGGAAACACAACTTTTTCGCATTGCTTGTTTTACGTAGTCGCCGTTCTGGTGGCTCTTCCCTTGGTTTTCGCGCTGGTAACCTTTGGGCCAGTACTTAAATTGTAAAATTTTGCAGTGGGGGACGCTTTTGCAGCCTGGACTAAACCTCAATGAAGATCACGCAACTTGATCCGTCGACGAAATTGAATAAAGACCAAAAAAGATAAAAGTCTCCGCCAAGAGTCTTAGTGCTTTTTCGCCGAAAATTAGGTGAAGGCCAAAAAAAGAAAAAAAAAGGTCTTCGCCGTAATCTAAAGCGTTTTTTCTTCTTAATCACTATTTCCGCGAAATTCGGTCCAACATTTGACCGGATTTTGCTGGTCTTGTACCTCTAACCATCCAACGCTAACATCTCCAAGGGGGGACGCTCAAATCTCGATGGGGTGACGCTCAATCTCGATGGGGGGACGCTCAATCTCGATGGGGGACGCGTCCCCCCCCCGTCCCCCTACAATTTAAGTACCAGAGGTGGAGTCCACGAGGACGTCCTTGGCCTTGGCCTCGAGCATTCCTGTCCGTAGCCTCGAGAGGGTCTGTCCTCGGAAAGGCTGTCCTTGGCCTTGGCCTCGAAGCCTCAAGTCCGTGGCCTCGAAGCCTTAGGTCCTCGAAAATTGCCCTGTCCTCGGTTTGAGGACAGCACTATTTTTTGAACCGTTGAAATTTTGTTGGAAAACGCCAGAAACCTCGATGAAAATTTGCAAATACCTTTTTTGTTTTCCGCAATCGGAGCATAGGCTTAGCCAAGCGGGCCTTCCTCCCAATTGAAATTTCACCAATGACAAAAATGTCACAAAAAAACCTATTGTTTCTTCAGTTTCAGTTTCTTTTTAGCATTTTTCGCTTACACCCGTAGCAAACAACAATATTGATGACCAGGGGCCCCGAGACCCCCTCAAATCAATTTTTGCCAGCCAATTTAAACGTAAACCTGGAAGAAATGGATAGTTTTCGTTCTAAAAGTTGCTATCTCAGGATCACATCTAGCCTTTTTATGAACGTAATGCATTAACCAAGGCCGGATTTACCACAATATGGCGCGGTACCAGCTAATGGCCCTGCGCTCAAATCTTAAGACTTTTTATGGTCTTCACCTACATTTGGGAGTAAGATGTTGCAGAAATCTCCAAAGTGCCAGGGGCCCAGCGCGATGTAAATCCGACCCGGCAATAACATGATTAGTAAGCGTAACCATCTATTGTGCTATTTTTCAATAACAATTCATTAATTCACCTCCACCTCGCCAGTTTTTACACACAAAATACTTAAAAAAAAAAATAGCCATGGAAAATGCTGATTGAACAAATCGTTGAACTTCAATTGATGGGGCCTGGGCCCCCTGGCCTAACATGCACTTCTATAACTGATTATCTTCATGACATAACAAAGATCTCTAAGGAAAAACTTCGAGTGGGTTTTCATTTACTGCTAAAATGTTGCACGAGACAATGCACCGTACTTCCCCCTACCTGGACCAAATCACGTACAATTAAACTTTAACACCAAAATGCAAGATGTTAAACGTGTTTTGGACTTAAATTGCAACTAGAAGGAGGATTAAACAATTTAATTTTTTCAATTGGTTTTCAAATATCAAAAATCTAGCGCTTTCAACTGGTTCTAAACATGTGCGAAATGTGATTCAATGGCATTAAAATAGCTTTTTTTTTCCAAAAAATTACAAAAAATCGCCCAACAGCTGGGGGCTTAGCCCCCAGACCCCCGTCTGTGATACGTTTGAGTTACACTGGCTTTCTCAAAACGTCTCCAAAGTTACGTATTTGCACTTTTCAACTATACTAGTTTAAGCCCTCTCCCTTTGCAAAATCCTGGTTAAGTGCCAACAGGCAAGTTTTTGATGACGTCATTGCATGTGATTTGTCGTTTAGGCCTCCCCAATCAAAAATTCTGGCTATGCCTATAAATTGGTGATTGCCTGAGAAACTTTTTTGAAGACTTTTTTTTTTAAGAACACTTGCGGCTGTGTCCTTGGCCTTGGTCTCGAGCATTCCTGTCCGTAGCCTCGAGAGGGTCTGTCCTCGGAAAGGCTGTCCTTGGCCTTGGCCTAGGATTTTTTTTGTGTCCTAGGCCTGGCCTTGGCCTCGAGCCTTGTGTCCTCGACTTCACCTCTGTTAAGTACTGCTTTGGGCCAGATGGCACGTAAACGAATAAACACAGCTCTTTTGAAGAAACATCGCTGCGGTAGCCAGTCATTGGCAACACCGTGTCCGATTTAACCGGCCCGAGGTTTAAACCATAGACCGTCTGTCCCAGAGACGAACGCATTAAGACTTGACCATCTAGTTGAATCAACACAGTCATGTTTCTTTTCAGTGACAAATATAAATTTTGATTGACTCATTTGGTAATTTCCCAATTAATTATATCGTAAAATTTGCGCAAAATTCTGGTTACAACTTTTAACCAAAAAGTTGGTCGAGCGGTAGAACGTTTGTCTTTGAAGCCTGAGGTCTACAGTTCAAACCTCAATTGAACACAGTGTTGTCAAATTAAATTGAACACAGTGTTGTCAACGGCTCGCCAAAGCTGCGACATTTCTTCGAAAGGAGCCATAAAGCCCACAGGCGCAATGACGCAGAGACGGGCGCGGCGAACTCGTTACACGCTTTGACGTAATACAGAGAGTATAACCAAAGATCAGATTTGACTTTTGATAGTGATTCTCAGTATGAAGCGACGAGCCAACACAACTGAAGACCAGTAGCATAGCCAAGGGGGGGCGGAGGGGCTATAACCCCCCTATTGTCCTGTCAACCAAAATGCAGAATAAGAAAAATACCACGTTTTTAGATCTTTTGAGACTCTTTTTTGAGCTGGAATGGAATAAAAGTGATTTAATGCATCTTTTGAAACATATGTTCTGGGGGGGGGGGGGCAAATTTGTCAAAAATAAATGTCACAAATCAATGAAAACTTTGAGAAAATGCCCAAAAATTAGCAATTAAATTTGGTCGCAATTGTAAAAATGCCAAACATATAGGTTTTATCTACAAATATACAAATATATTATAAACTCGGGAATAAGGGGGGGAGGAGGCTATTCCGTATTAGTTAATTACCAATCACTTCTATCAAATACCTTCCATTAGTCACCTCTCAATTATTTTTCTTTATAAAATGTAGGCGAAATAGATTACTTCGTGTGAGTTTTATTGAATAACAGGATTTTATGATTTACCAGCATGTAAACAAGAAAACTATAATGTTGTCATTAACCACCTCCCACATAGCCCATAAATGCAACTAGTTGAATCATGCTGCACAGCCAATTTCTATGCCACATTTTAAAAACATTGTTTTTTATTAAATAGCCCTAAAATTATTTTTGCAAATAAAATGCAAAATTTTCGAACGCTGGGGGCTTTGCCCCCAGACCCCCAAATTAGCCTCCCACTGTGAATTTCTGGCTACGTGCCTGCTGAAGACACCCTGTTTTATTGCTGAAGATTCAATATTTACTTTTTCTCGAGGTAAAAACTGCCAAAAAAAGGTATGAAGTTTGTTTTAGGTCAGCTTTGAAAATGAGACAAGTTTTGTCTCGAAACGTCATTGCAATAAGCTTAAAACAGAATGTTTCGGCAGTGCTGGTTCTTTGCTTCATACTGAAAATCAGCCGTTTCAATCAATTTGCTCCAAACTTTTTCTGACATTTTGTACTTTTGCTAACATTTTGTAGTTTTAACCGATAAGTTTGACGTCCTTCGTGGTCTACTCCTGGGAAATCATAACGACTTCCACAGGCAGTTAGGTGGCCAGATTAACCACCAACCCTGCAGCCGCAAAGCAGCTCGAGTCATAAGATGCACAGAGCTGGACAGCGCTGTTTCGAGCTTTAGCTCTCATCGGCAGCCCTCAGCTTCTCTAATCAAATTCCCTAGAAAGCCTCTGTGACTGTGCAAACCCTTAAAGTTTGTCCAGTTTGGCCAAAAGTCTTGTCCAGCTGGGGAATACCTTTGATTAGAGAAGCTGAGGGCTGCCGATGAGAGCTAAAAGCTCGAAATAGCGCTGTCCAGCTCTGTGCAATACGCAGCTTTGTTAAATTTACGTTCTGTTTTGTAGCCTACCACTTTTTCTTAGGTTTTTGTAACAGTAATTTTAATCCACCAATGTAATAAACTGCAACTGTACCAGCTGCATAGTGCTTTAAAAGTTTTAAACTCAAGTAAGTTACAATTTTTAACGGTAAATTAAAGTAGTTATTTTGCCTTTCGTTTTGAATTTTACCACGTTTTTTCACTCCTTTCCATTTTGTCTTGTAGGTTGGGTCAAGAATCGAACACTGGTCTTCAACTCTCTGTAGTCTTTGTTGAAATCTTGTCCATATCCGGTCCGATTCAGGCTGGAAGGTCAAATTTGCTAGCGGCTTCATCGAAAATTCGGTATTTTGATAAGTGATTGGTTGTTGCATCTTTTAAACATAGAACAATCAACAAGCATAAATCCACGTAAGCTTGCCATAGTTTTGAATTAGAAAATCGGAACCAGGGGCGTATTTAGGGGGGGGCATTGTGCCATGGCCCCCCTTTTGGGTCGCCAGGATTGCAAAATTGCATAAAAAAGTAAGCAAAATTGAGGCTTGGCCCCCCCTTTGCACGTTGGGCATAAGGTTTGATCACACAAAGTGTATGTTCTGTGCGTTTCATCTAGGCTTTGGGCTTAAAATCGGACACAAAATTGGAGTGAAGACCTTTTTTATTTTTTTATTTTTTTTTGCTCTTCACCTAATTTTGGGCGAAAAATCGGACTAAATTTGAGTGGAACAATTTCTAATTCAGATCTTTGTTCTTCTCAAATTTTCTGAAGTTCCTGCCCAGCCTTTTCAAAATTCTGCGTACGCTACTGATCGGAACAGAACTAAAAAATCTCAATTTTCCGCGGATTTGAGATAAAGACCAAAAAAAAAGATCTTCATCTCAAGAAAAAATGCAATTATTTGAGGTAAAGATACCAAAAGTGTTCACCGAAAGGAAACCTACGGGAAAGTAAATCAAAACTTTTTAGAGAAAGTGGTTTACTGGGCGAACAACGGGACAAAGCATCATAAACGGAACTGTTCTGACGCAAACGATAAGTAGGCCTACGTATGGCAAACTTAAATCTACGGGAACAAAAGAATATAGACACACATAAAGCAGCAGGGGTGTCCGAATATTTTTCAAAGACAATGCTAAACTAGACAGGGCAACTGTGCCTTCTGGCCATCAGCGCTTATTTGATGGCCCAAGTGTGCGTTCTAAGTGTCAAAATCCATGATCTTTTTGTGCGCTCTTTGCTATTTCCAGCATATGCTATTATGTCATAACTGTAATATTAGATTGCTATTCTTTGAAACACTGATGATGACGAAGCAATAGTAAACCAAACGTAAAAATTGTAGCTCGTGTCATCAAGAAACAAATACTAAATTAAAACAAATGACGAATATCGCGAAACGAAGAGCATAGAATCTGCACCCAGTCAGTGCCGTCGCCAGAGCAAATGAAGTAAGGGGGCACTAGCCAAAAGTGGAGGGGGCACTAAAGTTTTATTACAAAAACTGACCTACAGATCTTTTACAGCTAAAATTATGCTCAATTTTAAAATAAGGCCGGCAGGCTTTTTTAAAAATTGACGTGCAAGGTGCAACCAAGATTTTGCTATGAGGAGTGAATCAAAAGTTTGTTTGTTTTTGTTCTTTTTTTGCACAAAACTGCCTCATTAAGCCCCCCTGCTAAACAAACTGATGCAACTAAAGCGTGTCACAGACGGGCATAGTCACTAATTTTACAATTTTGCCACAAAAATATAGCGATTTTAACACCATTTTCAACCACATTTCGCTCTTTTTGAAGCTAATGAATACAGTATCTACTGTAAATTGCTAAAATTCAGAAATCATTTCAAAGAATTAAATTGCTTAGCTCTTTCAGCCCCCCTTACTTCAGGTCAAGTCTGAAATACGTTTAAACGCTCGTATTTTGAGGTTTCTAAGCAAAGTGACTTTCTAAGAGGGCTTAAGCCCCTTAAACCTTGTTGCGCTACTGACAGCGACTTCAAAATATTGAGTGTGCTCAAAAAATCCAAGCAGCCGGTCTTTGAAATAAAATGTTTTCACGTCATAATCACTAACAAAATACCAGTAACGCCTTTTGCGGGCTTACATCTCTCTTCTACGACGCATATACGTAAAGGCGTGTTAATAACGCGGATTATTGCGTCACGTTTATGTCCTTCAGTTGGTTGCCTGCAATTTCGTAAAGAATTGAGAAAACGTCCAAGGAGAATTACAGTATGTTCGAACGTAATTATTCCTTTTTGAATCATTGTCTGTTGTCTTGTCGTTGCGTGGTGTTGCAAAAACAGTATTTTGAGTAAACCAAAATGGGGGGTACAAGCGGCCGTTAGGGGGGGCACAGCCCCCCATGGTCCCCCCGTAGCGACGGCATTGGTCCCAGTATATTAGGCAAAACCATTACCCAATGAGCATTGAGCAACATACGACAGTTCAGATCACAATGATGCTTGCTTATGGCGCGCAGGATTAAGATACCGAATTTTTGGTTTAACTTGTGCTCGTACACTTATATGATGTAGCGTAACCGACCTTACGCAGCTGATAACTTTCGCGTAGGTTGTTTATTTTTTATGATTTAAACTCGTTGAATATTATGTCTATCAGTTGAATGCACCACTTCATTATCTCTAGCGAATTTTTTTTTAAATTTTGCATGAAAGTTGAGCGTAGTTGAAGTAAGTTTATTCGTTAATAATTTCTCTTCAATTCAGCATAGCGCGTTTTAGATGCTGAAATGGATTGAGCAGAGTCATGAGAAATTATAAAAGAATAAACTTACTTCAGATACGTTACGCTCAACCACAGCAGCTGTAAACGAACTGACCAGTACTGGCCTGAACCCGGCCCGAACCCGAAAAGTAATTTGAAGCCAAAACAGGCCCTAAAAAAACGAATGTTGAATTGTGTCTAAAAAATGAGTCCGATATTTTGCCAATCTTAAGCCCGAATCCAACTCGAAACGTCCGGCTCGACTTACAACTCTGCAAAGCATAACAGAGATAACGTTCAAAAAATTACGTTATAAAGTGTTTAGGCTAAATTTTGGAATCATTGTAATTATTATGTTGAAATTTTTAATTATCTGTAGCCTTTTTTAACATGGCAGAAGCACGCAAAAATCACATAATTGCGACGTAATATTGTTTGACACAAAAAACACTATAGTTGGATCAACTTGGAAGATGTTTGAGTTAGTTCGACCCAATAAATCATACCTTGCTGCAAAGCAAAGGATCTCCAGAATGACAACAGCAAAAAAATCAAATCTGACTGATTATAAATTGATTTGAAGTTGAAAAAGCATTTTAAGCAATTTAGCCTGCAAGTCACTATACCTTCAGTGTTGTAGTCGTTGTAGTAGTTCTCGTACTGTCAATTGTCAGCCTATTGCTGTTTTGCTTTGTTTCGATTGTCCGTAGTAGAATATCAGTTGATCCTTTGGCAGTAGAAAAGACATGAATAATAACAAGGATGAAAAATTGGGAAATCACGACAACTTTGAGAATTGATTTGCATATTTTTTTAAAGTTAGGCATGATACTGAAAACTGCTATCAATTATCTTAATTTGTCAGCATAATCGATCATTATTAGATAGAGGGTACCGGTACTCTAATGAAACCGCGAGCGCAGGTTCGAGTCTGAATTCGTATCAACCCGAAAACCCTGAAATTGGCTTTTGCCCAGCAGTTGCAGCTTTCCTGCAAGATATTCGGCATTTAGAGAGTCATTGTAAAACCTCTACTAGTACTGCATGCTGCACTTTTTGCGTAAAGAGGCACTTTTCAGGCATCAACATCTTGACTGAAAGACAAAAAGTGAATTTCTCTATGTCTCACGGCGAATAAAACGTGTTAGATGAATAATGACATTGAAAATGTAACTACAATGCTATTTCGGCATTGTGCAAAGTGCATCCGAACTAATGCCTGGATCTTAGCAGTTTCAAGGAGTTATACAATAAAGAATGGAATAGTTGATCCTGAATGATGCTATACAGGCAAAAAGAGTATTTTGCTTCTTTCACAATCTTTTTAACGCTAAAAAGAAAAAAAATCAATTTTTTCTCGATATACGAGTAAGTTGCGTATCTCTGATGTTGAGTATGATTATTTTTCAGCCGCTGCTGCAACCCATACAGCGTATATTCTACATTTTAAATTTCATTCTCAAGTTTTTAATTGGTGAAGATAATGCAGCTTTTTTTGTTGAAATTATACTTTATGGTGGTTGCTCACGGCATTTACTAAGCAATTTCAAATAGTAATGGAGTTGTACACCAGGCATTTCAAATTAAAAGTTTTTCCTTAGGTTCCTAGAACACCAGAGAAACCTCAGGAAAAACTTTTAATTTCAAATAGTTTTGAAAAGAAATGATCTACTAAAACGTACTGTAGACCTATGCATAGTTTCATGCAAACTACTTAAACACAACCATCATTTCGAAAGAAAATCCTAAAAATTGTCAGAAAATGAGGGCTAAGGCGCTTTGCCTCCAGGCCCTTGCTTGGGATGTACAAGAATACCTTTATTTCTCCTTGCCAAAACAAATTTAGAGAATTTAGACAGTTATACTTTGTTTGATTCATCAGTACCACACCATTTGTCAAAAGCACAGAATTTCCGCAAAATTCACGTTCAGTCTGCTCGTCTGCGTCATGTTGTTACATAAGCAACATCGCTTTCGAGGCTACCAAAAAAAATTGCGCTTCATCGACTCCCATGCTTCAGTACGGCCTTAGTAATCGCTGTTTTCAATACACTAGCATCACTGATGTTAAGTGATCTTTGTTCCTATCTTCGTTTTTCTTAACTCTTTAACGCTATACTCAACTGAGCTATTCAAAGGTTTCATTTCTTTATATTTGACAGATATGGTCCTACTGTCACTGCAAGATTAATTGCTCGTGATTGTTTTATTTTGTTTATTTTTTTAAGCTGCGTTGTGGAGATTAACACTCAAGCGTATAAGTTGAATAGATTAAAAAAACTGTGACGTCACTAGCATTCGGAAACGTTTAGCAACTTCTCTTTGTTTCAGCTCTGTAATAATTGTAAAACTACCAATAATAAGACAGGAAACTGATATAGTGACAATTGAGGTAGATGGCACACGCGTAGATAATTTTTCGCGATGTTTTCGCGAATAGGCCTACTGTAAAATTCAGATGTGTTACGTTATCATGTTTGTCATCCAAAATTTCAGTTTTTTTTCGGCATTAATGAAATTAGTTGAAACCTTAAATCTTCAAATGGGATTTTCACAAACCAGACTACTAGGCATTAAATTAGCGGCAGGGGTGTCCAAAGTGCGGCCTCCGTCAAGAATGCAATTTTCGTCCGCCACCAAATGCTACTCCGGCAATCGTGAACAGAAGACAAAGGCTTGACAAAGTTTTAGTCCTCACTGTATACTTTCACACTACAACACTTAAAGACCTTTTTTTATCCTTTTTGGTCTGCACCTATTTTTCTACCAAGAGTCACACCTTTGATCAAAATTATCTTTTTATTTCGGTTTTCGTGGACTTGATTGACAAGCACGCACCTTTTTTGGATTCAAATTTTTCCTTCATCAAAAAATTTGGACACTCTTAGCTTAACGCATACTTTTAACGAGGAATTGAACTTGTTCTCAAATTAGAAACCTTTCTGACTAGTTAATAACAGACTTGAGAAAATTGCTTTTAAATTTTTATTATCCATTTTACAGCAGCTTGCTTTATAGTGCATAATGTAGCAAAATTCCCACAAAAAATTAATTACATTTTTTGTGGGAATTTTGCTACATTATGCACTATATAGCACTGAGAAATTATTGCAAAGTTGTTGGTGTTATCACTGACTTGCAAGGTATTGAGGTCATCGATTCATTATCCTGGTACTAACTTAAAAAATGCATAATGTAGCAAAATTCCCACAAAAAATGTAATTAAGCCTTTCATCATGTTATACTGCTTGCTGTAGGCTATTACGCCGAAATGCGTGTAACGAGTTTGCGGGCCCATCTGCGGCATTGCGCTCGCGAGCAACATAGCTTCTTTCGAAGAATTGTCACAGCGGTGGCGAGCCGTCGGTTTGACCGGTCCAAAGTATGCCGATTTGACCGGTCCAAAGTATGCCGATTTGACCGGTCCAAAGTTTGAGTCCCTATTTAAGAGACCTCACTCTCCAGAAATGAACGCGTTACTGCGCGACCACAAACCCTTCAACTTCACCCACGCAAAAAAAAAAAAAGATTTCGCAAAAATAATCCACAATACCACCAAGCAACATAATCCAACAAAAGTAATTGGTACCGAGCATAAAATTACCTTCTGAATGGCGCAACGGTAAAAGTCAAACTAGGACGCCAAAGGTTGCAAGTTTCATTCTTTCTGTGGTTGCGAATTCTGCAAGTCCATGTCAATATGCTTACTTGTTGCACTGACAATGTTCTTCGTCCTGTAAAAGCAGAAATTTTTTGCTTGCTCTGTAACAAAAAAAGAGCACTAATAATTAAGCACTAATAAAAGCAATAATAACAAAATTTGCATGACGTAATTTGCAAACGAAGAGAAATTTGAAGAATGTGATTAAAATAACACGGTCTATTTTATCAACGCTAGTTTTTGAAACATGGCTCTGGCGTCACTATGATGACGTCATTATAGTGGTGTCAGGAAAATATTTTCAAAAAAGGAAGTCATCGTTTCAGCGACATCATAAGCGGTACAGATTTTGTACATATAATAACCGTTTCTTTTTTTTTTTGTTACTGATTAATTTTCTAATTACGCAGTTACACCATAAAAATGTCTTATTACATCACATACTGTAACCGACAAGTTACAGAAATATAGGCCAAAAATGCTCAGATTTCGGAGAGTAACTTTGGAAAATCTCAAAATCGAGGGAACTTCTCCTTGCCTTATTTAGCAACTTCAAATTTTTAGAGTTATGTTTGAATAAATTTGACCCAAAATCAAGTTCGTTTAAAGCGTTTTTTTGAAACTATTTATAAAGAAAAAGTGAAAGGAGAGGCGTTTTTGTCCTTCATCCTTCCGTGTAAAATAGCACTAAACAGACAATGCCGGAATAAATTCTAACCCCATGGTAATCCAAGCCTTTTACACATTCGAAGACTCACAACCTTCTAAAAAAAGTTGTTTATAATATTTTGTTGTTTTTTTGGTGGTATCATAATATTAGCTTTTAATATTTTGTATAAGTGAACTGCAAATACCTTACAATTATTTAAAATTGGCAACTTTGAAACGAGTAAAAAAAAGGTTTTGCCAACACGTCATCTAAAGAAGGCCTATTACGGGTCCATGGTGTTTTTACGGGTGCATTTCAGCTGAGCTGAAGCCCCAGCTGAAAATTTTAGAGGATTTTGTAAAAATATTTATTTTCAACGCTAACTGAATAAATGATGATTCAAGGCAATCAGCAGCCTTTGTTACTGTAGCCATCACATATTAGGATTCATTTAGACTTCATTAGATGTGTTTTAATTGGTTGTTGCTTGGTTGGCAGAAAGATGCAAAAAATACTATAAAAGTCCCTCAAAAGTTTCACAGAAGTATTACAGTATAACACCGACAACAGCCAGCAAAACGATTTAGTTTTATGCACTATTTTATTTGCTTATAAATATCCTTCGTTCATAAAGTATATAACGTGATTGTTGATGGGGTCCTAAAGAGAATCAGTCCCAGACCGAAGAAGCCTAATACAAGCTGAAAGTTTTGTGATTGTTCAATAAAGATGAAAGATTGGGCGTTTATACAGCAATAAATCAGTCTGTTAATTATTGTACACTACTTAATTAAAAAATTTTTCAGTATAATAATATCGATTTTGATCTTGAAAGACAATCATCGTCGTCAGTTTTTGCAAAACAGAGATGCAAGTTAATCTTATTTTACACAAGCTGTTTGACCAACACATTTCATAGGTAGAGGTAGGGCAAAACGCCACTTTGTACTCTTAAATCGAAAATCATCGAGACACCAAGCCAGGCATGCGGGTTGGTGTTCACCAAAATTTTTTTGGGTTTAGTTGATGACGTCATCAAAAACACATTACATATATTTTCAAAAAATGACGTCATTTTGTAACACATCATAGGCAATTTAAATTTTGCATATTTAGGTTTGTTTTTTTATTCTGAATTACAAGAAGCCTAAATGAAAGTAGTTGCGTCTCAAAAATATCTCATGAGGTCATTTAAGTTAAAATTGTTTTCGGCAGTGTTGCGATCAAAACAAAGGGTCAGAATTGTAAATTAGCTGCTTTTTAAGTAATTTCAAGCCATTTTTTCAAAAGGAAATCTTCTGTCACAATTCTATCAAAAATGGCAGCACTGAAGTAAGAGGAATATATTCTTAATATTGAACTGCAATACGTTGAAAATGGCAAGACGTAGGAAGTTCAAATTTGGTGAGAATCCATTTTAGGCTATTCGCAACATTCTAGTCAGCAGTAAAAAACTTGCTTTAATGCTCATTTCACGTTTGGAAAGTGAGGTTGAATTTACTTGAAAAGCAATTAATTTAGAGTTTTGACTCTTTTATACTGTGTTTTGACAACACTTGCTGCCAAAAGCACTCATTGAGAGTTACAAACGTGCAGAAAGTTTTTGAAATTTTGTTTGTTGTTGGCAACCCTGACAAAATTTTGAGAAGAAAAACCCTTTCTTAGGGCAAATTTAAATTGTCCTATTTTGGAAACGAAAGATCGTAGAAAGCTCAAAGTTAGTAAAGTTGTCTTTAGATCTGCTCTAAATATTTTGATAGAAAGCCGAAAAAATATTTTTGTGCTGTTTTGATCGACGTGCCTCATTTTTGCAGCAAATTTTGTTACTGATGATTGCTGCTTTTTGTTTTTTTTTAACTTTTTTTTTCCTTCTTCCATTTTGTCGTTAATTTTTTTAAACTTGCTTCTCCTTTGAAACTTTGACAGAATCGTATGCAACAAAGTAGATTAACTTTGATCGAAAGAATAATAAAATATGAATAGTAGGGGAAAAAGTTTGAACAAATGACCGGAAAAATTACTCTGAATAAAGAAATAATTCGATAATTCGCTTCTCTTCAATAGGATGGCTCATTTTTCTTGACCCTCTTAAAAATTTTTGGCAGTTTGGAAAAATGTTACTTTTTGGATACTAGCCTTAGTAAACCAAAGCTTTTGGTTTAATTTTAATGCTTGACCCTGATTTACCCAAAGTCAAATTTTCAATTTTAGGCCCTTTTTAAGCTAATTGCAACCAATGCTGTATGCTTCAGCAACCATTTTTAGCACTTTAATACACGTGTAGTACTTTGTACTGGTGTAGCCGCTTATTTGCTACAACTAGCACGCACAATTGCACATTCACAATGATCAAAAACTTATCTCGATGTCATAACATGGTGTTAGCTAAATCTCTATTAATCATTCTGAAATTGGTTCATGATAAGCTGCAATATTTCTAGCTCACTTAATTGAGTTGCTAAATGCTGAGTGAAATTGACGAAGCAAGTTGATATTTATTTCGATAATCTGTGGGATAGCATTTGGTCAATAGGCAATAGGCCTTGATGTCAACACAGTGATTACCAGCATATGGAGCGATAGAAATTGACTACCAGCAAGCTGAGAAACAGATAGACACGAAGCTGTGCTGCAGCTCAGGTATAGCCTACGGGCGGTTAGGCCACGAGTAGCAGTTTTTCGGAACTTATTGCGTGTTAATCAACCGGTGCTTTAGCAAATCTTAAAATAGCAGACTGTGAATTACTTTGTTTTTTAGAAAATAGTTAAATTTTTGCTGAACTAGTAGCCAATATACAAAGTTTACGATTTAACGTGGGTAAGATGACGAAAAGATAAAAAAGAAAGTTAAATTTATGGCCTTTTGATGAATGTGTAGTGGATACGCCACCCGAGGATGTAAACCGCTTAACAAGAAAAACAGTAGCCTATACTTGCATTTTCAATGTTTGCATTCTAAAAAGGGCATTCAAGTAGGAATTTTTTTGCTAGATTTCCGTTCAAAAAAATTTGACACACCTGTAGACCAACTTCATCAAATTTGAGCTTTCTACAACCTTCCATTGCAGAGATATAACAAATTAGATTTCTCTTTAGAAAAGCTTTTTCCCCTTAAAAATTTTGCCAGAGTTGCTGATTAGAAACAAAATTTAAAAAAGTTACAGCATGTTCTTTATTCTCAATAAATATTTTGCGGTAGAGCTGTAATTGTTAAACAAAGAAAGCTAGAAAGGTTTAGAACTGCAAAATTAGCTGCTTTTTGATAAATTTTAGCCAACTTTCCAAAAGCTAATCTTCTCTCGCAATACTGACAAAATGGCATAACTGAAGCAAGAGGAAAACGGTTAATTTTAAACAGCAATATCTTGAAAATGAGAAGGCGGAGAAACTCCAAATTTGGTGAGCATTCATTCCAGGCTTATTCCAAGATTTTGATCATGAGTGAAAAACTTGTTTTGAATGCCCTTTAACTACAAGAAAAAGAAACTGGAACAAGAGCTTTGCGAAACTTTGCTCAAGTTGCTGTTGAAAACATTAAGAAGTGGTGGCAAAATCCAGGGAAGACTCTTATGGTCAGACAC
The DNA here is from genome assembly GCA_963965965.1 of Trididemnum nubilum. Lineage (NCBI taxonomy): Eukaryota > Metazoa > Chordata > Ascidiacea > Aplousobranchia > Didemnidae > Trididemnum > Trididemnum nubilum. The sequence goes on from OZ014471.1 coordinate 36,083,346, forward strand.
AATTAAATTTTGAAGTATTTTGTTTTGACTTCGGCACAAGTCAGATAACTTCAGAACATATTTGATTAGTACACTTGTTAGGTTAATTAAGCTACCCTTATTAGCTGTTACCAAAAGATTTTATAGCACTCAAATATAAAATTGACTTTTTATTCTTACATTTAGCTCTTGCTCTCCCTGTGATTGTTATATGAACATGTCATGAGTTGTTTGACTTCATCATAAAATTTGCATCGATGAAGCAGATGTGCTTATCGATGCAATTTTTATTTCCAAATTTGGTAGTTGCAGTTTTATATCATTGCATATTTGAAAGTTTAATGATTCTAAATTGCTACTAATTTTTGTTTCCAAATTTTTAGTTGCAGTTTTATATCATTGCATGTTTAAATATGTGTAATTCTTTTCGCCTAATGAGACCCTTGAGGAAGGTCGAAACGCGTCGCGATAGCTCATTTGCATTGTATATGACAATAATAAATTGCACTGATGAATAACTTATGCTCTTAAATGCTAGCCTTGAGGATGGCCGAAACACGAATACCTATAGTTTTAGGTTGACAATCATTGAATAAAAAATTTTAATTATTCTTACATCATGTCACTTAATCTAGTCTTATATTTAATAAGTTGCTTCTAAAGACCAAAATCTGGAAACCTCTGTGGGAGCACACGCGAGTTCTAGACTAGCACGTCAAGCAGAGATTCTTCGTTATGAATTAGTGAGAAGGTTTATTTTGCGAAAAGCATGTATATAGCAAAGCTTAAACAAAAATGGCACATAAGCCGTGTGAAATATTCTACTAAATGGTACCTGCTCGATGTTATTCGTGTGAGCCAAAGAAGTACATGATTCACTGGATAACGACGGCTTAGGCTCCCATGACCAAACACTTCACACGATATACAGTATAGTCGCCCGGTCACAACACCTCTTATGGTCAGACACACTTAAAATACTGCAATATATTGTGTTGACTTAAGTACCAGATTTTGGTCGAAAAATAAAAAAATAAATAGCATCTTTCTTATGCGCAAATTTCTTCCAAATGACCTTGCCAATTTCATCTTGATCCTGTTGGTCTACCCTAGAAAAACAGCTTTATATTAAAATTTCAATTGAATATTTGTTTTTCAGAAATAATAAGCTTTCATAACCAATTTAATAGTAGCATGAAATATTACTGGTGAAACTTCATTTTGAGTCAGTAGAAAGACATCAAACATGTTGGATAATGGTATTGCTAGAAAAAACTTTTGGCCATGTAAATACAGAAAGTCTGAATTAGTTGCAAAGTTATTTCCATACAAAGTTGCTCTACAAGTCGGTATGTGGCGGGTTGTGGAATTTCCAACCCTCAATATCTGATGCGTATAGAGCTGCTTTCGATTTTCATCGGTGAAGAGTGATCAAGTCAGTATAGAAACGTTAGACCTCGTTATCAAAAATCAACACCACATTTGATGTTTTCGCGCATAAATCGACATTGCATAACCAAAACAGTGTTTGCTAACAAAAATTAATATCGCGTAATCACAACCGAGTTTATTATCGAAAATTAATATTGCAATTATTGTTATCGAAAACCAATGCCCACAATCCAGACGCAAAGTTTTATCGCTCTACCAGAGAAAAGATAAAAACCAAACTTACAGTTTTATTTTATCCCCAAATTACAATATCCCACCACTACCTTTCTTTTCCCACTGTTGTCTTGCTAAAATAATGCAATGCTGGCAATCAGACCTGAGATGGGCTTCTATTGTTGAAGTAATGCAGATAACTGTTGTTGAAGCCAAAATTAAGCTACAGCAATATTTTGCATGCTACCAACTTGCCCATTACTATGCACCGTACTACTAACGGCACTTGAACTGGACTGAAATGTTTTTTGTACGCAGGCTTGTCTTGCATCTCCATTCTTCTTGATCGCATGTTGACTTTTCAAAGTAGCTGCGAATCCAAATTACACTGAGCTCTGTAGAAATGAAACTCAAAGCAGTTCAAAATCACAGCCACTTAGCTCATTTTTTACTGGAAAATGTAGCCAACCATACACGGCCCTCTGCCGTATTGAGTACCGAAAGCGTCGCTACAAATCTAGTCACTTACTTACCGTTTACTGAGTTGTAACTGACTGTTTGCTTATAGTATGTCTTTTGCCTAACAGCTTCTGGATTTACGATTATTCATTTTTTCATCTAATTAAAGTTAACGATTTTTTCTAATTATCAACATATCAAGTACAAACTGTGAAGCAACAACTGCAACACATCACAACAGGCAGGTTTTCCAATTAGGCTTCTGAAACAAGTCAAACAACATAAAAATTTTAAAGCTACCATTTTGCATTAGGCCTATAGGTTACAATTAGTAATACATCATACATGTATTTGCAGCATAAGCTAGTCTAAAAAATGAATTTTTAAATGAAATTGCTGCATGAAGCATGGCAGCCATGGAAAGTTGTCTAGGCTATTATAAACAAGATATACACTGAACTTTCAAGGGGAAATAGGTTTTTCATTCCTAACTGGCCTATGGTATAGCCTACTTAAACTTTTTATCATGATATTGCTGTTTGTGGCCAGCAGAAAGTTTTGGCCATCTTTGCATTTGATTTACACTAATAAATAAACTTGTTCCTATTCTAGAACTGTACTGGTAAATTCTTATTTCAACGGTTAAAAAAGCTTAATTCTGGCCTCCATAAAACTACATTAGATCGCCAGTTATCACAACTTTATATAAACTAAAATTATTCATAGACATCGGGTTTCATCAGGCAATTATGTAGCTGAGTATTTAAATAATTAAACCAGAAAATCGGAGTTTCTACTGGCCTATTTTGCACCAAGACTTTGACAAAATTGATGAAAAACTACACTGCTTCAGATAAAAACTTTCAGTTTCACAACAACATTTTTTACATTATAAAATTAATACAGCTTAGTCAACATACTAAAGCAATAAATGAAAATACTTTCGGTTTAAAAAGTTTCTTCTTAGTCGGTCTTGCAGTATTTGACGAACGACTGCTGTGGCATGTATCTGCAAACTTCATTTGCAATTCGCAAATTAAACTTTCCCGCTAACCGGCGCTTATGAGCACACAATGACATAACCTTTTTCACATGCCTTCCAGACTGTGAAAAAACGACTATGCTTTAACTCTGAACGTAACAGATACTTACTGCATTGGGGTGGGAAAATGTTGCAAGACCTAGAACATGTAGAAACATCTATAGAAGTTATTGCTGTTCTTTGGACTGTAACTCATACAAAGAAGAAAATTTTACTCAAAATTGAAAATAACAATGTAGGACAGCTCAAGTGCTAAATTAGCAAAAATAATTTTGTACCCTCAAGACTTGTGGAACATTAAAAAACACTTATTCGTTGGTTTAATATTTGATACAACATCTGTAAACCAGAGTTGGAGTCCTCGAGGACGTTTTTGGCCTCGTGGACGTCCTCGAGGACACATTTTGAAGTCCTTAGCCTCGAAGGTTAAGTCCTTGGCCTTGGCATCGAAGCCTCAAGTCCTCAAAAATTGCTCTGTCCTCGGCTACAGGAGAGCACTATTTTTTGAATGGTGGAAATTTTGTAGAGGGGCTGAAAAAGTTTTTTCCAGACCGTTTTTTTGAGATCGCCTGAAAAAATTTTATGAAGACCTTTTTTCGTTTGAGATCGCCTAAAAATTTTTTTGAAGACCTTTTTTTGTGGAGAACACTTGCGTTTTGTCCTTGGTTCTTGGCTTCAAGCATTCCTGTCCTTAAGAGTGTCTGTCCTCGGAAGGGCTGTCCTTGGCCTCGGAGTTTTTTTGTGTTCTTGGCAATGGCGTCAAGCCTTGTGTTCTCGACTCCACCTCTGCTGTGAACACAGGAATTCACAAAGGAGGAACTCTTCAGTTCTCATGCCTGGAAAAAGCCTTCGGCAGTTTTTTGCAACTAGTTTAAGCAAACGTGATAAATTTGGCATTTTCAATACAATTACGTCAGGATCTTTGCGCACATGTTTATGAAGTTTCTTAATTAAACAGCACAGATACAAGTTTGTGATTGGTATTGTGTCCAAAGTTGTTTCTTGATGTAACAGAAGGCAGTGATCAAGCATTCTAGAAAACGGGAAAAAATTCGTACAGCTCTGAGTTTTAAAGTGGGGTAAACCAGGGTCAAACCTTAATTTACTTTCACGAAACTTGATATACATGGGTTTCTAACCAGAACGAACAGTAACACACACTGACAGAAAAATCTAAAAAAATTTTTTTTTTGCCGATTTTTAGCCACCCTACTCTTCAACTTACAAATTCAGTTTATTGTAGTCTAATGAGGTCCAAAATAGAAAATATAGAAATTATTGATAATCCTCGAATTAAAGTTAATTCTTGTTTGTGCTTACGCCTAATCGACTAATTTTCTATTTAGACCAATTAAATCGATTTTACTATTTTTCTAAAATTTCAAATAAATTTAGCTGTGCAAGCTTATTAACCTACACAATAATTTATTGACTGATTGTTTAGTAAACCCACAATTTTTTTTTTTTATACAGTAGACCTAGACATAATTTTATATTGTAGTTTAAGTGACATATGCAACGTGGGTCTTTTCAGGCTGGAAAGTTAAAATAACGCGCTGGAAAGTTAAAAAAACGTATCAAGTTGTCGAGCTGAACAGACGTGTTTGTTTTCGTAAGCGTAAAGTGTAGTAGTGCTTGTCGAGGAAAAAAAAGCTATCGGCTAATTGAACAAAAATGCCCGAAAGTTTAGGAAAAAAATCCGGCAAAGGAAAAAAATGACAAGTCGGCATCAAACAAAATTGTTCAGTACACACAGTTGCAGCTGGAAAATTTAATACAAACTATGGTAACTAAAGTTACAGCACCAAAGAAGCTAGAAATTAAATTACTCAAAGATCAAGTTTCCACATTGAAAAAAGAAGTTGCAGAGCTGGAGAAATCTCAAAAATTTATCAGCGGAAAACATGATGACCTGACAGATGATTACAGCAAAGCTCTTTCTATTAATATAGAGTGCAATCATGGTATCGAACATCTGAACATGCGTATGACCGATCTGCAAAAGAAAAACAATGATAAAGAGTTCAAACTAGATGAACTTGAGCAATATGATAGGCGACAAAACCTGGTTTGCACAGGTGCCTTATCATGAAGGGGAAAATGTGACCCAAATCGTGCTTGACCTTGCCAGCAAACTTGAGGTAAAACACGACAATGAAGACATTTCCATTGCTCACCGCCTTCTTCAAAAAAAACATTCGTCAACTAATAAAGATGGTAGTCAAAAATCAGCGTATCTTGCTATTATAGCAAGATTTGTCAGTCGGGATAAAAAAAATAAACTATACGAAAATCGCTTCATTGCGAAGACATTGGTGATTTTCCAGTTGATGGTATGGGTATGACAGAACTATACATTAACGAAAACTTGACCCAAAGAAGGAAACGCTTATTTTGGAGATCGAAGCAACAAGCAAAAGAGCTCAGCTACAAGTATATATGGACAAACAATGGTCAAATATATGTACAAAAAGACAAAAACCATGAAAGAATTTGATCACAACCGAAACGGACTTGGACAAACTTTAATGTCGTAAGTTAAATGTGTGTTTATAACGATTTTTTGTAATTTTTTGGAAAAAAAGTAGTTTTAATACCATTGGATCACATTTTGCACATTTTCAGAGCCATTTGAAAGTACTAGATTTTTAAATTTTGAAAGCCAATTGAAAAAATTAAGTTGTTTAGTCCTCCTTTTGCTTGCAATTTAAGTCCAAAACACGTTTAAAATCTTGCATTTTGTGGTTAGATTTTATTAGTGATTTCGCCCAGGTGGGGGGAAGTTGAGTGCATTCCCTCCTGCAATATTTTAGCAGTAAATAACAATTCAGTCGATTATTTTCTTTATAGATTATTGTTTTGTCTAGAAAACAACCAGTTATAGGAGTACATATACGGCCAGGGGCCCAGGCTCTCTCAATTCAAAAATTTGTTCAATGAGCATTCCCCTTACTGAAGCTAATTTTTTTCAAAAGTTTTTTGTTGAATAAAAATTGGCGAGGTGGAGGTGAATTGTAATTGAAAAATGTACTATAGATAGTTATGCCTACAAACCGTGTTATTGTCCGAGTCGGATTTACATTGAGTTGGGCCCCTGGCACTTTGAGATTTTCGCAATATTTTTGCGCCAAATACAGGTGAAGACCAAAAAAGTCTTATCTGAGTGCGGGGCCTTTGGCACTGTGCCATGTGTTAAATCTGTCCCTGGTTATTGCATTACATTCACAAAAAGGTTAGATGAGAATCTCAGTTACCAACTTTTAGGATAGAAACGCTTAATTTCACTCTGGTTATACGTTTAAATTGGTTGGCAACATTAAATTGAAGGAGCCATTGCCCCCTGAAACAGTATTATTGTTGGGGGCCCATATAAATTAGAGGGCCATATAAATATTCTTGTAGGGGGCCCCTTAAAATTGGTTGGCAAAAATTAAATTAAGGGGCCATGGCCCCTGGATCAATATTGTTGTTGGGGGCCCTTTTAATTATTATTGTAGGGGGCCCATTTAAATTGATTGGTAAAAATTAAATTGAGAGGGCCAGTGCCCCCTGGCTCAAAACAATTATTAATTACTGCTGTACGGGTGTACAGTTGTATGCAAAGATGCTAAAAGAAACTGAAGCTGAAGAAACAACAGTCTTTTTTGCGACATTTTTATCATGGGTAGCACTTCAATTGGGGGGCCCCTGGGCCCCCCCTGGTTACGCATATGACCTCAGTAGCCTAACAGTAGCAAGCAAAAAAAAAAGAGTAGTGAGTTGACTTTACCAGTAAATTTTTATTATCTGTTTACTAAATCTGATTTAAAAGTTAAAAGTAATATTGTCTTGGAAAGGGGAATATGTGTAATAACACTTGGAACAAGTGCATCTTGAGGGAGGGGGTACATATGTAATGGCACTTGAAACAAATGCATAAACTTTTTATCATAATTTGCTATATTTTTTCATAATCAAATTTTTCTGCGCGCCATAGGTCAAATGGGGGGGCCCCTGTGCATTTGCACACTTTGCACATTCCTAAGTCCACTACTGCTTGTACACTTCTGAAAATCCAGGTTGGAGGTTCACAGATTTTATGAAAGTGATTAGCTCATGTGCATGTTTTCTAACAAAATCATTGGAGCGGTAAAGCACATAAAGTTCGTTTTCTAAGAGAATACAATCAAACAGAGGCCGGCAAATTGTTTGTACTTTGTTTAACAAATCTTTTGGAAATTTGCTTTATATTCACCATATTTGGCAGGCCATTGTAGTTGGAAAAAGTCAAGTTTTGATAGAGACGCATACCTAATTTTTCACTAAAGCTTTTGATTGGAAACGGCTGTTTGATTATATGCTGTCTGCACGATTTTCAATCGAGATTTTAGAAATAATTTTGAACTATTTTATTGATTTGAATGTACATTTACATTTAAACCTTACAAACAAAACTATAGCGATTAGCAAAACGGAAGTTGCTGTCAATTTCATGGTCTTGTTCTTTTTGCACGCATTTATTTGGCGTCACACCTTGTCTCGTGCTCTTTTCCAAGCGCACGAGCCGGTCTTTTAAAATGCGTGGATTTTTGACGAAAAAGGCATCGTCACATTCCGCTATATATCTCCAAGCCAAAATACACGGCAAGGTATAACATGGCTCAGATGCGCAAAGTTTCTTGAACGGATCGAACGGTTTCGTTATACTCCAGTAGTTTCGTGAAAGAAATAAAGCATTGGATTGTGTTGCGCTGGCAGAAATGTTTCTAACATTAAATCGATGTAACAAAAGTTTCAAATAAATAATTTTTTGTGAGTGTAATTTCACAGGGCGTGCGCCGCACCTATGGAGAATACGCTCCTGTTGTTTAATCCTTCTTCTAGTTGCAATTTAAGTCCAAAACACGTTTAATATCTTGCATTTTGGTGCTAAAGTTTAATTGTACGTGATTTGGTCCAGGTAGTGGGAAATAAGGTGCATTGTCTCGTGCAACATTTTAGCAGTAAATGAAAACCCACTCGAAGTTTTTCCTTAGAGATCTTTGTTTTTTCGTGAAGATAACCAGTTATAGAAGTGCATGTTAGGCCAGGGGGCCCAGGCCCCATCAATTGAAGTTCAACGATTTGTTCAATTAGCATTTTCCACGGCTAATTTTTAAAAAAAGTATATTGTGCGTAAAAACTGGCAAGGTGGAGGTGAATTAATGAATTGTTATTGAAAAATAGCACAATAGATGGTTACGCTTACTAACCACGTTATTGCCGGGCCGGATTTACATCGCACTGGGCCCCTGGCACTTTGGAGATTTTCGCAACATCTTTCTGCCAAATGTAGGTGAATACCATAAAAAGTCTTAAGATTTGAGCGCAGGGCCCTCATAGCTGGTACTGCGCCATATTGTGGTAAATCCGGCCTTGGTTAATGCATTACGTTCATAAAAAGGCTAGATGTGATCCTGAGATAGCAACTTTTAGAACAAAAACTATCCATTTCTTCCGGGTTATACGTTTAAATTGGCTGGCAAAAATTGATTTGGGGGTGTCCCGGGGCCCCTGGTCATCAATATTGTTGTTCGCTACTGGTGTAAGCAAAAAACGCTAAAAAGAAACTGAAACTGAAAAAACAATAGGCTTTTTTGTGACATTTTTGTCATTGGTGAAATTTCAATTGGGGGGGAGGCCCGCTTCGCTAAGCCTATACTCCAATTGCGGAAAACAAAAAAGGTATTTTCCGTGAGGTTTCTGGCGTTTTCCAGCAAAATTTCAGCGGTTCAAAAAATAGTGCTGTCCTTGAGTCGAAGACAAGGCAATTTTCGAGGACCTAAGACTTCGAAGCCAAGGCCAAAAGGACTTGAGGCTTTGAGGCCAAGGCCAAGGACTTAAAAATGTGTCCTCGAGGACGTCCTCGAGGCCAAGGACGTCCTCGAGGACTCCACCTCTGACAGCCAGAGGTACCATTAGCAAACTAAGGCATTATGCACCTCCATCTATTATGAGGAACGTTTATTTTAGTATTGGGTATTCACATTACCAGAGGTGGAGTCGAGGACACAAGGCTCGAGGCCAAGGCCAAGGACACAAAAAAAATCCGAGGCCAAGGCCAAGGACAGCCTTTCCGAGGACAGACACTCTCAAGGCCAAGGACCAAGGACACAAGCGCAAGTGCTCTCCAAAAAAAAAAAGGCCTTCACAAAAATTTTTCAAGCGATCTCCACGAAAACACGTTTTCCAAAAAATTTTTCAAGTGCTCCACAAAATTTTAACAATTCAAAAAATAGTGCTGTCCTCGAGCCGAGGACAGGCCAATTTTCGAGGACTTGAGGCCTCGAGGCCAAGGCCAAGGACTTGACCTTCGAGGCCAAGGACTTCAAAATGTGTCCTCGAGAACTCCACCTCTGACATTTACAATATGGTATTACTCATAGGTGGGCACAAGTCCGTTAATCGTTAATCCGTTAATAACGAAGCTAACTTTTTCATTAACTCGTTAATCCGTTAAAAAGTTTTTTCATGTTAACGGACTAAATTAACTTCCGTTAAGTGCTGTTAACGGACTAAAGTAACTTCCGTTAAGTTCTGTTAACTTCCGTTAAGGTTTTATCGTTAATATCTTGCAGCTTCGTTGTGCATTTGAACTTGTTTTTATCTTGAAATTAGATTAGACTGTAAAATGTAACTTTCAAAACACAAACAGACCACCATAGCAATAAATATTTCCTTACATCAGCTCAACAGCGTCAATACGTGTTCTAGAAGCGAGTGAATAAAACGAAATGTAAATTACACACAAAATGTTAACGGATTAACGGACTTTATTAACTTCCGTTAATTAAAGCTGAAAATAACGGATTAACGTTAACGGAGGTGTGAGATTTGTTAACGGACTAGTGGTTAACGAAGCTAACGTTTTGCATTAGCTTGCCCACCTATGGTATTACTACATGGGGAAATTCCGCCGCCAAGTATGTCAACAAAATTTAAGTGCAACAAAACTGCATTGTTAAAACGATTACCAAAACCTCATTTTTCAAAACAAAACTTAGCCCATTATATGATGAATTAAAGTTGCTAAAACTAAACAATATTTATAAACTAGAAGTCTCGAAATTAATGTATAAATTTAAATCCAAATCACTCCCAATTTGTTTCAATAAATATTTCGTTTTACCTTCGAAAGTGCATTCTTATACTACTGTACCAGATTTGTTACTGGCGACAAATACTCTTTAACTCGCTTCAACAAATCAAACTGTCAAGGTTCAATTCGCTATCAAGGACCTAAAATTTGGAAGGAATTACCAGCTGATATCAAAAATATTGCTCAAAAAAAGCAGACACGTTTTTATCAAAAAAATTAAAAAATTTCTCCTTGTAAATCAAAAATAACCAATCAAACAATTAAACTTATGTTTTTTTAGTTTTGTTTTTCTTGTCTTTTTTTTATGTTTATAAATTACATACATTATGATCTACAGCTTAGCCTATACGTCTTTATTTCATGCATGTTGTACTTTGTCGTGTGTTGTGCTTTTGCCGTGTGTATTTGATTCTTCAGTGTTTTCGTAATTCCGGTTGGAGTCTTCGCCACCTGTGCTGTTCGTTTTTGAGTTTTTACAATTCCGTATTCATTAATTGATAAAATAGAGTAAAATTTTGGTTGACAACGTAGAGTTGTGAGAGGCTGCAGACTGGACGACCGTGCCTATTCCACTGAAACTGGACTTGAGGTCATTTTGCTGCCTTTCACCGGAAATCCATGCCGATTTATTTTGTGTCTGAAAATTGATGCACTGAAGTATCGTCTTTTCAAACAAGAATAAAATAAAATTGAAAAAAAAAGTGCACTGAGTTTTTGCGCCATCACTGAAATCATTCATTTATGCTCCAAGCCAATCACGAAAAACATAAACCGCTAAGCACGCCAATCAAAGTGGATAAAACATGCCCGAAGCAGAGACCTTTATTCTGGTAACGCAATTATCATGGTTGAATCTTGAAAAAGTTCTTCATCCCCAAACGCAAGAAAGCTGCGAGTTTTCAAATTTTGCTTGATTTTGCAAAGTGCTGAGGCTGTTCTGGGTTACTGCGCTCATAGATCCTGCAATGATTTTCAGGATCAGCTATGCTGCGAAGCGTCAACTTTCTGTTTGCAATTTAATTTCTGCATGATTAGGCATGCTGTGCTGCGCCAACTTTTTGCTTGAAATGTCTACGCCAATTGATTTTCTGCGCCAAATAATACGGCGCAACATTCAAAGTTTCAGCCTCTTTTGCAGTTGCAGCACGTCATCCGTTGCAGCATTGCTTATTCCTGATTTTTTTCTGTTTATGTAGAAATATGCGAAAGGTAGGCTCCAGAGGAACAAGGTTACGCCTAATCAACAACATTTATTTAGTAGCTTATCAACAGATTACCAAGCAATCACCAAGTCAACTTAGAAATCAATAGGCTTATGAAAAATGGCATAGGCTGCTGTTAGCGTTACCGTACGTTACGTAAGAATAAGAAAATCGCTATCCTATCCCCAACCTTAAACTTAACCCAAACTCTCACCCTAGCTCTAACCCTAACGTTAATCCAAACTCAAAATCTAACCCTAACGATAATTTGAAAAATAGAATCAAGTAGCCTAAATAAGCAAATGAGCTCTCACTCTTGGCTCTCTTATTCTCTTTAAGGGCGTTATGTAACGTAACATTAGCCACTTCCTAGAAAAATAAATAAGCATAGTTTTTCAGCTTACCGTTTGGTACCAGTCAGCCAGTAGCAGTCAGTGAGTGCTGGCAAGGTGACAGTAATATTACTTTCTGTTGTACGGTAGGCCTAGCCTACTCACTGGAGTGTACAAAAATTGTTTCATCTTGGAGTTAAATAGGAAGCATTTAGCCTTCTGAAGTCTGAAGTGCAATAGGAAATAGGTTATTACTGCATTTACTGGTAGTGGTAAATCTGTGATAGGGTAGCCTAGCGATGCAGCATTACAGTAACAGGGGCGACATGACAGAACGTGCTAACGAGCTCGTAAAGGCCATTCTCGCTCGCTAAAACGCGCTAACAAGCAAAAATTTTTCGTCAACTAACTGCCATTTCTGAGCCGTCTAGCCCAACACGCGTTAAAACGGCTCGCTCGAATTTCTTTGCGAGATGTTTGTAACTCGTATTAGTAGGTAATAAATACCCCATTGTGATGTCAGATGCATTTCTGCTTCAAAATAATGCGTTCAAGCGTATTGTATGTACTACATTGTTAGTTGTGGAAAAAGATACTTTAAGCTATGCGTGATTATTCTATGCAAGCAAATTCTTCAACTGATAATAATTAGTAAATGAACGACAGAAGTTAATTATATTTTTGGATCAATGTAAAACCAGACCAACTTTTTCCATAGCCTACTATAATTTTTTAAATGAAGTAAAATGCCTTAGAGGTTGTTGGTGGGTAAACTTATATGTTAACAGTAACTTTAGGTCTTTAGGTTTCAAAATTTTTCAAAAGTGAGCAAGTCGAAGTACACTCTTCCTTTTTAGAACTGGTAAATCTTGAGTCGAGACTGGCTGTTTTTAATTTTTTGCCAATATTCAGTCTCATTTGTTTTTGATTTTGTAAAAATTTTGAGAGCATCGATGTGAATTTCAGCCGGCATGTTTGAAACACTGTTTAATTCTTGTAGCTCTGTCTGCTTAAGACTTAAATGAAAGCTTTTTTCTTGCTTTTGCAGCATCGTAAAATTGCAAAAGCAAAAAAGCAAGCTTTTTTCAAGTTGAACAACTGCCGAAAAAATTTCTCAATTGCTTGCGCAGAGCAACAAAGCTTTATAATCTTGAATAGTTGCAATTTTGCTTGCAAACACAAGAAAATCACTGAAATTTTATCGTTTTGAATCAGCACGAATTTTAGTTTCTTTAATTAGTTTGAATTTTTTTTTTGGTTTGTTTTGCTGCCGAGGCTGGCAGTGTTTTTAATTTGTTCTTAAATTTTGAGCAAAAATGAGCCTCGTGTTTTAGAAAATCGTTCTTATAAAAGGAATGTGTTGCTATTTTTGTCAACTGGCACTACTTAGCATTTTTTTATCAATCGAAACAGCAAATGGTTCTCAATGCAATTCACGTTTTTTTAGCTTTCTAATAGCAAACATGGTGACAATTTGAATTAATTTTTAGCAAAAATTCGCATTAGTTAGAAGTTTTCAACATTTCGCCATTAAATTTCTGAACCAAAAAGATTTCTCGCATGCTTAAAGAGTGCTTCAAGATCCTCTTTAAGTTGGCAAGGAAAATGTGACGTTTTTTTACTCAAACTGCTTTCCGCAATCGCTCGAAGAAATTTAGCGAGAAAGAATGACGTAACAAATTTCGCAAGGCTTTACATACACGTGCAAAAATGACCTCTTACGTTTAGCGAGTATTTCGTTCGTTAGCGCCTCTTAAAAAAAATCGTTATTAAAGCGATCGAGGAAATTTCTGTCATGTGCCCCCAGATCAGTCAAAGAAAAAAAATTTCGTCTCAAGTGCAGTAAGTAATTTTAACATATTCAGTAGCATTATTGGTACAAAATTTTGCTCCAATTTTGCCCAGAAAACGCAAAAACATTATTGACACAGTGCAAATGCAGCAGGCACAGGGCAGATGCAGAATGCCCACCCAACAATGCAAATTCGGAATTTCAGCATGGGACAGTCACAACCTAGGCTACCCTGTCTGTCTGTACCGGTCCAATAGGTACGATAACTAGTCAGAAATGCATTCCCAAGGCATGAATATTGTAGTGTCATTGTATATACTAGTAACTGTGCCCATTAACAAATTGCCTTTTTCTCTTACTTTATTATATTTATGTGCAGGCTTTTATTTTTTATTCATTCTTCGAATAGACTATATGTAACAGTTAGATCTGATGTGCTAGACACGATAACAAGAGTGAGCAAGTACTACAATGGTGACGAAGTTATATTAAATTATGTTAAATTGGGTGGCTCAAGTATACCTTAAATGGATTTGTGTGATTTGATCACGTTCAATTGTCATAAGCCAAGTGTAAGTGAAAGATGGAAGAGATGGGTGAGATCGTTTGAACTGTATGCGGAAGGTCGGAACATAACGAAAGACAGGCAAAAGCGTTCTTTGATGCTGCATTGAGCAGGAAATGCAGTGCAGGATATATTTTTCACTTAAAAAATAGAAGAAGACACATACCAAGTTGCAGTCAATACCCTCACTGAACATTTTTCACCAATTATTAATGTATATACCTTATGAAAGACACATCTTCAGAGTCACCAGTCAAAAGAGAAATGAAACCCCAGATTAGTTTGTCACACGATTGTGGCAAAAGGCAGAAACCTGTTCCTTTGATAATTTGGAAGAACGAATCGTAGCAGTGTTCTCTCTAAGTTTTCACCTTCTGCGAAAATGCCGGAAATAGTGCAAATGTTCTAAACTCAATGTGAAAATGCTGAAAATTTTCTCATCATTTTTGTCCGGTTTAAATGTGATCTCCAAAAAAAAAAAAAAAAGAGGTCCTTTGTCTAAGTTTTGCAACTTTTCTCCACGATTTTTGCAACATATCAGAGTGAGGCGCCATGAACCGCGGCTGTCTATGGTTTTTGGCGGGAGAAAAAACGCCGAAATTCGCAAAATTTCAGAGTGAAAATGCCGGAAAAAATTTCGCACTTTTTGCACTCTTTTGCGCTTATAGGGAACACTGAATTGTAGAGCAGGTTATTGAACAGTGTGCTTCTGAAAGACTGCGACTCAAGTTTTCGAAAGCAGGCAAGACCTTGACTCTTCAAACGCTGCAAGAAATGGCCAGAATAGACAAAGCTGCTCAGATGCAAGCGTCTACGATATCAAATCACCAAGAAGATCGCCAGACTGTGAACAAAATTTCCCGTTTTTTGTCTTATTCTGACGGCAAAAATCAACGTTCTACAGTGACTTCTCATAAATGCTATCGATGTGGCAAGGTGGGTTATATAGCCGTGGATATGGGTTGTCCAGCAAAAGGTCAACAGTGCTGAAAATGCAACAATGTGGGTCAGTTTGCTGCATGCTGTAAAACCAAGATTTGAGATGGCAAACCAGTCGAAACCAGCTCCACGGAAGGTGCCACAGCACGGATATTAAGTCAACATGGTGGAATCAAGCAACGGCGTTCCCGATTCACGTGAGTCTGATGACTATATTTTTGGCCTTAAATGTCGTGAGTTAAACAACAAAATCAATGTTATGATTGGAGATACTGAAATTCCCATGATGGTTGACTTGGGTTCTTCGTGCAGCGTTATTGACAATATTTTGTGGTCGAAATTAAAAAATACTTACAGTTAACCCGTGCGACTTGACGATGTCGATCGAAATATTTATGCATATGGATCTGAAAATCCTTTGAAGATGATTGGTGCTTTCAAGTCGGATGTCAGCTGGGGAAAAACATGTTTGAAAAATGTTGAATTAGTTGTTTACGACGGAAATAGCACTTCACTTCTCGGAAACCAGATGGCAACACAGTTGGGAGTTCTAAAGATTTTAAATGACTCTGAGGTCTACGTGGTCGAAACGACAAATGATATTTTGATTAACTACAGGATGTATTTTGAAGGTTTCGGAAAATTCAGAGATTTCGAACTAAAACTTCCTGTAAATGATACCATTTCACCTGTTTGCCAACCATTAAGAAGTATTTGCGCTATAAACTTACTGAAAAGTTAAACAAACTCGAATCACTTGACATAATAGAAAAAGTAAATGGTCCAACTAATTGCGTTTCGCCTGTTATTATTGTACCCAAGGCTAATAATAATGTACGACTTTGTGTAGACATGCGACGCGCCAATAGCGCTATTACACGTGTAAGGTACCTTATACCTACAATTTATGAAATTTTGCAAGATCTTAATCAAAGTAAAGTGTTTTCTAAGTTGGATGTTAAGTGGGCTTACCACCAAATTGCACTTGCACCGGATTGCGAGATATTACAACTTTTGTGACACATAATGACTTGTATTGTTATAAATGATTGATGTTTGTTATTAATTGTGTGCCCGAAATGTACCAACAAGTAATGCATCAAGTACTCCAAAACTACGAGGGTGTGCATCACATTATGGATGATATTATTATTCATGGTGCCCCTAAAGATGAGCACGATGCTAGGCTTAAATGTGTATTGGACAAAATCCGAGAATGTGCTTTAGTTTTGAATCGTGACAAGTGTGTTTTTAATTTATGTCTCAACTTGTATTTATGGGTCATGTTTTGTCTGCTAAAGGTATAGGATGAACGCAAGACAAGGTCAAAGGAGTTAATGAGGCTGGAGAACTGAGAACTGCTGCGGAAGTGCGGTATTTTCTGGGATTATTAAATTTTCACGCACGTTTTCTGCCTGATTTGGCAACAGTCTCAGAGCCTCTTAGAAAATTGACTCGAAAAGGTACTCCGTTTCAATGGGGATCAAACCAGCAAAATGCTCTTATGGAGTTAAAGAAACGTTTGTGTAATGATGATGTGCTTGGATATTATAACAAAAACGCTAAAACGCAAGTAATTGCGGACGCAAGCCCTTATGGACTTGCTGGAATTCTTTTATATACAAGTGCAAAGTGTTTAATGTGTTATTTGCTATGCTAGTCGAACATTGTCTCAAGTTGAACGCCGTTATTTGTAAGCTGAAAAAGATGCTTAAGCGCTAGTTTGGGCGTGTGAACGATTTCATGTTTATTTGTATGGTATCAGGCATAGACGTGTTACACCTTTATGGCCTCAAGCTAATGGGGAAATTGAGATCCAAAATCATGGTTTAATGAAACGTATTCAAATTGCTTGTGCAGAGAATAAAAACTGGAGAGTTGAGCTGCACGCCTATTTGCTGATGTACCGTTCAACACCGCATTCCACAACTAGTGTTAGTCCAGCAGAGTTGTTGCATAACCACAAAATTCATACTAAACTGCCTGAACTTAATTCCAATTTTAATGCTGTAAATGATGAAAGTGTTCGAGATCATGATGCTGTTATGAAGGATAAGGGGAGGAGATACAGTGACAAGAAACGTAGTGCCACGTATTGTGATATTTTTGTGAGTGTCAAAGTGTTTTTGAAACAAGCGAAAAACGATAAAGGGTCGACAAGTTTTGCAAAAGATCCTTTTGTTGTAATTTGGAGAAATGGTAGCAGTGTTGTGATTGAAAATGAAAAGGGTCATTTTAAACGAAATATTACACATGTAAAAAAAATTAATTATGTGGAAAGTAATGACAACATTGCAAATCAAAGTGATTTTGCTTGTAAAAATGATGTTTTACCCAAGGTTTGAGAAAAGCGTAAAACGCAAGTGCCTAAACGATTTGCTGATTATGTGTGAAATTTTGCTTATGCTTTATGAACGCTAATGTGTTAATTGCTAGTGCAAGTAGTTGTTTAAGAAAAGGAGGGAATGTAGTGTCATTGTATATACTAGTAACTGTGCCCATTAATGAATTGCCTTTTTCTCTTGCTTTATATTTACGTGCAGGCTTTTATTTTGATTCATTCTTCGAATAAACTATGTAACAGTTAGATCTGATGTGCTAGACATGATAACAAGAGTGAGCAAGTACTACAAAGATCTTTATTATTTGATCTGAGAGCAAGGAAAAAGCAAAAATGTAGGAAGTAAATTTTATCTGATCATAGACTATTTGTTTTAGACTAAAAACTGACAGTTTTATTTTTTCTTTATGGTTCACTTGTCCCAAAATATGCTGATTTTTCTAATCAGCATGACTTTTTTCTTCACTGTTCACTAATTTTAGGAATACATCGAATCAAATCAGTCAAATGTAATGCGTACAGTAACTGCAAAAAACCTTTGCAATAAGAGCAACCTTTTTTTCTTCAATGCTTGTTTCTTTTTCTCTGCGCGTCTGTTTCTACAGTGATGTACTAAATAAAGAGTGTATAGTTCGATTGAATCGGCGTGTTTCTTGGTTTAGTGCAAAATTTGGGCACAGTGTAGGGCCTAGCCTATTTGAAACTTTCTCGACTAAGTTGTAGCTCTGAGCTCGTAGGCTAGTGATCTTTGGTCTGAGATAAATTTATTCCAGGTTTTGCTTATCAGTTTTTATCAATATCATCATACTGCTTATCAGTATTGACTACTGGTATCCAAAATAAAATCAGTAATTATGCTTTTTTACCAGTTTTACGGTACCTGTCATTGTCAGCTGGTTAATGGTTTCTGGTTTGCAGTAACTAATCTGTGATAGCCTACTTACTCTGTACTACTGTACAGCCAAAGAAACTTTGATGTTTTTAGGCTTCACACTTAGCACTACGCAATGCAAGTAGACAGGTGTAAGATATTATACTGATCTACAATAGGATCTTCTGGTATCTATCTTGGATCTGCTAAGTCATTAATTCTGAATTGCTGATTGGTAGCAGCTAGCCTTTAGGCTAACAGTTAGCCTAATGTCTTCATGTCTGTAGACTTTTGGCTACTACTGTACTACTCAACTCTGTAATAGGCTATTTGTAGATTGCTATGTCTGTGTTCAACTGTCGGACTGTGTAAATATGTTTCATGAATTCCACTTCTGGTTTACATTGTGTTGGTAAAGCCTACCAGTATTAATTTTGGTAGGCTATTCCAGATTCAGGCTGCAGGTCAGAGCATTGTGATATGTCAAACTTTGGATATGGCTCTTTTCAACCCCAATCAGTTCAAAAAATATTCAACAATGCCAAAGCATTTCTGTTTTTTTTAACACTTGCTAACATTATTCAAGGGATATCTGTCAATGGACTTTTGAAAGTAAGCTATAGTCAGTAGTATAGTTTTATCAATTATCCTGAAATAAGGGTTGTTTCAAATAGTTCAATTTGCCTAATTGATCTGAACAGGCATCTTGTAGTAGCATTAGCAGGCTACACAAGCGTTAACCCCAGCTAGCTCTACTATGCTTATGCTATACTATGCCTATTTAAAACAATCTTGGGTTTTCTAAATAGAGAAATTAGGCATAGTATGGTGTTTTAAGCATACTATGCCAACCTTCACCTGTATAGTCTACCCTAACCCAAACTGTAAGATGCCTATTTAGAACAACTGCTTAAATAGTGGGATATAATGGCATTATAGGTTTTAGTGCTGGAGTGGATGGATGTATTATCTAAGATTATGCTAACTTTATTTTTATGCACAATCATTGGGTACACACTTTCTCAAATAACCAATAAACTTTACTCAGCTGACTTGATTATAATAGTTATAAACCTTAATCTACGACTCAATTCATTATTGCTGTTTTACTTGTTTGTTTAGTCGTATATCTTGATGTTTTCTCTGAATGATATTTGCTTTTCTCAGAACTGGCAAAGAGGGTTTAAAATCTGTTGTTTCTAAATTATTCACCCAAATTTAACAAGTCTTTAATTTTCTCCATAGAGCTTTATATTCCTGTGCATGAGCAGATATGCATAATTATAATGATCACTGATCAAACCATACTGTATAACTCATGAAAATGGTATAAAAATGACCCAAAAGCGAAAAGATTGCATTTGGTAGTCAGATAGAGTTACAATATAAAAAACTTTAATCGCATTTACTGGCGAAATATTGGAACTTTTTTCGACCAGTTTCTCGTATTTTATGTTTTGCTGTTGCCATGTTGATCAATAATGAAGCAACTTTTAAGAATTAATTTTAAATCTAGTTTTTTAACATCTTTCCAAAAAAATGTGATTGTTTAGGTCAATGTTACATCAATTGAACGTCGATTCAATCTGCTCAGCTCTGAATCTGGTTTGATAATAAGCACTTACGATATAGCTGGATGCCTCACTCTGCTTCCAGTTAGCTACTTGGGTAAGTGTGTAATATCAGGGTTTAGAGGTTTAAATAATTCCATATTGTATTAATTGGTATTTTTTGATAAGAATTTCAAGTTCTTGACAAAAAATACTTTCTACATGATTTTGCTTGTTATAAGTGCTAGTTGTTAAGTTGGGGTAGCCACTTTGTGGAGATGGTAAAAGTGGTTTGTTTTACAAAGACCTTATTTGTTTACAAGGAATAATTAATCTAGATTCACTTTGTGAGAGGATCTCCAACAACCCTACAACATATGTGGAAACTTTAAATATTTAAAGTTTTCGCATTATTTAAAGTTAAGTTACCCAGTTCAAAACTTAGATTAATTTAAAAATTATTGAGAAGATTTTGGGTGTTTGCAAAAATAGTCCATTTTTGTAGGGTCCGCATAGTAGTTTTCCGGCTATTTACAAAAGATATCAGGGTTTCAACCACATGGTAATATGATCTAATTTAGTAATATTGCATGTTGTTCGATTATCCGAATAAATCACTTATCCGAACCACCTCTGGTTTTAATTCGTTCAGATAATCAGAGTTCTACTGTAATTCAATCCAGAGGTTAATCAGGAAAGTAATGAATGAAAGCACCAGTTGAAATGGTCAAGTCTAGTTGTTTTGTTGTCATTGATTTAAATTATTGGCGAATAGCTGAAAAATGATGTCATATTCAGACATATAACACAAAAATAAACCCACAGTTGACCACAATGCATGATACGTATACAGGACTAGTTAGTTACTAGTATATGATGTGATGGTGATGTAGAGCATATTTATCCTTCTGTTGCTGGACAGTATCAGCTATGCTAATTATTGGATGATCCACACACTTTTCATTGCAATGACTACTTTGCGCTTGGAGGAATGTGCACCTGCTTAAAAGTTTCCAGTAATCCAATGTTCCTGTAGGTTTCTTGAAATCTATGTGACCGGCCTGAGATTTCAACCTCGGACCTCCTGCTCCAGCGACAAATGCATTACTACACCCTTGCCCACTAACTTTGCTGCTTGTTTAAAGCCACCAAGCAGAGATAATCATGGTGAGCTTCTTATCCAAGGATGCATCAACATGATCAGGGTGCTGGTTGAAACCAGATCATGCGATCTGGATGATAGTAGAAAGGACATCTTTGCCTTCTCTGTAATCATGAGAGATTGGAACAATTTAAAAAAATTTTAATTAGGTGGGAGAGGACACAAACCTCGATGGATCGGAATTGGTTTACTGATAACAAGTTTGGGGTTAATGACACTTGCCTTGCCACACTTTCTTTCTGGGCCTTATACATATTCAACTGTTGCGCAAGGAATGGAAAGTGTAAGAATAAGTAATTGTTTAAGTTTGCAAAGTGATTATCGGTATTAATTTTGATAGATTAAGTTAATGTTCTAAAATGGCTACAATACCAGCCCCAAGTACTACTGAAATCGTAGTTCTGTGTGTAGAAACAAATCGATTTTGACCCAAGCAGTTCGTATTCAGTTATCTAAAGAAACAAATCAAAACCTGGCAATTTGATCACAAAATCTGGAGCCAAACTTTCATCAAATCAATTCTTTCATTATACTCGCTGCATTACGCCGAAGCATGAAGTGAGTTTGCAGGGCCCATCTCGGCATCATTGCGCCTAGGCAACACAGCCACTTTTAAATAATTGTCGCAAGTCCGATTTGACCGGTCCGAAATTTCAGTCCCTATGTAATAGACCTAATAATTCAACAAACTGTTATCTACGCAATGCATAGTAAATTTATACAAACAGTGGATTCAACTGGAAAAGCAGTTGGAATGCAGAAGGTTGAACTACAGAGCAGTCAAGCTATAATGGTTTTCAATTGTAGACTGAGTCGTGTTTCAGTACCAGAAAAGAGTTTTATAGGTAGAAAAACAGCTCATGCTATTTCTGCCAGAAACTAATCAATCACACCACTAGCCGATTTGCCATCTTAGCATCATTTGTGGTGAGAGATTATTTATTATACTGCCTCAAATTCCATTGGTCACTTAATTTTAAGGAATGAATTAAAAAAAATCTAGTTGCTGATTCAATTTATGATGCTACAATGGGTTTGTTATTGAAAGCTGGACTAAATGGTGCATATTGCCAGGTTTAAGATGGATCTTAACAATAAAAATGGTGTTATCTGGTGTTTATATTGTTTTTTAGGAAAATTCTTCTGCTTGTCTTCAAATTGAAGCCAGTTCTAATCAAACTGAAGGTAAATTAGAGATATTAACTGTAACATTCCAGTTCATGGTAGCCTAGCCAGTGACACATTTAGCCGGTTTGCACAAACGAGTTTCAAAATTTATGAAACCAGATGTTGAAAATTACTTCTATAGATATCCTGCACTTTTGGTTCAAACAAACCATTTGCCAAGTTTAGAAAACCAGTCACAGATCCAGTTCCTGTAAAATCTGAACAGCATCACTAGGCCATGTCGAACCTCATGCAATTGTGGTGCCTATCCCAGAATTTTTGCATAAATGCCATCTTCTCCCTCAAAAGTGTGAATAGAATGTATTCTTATGCAATCTGCATCACTGCTGAAAAAACTAATTTCTTGGAAGGATCAAGTCTGGAAACACAAATGTCATAATTATCAGTCGTTTTGACTTCAATAAAACAAAATTATTATTACAATTAAAAGCCCACAAACAATTATTACATGGACTTTTTTATTTTTTATGACAGGTTTTTTAACGTAATTAAAATGAATTTTTACCCACAAGTACCTAGAGTCTTTCCCACAAGTACATAGAGCAGGGGTGGGCAAACTTGTTCCAAGAAAGAGCCGCTTGCAGAAAACCATTTACACCAGCAAGCCTCAAAATCATTTTACACAAAATAACATAACTACAATAAAAACACCTGGTGCGTAACCAGAAGTTCACAATGAAGAGGATGTTTTGAGGGTGAAGCCGCTGGAGGCTGGTGACTTGGGGGAGAGCTCCCAGCCACTGGAAGCACCTGGGTCTGGGGGCTGAGCTGGGTCTGGGGGCTGAGCTGGGTCTGGGGGCTGAGCCCCCAGCACACAAAAAATTTTGCATTTTTTTGCAAAAATAACTTAAGTTTAGGGGTATTTTGATAAAAATTAATGCTTTTAAAACGTGGCATTGTAATTGGCATTGCAAACATGATTAAACTAGTTGCATAAATGTGGGAGGTGGCTAATGGTAAAATTTTAGTTCTCTTGTTTACAAGCTTGTAAGTCATAAAATTCTATAGTTCAATAAAACTCACACTGAGTAGTCTATGTTTCATAGAAAAAATTAATTGGGAGGGAGTAGGTCTAATGGAAAAATATTTGAAATATGCGATTGGTAATTAACAAATACTGAATAACCCCCCCCCCCCTTCCTGAGTTTATAATATATTTGTTGATGAAACCTATGTTTAGCATTTTTGCACTAGCGATCAAATTTGATTGCTTATTTTTGGCTATTTTCAAAGTTTCCATTGTCTTGTGAGTTTTATTTTTGACAAATTAACCTCCCCCCCGGAATGTTTGCTTCAAAAGATGCTTTAAGTCACTTTTTAATCCATTTCGGTGTAAAAAAAAGTCTCAGAAGTGCTAAAAACCTAGTATTTTTCTTATTCTGTATTTTTGTCCATAGGCCAATGGGGGGGGGGCTATAGTTTCTCCCTGGCTACGCTACTGAAAAACACAATAATTGCTGTGCTTTAAGGCAACATTCAGACTCGGCTGCGCTCTTTGAAGTGTTTTACAACTCCAGGAAAATTATTCTACCGTGATTCTTTGAAGTGTTCATATTATAATTTGTCATCAAACTTAGTATAACCTTGGTTGACAGCACTATGAAAACATATGCTTGTTTTATCACTCTAAAATACATCGATAAATGAAAACAATTTCAAACACGAGATAGCATATTTGACCTAGAATCTGTAAAGTCGCATCTTCTTCCCACGCCTTTGTTGAAACATATCTGTGCAGACTGCAGAGGTTTGAAACAGGATTTAACTCCCAATTTGCTCAATTGGAAAACTTTTAGTGGCAAAAAAGAAAACTTTTGACCATTCGAGTTGCTTTTAATCAAATATTGTTTCTCCGAGACCAAACTTGAATCGTTTTGCGATTTAGTAAAAGAAACTATATTGCATTGCTATCTTATTGGTTTAAAACTACTGCAATAAACATAAATTGTGATTATTATTGGTAAAGAAATTGAATTAAAGCATCTAAGATTACCAAATAATTCATGAATTGAGAGCAAAAATAAAGTATTAAAATGCTTAATGATAAGCTATAGACAGAGTATATCTGCAATTATAATCAAAAGCCTAAGATATGCTGTGTCAGAATCGACTTTCGTTTTGTATTCCGCCTGTATAGCTACCAATATTGCCAATTTGAATATGAGAAGTATATTGTTTTGTTTTTAGTCTTATTACATTCTTTTTGATAAATTTTGAAAGCTTATAACTCGTCATTGGCTCTTTTGAGATAATTTATTAAATCTGCTAATTTTTTAGAGCTATGCGCTGAAAAAGAAGAGGAGAGTAACTCGGTAATATCATCTTCCCTCAGAAGCATGAAGTACATATTCATGATGGGTCAATTTTTAATTGGTGTAGGAAGCACTCCATTTGCTGCGTTATCCTTAACATTTCTGGACGACAGTGTTGATCCAAACCATTACCCTGTTTATATTGGTATGTGAGTTATTTGCCTGGTGTATAATGGCGTTTATTGTAGTTGTCATTTCTGCGCAATTTACTTTCTTTTTATTATCACAAACTGATAACAAATGCTTCTTCAAGGCCTTCTACGGCTTCAGTGTTTTGTTTGCGCTGATGAACGTGATTATTTGGAAAAAGAAGGGCAGTTGGACATGGGTGAAAGGGTCCAATGCGTGCAGTATTTTTCAAATCCTTGAAGCAGCACCAGTTGCCTTGGTATCCCAAAGTATACTACAATTTGTTGTATCTGTATTTACCAAGTTGCCTTAAGTGGCTAGACGTACAGCGAACTTCGAGTCAAGCTGCCACCTGTCGTTTTGTTTGCCGCGCTTGGTGAAGTCTTTACATTATCCCTTTTAGTGCTAAACGTTTGTAGAAACCTGTAAATACTAATTTTCCTGGTCTTTGGTTTTGGGATGGAACTTAGGTTTAGGTACTTGGGTTTTGGGTTACAAACTTATGTCTTTCGATTTGGGTTGGAACTTAGGTTTACGGTTTGAGTAACAGATATTTACTCGCATTCCCTTAAAAGTTTGCATGCTTCACAAATTCACTTGCCGTTGTTGGTTTTTACTTGCTTATGCAATTACGCTCATTCCATCTCTGTGTATGTTCTGTCTGTTTATTTTTCATCCATGCTTTTTCTTGAAATAAGTAATGAAAACAATTTTAATTAGTGTTTTTCAAAAATTAGAGAAATCAATTTTTTAAACTTTTTTCGTTGCACCACTTAGAGAAGAATCTGTTCAGCAGTTGACGTGATTTTTTTAACGCGGCGTGAAAGACCATTAACTTTAACTGATATCACTCAAATCCCGTAAAATATTTTTGTATCATAGGTAAAAACATCAATTTTTTAGGTGTGTATTATTTGGGAGCCCTTATTGGTCCTGCAGTAGGCTTTATCCTTGGTGGAAAGTTGTTGAGTATATTCACTGAATTAGATGTGACGTAAGTAAAGAGTTTTGATAACTTCCAGTATGATACAAAATTTTTTTCACTAAAAAAATCTTATTTTGTCAGGTTGTATTCTAAGCTAGCCTGCTTGCTAGTCTGTAGTGATGAGAAAAGACGAGCAAATTAGCTCAGTGCAAGATGCATTATTAGCTAAGCCATTGTTTATAATTGGATCTTTATTTACCAAGTTCTCTTGACTTGGCCTAGAGACAGACAACTAGAGGACTTTCCAGTCTTGAAGCTAAGTGGCCTGTCGCACACGCCAGAAGCTTCACTTGGTCGATTTTGATACTGATTGTCAAGCAGAAAAACTGTTAATTCCAGTTATAGCCTTTGATATCGGCCAGTCAGTCCAGTGGTAACGCGCTTGTCTCTGGAGCGGGAGGTCTGAGGTTCAAATCTTGGGCTGGTCAAATCGAGACACAGTGCTGCTAATGGCTCGTCACCACTGAGAAGTTACTTCGAAACGAGCTGTGTTGCCTGGACGCAATGGTGCGAAGATAGGCCCGCCAACTTAATGCACGCTTTGGCGTAATACAGCGATTATAATGAAAGATTGATGTGGTTTGAAGCCTTTGATCCGCCTTGAACGAGAATCGAACTTTTCGATTACCGTTTTACAATACGCAAAATTGTACAATGTACAATTGCCGTTTCACTTTCGGTAATCAGAAAGTGGTAACTGTATTCGAAATACTTTCTTACGAGCATTCAAGGTCGGACTCAAATTTGAATAGTTACCGATATTGAGTTTTCAATTTTAGCAGTTTTAATTCAATTTTCAATTTTAATAGCTCGTAATAGCGTATGGAATTTCAGTTGCTCGTATTTTCCTTTTTTACTACCAAAAGAACAGTACTATGCTGGCCCTCATTTGACTCAGTAATTATTCAAATACCAGTAAACAGTGAAATCCCTCGTACTCCGTGTTTGAATGAAGTTTGTATGCTTTAAGTTGTCACAATTATTACTGAAGGCGGTTCAGCTGTGTATAATGTGGGCGTCGACATCCCGCCTTGCTGACCAATTTAATTAAGTTCATTATATCTCCGCAGAGGCACAGATAATTTTGACACCATGGCGGAATAATAGAGTGTCTACTTCACCCTTGTAAATAAAAGGAATGTTAATCATTTAAATCAGCAAAATTAAACATTAAATAAAATTAGACTAATAACTTTGAATTTCTTTGTTGCTGTTTGTCAGACATTTTTGGTGGTGTTGGGAGCGAAAATGGCTGATGTTTGACTTTTGTACTATGTTCCCATTTTTTCCCCAATTTCGAAGCTTAGAAGAAGTGTTTTGAGACAAAGGCATGCCACAAATTTTAACAAGAGTAAATGAATAACCATACAAACAACCTCAAAATATATATAAAGAAATTGATGATTATTGCGTTTTTTTTTTTGATTGGGGCGAAACAGTCTACCCATTTTGGTGGCCCAGTCTGACAAAAGATTCACAAACTGAACCGAAAAAAGGATGCTCTGCGTAACTGCGTTGCTATGGTTGGACAGACGCAGTGTGCCTTGGTTATTTGTTGAAACGCACGAACCACATCGTAAAGTGCGCCAAGACTATAATTTTCTATCGTTTTTTTAAACTTAAGATATTGCTCTACTGTTATGTGACATCTCAGGCTTCCAAGTATGTCGTTTTTTCATTTTTTTTATTATTGTTTTTCAATTTCATTATTTTAGACCCGTTGTCATTATTTCATTAAAATTGCAGTAAATCGTGAGTCACTGAAATATAGACCTTTTTTTTGCTTTCGGAGATCATTTAAAAAACTTTCAAAAACTGCTTGAAAACTTTTTTTTTAGGAGTTTACCTAAAAAATCCCGCAAATGTCAGTCTTTTGGATTTATTCTTGAAAATTGTCATTATTTATACTTGAAAAATTTTCATTATTTTGTGTTCAGCGGTCATTTTTTATTCATTTTTTTAATTCAACGACTTGACAGCCTGTACATCTCCTGTTGGATGAAGGTCATTTGGGATAAATCTAATGCAGATAAATGCCTACTGGGTATTAACCAAAGGTAAATACAAGGCACATTGGCATTTTGTAGTTTATTTAAATCTTGCAAGAGCTAGTGATATAAAATACAGCCAAAATTCAAATTCCCTTTGCTGTTCAAGCATAAATCATCAAACATAAAAGCGTAGTGATAGACTATGTAACACTATAGGCAGCCTTTTAAATGGGATTGATATTTATATTGACCTTTTCAGCTTGTATACTTGTATTTTTAATGGAAATTGAAACGGAGTTCTAATTCTTTTTGTTGAACAGCTGCCAGAATGCCAGCCCGGTTAATAAAATCGATGCTTAAAATTTTTTGAAATTATTGGTATTATTCTCTGTATTTTGCGGTAGCGTGTAGCGAGTTTTCAAGACCTATTTCCGCGTTTTTGTGCCTTGGCAACACAGCATCACGGTAAGAAATATCGCAGCAATAGCGAGCCGTTGAGAACATTAAATCTGATTGGCCAACACTGGCATCGAACGTACGACCTCCCGTCTCAGAGGCGAGAGCTTTACAGCAAAGATAGCTTTTTCCATTTACCAGATTGCAATTTTTTGGCTGATCTAGTGAAATATGAAAAACATCAATCATAGTGAAATGGCAGTAAAGTATGAAAAGTATCGATTTTCCAATCCAACTTTGGACCTGTTGATGTAAAATGATCAGGTTGTTTTGATGCCGAGAAATATATTGATTTTTTATGGCATTTTTAATAATTTTTCTTATTCCAGTCTCAAATATCTGTCAAGCAACGATGATATATTGCAATATTACGGTAATGACTATTGGCAAATTGCCGAAATGTACATTTTGCTGAAAATTATTTTAACTTAAACAACATAAAAATTTGAAAAGGGCGCCAGATACATAAAAAGCAGCTTCACCCGACCGTTAATGGTAGGCAAACTTGGTTTGCACGTAAATTTCGAATTCGTTCATGCGTATGATGAACTAGGCATTCAGCGACTGTCTAACCACACCAACGCTAAACATCCTTTTTTGGGGTTCTGCTTGCAAGTCTTTTGCCAACGTGGTCAACTTCAATGGGTGCCGGGAGACTTCATGGCCAATAAGAAATAAGCGTTAAATATTTCCAAGCGCGCATGGACGCATTTTTCAATTCGGGAGTAGCCAGGTATCAGCAACTTTACGATCATCCACTCGGCCTTTTTTCAAATTGATTCATTGAGTGAGACCCGTGGGATCGATAGACTGTTATTTCTTTTTCAACTGGTTGTGACAACTAATGGTTTAAGGCCTGAAGACAGCTCATTATCTTTTACAGGCCAGATGACATCACAACCGATAGCCCTCAATGGGTGGGTGCCTGGTGGATTGGTTTTGTGATGTGCTCCGTTGTCATGCTTTTAATCGCTATTCCAATTCTCGGCTATCCACGGCAACTTCGTAGTACGCTTACTCG
The DNA here is from genome assembly GCA_963965965.1 of Trididemnum nubilum. Classification (NCBI taxonomy): domain Eukaryota; kingdom Metazoa; phylum Chordata; class Ascidiacea; order Aplousobranchia; family Didemnidae; genus Trididemnum; species Trididemnum nubilum. Next base: position 36,112,384 of record OZ014471.1, read on the forward strand.
GAAAACAACTATTGCAGATTTCGAGGCAATCAAATTACAACCGATAAGACAGTCAGAACACCATGCAGAATCCTCGGTTCAAATTGGAGGTATACTACTTAAAGTGTATTTTTCAGTCATTATTGGTCACTGACTTGAGTTTTTTTTAAAAATTAAAGTCTTTTTGTTTAATTTTGTAAATAAAATTAGGGTCACTGACTAAATTAAACTAAATTTAACTGACCCCAACTAACCATGTAACTAACCTTCATGTTAGGTGACCAGTTGATTTAATTTTTTTATTCTTTGAAGTCAATTTAACTTGTACGAAAATTTTAGAAAGTCTGCTAAAATGTGACCTCTATTTCGAACCCGGTTGTTCACTAATGTGCGGTGCTGTTTTAATGTTGGTTTTGTCGTTTCAGCTTGCTTGGAACCAAAACTTCACTATTCGAATTCCATATTCAAATTTGTATGAGCTCACTAACTCTTTGCTTATTTTAGAGGTTATTCTGTTGCACGGTTTTAATCATAGGTGGACGTAGATCTCTTTTTTTTTGGGTCGGGTTCGGACTTAAAATTGACAAAATTTTAAGCTTAATTCGGGCCTAATAATATGTGTCTTTGTTTTACGTGGTAAAAAGATATAATCAAAATAATACGCTACCGGTACTGATCAAATTAAACTTTGCATACTTAATGTAGACTTCATTTAAGCATCAAACGATTATTACCACAAACAAACTATTGTTGCATCACTGTTATCAGTAAGTGGTTCATTTGTTTAGTCGCAGCAGATTGAAGTTATTTATCGAAAAGAGTATTTAACCTTTTTGCTTAATAGACCCATTTTAACTTTCGAGCCTTTTCGGGCTTGGTTTGAGATTCAAATCATTTTTTGGGTTCGGGCCTCAACTAGTCGGCCCCGTTTACAACTTTGGTTGTAATACTGGTACACCTTTCATTTTTGTGCAATTCGTGCGGTGTAACAATAAAAAAATCGGTCTTCATCTATCTAGCGGTCTGCAAGTTATCTTCACTTACTAGAACACTGCAGTTGCACACGATTGCAAAGTTGAAAATTTGGACTGTTCTATTTTTTGTAATGTTGGGTTGTTTAAATAGTTGTTATTACATTTGGATTTAATAATTTGCCATGGCCAGAGGACGACGAAGTCAACTTTGACGTCGTCGGTTCAAGCTGTTGTATCTCGTCCTACCCATCTGTTTATTATACGCATCTCTACTATTCTTTTTTATTGCTAAATAATAAACAGGGAAGCTGTGAATTTTTATAGCCTTTGGTTGACCCGACTGGGAATCAAATTCGAGTTTACTGTTGCTGGAGATCAGAAGTTCTATTCGGTAACAACCACTGTTAGGTGATTAGACTCCAGACACTGCTGGCTCGAAACTGTGCAACTTGAAATAAATTTTCACACTCCCCATAGGGATATATACAGATAAATAATGGCAGTTTTCGACCATGAGTTTGGAAGGGACTTTTTAGTTTTTGAATTAAAAAAAACTTCTTGTCATGTGCAATTGGGATAATTCGGAGGGTAGAAATGTGCTAAAAAAATGAAAACTTAAAGTTTAAAGCTGTTGATGCCTTTTTCACTGCCATTAATTTCGATTCTGAAAGCACTAATTTTTACTTCGTCCGCTAATATATGCTAATCGAAAGTGCCACAGTACTTTGCTTATCTATTTTTGTATTATGCTTTGCGAGCCTTTGTAGCACGAACATTTTTTGAGAAAAGCACTCGGATGTAGTTAAGTGTAGTAGACTAGATAATTTGGCCTATTTTTGGTTCATAATCGAAAAATGCCATCTTAGTTGTTGCTTCGGTCAAATTACGAAAATTATTCCTATCGTTTGAGCGATTCGTATTGTGTAACAACTGCATCTTATTGAAATTGAGTGTTTTCTCGTTAACGAAAGGAAGTCTACCCGTGTATTTATTTCATGTCCGTTTAGTGTCATAGCTTTTCTGTAGGCTGGTACCGTATCTCGATAAACATATTTATTACGTGGTGATTTGTTTTATTTTAGTCTGGTTATCATTAAAAAAATCAAAATTTTCTCTCATCACTATGTCAGTTTTACAAATTTCTTACAAAAGTAACTGAAACTAGATTCGTATGTTAAAACGTTTAAAAAACTTATTAAACTTAAATGGAAATCTGACCGAAAATCTCAAAATCTCTTAGATTACTATTATTATCATAAAAATGAAAAATATTTGACATTAAAACAAAAGAGCAAAAAATAATGTAGTTATTTTTATTTTATTTTGCGATCTTTTGACTGACTGTTGCACCATTTTCAATTTCATTCAAGTTGGGCCGAGAATTAGCAAGTTGGCCCGAGAATCAAACTGTCACTCTCTGGCTTCGGCCCAACTTATTGGAGTGGAGCAAGTGAGCTTGTTGGGCTTGGGTTTAACTGGGCGCTTGAATGATATAATTAAATACTTTATTGATTAAAATAAATACTTACATTTGAGTTCTAAAGAAAGAATTGAAATCAAGTCGAAATTTTTTCATCCTTGCCTAACAAATTGTCTTGGGCCGAATGACAGCGAAACAACCTTTTAGACTTCGAGTCAAGCTGCCATCTGTCTAGTGTCTACGTACCATACACGGTTGAGGCTTCACACTTTCCCTTTTCAATGCTGAATGTCAAGTAGAGAAAGAGTGAAAATCAATTTCATGCGGGAACGCTACCGCGATGTGGGCTCCGCGTCATCTGCGTCACTAGGGGTTGAAACGGTTACTCATTTCAACGTGGAGACAGCAGTAAGGTGTTGTCGAATGATGTAGGATTGTAAGACGTGATGTCCTGTGAACTATTAAATTAGTTCAGCCTATTTCATTTCAGAAACAATTTCATGCCTTTTAGTTTGTCGCTACTGGGATCTGAACTATATTATAACGCGTACACGTTATTCGCATATGGTTCATTCTGGTTTCATTATCATTGTTGTTTTCCTTGAAAAGTTTTTTAAATCGTTTTTTTCTGCTCGCTCATGAAAACTTTTTAAATAATGATTATCCGCTCTTATGTTGCCTCTTTGGCTCTTTAGAATCTCGTATGACTCGAAACCTGTATCACCGAGGGATATCAAGCGAACCGGTTATCTCGTTGGCGATATCAAGCGAACCGGTTATCCCGTCGAAGAAAAAAAAGAGTTCTAGCGGAGCGACAGTGGACCCTGGGCAGAAAATTGCTCTTCAGAACGGAAAAGTTCTTGCCACTGATCAAGAAAAAGTTCATCCCCTCTTAGAAGAGCCAGACGAGAAACCTCATACAAATCCTCCTCTTCCGGAGGAAGCAGAGGTCCCATCCACTTCAGAAATTGCATCTGCTGAAGTTGCACAACAACTTGATGAGTTTAAACCCGATTTACATCACCAGAAAGTGTCAGCAAATGGATCAGCGCTGAATGATAATGGATCCAGCTTATTAATGTTTCATTCGAATCGTGACTTGACGTCACAGCCCACGAATCATTCAGAAGCTAGTTTGGATATCATACGGAAATTTTTCAGGTACGGTATTTCAAGTTACAGATACCAGTTTTTGTGTGGTGAGATAATGGTTGCAAAATATTTGGTTTCAAATTTGAGTTTAGATGTGCAATTTGTGCATACTGTAAAACCTATTTGAATTTTTAGTATTAACACTCTTGTAGCATGTAACTTCCACGAAAACACACTTTGTTATAATGGATCAGTTTCTAACAAAATAAATATCCTATTTGAAGTTTGCCAATTAATTAAAAGAAAGAGTACTATTTCATTATCTAGAGTCGAACCATATCTTTCACTATATTCGCTGTATTACGCCAAAGCGTCTGTAACGAGTTGCGGGGCCGTCTTCGGCAAGTCGTTGGCAACACAACGTGGTATTAGACCGGCCCGAGATTTAAACTTCAGATCTCCTGCTCCAGAGACGAAAGTGTTCCCGCTCGACCAACTGGCCGGTGATTTTATTTTGAGTTCGTGGTATTGTTTTGTAGAGACTTATTGATTATTGCAACGAACAAAGCTTTTGTGAGTTTAAGTTTATCCGCAGCAGTTTTGGGAACTATCGTATCGGGCTTTTCAACATTTGGTCCAAAATTTGTTGAGGAGCAATTTTCAAGATCGGCTTCGGATGCAGCTAATGTGTTTGGTGAGGTGATTGCTTTTTATTGTATTTGCAAAAGGTAGAGCTGGCATAATGAATTGCAATTGCATCTTGATTTATAAAAACATCTTGATTTATAAAAACGATTTATAAAAATTTATAAAAACGTTTATAGAGGCTTCATACTGTCACTTATATGCTAAACGTCAAGCTGAAAAGCTATTTAAACCAATTTTAGAGTATTTGTTAGACCGTTTGGAAATCAAACTCGAAATTACGTTTCAGTATCAGATACTGCATGTATCTACTAGGTCACTATTAGTTAGTATCTTAATATCTTTGTTCTGAGGATGTGTTTTTAGGTTTTATTTTTCTTCCCGCCAGTGCTTTTGGTTTAATGCTTGGTTCGTTCTTGATGAGTGGCTTGAAGTTACGTCACAAAAAAGCTTTGCAGACCTGCTTTGTTGTCAGTATATTGGGTTTGCTTGGTCAACTGATTATAACACTTTCGTGTGATGATGTTGTTTTTGCTGGAATTAATGTGCCTTATTTTGGAGAAAGGTACGTCAAGATAATTGGTAGTAGGGTATTTTTTAATGCTATAAGGGTGGCTTTTCGCTTTAATACGCCTAAAACCTCAAGAAATCCCGAAAATTGGGTTCTGATTCCGAAAATTGAGTTAAGTTCGGGTTCTGATCTTTTTTTGTTCTTCACTCAATTTCAGCTGGTTTCAAAACTTCTGAAGCCTTTTTTTTTTTGATGTGGTCCTAATTTGACGAATGAAACTGGACGTACCATGTTGCTTGCATCATCTTACCTTTGTTCGGAGCTCGGCAAAATCTATGTTCAAGTCGAGATCAACAAAAAAGGATTACAAAATCATGCAAAACCAGCGTTTGTGATTTTTTTTATTGCAGTTCAGTGATCAGTAACCCTCCAGGAAGTCTTAGAAGTTCATGCAACGATGTCTGTGACTGCCCATTTAATGCGTACGATCCTGTTTGTGGAGAGAATGGCATAACATATTATTCGCCGTGTTACGCTGCGTGCCATTCCCAGGGTTCTGGTACTGATCAAGTAAACGAAGAATTTCTGTTTTTTGGTTTTAATTTTCGGAATGCAAAGCAATAATTTATTGTAAAATTATTTACGTTGCCACAATATTTTGAAATAAATTTCTCGTTCATACTGAGCAATATTAATTTATTTTCCACCACGAGTGAAAATCGACGTTTCGATTTTTAATCAAAATTTGACAGCTTGAAATTTGATCAAATTTCGATTAAAGAAAATCCTTTTGCTCTCACGATTTTGATTAAAAATAATTGATTTTAATTTTCACAGTCATTCAGTTTTGTCAATCATGTTTTCCTACTGGGCATTGATATCGACTTTTTGAATGAGGTTTAATAATCAGTAGATGTAAGTTTTTATATTCACGTCAAGAATTTGCGAAATATACTGCGGATAAATGTAAAGACATGTTTACTACAATTTTTTTTACGTATTACCGTTTTTTTGTGCTTATTGCACTAGATTACAGGGGTTGTCTGGCAACTGCGAAAAGAACTTTGGTGTTTAGGCCAAACTGCCACCTGTCACAAGATGAGGTTTTGCACTATCCCATTCAATGCTAAACATCAAACTGGGAAGCTGTAAATAGCTATTGTTTATAGTCTTTGGTTAGATCCGACCGATAATAATTAGAACTAGAGCACTTACGAGTTATTTTGGTTTGTTAAAGGGTCTTAATGACTAGATTTTCGCCAAGTTAGGTAGAAGATAGCACACGCATTTGTAATTTTACCATCATCGTCAGTGCCTACTAACACAAGTTAAGTTTTCACAGTATCGCGGAAAGAAGGGCTGTTTTTGCATTAAATGCTTGCTACTTATTTTTAATACAGGGGCCCAGCAGTTTTTCACTTTTTTTTCAAGTACAACTAGTAAAAAATTGTGTATTTTTTATAAATCCTATTTTGCTGCTCAACTCTTGGCACAGATGTCCAGTGGGCTGCTCATAAGCGTTAATAGCTCGAGACAGCATTGTCCAGCTCTTAGCAGTTAAATTTGTATTCATGTCTTGCTTTAAATTACCCAATAATTGAAAATATGTAGTAAAGTGATGCTGCAAATGGGATTTAAAATTACAAAATATTTTGAAATTTTTTCAATATAGCTAGGATTACAAAAATGAACATGAGCGTAGAAAGGCAAAGAAGCGCAAATTTTATTTAATTTGCGATTCGTTGGCTTTCTAGGCTCATATTTCAATTTTATTTGATTTCAATCTGGATTTCCGTTTCTAGGTTTTTTCTAATTGTACTTGCATAGAGGATGAATCTCTATCTAATGACACTGATGTGCAAAGTTCCACAACATCTTCAAGTAATACATTTTGATTCCATTAATATTTAATGAAATGAAATCAATTATTCACAACACCATTTTCGTAATTGCTAAGGATTAAATTTCCTTTATTTAGGATTTTGACAGGTTATCCACGTAGTTTAATTTTCCGTGAAATTCGTGATGTATTAGTGTTTAGTTTAGAACCAAACATCTGCAATAATCACCAACTAGAAATGCGGCCATTAAAGACACCGCTCTTGTGTTTCAACTTCAGAATATTTTTCTAATTGTAAATTTTACGAAGTTGCCTTAGCCGGAGACAGGATAATTTCTCTCCCCCCCCCCCTTTCCGGGTCCGTTTATCACCGAATTTACCCACCCAACCTGACAAAGGAAAGCTTAGATTCAACGAAAAAGATACAGCATTGTGTGACATTGTCAAAACAGCTGTCTTAAACTGCTATGACAACTTTCCTCTCAGACTTTTGATGCACTTTCAAAGTCTTGGATCAATTGAGTAGTTTTCCATTAACTCTTCTTGTTACGTAGTGCTAACCGTTTATGAAAATTTTTCTAAGGCTAAAAAGCTGGAGGGAACAACAAATCCGACGATTATTAAAGTGAATGAATTGCTTTTTATGTTTAGGACGTCGGCATTGGCAAGATAGGCCAGCACTTTGAAACATTATGTAGCACTTCGCTCTAGAGTTTAGTCCACTTTTGGGTTATTGACATAGGTGGACACAAGTCCGTTATTCGTTAATCCGTTAATAATCAAGCTAACTTTTTCATTAACTCGTTAATCCGTTAAAACTTTTTTGATATTAACGAACTAAATTAACTTTCGTGAAGTTCTGTTAACTTCCGTTAAGGTTTTTATCGTTAATATCTTGCACCATTCATTCATCGTACCGGTACAAACCAGTTTGCACTGGTAACACTTGTTGCGTATTAGCACGAGTTTTATAGAAGAAAGCGAAGAAAGGAGCTTTTTTTTTAGGCAAATAATAAGCTGCAGCCTCATAGCTCAATTAATTACCGCTGTTGGCAATTTCCAAGATTTTTGATCGCAGCTTCGTTAGTGCATTTGAACTTATTTTTATCTTGAAATTAGATTGGACTGCAAATGTAACTTCCAAAACACAAACAGACCATCATAACGATAAAGATTTCCATATAATCAGCTCAACAGCGTCAATACGTGTTCTAGAAGCGAGTGAATAAAAAGAAACGTAAATTACACGAAAAATATTAACGAATTAACGGACTATATTAACTTCCGTTAATTAAAGCTGAAAATAACGGATTAACGTTAACGGAGGTGTGAAGTATGTTATCGGACTAGTGATTAACGAACCTAACGTTTTGCATTAACTTGCCCACCTATAGTTATTGATATTATTTTCTCTCCGTTCATGATTCCTATTGTGACGTCACTGTGTTTGATTGTTTAATGCCTCTTAAAACTCATAAACTGGAGAATCAAGAAACTAGCGCTTTGCAGTTACAAAGCCTTGAGATTTGCAGCGACTGCAGGTTTTAGCAATATGCATAATATGGGCGTGGCGTGAAGTAAAAAAATGGACAAACAAATACTTTGCACAACAGACGCTTTTGATTGTGACGTCACTTAGAAGTTTACAAAACATTCAAACTTTCTCACGTAGAAAAATAGGTCATCGTTTTGACGACGATTTCGTTTCGAAATAGATCATTTCTCAATCACTTCAACATTGTCATACAAAATCCACACGCCATACTTCTGAATTCAATATTTTTCGATACAGGCGCAGGCTCAGCGCGATCTGGCAAGTGTAAGACGAGTTGCCGCTGGCAGACGCTCATTCTTATTGGTTTGTTCTTCGTTGTAACGACGACTTTTATGTGTGCTATCCCTGGCGCAGATTTATCCCTCAGGTATATTAACTATAAGAGTGTTTTCAAATTGTTTTCGAAGGGTGTTTGGTACAAAAGGGCATCTAATCAAATTGTTTTTTAAGTGCAAAAATGTACCATTCTGTTACGATTTCACAACACGCTCGAGCATTTAATTTTATCTAGCTGGTTATTTCAAATGCTGTTATGAAACGGTTTAAGTGGCATTATAGCAGCTTTGTTGTGTGAGCAGGTAGTCTGATACATTGTTGATTGCAATTTTACTTAATGTATTACCTTAAAAACCACATCTGTACAATTTGCGATTGTCTAGGTTCTGCTCTCACATATTAAGCCAGCCAGGAATTATTTCAGAAGAGTTCTGTCCAAGTGCTCACAGCTGCTGTGATGTCTGACAATAAGTGTCTGCAATCCTTCTGAGGATGACTGCAAATTCCCCTTACTCAACTGTTTTTAGTGGCTCCATAACCCCCCTCCAAAAAAAAAAAAAAGAAAAAAGAGAAAGAAAGCCTATGACGAGAAAGCCTGTCAAGTTGAGTTTGCTGAAAGACAGATTTTGTTGTTAACTAAAGCGAAGCAAATAAAGAGTGAAAAATTAGGAAGTGAAAAACATTGCAATTTAAATTTTATAGAACGCAAATTTTTCCCTCAAGTTGTTGGGCCATGGCCTACACTGCATTTAGCTCTCAAATCGTAAGCTCGGATAATGTGAATAGTATTAATCAAGTCATGCTGAAGCTTTTCAATAGCGTAGCTTAGAGGGCAGGAAAGTCATTTTGATAACGACGACCCTGACCACATGGTCTAGTTTCAACCCGCACCCTGGTCGCGTTGTTGCGCTCTTGGATAGAATGCTTTAAAATGATTATCTCTACTTGGTGGCTTCGAACAAGCAGCAAATTCAGTGGACAAGAATTCAAAGAAATCCACAGAGACATTAGATCGCTAAAAACTCCTGAGCAGGTGCGTATTTCTCCAAACACGAAATAACATACTGTAGTTATCGAAATGAGAAGTGTGCGAATCACCTAATAGTTAGCGTCTGACACTGTCTGGTGACAGGAGGAGAAATATGCAACTTCAACAACTGCGACTGTCTTTGTTACAGGTGCTTTCCTCAAGCCTTACGTTCTTTATCAGTCGGGATGCAATGGATATTAATTCGAACTCTCGGTACGATTCCCGGCCCGATAATCTTCGGTTCTTTGATTGACAGCTCATGTGTATTATGGAACAAAGTTGATCCGTGCGCTCTCGGTCAAGGCTCATGCGTTTTATACAAGAACCAAGAGCTATCGTTTAGCATGCTTCTACTATCGATGATTTTCAAGGTAGGTTGTAGGTTTAACAATCATGGGTCATGCGGAAGAAAGCAGATGCTGTTGTGTATTTTGCGACATTTATTTAGCTTAAAATAAAGTTTGAATTACGTGCTAGAGATAAAAAAAACTTCTAAAGCGTGCCTTCACCAAATTTCATTCAGTTTTTACGACCTGTCGTTTTTGTGAAGTTTTATTTCCAAGTTTAGGATCTTTACCTCAAGGAGTAACATTTATTAGCTTAACGAATAGTCCTTTGCATGATAAAACAAGTCACCTTGAATCTTGTGATGAAATATCGATCTGGTTAAAGGCAGCTAACCGTCATAAGAAGTAGCATGAAGAAAATAATATGTCATTTTGTGAAGATTAGATTTTTGTCTTCGAAAGAACAAAAAGGAGGTCTAACTAGGTCAATTTGTAAAAAAAAAATGTAAGTGATGATTCCGTTTTGAAAAGCAACATTACTGCGAGTCCCAATATGCTTACGATAGTTATTAGTAAAGTTATAGTTTTCGTTGTGCTGGCCAATATTTTTTTTAATTTTACGACTTGTGTTGTTATTTTGTGTCACGCATATATTGCTTTATGTTTCCCGAAACTGTTGTACATCAACGCATTCGCCAGGCAAAAATGCCGTAAATGGTTATGTCGTAATGGTCTGACCCTAACTTCATGCAGAACTGATAATTTATTAATACTTTACGCATTACTTATTAGTATTTTTTTTAATTGAATGTTTGCATCTGATGTACACTATCAAGGTTAATAATAAACAGGCATATTGGACTTTATATTGTGTTTTAAGATTTTTAAAAATTAAAAATACCTTAACTTCAACTTACTCGAAACGACTGCCATGTGGGATAGACTACTTAGTACTTACCTCTAAGCCGTTTAAATATCTCAAAATACTAAGTCATGGAAATCTGAAATTGGATGAAGATATGTTTTAGATTATTCTTTATCTTTTGCACAAACGATAAGTGCAAAAGATAAAGAATGCTTCACCTCCTTTAAGATTTTTGGTTTTAGCTGTGGAGCGATTGGTAAATTAGAAAACACTTAAAAAATTTTAATAGCTACTCTAAATTTTTGACTAATCTAAGTCTTTGACAAATTTAAATAATAATAAATCTAAGTTTTATTCTTCGAAATATTCATAGCAAACAAAGCTCGTGGTTAATTTAGTTGTTCATTGTTTTTTTTTCGTCTGTCATTAGTTTGCGCTATGGATTTTTTAAGGCATTTAAGTGTGACTACTGACCAAGAGGGTAGGGGTTTGACCAGATGATCTCCAAGTCACTTCGCATCCACCTTGTCGCCACACTCAATTATGCCCCATAAATCTGTCACCAAATTGTTCATTCATTGACCTAAAACTGGTCGAGTAAATCTAGCGCGTGCTTTTAAAATGGCATACTGGGTTTCGATTCCCGGTCGGGTCAAACCAGAGACCATAAAACTTGGTATTCACAGCTTTCTTGCTTAACGTTTAGCAATGAAAGGGGGCATTATGAAGCTTCCATTAATTGTGGTAGACAGGTGACAGTCTGACTCCAATACCGCAAAGATCCCTTCACTGACTCATGACCGAGGCAACTTAGTGAATAAAGAAGTAAGTGCAAATTTGCTTGATGCTAAAGCTAATTATTTTGTTTCAATTACGGTAGTTCAATATCCAAAATTTCAAAAGTAAAAATGACTTCAATAACACTTGATTTGTTTTTAGGGAGCCAGTGTCTTATTGTTTGGTATTGCGTGGCTCACGTATGTCCCTGACGCATTGAAACCAAGCGACATTGAAAGAACGTTGCGAGCAAAACGGAAACGAAAAAGCTCCATTGAACCAGCCGTCGATGGTTGATTTTTCCACATTAGTGCCTGCATTACTGCCGTGTAGTTTTGTAGTTTTGTGCCTGATTTTTAGGTACTTGCATGCACGTTTCCATTGCTTTTCATTCATATTTTCTTGCCCAACAGCCTGTGCTTTTTTTCGTTTATTGCTTTTCTATTGGTCTTGAATTGATAGAAGAAGTTATGAAAAACCAAACTCGCGATGCAATGAATTATTTTACATGGCTGCTTTCTTTGAAGTAGAACAATAGTTAACGAATTAAAAGAAAAAGCAAACCTTAGGTTAGTGAAATATTTTGCCAAGTATTCAGTCATATTAACTTCCATTCAAACTTTAACCTTTTAAAATGTTTAAGAAAACTATTTGTCATGTTTCCTTTACAGCAAATTTTGCTGTAGAATTATCACTTATTATTATCACTTTAAATTGAACAATGCGGTTGTCAAAAAACTTCGACTTATTTTTTTTTGTTTAATGAAATTCTTCCAGTATTGATCCCTAAAAAACACAATTACACAATTTTTGTAGTGTTTGTTGCTGGTGCAAAAAGTATGTATTTTTCCACACTTGCCATTAGATGAAAACGAAAAACCTTAAAACGGCTTTTCGGGTTATATAAAAAGTTTTTTTGATGTTTGAAGTAAAAACACGAAGAAAAATCATAGGGCAAAGAGAAAAAGTGTTACCAGACATGCCACTAAGTTTCTATGCATTATTTTCTACGCGAATCAATTTGGCTTTCGGAATTTTTTTGACCAAGCATAATCTAAGCTATGTTACACTCTTTTTGGTTAATTTTTGAAATAAATTTTGAATCGATAAGGTGACTTGAGGTTAGCTTTACTCAGTAAAAAAAAAAGTTCAAATCTCGACACGCTGAATGAAACATCTGCGCAAACTATTCCCAGGCTTTTACTAAATTGTCAGTGTTAGATATATTAACGATTTTTTGCAAGCGCTTCTATCACTTGCCTTTTTTCTTTTCTTCCTAGCAATTTTTATGGTTATCATTTCTCTTTCGACCTAATATATGAGATAATTTGCTTTTGCTTTTCATTAGCGCTTTTTTGTATTAACGCTTGAATCTCATACTTTTAACTGTTGGATTGCATTGCATGAACATAGTTAATGATTTAAAAACTTTGAAACATAGACTAATGGTGCAAATTGTATGTTAACACATTGACTTTTGCAATTTTCATAATGTTGTTTCGGTTCTATTCATAACTTGGCAATTTTTATTTTGTTTTATTGAACTGTGTCTAATTTTATTTATTCTTATTAGCTTCTTATTTGGGTTATTTGTTTTTATTGACGTATCAATTATTTTTCAAAAAGTATTGAGACAAAAATTGTCGGTCCTGGAGGCCTTTTTATCGGCTCGTTATAAAGGAGGACCAAAGATCTTTTTACTATACCGTAAGTCGAGATTTAGGATTGAGATCAAGTGCGTTCGATAGGCTTACATGTAAAGCTTTAATTATCTTTCACGACATTGGTTATTGCCCTACTATAAACCCCTTCCCTAGTTCCTGTGTAATAACAAGCAAAAAAAAAAATTTTTTTTGTTATTTTAAGATTACCACAAAACCCAGCAATGCGCTGTAGTGTCCGGAAATGAAAAGTGCAATTTCCGTATTACTACCACTAGACTTACGGAATCGATGTAATATTTCGTAACCTTTAAAAGGCAGTGGATACAAATTTTATCAGAATGGTAGGTTTTAACAGATTATCCTGGACATTTTAGAAATAAATCTTAACTCCTTTTGGATGCCATACCACTTAAAAAAGTTTTGATTTTATTATTTACATCGTATTTAGGTATACAATGTCGTATGTAGAATTGCAAATTCGAAATTGTAATTTTGCATGTTTACAATTGTTAATCTGATACTAGTTTGGTTTTATACAGGTTGGAGGTTTGTCTCAATGACTTTAGTTTTCATTCTGGTGCAGTTTCGTGATTATGTTTGTTGTTAATTTAGAGCGTAATTACAAAACAGAGTAGTTTTACGAATTACCTAAACGAACCAAAACTAATTAAAGGTAGATTTACACAACGGTGTATACTCGTTTGCTATGGGAACAGTTTATTAGAACACTAAGCTCATTTTTACTCGAATTTTTAGAACAGATTAAGAACAATGCCAGCCTTGACTTGAAAAAAATATAGAATAAAAACATGGTTTAGATGGATGCAGTTGTAGTAAATGTGATGCGTTTGTTGTGAATGTAGAGTTTGTAGCATTTGTAGTAAATGCGAAAAAGGTAACTTATAGTGTAAATCTTGTAAGTGAAGAGGACTTTAACAAAGATCAACAGCTTTGGGTTAATGTAGAGCTGTTTCTAGTTTTTGTAATCTTTTACTTTTGAAACCATAAGACCACTACAGGTTTTGACGATTATAATGCCGCCCCAAACTTTTAAGCATAGTTATTTAGTGTTGCTGCTGTCAAGTGTTTAATGCCAAGGTTCCCCGAAATTTCACATTTACCAATGAATATCTTCTCCTGTCTAAGTGTATAATGTGAGTTGAAAATGTGCTTTCAATTGTGTTATAATAATAGCTTTTGCAATTTATAAGTGAAGGGGTAATGAAGCGAACGTGGTTGTTAGTAGAATGTTTTTTCAGCAGAAGTGAATTGATATCTTGGTAATCTATAATCTTATGTTGTTGGAAGAAAAGTCCAAACTTTTCTTTCCTATATGTTCTTGATTTAACTCGATACTATATTGTTAAACAGCAACTTGATTTAAGTCAGCTTGATTCAAAAAGACACTCTGAAAACAGTAGTTGATAGGCTTAGTTGATATTTTTTTTATTTTTATGCAAGAATTCAACGGTTTTTGATTCGTTGTGGCTTGTGGTTGCTGCAAAGCGATCAAAAACACCAAATCAGACAGAATTCAACATTTTCAAACAATATTGTAGTATATATAGTCAATTAAACTGAATTCAAGTGGAGCTCCTCCAAAATAAAAAATCAGTGGCTTTGAGCCTGAATCGCTGAATTTACGTCTTTTTTTTCAGCAAATTAGGGCGATGAAATTTTTTTGTTCGGGACCATGATACCAAATCAAGATAATTTCATGGTTTGGTTTGGGATAGTCAAAAAAATAAACTTGCAACAAGGTTCTTATTATTCTGTCGAAAAATAATCTTTTTAAAAAAGCTTAAAGTCTTTCGTGGCGGACTCACGAAAAGTCAGAACGACTTCCACTTGCTGTTAGGTAATAAATAACTTTTTTATCAAGATTTGAAAAATTAGCGATGACGTCATTACCATGTCGTATTCAAAACCATTTTTAAAGTCTGAAACCTTTTTGCAAAACTTAGACGGTTGTGTATTTGATTAGGGGAACATTTTATCCAGCTTTCTAACATGATAAATCGTGGGCTAAGACAAGGTTTTCTCGCTGGTGCTTCTTGTTTTCAGTCTGTAATTTAGTGACGCTATAATATTTTGTTGGTGGTTTCTTGTTGAAACCAAACTATGATAGTTGTTACTGTGTATGTTGCATTTTTGCATGTTTTGTGTTACATCTCGAAGTTCATGCTGCTTGTTTTTATCGTTTGTTTTTTTGTTCATTTGTAGAACTTTGGCATCTCGCTTTACTCGCTTATTCAAATTGTTTCTACTATTACCTAGCCTTTTCCTGTAACCTTTTATGAGAAAATATCAAAGTTTGAAGACCTTCAGCCTTTGAAATAGAGTGAAGTAAAGCTAGATTAATATCCCTAAAACTTCAGCTAACTCAGCTTCTATTCTTTATATTTATCTGTGATTGAAATAATGTCAAATGCGTAAGTTTTTTAGAAATTTTTAGTGACCCGAGGTAGGCGAGCGTGATCAAGAAAAAAAGGCCGAACTGATGTTTGCAGTTGTATTCAAAAACAACTGCAATTATTTTTACAACAATATAACAATAGATTTTTTTTTACTAGCAAATGCTTCGTACTAAAAATAATTTTGTCTTTTAGTTCTAGTTGCTTATCTGTTAAGTTTTCTCTCTTGCATTATCATATTTTTGCCAATCTTTTTTATACACCTTCCCTGGCGATTGAACGCTTTTTTGTAATGCATGCTTGCGTATGACACGTTCACACGGGACCGAATAGATTGGTTTGTGTAATCTTTTATGTTTATTTTTGGTGGGTAGCTTGAGTGCAACTTCCAAGGGAAATTGTTTTGACTTGCTCACATCGTAAAAAGATGTTTTTGCAACAATACGATCGTTTTATCGTCATGGAAACGCAGTTACTGGATCGTTTTCTGTGATTCGGCGCTGTTTTTGTCGCACCTTTGGATAAGATGTTGTGTGCCTTTGTGCAATCTTCACTTTGTTAAACTTGTTACAGCCTTGCTTTGCCATTTCTTGTTAGTTATTCGTGTTTTTATCTGCTATTATCGGACCACCGGTTATCCAAATTGATACTTTTGGTCATGGAAATCTAGTGCATGAAAGCATATCGCGCTTCAGTATATTATTTGTAGCGGCACTGCTACAACTGATAACAAACCACAAACAATGAAAAAACTTAAGCAATATTCTTTTATAGAACATGCCCAAGGGCATTGATTATGGTTTCTGTTCTCTTCCAGCCGCTCATCAAAAAGCAACTCTTTCTATGGGTTAGAACGGTTTGTATCATGTTTATTTTATGTCACCGTTTTCGGTGTATATTCAAAAGTTGAACCAAAGGTGAAAAAACCACTGAGGATTAAAAAACCAAAGACGGGGTTGGGAAAGTAGCCACGTGTAACGACTAAAAGACGGGGGAATTTAATCCTCCAAATGTGACGATTAAGAGATTTGACCTAAAGTCAAAATTCGACATTGAAATGTTAGGAAGTTAAAGTGTCCATATTGATTATATAAAACACCAATTTTAATCGGTCATATTTTGACCATTAAGAAAAAGATCGCTACTATTTCAATTGATTAAGGCACCCGAGATCATACCAAACACTAGCCTAATTTAACAGCCTGTAGAGTTTCGAATTTTTAGTTGCGACGAGTTCTGTGATCTGGTTGGAAACTTTAAGATGTTTGATGGTTTAAAATAATCGTCCAAAAATGGCAGCGTGGCCGAGAGAGTAAAAACATCAATTTTGCGACGATCTTGATCGCATAATTTCTGTTCAACCCCCACCTTGGTCACAATGTTACGTCCTTGGATAAGAGGCTTTACGATGATTATCTCTACTTAGTGGCTTCAAACAAGTAACAAAGTCAGTGGACAAGAGAGTTCGAAGATATTCACAGAAACACTGGATTACTGTAAACTTCTAAACAGGTGCTAATTCTTCCAAGCACAAAGTAGTCGTTGCAATGAAAAGTTCGAGGATCCTCCAATACTTAGCGTCTTGCTCTGTCCGGTGACGAGGATAAATATGCACAACAATAGCAACGTTTTCTTCTTTACGTGGTGCTTCAAAAAGAAAAAAAGTTAATTAAAAATTGTTAAAAGTTTGATGTTGAGGATGTAGGTCAAAATTTTGTTGCTGTGAAATATCTCGTTTGGATACTCGGTGTTACATTGTAGACGTTTAGAATAAACTTCGCTTTGTATTTTTGCATGTATTCATTACAGTCGCTTAACCTTGCATTTTATCACCGCACTGTCATTGGTATTTTAATAAACACGTAAAACTTACTAATAGGTTGCTTGCTTGTAACGTTCACTTATTTTTAGGTCTGGTATACATTAAGGCAAAGAGCAATCAAGTGAAACTTCAACAGAAATCAATAGGAAAAATTCAGTTCTCCACCAAAAAAAAAAATCGAGAGAGAAAACTGCATTAGTAGTTCTACAACTTCACGTAATTATATTTTGATGTTCAGTCGTTTTGGAGAAAAACGCAAGAAAAAAAAAAACGATATAGCAAGAAAAAAAAAAAAAAAACTCATCGCGGCCAAAACAGGGTTTGTAGGAACGAAAAAATGCCTATAAGATAAATATATAAACGCAAAATAATTTTTGTGCAGAGTATCCCCCCAGAACAAAACACTTTATTTTTGTTGCCAATAAAAACACCAAAATAACACAAAATTGCCAAAAAAATGTAACACTCAAACTTCCTGTATTAAGTCTTCTTGATTTTTTACTAAAATTTTAAGTTATTATCCAGACTATCAAGTTCAGTCTCTAGCATTGATTTTTGTAGTAATTGAATGTTCGATATGCTCCCTATTTCGATTCATGCGGCATTTACGCTAACAGCAATATTCAACATCCAAAGATTTGTCTAGAAAGCGTGATTTGTACGACGAACAAAGTTAAGCCTCACGCTTGTTTGATTTGTGGTTTTTAACATTAACACGTACTGATTTTAACAGAGTACTACACTAATTATAGTGAAACAAACAAACTAACAAACGCGATAGTCGACGCAATCGTCTTGCTAACTGCCGTTGAAGTCGTAGTTTGCATTCTGACGTCACTCAAGATACCAGCTGTATCATCCGACGACGTGTTGGTTTAACCAATGACATAAAACTAGATGATCCGAAACTCCGCAAATGCGCTCATTTTATTCTCTTCTTGGTCACGCTTCACTGCAGGCCCCACTCTTCTGGTTTTCTCTGGTACTGGCCATTTGCGTGCGTGCCAACATAGATCGGTTATAGTGCTAATTATGTACCTGCAAGGTTATGAATAGTGTTTGAAGTAAACTAGTCTGGATTTATGTTCATGTCATTTGAGTAAAAGCGATATGTTTAAGGTTGTTGCTGATTTTATAGCTTAGGGTAGCCTATTCAGATCAGGGATGTTACCCAACTTACTGGTACCAAGTTCAGAAGTCCCAGGTTTTATCGACTTCTGTTGGTTGGTAGGAATTGACAAATGGTACTATAATGATGTTAGTTAATATAGGTAATAATGTATTAAATAGTATAAAATAATGGTATCAATATAATAATGGTATTAAAATACAACCTATATGGTGTATAATAATGGTATGTAATAATGGTATTAAATGGTATTATACATAGGTAAGTTGGTAGGTATTATAATGATGCGTTGACGTTTTCTCGCAAGAACTTAATTGCTGAAATATAATTCTTCCAGGTTGGAGGTATTTACGGTAAACATCAAACGACATTTTGAGTTTTGTTCGGATTTTGTTCCGGTAATTTGTTTCTGCTTTATCCTCCTGTCACGAAACGACGGTGGCGCTTTATATCGGACTAAACCGCATCTGCTTTCGAGTTTTTCTGCGTTAAAAAAGAGTATCCGTAAAAAACAGCGCCTTAACTACTTAAATTGATTTTTTTGATTAGTGTATCTTTATCCTCCTATCACGAGAAAGCGACGGTGCGCTATGCTTTGGACGAATCCGCACCCGCGTAGTAGTTGACCATTTTTCGGTGGACGTTTTACTTTTTCCCACGTAAATTTGCTGCTTGTTCGAAGCCACCAAGCAGAGATGATTATCGTTAAGCGTCTTATCCAACGACGCAACAGCGTGACCAGGGTGCGGGTTGAACTCATGATCATGCGATCGGAGTCGTCGAAAGAACAACGCCTTTACCCTCTCGACTACGCTGAAGAGGAATGCTAAGGGCATGTAGTATTTTCTTCATGAACGTAGTCCTACCTGTTAATGGTACGTCTATAGATTAGGCTGAAGAAATAATGTCGAAAAGCTCTCTTGTTAATACAGTAGCCCCTGAAAAAGTTGTAGATGCGACGGCGCCCCAGCACAATTTGTCAGATTTTAAAATATCTATAATATTGTGGATCGTTTTATCGCCGTGTCATTTTACTGGCTTAGCGTAATGTTACGTTTGTGCTGTATTAAAGTATTCTTCCAAGCTATCAGTAATAAAACTGCTTTTATTCAATGTTGCTTAAATTTTGTGGGAAGGTAAGATTTATGTCAATTTAATATTGTAAAAAGCATCCTAGTCGAAAACATCTGGTGATTTTAGCAGCCACCTTCAATACGGAAATTAAGATTGCTAAAAACAATTAAGCTACAAACTGCTAAGAAAGAGTTGAATAGAATGTTAACGATTTTTCTAAGACGTTATTGAATCAAGCAACAACCAAAACTAAGCCTGCCCGATACTTTAATAATTTCATTTATACTCTGTTCTTTATCTGGGCTTTTTAGTGTTTGTAAGTGTTGCGACTGCACGTGCAGCTTCATTCCTCCCTTTGTTTTGAACTGCTTTGAGCAGTGCTGGAGCTGTTCAATAAATATTGTTAACACAGGCGCGATAGTGCTTATTTATCACATAGTTTTCGTGATTAGGGTGTATGCGTCGAACGTAAACAGGGGCCCGGATTTACAAAGCGCAGATCCCCTGGCAAACGGAGAAGAATCGACCATTGAGTTAAAGTTTTCTTATTCCAGAAAATATGATGTAAAAAAAAAAGAAACAGAAAAAAAGGTCACGCGAGTAAGCGCGGGGTGTCTGGAATTTACCAGCTTGCCATGCGGTAAATCCGGCGCTGGATAAAATAATGCTTTTCAAGTGAAATCAAGTCGGGATTATCGTTGTGGTCAACAATGGACATTCAAGTGATTCACCTAAACGTATAAAACGGTCCAGCCTCATCTAGAGCAGAATGGATATGGAGCTCAGCATCGCTTAGAACTTCCACAATATACTCCACACTTAACGGGACTGCGCTGTTTCTAGTCAATAAAAGAGTCATAAATAAAATTAAATCACACAACACCGGACAAATCTGAAACAATGGCAAAAAGTTTCATTTTATTGCTATTGGCGACAAAAGCGAGAATAAAATTCAAGCAAACCAATGACATACGAGCCAGCGGCGTTCCTGAGAAAGAGGGGGGTCGGCTCAGGGTTTCACAGTTTTGAGGTGACACCATATCTGAATCATATCCAAAATTGAAATTTTTCGCTAAAACTTTTTAAAATCGACTGTTTTTCGATTTTTCGTTGAAAAAGGCAAAATTATTTTGAGCGGCGACTCCCCAAAATAAACTTAGCAGCCGAAATTTCACGCAAAAATATTATAATGTCAGTAGTATAAGATGCGCCTTTTCATGTGATTTGCGGCGTGGCGGCGTTGCGGCGTCCCCCCAAGTGCGGCGTCTTCCAACTGCGGCGTTCTCCAAATGCGGCGTCCCCTAAACGCAATGTTATCTAAACGCAGCTTTGTCTAAATGCGGCGTTGTAGTACTCTAACCCTAGCTAGTTGTTTGAAACTTGGTCCTGCCTGAGTACCGCACCACCGCAGGTGCCTGACTTCAAATATAAAGCTTGAAGAGTGCCTGAGTACCGAACCACCGCAGGTGGTTTGTCAAGCCACCGCAGGTGGTTTGCTTCAAAGTAACAGGTTAAAAGTAAATAATCCAAGATCTAGTCTTAACTCTAAGTTTATTGTAATTATAAGAACGGAAACTTAGAGTTGACCTGAGTACCAAACCACCGCAGGTGCCTGACTTCAAGTGTAAAGCTTGAGGAGTGTCTTGCTCGAGTACCGAACCACCGCAGGTAGTTTGTCAAGCCACCGCAGGTGCCTGGCTTCAAAGTAGCTGGTTAAAAGTGAATAACCCGGTAGTTTCTAAAAAAGATTATCTAGTTAACACTATGAAGTCTATTTGCTCGTATAGGAATAAGCTCTGTGTAACTTGAAACGTTTCCTGTCGCGCTGTAGTTGAATTTCCGCTGCCGTGTCGAAATCGTGACAGCTGTTACCCTATCTAAGGTTTAGCTGTGAATCACTACCTTTTGTTAATTTTTTTTAATCTTCGAATATGGAGCGAGCATGGCGCAATACAACTTGTTTAATCCCAATAAGTTTAACCCTTTGGCGTATGTTGTCTTGGAGTCAAACTAATGCGCTTGAACCCTTTCAACTTTACTAGCGTTTAGAGATTTGGTTTGTTTTCGAATCGAACTAATGTGGTTAAAGCCATTCAAGTTTAGTGAGTCTAAAATTAGCAAGGTTTAGTTAAGTACCGAACCACCGAAGGTGGTAAGTCTAAAATTTGTAAGATTTACCTGGGAATCGAACCACCGAAGGTGGTGAGTCTAAAGCTTAAAAATTTGACTAGGTTTGCCTGAGAACCGAACCACCGAAGGTGGTGAGTCTTAAGCTTAAAAAATACTTACCCGAGAACCGAACCACCAAAGGTGGTGAGTCTAAAATTTGCCCGGAAACCGAACCACCGCAGGTGGTGAGTCCAAAGTTTAAAATACTAGTCTGAGAACCGAAGCACCGAAGGTGGTGAGTCTAAAATTAGTAAGGCTTACCCAAGTACCGAACCACTGAAGGTAGTGAGTCTAAAGTTTACCAAACCAAGTTTAAAAACTACTTGCCTGAGAACCGAACCACCGAAGGTGGTGAGTCTAAAAGCTTTAAATTTGAGGTTAAAGTGTGAAGGTATGAGCCATCTGGTCTGTTGTGAATTCACCTTTAAAAACTCTTTTCATCCGCTTACACTAATGACATTAGAATTAAGACTTCAATTGGAATCGCTAACTGTGTCTGATCGTACGCGAGTTTTCGGGGAATTCCCTCTTTGTGGAAATTCCTGTTAATTTAAAAGCGAATTTTTTCAAAAGCTTTCAACGAGTGCTCTAGAATAGATCTGTCAACCTCAGGTTATGGACTGAATCCCTAGTGGAGGAATGCGGCAAAAACCTTAAATTTTAAAACACTTGCCTGCGAATCGCTGGGAACCAAACCACCGAAGGTGGTGAGTCTTAAGCTTAAAATACAAATCTGGGAACCAAACCATCGAAGGTGGTGAGTCTAAAGTGTAAAATTGGCAAGACTTTCTGGAAACCGAACCACCGCAGGCGATGAGTCTAAAGTTTAAACTACCGCAGGCGGTTAGTTAAAGCCTAAAATTTGTAAGGCTTCCCTGGGAATCGAAATACCGAAGGTGGTTAGTTAAAGTCTAAAGTTTAAAATTTGGATTATAGTTTAAAGGTCGTGGACCGTTCTTTGGACGGGTGGTTAGCTGTCGCAAAATCGCTTTGAAGTTTGCAAGGTTCCAACAATTCGATAGTTTTTATCTAAAAAAATTAAAAATTATGAAAACAAAACTAAATTTTAAGACATGTAGTCGATAATGTAGAAATATGTCTGAAATATGGTTGTATATTAATTCTGGAGTTTGAATAACTAAGGTATTATGTTTCAACAAGAAAATGGCGAACTTGAATACAAGTTGGTCAATAGTATCCTTTGACTTTTGCATTAAAATATTGCAACAACGACTGCTAGAATATTATGTGAGTCAATATGGAAAAGTGGTATTATGTTTGGTTTTTGTGTGTTTGCCTGCATGACGTAACATAATCCAATTTGTTTAATTTCCGATCGCCTTGGTGTCACAAGCTAGTTTGTTCGCTGCGATACGTACTCGAGAGCTTTAACGCTATAGTCATTCTATCAAAGTGAACGTATGTACCTATTGTCGGAAAACCTTTACTCAAAATGGTGCTATACTACATCACAAAAGAGAAGTATATGAACGGTTTTGAAATTAGAGTGCGAAAAGTGTAACAGAAAATTTAAAAGAACCCCTTACCGATATAACGCGCCCGCCGCTGTTACCACCAGCGTCATGTTCAATTTCATAAAAACACCTGAAATTTAAGTTTAAACTGACTCGTCGTATCACAGCAAAAAATTGAAATCGAATTGCGAGCACAACAATCTGGTGCAAGTCTGACAGTACGTGCTTCGTTCAACCTCAACCATTCGAATCATATTCTAGTTATTTTGATGAGAGACTTGTAATATTTCGATTTTTAAGAATTTTTGTTCTTCAAAGAACATTTACGTTGGCAAACTCAGACATTGATGTAAGAAATAAAAAGTTTATCCTCAAGTTAACTAATTTTTTTGATTTGTGGTACTTAATTTAAACTCGGATTGGTTATTAATTTTATTTTTATTCGTTTCGTTTTATTTGCACCAAAATACAATTTTAATAAAATGAGCAATAATTCAATCCGAACAGTACAATTGTAACCAATTCAATAAAAAACGAACAATATTTTTACTCAAATAGAAGCAGCAAAACGAATAACGTTATAACACGCATCAAGTCAAGGTAATATGGTCGGAGTTATCAATATTATGCACGGCTTTGAAACAATATGTTATACGCATGGTTTTGAAACAATATGTCTTACACATAAAATGTAAAACCACGATATAAACTAAAGAGAGGACGACTTAAAAGCATTACTTAATTGATAAAAATACTCAACTATTAAGTTTGAACTAACGTTTGAAACGATGAGATCACAACATAAATAGAACATGAATCAAGAGCACTACGTAGCGGTGAGGGATAAAATCTTGACCTTGCCTGTTTTTTGCATAATTCGAATAATAAACAATGAACTTAAAATAGAAAGATAAACTCAATACCCCAAACACACTACAGACCAGAAAGGAAGCAGATGAGTCCAAAGCACTACATAATAAATACATTTTACCTCACGCTTTTGTCTGAAGTAACATTCCACGTCAAAATATAGATAAAAAAATCAATCAAGAGCACTATCTAGTGATGAGAGGTAAACTTCTAAACCTTGTTTGTTTTAGCTTCAACAAATCAAGACAATTTGAATACTAATAAAGTATTGAGAAACGGTTGGTCACAAGCTTTTGATTTCAGACCTTGTTGAGGATTTGACGTCATATCTTTAACGCCAGTAAGGTTCATCTTTGTGTCCATTTTGTGTCCACTTAAAAAGCAAAAAGTGGGAGTTCAACAAAGATCACGCAATTTTAGTCACCGTGAAAACGACGCAGTCCAAATTCAACCAAGTTTAACCAATGATAAAAGCGGTATTCAGAATAAACAGACGATTTTCAATATTTTGATCAAATCACCCTGACATAAAGACAAAGTTCATAAAAAGTTAAAGTATCAAACGAGTTTTTTGAATTAGTTTTTGTTGCACATTATAAAAAAATATGAATTTTTAGTTAAAAGCTATCAAATTTTTGATTTGTTTGTGTGAACCAGGTACTGCATCTGGCTAACCACACCAACGTAGAGCACCGCTTCTTGAGTTCTTATCGCAAGATCAGGCTGGGTCACCGCAACGGGTAGACTACCTGGTCGCAATGAGAAATGAGCGTAAAGTGTCTTTCCCAAGGACACAACAACACATTATCAGTTCGAGCCAGGGGTCAGCAACATTTCGATCACTAGCCCGACGCTCTACCACTGAGCTATTGCCGTTGCCTTATCGCAAATAATACGGCAAAAAATCATCGTTAAAAAATTGTAATACTTCAATTATTTACACAAAACTGTAAGAATATTTCAAACTTGTAAGATTTTAAGTGAGTTTTCGGTTTTTTTAGATAAAATTTTTATTTAAGTCAAAGAAATTGAACTTTGAATGTCTTTTTTGATCAAACTACTCTTATGTAAACAAGAAACTTATAAAAATTTAAAATTTTTGACAACACTTTTCATTGTTACGTTACAGTTTTTGCTCACGACAGAGAAATTACAAGGACTGAAGAGAATTCATTGAATTTGTTCCCATAAAAAAACAACATTAATTGATAAAAAACAAAGTTTTAGAGAATTATTAATTAATTGAATCGTATTCATTTTTTAGAATTACTTTTTCACAATCTCTATGTAAACACGATTACTCAAAAAACTCGCAAAATGTTGTTGAAAACAAATTGTATAACGTTGAAATATCCTCTAAACAAATTACCACAAACAAGAAAATCGTTACAATATTTAAGAATTTAGAAACTATTTGATACAAAGTACATGTTTCAGGTAAATTTATAACCGAGATTATGAAAAAAGGTTTAATTTTGAACGATTCTCCGGAATAAGTATAAAAAATATTGGTTTCAAATAAGACTTCAAGGTAAATTTTTGAAATGTTTTGCAAAATTATCACCATGTTAAATATTCCAATAAAATATATGATGAGTGGAGTTTGAATTCAACCGATTCCAAAAAAAGACTTTGACAGCGTAGCTCAGAGTGAATATCATAACATAGACTCGTCAAAGAGATTTAAGACCCTACAGTCTGTTTCAACCGTAATCGCGATCATCAAAATGTCTTAATTTTTGGCGAATTTTCGGTTTTTTTTTGTTTTTTTTTTAACTAAAACTCTTATTCAAATCAAAGAAAATGCAAGTATTTGAATGTCTATGATCAAACATTTCTCATAAAAACATGAAAACAGTTAAAAATTTTACTATTTTAGGTAAAAAGTAATAACCATCAAAAAGAAACCCAAGATTTCGATCAAAATATCGGCACACAAAGAAAAAAATTATTGAAAAGTTCAGGTTTTAGGTGAATTTTTGGGTTTATGTACGTTAAAATTTTCACTCAAGGCAAATAAATCGCAACGGTGTAAGATATTTTAATGAATTTACCCCAATAAAACTAGATCAAGTAATAAAAAACACACTTTTTTTAGAAAAATTTTGATTAAAACTTCGTCAAATAATTTTCGTTTTAAGGTTGAATTATTGTTTTAATCAAAGAAATTGTAAGATTTTGATTTCTGCAAAAAAACATTTTGAAGCAAACAAGAAAATCGCAAAAACTAACGTAAATTTGAGACTTTAAGACAAGGTGTAATATCAAATGACACCAAAAAATTAGCAAAAGATCTTGTTTTAACTCAAGATAGAGTGTAGTTGAATAAAATTTTACGGTATTTTAGTAAAAAAATCAGTGTAAAACTAAAAAATTGTTAAAAAATGTAAGATGTTAGTTAAACGTTTTAGTTTTGTAGTACAAAAAAGATTATTTTTACTGACATTTTTTATTTAAAATGACGAAACGTAACTTTTTTTACAAAATTATCGCTGCGACCACAAAAACGTCGAGGTTTATTAACTAAAATTAATAAACATTATCTATTTTGGTTAAACTTTATGGCATTTTAGTAAAAAAAGTCAGTGTGAAACTAAAAAATTTAAAAAAAAATGTAAGATGTTAGGTAAACGTTTTAGTTTCAAAGTACAAAACAGATTATTTTTTACTGAAACTTTCGATTTAAAATGACAAAACATAAGATTTTTTACACACTTATCGCTACGACAACAAACAAATTGACTAAAATTAATAAACATTATCTATTTTGGTTAAATTTTATGGCATTTTAGTAAAAAGATCAGTGTAAAACTAAAAAAAAAAAATGTAAGATGTTAGGTAAACGTTTTAGTTTCAAAGTACAAAAAAGTTCATTTTTACTGAAACTTTCAATTTAAAATGATGAAATGTAAGATTTTTTACAAAACTATGGCTACAACAACAAAAAAGTTGAAATTTATTGCCTAAAATTAATAAACATTATCTATTTTGGTTAAATTTTATGGCATTTTAGTAAAAAATCAGTGTAAAACTAAAAAATTATTAAGAAATTTGAAATGTTAGGTAAACGTTTTTTTGTTTCAAGGTAGAAAAAAATATTATTTTTAATTCAAGTTTCAATTTAAAATGAAGAAATGCAAGATTTTGAGTGTTTTTTGCAAAACTATGGCTACGAAAACAAAGAAGTTTAGACTTTTTGATTAAAAATAATAAACATTATCTTTTTTAACTAAGTGGTTACTAGACATTTTAATATTTTGGAACATTTTCTATCAAATTTAAGGTCTGAGAAAATTGCTTGGGTACAAATTGTTAAAAATTAACGTTTTTTAAGGAAAACATGCAATTCAAAACAAATAAACCAAAAGAATTTAAGTTATTTTTTCACAAAAAGACTTACTTTAAAACGTGGAAATCAGTAAAAAATTACTATGTTGAACAAATTTAATGCTATTTATGGTAAAAACTTCATTTAAGACAAAGGAATCATACAATTTTAAGATAGCTTTGACAATATTATTCTTCACAAATGCAAGAAAGTTAATCAAAGGTTACGAATTATTAGAATTTTTTGTTTAAAGTAGAAAAAATAGCTACTTTTTACGTTAAACAGAAACTTGAACTGAAACAATAACAACAATAATTAACTCTTCAGATTTTGCATGTTTGTGTGTCTAACGTCTAAAATACCGATACTTTGAAACTTACAGAAGGATCTACATGTTGCTTTTTAATATCTTTGAACTTCGACTTTGTTTAACATGTTATCAAGTAAAAAATCAAATTTGAGCGACACATCCTCGCGGTCAAAACACATGATTTGCTCTAATATGTCCGTATTTTCCAAGCTATAGACGCTTGTTACTTGAAATTTCGTATCGTAAAATTTGCAAGAAAAACCCATTCTCGCATTTCTTTGCATTTGAGTAGTATTTAAACGAGACTGCTGTTAGACGTTTGAGTTTCTGTGTCGCAATCATATAGTGGCGTAATTTTTTCCTAAATCGAAGCTACGCGACTGTACAATTTGAGGTTTTATGAAATCTTTCACCTCTTTGATTTGAAAATGTTTAATTGGAAGCACTAATTTTAATAATAAGGTTGGGTGTTTACCTTGTAGATAGTAGAATCTAGAGTCAAAAACACGCTGATTATTGGATTACAAAAAAGATTTTGAGACATTTTTGTTGAGTCATGATCAAATACACCCGGGACAAGACCGGAAGTCGTTTATAAAATTAATTCAATAATTTTTATTTAAATTATTAATTGTAACAATTTACAATTCAAAAAATTTAATTTAATTTATTAATTTTAACAATTTTCAATTTAATAATTTTAATTTCAACAATTTTAATTCATTAATTTTCAGTGCAATAATTTAAATTTAAATCATTAAATTAATAATTTTCAATTTAACAATTTTAATTTATTAATTTTAACAATTTTCAACTTAAAAAAAAATTAATTTCAATAATTTGAATTTAAATAATTTATTAATTTTAGCAATTTTCAATTCAAAAAACTTAATTTCAATAATTTGAATTTCAACAATTTAAATTTATTAATTTTATGAACGACTTCCGGTCTTGTCCCGGGTGTATTTGATCATGACTCAACAAAAATGTCTCAAAATCTTTTTTGTAATCCAATAATCAGCGTGTTTTTGACTCTAGATTCTACTATCTACAAGGTAAACACCCAACCTTATTATTAAAATTAGTGCTTCCAATTAAACATTTTCAAATCAAAGAGGTGAAAGATTTCATAAAACCTCAAATTGTACAGTCGCGTAGCTTCGATTTAGGAAAAAATTACGCCACTATATGATTGCGACACAGAAACTCAAACGTCTAACAGCAGTCTCGTTTAAATACTACTCAAATGCAAAGAAATGCGAGAATGGGTTTTTCTTGCAAATTTTACGATACGAAATTTCAAGTAACAAGCGTCTATAGCTTGGAAAATACGGACATATTAGAGCAAATCATGTGTTTTGACCGCGAGGATGTGTCGCTCAAATTTGATTTTTTACTTGATAACATGTTAAACAAAGTCGAAGTTCAAAGATATTAAAAAGCAACATGTAGATCCTTCTGTAAGTTTCAAAGTATCGGTATTTTAGACGTTAGACACACAAACATGCAAAATCTGAAGAGTTAATTATTGTTGTTATTGTTTCAGTTCAAGTTTCTGTTTAACGTAAAAAGTAGCTATTTTTTCTACTTTAAACAAAAAATTCTAATAATTCGTAACCTTTGATTAACTTTCTTGCATTTGTGAAGAATAATATTGTCAAAGCTATCTTAAAATTGTATGATTCCTTTGTCTTAAATGAAGTTTTTACCATAAATAGCATTAAATTTGTTCAACATAGTAATTTTTTACTGATTTCCACGTTTTAAAGTAAGTCTTTTTGTGAAAAAATAACTTAAATTCTTTTGGTTTATTTGTTTTGAATTGCATGTTTTCCTTAAAAAACGTTAATTTTTAACAATTTGTACCCAAGCAATTTTCTCAGACCTTAAATTTGATAGAAAATGTTCCAAAATATTAAAATGTCTAGTAACCACTTAGTTAAAAAAGATAATGTTTATTATTTTTAATCAAAAAGTCTAAACTTCTTTGTTTTCGTAGCCATAGTTTTGCAAAAAACACTCAAAATCTTGCATTTCTTCATTTTAAATTGAAACTTGAATTAAAAATAATATTTTTTTCTACCTTGAAACAAAAAAACGTTTACCTAACATTTCAAATTTCTTAATAATTTTTTAGTTTTACACTGATTTTTTACTAAAATGCCATAAAATTTAACCAAAATAGATAATGTTTATTAATTTTAGGCAATAAATTTCAACTTTTTTGTTGTTGTAGCCATAGTTTTGTAAAAAATCTTACATTTCATCATTTTAAATTGAAAGTTTCAGTAAAAATGAACTTTTTTGTACTTTGAAACTAAAACGTTTACCTAACATCTTACATTTTTTTTTTTTAGTTTTACACTGATCTTTTTACTAAAATGCCATAAAATTTAACCAAAATAGATAATGTTTATTAATTTTAGTCAATTTGTTTGTTGTCGTAGCGATAAGTGTGTAAAAAATCTTATGTTTTGTCATTTTAAATCGAAAGTTTCAGTAAAAAATAATCTGTTTTGTACTTTGAAACTAAAACGTTTACCTAACATCTTACATTTTTTTTTAAATTTTTTAGTTTCACACTGACTTTTTTTACTAAAATGCCATAAAGTTTAACCAAAATAGATAATGTTTATTAATTTTAGTTAATAAACCTCGACGTTTTTGTGGTCGCAGCGATAATTTTGTAAAAAAAGTTACGTTTCGTCATTTTAAATAAAAAATGTCAGTAAAAATAATCTTTTTTGTACTACAAAACTAAAACGTTTAACTAACATCTTACATTTTTTAACAATTTTTTAGTTTTACACTGATTTTTTTACTAAAATACCGTAAAATTTTATTCAACTACACTCTATCTTGAGTTAAAACAAGATCTTTTGCTAATTTTTTGGTGTCATTTGATATTACACCTTGTCTTAAAGTCTCAAATTTACGTTAGTTTTTGCGATTTTCTTGTTTGCTTCAAAATGTTTTTTTGCAGAAATCAAAATCTTACAATTTCTTTGATTAAAACAATAATTCAACCTTAAAACGAAAATTATTTGACGAAGTTTTAATCAAAATTTTTCTAAAAAAAGTGTGTTTTTTATTACTTGATCTAGTTTTATTGGGGTAAATTCATTAAAATATCTTACACCGTTGCGATTTATTTGCCTTGAGTGAAAATTTTAACGTACATAAACCCAAAAATTCACCTAAAACCTGAACTTTTCAATAATTTTTTTCTTTGTGTGCCGATATTTTGATCGAAATCTTGGGTTTCTTTTTGATGGTTATTACTTTTTACCTAAAATAGTAAAATTTTTAACTGTTTTCATGTTTTTATGAGAAATGTTTGATCATAGACATTCAAATACTTGCATTTTCTTTGATTTGAATAAGAGTTTTAGTTAAAAAAAAAACAAAAAAAAACCGAAAATTCGCCAAAAATTAAGACATTTTGATGATCGCGATTACGGTTGAAACAGACTGTAGGGTCTTAAATCTCTTTGACGAGTCTATGTTATGATATTCACTCTGAGCTACGCTGTCAAAGTCTTTTTTTGGAATCGGTTGAATTCAAACTCCACTCATCATATATTTTATTGGAATATTTAACATGGTGATAATTTTGCAAAACATTTCAAAAATTTACCTTGAAGTCTTATTTGAAACCAATATTTTTTATACTTATTCCGGAGAATCGTTCAAAATTAAACCTTTTTTCATAATCTCGGTTATAAATTTACCTGAAACATGTACTTTGTATCAAATAGTTTCTAAATTCTTAAATATTGTAACGATTTTCTTGTTTGTGGTAATTTGTTTAGAGGATATTTCAACGTTATACAATTTGTTTTCAACAACATTTTGCGAGTTTTTTGAGTAATCGTGTTTACATAGAGATTGTGAAAAAGTAATTCTAAAAAATGAATACGATTCAATTAATTAATAATTCTCTAAAACTTTGTTTTTTATCAATTAATGTTGTTTTTTTATGGGAACAAATTCAATGAATTCTCTTCAGTCCTTGTAATTTCTCTGTCGTGAGCAAAAACTGTAACGTAACAATGAAAAGTGTTGTCAAAAATTTTAAATTTTTATAAGTTTCTTGTTTACATAAGAGTAGTTTGATCAAAAAAGACATTCAAAGTTCAATTTCTTTGACTTAAATAAAAATTTTATCTAAAAAAACCGAAAACTCACTTAAAATCTTACAAGTTTGAAATATTCTTACAGTTTTGTGTAAATAATTGAAGTATTACAATTTTTTAACGATGATTTTTTGCCGTATTATTTGCGATAAGGCAACGGCAATAGCTCAGTGGTAGAGCGTCGGGCTAGTGATCGAAATGTTGCTGACCCCTGGCTCGAACTGATAATGTGTTGTTGTGTCCTTGGGAAAGACACTTTACGCTCATTTCTCATTGCGACCAGGTAGTCTACCCGTTGCGGTGACCCAGCCTGATCTTGCGATAAGAACTCAAGAAGCGGTGCTCTACGTTGGTGTGGTTAGCCAGATGCAGTACCTGGTTCACACAAACAAATCAAAAATTTGATAGCTTTTAACTAAAAATTCATATTTTTTTATAATGTGCAACAAAAACTAATTCAAAAAACTCGTTTGATACTTTAACTTTTTATGAACTTTGTCTTTATGTCAGGGTGATTTGATCAAAATATTGAAAATCGTCTGTTTATTCTGAATACCGCTTTTATCATTGGTTAAACTTGGTTGAATTTGGACTGCGTCGTTTTCACGGTGACTAAAATTGCGTGATCTTTGTTGAACTCCCACTTTTTGCTTTTTAAGTGGACACAAAATGGACACAAAGATGAACCTTACTGGCGTTAAAGATATGACGTCAAATCCTCAACAAGGTCTGAAATCAAAAGCTTGTGACCAACCGTTTCTCAATACTTTATTAGTATTCAAATTGTCTTGATTTGTTGAAGCTAAAACAAACAAGGTTTAGAAGTTTACCTCTCATCACTAGATAGTGCTCTTGATTGATTTTTTTATCTATATTTTGACGTGGAATGTTACTTCAGACAAAAGCGTGAGGTAAAATGTATTTATTATGTAGTGCTTTGGACTCATCTGCTTCCTTTCTGGTCTGTAGTGTGTTTGGGGTATTGAGTTTATCTTTCTATTTTAAGTTCATTGTTTATTATTCGAATTATGCAAAAAACAGGCAAGGTCAAGATTTTATCCCTCACCGCTACGTAGTGCTCTTGATTCATGTTCTATTTATGTTGTGATCTCATCGTTTCAAACGTTAGTTCAAACTTAATAGTTGAGTATTTTTATCAATTAAGTAATGCTTTTAAGTCGTCCTCTCTTTAGTTTATATCGTGGTTTTACATTTTATGTGTAAGACATATTGTTTCAAAACCATGCGTATAACATATTGTTTCAAAGCCGTGCATAATATTGATAACTCCGACCATATTACCTTGACTTGATGCGTGTTATAACGTTATTCGTTTTGCTGCTTCTATTTGAGTAAAAATATTGTTCGTTTTTTATTGAATTGGTTACAATTGTACTGTTCGGATTGAATTATTGCTCATTTTATTAAAATTGTATTTTGGTGCAAATAAAACGAAACGAATAAAAATAAAATTAATAACCAATCCGAGTTTAAATTAAGTACCACAAATCAAAAAAATTAGTTAACTTGAGGATAAACTTTTTATTTCTTACATCAATGTCTGAGTTTGCCAACGTAAATGTTCTTTGAAGAACAAAAATTCTTAAAAATCGAAATATTACAAGTCTCTCATCAAAATAACTAGAATATGATTCGAATGGTTGAGGTTGAACGAAGCACGTACTGTCAGACTTGCACCAGATTGTTGTGCTCGCAATTCGATTTCAATTTTTTGCTGTGATACGACGAGTCAGTTTAAACTTAAATTTCAGGTGTTTTTATGAAATTGAACATGACGCTGGTGGTAACAGCGGCGGGCGCGTTATATCGGTAAGGGGTTCTTTTAAATTTTCTGTTACACTTTTCGCACTCTAATTTCAAAACCGTTCATATACTTCTCTTTTGTGATGTAGTATAGCACCATTTTGAGTAAAGGTTTTCCGACAATAGGTACATACGTTCACTTTGATAGAATGACTATAGCGTTAAAGCTCTCGAGTACGTATCGCAGCGAACAAACTAGCTTGTGACACCAAGGCGATCGGAAATTAAACAAATTGGATTATGTTACGTCATGCAGGCAAACACACAAAAACCAAACATAATACCACTTTTCCATATTGACTCACATAATATTCTAGCAGTCGTTGTTGCAATATTTTAATGCAAAAGTCAAAGGATACTATTGACCAACTTGTATTCAAGTTCGCCATTTTCTTGTTGAAACATAATACCTTAGTTATTCAAACTCCAGAATTAATATACAACCATATTTCAGACATATTTCTACATTATCGACTACATGTCTTAAAATTTAGTTTTGTTTTCATAATTTTTAATTTTTTTAGATAAAAACTATCGAATTGTTGGAACCTTGCAAACTTCAAAGCGATTTTGCGACAGCTAACCACCCGTCCAAAGAACGGTCCACGACCTTTAAACTATAATCCAAATTTTAAACTTTAGACTTTAACTAACCACCTTCGGTATTTCGATTCCCAGGGAAGCCTTACAAATTTTAGGCTTTAACTAACCGCCTGCGGTAGTTTAAACTTTAGACTCATCGCCTGCGGTGGTTCGGTTTCCAGAAAGTCTTGCCAATTTTACACTTTAGACTCACCACCTTCGATGGTTTGGTTCCCAGATTTGTATTTTAAGCTTAAGACTCACCACCTTCGGTGGTTTGGTTCCCAGCGATTCGCAGGCAAGTGTTTTAAAATTTAAGGTTTTTGCCGCATTCCTCCACTAGGGATTCAGTCCATAACCTGAGGTTGACAGATCTATTCTAGAGCACTCGTTGAAAGCTTTTGAAAAAATTCGCTTTTAAATTAACAGGAATTTCCACAAAGAGGGAATTCCCCGAAAACTCGCGTACGATCAGACACAGTTAGCGATTCCAATTGAAGTCTTAATTCTAATGTCATTAGTGTAAGCGGATGAAAAGAGTTTTTAAAGGTGAATTCACAACAGACCAGATGGCTCATACCTTCACACTTTAACCTCAAATTTAAAGCTTTTAGACTCACCACCTTCGGTGGTTCGGTTCTCAGGCAAGTAGTTTTTAAACTTGGTTTGGTAAACTTTAGACTCACTACCTTCAGTGGTTCGGTACTTGGGTAAGCCTTACTAATTTTAGACTCACCACCTTCGGTGCTTCGGTTCTCAGACTAGTATTTTAAACTTTGGACTCACCACCTGCGGTGGTTCGGTTTCCGGGCAAATTTTAGACTCACCACCTTTGGTGGTTCGGTTCTCGGGTAAGTATTTTTTAAGCTTAAGACTCACCACCTTCGGTGGTTCGGTTCTCAGGCAAACCTAGTCAAATTTTTAAGCTTTAGACTCACCACCTTCGGTGGTTCGATTCCCAGGTAAATCTTACAAATTTTAGACTTACCACCTTCGGTGGTTCGGTACTTAACTAAACCTTGCTAATTTTAGACTCACTAAACTTGAATGGCTTTAACCACATTAGTTCGATTCGAAAACAAACCAAATCTCTAAACGCTAGTAAAGTTGAAAGGGTTCAAGCGCATTAGTTTGACTCCAAGACAACATACGCCAAAGGGTTAAACTTATTGGGATTAAACAAGTTGTATTGCGCCATGCTCGCTCCATATTCGAAGATTAAAAAAAATTAACAAAAGGTAGTGATTCACAGCTAAACCTTAGATAGGGTAACAGCTGTCACGATTTCGACACGGCAGCGGAAATTCAACTACAGCGCGACAGGAAACGTTTCAAGTTACACAGAGCTTATTCCTATACGAGCAAATAGACTTCATAGTGTTAACTAGATAATCTTTTTTAGAAACTACCGGGTTATTCACTTTTAACCAGCTACTTTGAAGCCAGGCACCTGCGGTGGCTTGACAAACTACCTGCGGTGGTTCGGTACTCGAGCAAGACACTCCTCAAGCTTTACACTTGAAGTCAGGCACCTGCGGTGGTTTGGTACTCAGGTCAACTCTAAGTTTCCGTTCTTATAATTACAATAAACTTAGAGTTAAGACTAGATCTTGGATTATTTACTTTTAACCTGTTACTTTGAAGCAAACCACCTGCGGTGGCTTGACAAACCACCTGCGGTGGTTCGGTACTCAGGCACTCTTCAAGCTTTATATTTGAAGTCAGGCACCTGCGGTGGTGCGGTACTCAGGCAGGACCAAGTTTCAAACAACTAGCTAGGGTTAGAGTACTACAACGCCGCATTTAGACAAAGCTGCGTTTAGATAACATTGCGTTTAGGGGACGCCGCATTTGGAGAACGCCGCAGTTGGAAGACGCCGCACTTGGGGGGACGCCGCAACGCCGCCACGCCGCAAATCACATGAAAAGGCGCATCTTATACTACTAATGTCAATGTTTTAAAAATCAATAAAACCAATTCAAATACAAAAAAAAGATAATAACGTGGTGACATGGAAACGTGACTTCGATTTTAGGCGCTTAAAATCATCCCAAACTTTGTCTTAAAATGCGGTCTCATTCAAAAACAGCTTAAATGCGGCAAAATATTCAAACATATTATATTAAAATTAAAAAAATGAAATATTATATTAAATATTATATCAAAAACTATTATATTAAATAAATGAAAGCGCGCAAACTAACCACTAACCAAGCAACCAACCATTAACTGTATGCAGCAAAAAACTACGAGTTTTTGTGACATTATTTGTGTCATTTCCAGCAAAAGTTACTCAAAAATTGAATTTTGGATGGTAATTTAGCAGTTGACATAAGTTCTTAAGCAAATTACGCAAAGCTACTACTTTTAGAGACAACGATTTTTATTATTGTTGCTACCTCCTGGTTGTTAAGCAAGGCTAAGGCTGTGCAGTACAGTCACTGTCAGCAGATCAGTGCGGGCAAAGACAGAGCAAAAATCCACATAATAAAGAAAGAAAGACGAGAAAGTGTGGGAAAAAGAGGTGCGTATCATCTAGTTTTATGTCATTGGTTTAACCAATGATATAAAACTAGATGAGACGCAACTCTTTTTCCCACTCTTTTTCCTCTTTGTTTCTTTATTGTGCGGATTTTTGCTCTGTCTTTGCCCGCGCGGTCTACTGACAGTGACTGTATTGTACAGCCTTAGCCTTGCTCAACTAACAACAACAGGCAGCAATTACAACAAATATCGTTGTCTCTGGAAGTTGTGGGTTTGCGTAATTTACGTAAAGTTTTGTCAGCTACTAAATTACCATCCAAAATCCAATTTTTGAGTAAGTCTTGCGCAAAATACATAAAATTCAATTACAATTGAAATTACAATTAAATTACAATTACATATCAACGTGTTATCGCAACTTAATGTTACGACATCACTGAAATGTAAATATGAAAAGTGTTGTTTTTTTGTTTATTGTTGTGGTTCTCATTTCTTCTGCTTTTCTGAGTCAAAATGTATTACCTGTTTCACATTGAACTGATTCAACTACTCTAAATATGTAAGTGTCAGTTTTATGTTTCATTTTATGTTGTAGTTACGGTAGCATTGGACTTCGAAGAGTCAAGAGCGTATGTTAATTTTCGTAGCTTCCATGCCAGAAATGACACAAATAAACTAAATTGAATAATGTCAAAAAACTTGCCGTAGTTTTTTTACGGCATATAGTATACTTTTTTTTTATAAGAACCAATAAATATTAAGTTAAAGTCAGGCTGTTTGTAGTTTTTGTTCTAAAATTTTGAAAACACGGATGTTAACTTTAGCGACCACATTTGTACAACTGTTTAAGATGTTAACCCAAAGCTTCGTGTGCTTGAATGAACGTTTTTTACTGCTTTTGCCGCAACGCAAAATTGCTCTTTTTTCGACTTGAACGACTGCCAAAAACTTTCTCAGTTACTCGCATATAGAGTGCAACAGCTTCTTTAATCTCGAAATAGTTGCAATTTTGCTACTAAAAAATCACAGCAATTTTATCGTTTTGAATCAGTACAGGATTTAGTTTCTTTTATTAATTTGGATTTTTTTTCTTTTTCGTTTGTCCGTAATTTATTTTTGGTGCTGAGGCTGGAATTTTTCTTAATTTGTTCTTAAATTTTGAGCAAAAATGAGCCTAGTGTGTTCTTATAAAATTTTTCTAGAAAAGAGTGTATATGATTTGTTAGTTTGTGCGTTTTTGATTTCTTTTTTTAAGATATGTTATCCAGTGGTGAAGTATCTTTATAAAAAAGATTACCTTCTACTTTGGAATGCGGAGTCTTTGCCGCTGAAAAATCTTGCTTTTTTTTCACAAAATAGATTGATTTTATAATATTTTTGCGCAAAATTTCGGCTGCAAATTTTATTTTGGAGGGTCGCCGCTCATAAGCGTAGCCAGTGGGGGGGGGCAGGGGGCCCGGCCCCCCCAATTAAAGTACCTCCAACGACAAAAAATTCCGACAACGTAGTCTAGCGATGTTTAATTGCATTTTTTTTTTCAGTAATTACGCACATAACAGTAATTAACAATAATATTAATGAAAACAAGGGAGTCCCAGGGCCCCTAACTAACAACCAGGGGGCCCTTACTAACAACTATGGGGCTCTGGGGCCCTTCACCGTCAACCAGGGGGCCCCAGGACCCCTAACTGAAAACCACGGTCCCATAACTGACGACCAGGGGGCCCCTAACTAACTACCAAAGGGTCCCTAACCAACAACCAGGGGGCCCCTAAACTGACAACTAGGGGGCACCGGGCCCCCAACCAACAACCAGGGGCCCTTAATTGACGAACAGAAGGCCTTGGGGCCATTAACTGATTACCAGGGGCCCCAGGGCCCCTAACTAACAACCAGGGGGCCCTGGGCCCCTAACCGACAACGAAGGGGCTTTGGGGCCCCTAACTAACAACCAGGGGGCCTCGGAGTCTCTAACTGATGACCAGGGGGCTTCTAAATGCCGACCAGGGAGCCCCAGGGCCCCTAACTAACGACCAGGGAGCCTAGGGCCTCTAACCAACAACCAGGGGCGCCTGAGGCCCCTAACCGACAACTAGGGGCCCCTAACCGATAACTAGGGGGCCCCAGGGCTTTTAACCGACAACCAGAAGGCCCCGGGGCCTCCCTAACTGACAACCAGGGGGCCCTGGAGTCCCCAACTGACAACCAGGGGCCCCAGGGCCCGTAACTCACGACCAGGGAGCCCCAGGGCCCCTAATTAACGACCAAGGGGCCCAGGGTTTCTAACCGACAACCAAGCGGCCCCGGGGCCTCTAACTGGCTACCAGTGAGCCCCAGGGCCCCTGACTGACGACCAAGGTTTCCGGGCCAGGGGCCCCTTGATTCAAATTTTTAACAATTTATACGCAAAACCTGAGGGAAATCTAAAAGTTTTGACCTAAAAGTCGCCATCCCAGGCTCTTGTTTAACGTTATTATGAACTTTATGCTATAACACAGGCGGTAATGCAAACCCCCAATTGAAATACTACCAATGATAAATATAATATGAGCATAGCCAGTATGTTGTCCCTGTTCGGAATTGCAGTTTCTTTAATTTAGGATTTAAGCGTACAAAAGAAAGCAATAATAATGAGGACCACGTGTCCACGTCATAATAAATAATGTCATGCAATTCATGGACGTTTCAAAAAACTGTCAAGTGACTTGATTCGAGTCCTCCACGTTTTGGAAAATAAGTTATTTTAATTTTGATTTAAATGTTTTTTTATGAAAGAACTTATTAGTGGAGCGATCTTGTCTCAAAATCATAGGCGTAGCCAGGGGGTGGCCGAGAAACCCGGGCCCCCTTAATCAAAATGCCACCAATGACACAAATTTGTCAAAAAAGCCTTGTTTCTTCATTTTCAATATCTTTTAGCGTCTTTGCGTACATCAGCACACGCGTACAACAGTAATTAACAATAAATAATATTGACGACCAGGGAGCCCGGCGCACCCCAATAGTTCAATTTTTTCCTACCAATTTAAACGTATAACCAAGGTGAAATGAAGGTTTTTGTCCTAAAAGTTGCTACCTCAGGCCCTCATCTAAACTTTTGATGAACTTAATGCAATAACCAGCGCTGCATTTGCCTAATGGCTCAGTGCCAGGGCCCTGCCCTCAGATAATAGGACTTCTTTTGGTTTTTATTTATATTTGGCTGGAAGATGTTGCAAAAATCCCCCTAAGTGCCAGGGGCCCTGCGCAATGTAAACTCGGCCCGGGAATAACATGTTTAGTAAGCGTAACCATCTATTGTACCATTTTTCAATAACTATTCACCTCTACCTCGCCAGTTTTTACGCACAAAATATTTTAAAAAGAATAGTTAGGGAAAACGCTCATTGAACAAACTACTGAATTTTAATTGAAGGAACCTGGGCCCTTTGGCCGTACATGTACTCCTATAACTGGTAAACTTCATGACTAAACAAAAATCTCTCAGGAAAATCTTAGAGAGGATTATTGTTCACTGCTAAAGCATTGCAGAAGGCAATGTGCCTAACTTCCTCGTATACACCAAATCACTTACAATTAAAATTTTACACCATATAATGCAAGATTCTAAACGTGTTTTGGGATTTAATTGCTAAAGGAGGATTGAACATTTAAATTTTTTCGATTGGCTTTGAAATGTTAAAAATCTAGTTCTTTGAAATGGCTCTGAACTCGTGCGAAATGTGATCTAATGGGATTTAAATAGCTTTTTTTTCCAAAAACTTACAAAAATCGCCCTGCGGCTGGGGGCTTTGCCCCCAGACCCCCATAGCCACCGGCGGCTGGGGGCTACGCCTCCAGACCCCCGTCTGTGATACGTTTGAGTACACTAGCTTACTCAACACGTCTCTTAAGGTAGACATTTACACTTTTTAACTATTAGTTTTCGCCCTCTGTCTTTACCAAAAACTTGGTTAAGTGCCATCAGGCTACGGCTTCAGATCTTCCATTCTACGATATCTTTGCCCCACAAAAAGTTCCTTTTTCAAAAATTTCTGATGACGTCATTGCATGTGATTTGTGGTTTGGGCCCCCCTCAATCAAAAATCCTGGCTACGCCTGTGTCGCCGCTCAAGAAATTTTTGTTTTTTTCATTACAAAAACCGTCGATTTTGAGACGTTTTAGTGAAAAAAATTTGAATTCATCAAAATAATTTGATGAAAAATCAAGGGTATGTTTTGAAATTGATCGCAGAGAAACTCCAAAGCAGATGCGGTTTTGTCTAATATACAGCGGCACCGTTGTTTCGTGACAGCAGGATAAAGCAAAAATAAATCATCAGCTGTAGCTATTAAAGGACGTATTGCAGTCACTAATTCTGAAAAAAAGGTGCGTTGACGCTTTTTCGCAAGAAGTTGATACGATCAAAACTCTAAATGTCGTCTGATATCTAACTTAAACCCCTCTACCTTTGAAGATTCATATATTTTATCAACTTCTAAAAAGCGTCAACGCACCTTTTTTTCAGAATTAGTGACTGCAATACGTCCTTGTGTCCTTGGGAAAGACACTTGACGCATATTTTCTATTGGGGCTAAGCATTCTACCCGCAGTGCTTGGAGGCCCAGCCAGAGAAAAGACATGCAAACAGAACCCGAAAAAGTGCTCGGCGTCATAGGCGTAGCTAGGATTTTTGATTAGTGGAGCCAAACCGCAAAGCAATGACGTCATCAGAACTTTTCCAAAGGAATTTTTAATCGGACAAAGATACCGCAAAATGAAGGATCAGAAGCCTGGGTTACCATGTAACCAGGATTTTGCTAAAGGAGGTCAGAACTTGAACCAAAACTAAAAAAGTTTTCAAAAAATTATAAATTGGGAGAGATGGCGAGTAAACTAGTGTAACTTAAGCGTGTCACAGACTTGGGTTTGGGGGCAAAGCCCCCCGCCGCTGGGCGAGTTTTTGTAATGTTTTAGAAAAAATTGCAATTCTAAGGTCATTTGGATCACATTTCGCACGTTTGTAGATCCATTTAAAATCACTAAATTTTTCAGATTTGAAAGCCAAATGAAAAAATTAAATTGTTCAATCTTCTATTTACTTGCAGGTCAAGTCCAAAACACGATTAAAATCTCAGATTTTTAGATTAAATTTTGCAAGTGGCCTGGTCCAGGTAGGGTGAAGCAAGATGCAATGCCTCCTGCAATATTTTTAGCAGCTAGTAAATAATAATTCACTCAAAGATTTGCCTCGGATATTTTGTTTTATCCTAAAAATAACCAGTTTTAGGAGTACATTTAAACAACCAGAACCCAGGCTCGCTCAATTCAAATTCAATAATTTGTTCAATAAGCATTTTCCAAGCTAATGTTTTTTTCAAAAGTATTTTGTCGCGATAAAACTGCTGAGATGGAGGTGGGTTGTTATTCAAAGTTGGTACAACAGATGGTTACGAGTCATGTTATTGCATAATGTTCACGAAAAGGTTAGATGAGGGACCGAGGTTGCAACTTTTAGACAAAAAGCCTGAGTTTCTTCTGGAGAATACATTTACATTGGTTGGATATTAATATTGTACTGTTGAACGCAAAAGTGCTAGAATAGACTTAAGCTGAAAAAGGCTTTGTTGTCATTATTTTTATCATTGTTGACAAATCAATTTGCCCCCCTCCCACTTGGCTGCGCCTGTGCTAGGCGTTGATGTGGTATGACAGACGCAAAGAGCCTGGTTCAGACGAATGATCGATCGAGTGACTAGATCAAAAGTTCATGACCTATGAAAAATGTTGGTGCGGATGAGTAAGATTTCGACTATTTCGTTCACACCCTTTAAACGATTAAGAACGGACACCATCCTACTCTGAATAGGCTACCAAAGACCTGTAGAATCAGCTCGAATTTTCAAGATATCGCTTTCACTCGAATGGCATAAACTTGAATACAGATAAGTTCACTTCAAACCACCGTTAATTACTTTGCAAGCACATTATTAGCGCTTCAATTGACATTTTTCAAACTGCGCACCAATCGCCAGTGCCAGAGAAAAGCAGAAGAGTGAGGCCTGCAGCCAAGCGTGACCAAGCAGAGAATAAAATGAGCGCATTCGCGCGGTTTTAGATCATCTAGTTGTATGTCATTGGTTTAACAGACAGAAGAGAATTTTATTTTTGTTGCCAAAAAACAAAACACAAAAATGCGCAATGGCAATATTACAATACAAGATGAAAATTTGGCAATGGGCAACTGCGAAGGGACCGTAGTCTTCAAGTCAAGCACCAGTCAAGTCAAAACTAGATCTAACAAAACGTATTAGCAGAGGTGGAGTTCTCGAGGACGACCTTGGCCTCGAGAACACATTTTGAAGTCTTTGGCCTTGGCCTCGAAGCCTCAAGTCCTTGAAAATTGTCCTGTCCTTGGCTCGAGGACAGCTCTATTTATTGAACGGTTAAAATTTTATAGATCGCCTGAAAAAAAAAAATGTTTAAGACCTTTTTTTGGAGATTGCCCGAAAAAATTTTTGAAGACCTTTTTTTGGGAGAACACTTGCGGCTGTGTCCTTGGTCCTTGGCCTTGGCCTCGAGCATTCCTGTTCTTGGCCTGGAGAAGGTCTGTTCTCGGAAACGCTGTCCTTGTCCTTGGCATTGGCCTCGGATTTTTTTTGTGTCCTTGGCCTTGGTCTCAAGCCTTATGTCCTCGACTCCACTTGTGCGTATTAGTCAATTTCGATATTGAATTAATAGTTATACACTCAAAAGCAAGAAAATAATTTACGATAAAAACAAAGCATGAAGCACAGCAATAAAGCAGACATCATTTTATTGAATACTTCAACCAACTTAAATTTAGAAATAACTACCAATTTTAGGTAATTATTTTTGAAATTTTTTCGTGAAGCACTATAAAGTTATGGAACCGCCAGAAATATGTCGTTTTGCCTTAGTTGCTAAAAATGCCAGTTTTTGTAACAAAAGAAAAAACAAACAAACGTACGTAAAACAAAAACTTGAAAAAAGACGGTTGGAAAAATCAATTTGGTTTTTAAAATTAATGCAATACCATTATCATATTTGGGTAAACG
The DNA here is from genome assembly GCA_963965965.1 of Trididemnum nubilum. Taxonomy (NCBI): domain Eukaryota; kingdom Metazoa; phylum Chordata; class Ascidiacea; order Aplousobranchia; family Didemnidae; genus Trididemnum; species Trididemnum nubilum. Next base: position 36,155,976 of record OZ014471.1, read on the forward strand.
CTATTCTTGTTGACCCATCTATTCCAGAGAAGTTTCCCAACTTTAGCACAATACTGGCAATTTTAGCAGCAAAATTGACTACAATGACAGCTCCCGGATATAGTTTGAGTTGTTTATTGGCGTTTTCATCAGGTTGAACTAGAATATATCCGAACTTTAAAACAAATGGATTTTAGTAACAAAGGTTAGGGGACAAAACGATAATGCGCTTGAAGTGGAAAATCTCTGAAACAGTTAATTCAAGAAGGAAGAAGTCAACGCAAATACAATCTACTGTACAATAATAATTTAGCACTAACTTTGAAAACCCAATTGATTTAGCCTGCTGTCCTCGTTTAAGCAAAAATTCTTACGCCAAAGTGAAGTTATTTCTTCATCATCCAGAACACCCGTTTCCTCTTTTTCCCTTTAGGTCTAGTAATTCCAATTTTGCTGTTTGGATCGCGCCCGGACTTTTTGGCGCCCGAGGTGAAAAAAAATTTTTTGTTTTTGATTGTTTTTTACAATACATTTTTTTCAAATACAAGCTTTTTCCAAACAAAAAATGTTTTTTCAAAAAAAGTTTTACTGTAATTAAAATGTAATTATTTTTTTCATCTTGCACTTGTCGAGACGAATTGTCAGAATAGAGAGCGCAGGAGAGAAGCAGCTGTAGAAAAAATCCGAGCAGTGATTGGCTGGAAAAAGATCAATGAGAGAGCGTCATTTGTGTACAATCTTTAAGCTGTACACGAAATCTTTTTGTCGGCTGAGGGCGAAGTTAGAATATTTGATAAAAGTACCTTCAAAAGCATATAAATGGAAGGAGAGCAGAAAAAGTTTTACAAAAAAAGATTTCTTATTGTATTTTTGCAATAATAAAAATGTTTTCCACTGTATGTTCGCAAAGTTTTCTTACTTAATTCTGAACAGAGGTGGAAACCAGTCGGGTCGACCGGCCGGTTGGGTTACCGGTCGGTTCGAGATTCTTCGACCGGCCGCTCAAGCCGGTTGAAACACCGGTCAAATTCTTCTTTCTTGTAACTAAAAGACATCTAAGCACCAACCGAAATATACATATATATTTTATTTAAAAAAAAACAGTATTAACAAACCACATCTTTTAAAACACTTGTTGATGGTTTTAAGCTGTGACTCATATGCTGTAACCACTAAGACGTGCACATCCAGGGACGTATTTAGGGGAGGCATTGTGCCATGTCCCCCTACCCCTTGGGCCACGGCACAAAGCAAAAAAGTGCAAAATATATGTAAAAACCGCGTAATCAGATTATAATAAAGCATGCATGTGGAAGAAACTTACGCTACCTGGCATGTTAGCATCATTTTAATCAGCTTGAGAGTAGAAGTGGCGCAGATTTCAGATTTTTTAGTACATGCTAAAATCTTGCCGCTTTGAAAAGCTTTTTTTTCAACTTAAATTTACGACACTCTACACTGGGTAAGAAAGACATACAGTAGCTCTTATTTTTTATATCTAACTAGCATGGCTTGTTCTGAAGTAGCAGCACTTTTACAAACTGCTGGGACTCATATTTTAATTATTTTCTAGCCAATGTCATAACAGTTTAGTGTTTGCTGCTAGGCAAATTGCAAATAATTTGTCACCAATAGCTGAAAAATTTTAACTTCTTGTCTTGGCCTTACTCATAATATCATCAGAAAGAACGTCTGATAATTTAGCTTGTACCCTCCAGTTCTTTTTACGCTTATTTTGTGCAAGTTTTGCGCTGCTCAAAACAGGTGTTTCAAAGCGAAATTTAACCTAAAAAAATCTTAAAATTGAGTTATTTCTGCAAATAACGCAAATTTTTTTTTTTCGTTTTTTCTAAGATTCCAGTTCGGAGTCACAAATTTTAACACTTCTTCCATGCCTCCCACCCCTTTTGAAAAATTTTATTAGATGCATTGATCAGTGAAGAAAAACCTTCCGTAAAAAACCGGTCAACAGGCCGGTCGACCAGCCGGTCAACCGGCGTAGATTTTGAAATTTACCGGTAGGGTCGAGTCGAGAAAATCCTGATCGGTTCCATCTCTGATTCGGAAGCATGCAATCTCCAGCTCGTAGTCTTAAATGTTGCGGCGCACGGGCACGAGTTGCTTGTGTAATATTGGCACATGCAGCAAGCCGCATGACGTTTCATAGTTTTTTTGAGTGTACCTCTACCAAACAACACAGTGCCAACTTTTTCAGGAGCTAAAGATTCATCTCTCCGCAGATGTCTATTGATGATCGTTACACCTTGTTGTAAATATAGTAAAAACAATGTTCCGTAGCAAACGCTTTTTTCAATCGACTAATGATTGGTTTCATCATAGTCGTTATAAAAATAGTTTGGAAGGCGTGCAAAAAAGGTTGAGTCATTGTATGCCCATGAGCGGCAGTTAGCGGAAAAATATCTTGATACGGGACAGATCGTCATCTGATCTAAAATCCCGGTAGACTGAGACGAGAAAAGCGGCAACTTCGGCAGCAAAGAAATCCAGGAAGTCATGGGAAGAGTTCGGTCGTCGGTTGGATTCCAATTATTTTTCGGTAAACAAAGTATTTTGGCTGACTATCAGCCGTTTACGTGGCAAAAGATCGAGTGCCAGGTACTCCATCACGGATTCTGCAGGTAACATACTAACGGATGAGAATGAAACCCTTTCACGATGGGGAAAGTACTTTGAAGGTCTTTCGAATCTTGTAAAGGCATCGACTCGTAACACACACAAAGTGATACATTTAGGAAAAGAGGTAGTTTTTACTGCAGCAGAAGTGGCAACGGCAATAAAAGGGATAAAATCTGGAAAAGCTGCTGATTAAGATGAAATCAGACCCGAGATGTTGAAAGCGCTGACTAGAGAAGGAATTCTCTGGTTAATGCTAGAGTGTCAACTTGCGTGGAAGTATCCCATGGCAAAAAATCCAGAGATTGGCAAACAGGTGTGATTATTCCGGTATTCAAGAAAGGAGATCGCAAGGAATGTACGAACTACAGAGGGATAACACTCATTAGTTTGCCAGGAAAAGTATACGCCAAATGCCTTGAAAGGAAGTGCCGAGAAATGGTGGAATCAAAACTGGATGATGATCAGTGCGGTTTTTGTCCAGTTCGCAGCTCCATGGACCAAATCTTCAGTCTGAAGCAAACCTTCGAGAAATCTTGAGAGTATGGCAAGGATATCTTTGCGTGCTTTGTCAAACTTAAAAAAGCTTATAACCGAGTTTTTCGGGATAAAATTCAGAAGGTTTTACGAGAGTATGGTGTTGATAGTCAATTGCTAAGCAGCCATTAAGTCATTCTGGTGCCGACCGGAGGTTTGTGTTTGAGTAAATGGCAAGCAATCAAAGCCGTTCCATGTGGGTTGTGGACTCCGGCAAGGGTGCGTTTTGTCACCTCTCCTTTTCATTGCTTACATGAATTGGATCGACAAATGCAGCCAAGCTGATGAGTGTGTCACGAATGAGAATTGTAAAATCAGTCGTTTGCTATTCGCTGATGATATGCTTGTTTTTGTGGTCAACTTACAAACGTGTTCGTTCAAACAACAAAACAACAAAAAACGTGCACTCAGGAAACTTATTGCAGTAAAAAACTTCAAAATTGATTACGTTTACTTCCTTCAAAACAAACACAAAAAAAGGAACCAATCTCGTATTCTTTATAAAGCTTGTCCTTTTATCAGTGAAATGCATTCAAAGTTTCTCTGTAACTAAAACTCAACCACAGTTAGTAGCTAGCTATTAGTTATTTGAATACAATTAAAAAAATTTTTGACAAAGGCTAGGTTTGCCTATTCAAAACTTGCATGTGGTTATTTACTGATGATTTCGAGTTCAGCTTGAACGAGCTGGAAAATTTAATTATTTACCTGGCTTTCACATTTTTGAAATTTAGTTTTTTTAAATGGCTTTAAAAAGGTAAGAAATTTGATACGAATGGAGTTAAAATAGCTAATTTTTTGCAAATCACAAAAATTGCTCATTTGGTAGGGGCTTTTCTCCCAGACCCGCATGGCCTCCTTCGCCATGGGGCTCCGCTTTTAGAACCCCATCTGTGATACGCGTGAGTTTCACCACTTAGCATAGCATGTTAATCAATTGAGATATTTTTCAAAAAAACAAAAAAATGACGTTTGGGTTCAAGCCCGCCCCTAAACAAAATTCTGGTTGCGGCCTGCAATGGTCATTGTCAAGTATTGTAAGCATTCAATGTCAACAGATTAACAGGTTAAGCCTAAATTAAGCGTTGGGTATACCTAGCAATGTATGGAGAAACTTGTTCCAGCCAAAGTCTTGTTCCAATATCAAGTTTTGATTTCGAAATTTTCTGACCGGCTAAGACCTAAGTTACAGAGGTGGAGTCCTCGAGGACGTCTTCGAGGACACATTTTGAAGTCCTTGGCCTTGGTCTCGAAGGTCAAGTCCTTGGCCTCGAAGCATCAAGCCCTCGAAAGTTGCCCTGTCCTCGGCTCGAAGACAGCAATGTTTTTTGAACCGTAGAAATTTTGTTGGAAAACATTAAAAACCTCGCGGAAAATTTGCAAACACCTTTTTCTTTTCCTCAATTGGAGCATTGGCGTGGTCAAGGAGGGGCAGGGGGCCCGGGCTCCCCCCAATTGAAATTTCACCAATGTCAGAAATGTGACAAAAAGTCTATTGTTTCTTCAGTTTCGGTTTCTTTTGACCATTTTTCGCTTACAACAGTAACTACAACAATATTGAAGACAACGGGCCCCGGGCCCCCCTCAATTTAATTTTTGTCAACCAATTTAAATGTATCCCCGGATGAAATTAAGGGTTTTTCTCTTAAAATTTGCTACCAAGGCTCATCTAACCTTTTTATAAAGGTAATGCAACAACCAGCGCAGAATTTATCGTATGGCACAGTGCCAGGGGCCTGCACTCAGATAGTGAGACTTTTTTTTGATCTTCGTCTATATTTGGCAGAAAGATCTTGCAAAAATCCCCAAACTGCCAGGGGGCCCAGCACAATGTAAATCCGGCCCGGCAATAACATGGTTAGTAGGCGTAACCATCTACTGTACCATTTTTTAATAACAATTCAGCAATTCATCTCCACCTTGCCAGTTTTTACGCACAAAATACTTTTAAAAAAATTAGCCATCAAAAATGCTGATTGAGTAAACTATTGAACTTCAATGAAGAGGGCCTGGACCTCCTGGCGAAACATGTACTTCCATAACTGATTATTCTTATGACAAAACAAAATTCTCTAAGGAAATTCTTCAAGTGGATTATTATTTACTGCAAAAATGTACGAGCTAGCAAGAAACACTGCACCTTACTTTCCGCTATATACCTGGATCAAATCACTTACAATTAAAATTTGACTCAAAAATGCAAGATGTTAAACGCGTTTTGGACTTAAATTCCCAGTAAAAGGATCATTAAACAATTTAATTTTTTCAATTGGCTTTTAAATTTCAACAATTTAGTTCTTTCAAATGGCACTAATATAGCTTTTTTTTTCCAAAAAATTAGAGTTACACTAGCTTTCTCAACACATCTCCAAAGTTAGACATTTGCTCTTTTCAACTATTAGTTTAAGCCCTCTCTCTTTGCAAAACCCTGGTTAAGTGCCAACATGCAGCAATTTCAGATCTTCTATCCTACGATATCTTTGTTCCACAAAAAGTTCCTTTTTTGAAAAAGTTTGGGGCCCCCCACCAATCAAAAATTCTGGCTGCGCCTATGAATTGGAGATCGCCTAAAAAACTTTTTTTAAAAACCTTTTTTTTTGGAGAACACTTGCGGCTGTGTCCTTGGTCCTAGGCCTACAGCATTCCTGTCCTTGGCCCTTGAAAGAGTCTTTCCTCCGAAAGGCTGTCCATGACCTTGGCCTCGGATTTTTTTGTGTCCTTGGCCTTGGCTTCAAGCCTTATGTCCTCGACTCCACCTCTGCTAAGTTATGCAAACAAAGCGCAAGCGATTAATGTTAAGATTTGCTGCGCTAACAGTGGCGTAGCAAGATTTTCGCAAAAGGTGGCCTTTTTTGGTTGAAATTGAGATGAAGGCATAAAAAATGGTCTTCAACCTCCGAGTGATACATTTAGGCGAAGTTTCCAGTTTACCAATCAAATTTGGCGTTAAGACCAAAAATAAAAGGATTTACACTTCGATGACTAGTTCAATTGGGCAAATCTCAAACTATCTGGCCAAATTCGGAGTGAAGACACAATACAAGTGGTGGGAGGGGGATACGCGACACAATGTTTTCTTCTAAACACGCTACTGCATGCTAACTTACTGTAGAATTTGAAATGGTTTGTAGAATCGTCTCGAGTAAATATGCTGTCCTTGTTCTTGTATTTGTTTTTTTAAATGTTTTATAATTAAACATATTAGTTTATATTTCACTGCAAAAGATATATTCGAAACTGTCACTTTGCGACTACATGAAATGTTTAATCCAATTTGTGGTTTGCAACTTTACCATTTGTGTTTAAGATAGATAACAAAGATGAAAATTAAAAATATTCCCAATACTATTAATAGTAACTTGGATAGCGTTGCTTTATGAAAAAACAAACTGCATTTTAGAAAGTTAAAAAAAAAAATCGGAACGACTTGAATGGGCTCGTTATGCTTAATTATTGCCTGTTTGTTTCAGAAATTTAACGATTGTTAGTCTTAGAAGGCAAGAATGATTATCGTAAGTTTCTTCACAATAGGTTTTCTGATGAGCTTTGTTGCGTTTACTAAAGGTAAGGATAGACATTTTTACATTACCAAGTAAACTAATAGTAATTTTATAGTGTTGCTTCTGTCACCACGATTACTGACATCGTCAGACTTTAATAATCATTGGGCAATCCGCACACTTTCCCTTGCGATAATTAGCTCGTGTTTCGATGAATCTGCACCGGCTTAGGAATTTCCTATGATCCAATGTTTCGATGAATTTCTTTATGCTATCGAAAATAGCAGTTTTTGTAGCGCATAAAACATTTATAGAATATGCTCTGTCGTGGTATATAGGTTTGATTTTGTACTCAACTTTTTATTCTAAAGATGTTGCAGATTTTTTCAAAGTTGCTGTTTGTGGTTGCCTGCGGCAATTTTCAAATAACATAAGATACTTTGAAATAAAAACATGGTACTGTAAATCAAAGCGTTTTTCGAGCATAGTCATAGCCAGAAGGGGGGCTTAGGGGGGCGCCCCCATTCCCCTCGATTGAAATGTCACCAATGACAAAAATGTGACAAAAAAACCTATTGTTTCTTCGGTTTCAGTTTGTTTAGCATCTTTGCGTACAACAGTACAAGCGTACAACTGTAATTAACAATAACATTGACGACCAGGGGGCCCGGGCTCCCTCAATTTAATTTTTCAAACCAATTTAAATGCATACCCAGGGTGAATTTAAGGTTTTTTGTCCTAAAAGTTGCTTCCTCATGTTCTCATTTAAGTTTTTTTTTTATGATTAAGGCAATAAACAGGATCGGATTTACCGTATGCACAGTGCCAGGGGCTTCGCTCTCAGATGGTAAGACTTTTTTTTGTTTTCTCCTATATTTGGCAGAAAAATGTTGCAAAACACCCCAAACTTCCAGGGGCCCAGGCCCGCGCAACGTAAATCTGGCAGGGGCAATAACATGGTTAATAGGCGTAACCATCTATTGTACCATTTTTCATTAACAACTCGTCTCCACTTCGCCAGCTTTTACGCAACAAAATACTTTTGAAAAAAAATTAGCAAGTGGAAAATGCTCATTGAACAAATTATAGAACTTGAATTAAAGGGGCCTGGGCCCACTGGCCGTACAAGTGCTCCTATAACCGGTTATTTTGAAAACAAAGCAAAAATCTTTGAAGCAAATCTCTGAGTAAATTATTATTTACTGCACGAGGCAATGTATCTTACTTTTTCTACCTGGACCAAATCACAAAACTTTATTCAAAAATGCAAAAATTTAAACGTGTTTTGCACTTAAATTGCAGGTAGAAAGAGAATTGAACAATTTAGTTTTTTCAATTGGCTCTCAAATATTAAAAATCTAGTTCTTTCAAATTGCTCTAAATTGTGCAAAATGTGATTTAATGGCATTAAAATAGCTTTTCAAAAAAAAAAATGCGAAAAATCGCCAAGCGGCTGGGGCTTCGGCCCCAAACCCCCTCTCTGATACGTTTAAGGTACACTAGTTCATTCAACACGTCTCCCCCGATTCAGATATTTTAAGTTTTGATTCGAGCCCTCTCTACAGCAAAGTCCTGGTTACGTCAAAAAACAAACCACGGCTTCTGATCTTCCGTTTTACGATATCTTTATCCCATAAAAAGTTTCTCTTTCGAAAATTTCTGATGGCGTCATTGCATGTGATTGGTGGTTTAGCCCCCCCCAATCAAAAACCTTGGCTACGTCTATGTTCCTAATTTTGTGCAAATGTGTTGAAATCGGCCGTTGCTTCGGCAGAAAGACACAAAAATTTTTCTGCAGTGATGACAACTGTGACCAGTAATGCATGCGATAGCTATTCCCACCGCGTTTATAATATTTTCCTAGTCCATATAATAAGTATTCAGCACTGCAGGCAAGTGGTTGCTTCGTTTCTCCCAACTTCATGCGAGTTTTACTGAGAAGCTTTGATGTTAGGCGAAACCGTTATTTTAGGCAAATACAACTGAAAATCACAGTTCAGTTTGAATTTATTAATTGATCGACTTAAAATTTTTCAAAACATTTTCTTTTCATTGGCAAATGAATTAAGTAATTACTTTGTTCAGTAACACGAATTTCCTCATTTAACATTCTCAAGTTTTGTACGAACACAAACGGCATTTAACAGTGGCGCTCATTTTTTACCGGGGCTGCAACTAAGGGGGGGGGGGGGGCAGGGGGAGCGGCGCCCCCCAAACTGCTCAGCATGCCCTTAAACTCTCACTACCCTTGCGGCATTTTCGAGATGGTGGCTTTTTTTATTGCAGATCAACAGAGAACTAGGAGAAAATTAGGCCAATTCGGCGCGATGACCTTTTTTTTTGGAAATCAAACAACCAACAATTTTGGCCCCCTCTTGAAAGAAACTTTGCCCTTTTTAGAACAGCGTTCTAGTTGCGGGACTGTTTTTTACGGACGACCAAGATTGCGTCGCTGCTTAGCTTCAGCAACATTGTTTCTGAGCTTTTCCGACGTGCGTTTAAAAAATTTGTTTTCGTATGCGTAAAAAGTTTGATTTGTCTCCAACAATTTATGATCGACTGCAAAGACCTGTTATGGCCTGGTTAATGTTGGTCTCTCAGGAATGACAAGTTCAGCAAAATTATTTTTGGTTGGTATTAGGAACTACCTGTTTGATTTGCTCTGAAAGAAACGAGGAAGAATGTAAATTGAAAGGAAGTCTTTTGGAATGTGATGTGGGAGATATTTGCGCTACTGTTGTGCGAAGAAACGGAGGGTATTCATCCGTCACAAAACGGTGCAAACAAAGAGAAGCTTGCTTGAATGACCAAAAACAGGTAGTTTAGAACTCAAATCATATCTTTCTTATACTCGCAGCATTACACCAAAGCGTGTAAAGAGTTTGCGGGGCCTATTTCCGTGTCATTGCGCCAGGTCAACACAGCTCCTACTGAAAGAATGTTGCATCGGCGGGGAATTGAACCTCATCCATCGGCTCCACAGACAAACGCGTTACTGCTTGACCAACTGGCCGGTGGATTTTAAAACCAAAATGTGCATTGATTAAACGAAGTTTATCGCAACTGATATTTTTTAATTTTAAACTTATCGTAATAGCCTACACTCTCATTTTTAATGAAAAGGGATTCTTTTAAAGAGTTTTGTTTGCTTATTTTGATTTTGTTGGTGTTAGTTGGCAAGCATACCACAAATCGTTAAAAAGGAACTGCTTAACCACAGGTGGGCACAAGTCCGTTAATCGTTAATCCGTTAATAACGAAGCTAACCACTCGTTAATCTGTTAAAAAGTTTTTTTTATGTTAACAGACTAAATTAACTTCCGTTAAGTTCTGTTAACGGGCTAAATTAACTTCCATTAAGTTCTTTCTGCTTACTTCCGTTAAAGTTTTTGTCGTTAATATCTTGCACCGTTTATTTATCGTACCGGCACAAACCAGTTTGCACTGGTAATACTTGTTGCGTATTAGCAAGAGTTTTATAGAAGAGAGTGAAGAAAAGGGCTCTTTTTTGTGGCAAATAATAAGCTGCAGTCTCATAGGTCTACTAATTATCGCTGTTCACAATTTCCAAAGATTTTCTGATCGCAGCTTTGTTGTGCATTTGAACTTATTTTTATTTTGAAATTAGATTAGACTGTTAAATGTAACCTCCAAAACACAAAAAGACCACCATAGCAATAAATATTTTCTTACAATCAGCTCAACACCGTCAATACGTGAATAAAAAGAAATATAAACTACGCTCAAAATATTAACGAATTAAATTAACGTTAATCTATTTAACGTTAATTTAACGTTAAATTAAAGTTAAATTAACTTTAAATTTAAATTAACTTTAAATTAACTTTAACTTTAAAAAAGTTAAATTAACGTTAATTTAATTAACGTTAATCCGTTATTTTCAGCTTTAATTAACGGAAGTTAATATAGTCCGTTAATTAACTTCCGTTAATTAAAGCTGAAAACAACGGATTAACGTAAACGGAGGTGTGAAGTTTGTTAACGGACTAGTGGTTAGCGAAGATAACGTTTTGCATTAACTTGTCCACCTATGTGCTTAACACATTCATTGCCAAGGTCAATTTTGCAAAAATACTCCGCAGCATCAAGCCGTATTTTAGAGAACTTTAGAGAAGATGGGCTGTCTTCCATAATTGTTAGCCGCGGCGAAGGATATAAATTTTATCCCCAATTTACAGTGGAAACAATGGCTGTTAAAATTGATAATCAACTTACAGTATCTAACCAAAATTTAAACAAATTGTACTTGGCAGCAATTACCACAACGTGAGTTGCCGGCTATCGATTTTAGAGCAGATTTCTGCCTCGAAATTATGGGAACTTGTGATTAGGCTTGTTATAAATGAGCGTATTCTACCGTTTTTAGTCAAAAACTTTATGTTAAGACACAGGATAAAGAAAAAGTACTCTGCAGTTTTGATTTAATTGAAAAAGTTTTAACTTAGAGCCCATTAAAAATAAACTGCCTCTACACCTAGTATTGTGCTTGCACTAAATACAAAACTCAATGTCAAGGTTTTGTTGATTTCTTGTAAACGTTAAAAATTTGTTGCATTTTTGTGAAAATTTTTGTGAAATTTTAGTGGTTGCACCAGGGTAGCTGCCCTACGATTTCAGCTACAGAGGCTTGCGTGATTTAAAGTGGACAAAAATGAATACAGTATATTTTTTAAAAATCATGTATTTTTTACCGGCCAAACTTAGCTCTACACTCCTTAGCAGGGCATGGCATGGAATGGAAGACACTCTTTCAATATTCCATACTGCCAATTTCCTTCCGTTTCATTTTCAGTCCAAACTAAAAATCTTCTATTCCATACTCCATTCCACACCAAAATTTTTTTTCCATGTTCCATTCTATACTTTCATACCAAGGTAAGTTTAGACCGGAAGCTACGCGCAATTTGTATTGTACTTTTGCTACGTTAAGAGTACCTTTGCAAATTGTCATTCACATAAGTAAGCAGTACGGTACGATGCATCTCATTCCATTTTTGATGCACTCAGCACAAAAAAATCAACCACGTAATTTACAGACAACAAATTGACCCGTATGCGCTGGGTTTAATGATTGCAAGTTTGTAATCGCACCAACTATGAAATTTGGCATAGACAAACTGCCATAAAAATTTTACAAAAATATCAAAAAAAAGTTTAAATGCAAAAAGAAACTGTAAAAAATAATTAACCTCAATCGAGGATAGAAAAGTAATTACAAATCTTCGTTAAAAGGAAAGAAAAATTTCCTCTTGTTAAATTCAGTGCCATCGCTACTCTGGCCAGGGGGCCTTGCCCCTAATTTTGATTTACTACAAATTCTTTTTTAGGAACGTAACGTGACGACAAGACAACCAAAAATGATGCAAAAAAAAATAATAACATTGAATCTCACTGCTCCTACTTGACTAAAGTTACTTACATTAGCAGTATATTGAAGTTTTTAAATACCGAAAGTTTAGTGGTTCAAGTTTCAAACAGCAGATTTAACGTGCAAAGTTTACCCCTTGAACCTAAAAGGTCATCATATGCTAATCATATTAATGACAAAACCACGAAAGTTTGCATCGTCTTCAACTCAAAGTATTCTAAGCACGAATCCAGAGTGTTTTCAAACTATGGGTTGGGATGCCCATCAGGCCGCTATGCGTTTATCGATGTAGTGGCGCATCAACCAGGGCAAAGGGGGCTTCAGCTCCCCCCTAGCCAAGTCACTTAAAAATTTTGACTCTTACATTCAAACGTTTAAACGTGTTTTTGAATTGACCTGTAAGTAAAGTGGAGGCTGAATAGGCTGAGCAATTAAACTTTTTTACTGGCTTCTAAGTTTTAGCATTTCAATTCTTCAAATAGCTTTAAAAGCGTGCAAAATGTAATCCACATGGCGTTAAAATAGTTATTTTTTCTCAAAATATCAAAAAATCGCCCAGCGACAGGGACTCGCCTCCGGAACCCCGTTTATATTAGATGATTGAGTTGCACCATTTTGCACAGCTCACAACTCAATCGGCATTTTTCAAACAAAAAATTTTTTATTTCCAAGCCCTCCCTTTGTCAAAATTTTGGTTGCACGCTTGTTTACGAGTGTGTATGAGAGTAGAAATGTAGACCAACTAAGTTGTTCATTTGGTTTTTCAAAGACCAGCTGTTTTTTTTTGAGCACACTCAAGGTTGTTAAGGTCGCAGTCACTGCTACAGATAAACTGTTTAAGTTATTCTGGGCCGAAAACGAAAGGAGCTGAGATACGCTACCGGACTTACATGACTCTTTTTTCGGCATGATTAAAGAATTTTGAAATTGGTCATATTTTGCGGCCGTGAAAGATCAGTTTTAATGCTTAAAAGTTCAGTCCATTTTAGTGCCCACTCACTTTGTTTACTCTAACGATGGCACTAGCCAAATTGTTATTCTCAAAACAAAAATTAAGCCAGTCTATCAATGCAGCTGAAAATGGCAACGAACATATTCTACGATCTGATGATGCTATCTATGCCTACAGTCTACACTGTATGCGCAATGCTCATGACCGAATTAATCTATTAATTTGTGAACAGATGATTAGCTGCTAAACGGTTTCACATATTTTTAGATATCACTATCCGTAATATTTTTCTGTAACTGCAATGTGCGAAATCTACTGTAGTATGGAATTGGTATGGAAGTACGAAAGAAAGTCTTCCATTCCATTTTTGAATTCTTGAATTCCATTCTATTCTGGCATCTTCCATATTCCATACCAAAATTTCTATTCAATTCCACCTTCCATTCCATTTCATATCATGCCCTGCTCCCTAGTTCCAATCGTTGATATCAATAAATGCTCCGTTGTCTACATGCAAAAACAAACTTTCTGCAAGCAAAACGCGTGCACAATAGGGTTATGACTTTTTCAACTTTTGTCATTAAATCAAATTCCTGGGTTTGCAATCAATGAACTCTTGTATATCAAATATTTCTGCAGTAACATTTTATTCCAAAATGAAAAAAAGCTAGTGCACCCAATGCTTCGAAATTTTCAGATTTAGGCATATTTTAACATGCCAATCATACGTACTTAATAGCTAAAAAAAACTCAATTGAGTCGGTACTCGTGGTGGCCATTTCACCAGGATCAGCAGACCTTTCTCCGAGTGATTTTTTCCTCAAGGGTTATGCGAAAGGACTAGTCTTTGTACTCATAGACGTAGCCAGGAATTTTGATTGGGGGGGGCCCAAACAACAAATCACATGCAATGACGTCATCAGAAATTTTCAAAAAAGGGACTTTTTGTGGGGCAAAGATATCGTAGAATGGAAGATCTGAAGTCGTAGTCTGTTGTCACTTAACCAGGATTTTGGTGAAGGAAGATGGCGAAAACTAATAGTTAAAAAGTGTAAATGACCAACTTAGGAGACGTCTTAAGTAAGCTAATGAACTCAAACGTATCACAGACGGGGGTCTTGGGGCGGATCCCCCAGCCGCCGGTGGCTATGGGGGTCTGGGGGCAAGCCCCCAGCCGCTGGGCGATTTTTGTAAGTTTTTGGAAAAAAAAGCTATTTTATCCTCCTATTCGATCACATTTTGCACGTGTTCACAGCCATTTTAAAGAACTAGATTTTTAACATTGCAAGCCAATCGAAATAATTTAATTGTTCAATCTTTCTTATACTTGCAATTAAATTTCAAAACACTTTAGAATCTTGCATTATTGTGTAAAATTTTAATTGTAAGTGATTTGGTCCATGTAGGGGAAAGTAAGGAACATTACCTCCAGCAATATTTTAGCAGTAAATAGTAATCCACTCGAAGATTTTCCTGAGAGATTTTTGTTTTGTCATAAAGTTAACCAGTTATAGGAGTACATGTACGGCCAGGGGACCCAGGACCCCTCAATTGAAATTCAATAATTTGTTCAATGAGCATTTTCCCTAGCTATTTTTTTAAACGTATTTTGTGCGTAAAAACTGGCGAGGTAAAAATGAATCGTTATTGAAAAATGGTGCAAAAGATGGTTACGCTTACTAAGCATGTTATTCCCAGGCCGGATTTACATTGCGCGGTGCCCCTGGCACTTAGGGAATTTTTGCAACATCTTTCTGCCAAATGTAAGTGAAGACCAAAAAAAGTCCTACTCTTTGAGGGCGGGGCTCTGGCACTGAGCCATATGGCAAATACGGCGCAGGTTATTGCATTACGTCCATAAAAAGTTTAGATGAGGGCCTGAGGTAGCAACTTATAGGACAAAAACCTTTGATTTCACCATGGTTATATGTTTAAATTGGTTGGAAAAAATTGAGTTAAGGGGTTGCGCCGGGCCCCATGGTCGTCAGTATTGTTCATTGTTAATTATTGTTGTACGCGTGTTCTGTTGTAGGCAAAGACGATAAAAAAACTGAAAATGAAGAAACAAGGCTTTTTTGTCAAATTTGTGTCATTGGTGTCATTTCGATTGAGGGGACCCTGGCTCCCTTGGCCACCCTCATGGCTACACCAATGAGTTTGAGATAAGATCGCGCCCTAAGTTCTTTCATAAAAAAACAAAACATTCAAAGCAAAATTAAAATACTTTTTTTCCAAAACGTGGAGAACTCGAATCAAGTCATTTGACAGTTTTTTGAAACGTCCTGGAATTGCATGACATTATTATGACGTACACACTTGGTCGTCATTATCATTACTTACTTTTGTACGCGTAAATCCTAAATTAAAGAAACTGCAATTCCAGACAAGGGCAACATGCTGGCTATGCTCTCATTATATTTATCATTGGTAGTATTTCAATTGGGGGATTTGAATTACCGCTTGTGTGACAGCACTAATTTTATAATAACGTTAAACGAGGGCCTGGGGTTGTAACTTTTAGGACAAAACTCTTAGATTTCTTACAGGATTTGCATATAAATTGTAAAAAATTTGAATTAAGAGGCCCCCTGGCCCTTGGTCGTCAGTCAAGGCTCTGGGCTGCCTGGTTGTCAATTAGGGGCCCCGGCACCCCTGGTTGTTAACTAAGGTCCCCGTAGCCCCCTGGTTGTCAGTTAGAGGCCCCGGGGCCTTCTGGTTGTCAGTTAGGGGCCCGGGGCCCCTGGTTGTTAATTAAGGTCTCCGGAGCCCCCTGGTTGTCAGTTAGAGGCCCCGAGGCCTCCTGCTGGTCAGTTAGGGGCCCCGGGGTCCTTTGGTTGTTGGTTTGGGGCCCCGGGGCCCCTTGGTCGTTAGTTAGTTAGTTAGGAACCCCGGGACCCCTGGTTGTCAGCTAGAGACCCTGCATTTTTCAGTTAGGGGCCCCAGGGCCCACTGGTTGTCGGTTAGGGGCCCCAGAGCCCCCTGGTTGTTAGTTCGGGGCCCTTGGGCCCCCTGTTTGTTAGTTAGGGGCCCCCTGGTTGTTCGTTAGTTAGGGGCTCCCTGGTTGTGGGTTAGGGGTCCCGGGGCCTCCTGGTTGTTAGTTAGGAGCCCTGGGGCCCCTGGTTGTTAGTTAGTTAGGGCCCCCCTGGTCGTCGGTTAGGGACCCTGGGGCTCCCTAGTTGGTAGTTAGGGGCCCACTGGTCGTTAGTTAGGGGTCCCAGGGCTCCCTCGTCGTCATTAATGTTATAGATAATTGTTAAATGAGTAATTACTGAAAAAAAAACTGCAACTAAACATCGCTTGGCTATGCTGTCATACTTTTTATCATTGGAGGTATTTTAATTGGGGGGGGCCCAGGCCCCCTGGGCCCCCCCTGGCTACGCCTATGTTTGTACTTCCTCTTCCAGCTAACATTGAAGAAATGAAACAGAGAATTACAGCCGCACTGGAAACTGTTTCCGAAGACATGCTACAGCGAGTTTGGCTTGAGCTCGAATGCCGACTCAACGTGTGCAGAGTCACAGGCGGCGCTCATATTGAACATTTATGAAAATCTGTCATAGAACCTACAAATATTTGTACTTTTCTTTGTAAATTTAGCCAATAAAACTTATGACCTTCAACATAAAGTGTATTAAGTTTCATTATGATCCATTAAGTACTTTCCGAGATATGGGTATTTAGAATGGGGTCAACCATTTTGGAACACCCTGTACAATGAGATTATTCTTTAGATTGCTCTTTAGATTACATTTAGTAGAAAGTGATACCACGATAAAGCAAAGCTGTACTTGCGAACAAGATTCACAAAATACAGCTAAATATTAGCTATTGCAATCTTTTCCTTCGATTCTCGAGAGAGATATTCATTCTTATTAGTAAAGCATAATTTGCCTATCAAATTTGTTTTTGATTGAGCGCTGTAAAAAAATCACTTAACTGCAGTAAAAAAAGGCTGCGATATAGCGCCAATTAAAAGGCACAAACTTTTAAAAATAAAATACGATAAACATCGACTAAATTTCTTTGATAAGAGAGTGAAAGATCTGTACAGAATGACTATGATAAAGCAGATCGTTGGCAGATATTGAAGTTTTGGGTTTATTTTTTCTGTCTGACTTTGAGGTCAAATGGCCAGTTTTGTGAATTTGTTTGCTATTCCAAAAATCTTGAAATTACTTTCACGATTGCAACTGGGCAACTTTCAAATTTTTTTTCAAAAATAAGCAATACCTTTTCGATTTTTTTGATGATTGTAACCACAAAGGTTAATTTTTGTGTTATTAACTAAAAAATTAGGTCAATGATCGTTAAACGAAAAAAAAAACAAACAAATGGACTAATGATGGATTTTTTGATGGCACGAAATAACATGGCCAAAAAAAGCAAAAAATTTGGAAATTTTACCAGTCGCACTTGCAATGATTTAATCTGCGACAAAACTCGAAGCAGTTAAACATATTAGCTTAGTTGTAGTAGTTAAAATGGTTTTTATGGCTAATTTATGCATTTCGGTGGGTGTCCCCTGAGAAATTTGTGCTTGCAAGTGTTTTGTTTAATGCAAACGTTGTCAAGTTTTTTTGAACCTAAATCACTGCCAGTGACGGGACAGCAACAGCCCCCTTAGAAAAATTTCCTTAAGCAAAAGCGAAATTTTCCAGTTATTTCAAAACAACAAGTCAGCACAAAACTATCTACTGTAAACCGTAACTTGTGTGTGCAGATGCTTGATTTATTTATCAGAATTACTTAACGGAGTAAAAATCTTTTTTACTAACCAAGACCTCCTTTTACTAACCATACTCTTCATAGCATACTCCAAAACAATGACATTCAGACTCATTAGGCTGATGTTCCATCAGCAGTTGACATTTCACGATCAAACGTTGCAGGCAAAATAGGAATCAGTTTCATAAAAAAAACTTCAAAAAATTGTCGAACATTACAAAAAGTTAACTTTGGAAAGTTTTTGGAAAGTTGCCGTATAACCGTGCGACTTATCTTCACTAACAAAATTAATGCGTATGATTGAGTGTGTTTCTTGAAGATTCAGTTTATACATGCTGTACCTAACTATTTTCGTTCTGTTTTGATATAAATATGGTTTTTTAGTGAATCATAAGACTTTTTGGTGCTTGGGTGCGCCATTTTTTTGTAATATAAAGAAAAAAGAAAGTGATATTCATCATTAACATGCAGAAATTGCATCACTTCCAACATCAGGCATTTGCATGCAAAAAAAAATCATAACCCTAGAGCAATATCAACATACATCATTTATCTTTTACGCTAGTTTAATTGCCGTTGAGGGCCCAATCTGATTCCCAGCTGGGAAGACTTGACCAGCCGCAAATAAGACTAAATTCTAAAGAGCAAAAACGAAGATAAACGATGATCATGTTTGCTGATTGTGCATCAGCAAACACGCTCTGCATTATTTTTGAAAATTACTGCAAAAACAATGTGCAAAAATTGGCTGCAAACCATGGTGCAACTACTTTCAATGATCTGATGCATGTACCTGGTAAACTTTGTAGCTTTTTTGTATGGAAAAACAAGTTTTCTGTAAAAATTGTCATAAAATTCTTGTTTTTTTTTATTTCTGCCTAAACCAAGCATACTCTAGTGAACCGTAGGACGCCACAGCTTTAACGTGCATTTGAAATAGCTGCAACAGCTATCATTATGTGTAGACGTGGCTTCAAGTGAACACATAAGCGGCTTCCACATTGGTTGGCCATGCCTTCCGAGAAAACATGTATGACATCCATTGCAGTAAATGTGTTCAGTAGATAGTTCAATTCTGATCGTATTAATTTTTAACGTTTCCCGTCCGGTTGTTCGGTACAAAATGTTTTAGTTAAAGTGCTGCATTTTACTTAACATAAAGTCATATCTTATCAAAACCCGTTATGTTATCACAGAACTGGGTGAAATTAAATTCAGAAACTTACCATTGCAATGACGGAGAACATTCAACTTGTCGATGTTGTTGCTTTGATGATCACTGTAACTTGAACGAAAGCTGTGTTGCTGCGGAAGCAAGTCAAACAAGTAAGAGCTGCTGCTGATGTGTTTTGCGCTGCATAATATTGTTGAATTTAGGTATACGAAATCATATAAGGTATGCGTTGTAATGGAAGCTACTGGCACAAACTGAAAAAGAACTTGCTTCGAGAAATAACTTGCCGCAAAAACTAGCCAACATCACTTAGGTTATTGACCTTGAAGTATTAGCAACTGCCGTAGCTGTAAGCTATTCTACAACCAAATAATATGCTCATTGCTCGAACCTGGGCAAGTTTTTGTCATAATAGTAAATTTGATGCGAAACTCCACAGAGCGTTTCGCATCATTATAAGAACCTTGAATCTTCTTTACGCCCAGCATTTTACGGACTGTCTGGAATACTGCAGTTCCATTACGTTTCAAATGGTAAGATGATTGTAAGAAAAAAAAAAAAAATTTAAACAAGAATAAAAGTTGAACCACGACTTAAGTGCATGAAACCACAGCAAGTTGATTGCACTGATGGCAAAAACTACCACCAAAAAACTTTATCGCTAAACCGGATATGATAAAAAACATTACAAGTCATAAAAAACGTTAAGGAGACCTATAGTAAGTAGATCACATTTAACGTAACCAGACGAAAGTAGACGGAACCGAAACTGGCAGAAGTATGGTAAAACGGCGACTGCAAAAAATGTGAAGTACAACTGTGGTGAGCCAATCCAAACAATAAGCTTAAGCTATTTAATGTAAATTTCTTTAGGGCCCAAATAGCTTTGATGCCTACCTCAAAATAGTTAGTCAAAAGAACTAAAAACTGGATATCAAGATGGTGCGACAAGATCTTTTGAAGATAATACACGAGACAATCGAGACATACATACGACATGAAAATACGATCTCGCACATACGCTACAAAAATACGAATCAAAATAAAACGTAACTCAAGTTTGACTTTTTGGGTCTTATTGATGCATGCGTATGATCGAACCAATCATTCTGCATCTGTCTGACCAGTGACCTCGTCAATGCAGAGCACCTTTTGTAAGTTCTCTTTCTCATAGTGGTTTTATCTGTCGCAAGAAGAAATAAGTTATGATTGATCTATTAATGCTCATTGCTCAATCATGTAGTTTTTGACGTCACCTTCAAAACAATGCTTAATTGAAAATCCTGAGCAGAATACTTTTATATCATCTAGTTATACTGTATAAGGCAGCAGTAACAACCAGGGTTGGATCCATTCTTTTTGTTTTTAATTTTTAAATTCAAATTCAAATTCGTTGACTTTGCAAAAGTCGAATGCGAGTTCAAATTACTAGTGCGATGGAAATAGCTTTAACCCGGAAAAAATTTAAAATAAGCTGAAATTTGGCACGATGACTCAGGACCATGTCCTGAGCCACGAAAAAAAATCCCCGTGTTTTGGACATGGGACTTCCCCCTTTTTCGGCCTTTAAAATCTGCCATCTAGTATCAAAGAGTGTTTACTATCAAACAGCCATTCCAAAAGGTGTAAAAGTGCCAAGTTTTATCTAAAAGTTAGTTTTCAAGTTCAGGTTTAAAATTTTTTTCTTTGAAGTTGATGACGTCATTGCTGGTGACGTCATTGCCTTTTTTTTTGAAAAAATGACGCAGTGGTGGCTCAAATTGGAAATGAGAGTTAGGTCTTTGGATGCAAACTAAAAATTGCTTAAATCAAAGGGATGACGTCACAAACGTTTTTGATGACGTCATCTGTCGCGAGTTTTAATTGTAAATTTAAAAGAATATTTACCAAACGGAACATTGTATAACTTTTTTTTTTATTAGCTTTAAACTTGGGAGAATTATTTTGTAAATTTAGTCGACTAAAAGTAAAAAACTGTGTTGTCAGTTAAAGTCTGGTGTAGTAGACACCGGCGGAGCCAGGGGGAGGATTAGGGGGACCAGTCCCCTCCCTTTTTTAAGGTGCACAATTTCAAAAAATTATTTAAAAGACAAAATGTCAAAAAACTACGGTAATTGAAAAACGCTCAACTCAAGTGTAATTCTACCCAGAGTTGCGAATGAACAACGTCAAAACTTTTGCATTTTTTTGAAACATTTTTTTTAAGGTCATTAGCTTCTCTATCTTTTACAACAAATTTCAGCGCTCTAGCTTGTATTGTTTCCGAGATACTCGGATTGAAAAAACGTTTGCGGCAAAAACGGCAAAGTAAATCATTTTTAACGTAGCAATGGAAATGAAGTTACTATCGAAAAATCAATTTTGGTAAAATAAGATCATAGCATAGCCCGTATCGCGTTGTCGTGGAATGATAATGTCTCGTCAGCATACCGCATTACATTTGCGGCAGAATGCAAATGAGGCAGAAAGCAGAGCGATTTCGCACCAAAAAACGCAATCCATTTGTTTCAAAACTCATCATTTTCCAAAATGAAACAAGTAGAATCAGATAGCATTGGCAGCGTAGCCAAGAAGGTAAAGGCGTCGTTTTTACGACGACCCTGATCGCATGATCATGGGTTCAACCAGCACCCTGGTAACGTTGTTGCGTCCTTGGATAAGACGCTTTACGATGATTATCTCTGCTTGGTGGCTTTGAACAAGCAGCAAATTTATGTGGGAAGAAGTCAAAGGTCAACCGGAAAACTTGGAAAATGGTCATCGCCTAAGCGGGTGCGAATTCGTCGAAAGGATAGCGCCACCGTCGCTTTCTCGTGAAAGGAGGATGAAGATGCATCAATCAATTATACCGGCAAGAATGCGGGGCGGCCTAGATCTGTCGCGTATCAGTACACGAATTAAATGTCACCATGGACGAATCGTATTTCGACCCAAATAAATTTCGAGAAAATTTTATTTGAAAGCATTTGGAAAAAACGCTAATCGCAGAAGGAAAGCAAATCTCTTTTACGAGAATGACTCTCCGTTTATTGTGAACGTCGAAATTGATTTTTTTGTTATACTGTATTGGGTCCGTTTTACCGATCACGCGTATTTATACGTATAAATATACGCATATCATTTAATTGCATGCATTTTACCTATTTTTTTGCGTTTACATGGATTAAGATATCAGACGTAATTGGTCTAAACCGCTTTATGTAGGCCTACATTTAGACCAACAGCCTAGTGAATCTGTTTATTTGAAAAATGACGGAATCAAAATGTTATTGCTCAAAAAGTTTTTATTAATAACCCAAAACGAAATCCCAATGTCAGCTTGATCCTTTAGTTTTGTTTTCAGTTGAAGTTGGGGAACGCGATCGGCTGGTTTGAAGTAATCTAACAGCTACAATCTGCGCAATGTCAAATGTTTAATGCAGTAAATAGTTCGCAAATTTATTTTTAGGAAATCTGTGTCAATCAATTTCTATGTCTGCATATTACAACGTATAGCTGTGTTGATTATGAACAATGTTCTTGTTGTCTATCAGAGCACCGAGTCCGGCGACTTAGACAAATTTTGTCGAGGTCTAAATTGAGTGCGTTGATTGGTTGAGAGTAAAAAGTCGCGCAGACACCGTCCACCTAATCTCAATCTACACTGTGCGTAAAATCGTGAGCGCAATAATAGCTCGTCTTTAGTTTATTTTAAACCGAAATTTGGTAAGCTCGGCGTATCGCCTAACTGGCGTACAAGCAGCCAGTTGTTTTAAACAAACTAACAATATGCCCGTACGTTCACGATTTCGCGGCCGGGCCTAAAAATTTGTTCTGGAAGCATTTTATACGCAATTTTTGGCGCAAACCAAATTTTGTTTGTGGGCGTGCCATATAAATAAAAATAAACCCATTGTGTTTCGTTATGACCGTTTTTTCGCGAACGCGGCGTTCAGATTCGCATTATTTGATTAAGATAACCGTACAAGGAATTAGTCGGTCGCTATCGCGTTATTCTTGCTTAATGCTTAGATCCCATTTCCCACCAACGATAATAATAACAGTGAGTACAGTAACCAACTAAACGAAACTTTATATTTGCTAGCCACAAAACAGCCCATTTTTTTCGTTGGTTGAAGATAGCAAGCAGTATGTTGTGACTGGTGTCAACTGTCAATTAACATAAATTATAATAGGGAGCACTTATTTTTTCAAAAACCAATCATTTTCGGGTGTTGGCGGGAGTTGTTAGTATGTTATTGCGAATTCTGCATTTCATTTGTTTTTAATTTGTCACAATATACTGTGATAGACAGGTGGAAGCTTGACTTGAAGACCAAAAGGTCCCTTCGCTGTCTCCTGGCCAAGGCAACTTGATGAATGAAATGTAATTATAATTATTCGAAAATTGAAATATTATTATGCAAGCTTGCTAGAATAATAACGGCAATCTGCGATTTTCTCGTATGGCCTAAGTGAAAAAACGCGCTTTTTTATATTCTCTGTTGCATCGTTAAATAAAGTAAAATCGTAAAACTCTTAATTCTTATTTTTTTCATTTAGGTGTTTTTTTATGCGTCTGCTGTATGAACGACGGCAGTACTTAAACCTGTTATCGCTTAACCTTTGTACAGTAGTTTGATACAATTTGCGTAAATAAAAACTTTCGATTTGCATATGCTTTAATCACAACAAAAAATTTTGTCCTTCCCCTTTTTTTATTTCTGGCTGCGCCGGTGGTAGTAGTCAAGCAGATAAAACTTAAACCTCCCAATATGGGATTAAAAGAAAATAACGCATTTTGCAGTTAGAGCAAGAAAGCCTGTAAATGTTTATGCAAAAGTTCCCTTGCGCAGCTAAAGTTAATCAGCAATTTTAGTTTAAAATGCAAGCATTAGCAAAGATAAAAAAAATTGTTAAGGCTGCAAATTGTCAAATATTAGCGGTTTCATTATAAATTAATTAAATAAATTTTGTTCAGATGTTAATTCAAGAATCTTGGTTGATTAGATAAGTTTTTTATCAGGTGTTGTTTTAGATTAATCCTATAAGTTTGTTTAAATGTTATTCTAATTGATTTGATAAGTTTAGTTCCACTGTATAATAAATTTAGTATCACAGATTGCAGAAGTATGCCAACAAAGCATTTTACGTGAGATAATAATATTGTCAGACATTGTAAAACGGCAGAAATTCTGTTTCTACCGGATATATTATCGTGCTGGGGACATATTCGTATTAACAGGGCCGCAACTACGGGGGAGCAAAAGGGGGCGGCGCCCACTTTACAAAAATTCCGCCCCCCTAAAATGCCCACAATGCCCACCCAAACTCCTCTTTCCCAGGCGGCAGTTTCAAGGCTGGCTTTTTTTTGGAAACCGACAGAAAACTAGGAGATAAATAGAACAATTTGGCGAGATGACTTTTTTTTTGAGATCAACAGAGAACTCGGAGAAAAGTAGACCAACCCAAAAATTTTGGCCCCCCCCAGAAACAAATTTTGCCCCCTTAGAACCACGTTCTAGTTGCGGCACTGCGTATTAATTAACATATAATTTCGCTTGTTAGTTTTTTTAGAACCATTGCGTATAGGAGGACGATAAAAGTCCTCGGCCAAGGATTCGAAAATGCCTTAGAACCTCAGAATGATGACGATGATGATATTCTCAAAGTGGCGCAATGTTTCGTTTGGTCAAACACTCTTTTTCTAATTTACGATCAAAACTCTTGACAGATGACGTCATCAAAAAGCGTTTGTGACGTCATCACTTTGATTTAAGCAATTTTTGGCTTGGAGCCAAACAGCTAACTCTTATTCACAGTTTGAGTCATCAATGCAGAATATGCCATTTTTCCAAAACTAAAAATTTGGAAATAATGACGTCACCAACAATGACGTCATCAATTTTAAAATAATTTTGTTTATACCTGCACTTAAAAATCGATTACGATTCAAAATCTGGCTCTTCCATAACTTTTGGATTGGCTGTTGGACAGTAAAGACTCGTTGACACTAGATGGCAGACTTTAAAGGCCAAAAAGGGGGAAGTTCTATGCCCAAAACATGGGGATTTTTTTTCGTGGCTCAGAACATGGTCCTGAGTCATCGAGCCAAATTTCAGCTTATTATAAATTTTTTCCGGGTTTGCATGTATTTTGTCGTATTTCTACCGGATTATATCAATAACCCGAGATCGGATTCAAATTTAAAATTCAAATTCAATCCAACCCTACTAAAAATACAATTTAATCATAGTAATTAAAGTAATGTATAAGTACTGTGACACTTCAACGTAGCCACAAGTGGAAGTTTAATCAAATCAATTGGTTCCTAATTTAAGCTGGAGAGTTAGTCGTAGCTTGTTCAACTGAGCCGGTCGACCGCATTGGGACGCATCCTTATGACCTGGATGTTAAATATACTATGTAATATGTTGCAGTAACATGCTAGCTTTCTTATGTTTAAGAACTTCCTCTACTACGGGCTAGCTTACTTTTGATTGCATTGCAATTTGCGTCGTCTTCTGCGCAGTGATTAAAAAAAATCCAGGACTATAAACTAAAAATTTGTTTATTCAAGGACTCGCTCGCAACTGGTTAACTTTTGTTTGTATTGCGACATTTTCGCACCAGCAGTTTTTACACCAAACATTCAAAGAGAATTTCTCAGTTTGCACCTAGCAAGCAGGGTTGGATACATTTTTTTGTTTTTAATTAAATTCAAGTTCAAATTAATCAACTTTGCAAAAGTAGAATTCAAATGTCAATTTATTGATACCTCGTGAGCGGATTCAAATTCAAAAGTCAAAATTCAAATTCAATCCAACCCTAGTAACAACTCCCTAAACTCAAATTAGATTTTTAAAAAACAGCCTTATTCAAATAGAGTAAGACTTATATGTCATTTTCAGTTGTCAGCGGCGTGGCTGAGAAGGTAAATGCGTTGTTTTTACGGCGTTTCTAATTGGATGCTTTAGGATCTACTCGCTTCCTGGTCACGATGTAGCATCCTTGAATAAGACGCTTTACGATGATTATTTCTGTGAAGTGGCTTCAACCAAGCACCAAATTCAGTGGACAAGAACAGTAACATTAGATCACTGAAAAATCTTAAGCAGATGCAAATTCCTATGAAAAATGTGTGGATCGCCTAATAATCGGATCTTATGCTGTCTGGTGACAGGAGGATAACTACGGACTACAACTACAACAACAATAGAAATACTGTAGAAGAGAAAGTTTGTCCTGTATGTTGGAGTGAAATAAGCTGCATAAAGGAAAAAGTTTTTAGGAGTATCTTTATGCAAGAATGCCCATACTTTTATCAATAAGTGCTAAAGCTAGATTTACGAAAATCTCAGCTGTTTAACTTCTATTATTTTTCGCTACAATTTTTTAGGCAGCATAAGATGCCCAGAGTTACCAGAACCCTTCCGTTTTGGAACACGAACATGTTCGAGAGGAAATCGAGTTGGATCAATTTGTCGTGTTCGTTGTAACTCCGATTATGTCGTGAACCCAAGCTACTGTCAAGAAATGGTTTGCCAACCAAACGGATTGTGGGACAAACCTGCTCCTTGCTGCTCAAGTTTGTTCTTATTCCGTTTTTTTTTTTTTTTTTAAGCAGTTTATCAAGATATCTGTAAAATTCTGTATTTTCTTCCAAAAGCATGAGAAAGTGTACGAATATACAACGAAACATCTCCAATTATAAGATGTTTTCAAAGACGTTGAACAATTTTGAAAAATAGAGAATAGCAGTCGAGTTAACTTTTTCCAATCAATTCAACCACTTCTAATTACTGCGAAGTTTTTGGGGTAAACTCAGAAGTTGCTTAAAAAAATAAAAATAAAAACAAACCAAAAAGCAACATTAATTACTGTTTGTTTTCATATATAACAAACGACTTTGCCATCGACATGAACTTGAGTGAGATTATGATTTTTTGAAGCACAAAAAATGTAATCAACACATTGCTTTTGTGTATCAATAAAAATAAGTGGTAAAGATCGTTTAACGGATCAGTGGTCAAGTCAATATAACGTTTACAATTGAAACGGTATGCATGGGTTCGACTCCCAGCCCGGTCAAAACAAAGTCTAGAAAAATTGGTATTCACGGCTTCCTGCTTGATGTTCACAATAAAAAGACAGTGCGAAGCCTTGCCGTGTGTGGTAGATAGACGAAAAAGCGGCAGCTTAAGTTGAAGACCGAAGGTCCTTTTGCTTTTTCCTGGCCGAGGCAACTTAATGTATTAAAATGCAATTACAAAAGAGTTTGTACTTACATATGCACAAAATTACAAAAAAAATTGCCCAAGAGCTTAAACGTTATTTGAATTTGAACATACTTTAATTGTCATGCAATTTGTGTATTTGCAGAACCGTGTCCTCCAAACTTATTCATCGACATGGTCTTGATTAAGCACTTCCACGATCACGAATTAGTTCTTAGCACAATTGAGCAGCAACTTGCAACCATGTTGAGGTAAGATTAGTGTAATAAAGTGCATATTAATCGCAATAGTTTCATCTTATTCAACAATCTATTTCGGCCAATGAGATCATGAAGATACTTTTAGGTTTTCAAGTCAAGCTCTAATCTGTCTATCACACATAGTAGAGGTTTCGCGTTGTTCCTTTCAATGCTGAACGAGAAGTACGAAATCTGTGAATATCGATCGTTTTAGTTTTTGGTTTAATCCAATCGGGAATCGAACCTGAGTCACTGTTAGAGTAGCCGACGCTCTATTTACTCGACCATGAAATTGACCAATTAATGCGTCAGTTTGTAAACAAAAAATTACTTACCCAATTTTTTATTTTTACTGCGATGAATGTGGTACACACACAAACAAACACACTGGTATATCACTGAAATATTGTTTAAACATTCTAAGATTGAGAACCAAAAGATTAAGAAACAGTTTTAAACATTAAGGAGACAAAACTTGGAACTCAGTAGACTCCCAAAAAACTCGTAAACATTGACGTTTAAACGTTTTAAAAGTAAATCTAAAAGATTCCTAAAAATTAAATAATAATGAAGTTGTGCCAAACAACCACAACTTCCAAATTAAATGTGAAGGCACTCAATGAGCGAGAGGTTTCTTCGCAGCCAATTAATCATTAATCAATCAGATTGCATCTTTGGTTTGCGTTATTAAATTTAATTTTGTGTTTCTTAGCGTTTTTGGTAACTGCAATAATACATGATAGGTTAATACAACATTGAAAAGCTTGGCCTTTAAAATAATCACGGCCTTACAACACGTTAATTCAAAATAATTATGATAAATTTTTTGCTTTGTTTTTTTTTTTTTATAAAACAGCCACAACTTTGCCAAAAGTTTTGCCAAACAGCCACAACTTCCAAATTAAATAGGAAGGTTTAGTACATGACCGAGAGGTTTCTTCGCAGCCAATTAATCATTAATCAATCAGATTGCGTCTTTGGTTTGTGCTATTAAATTTAATTTTGTGTTTCTTTGCGTTTTTGGTAATTTCAATAATACATGATTGATTGATACAACATTGAAGAGCTTAACCTTTAAAATAATCACGGCCTTACAACACGTTAATTTAAAATAATTATAATAAAGTTTTTGCTTTGGTTTTTGTAAAGTTATTTTCTGTACGCATGATTACGTCACAAATTTAAATGTTTGAGAAAAATAATTAAAAAATGCTACTTTTGCAGGACAATGGTAGAGAAAGGCTCTCTCTTAATAACTATTAATTGTATAAGCAATTATATTGTTTGCTACAAAAGTTCTAATGCTGGTTTTGTCTGCACTCAAAAATTATTCACTGACTTTGATCTTGGACAAAACATTTTGCAGCCTACTTCATTCGGAGATCGAGTATTTAAAACTTAAATTAGTATAATTTCTCAGCATTCAGGTCGTTCAAAAGTATTAATACTCACACAACATTTTGCTAGGAATAAAGATTTCTGTTAGTAGTTCCCAAATGTATCAAATGACTTTTATTAAAACCAATGCAGAATACTAATTACTTTACATTAGCGCCAGTTTTGTGCAGCTTAACTGCTTGTTAAATCATGACCTATAGTTCTGAAGTCTTAAGCTTGGGTTTTAACTGTCAACACTTTTTACTTGGCTTAGATATGCCCCTAATGATCGTATTCATGGGTAAAACAGACTGTTAAATTTTATTCGATTTTAGTTTTTAATGTTTCAAAACTGTGCAATCTAATGTAATAGTTCGAGTTTGGATTGTTTACATGTTGTAATGCAAGCAAAAAAATTATGCTAAGAAAAAAACTTTGGGCCCCAAAGCAAGTACACATTAACCCTATTTCACACGGTGGAGGGGAAATGCCCCTCTTTCGGTTTTTCGTGATAAGTCCCCTCAAAAATTTGATTTTTTCTTTAAACCAAATTGACTTTCAGTCCAATTAATTCACAAACAACTTTCTAAAAGTTTGCAGTTGCTAAGGTAACGGCAAGTTCGCAATTTTAAAATTTGGCGAAGTTATTTGTCAATATCTGAACATTTTTTTGGCCAATAATTAACTTAAGTGACATCATACGACGCTTTTGTTGCAAAACTGCTTTGATTTAAAGCATTTTATGATTCAGCATCAAAAAAACTTATGTACAAAATTTGAACCTGGCAATGACTTTAATGAAAAAAGACATCATTTTGTGAAAAATCGGCCCTCATCAACTATGATAACTTCATCAACTCTAAAGTAGTTTTTCTAAAAAAAATTGATAAACATCAAAGCGCATGCCTAGTTTGGTGTTTGTATGATTTTTTTGTTTAGGAGTAAATGAGAGTGGTGGTTTTGCCGCCCTCCCCCTCTTCTCGGGGCAAAAGCATTGGTCAAACAGCCCGAGTAAAATAGAATTAACAGACGTTTGTTAAAACCCATAAAATTTTGAAATTTGTTTAGGTCAACCAGCATTAGAATTGAAAACAAAAATGTAAATTTAGCCGTTTTTTTGGAACTGGGTTCGGGATTAAACTTTAGGTTGACAAAACTTTTGAATTAGTTCAAGCTTGATACCTGGCTTGTGCTTTACGTACTGGTACTAAAGTTACTTCAAGAAAAGAAGCAATTAACCGTACACAGTATACATTTTTTAAACCTTGTTTTTTTCGGCCTGTTTTGAGCTTTGATCACTCTTCGGGTTTGGACTAATATTTTCAAGTTTAGGGTAATATTTTCGGGCTTGGGCCTGAACTAGTTGACCCGTTTACAACTCCGGATGGAAATGAATTATAAAGCTGCACTATAATTGATGTTAACATAAATGAGCAAGTTTTTGAGTGTATACAAAATATTAACTGACATTTGGCTAAAAACTTATACTGTATGAGGTGATAAAAAATGACTAACAATCATGTCACAACATTATTTTGTAATTGGGTAGTAGTTTTTATTTTTAATTCATTTAACGTTTCCAGGTTTTCAGTTTTAAATTCCAATTTGGTGCTGAAAAACAAAACAAAAAAGCAAAACTGAATTACAGTTACTTCTTGTCTAAAACAGCAAAGATTTTAATTTAACGCAAAATTTATTTTAAAGTATGTTTAGTCCATCATCAATAAGTATAATAATAGAAAAATATAAAATAAATATTAAAATAAATGAGAGCTCAACTGTTCATCAAGCACGCGTTTACAAACTCAGATGCAATCGAGGTGTACTCACAAATAATGCAGAGAACTATAGCAAACTTTCAACTAGGTTTTTGGTAATTAAAAAAAAATTGCTAGGCCTACATGTGGTTTATTCATTTATTCGTACATTTGAACAAACAGGTAATATACGTGTCTGTTTTATCACACCAATGCAATGTGTTTCTACACTTAACCATATCAGTGCAGAGACCTTTTTCTGATTGCTATAATCTTTCCTCAAACTATACCATCACAATCGTTAGTTAGCTTGCCCGCAATAGGAACTAAGCGGATTAAAAGTGTCTTTCTCATGGACACAACAAAAAATTGCCAATTGGGGAATCCAGTCAGGAGTCAGCAACCTTTCAATTACTTCCCAAAACCTTTATCTAAGTATGTCAGCTTGTAAACTTGCAATTTAGCACAAGTATATTTTTACTGCTCGGCTATGTTTGTTGAATGACTGTTGACTTACAATGGACTTAGTTTGAAACGTTAAATTCAATGCTGTTAGTATTTTTTTAATCAAAATTTATTATTTTACTTAGCTGTTTTTGCTGTAGTTTTAATGATTTGTAATTTAATGGATTTGATTGACTTCAGTACATTGTGCAATGTATATCGACTAGTAACGTTCAAATCAAATCAAATTTTTCATCATACTCATTATATATGTCAGTATTACGCCAAAGCGTATATGGGGTTTGCAGGGCCCATCTCCGCGCCCTTGCGCCTCTAGGCAACTCAGCTTCTTTCACAGATATGTCGCAGCGATGGCAAGCTGTTGGTGACATGTGTCCATTTGATCGTGTCCAATTTTAAACGTGAGACCTCCCGCTCCAAAGACGAGCACGTTCCGCTCAACCAGCGGACACTCCTGTTTCTGTAACATCAAGACTTTTAATGCCATTGTTTTTTTTTGTTGGACGATGCAATGATTGCTTTTGAATACAAAAAAATTGTCATTTAGTGCGGTATCTGTTGGACCTGGTGGCCTGCGGTTTGCTCTTCTTCACTACGACAGTTATGTTCATACACCATTTATAGGATTTCGAGAAACCGCAAATTTGACTTCAGAGCAACTACTCAATCTTTCACTTGATGAAGAAAACTTAGATGTTGACTTAGGTAAAATTACACTAATGTTTTTATTTAGACACTTAAAAAATAAAATCATAAAAACACTTATTATTGGAATAAAATGATTCCTCCAAAGCGAAAAAAAGAGCGCCGGTCCCGCTCCTCAAAATGCAAAAGAGCTTGCTGCTACTTCTTTGTTGCTTCTTTCAATACCTTAATTCTTACTTACCCGGGCTACTTGACCAATGCATTTTATGTGGGAAGGGGGGGGGGGGGGGGGGGGCGGATGGGGGTGGCAAAAATGCTCTTTATCTCACTCCTAAACCAAAAATTATCAGAAAACCAAATTTGGCCTGCTAGTTGCTGTTCACCAATTTTTGAAAAAAGTGGATTGACGTTTTCATGGCGACGTCACGGCCATATTTTCAAAAAATAGCATCATTTTTGCAAGGACGTCCAAATTTGCTCATAGCTGTTTCGATATTGTACCACAATGTGTTTAAGTCAAAGCGGTTACATCACAAAAACTTCTTGTGCTGTCATTTAAAGTAAAATTGGCCGAAAATGCTCAGATTGTAAAAAGTGACTTTGAGAAATTTCAAAACTGGGAAACTTCCCGTTAAATTGGCAACTTGAAACTTTTATAAGTTATTTGTAAAGAAATCTGACTCAAAGCTAAGTTGATTGAAATAAAACTCTTTTTTTAAAGAAATTTACTTAGGAAAAACCGTAACGCTGGGGCAAAAATGCCATTGTGTAAAACAAAGTTAATATTTGATCTACACTATACTATGTACGATTATATTAATGATTTTTGAAATGATGAATAAACTGTTAACGCCATTCCGGTTATTTTACAGTTATATGAAAACAATTGTCATATTATCCAAAAGCAAACGTAAATTTATTCGTCGCAAATTATTCAAAATTTTACCGAATTTTCCAAAATTATCCGAAAATCTGCTTAAAAAAGAATGAGGAGTGACTGATTATTGAAAAAGAAGCACGCTCTTATAGTTGTTACTTTTTTCAAAAAGAAATGGTGCTGCCGCTGCTGATTCTAAAAAAAAGCGCGCTCCAACATCCGGGATTGCTCCTGTCTGCTCTGCTGTGCCGTCAGTAGGCGTTTTTACAAGTTTGTTCCTCACTGGCTCTAACCAGTAGCGTAGGCGGGGGGGGATGCAGAATAAGAAAAATACCACGTTTTTAGCACTTCTAAGACTGTCTTTTGCACTGGATTAGACTAAAAAAATGCTTTAAAGCATAGTTTGAAAGGTTTATTTGGGGGGGGGGGGGGGCTAATGGACTGCCAACCAAAATGTAGAATAAGAAAAATACCACGTTTTTAGCACTTCTAAGATTGTGTGTTTGCACTGGATTAGACTAAAAAATGCTTTAAAGCATAGTTTGAAACGTTTATTTAGGGGGGGGGGGACTAATGAACTGCCGACCAAAATGCAGAATAAGAAAAATACCACGTTTTTAGCACTTCTAAGACTCTCTTTTGCACTGGATTAGACTGAAAAATGCTTTAAAGCAGAGTTTGAAACGTTTATTTAGGGGGGGCTAATAGACTGCCTACCAAAATGCCGAATAAGAAAAATACCTCGTTTTTAGCCAGTAGTGTTGCCAGGGGGGGCGAGGGGCTATAGCCCCCCCCCCCCCATTGACATGTCGACCAAAATGCAGAATGGGAAAAACACTACATTTTTAACACTTTTGAGACTATTTTATGCACTGGAGTGGACTAAACAGTGATTTAAAACATCTTTTAAAACATATGTTCAGGGGGGGGCTAATTTGTCAAAAATAAAACCAACAAATAAATGAAAACTTTGAAAAAGAGTAAGAAATAAGCAATCAAATTTGTGATCGCAAGTGTAACAATTCTGAACATAGGTGTCATCAACAAATATACTATAAACTAAGGAATAGGTGGGGGGGGGGCTATTCAGTATTTGTTAATTACCAATCATTTCTCTCAAATCTCTTTTCATTAGCCCCCCCCCAATTATTTTTCTCTATAAACTGTATACGAAATAGATTACTCCATGTGAGTTTTATTGAACTATTCGATTTTATAATTTGCCAGCATCTAAACAAGAGAACTACATTTTACCATTCGCCACTTCCCCAATAGCCCGTTTATACCACCAATTTAATCTTGTTTGCACTGCCAATTTCTAAGCCACGTTTTAAAAGCATTAATTTTTAATCAAAATAGCCCTAAAATGAAGTTATTTTTGCAAAAAAAATGCAAAATTTTCGAGCGCTGAAGGCTCCGCCCCCAGACCCCCTTGCCTCCGGCGGCTGGGTGCTTTGCCTCCAAATCCCCAGCCTCAGGCGGCTGGGGGCTTCGCCCCCAAACCCCCATTGGCCTCCGGCGGCTGGGGGCTCCGCCCCCAGACCCCCAAAACAGCCCCCATTGCGAATTTCTGGCTACGCGCCTTGCTCTAACCCCATTGATATCGAGCTATCTGCTTGCTGGTTTGCCACAAACTGCGCCTGTAGGCGTTTATAAAATGCATTCTTTTTTATATAAAAACTAGAAAATTTTAATTTGAGGCTGGCTGCTTTCTTTTCTCCAAACTTTAAGACTCAAATGTTCTTGATTTTTGAGCGCATTAATGCCAATTTTTATGACCATGCTTGTAAAACAGTTTACACTCTTTTCTTTTAATAATAAGAGTCAGTAATTTTTGAGTTGGGGCTGGCTGTTCTTAAACGAGGACTAAAGGCTAATCAATTGGGCTATTTAAAGTTGGGTGAATCGTTTTAGACTAGATTGGCGTTGACTCCATTCTTGTCGACCCATCCGTTCCAGAAATAATCTACTACAAACACGGCATCGGGGCCACTTATCTCATAAATTTAAATAATTTTTAGAGGCAACCCTGACGTCCATAGCTTTAGCGTTGTTAGCAACGTCATCCCAGTTCTAACCTAGCAACATTGCTACTAGGCTACTGCTTTGAGTCATTTATTCGCTGTACATTAATCAGTTTGATCTTGTCAGCACAAAAGATCCAAGATGGTAAAAAGAGTGGGCTGTTCGGTAGCCTAACGATTTCAAAAAAATAACAACTCAAAGCCGTAGCCTAATAGCGGCGTTGCTCTAGATTAGAACCGGGACAACGTCGCTAACTACGATAAGGCTATCAACGTCAGGGTTGCGAATAAGAATTATGAAAATTTATAACATTAGAGAGGCCTACATCGTATTGAAATTAGAATAGTTCTGGAACGGCAGGGTCAAGAAAAATGAAGTCAACGCCAATTTAGTTTTATACAATTGGCCTAATTTTAGATATCCCCATTGATTGCGCCTTTAGTTCTCGTTTAAATTTCGGTCAAATTTCAGCCTCATTGTTCTTAATTTGTTGAACATTGTGGAAGATTAAAATGACACCCTAACACAAGTTTATCCCTATTAGCTAAAAGTTGTCTTCTGTTGTAATCAGTGCTTAAACTGTTAAATTTTACATGGGGGGACGCTTTTGCTGCCTTGACCAAACGCAATCGGACTGCTAAAGTACGTTAGTGGAAGTTATGTAATTTTGTACCCGAAATCAAGTGAAGATAAAAAAAAAGGTCTTTACCGCAATTTGGGACTTTGTCTTTACCGGTATTTGTGGGATTTATTCATGCTGACAGGCCCTTTTCGTCTGATCATTCTGCGCTCAAATCTCGATGGAGGGACGCTAAATCTCGATGGGGGACGCGTCCCCTCTTACAGTTTTTAGTACTGGTTGTAATTCATGACTATAACTGTTAGACAAATCAACAATAGCAATGTAGACAAGAAAAAGGAAACTGCTGATTACGTACAAATAAGCCGTGCTAGTCCACGATTAGTTTTTAGTGTTGAGGCAAGCATTGTTTTTTTATTTGTTAAATTTTAAGCAAAACTGAACCTAGCTTATTGTGCAAAATAAGCTTCGTTTTTTTATAAAATTGTTTTTGTAAAAAAAGAGTGCATGCTGTGTTCTGGTTAAAGCTAAAATGTATTCACCAGCATACTGTTCATTAAATCGTTCAAATTTATAAATTTTAAGATTCAGAAAATAAAAACTTTGCGTTGCTGGCATAACCAAAAGGAAACGATGTTTCTATATGAGGTTTAGAGCAGTTCAACAAACAGGCTTATGCTTTGTGACAATTATACCAGTTCTTCCCTATATTGACTAGTTCACGCATTACCACGATTATTAAAAAATTGGATCTTAGTTTAAGTAGAATTTATTTGATAAAGATCAAAAGTTCTGATGTTTGCGGTAACGCTTGAAACAAATCCATAGTTGTAAACGGGCGGACTAGTTCGGGACCACCTCGACCCAAGTTCAAAAATATTAGCTGATTGGTGGTACAGAATTTCAGAATTGGTTTAATTAAAAAATGTTCATGTCTTCGAAGCAGCTTTTTGTCAGACTCTTGTCAAGAAGAATCATCAAAATGGAAAGTGCAAGAAAAGATACGGCCATTTACAGGAAAAAGCCGAACCGTGATTGCCTGAAAAAAAAAAAAAAAAAAAAAACATTGAGAGAACGTCATTTAAGTGCAATTTTTAAGCTGTACACGAATTCTTTTTGTCGGCATAGGACACGGTAAGAAGTTTTGATAAAAGTGCCTTTAAGAACAGACAGGTGGAAAAGAGAGCGGCCTTGGGCAAGAATAGAGAATCTACTGTCATCATAATGTTACTTTCATCAAAGCTTCTAACCTCGCCTTCTGCTGACAAAAAGAATTGGTATGCAGCTTATAGATTGTACACTAATGACTCTCTCTCATTGGTCTTTTTCCAGCCAATCACGACTTGGCTTTTTCTTATAAATAGCCACTCCTTTTCCTGTGCTCTCTTCTTTCTAACAATTTTTCTTCAAAAGTGTAAGACGAAAACCTGCTTCGAAGACATGAAAATTTTAATTAGAAAAGTACTATATACAAGCCTTAACTCGAAAAATGATTTGAAGACCAAACCAGACCCAAAAAAGCCCAAAAATTAAATTGGATCTAAAAAACAAATACGGTTAATCGCTATTTTCCTTTAAAAAAAACTTGAGTCTGGTTTAACTCTACAACCTGCTCACAGCTAAACACATGAATGCATACTCGTCAATCAACCTGCGCCATCTTTTTATCGAAAAGTTGATCATCAACAAATTTTACTATACTTATAAAGGTGTGCTTACACAGGACCCGAAGCAACCAAAATGCGACTTTGGACAACTTACGAAAGGTTGCAATCTTCGCGGCGGTTGCTCAACTTCACTTAAACGAAATTGTTGGTGAATGAATGGCCTATTTTAAGCAAGTAACGTAAGCGTTCACTTTTGCTTCGCGTCGTGTGTAAACGCACCTTTATAATAAATTGTAATGCAATAACATTTATTGGGTACTAATAATTATATTTACGTTCGAATGAAGTCTTCAGTTGGCGCTGCAAAGTTATTTTGGTTACTTAAAACTTAAACTATATAAAGCACATATCATGCCCGAAATTAAAATTTTATCAATCAAAAGTCCGAGGCCAACTTAACTCGAGAAGCTTTGCTCGACGTGTACAACTCAAAACAGGCTTTCAAGAAGTAATTGATGAAGTATGAGGCCTGGTTACTCAACTGAAGTCGATACTTGTTTGCTTTGAATACTGTGAACCTTCACTTTAGTTGTAAAGATATTGCACTTTTTTAACAGTTGGGTTAAATGCGGTTGTATAGGGAACCTTCACAGATGGTATCAATATTTCATCCATGGAAATACTATCGCTTTTTTTTGCACTTTTTGTGCTCCATAGTTCATGAGGGTTAGGAAGCGGTAGCTTGAAACTGAGATGCCACACATTGCTGCTTTTGATCACCTAGTGCATATTATGTTGCTTGGATGAAATCCTGAAACCAGTTCCGAACCAATCCATAACTTTAAAGTAACAAAGCGTTTCAATTTGTAGTCGTCTCACAGGCATTTACATTTTTCGTGAATGATAATTAATTATCGTCTTGTTGTGGAGAGAAGATTGAGTGCCATGAATGCGGAGGTGTATCGCTATGGTTAGCTTATTGAAGACAAAGTTATTGTTGCCAAAAAAATTACAGAAAAAGGCCAAAAGAAGTCCCACCATAATTCAAACCAACATGGTTGAAACATTCAAATCCGGCTCGATAACGGTCGTCAGCTGTGGCAAGCATAACTAGTTTGTTTTTTTCTTAACATCAAGTTAGACAACCATGTAATGTATTGTACATGTTATTAGATTCATCGGTCGCATACACTGGGGCAGCTTTGCAGTTTATTCATGAAAATCTCTTCAACACTGAATATGATCGTCCGGATGCAAAGAATGTCATTGTTTTGGTGACGGACCAACCGTCAGACGATGACGTTGAACCTGCGGCAAAAGCACTGAGAGAAAGCGGAGTAACGGTAAGCACTAGCAAAATTTATGAGATTGGTAACTCTGTAAATTGTAAAGCGCAAATGATAAAGGGCAGAGTTATAAACGGGCCAGCAAGTTCAGGCCCGAATTCGAAACTATAAGCCCAAACCCAAAAATTAATTTGAAGCCCAGATCATGCCCAAAAAAATTCGAAAGTTAAATTAGGTCTAAAAAATTTACCAATATTGCCAAGTTATTTTGAATATATTTTTGTACACCTAAGACAAAAAGTACGTTTCAGGCCCGAATTAAGCCCGACATTTTTGTCAACTTTAGGCCCGAACCCGACACGAAAAGCCCGGTTCGACTTACAACTCTGATAAAGGGAGTGACTATTTGACCGGAAATTTTAAGTTAAAAAAAGTGAAAGAAAGTAAGAAATACACCCTAACCCCGGTTACATAAACATCTGTGGGCCGCAATCAAGCGGTCGGGTTAGAGTGGTGGTTTCGTTAATACGATAAAAAGGCATAAAATGATTTTGGTTAGGATTACACCAAAGTGGCCCTGATAACAAATGAATGCCAATTGGGGTTTCATTGTGTTCATTCACCACTATTTAATTTGATTGATCGATATTGACAGTATTCTACACCAACAGGTATATACACAAAAAAAGGTATATACACAAAAAGAGTTTTTCTCGAAGATGAATTAACATAAAAAAATTAAGTCAATAAAGGGGCTGTAAAGTGACCTTGAGGGGTCCTCGAGTCAAACAGCTCTACAAAATTTATAAGAATTTTAGATTTGACTGAGAAATTAATCGTTATATAAAATTCGAGCAAAAAAACTAATTGAGCTTTTAAGCTAATAGCTTTAAAGCAATTATTTTTGTACTTTTTGCAGAATTTTTTAAAAGAAAGCGTTTTTATGTCTGGTACTACACTATTCCAAATTTTTGCATAGACAAATCATTATTCATTTGTTTTTATAGAGCTTAAAGTTAGAAATTAATTAAAACAATGTGAATTTAAATGAGATTCAGTTCAAAATTATTAAAAAATTTGACAAAATTTTTTGGTTACATAATGCTGTATAATAATGAATTATTTTCTTGCATTATGGTTTTTTTGTTTTCTGTTGAATGATATTGCATTATGGTTTTCATTTATGGCTTTTACATTCTTCCTTGCATTATAGTTTTCATTTGAGTAATTGATTAATTTTATCCTCCTGCAATGAAATGAGAAAGTTTAATTTTGATTAAATTAGAACCGTTTTGGATTTGACTATTTTTTAGATTTTATCATTTAATTTTTGACTTCTTTCAAGTTTTGCAGTTCCTAATTGCATCGTAAATAGCTAAAGTAAAATAAAAGCAAAACAGCTAATCCAAATCGTTGGATTTAATTTCCACGGAGCATAATGACTGGAACGTTTAATTAATCTCAATATAAAGCAAAGAACCAAAACGTGAACGAGAGTATTTACTCAAAGTTTCAAGACATTACTTGTCAAAACATCAGCAAAGAAAATTTTACTAGTAATATTTTGAACTGTTCAGTAAAAATGTTCGCTCACGTTTTGATTTTTTGCTTTACACTGAGACTAATTTCCACGCAAAAATTAGAATACTGTAGCGGCACCTGTTAGCTTAATTTGGTGTAATTTTGCAATAAGCTATTATTGCGTGTGTTTCGTTTTACTGTAGATCTATTCCTACTACTTCAAGACAGACGGATCCCAACCTATAACGGATGAAGAGTTCTACAAAATATCGGGGTTTGATGATCCTAGAAGAATTCGCACTCATGATCGAACTGCTGCTCATCCGGGATTCTTTGAAAACTTGTGTCCAAATACTTGCAACGCGTTGTAAATTCAGAAGTTGTAAATCCATAATATATATTGTAAATTCAGAAGTTAGAAATTCATACACAGTTGTAGTTTATAG
The DNA here is from genome assembly GCA_963965965.1 of Trididemnum nubilum. NCBI lineage: Eukaryota > Metazoa > Chordata > Ascidiacea > Aplousobranchia > Didemnidae > Trididemnum > Trididemnum nubilum. The sequence continues at coordinate 36,195,907 of OZ014471.1, forward strand.
GTAGCAACGTAAATATTCTAACATCCTGCATCTTTGCGTTAGCTTTGCGATTAAAATGCAACAAAAATGTTTGCTTGCAAGAATGCATTGTGTTATTAAGTTGCCATGGATGTTTATTTGTAGGGCAGTTTATTAGCAATTTTGCTGGCCTTTGAGTGTTATCGACTAAACAGTATTTGTGATACAGATTGACGCTGCTTTTCACGAACGGAAAATAAAACAACAGTTATGTCTTGTTCTTGTTATGCCGTACATGTTCCTTTTCAGTAAGCGTTTTGTCGCGAACCAGATCGAGAACTCAATATAACGGTTGGTCAGAGCAAGTTCAAAATTAATTAAATTTAAAATTTTACTGATTTTAATTTTTGACATGTTCTTTTTTGTGTGATATGTAGTTCTCTGCTTTGGCACCGTGTAAAGATACGTAGTTGTTGATAACGGGTCGCAGTTTTTAAAATTTAAAAAAACGAAATGTCGCAATTCACTTACACAAAATACGTAATTAAAAAACATTATAAGATTGCTTGCTTGAATCGCTTTTCTGACAAAACGGGTAACTGCTTGACTTAATGACCGCAAGGTCTTTTAAAGCTTTCCTGTCGCTATGTCGATCGAGCGCCAATTAATTTTTTACATCGTGCTCTAAGTGAGCGATAAAATATATAATTTATCTTTTCTGGAGCTCGATTTTGGTATCATAGTGTTTGTGTGCAACCAGGAAACATTATGGCAATTAAAAAAATCCTTCTTAAACTAATTATGAAAAAGACCATTTACTGGAAGATTTATTTAAATTTTTCTTTATATTCTAAACCAAATCTAAATCTAGTTCAATTCTTACTCTAGAACTAGCCTTGAGCGTAACCTTAACCAAAACCCAAACTCTAATCTTAACCCCATTTTACACCGGATGGGGAAAGTGGACAAAAATACTTCCCCTCTCGTTTTTTTGTAATAAGTCACTTCAGAAAACAAATCTATATTTTAAATGAAGTTGATTTTGAGTCAAATTAATTCACAAATAACTCTTAAAATTCTGAAGTTTCAAAGACAACGGACGTTTTCCAATTTTGAGGTTTACCGAAGTCACTTTTTAAAAAGAGTTTACTTCTTGTGAAATATAAATAAAAATTGAATACGCAAGCAATATTACATTTTCTTGAAAATGAAGCTTGAGCGCGTTCATCGGGATAAAACATACTTGAGGCAACGTTTTCCAATGTAGTGTCTTTTTTTCAGGCTATTAATCGTTTCGCTCTTCAGTCCGGGGAGTAGCTTTAGAATAGTAACGCACTTCTTCTTTTCTTCTTTGCAGAGATAGGAAAAAAGATTTGCAAACTAAAAATGCGTTACTTTTTTGAAGATGCTCGCCGGACTGGGAAGCGAAACGTTAACCCGAATAAAAATAATACGTCGGAGAACGTTGCTTTAAATATGACCGTGTATTTCCTACCAATGCAGATTTTTTACAGATAAAGTAAAACAACAGGCAAAATTTTCGCGTGTATTTTTTCCGTGGATGTGGAAAATAGTACACATGAGCAAAAAATTCACGTGCTTGCGGGCGTCTTTTTTTCAATTACTCATATTTACGCGCAAAAATTTTTTAAATTTAAATGCTATAAAAAAAATGCAAAACGAAAATAAACAAAAAGGAAAACAAAAATTCTGCAACTACAAAAAAAATGATGACAATCAAATAACACGCGTATTCCGCCCCCGTTAACAATATGCAGGATCGATAAAACGGCAATGGCACACTTTCTGCGATTGCATAGCTACAGTTAATCATGCCCGGCAAGTCGTCCTTGCACTCCCCAAATTTTTCTCCAAACAAAATATTTTTTCTTGTTTTTTATTGCGTAAATAACAAAGATATATAAACACCATTACGAATCAGGCACGTAGCCATACCGAAAGTTTTTTGGGAACATGGGCAAAACTTGGGGGAGGGGGGCAATTGTGGTGATCTCCAAAAAGAAGTCTTCAGTTTGGAAAGCTACCAAATTACGAGAAAAACAGGGATCTCCGAAAAAAAAGTCTTTAGTCCGGAAAAACATCATCAGAACTTTCAAATGATTGGGAGGAACGTGTCGCTGATTTACGTCAGAGTTTTGAGCAGCAATTTCGAGTTTTCAGGGACATTAAACGCAACTAACTAGAAATCACCTCTACTGATTTTCTTTAGCCATTTTAAAAGAAAAGCAGTCAAGTGAATTTTTTATGGGGGACAAAGTAAAATTTTCGGGGGCAATCGCTCACCCAGCCCTCTGGCTCCGTGCCTGTAATGAATTTTACAATTTTCATGAATACACACAATCAGCTAAAATTTTTGAGATAAAAAAGTTTTTTTTACCAACAGCTTTGTGGTATTTTGCTCCTTTTATTTTAATAGTTTATTGAATTAAGGTGTGTACGGTGGAGCATCGCACAAATTTGGACAATATTTTTCATAGAATCCAGCTCGAGTGAGGATTGCTGTCTGCCGAGATCTTCTCTGTGAGTCATAAAATCCAGAAATTTTGACAAACTCATCTTCTTGGTAGGTCGCAAAATTATTTCTCGCCCAATATGTATAGATCTGAATAAAGTTTTAGGATTGAATGTAGAACAACAACACTCAGTATGACAAAACAGCAAATTAGATCAGTTGAAAGGGGGCAAGGATATCTAGGCCGGCAATTTTTTTTGGACCCAAACGTTTTGAATACAGATCTCAAGCAAGTAAGTATTGAGTAGCGGATCTCTGATGAAACAAAAACTCAATTTGAAGTGCTGAGTTTTATGTTTCTTTTGCCTTGACCTAGTAACTGTACGATTCGGAAAAAATATATACCAAAACGAAAGTAGGAATTTGGCTATGAAGAAAAATACCCTCATTTTGAGCCCGAGATTTCTCACATTGGCCCTGCCTGCAATTGCTAACATGTTCGACTATTTTGTTTTAAACTATATGATGAAGTTAGTCAACAGCGTGTCTGAGAATCCATAGGGGTCGTTTTTTGGCGGCCCTGCATATTTTGGTTTCAACCCGCACACTGGTTACATTGTTGCGTTTTTGGATAGGGCGGTTTTGGAAAAATTGTTCTGCTTAGTGTTTTCGAACAGGCAGTAAATTTAGTGGGCAAAAACTCAAAGAAATCTGCACGAGAATTATTGGATTAAGGGAAGTTTTAAGCAGGTTCATATTCATTTAAACACGAAGTAGCATTCGCGATAAAAAGTGTGATGACCGTCTATTAGTTAACGCCTGACGCTATTACAGTATAGAAGGCAAGAAGATAATCATGCACAGCAACAGCGAATGTGTCTTCTATAGCGCATTGCAGATTGCAATGCGGCACGCTTTTGTTGAATGCCTATTGGAACATCTTATACTTTGCTTAATACTACTGCAGGAAGCATTTGGGTCAAAATTTTAACAAAACAACATCTCCATTCACCGATACAACTTAATTTGGTGTTCCATTGCTATTATACTAACTATAGAACTTGTAGTAATTGTAACAACCGACTATTGAGTATGCGTTTCAATTAGCCTTTGTGTTTTTGTATTTTGCGATTTTGCAACTAACAAGTGCTAAATTGTCATCTATTTTTTATTATTTTTATCCCTTTGTTTTCCATCTATTTGTTTTTACAAATTTTCATCAATTTAATGATAAGCTATAGACAGTATCCAGAGTCTTATAGGCATAATCAAGCCTTTGATTAACAGCCTAACACTTACTATTTTGGAATCGACATTCGTATTTTATTCCACGTCAGTATGCCTCACGGTATGAACATGGTATGGTATGAACATGAGCGTAAAAAAGCAAGGAGTCGCAAATTAACCAAATTATAAAAAATTTCCTTTTTTTATTATTTTTTCGAAGATATGAAGTAATCACAAGTACAAGAAATAATTATAATGAACGCATGGAATGGAATGGAAGATGATTTTTCCAAATTCCATATTGGCAATTTTCTTCGATTTCATTTTCATTCCATTCTAAAAATCTTCCATTCCTTATTCTATTCCACATTAAATTTTTGTTTCATTTTTGATTTCATTCTTCCATACCAAAAAAGTTTTGGACTAAAAGTAGCTCACAATTTGCACCTTTGCAATGTTGTAAGCAACTACTTGGAGGTGCGCGAATCCTTATAAAGATGCAACAACCGGTATCTGGAATGCCCAGGGTTTCATGTTTACCGCACAAGTTTGCATTCACATCAATTATAAAATTTGGCATAACTAAACTGCAAAAGAACATTTGCTGTAATATTCTTTTGCAGTTTAGTTATGCCAAAATTAAAACTGCAAAATATATATCAAACTTTAACACCAAAATGAACTACATGGTTAAAGGGCGTGAAGCATCCCGCAAGTACGGTAATTTATTATAGCTAAAATTGAAATATAATTTTTGAAATTTTCTGTTTTAATTTTGGGGCTGCAAAGATATTCAACAAATACAAAGAAATATCCCCAAAAGTTTTCGGAAACCTTGAGTTTGTTCTCCCCGTCTGAATTTCCCGAAAAAGAGAGATGTTCACCAAAATTGGATAGGTCATGTGATGCTACCGAAAGGGTAAATATTATTCAATCTTTATTTTTTCCTCGAAGTTTAAGCTGAGAGGACAGAATTAGGGTTTCCAAAAACGTTTTAGGGGGCATATCTTTTTGCAATAGTTGAATAACTCAGATCTTTGCAACCGCAGTCTCAAAATGAGAGCAAAAAATTTCAAAAATTGTATTTCAATTTTAGCTATTTCAAATTACTGCAATAGGCTGGATGTTTCACTCCTTTAAAACACCAAAAAATGAAGAATTACAACTTGGCAAATTGTCAATTTCGAAGTGAAAAAACATGTCAAACCTGTCCGAACCGTCATCTACAGCCAAGGATGGCAGTACGGTACGGTAAGGTACGTAGGTACGGTACGCCTCAATTTTTGCTAAGAAGTACGTGTTACAGCAAGTTAGCTTGCTTTGGATTCAAACAAAAACCTTTCGTCTTGCGAGATTCCAACCACTATGTATTTGAACAGAAAATTTGCAACATGAGAAAAGGCACGCTAATATCGATCATTGATAAGATGTCATGTTTACTTTCGCCGTTCGTAGTAAGCGAATTGTTTTGGTTAGTCATGTTTAGTTTTTTCTTTCTTGACCCCTAATGGTGCGTAGCGGATTGGGATAAAAACAAGTTACTTTCTCTGTTAGCGTATGTTGATTTTACTGGTATTAACGGAAAAGTAGTGATAAGTTGATTATTGTTTTTGCATTCGTCTTAGTATTTTCCAATATGATTAGTTTAGCCGGTGGCGATGACTACTTCACCCACTTTTGCAAAACAAAACTTGTTTTGGACATTGTTTACGAAAAATAGCCTTTTTTCCCTTAAATTTCCACGTGGTTTTTATTCTATTCTTTATAATTTTTCTCTATAAATGCCCTTGCAAAAACACCAAATCATCTCAATTGACTCAAAACGTTGAAATAGATCTGAGATAAATGAATTACTGTTCGATTGTCGATTTCTTGATACGATTCTGTGCATTACCGTCTCGAAATAGTCGAAAACCGTCAAAAGTTTTGCGTCAGAGTTCACGTCAAAGCGTCAACTGTCATTCGAAAGACGTCAATTCTAGTGATTGTGATTTGTGCACCTTAGTCAACAGTGAAGTGTTCAAATTGTGAACTTGGGTGTGCTTGACGTGTTATCTCTATCCGGTCGGTATTTGCGCACGTTTCAGACTGTGGCCGAGTTTTCCTGTAACAGTACGGTACGCCTTTTTTGTAATGGTACGGATGCGGTACGTTGGTACACTGTTTGAATTAAAAATCCCAGATTTTTAGCACATTGCACCAAATTTTTGCATGCTGAAGTAAAAGACAGCTGAAAACAAAGCTAAAAGTGTGAATTGAGATCGCTGATTTATAAGCTAGTGATTTCAAAGTCAGTTAATGTAGCGAGTAGTTACAAGCAAGAATGGCAGTACGGTACGGTATGTAAGTACGGTACGCCTCAATTTTTGCTGAGAAGTACGGTACGCTGGTACGGTACGCCTTTTTTGTAATGGTACGGGTACGGTACGTTGGTACGGTGTGCTTCAAAAATTGAACTGAAGTACGGTACGCTGGTACGGCACGGTTCAAGGTGCGAGGTACGTAGTACGCAAATTCTGAACGTACCGTACAGTACTGCCATGCTTGGCTACAGCATCAAGGCTGCAAATAGCAAGGTACTTACTATGATGCAATACGTACACTGTTTGCGCAACATACACAACCGAAGAACCGTAATGTCAAATAATAATATGCGCAGTTGCACATATAATAGATCCCGAGTACTTCCGTGAGAATGTTTATCATCACTACCCGACATTCGTCTATATTTGTTTGTAAATACCATGCACTAAACCTGCATGGAATTGGTATAGCAGTATGGAAGATTGTCTTCCATTCCAATCTTGAAATCTTCCATTCCATTCCATTCTGGCATCTTGCATATTCAATACCGAAATTTACGTTTCATTCCATATCATTTTCTACTGCATTCCATTCCATTCCATACCATGCCCTGATTATAATAGTTCAAATAAAATAATTAAAGAAGCACGTTTTGGCAACAGTTGATAAGTCGCATTTCGCTGTTTCGAGAAAATTGCGTTTAAAGTTCTAAATTTTCATTTAGCCCGGTTGTCAAGTACAACATATTAAGCTTTTTATTACTGATAAATGATTGAAAATTAAGATAATTTTTTCTCAGGGAAAATAATTTTAGTAAATAATTTGAAATCTATAAAAAACTCATTTTTCAAAAAATGTCATTTATCAACTTTTGCCACAACGTGTTCAATCCAATAGCATGCGTTTAGACAGCTGTTTCGCCCAATCTCAAGGCTCTTCAGTAAGGCTAGCAAGGCCAAAATGACAAATATCACTTGTGGCAAAAATCGTCAAAGCATACATCTTTACCAATTTATCAATCAATGAATAAATCTGTACCGCATGCTATTAGAAATTATTTTAAATTAAACTATTATAATTATCTCTTCTAATATTTTGTTACTACCTAATATTTTCGGAAAAAAATTTAAAAAAATTGTGCTATGATAGGGTTAATTGGCAATTCCACGCCTTTCTACGCTCGTGTTCATATCTGTAGCCCTATCTATACCGACGTGGAATAAAAGACGAATGTCAATATCCAAGCAGGAAGTCTTAGGCTGTTAATCAAAGGCTTGATTGTGCCCATAAGACTCTGGATACTGTCTATAGCAGGGCTTCCCAACCTTTTCATCACCGTGGCCTATTTTAATTTTAAAAATTTTCCATGGCCCACATTTCAACCTTCTGCTTAACCGCAATTTTCCAATTTTCTGCGATCTCAAAAAAAACGTGTGCCGAAGGAGCGCTTTTTTTTCTGCGGGTTTTCAGGCGATGTCAAAAAAAAAAGTTATCGCAACGGACTCCACAACGACTACAGTCAAAACACTTTTTCAACAGAATATCCAATTTTCCAAATAACTCAGTGGCCCACCACAAAATGCTCCTACGGCCAACAGGTTGAAAACCACTAATCACTGATTTTCTCAGTACAATAAATTGTCAGTGTTGAGTCACTGTACGTACTACTTAGAGTCACTGGTTCTAGTTTCAAACCGTCTCGGCCCTGTTGGAGACGTAGCCATTTTAGGCGAGCTACGAGGCAAGCAGAGAGTAGTGATAGCGTTTCATTTCTAAAGATTGTTAGTATAGTTTAGCTCTAGTCAGAATTTTGGCATTAGATTTGTGCCTTTCAGCCTACTGGAGACGTAGCCATTTAAGGCAAACTATGAGGAGAGTAAAGAGTTAGCTAAATTATCGTTCTTCTGAGGCTGTTAGGTAAGGTTTGCAAAATAGTCGGTAAAAATTTGCTTAATAGCATATATAGTTTCTTTCGGTAAAGACTTAAATAATGGCTTTAGTTTTATTGGGTGAAGATTTTTCAGCTAAGATTTACTTATTTTGGCTAAAATTGACGGGTAAACAATCGGTAAAGATTTATTCAATCATTGATAAATTGGTAAAGGTGTATGTTTAGAAGATTTTTATCCCTGGTGATATTTGTCATTTTGGCCTTGCTAGCCTTACTGAAGAGCCCTGAGATCTGGCAAAACAGCTGTCTAAGGCATGCTATTGAAAATTATTTTAAATTGAACTATTATAATTATCTCTTGTAATATTGTGATTACTAAATATTTTCGAAAAAAAAATTACAAAAAAACTTGTGTTATGATCTAGTTAATTTGCGATTTCTTGCCTTTCTACGCTCATTTTCATTCCTGTAGTTCTATCTATACTGACGTGGAACACATGACGAATGTCAATTTCAAAACATTAAATTTTAGGCTCTTCATCAAAGGTTTGATTAAGCCTATAAAACTTTGGATACTGTCCTTAGCGTATTATTAATTATTTTAAACCAACTTTAACTTAAAAGTTTGATCATTTGCCCGGCACTTCCGCAAATCGGTCTGCAAGGCCGCAAGTTGCGGACTCAAGGTTTTGATTTGTGATTTGCAAACCGATTTCTTACCGCGAACATTTGCGGATTTGCGGTAAAGCATTGATATCCACAGCAAATTCGCAAAGCAACTACATTGCTCGGATAGTTTCTTTGCATTTTCGTAGAAGTATGTTTTTACGGTTCAATGTATCAACAGATTTGGGTGGATGTATTTGTTAAGTGCAATACCCCTTTACCAAGTTCTCCTGCTGTAAAACAATTTTTTCCATGGGTGCTGCTATTCTTACAGCAAAACGAGCCAGCTAAAGTTAAGAAACTTCCAATGGCTTGTTTTTCTGAAGGGAAACATAAACTTTTTGAAGTGATGTGGGGTTGCGCAAGACAACTTTGATGACATGCCCAGCACGTCTAGTAAACAAACAGGCTGCAGACCTACCAATATTTTGATTCTTAGTTTTAGGTTTTTAGTTTGTTGGTTTTTAGTTTCGTTAATCGTGTTTTAAGAATGCATACTTTAGACTACAAGCGTTGACGCTCAAGAAATTTCCAAAGATTTTTAGAATATGATATTACTGTCTGCTTTGAAATTCTAAAAATATTTTTGTATCCTGAATAATTTTGTGATATTTGATGATGTATACATAATACAGCTATGCATTTTTGATTTTTCAAAGTTTGTGTATCATGCAAACGATGCTTCAAAAAGCTTAGTCTATTTTTTATTCAAGAAATAGCAGAAATTTCTGTGCAGTTGGCAACGTTACTCCAAAAATTTTACAAAATTCACAAGCTAAGTTAGTCATATTGACAAACTTTTTGGCGAGTAAATTACTACTGCACATTGATCTTGCACATTTTTGGCACTACCAGCAAACTAGACACTGTCGAAACAAATTTCTAACTTAACTGCAACCGTTGATTGAACTTGCGCAACCTACCGAGAACCAAGATTTAAAACCCAAAATGGCTGTTTTTGCAATTACTCTTAAGTGCTGACTGCTCAGCGCCAAACAGAAACATAAAATTTAAAACAAAAGCAAGTTTTTAATCAAAATCAATATCTGCATCGTAGTTATATTGTGTGCAATTAAAAAGCTTTGAAAGGATCACTCTTATCTAAACCTCGACTAAAAGTTCAAGCATTAGAATTTCATGTAACCGTCAATCAGAACTGTGTATTGCAACTGAAATAAAATATACAACGAAGCCAAACTTTTGGCTTGCTCTCCTAACACCTAGTCTTTCGTCTTTGCAGAAGTTTGCTTCTAAGCACACGTTTCAAAACAATGTAAAAAACTTTGCACCATCAAACGAGTAGCAAAAAAAAATAAATACATACACGTTAACTGCAACTGTCACGTTTGAACTAAGTTATTTTTAATTGTGGTCTGCAAATTGCCATGCGTGATGAAGGAGCAGGAAAGGACATCGACAATGAATCGCCCCCATTCTGTCACTCAAGCAGTAAGTAGTAGCCTATAAAACTGTGATATTATTCTCAAGAACGCAAAAACGCAACTTCATCGACATAGAGTTATTATGTACTGCGACTCAATAAAGATTTGTGCATCTCTAGGTGTTTGTCTCATAGGACAAGCACAAGTATGTAAATTAACTCAGGATTTTCAACTCAACGAACATACTGCAATTAAAAGTTAAAACGAGCAACCAAAATAACTGGCAAATAAGGTCGCGCTCTTCCAGTCTCCACTCCAATCACCAGAGTCGCAGCTGTAATCCAACTCCGGTCGCAGTTTAGTTTAAACAATAAACCTGCGTACATTTCCATTCGGCTACGATGCTGACATGTATATTACAACTTACAAATACAGTATATGAAATAAATCGAACAAAACTTATTGGTTTTGTGACAGGTCTATAGCCTATATGTGAGGAATATAAAGCATTGTTCCGACTACATGCTTTCTCAATTTATCAAACCAGGACAAAATGACAACAAAATTTGTGGTTCAAGTCTGCGTAAGTAAAGATCATTTTCGGTCGCGGAAGCGCAAAAAATCACCGCAAAAGTAGCGCAAACTTGCGGATTTTCGGTTGCGTACCACCCATTGTGGTTTTGCAGAATTTGCGGTTGCGGATAATAGTATAAAATTGCGGTGCCCAGCACTGGCCTTAGGCACTTTTTGATTCATGTTCATTAAAATAGTTTACAGTATAACATTGCATGTGTAAAATTTGAATTGTTTGTATGCTATTAAGAACATGGTGATGACAATCTCAGCTCAAAAATTTTTTTTGGAAATTAGTCAGATGAAAACCAAAATCTAGGCTACGTTTGGTGCTTTCATGATTTTTGGCAGCTACTGCATAGGAAAAAAAAATTTAACCTTTAGTGTAAAATCAAATCTTTCATTACAGTACATTCGCTGTATTGCGTCGAGCCTGGATGAATCCATCTCCACATCACAGCGCCTGCAAGCAATACAAGTTCTTTTAAAGAAATGGTGCAAGGTGGCGAGCCGTTTTCAACTCGTTTTTGATTTGACCGGTTCAATATTTGAATCGCAGACCTCACGCAACACGGCTACAGGGAAGAACGAGTTACCGCTCGACCAACTGACTACGGTGAAATCAGTTGTAGAAAATCATAAACTAAATTTTACAAAACCATTTTTCTGTTTAAAATGTCATAAAAGACTACCAATTAAGCTGCATTCATACGGGCGACTTTTGACTGCGAGAATCAACATCATTTATCTTTTTTCTTTTTCAAATTGCGACGGTCACTTACACGGCCGAAGACTGCATGAGATTTTGTCTGAGAGAAGTCGCCGAACCCGCTCCCATAAAAATCAAATCTCAGCAGTCGTTTACTCAGGTGAGATTTTAACGCGATGCTCGCGTACGACTGCAACTTGCAGAAGTCATTTACACGAAGTGGTGGACAGTTGTAAAGAATTACTGTAACGGATTACTTTTTTAGCAACTTTTACAGCAATGACACTACTCTTTCAAAAAAATAGTTTTTGTGGTAATTTTATTACATTTTTAGAGGTGTCAAAATTACTAATAATAAATTACTTTGTAAATGGTACTATCTAGTAGACACGCTTGACTGGCTGCTTATTTTAGACCTCCAGCCAATCAAAAAAGTTGTTCCTGTTGAGAATGAAACGTTTGTTTGTGTTGAGAATGAAGCAGGGTTGTACCATTGGCTGATTGGCCGTATGGTTTTCTGCGAGCTAGAATAGTTTATACATGCAGTGCCAGCAAGGATTGGAATACAGTACGGTACGTTCAAAATCTGATCATGGCGCAATTCAAGAAATTACCGCACCGTGCTAACGTAACGTACCAAAAAAAATTTTGCATGCGTACCGTACCTGAGTTTTTTTCATCGGATGATACAATCTAAACGCACCGTAGGAAGGTGCGTTACGTAGGTCAATCAAAGCTCTAAACGAACCGTACTTGAGAAATACGGTACGTAGGTAAAAAAATTCACATGGTGTTTTCGAAGTTCTCGTGTTCCACACTTAAAGGTTAAATTGCATACATAGTCTAAAATGGAATTCATGAGTATCAGTTTTGCCAAGCTTGGAGCTTTTCAACTAATACGATGCTTTTTGGCCGTAATTCTTGGGAAAAGAACGAGAGGAGAACAAATAATCAGAACTCAAAACACGTGTCGAAAATAATTTACGGACGCGTAACAATGCATCGTAGTAACACAAGTACGGTACGTAGCGTCGTCAGCGAGTTGCAAACATTGATACGTAACGTACTTGCATGGTACGCTACGTTACTAAGTTTAGTACGCACATTCAAACAACGCAGCAAAGTACCTTACCCGTACCTTCACAAAAAGTGCGTACCGAACAACTGTATTGTTGTTTTAGCAAAAATTGAAGCGTACCGTACCGTACTTGCGGACGGTAACGTACCGTATTGCCATCCTTGTGTGCCAGTTTCGTCTGAGACGATCGATTATTGATAGTGCTTGTAGGGATGCAGCACAAGCGCAATAACAATAGAAAATGTACGTCAAGTTTTTTAGTTCCGCTGTTATCAAGGAGAGGATTTCGGTGACCGAATTTTGTTGCCTGTTTGCTTAATATATTATGTTAGGCTTTATTTACAATTTTGTTGTTTATCTTTGAATAGCAGCCATCGACTTGAATCATCTACGGTATATTTAGGTTAATATTATTATTTACGTTTGCGTAACATCAAATTTCAGAGTTAAGCAAAATCGAAACGTAGTTATTGCAATTTATTCTATTAATTCATGCGCCAGTGAGTAAAATTCTTATCAAAGCAACTACATCAGTACCGTGATCTCTCGCTATATCGCGCTTCACCAATCGCGGCTTCGCTGTTTCGCGGATTTTTTTACAGTGCTTTTTTTTACAGTGAATTCTGATTGGCTTAGGAACATTACTGTTGTCCAAAAGTTCATTACAATAAAAAAATATTGTTTTACAACACCGTTCTTTAAACTATTATAATTACTAGTAAAAAACGTTAATATTTTTATTTCTTAAACACATTTTAGGTCTGAAAAAAAGTTTTATTTTTTGTTTCATTCTGCAATACAGTATTGCATTGTAAAATAGCAGTAAAAAATAAAGCTGACTACTTCGCGGATTTAACCTAGGCTTAATACACTAGTCAAAATAATATTCGTTAGCACTGAACCCTATCGACGAGGCAGCATAATAAACGCTATAACTTCATAATGGTGCTTGAATCATCGGACAAAATCCAACATTTTTTTCGTACTGCACCATTAGAAATGCTGATGTAGACTATTGCTATTTTGGCTGAATTTTTCGTTCAAAGTAGTTTGTTACAACAAAAAAATTACTTATTAATTTTTCTGAGAAGTAACGACTACGATAATTTTATTACTTTTTTCATATAATATTTCGTGAAGTAGTGTTGTTGCTTATATACGGTAATTTACCCATCACTACACACACGTTGAGCCTGCCTGGCAGCAGTGATTTTTGCAAAATGGAGTCGGCGGAAGAGTCGATATTGCACTGCTTCACTTACACATTGCGAGAAAGCAACTCGTAAAGTATTTGTGATTTGCGCTATGCCAGAATGACTCGTAAATTGCTTACAATTTGCTATTTACACGAGCGCGACTTTGCCCTGGGACCAAGACGTTGATATCGCCTTCCTGTAAGTGATCACAGGCAAGAACAATTTTTGCATCGAGTCGCGCAAAAAATATAATCGGCGTCGAAAATTGCAGATGTTACTTGCACCGTACTTACTGTAACACGCCAGCGATTGTTGCCAGGTGCGACTGCGGCAAGCTAGTCTTTGCTTCGTGTGAGTAAACCACTCAGCGAGAGAGATTTTTGGCGGAAAAAAAATCTTCGAATCGCGGCGCAAAAAACTGCGCGTATAAATGCAGCTTTACGCTTAAAAAGAAGCAATAATTCTTTTACTTAGAAAGACATCGTTTTAAAATATCGTTACACAGTATACGCCGAAGCAATAGTTCTTTTACTAAAAAAACATCGTTTTAAAATGCCGTAACACAGTACAGGCCGTGTTTCGAAATTATAGAGCTCCCTCTTTCTAATGCATAAACGAAATACAAAAATAAAAAAATTTTGCCGATTTAGAACAGGCATTTATTTAAATTTTTCACCAAATCAAATAATATTTTGTGGGGCCTTTATTTTCCCGCTCTATAACTTGCATTTTTGAGGGGTATAATCTTGACAAATTGAAAAGTGCAGAGAATCAAATTTTATTTTTTAAAGTATTTCCGCAACAAATCGTCGCAGGTTTAAGAGAAAAATTTGATAAACTAATACAGTTTCTAGTCCGCCCTTGAAAATGACCGTTTGAGATAACTACACAAGATTTAAAAAGAATTGAGGTCAGAAATCCAAAACATTGCGAACCGGCATTTGTGCTTCGCCAAGGCTTATCAATCCGTCTAACTTTCCCTGGATCACTAAATATGTGGGTTTATCTAACTGAATTATTTGACATGAAAGTAAAAAAAGCTCAGTTGAAACTTACATTAATGAACTTTAAACTGCAGCAGATTATCAAAGAAAATCTAAACAAAGAAAAACTATAGACGGTATCCAGAATCTTAAAGAACATTGCTCTTAGAGCTCACTTTTTTTAAATAAAATCTAATTAGTTTCTGCACAAGTTGTGGAAGAAAAGAACTTAATTTCGAATTATCTGTACATGTAACATATACAAACATAAAACCCTATACAGTCTGTTTTATCCTTAATCGAGATCGATATTGGAGTAAAAAACCTCAGATGATATCGATTACGAGGGAGACAGAATGTGGCTCAACATTTAAGAAATTCTTTCACAAGTGACGTGTACTGCGTCATGAGATCTGCTCAGGTCAACGCTGTCAAGCAATTGATCGCTGAGTCGAATGAATTCAAACTATTCTCATTGCTTTGAAATAGATGTATTCAAATTTATTCAAAGAGATTCTAAAAATATACGAAATAAAAGCAAATTGTCATTAAAATTTTCAAATGTTCGAGAAAGAAGAGATTTTTTTAAAGCGAAATCGATTAGCATATCAGATTTCGTAAAAGTTGAAATTAAATGTTTGTTTTGTTAAAAATCAATTTTTGCTGACTCGTTTTTTCTTCATACGGCATAAATCAGAGATTTCTTTATCGACAACATTATTGTTTTTATGGAAAAATACTGCTTGGCTATGTCAAGCAGATAGAGACACCAGATTTTAAACACAATTCTATCGACATTTCCTACCGTTACTCCGCTTTCTTTGAGTGCTTTGGCAGCTGGTTCGACATCATCATTAGAAAGAGTATCAGTAAGTAAAATAAGAACATTTTCCGCATCCGGTCGATCATAATCAGTGTTGAAGATGTTGTTATGAACGTGCCATAATGCATCTCCGGTGTTAGCTATTGTTGAATCTTTGAAAAATTACACGTTAGATTTTGTCGATATTAATACAGAATAAATTTTGGCTGGAACATTAACAATTGTAATTTTGATAATTTCAGTTTTATTCACGGAGTAGCCTTGGCTAAAAAAATGCAAAAGAACCTTTCGGTCTAACATGCTTCGAGTCAAAACAATTTTTTTTCAAGACTTTTGTTTCTTTAATCAAGTAAAATTGTTTTTTTAAAGCGTATCTGATCCATCCTCTGATGTCAAAACCTTTAAAAGAAAAGCATTCAAAGCCAACAAGAAATACGCAACAGTTTTTGCTGAAAAACGTTTCGACTAACAAAAAAGTTAGGTCAGTCTTATTTAAGTCGAATCCACATTACTTCTTTAATAGGCTTATTCTAATACAGTTTGTTTTAAACCATTTCACTTTAAAGCTTCCACCGTGTGAGATCAGTCAACTGCTTAAAAACATATAAACTCGTTTATGGCCAGCTAACCATTATTACGGCACATTGGTGATGCAGACAAAATTAAAGGTTGATCTACAAACTAGTCGAATAACTCAATTCAAAGCAGCTGTTTTGCAGTTTGTTATTTCAATAAAGCAAAAGAAAAGGAAAAATGCTGTTGCCACAGATTCTAAAAAGAAGACATTTATCTCAGAGATGGAAACCGGTTGGGTCAACCTGCCGGTCGGATAGCCGGTCGGATCGAGATTCTTCGACCGGCCGGTCAAGTCGGTTGAAAAACCGGTCAAATTATCCTTTCGGGCAACTAAAAGACATCTAAGCACCAACCGAAATATACTTAAATATTTTATCATAAATAAAACTTTTTTAAAAAATCAATATTAACAAACCACACCTTTTGAAAACACTTGTTGAATGGTTTCAAGCTGCGACTAATATGCTGTGACCATTAAGACATGCACATCCAGGGACGTATTTAGGGTGGGAGTATTGTGCCATGTCCCCCCACTTTGGGCCACGGCACAAAGCAAAAAAGTCCAAAATACACGTTAAAATGGCGTATTCAGATTCTAATAAAGCATGCATGTGGAAGAGGCTTGCGCTACCTGGCATTTTAGCATCATTTTAATCAGCTTAAGAGTAGAAATGGCGCTGATTACAGATTTTTTAGTACATGCTAAAATCTTGCCGCTCTGAAAAGCATTTTTTAACTTAAATTTACGACACTCAACCCTGGGCAAGAAAGACATGGCTCTTATTTTTTTATATCTAACTAGCCATGGCTTTTTCTGGCATGGCATTTTTACAAGCTGCATTTTTACAAGCTGCTGGGGCATTTTTACAAACTGCTGGGGCACATTAAATTTCGAATATTTTCTAGCCAATGTCATAACAGTTTAGTGTTTTCAATGAAAATAACGAACGCGTTTCGTTCATCGGGGTAGTTATTCAAAACCACTTCGTACCACCGATGAGTTTATATATTGGTTTGACGTTTCGCTTCCCAAACCGGGAAGCTTCTTCAGAATAACTTGCAGTGCTGCCTTTGCAGTTACAAAAAGATAAATGAGAAAAAAATTACAGCAGAAGATAGATAATAGTAAAAACATACGAACATCACAATACTTGTACTATTATACCCAAAAACATTAAAATGATGGAGCAATAACATTATACAATATTGAAAAATTATGTCACTAACAGCGTGAAAAAAATTAATAATATTTATAACAACTAGTCTGCTTCACAAACAGTTCGAGAAAGTATGAAAAAGATCTATTGCAAAACATTATGGACTGGTAAAGGTTTTTAGCTTCACAGAGATTTATATTAATTGTTCCGTCGTATATAAATCTCTGTGGAGCAAAAAACCTTTTCCAGTACGTAATGTTTTGCAATAGATCCTTTTCATACTTTCTCAAACTGTATGTGAAGCAGACTAGTTGTTATGAATATTATTAATTTTTTTCACGCTGTTAGTGACATAATTTTTCAATATTCCTTTTTTTAACATTGTTAGTGACATAATTTTCAATATTATATAATGTTATTGCTTCATCATTTTAATGTTTTTGGGTATAATAGTACAAGTATTGTGATGTTCGTATGTTTTTACTATTACCTATCTTCTGCTGTTATTTTTGTCTCATTTATCTTTTTGTAACTGCAAAAGCAGCACTGCCGAAAAAAAGCTTTGTGTTTGCTGCTCGGCAAATTGCAAATAATCTGTCACCAATAGCTAAAAAATTGCAACATCATTTTTGGTCTTTGCATGATATCATTAAAAAGAACGTCTAATAATTTAGCTTGTGCCCTCCATTGGTTTTTATGCTTATGTTGTGCACGTTTTGCGCTGCTCAAACCAAGTCTTTCAAACCGAAACTTAAATAAAAAAGGTCTTAAAATTGAGTCATTTTTTGCTTTTTTTTCGGAGACAAATTCTTGATTGCTTTTTTTTCTGAGACCCCCGTTTAAAGTCACAAATTTTAACACCTCACCCATGCCCCCCTTTTGAAAATTTTTCATTAGATTCATTGAACAGTGAACAAAAACCTTCTGTAAAAATCCCGGTCGACCGGGCCGGTCACAAGCCGGTTGACCAGCCGGTCAACTGGCAATGATTTTGAAATTTACCGGTCCCGTCGAGCAAATCCTGACCGGTTCCATCTCCGATTTATCTAATGACTGCTAAAATTTATTCCTAGGCGTTTATTTTTTTAGCAGAAAAATCTTACAAGAACAAGATATCATTTTTGCTCAAAATTTAAGAACAAATATAGAACAAAGTCAGTCTCAGCATAAAAAAGTAATTGAGAGCACAGCCTAGTATTTAAAAGAGGTGGAGTCTTCGAGGACGTCCTTGACCTTGAGAACGTCTTCAAGGACACATTTTGAAGTCCTTGGCCATGGCCTCAAAGCCTACAAGTCCTCAATAATGCCCTGTCTTCTGCTCGGGGACAGCACTATTTTTTGATTCGTAGAAAAGGAAGATAATTAAAAAAAAATTAACCTTAACTTTCTTCTTTTAAGAGAACGCGTGAAACCTCGCAAAAAATTTGCGGAAATTTGCGTGATAACCTTTTTTTTTGTTTTTTTTTGGAGAACGATTTTTTTTTGGAAAATGATTTTTTTTTGGAACGACCAAAATTTAGAAAAATTGTGTCCTTGGTCCTTGGCCTTGGCCTCGAGCATTCCTTTCCTTGAGAGGGTCTGTGCTCGAAAAGTCGGTCCTTGGCCTCGGATTTTATTTTAGTTCTTGGCCTCGAACTTTGGTTTCTCGACTCCACTTCTAGTAATCAACAGAGTTTTTTAGGTTTTTTTGTGTTGTTAATTATTTTGTTTAACAGTAATCATGATCTATAATGAAACCATGCCAGAATGAATTTGAGCCATTTTATTCTTCAATAAAGTTAGAAACAAATTAAGAACAAATAGGGCTGAAAATTTGTACGAACTAAAAAACAGCCAGCCTTAACCCAAAATTTACTGCTTCTTACAAAAAAAATGTACCTGTAAAATCAAGATTCGTTCTTTCAATAATGGTCAAATTTAAAAGTTCTTCGGATGTGAGACTCGCCGACTCCCGAAATCCAATGTAAGGTTCGTGGACTTCGGTGTCATAATGAGGCTGGGCTAATCGTAAACTGTTCTGCCCAACTTTTACCAACCTTAAATTACGATAACGATTCAGAAACACGTACAGCAATGAAATATGCAGGTAAAAAGATCAACCAAATTTTGTCTTGTGACGATTAATAAACAGAACGCTCAAAATAAATTGAAAAGAACAAAAATGTGTCCGGTAAGCATATTTAAACTAGCTGCTATTTGGAAAGATATGACAAGTTCTTTTTTTAACTTATTTCCCAACGTGAAGTTATTTTTAATTAGATTGTTTCTTTTTTCTCTTTTGTAGCCAATGGCAAGCTGTAGAAGACTGGCAGCTTAGCGTGCATTGCTTATATACATACTTGAAAATTAGTGCAATAGAGAAAACATTGCGTTTGTTTTCACTAACCAACAATACTGCCAACCTACCAAAATGCCTCCAATTGGCAGTGGAAATCAAGAACAAAACTTCATTCAATTTCTTAGATGCACAAGTCGTGGTTTAAACCTTAATAAGTTTTTCGAAAACTTCTAAACCTCTTGAGCGAGAAAAGACAAGTGCTGGCAACATATAAGGGAGGGGGCATGTTTTAATTTGTTTGTGATCTGTACAAAATATGAGGTCAGAAGAAACAAAACGAGGGAGTCGGGCATAGCGCAATGGTATTGCTTAAATTAAATGCTAAGTACCCTATTCCTTAAGTTTAATGCTCGTTTTTTAGCTTACTAAACTCAAAACAAATGTTTTGCGACATAATGTTACGCTCTAGTACAAACATTACACTTAGTAAGTAATAATTATTGTAATTGTGTTGTCCTCAAGTTTTTGATGATCTTGTTCTTTTAAAACGTTACTCACTTTTGTTTTGATACTTACAGCTTATCAATAGATTAAATAGAACATGTACAAAACTTCGTCTTTGGGGTGTGATATTTGATTTTTTGAGGTACGGTAAGATTTTTCTGCTGTAGGTTTTGATGATAGCAAGACAAACAACTACGGGATATTTTGTATTGCTGTCATAATAATTGAATAAAAGAAACTTTATTCTTGAATGAAACAGAGTGTGTTGGGACATGATGATAGTTAAGGGTGAAACACACCGTGGGGACATGATAACTAGTAGTGGTCAAAAACTATTTAACAATAGAAGTATCAAAGATTTTACACTACGTAGAAATACCGAGTGGGGTCAAATTGACCCCAGGATATTCGTGACATTTCTAGCAATCTTTTAAATCCCAATAACCCAACAGCAATTCAATAGACATATTCCATCTATTTCATGAATAAATCAAACTTAGGTTCGACTCCTGAGTGAAATTTCGAAAGCATTGGCAAAAAATTCGAAAATTTTGGCAATTCTTCGAAGAATTTCACATAAATCCGTAAAACGTTTTATCTAAATGTAAAACCTACTTTTAGATCTTCTATAGCAGTTTTGTATGCCTTCTATAAAAATCAACATAATAAAAATACATCGACATCAAAAGCAATATTTATTGGCTACAAATCTTGCAATAATTATGTTTTTCCTCTTTTTTAATGCATTTACCACAAACAATGAGCAAATGCAACATGTTTCGCGCAGGCGCGTAGCCAGAAATTCGCAATGGGGGGCCGTGTGTTGGGGGTATGGGGGCGGAGCCACCAGCCGCAGGAGGCCAATGGGGGTCTGGGGGCGAAGCCCCCAGCCGCCGGAGGCTGGGGGTTTGGGGGCAAAGCCCCCAGCCGCCGGAGGCAAGGGGGTCTGGGGGCGGAACCCCCAGCGCTAAAAAATTTCGCATTTTTTTGAAAAAATAACTTCATCTTGGGGCTATTTTGATTAAAAAATAATGCTTTTAAAACGTGGCTTAGAAATTGGCAGTGAAAACATGATTAAACTGGCGGCACTAAATGCGCTATTTGGGAGGTGGCGAATGGTAAAATGTTAGTTCTCTTGTTTAGATGCTGTTAAATTATAAAATCGAATAGTTCAATAAAACTCACGCGGAGTAATCTATTTCGTATACAGTTTACAGAGAAAAATAATTGGGGGGGGAGGGGCTAATGAAAAGAGATTTGAGAGAAATGATTGGTAATTAACTAATTCTGAATAACCCCCTCCCTATTCCTTAGTTTATAGTATATTTGTTGATGACACCAATGTTTAGCATTTTCACACTAGCGATCAAATTTAAATGCTTATTTTTGACCATTTTTCAAAGTTTTCATTTATTTTTGGTTTTATTTTTGAAAAATTAGCACCCTCCTGAATAAATGTTTCAAAAGATGTTTCAAATCACTATTTAGTCCACTTCAGTGCATAAAACAGCCTCAAAAGTGCTGAAAACGTAGTGTTTTTCCCATTCTGCATTTTGGTCAACATGCCAATGGGGGGGGGGGGCTATGGCCCCCCGCCCCCCCCCCCCCCCCCTGGCTACGCTACTGGTTTCACGGGTTTTGTTGGTGCAGTTTTTGCTTTGGCAGTGCTTTCTTTTGTTGTTTTTTTGCATACAGTTGTTGCTGTGACTGTTCTGAGTGGACTCTTCTGAGTTATTTGCTTTTTGCTTTTTAACAAGTCTTGCTTGAAGCTCTTCAGATAACCGAAAAAGATATCGTCGCCATGAGATTTTTGACCCAGTTACCAATTTATATAATTGTGAGCATTGATCGCAGCCAAATCTAAAATGGTGTAAAAAAAACTGCACAGGCCACTGCGAAAAGCTGCTTTACAGTGTACTTTTTAGTCATTTGGTCAACCACATGGACTCCAAATTTGGTGGCGTTATAAAACGTTAAAGTTTCAGGCGCCCGACAAAGTCCAATCTCAGACCTCCACGTGTGTCGGGTGGAAACAGAGGAAACGCTGGCAAATTGAGGCAATGGCAACCGGCCGATGAAGATGGACAAGTTTATAAAGTGCAGGAATTAGCAACCAGGCAATAGCGCAAGCAAAGGCCTGATACTGCGAATTCATGCCTTCTAGTTTCCGACCCCTGACTCTAAGGCCAACAGGAGGTTGCCGGTTGATAAGGAACCGGTAGTAATGGGCCGATATTGCAGCGGAATGTCTATGCTAGTATAGGGTACAGCGAATAAAATGCGTTGCCGTGTCGCGGCCACAAGATAGAAAGAATGCTGGTCCTAGTCTAGCCAACATTGGACTTCGTGTCCATCAGCTTGTGAAAATCCCCGTGCACCTGTAGTTCCAGATGGCACGTAGGTAGGGGACTACAGCTGTATTGAGGGGCTCCGCCGAGGTTAGTACTTCAGAGATAAGTCCGTTATATGCAGTGTTGGTATGTTGCCATCGGTAGAAATACAGTTTGTAGCTTTCTGTCTGTCTGAACAATCTGGTCTTTAAGACTTTTCCCAATTTAAAGAAAACCAACCCTATAAATTATGACGTTACGTAGATTAAACAAAGTAACACGGATCACACCCCAAAATTCAGAAGAAGTGGCACTGTCACAACCAAGAATCAATAAGTTCTTGAGTGACAATGCCAACAAAGATAGCAATCGGCCATCTGCGCCTTCTAGCCCAAATACAGAAAAAACATCGTATCTGAGCCCTCAAGTTGAGAAGGTTCCTTTGCTAAAGAAGTCTGTCTTAGAAGCTGAGGGTACAACAAAAGTAGCATGGTCGGTTGTGAAACCAAATACCACTTTAACTTTCCCTGTGGAGCCTCAGAATCCAAGCAAATCCTTGGATATTGCTTGCACATCTGAGGTGAAGCGGGGAAAAAACTACGAAAAAAAAACGGAAGGTGAGAGAAAAGAAGGGAGTGATGAAGGGTTTGGCTGGTATGTCACTAGCCGACCATGATCAGGAGTCTTCTGATCACTCCTCCGATAAAACCAAAAGGGCTAGAGAGTCTTCCTATTCTCTATCCACTACAACAAACTTCCCGCAGAAACGTGGACGGCATTAAGTCGCTCATGATATGCAAAGAGGCAAAGCCAAGAAAACAATGGCTTGCAGAAGCACCTTAACTAGTTATGCAGGGGCTGTGAAGGCCAGCCATCAAAAATTAACTATAACGAGAAAAGAATCTGAAGGAGATGGTGGTATGTACATAATGGGTCTTCGTGAGGTTCAAAGTGCCGTTACCAAAGAGATTCTAAGTGCCGATACGGTTTTTTTCTTTGAAGATAAAGTGCTGATGATCTGTGAAGATGAGAAGACCTAGGAGTTGGTAAAACATGTAGTTGAGGCCATTGTACCGTCCATGATACGTCATCAAGGCTGCGATGCAAAAGGCCCGAAAGATTTGCCTCCAGCAAAAACCTTCCGAATCTGGTTACCAGAGGATGAAGGCTCAAGCTTTTCCGATACCCTTACGCTGGTTTCCCGTTGCAATGCGAAAATCAGTCGCAAGGATTTGGAAACATAGCATTCAGCAAACGGAAACGTAGGGGTGCTACATGGAATATCCATTCGGGAACCTTCGCTAACCTCGCTTAAAGGATTGCAATACAATCCAAATGCTGGTTATAGGAGGGTGCAGTTTTAGAGAAAAAAAGGGCCAAGCAGAACCTGGAGATGTCAACACGATTGCCAAAAGATGATGATACTTGTGAGGCAATAATGGATACAGCTGAGCCTGGCACTTTGGCAGGTACGGAGAAGCCGACGACTTCTACTAGTTCATAGAGATCAAAGCTTTTCTCTGCAATAGGAAACTACGCTTTTAGGACCAGTGCCGGTGCCTTCCTCAAAAAAAGACATTGATGTGCTGGCAAACAAGTTTCATTCAGTTATTACTAAATCTTCTGAAGCTGCTCGCCCTATGCGAATGTCGCTTTGTAGGAAAAATAACATTTGGTGGAATTCTGAGCTATCGAGCTTTCGAAAAGAGGCCCGACGAGCTTGGAGAAAATCGTTCAAAACAAAACAAGAAGAAGATTAGGAGGCGCTAAAGCTCGCCCTATTCTACTTCAAAAAAGCTGCCAGAAGAGCAAAGTGCGATTCATGGCATAGCTTTGTAAAAAGTATGAATAATCAAACACAAACGGCTTGGCTGGTTAAGCTTATTCGAAGGAATGAAACGGTACGTGTTAGCAACGTAATTAAACACAACGGAGAATTCACAAACCTCAATATTTTATTACCGGGTAGCCAGCAGACGGAAAATCATGCAACCAGGTCTGACTTAGTGGACAATCCATTCATGATACCTGAAGAAACTGAAAAAAATTGCAAACATATGTTCATTCGAGCGTATGGAAGCAGCTATTAACGAGTTCCAACCATTCGAAGCCCGGGGCCAGATGGGCTTTATCCTGTTACAGAAAGGTTGGAATCAACTGAAAGGATATTACCACGTCATTTTTCAAGCATACCTGAGACACAGCTATGTGCCATTGGCATGGAAAGAAGGCACAGGTATATTTTTCCCTAAACCCGGAAAGGAAAGCTACTTTGAAGCTAAATCCTTCCGTATGATCACTTTAACTTCTTTGAAGCTAAAACTAAAATGGTTGGAAGGACTAATTTTAAGGTCTTCATTTGAATAAGGCTATCAGTAGGCTACGATAGTTGTACGGTACCGTACTTCTGAAGTGTGAAGAAAAAAGGCTGGTGGTTGAAGTAACCCAGTACTGGTATTGAATTACTGGATTAATTTGATCAATGGCCCCCGTCGTACGTCAAGTTTCAATGAAGAAAATCGAAATCAATTGAGAGAAATAAACAAAACGGTTTAATCTTTGAGAGACGAACTACATAATATGAAAAGTGAACTCACAGCAGTGCGGACTGAAAATAATCAACTAAAGCAAGCAGTAAATTTGACCAATTATCGGCTAGACAGCCTTGAGCAATATGGAAGGCGATAAACCTTCGAATTCACAATGTTCCAGAGTCTTTGACTAATGGAGACAATGGCAAAGCTGAAGCTAGTAAGATTGCAAGTGCTATCAATATTAGCTTGAACAAGGCTGACATTTAGCGTGCCCATCGCTTGAATAAAAGAAAAAGAAATGGCTAATCACGCCCAATAATTGTCCGTTTTCGATTGTACAAAAAAGGCAATGAATTTCTGCAAGGCCGTTTAAACTTGAAGAACACAAATGAATTCAAAGGAGTGTTCATCGCTGAATATCTGACCCCGATTCGAGCTAAACTACTTCGACATTTGAAATTTGATTGTGATAATAAATTTGCTCAAATTCTTACTATCAACGGTAACAGTCGATTCAAAAAGTATGCTATCAAAGAAGGATTGCCACCTGATGATCAATTCAGAGATCCAGGAATTGGCATTTGGCTAAGCATCAGTTCCCATGACAATTTGTTCAAACTAAAAATTGACATTGACTACTCCAAATTTTACGACCCTCCTCTAAATTACAATGCTGAACCAGAAGCAGCTGTTAATGAAGATACATGCTAGTTTAGTGTAAGTGAATTTTTTATATCAATTGAACTCGATTTTATTTTACTCAATGTCCAATCACAACTCCAGCAATGAATGGCTTGCTTGTCAACTGATGTAACTGATTTTTATAATTTTAGTCAAGCAACTTCTCGTTGTAATGATGATAATAATTTTAAAAAATTCTAAAAGTACTCTGCTTAAAACACTGTTTTAAAGATATTGTTGACTGCCAATACTATGACAATACTACAACAATATTTTCAAATGAGCAAAATCTTTCTATATTGCACATTAATATTAGATCACTAAATAAAAATTTTGACTCGTTTTATGAGTATATTCAAAGCTTTGAAAAAGCATCTGAAATCATCTGTCTTTTTGAGACACGTATTCGTGACAAAGTCCTGATAAATAATAAAATACCTTCTTACTCATTTATACATTCCAACTCAGTCACATGTGCAGGGGGTGTAAGAATACTCATTTCGAATAAATGTAAGTATATTTCAAGTGATGAAGAACTTCAATTTACTCTTGACAAATGCGAAAATCAATGAATAACTATTTACAAGTCTGGGTCCTGTAAAGCAAAAGCAATAACTATAGGAGTAATCTGTGGCCATCCGAACCAAAATCTTGACGACTTTATTGTGAAAATGGATGGAATACCGCAAAAATTAATTACAAATAAAACACCGTTTTATATTGTAGGTGATTTAAAAGTGAATATTAATAATCATAGAAGAACGCCTCAAACCTTAACATATCTTAACAAACTGCTAATTACAGTGCATATCCCATCATAACATTACCTACTCGAGTTACTGATCATTCCTCTGCGATAACAGACCACATCATAACTAACGACATCTTGCATAAAATTACTGCCGGAATTTCGCGTAACGACTATATGATCACTTCCCAGTTTTTTGTAATATTAAGGAATGTACATCACTCAGTCCATCATACATTTTTATCCGTGATAAGTCAAAGTTTGACATTGATGCGTTTTAAAGAAGATAATTATGCAAATTACGCTAAATGATTTAGTCAATAAACAACCAACACTAAATGTAGCTAATTTTAACAAAAATTTTGACAATTTCGTTCATTTTGTAAAATCAGTGATAGACAGACATGCACCTCTTAAAAAGCTACCCCGTCGACAACGGCAACTCAAAGTAAATCTTAGATAACGAAAGGTTTATTTACCTCAATAAAAAATAAACGCAGAATGTTTAAAATTTATTATTTATCACATGATTTTACGAAACAGCATTAAAAAAAAATACTCCAATTTACTGAACAGAGTTAAATTGTTGTGCAAGAAAATGTTTTACAGCAGTGAAATTACGTTGACAGCTAATGATTCACAGCAAACGTGGAACACCTGGCAAAGTTTTTTAGCCAAAAAGCGATCTGAGCGGACTCAAGATCCAAAAAACTTGGTAGTGGTTGACCTAATAAAATTGATGATCCTAATATTATCCTTAATTACTTTAATGAATTCTTTACTAACATCGGTACTAAACTCGCACAAACTCACGGAGAAACCGGCTTCAACCCCATCTGAAAATTTCTTTCTAAACGCGAAGGTTTATCTATGTATCTTAATCCTCCTTCTCCAACCAAAATTTTTAATATAATCAATGCTCTTGGGTCTAAGAGGGCTGTTGGTTGTGATGACATACCATCAGAATTTATCAAGTCTTCCGCCAATGTCATTGCTCAGTATTTGCATTATTATTTCAATTTTGCGTTTAAATTTAGTATATTTCCTGAGAGCTGCACAAATCTGGAAGCAAATTAGAAATGGGCAATTATCGACCAATTTCAATCTTAACATGTTTTTCTAAAATATTAGAAAAACTAATTCATCAACGAATGTAAACATTTTTAGAAAAACACAAAGTACTGCTACTGACTCAATATGGATTTCAAAATAATACAGCTACTACTCATGCTTTGGTTGATGTAGTCAGCAACTCATTTGACCAATTAAACAGCAAAAACTATGTAGGGTTGTTACTTCTAGATCTTAAAAAAGCCCTTGATACGGTTTTTCATGAAATTCTCCTCTTGCAGCTTAATCGTTATGGCATTCGAGAACTATGCAAAAACGTTGTTGCTTCATTTCTTACTGACAGAACACAATTTGTGTCTTCCTCTGGGATCAAATCCACTACCTTAACTGTGACATTTGGTGTACCTCAAGGCTCGATTTTGGGACCATTGTTTTTTTTATTATATATTAATGACTTACGTAATGTTATTTCATGTACCCCACGTTTATTTGCAGATAATACATTTTTTTTTCTTTGAATAAACTGTCTTTTCTCGAAACTTGTATGAGCCATGATTTCGATTAATTCCGCGTTTGAGCTATTGCTAATAAGTTAACTGTTAATCCAAATAAATCACATGCCATTATTTGCCCCGAATGTAACCATAACATGAATAGTTCTACTGTAATGAGATTTCACTTAATTATGGAAAAAGCAAGATACTCATTAACAATTGTTGCAAATACTTCGAAATATTAGTCGATTTTAGTCTCAATTTTGCATTTCATATAAAATTTATTGAAAATAAATTTGCTAGATCAATTGCAATTATTAACAAACTAAAACATTTGCTGCCTACAAAAACATTATTGCTTTTGTATCACGCAATTGTCCATTTCATTTCTTATATGGAATGCAGATTTGGGGCAATACCTATCCAACTTATCTGAGAAACTTAGTAGTTCTTCAAAATCGAGTTTTATGCATAGGTGGGCACAAGTCTGTTAATTCGTTAATACCGAAGCTAACTTTTTCTTGAACTCGTTAATCCGTTAAAAAGTTCTTTTATGTTAACGGACTAAATTAACTTCCGTTAAGTGCTGTTAACGGACTAAAGTAACTTTCGTTAAGTTCTGTTAACTTCCGTTAAGGTTTTATCGTTAATATCTTGCACCATTCATTCATCATACTGGTACAAACCAGTTTGCACTAGTAGCACTTGTTGTGTATTAGCTCGAGTTTTATAGAACAAAGCGAAGAAAGGAGCTATTTTTGTGACAAATAAGCTGCAGCCTCATAGGTCTATTAATTATCGCTGTTGGCAATTTCCAAAAATTTTCCGATTGCAGCTTCGTTAGTGCGTTTGAACTTATTTTTATTTAGAAATTAGATTTGACTGTAAATGTAACTTCCATAACACAAAAGACCCACATGGCAATAAATATTTCCTTACAGTCTGCTTAACAGCGTCAATACGTGTTCTAGAAGCAAGTGAATAAAAAGAAATGTAAATTACACGCAAAATGTTAGCGGATTACGGACTTTATTAACTTCCGTTAATTAAAGCTGAAAATAACGGATTAACGTTAACGGAGGTGTAAAGTTTGTTAACGGACTAGCGGTTAACGAAGCTAACGTTTTGCATTAACTTGCCCACCTATGGTTTTATGCATTATTGCTGGAGGCAAATGGGATGAAAGAGTTACTCAATATTACATTAAATTTCGCATGTTAAATCTATCCGACATGTACACGCATAAAATAGCAAAACGTATGCACAAATACTGCAATAATTGTTTGCGAAACAATTTTAACGACTATTTTAGCAGAGTAAGTTCTGTCAATTCTAAAGAGACCGGATTATCACATCAAAAATTAGCACTATACCTTCCTCGTTTTCGACGGTCCAAATATCAAGACTCAATTAAATATAAGAGTGCCAAAACATGGAATGCTATTTCTTATCACATCAAAAGTCTTTCATATTCGAAGTTCTTAAAAAAATTTAAGAAGCATTTGATATCACTTTACCAAGCATGAACAATGGCAACCTACAGTAACAACTCAACCTTACAATAGTTTGACCAATTAATAATAATACTTACTTTTTTCGTTTTTTTTAAATCCAGTTTACTTTAAAATATAATACCGGTACACACCGGTAACAAAACTTAAGTGGTTGCTTGACTAAATGACTGCAAGGTCATTTTGCAACTTACCCGTCGTCAATAATTTAGACCCAACTTTA
The DNA here is from genome assembly GCA_963965965.1 of Trididemnum nubilum. Lineage (NCBI taxonomy): Eukaryota > Metazoa > Chordata > Ascidiacea > Aplousobranchia > Didemnidae > Trididemnum > Trididemnum nubilum. The sequence goes on from OZ014471.1 coordinate 36,225,277, forward strand.
GTTTTTGTAACCGACAAGTTTGACGTTCTTCGTGGTCGACTCCTGGGAAATCAAAACGACTTCCACTGGCAGTTAGGTGGCCAGATCAACCACCAACCCTGCAGCTACAAAGCAGCTTGAGTCATAAGATGCACAAAGCTGGACAGCGCTGTTTCGAGCTTTTAGCTCTCATCGGCAGCCCTCAGCTTCTCTAACAAAGTTATTCCCCAGCTGGACAAGACTCTTGGCCAAACTAGACAAACCTTAAGGGCTTGCAGAGCGGCAGAGGCTTTCTAGGGAATAAACGATTTTTCACTTGTGGTACTTAAAAAAACAAGTGAAAAAATCGCTGAACCCTTGCAGTAAGGACAGCCATAGGCTATTCTTACTACGAGGGTTCCCCTTGTGAGACCACGGAAATCATAACTGACAAGTTTGACGTCTTTCGTGGTCGACTCCTGGGAAATCATAACAACTTCCACGGAAAATAATTTCCTGGGAAATCATAAGGTTTGTCTAGTTTGGCCAAGAGTCTTGTCCAGCTGGGGAATAACTTTGTTAGAGAAGCTGAGGGCTGCCGATGAGAGCTAAAAGCTCGAAACAGCGCTGTCCAGCTCTGTGCATTTAGTTTTTGTGTTATGTTTTAGTGTGTGTGTTATTTAATGACAAAATAAACCACTCGTTCGTTCAACAGTAATGAAGATAATAACGAGCAGGCAAAGCTTTTTGCATCGCAGTATGGATTTCGTGCGGGCGTTTCTACGGAAACTGCTTAGCATGAATTTGTGCGCCGTATAGAGCATTGCTTTGTTAGAAAAAAGCCAGTTTTGGGTATTTTCCTAGATATTGTCGGTGCCTTCGCTGTAGCCTGGTTAAAATTATTCAAAATAATCTGCCCTGTTTTTCAACTAGTGACTAAAGACCCAATTTTAAATCTTTGTTCGTGCATTTGTGTCTGATTAATTATTGGATTTCGCAATCTTGTGACTTAAATTGAAAAGAGCATTTGTCATTGTCTAATCGGTGTTTAAGTTAAATTGCTGAGTAAAAAAGTAAGCTGTTAATTAGCGCATTTTCAAAGGCCGTATTTTAGAATCGTTGAGTTAGAAGATTTCTTTTTGTGCAATATTTGTTTTTTAGACGACTGTAGAGTGGCAGCTGCCAACCTTTGTTAGTTAATTCCCGGCTCTTCGGAGGCTAGACATTCCACGTGCTACTACTGCCTGAAATTATTTAAAGATTACCTAATGTCCGCAAAGCAACACCCTTTAAATAAAACAAAAAATATTGCTACTTGAATGCTCAAAACTCGGTTTAGATATACTTTCTCAGTTTCAAGAAAATGAAAAGCCGTTATTTACCTTTCGCGTTTCTAAAAAAGACATGACGTCATCAGACCCAGGAGTTTGGTGCACTTGCATAGTTTATCATTGCTGAGGATAGGCGATTTTGGAAAGGCATTTACTGATAGCAGCTTGGTAGTCAAAAAATGTTGCGCAAAAGAGGCGTAATTAGCTCCAAGTAGTTTCATTGCTAAGTTCAGAAATGAATTACCCGTCGCAATCAGCTTTTACTAGCAGTGATGAACAGCAGTTTTACTTGCGGTAATGCCTCCATTGTCCGTATCACCAATGACATCAAATTAGAAATTCCAACTGTTCAAAAGTTTTCTTATTCTATCTGGCTTATCCGTACTCAATACCAGTAGGCTACCGTAGAGAATTATAATTATGTAAAAATATTTTACCCTTCTGATGCTAGTGAGTAGGCTACCGTTGTTTACTGCGTGAGATTATGAATATAGACTACAGGTACAAATACTGTACAGTAGAAATGGTGCAAATATCAGATCAGAACTGGTAATCTGGTTTGGTTTGGGTTTCAGTAACCATTTTACTCCCAGCAATGTGTTATGCTGCACTGATCTGTTAGGGTACAATAGTTTAGCAGTACCGGACAAGGCTAACGATATCTATTATCACAGATCAGATCCGTGTACTGATACCGTATCGGTATCTCAGATCTGCACAGTCAGACAACTATCAGTGAGTGCAGGTAGCTTATGAAAGTACCAGTAGACCTATTGTAAATATGAAATTGTAGTACAAAAATGCTGAGAGTATTGGTAACATTTTAAGCTATCTAACAAATGTAACATATCGGTAGAGGCGGTACTTACTTCCTTGCCAGCATTAGGTTAAATTCAGTAGGCCTGTTGTGCCAAGCCTACTCCTCATCCTATTAGGCTTTTGGGTATGCTACCCATGCGTTACTCGACCAACCTGTGCTTGTTACTCAGTACCCGTGATTAAAGAAAAACCATTCAGTGTATCCGTTATGTATGATACGGGTGAATCACAGCTATCAGTATCAACCTACTGATCTACCAGGCCTATACCAATACCCAGAGTTCCTTCTATGACGCAAAATTTGATACGGTTTTGGGGCAATTTTTCTAAAGTTATGAAATTAAAATTAGGCAATTGCATGATGAATCTAATGTAAAAAGTTGGAAACTTTATTCTAAAACAATTGCTTATTGTTTCAAAAACAAGTTTTTTTGAAACATTTGTCTCAAGTGCTGAGTGGTAAAAACCATTGGGCAAATGTTTATTAAGGATTGCATTCGGGCAATTTTGCAGCTGTCATATTCCCAGAGGGAGCAGTGCCGGTACCAGTATAATTAGTACGTACCGGTAGCCTACCTTACCATACCGATATCAAAATTACTCAATTCAGTACTGTAGTGTGGAAAGTGGGACTAAGGTCATCAGTACACGGATCTGATCTGTGATAATAGATACCGTTAGCCTTGTCCGGTACTGCTAAACTATTGTACCCTAACAGATCAGTGCAGCACAATACATTACTGGGAGTAAAATGGTTACTGAAACCCAAACCAAACCAGATTACCAGTTCTGATCTGATATTTGCACCATTTCTACTGTACAGTATTTGTACCTGTAGTCTATATTCATAATCTCACGCAGTAAACAACGGTAGCCTACTCACTAGCATCAGAAGGGTAAAATATTTTTACATAATTATAATCCTTTACGGTAGCCTACTGGTATTGAGTACGGATAAGCCAGATAGAATAAGAAAACTTTTGAACAGTTGGAATTTCTAATTTGATGTCATTGGTGATACGGACAATGGAGGCATTACCGCAAGTAAAACTGCTGTTCATCACTGCTAGTAAAAGCTGATTGCGACGGGTAATTCATTTCTGAACTTAGCAATGAAACTACTTGGAGCTAATTACGCCTCTTTTGCGCAACATTTTTTGACTACCAAGCTGCTATCAGTAAATGCCTTTCCAAAATCGCCTATCCTCAGCAATGATAAACTATGCAAGTGCACCAAACTCCTGGGTCTGATGACGTCATGTCTTTTTTAGAAACGCGAAAGGTAAATAACGGCTTTTCATTTTCTTGAAACTGAGAAAGTATATCTAAACCGAGTTTTGAGCATTCAAGTAGCAATATTTTTTGTTTTATTTAAAGGGTGTTGCTTTGCGGACATTAGGTGGCCTTTGAACGTGCTTGGAGCCTGGGAGCTGAGTAGTGACAAAAATGAGTCAAGTGAACAGTGTCAGTTTTTTGTGAAACGTGTTAAATGCTTCTTAACTTGGGTAAATTTCGTTTAATATTATAATGAATAAAGAAAAATACAGAAAAAAACGTAATAGTCTCAAATACGATGTGAAGACCAATTCAGGGCGTTTTTTCCAATCTACAAGACTGTTTCCTCACAGTCAATAGTTAAATCCATAAACAAGGATGGAGAGGAAGGAATGGCAAAAATCAGTAAATCAAGTGTTCAGCTGTCAGAAGGAGAAAGAGATTGGGAGAGTTTGGCATAGCTCTCCTACACGTTATTGAAGTTGGCTATAATACTCAGCATCGTTGCTCTGCAGAAAACACAAAGCGGTTTTGATCGCCGAGTCTTAGCAGATCTTCAAATTTAAGAATTAAGCTTTAAAGAGAAACTGTTTGGCAAACTGACACAGATCGCAAGACCTGTATGGTTATAAAAACTTTAGCGTTCGTAACAAGTCTAGAGGATGAAACACCAAATCATCACGTAGGCAATTGCAAGCTTTACCAAAATATTCGTGTTATATATTTTGGAATCACCAAAACCACTGTTCACAATCTAGTAACGAAATGTAACATCAACAAACTGGTTACGTATTTAAAGGAAGCTGGAAGGCTTTCTAAGTTCGACCAGTAATCAAGCAAAACAACAGTAACACAGCAGCTACAGTTGCAATGGGCCCAAATGAGGCCTACACAATGTGTAGATGGACTTTACCTAACGGTAGCAGATTCGCTTGCACCGCTGCCCAATAATAATAATAATAATAATAATAAGTTTACAGTTTCAGGCTAAGACATTCTATCGTCACTGATATCAACTATACAGTAGAGTGCACTGTGCTAAGCAGCATAACGTTTTTAGCTGTTTTGGCTTGATAAACAGACAAGGTGCAGCAATCATGTTTGAAAACTTTTGTTGTGTAAAGAACCTCCTTTATTTTTTTGATTTCTTTCGGAATCTCTTTTCGGATGCGATATACAGTTTCGACAATGCTGATTCCCTGTTATCTCAAAGTTTTAGCAAGATTTACCGAAGTAAAAAAAATTTCGGTTGTCACATTTCGATCTATTTTTCTGTAGGGTTTAATTAGTTGCTAAACAACATGTTCACCTAATTTTACTCCTGCTGGCCGAGAATCATCTTTCCCTAAACAAAGAATATATTTGTGTCTACATCAGCGGCCATCCCAAATTTGAAGCCAAATTTGTCAGGCTTCTTTGGCATGTATTGCGTGAATCTACATCAAGCTTTAGTAGGAAAAAGTTGCTCATTCACAGTGATGTTGGTGCCCGGTCGATAACGTCGCGGACAATTTCCGACAAAAGTGTGTTAAACTGTTGATATAAGAGCCAGTTTGTCAGTAGCTAGTCTATGAGGTCGTGTTTGCTTATAGTCAAATCGCAGAAATTTCATTATTTCAACAAATCTATTACGAGCCATAGTCTCAGAAATGATTGAAATTCCCCATAACTAATTCCATGATTCATGTACTATAATCTTTGCTGCCTAAAACGTAAACAATCTCCATGTGCGTAAACAATCGTTAAAAGTGCATCCAGTTCATACAAAGCCACAGGCCAATTGTCTGTTGGTGAAACTCTTCGGGCTTCTTCTTCTGTACATCTTTAAAAATGACGCAACATACTTTCATCCATGAATAGATCCCATGCACTGCTAACCGATTCTTTTAAAATACTTCTTTGAAAATACTCCCACTAGCATGTTTGACTACTAAAGTTAGGAGTAAGTAAGTAAGTAAGTAAATTTTATTTTTGGACTCAGTTACATACGATCAAAATAAATATAATAAGAGAGTACAAATAATAAATCAAAAATCATATAAATAAACGTATCGTATACAATTACTGAGTCCAAGGAGCACCGAACAACCCTGAGGTACACTAGTCAAGGCGCTCCTTGTTCTCGTCATTTCTACTGCAACCTAAAGACATTAATTATTGAACAAAAAATTATGTATATAAAAAGAAAAACAGAAAAGGAAAACAAATAAAAAACCAACTTGAAATAAACACAAAGTATTTGAAGTACACATTAAGACTTAAAAAAAAAGGAATGCACACGCATCAAAATTCTCATAGTTGAAGAGGATTCAATTGATTTGATTACAGTATCAGAAGAATCAAAACCAAGTCAAAAATGTGATACAATTTTTTCTTTAAAACATTTTTTGAAGGAATTAAACGTTTTATGTGTAATGTCTTCATCGATTTCATTCCAAAGTTTGGCGCCTCGAAATTCTAATTTTTTTTGACCTGCAGTTTTGGAAACGCGAGGTAAAAAATAGTTCAAGTTAGTAAGTTTTCTTGTTTGATGAGAGTGTACTAATTCAATTTTATTAAATCGTTGTTGAAACAAAAGTGGCAATTTATTATTGCAAATTTTATGCATAAACTTAGCAAGTTCCAAATAGTAAATGTTATTCAATTTCAGATAATTTAATTTTTTATACAAATGAGTAACATGAGAAAACTTTTTGTTCCAAGTTATAGTGCGCACAATGTTGTTCATTTTCACGTTTATTTCATGCAATTGGTTTTGAGTTGCTGTGCCCCAGACAATGATACCATAATTTAGAATACTGTATACAAAACTATAGTACAGCATGTTCAAAGTATGTTCAGTTACATAGTCGCGAATTTGATACAACATTGCATTGTGCTTAGCCAATTGTAAAGACAGTTTATTAATATGAACAGACCAAGTCAGTTTTTCATCAATGTAAACACCCAGGTACTTTACAAAATCACTACGTCTAAGTACCTTTTCATTCATGACTACCGTGAATTTGGTTTTAATTGATTGGTAAGGATGTTTATCGCATAACAAATAGGTCGTTTTTGAATAATATAAGGATAATTTATTTCTTCTGAGCCAAATATCGATATTTTGAAGCTGTGTATTTACCTTAGTTTCAAGACTAACCAAACTTTAATCTGATAGTGCCAAATAAGTATCGTCAGCGAATAGCGTGGTAGAAAATTCTGAAACTTGAGGAAGGTCATTTACATATAGCATAAAAAGTAGAGGACTAAGCGATGATCCTTGTGGAACACCGCAGTCTATTTTTAGCTGCTTGGATTTACTGTTACCAATTTTGGTATATTGTACTTTATTAGTTAGGTAACTTTTCATTAATTCTAGAGCATTTCCTCGAAATCCATAAAGTTTTTCTAGGTTGCATAATAATATGTCGTGTTGGACAGAATCAAACGCTTTACTTAAGTCTAAAAAAATACAGCAACTATATTCTCCTTCATCAACATTATTTAATAATTCGTCATAAATGTTGCATATTGCCAAAGAAGTAGAATAATTTTTTCTAAACCCAAATTGTCTTTCGCTAAATAAGTTAAATTTTGATAGGTAGGAATATATACGACTATGTAGCAATTTTTCAAATATTTTATTAAACTGAGAAAGAAGTGATATTGGTCTATAGTTCGTCAGTTTGTCTTTTTGCCCTTTTTTAAAAATTGGAATTACTTCAGCTACTTTCATCAAATCTGGATATGTACCAGTACTTAAGCATAAGTTGAACAATTCACTTAGGAAAAAGGAAATAATAGGATTAGCGAGTTTTATGAATTTGGTCTCAATATCTAAAGTCCTTGTAGCTTTCCTACTTTTGAGTTCTTTAATTAAGTTGAACACTTCTTGTTGACAGCTAGGTAAGAGAAAAATAGAATTGGTTATTTTTTTCTTTTCCCCAACTGAGCATTCTGCGCTATTAGAATCATTAGGTTGAATAGAAGCTGCCATTTCCTTTCCAATGTTAACAAAAAACCTATTAAATTCTTCGGCTATAATCTGTGGTTCAGAGACAGTATTATCGCTATTCAATGTTAGTTTTGATGGTTGTACGTAGCCGCGACGTTTAATATTGGTCAATTCCTTAATCACATCCCAAGTTTTTTTAGCGTTGCCTTTGTTTTCATTTAACAAATGGTGGTAGTAATCAAGCTTTGCTTGCTTCAACTGTCGGCGTAATGCATTGCGAAATGTTTTGTATTGATTAGTCAACACGAGATCGCCTTTGTTTTTATGAAGTCGATCAAACATTTTGTTTTTGATTCGAATTGATTTTATTAAATCGCTTGTAATCCAGGGTTTAAGACCCAGCTTCTTCTCCTTTCTTGTTGCAGTTCTCAGAGGCGCAAATTGGTCTACTAAACTTGTAAAGGCTTCTACAAAACCTTCATAAAGCTCATTTACATTTTTTGATTTGTCTTCAAATAAACTGTAAAGCTCATAGTTTAAGGCCAGCAAAAAATCATCTAAAATAAATTGGGTCATATCCCTGATAAATACTTGATTACTAATTTTATTTTTAATATCAATGCGTGATATTATCGCAAATACTCCATAATGATCACTAAGATCTGATATTAACACTCCTGTGGTTACTGCTCTTTGCTTATCATTCGTGATTACGTGATCAATCAAGGTTTTTGATGTTTCTGTTACTCTAGTTGGCACATCAATCAAACACCGACAGTTGCAGCCTAAAAGCATATTTGCATATCTACGAATTTCGTCTTGAGCATAAATGTTTAGTAAATTGATATTAAAATCTCCGAGACAATAGAACGGTTTATTTAAGGAGAGAATCAGCATATTTGAATTTGCATTGAAATCATCAATGGCATGTGTAGAGTTTTCCGGGTGCCGGTAAACAACCCCTACTACTACAATACCTTGGTTTGTTTTCAAATCAACCCACAAGTGTTCAGCATTAGATAAGATTTGAGCATGGGTTAACACTAAAAACAAGCGAATTGCTTATATAGAGCCCCACTCCACCCGCACTGGTTATACTGTCTCTGTGAATAAATTGATAGCCATCTAGTTCGATATTTTGATAAATTTTCCCTTCTTGTAGTTTAGTTTCCGATATAGCAATAATTTTTGGCTTATCATCAAAACCCGCTATTATATTGTTAAGTTCGTTGATATGTTTTTGAAGGCTTCGAATATTGAAGTGCATCAGAAATAAATCATCTTGTCTTTTTTTGTTAATAATAGTTTGATTATCCGATGTCACGTAATCGCATTTCTCAAAAAATTCAGGGTAGTCATTTTCTAATTCATAATTTGCTTGAATGTCATTGCAACCCAATTGCGAACTAGAGTTAGCCATTTTTAGACTAGAAAAATAAACATAATACAACACTAAAAACAGCACTTCGCAATCGCTCCTCATCGCTATCGTTTTCGTCATTAAACAGCAATGGATAATAGTTTAATTTACCAAAGTCAAAATCATTTACTCCATGTTTGAAAAGATCATCAGGTGAAGCTACGCTGATCCAGTCTCCTACACCGTTATCTTTTCCTTCTTTGTCGATACGACCAGATGCCTTTTTCATACGAATACGACCATTCATGGAATGGCACAATACGAATTTGTCATTGCATTCGTATTTTACGTAGTTTAATAGCTTTGAACGTAGGGGGGTCAAGTCCTCTGTAAGAAAGGCTTTCGGGTAGTTTTTACTTCCTTTCAAATTTTTTTTTGCATGCAGTAATTCGTTTCGCTTTTTATACGAAATGAAGCGTGCGATAATTTGTCTCGGCTTACCACCTGGTGAATTTTTTTTTACCCAATCTGTGGGCCCTTTGTATTGCGCATTCGTTGATGTCAATCCCTAGTTCAGCTGCGATGTTTGCCACGACCTCTTCTCCGTCATCTTTATTGCTGTTGAATTTCTCGGCAACTCCGTGAATACGAATGTTTTCTCGACGCCCATATTGTTCTAGTGCGTCAACGTTATACACAGCTAACGAAAGGGCCTGCTTTAACTTGATATTCTCATCTTTTAACTTGCCGATTTCTTTCGTGTTAGTGTCAAGTTTCTTGTTTAATCTTTGCACTTGAGTTTCTAGGCTTTTCATACTTTCTAAGATAGCAGTTAGTTTTTCTCGATCTTCTAGACTAAATCCAGCTAATTCAGAGATGTTAGATTCGATTGGACTGCCAAATTCAACCACATTGCTACTGCAAGGTTTATCTGCATTCGAGCAGGTAGAAACGCGAATGAACAACCTTGTAGCTTAAACAAACAGTTAGGAAAAGCCAAGAAGTTTCACGTCTTTATTGCAATTACCTTTGCAGCAAAACACCAATACCTTGTCGCTACTGGTCAAAATTACCTCTATAGTACTCCGACTATTAATATTTTGCTCTGATTCTTCATCGATCACTTTATTTGGTTTGCTGACCCCCATTTTTAATGTTGCTTGAATCAAATTATAATCTTTTATTTTGGACCAAATCGAGATAAACATTTCAAAGAAGATTTATTTTCTATGAGTCAAGAATAACGTTTAGTTTACGATAAGTCAAAAGTACTCAGGCAAGAAGCAGCGAAAGACTTTGCCGTCATCTACGTTAACTACACAAAATAACAATACTTAAACTGTAACAGGTGTCAACTAAAGCTTGGCAAAAAACTAACACAAACAAGCAATGTTATCAACTGAGCAACATACAGTTGGCGATATGCTAATTGTCTGTATATCCTCACCTTAAAAACTCCCCAATATATCGCACGGTACCCCACAATAAACGTCTGTGGTATCGATTATGAACCATGAAGACCATGTCCAAAAAGAGGTTCGGCGGACAAGGCACTGCAAGCACAAAATATCCATTATGTACTGCATTTTTTACATATCTTTCCTTTTATAAGAACCGTACGTGTCTTCTCTAGTTTTTCAGGTTAAAAAGCAAAGTATAGTTCGAAAAAGTAAAAAAAAAGCAATAATAATCACCAAATGATACGTTAAGTTTTCATTAAAATTGCTGATTTACTCCGATGACAACAATGAGTTGACGGGACCTCATTTCCGGGCAAAAAATTTTGCAACATTGTGAACACTGCTTCCCATTTGACTTTTTTTTTTTGAATCAAGTATTGTATTAGAAATTTTAAACAAACACGAAAATTGCAAATAAAAACAATTCAATCATTAAGTTCACTGATTGATGTTTAAAAGTGGCTTTTGGGGTTGAGGGGTTATTCTTTGATAAGTATTGGGCTAACATCATAAAAGTTATTTTAAATGCACTGTTCATGCGGGGGGAAAAGTCGACAGAATAGCAGTTGTTGCAATTAGCGATGAACAGGCGCGTAGCCAGAAATTCGTAATGGGGGGGGCTGTTTGGGGGGTCTGGGGGCGGAGCCCCCAGCCGCCGGAGGCCAATGGGGGTCTGGGGGCGAAGCCCCCAGCTGCCAGAGGCTGGGGGTTTGGGGGCAAAGCCCCCAGCCGCCGGAGGCACGGGGGTCTGGGGGCGGAGCCCCAAGCGCTCGAAAATTTTGCATTTTTTTGCAAAAATAACTTCATTTTAGGGCTATTTTGATTAAAAAATAATGCTTTTAAAACGTGGCTTAGAAATTGGCAGTGCAAACATGATTAAACTGGTAGTATAAATGGGCTATTTGGGAGGTGGCTAATTCTAAAATGTAGTTCTTTTGTTTAGATGCTGTTAAATTATAAAATCGAATAGTGCAATAAAACTCACACGGAGTAATCTATTTCGTATACAGTTTAGAGAGAAAAATAATTGGGGAGGGGGGCTAATGAAAAGAGATTTGAGAGAAATGATTGGTAATCAACAAATACTGAATAGCCCCCCCCCCCCCCGTATTCCTTAGTTTATAGTATATTTGTTGATGACACCTATGTTCAGCATTGTTACACTTGATCAAATTTGTTTGCTTATTTCTTACCATTTATCAAAGGTTTCATTTATTTTTGGTTTTATTTTTGACAAATTAGCCCCCCCGAACATATGTTTCAAAAGATGTTTTAAATCACTATTTAGTCCACTCCAGTGCATAAAACAGTCTCGAAGTGCTAAAAATGTAGTGTTTTTCCCATTCTGCATTTTGGTCGACATGTCAATGGGGGGGGGGGGGGCTATAGCCCCCCGCCCCCCCTGGCTACGCTACTGGATAAAAACGTGGTATTTTCCTTATTCTGCATTTTGGTCAGCAGTTCATTAGCCCCCCCCCCTACATAAACCTTTCAAACTATGCTTTAAAGCTTTTTTTAGTCTAATCCAGTGCATAAAACAGTCTCAGAAATGCTAAAAGCGTGGTATTTTCCTTATTCTGCATTTTGGTCGGCAGTCTATTAGCCCCCCCCCCAAATAAACGTTTCAAACTATGCTTTAAATCATTTTTTGTCCAATCCAGTGCAAAAAAGAGTCTTAGAAGTGCTAAAAACGTGGTATTTTCCTTATTCTGCATTTTGGTCGGCAGGCCAATGGGGGGGGGGGCTATAGCCCCCCCCGCCCCCCCTCCTGGCTACGCTACTGGCGATGAACTAGTCAAGGCGCGATGTGAGTCACCTTGATCTTGATGTTGTTCAGCAATGAGATAGAGAGAATGCTGTTGTAGTCTAGGAGAGGAAGGAGAGCAAGCGTAAAACCTTCGAACTTTGCTGATCCCTGTCCGTTCGGGAATGTCAATGAAATTAATCCCTGACTTTCCAAATGAACAGGGAAAGCCTTAGTGCGTTAATTACCGCTTGGCCAACTGACCAGTTTGACTTACTATACTGTATCTATAATATGTTAATCATCAGAACTAAAAATAATGAAAATAACGGACGCGTTGCGTTCATCGGGATAGTTATTCATAACCACTTCGTACTACCGATGAGTTTGTTTATTGATTTTTGACGTTTCGCTTCCCAAACCGGGAAGCGAAACGTCAAAAATCAATAAATAAACTCATTGGTAGTACGAAGTGGTTATGACTAAAAATAATGCCGAAAAACTGGCCGTTTTGTGATTGACTATATCGAAAACTGTAAATTCTAGCCGGTTGTTCGAGTGGAACGTCGATCTCGAGCAGGAAGTCTGAAGTTTAAATTTCGGCCCGGTCAAATCGGACACAGTGTTGCCAACTGCTCGCCACCACTTCGACGTTTCTTCAAAAAAAGCTGTATTGCCCGGATGTAATGATGCGGAAATTGTCGCTGCTAATTCAGTACACCATTTGGCGTAATACAGCAAGTATGATGAAGGATTTGATGTGAGAACCGTAAATAAACATTTCTTAAATTGTTGCTGTCACCTGACTTGAAAGTTTTATTGTTTAAGTAGCAGACGTTTCATTCAAGCGACAATATTTTTCTGTCGTTCCCATAACCACTACAAGCTTCAAATATATAGCCAATACCCTCAATATAGTTTGAAACAAGATGTTTTCTGATTGTTGCGGATATGGGATTGAATTAAGTGATGATACAATTCCATTTCAATATTAACCGTTCAATTCAATCTTCTAAGTTTTTTGAACCAGTTCGCACAAACCGTTGCAAACCGGCTGGCTAGTACCGCTGACTGAAGCCCATCTGAAGGCATTTTTTTAACGAACTCTGAAAGCAGACTCAGCTTATGTCGTCTTTTCTTTCGATTTTTAAACTAAGCTTTACATACATGAACAGCATGGAGCAGGTTTGTCCCACTTTCCATTGGGAAGACAGGTTATCTGTTCACTGTAGCTTGGATTTACCACATAATTAGCGCTACAACGAACTCGGCAAACAGATCCAACTCGATTTCCTCTCGAACATCTTCGTGTTCCGTAACGAAACAATTCGGATAGTTCAGGGCATCTAACATCATCTGCAAATGTTTGCATTAAGACTTTGAAGATTTACAATTCACAAATCTAGGCAACATCGAGCCAAAAATCGCCTTGGAGTATTTTACAAAAAAAGTAAACTTCAGTTACTTACCAGCAGTCTTAGGTTTAATCAGATTGGGAAGCGAGGTTGAATTTACAGCTTCAGTAGCAGTCGTTCTATTCCATTCGACCACTGATCGGTAAAATTGTGAAATTGCTAGTAATTGTCCGGTAATTTTATGGATTAAAACAAATATCGTACTCTGTTGCTGTGGTGCTTGAAAAATGAAAATTAATGTAAAACAATTACGCTTTAATATTAAATTTAACAAGATAACTAATGACATAAGACTTTCTTTGGCTTGACACCTGCAATGGCAATCTAAAAACAGCTGAACAAGTTGTAATTATAATTACTTATCTGGAAGCAACAACATTAAGTCCAATGGCGTAAGCAGAAACTGAAAAAAAGGAGGGGAACGAGGGCATCGGTCAAAAGCTTCAACTTAACTCCAGGGTCAGGCCAAGGGTGTCTCGGAGGCAAAGCCTTTAGCCGCCCAAGACATGATCTTACGTTTTCTTAACAAAAATAACTCAATTTTAGGTCTTTTTTTATGTTAAACTTTGATTTAAATGTTTTTAGTAGTGCAAACATACACAAAATCAGCATAAAAACAACCGAAGGGCACTAGCTATTTAGTCATCCTTTCTTGTGGTACAGTACGGCATCAAGGCCAGGGAAAAAGTAAGAGTTTCGTAGCTTTAGTGACAAATTAGTTACTTACAACTTGCCAAGCAGCAAACTCTAAACTGTTAATAATATTTGCAGGAAAACATCTGAAATATTGAAATATAACCTGACCCCAGCAGCTGCTCGAGATGCTATTGCATGACAAGTCGTCTCTGAAGATGTCATAACTCAAATGATGGAGCTAGAATAACTCAGAAGGGTTTTTAAAACGTTTTGTTCTATCGATATCCAACATTTTCAAATTGTGTTTGTTTTAGAGTTTACGTAAACATGGTGTGCCACCGTTTCCTTCTCATTTGAAACGTTATTTAGTGGGTATCAACTAGTGAAATGGAGCAATGATTTTTTGTGAAAGTACATAGGATGCAGTAATTTTTAGTTTGAAACTTTTTAAAGCAGCGAAATGTTGGCATAGACTACAAATCTGAAATCTGTACTACCCTTATCCTCATGAGTAAAATGATGTTAAATCAAAAATGGTAGGCAACAAAAGCCTTTTCTTTGTGTATGCTCCATTTTAATCCAAGACCTCTGATTTTTGACGTTTTTTTTTTGCATTGTGCCATGGTGGCCACTCTGGCCTCCCCTCTACAATGCCTCCCTCCAGTCTACGCTACTGACTAAATTTTACAGGTTTTTTTCGAACATCAATAGCCTTCTCGGCCAAGTTTTTGTAAGCCTAAAGTCTGCACAAAATGTTAATTACGGCAAACAATGAAAAAAATGTAAATAAAAAATACACCGGCCAGATGATCGAGCGGTAATGCGTATTCTCTGAAGCGGCAAGTCTGAGGTTCAAATCTTAGGCTAGTCAAATCGGACCCTGTGTTACAAACGGCTCACAACTGCTTCAACATTTGTTCAAAAGGAGTTGTACTGCCCAGGCGTAATGAAGCGAAAACGGGTCCGCAAACTCGTTGCACGCTTCAGTGTATACTGCGAGAATAATGAAAGATTTGATTAGATTTTATATGAATTAAAAAATGCAAGGATTTGAAAAAAGTTGAGTCGAATCACTAACTTCTGAGTTGTTATTTCCAAGGGCAAAACACTTAATGACCTTTAGTGAAAATTAATAAACACATTTAAGCGATTTTTAAAGCATCTGCAAAGTGCTCAACGCTGAAAAAGAGCTCGCATAGTTGAACTATTCAGCAAGTGCCAATGCGCCAACCTTGTTTTCGTGTCAAAACGAATAATAATCATCCACGTTAATTCTCTGGAAAAAAACAAGCAATGCATCAACGCCAGAAATGAGAGCCAACTTTTTTCATTCATAAGTTAACTGCTTACCGTCAAAAAGTAACCACTTACCGCCAAAAAGTGAACTAACCACTTACCGTCAAAATAAACTAACCACTTACCGTCAAAAAGTTGAACTCTAATTATAATCTTATAACTCTAATTCTAACTTCAACTCTAATGCCTACTTTATCTGTAACCTCAACTCCATAATAATTTGAACCCAAATGTATACGTTTTAGTGAGCGCGCACCTTTCGTGCTCAAGAGCCTTAAACATTCGGTATTTTATTATATAATTAACATAAGGCCATTCACTACAAAATGCAGCGTGAAGCCCAGAGCTGCGTTCGGGAGACATTGGGGTATTCATCTGAGCTCCACAGCAAACGGCCAACGCCAAGACTTTGAGCTTCATGGCCAAAGCTAAGGCCATAAACTTTCTTTGGAAAGTGCCATGGAGGCCAAGAACGTTCTTGAGAATTAATATCTGTGACAGATACTACAAAAATCAAATGAGAGACTTCACTTCCACTAAATGTAATTAATTTTGATTGTTTTTAAAAAACAAGTCAGGTTTGAGTAAGCAACTTTTCAAAACGTTTTAAAAACGCCAAATTTTGCAATCCAAAAACCATTGCTTCTAAACCTGTATTTACACATCATTTGTATACGAAGTCATTAAAGTGTTAAAAAATGTTTTTTCTGCAGAATTTTACCTCTTTGTTTACTAGCATCCATTCCTAAACATCCTGTATTTTTGTTGCAATCATCTTTGAAACAACAGCAATGGCAAATAGATTCTATTAGATTGTTGCACTTATATAAATCTTCAGTTCTCATCCAATTCTGTTAATTAAAAAAACTTAGTTTGATTTCAGGTATGTTAGTTAGTTAGTTTCCAACAAAACCAACTCCGATTTAAGATCAATAAATAATAATAACAATAATAACATAATGGTCCCATGGACACGAAAAGCACTTTGTAGAGTTTTTATCTGTTTGGCGTTAGTTACATTGTGAGGTAAAGGCTACAATTGAGTACTAAAATAGGGGCGCTACAAAATTTTATGAATGAGCATTTGTACAGATTAAATCAGGTATGCCCTACTTTTCGCGAAGGTAGACAGTTTTTTTCTCATTTTTTCATGGTAAATCTCTTCAAAGCAAGCGTTATTTATTTTAAACTAACTTGAATACAAGGTAAGTTTCATCGCAAATAACTCCTGGAAATTTGAAGTTTCTAAGGCAATGGAAAGTTTCCGAATTTTAAGGTTTCCCCAAGTCACTTTTAAAATCTGAGCGTTTTTTAACCACTATTTCTTAAATAAAAGCTGCGACTAATATTTTGCCGATAATATTTTGATAACCTTTCATTTCTAAATTTTAAAGTTACTGTAAACTGCTTTTTAATTTGCTGAAGAGGGCCATATAGAAAATGCGCCGAAAACGTTACAGATGAAATAAAAATGCTATCGGGAATCAAGCTTCTGCTTATATGCGCTTTGTGGTTTAAAAGAATTTACACCTCTTTACCGAAATTTTATTATGGAATATCAAGCAAAAGAGGAATTCCGGTAAGTCAATTTCGCTTTTTTGAGAAACAAGGACTTAAAATTGTGAAACTCAGACTGGATTCAAAATATTTTGAAAACTGTTTGGATCTTGATTTGTGCCCAGAGTTCTTAAAATTTAAAGCACCAAATTTTAGAGCATACCAAACGGGAAGAAAAGAAATTCACCGAATTGTGGTTGAAAAAAAGCTAGGTGAAATGGTTCGAGAATGTAAACTAGCAGAACGGAAATTTGAAAGACTAAAAACGGACATTTGGGCAAAATTAAGTTTTTTGGAAAAGAGCTGCTTAATTTCGTTATTAACGGATAAATTTAAGGGCTCTGTTAGACCAGTTATTCTAACCCACAACAAAAAACTACTTAACTTATGGAGAAAACAATCTGTAACATGCCCATCCTGTATAGTGAATGCTAGCGAAAAGATTCTGACCATAAAAGAAACTAATGCACTTCGATTTGGTTTGAACAATCCCATTCTAGAAAGACATGTCCAAAAGGAAAAGATAAAGGTTAACATCGAAAAGCTCTTCTATTCGCTAAAAGGGGACCCCAAAGTAATAATAAACGATGAAGTCAGAGATGATGTAAAGTTAATTTTTGGGAAGTTTATAACAAATAGCAGTAGGGTATGTTCCACACGAATGAACAAAGCACTCCACCAAACACTTGAAAATCTAGCCAAAGACACCACAATTAAAATTTGCAAGTTTGATAAAGGAAATGGTGTAGCAATTCTGGATACAAATAACTACAATGCTAAACTGGACGTCATAATCGGAGACAAATCTAAATTCAAAAAAGTTCTTTGTAATTCCAATAAACATCCCCTAATAGCGAAAGAAGATTCTATTGCGTATTATGTGAGAAAATACCTAAAATAGCACTACGACAGCAGAATGATAGCGAATCTCATACCATCAGGTAGCTCACCAGGAAAGCTGTATGGTACAGTTAAAGTTCACAAGCCTAATTTTCCATTGAGACCAGTCGTATCAATGGTTAACACGCCAGAATATGCCTTAGCTAAATTTTTGGATAACATGATTAAGCCATATTTACCCCAGACTCGCATGCTGAAATCAACTGATCACTTTGTAGAGAAATTAAAAGAATTTAATCCGAACAGTCAAAATACTATGGTAAGCTTTGATGTGGTTTCGCTTTTCACAAATGTCCCTTTGGTCGAAACAATTGATATAATTATTAATCGATTATATGATGAGCACAACAATAATTCTATTCCGATTCCTAAAGATATCTTTAAGAAATTAATGCTTCTCGCCACGCAAGGAATTTTTATGCACATCGAACGGTTTTATAAACAAGTTGAAGGAATCATAATGGGCAATCCGTTGGGACAAACAATGGCAAATTTCTTTATGGCTCATGCAGAAGATAAAATTTTTGCGGAAAAGTCTAATGAACCAGTTTTACCAAAGCTTTATCTTCGATATATTGATGATGTGTAAGCGATTTTTGATAGCAACCAAAACTACGACGAGTTTCTTCCGATTTTGAACGCACAGCATCAAAGCGTGAAATTCACAGTTGAAAAAGCTACAGATTCATTGCCTTTTCTTGACGTGGAAATAAAGTTTGACGAATTCGGTTTTAAAACTAGTGTCTGACGCAAACCTACATATACGGGACTGCTGTTAAATTTTCGATCAACTTGTCCAAACGCTTGGAAATCTGGCCTAATTACTTGTTTATTAAAACGTGCCAAAATCATATGCTCTGATTATGAATTATTTAAAGATGAAATCACTAAGCTAAGATGCATTTTCGCAAAAAATTGTTATCCTAATTGGTTTTTTAATAAATGCTTGAAAAAATTTGAAAATAATACCGAACCAGACTCACATGATAAAGAAGTTGATGATTATTCATACATACTTTGCTTGCCGTATTTTGGAAAACCATCTCGTAAATATGCATCCCAATTGTCTACCTTACTAAAGCAAAAATTTGATGTTTGAATTTTTACTTATTACACTTCGCTAAAAACTGGGTCATATTTTAATCTGAAATCCAAAACTCCTGCTGCTCTAAAATCCAATGTGGTATATAAATTTACATGTTCGCGTGATGTGAACACGACATACATTGGTATGTCAACGCGCCACTTGGTGACTAGGGCCAGAAAACATTTGCAGCTTAACTCCAACTCTGCCAAAAGTGCCATAAGCCAACACATTTCTTCCTGCCAAACTTGTCAAAATTCTAATTTGGATATTAGTTCGTTTAAAGTAATTAGAAACTGTCACAATGAATATGAAACCAAAATACAGGAGGCATTATTGATCAAAAAGCTAACACTACGATTGAATTCACAATTATACGCCAACGGTTGTTCTTTTCTTTTGAATGTGTTTTGAACATTTTTTCATGCGTGTGTGTGTGTCTAATTGTCTACATTGTACCAAATACAGTATTGTTATTTCATGGTGTTGCTTTATTTTTTATTTATTTATTTATTTTTTTTCTGACTTGATTTTACTATGAAAAAGGTGTAACGTATACGTCACAATACCAAATGTATGAAGTTATAGTGGTTGTTATATTGTAACATTTGTGTTTTGCCGATAATATTTTGATAACCTTTCATTTCTAAATTTTAAAGTTACTGTAAACTGCTTTTTAATTTGTTGAAGAGGGCCATATAGAAAATGCGCCGAAAACGTTACAGATGAAATAAAAATAATATTTTTTTGTTTTCTAACATTTTTTTCGGTTTCAATTTTTCATATGAACGTTTTCATCTTCAAATTAGTACCCAGTGGGTATTCAAATTTATCTACTATAAGGGACAAAAAACAAAGTTACCACGTGCTTCCCTGCTGGTGTTTCTATTGCGTGTTGTTAAGTTTGTTTGCTTTGCTTTCTTTTATCAATAATTAAGTGGATTGTTTGCTTTGCTTTCTTTTATCAATAAAGAAGTGGATTTATCATTGTCCGTTGGGGCTTCTATTCAAGAACGGAATTTTTTTTTTAGATTAATTCGTGCGGCTTCTACTCGATGGCGGCTTCTATTTAAGGAAATACTGTATTCCATTTAAATGACGTCATAAGACGTTTTGCGACGTAATTACTGTGGCTTAAGCATTTTTACGATTTAGTTTTAAAAAACAAACTTATGTACAAAGTTTGAACCGCTTGTGACATCAATGCAAAAATGACGTAATTTATCAAAAACATGGTTGAAACGTTACAATGATGACCTCATCTCCTCAAAATTAATTTTTCTAAACAAGTTTTGTAAACACCAACCCTGAACCAAATTTAATATTTTCATGATTTTAGTTTTAAGAGCTAGAAAAAGGAGGATATTTTTGCCTCTCTCTTCAGTGCAAAATGCGTCCGTCATATACCCAATGTCAAACGTAAAATGAAAAAAACTTAGCTCTGGTAAACCAGTTCAAATTTTTATTAAAATAAAATAATGTTGGGTGATAAAATAAAAAAATTTACAGTATTGTGAATAATTAAATTACACTGTTCAACAAATTTTGAGTGATAAAAATGTTCAAGAACAAAAGTGGGACCCTTTGTCAATTTTGGGTGGTGAATCCAAATATGAACTCCGTTTTTGCTGATCAGGTCAGCGTTTTTTTTTAAATGTATTTAAATTTTTTTGCATTTTTAGTCAAATTGCATTGGTTTAGTACAGCAAATGTACCAAGTAGCCGAAGTTGCTGCAATCATATTGTTAAATTTTATAGGTTAGATTATAGTTATAAAAGCTACTACGAACAAGAAATATAGGTTAAACCCCCAAAAGTAGATAAAGCGTGGTAAATAATCTTGGTTGGCCTCTTGACTGATAAGTAGAAACTGCTAGTTTCATACGAGTGCTTCTTTTATTTCAAACGAAGAAAAACTGTAAACATTCTTATTGTCTTATATAAAACTTAAGTGTCTGGACAGTTTGTGTATCTAAAGGAGGAGGGGGATTAGGGCAGCACTCAGATTAAAGCCTAACAAAAAGAACCACAAAAACTTACAATATCTATTCATTAATATAGGACCTGTGTCATATTTGTTCAATCCCTGATTTTACTAAAGCATATAGATTTTTAAGCGTGTTAAAATTATAGCTTAAACATTGCTTAAGTTTTCACAATTTTCAAAAGACTGCGGTAGCAAATCTGATTGCACTGTTTTGATTGCCAAAAATCTTTTTTAATTGAAAAATATTTTAAATCCTCTAGAATAGTTTTATAAATTAAATCAGCTTCCCATAAACCAGTGATCACTAAGCAACATTATTCGAGATTGTTTGCTGTTGAGCGTCTGAAAACTTAAAAACATCAATTTGGACAAGTATT
Source organism: Trididemnum nubilum (assembly GCA_963965965.1). Classification (NCBI taxonomy): domain Eukaryota; kingdom Metazoa; phylum Chordata; class Ascidiacea; order Aplousobranchia; family Didemnidae; genus Trididemnum; species Trididemnum nubilum. The sequence continues at coordinate 36,246,413 of OZ014471.1, forward strand.
ATTTGCAACATTAGTGGATACTGCACTCGACTTTAGTAGAATATTTGCAATAACTTTTACCCTAACTCGTTGTACATAGTTGGAGTTTTAATGTAAGGAAGGCTTTTCCAGCCGGCAATGGGGACCAGCAAGGTAACAAACAACCTTGTTCGTACCCTCCCATGCTTTTTTTGGAGCAGAATGGTGAAATCAGCGGACTGAAACAGAGACCCAATGGGTACCTACTCCTCTTTAGTGGTGGTTTTCTCTGTGGTGACAGACTGCCAACTCTTTAAGTGGTGTGGAAATGTCCTACTTTTATTTCCAAGGTTTTTAAGCCAAGCTGGGGCTCTTTAGTTTTTTGGTTGCCACCTGTTTTGAGTGATCACGTTTTTGGATGCCTGCTCTGCACCACAACAAATAGAGTGCCGTGCATAAAAACAATTACAAGATAGCTTTTTAGGAGCCAATTCATGTCTCCAGCTTAAAAAAACAAAATTTAGCTTAAATGGTAATGCAACTACAAACAATTAAAGAATCTAATAAATTTTTGCTCCAGCCGGGGGGGTCGTTACATGCTCTTCGTTATCTATCGAATGATCGTTATTACAAAAGTAGCGAAAGATGGTATCACATGCTCCGAAAATAACGAATGAGCTGTAGTAATCTTTACAAAAATGCGACAAAAATTTCCATTACTATCAAATGTTCGCTGTTCGTAATTTCGTCTTTTTTGCTCATCCTCATTCGTTTATTAGTATTATTTGCTATTCGTTATGCGTTATTTGGTATTACATACTCAAATTATATGCATAACAAATAGCGAATATTTAATAACTACGTCATTTTTCCGGAACTATTTCAAATTCCAAAAACCATTCGTTAAGTGGTTTTTTTTATCAGTTTTCACCTAGCATTTCGTTTTCAATTAGCGTTAAAATTGTGAACAAGTAATTAAGAATGGCATGTTGCTATTTCTTCACAAACTTAAGAGAACACCATTAAAGATATTACAAACACGATATAGTTGAACTATCCCCAATAGATGGTTACACCGAGGATAACTTTCGAACAGATTTTAGAATAAGCAAAGCTAAAATTATCAAAATCTGTGACATTGTTAAAGATGAAATGTATACCAAAAGATGCCGAAAAATGGATCTATCAATCAAGGAAAACGTATTAATTAGCATTAAAACTTTGGCTTCGGGAAGTTCCAAAACTACTGAAAAATTTTATCAAAGTATCGCAACCGACGGTCAGTAATAGCATGCAATCTTTCACCGGCTGTTTAACGAAAAAAGCTAAACAGTTCATCTACATGCCAAGAAATCACGTTGAATGGGAAGCTATCGAATGTTTAATAAGTCTCTTCGAATTGCTGACATATAGGGTGGCTGTTTGACTCGATGACCGATGAGGTCTTTTCGTTGCCTCTTAGTCGCTGCATTATCTAAATTGTTATAGCTTCGTTTTTTAGTAATCACTGTCTTTGTTTTTTGTGATGACATCATTTGAAACTGTGTTGTAGCTGCGACAAAAAATAAACGACGTTCTATTTAAGGTGTTAGTTCGTTTTGGTTCATCTCATGTTGTTGTTGTTGCTTGTTACCAAATAAAAAGGTTGAAGCGTTTTAAATGATAGCGGTCATTGAGATGAAATAATTACGACGTAACTATTCGAACCCAGTACATACAATTATGACGTATCAGTCACACATCACAACCGAGTTAACGAGGTAATTTCATTCTTTACAAATAAATTTTCTATTATGCACGGAACATGTAATGCTGTAGCATTCGATTCGTAATTTGTTACAGCACAAAAATGTGTTATTCGAAAAAAAAAAAAAAATCAAATAATGCATATAACTAACAAATGACGCAAATCGTCCCATGAGAACCAAAAGGTCGTAAGTGACAATTTTCAAAAAATCGTATTTTTCCATAAAAGTGATGCACTTTTGCTCTTCCATGCGCTGACAAACTTTGGTTGCAATCGGCTGGGTATTCGTTGAAGTATTCATCGGTGACAAAAGGTCGTAAGCGAAATTTGGCTCAAATGATGAGTGCTAAAAGGTCGTAAGTGACACTGACCGAGAACCAAAAAATTGTAAGCGACACTTTTGTAGAATGGTAAAATCACGTTGTTTGGCAATGTACAGTTAAATGTGCAGTTGTGTATGATTGTTGTTTTGCAACTTCGTAATGTTGTTTAATTCAGAAATGCACTGTGGCCTACTATGCCTATTGTGCCATAATCAGCATACTTTGCGAATTATTTTATAGCGCCATAATAAGCTACTGTATGTCATACTATCCCTACTAGGGTGCCATGCTATGCCTACAATGTCATTGTTACAGCACGATCGTTTTTAGTTGGATTCGAACTTAGGTTTTTATGTTCTGTTGTTAACACGTTCATTTACCTAATTTGCATATTATTTTGTGTTGCGCGTCTTTCATAATTTGCACGGAAGAAACTTTGCTACGTAGCCTGAAAGACGCGCCGTTTTGCTTTTTTGTTGATCACTTTTTTGTAGCAATGTTTTATTTCTAGCACAGCAGTAAAATCAGTTAAGTCAGTCTTATTTTTTAACAGTAGCGTCAAGAGGTTTTTTATTTTGTTGGTGTAAAGTTCAGTTTTTCAGTTTAAGTGTTTTCCGCCCAGCCGGGCAATCCTCGATAAATTTTGCTGGACTGGTCTTTTTTAATTTGCTTTTAATAATAAAAGTTTGCTTTGAATCTCCTGTGTTAGCCTCTTGAGCGCCAGAACCAGACAGCGAAGACCTAGGCATTCCGCCTAGGACACAGCCATCAATCTATAACATCAAAATTTATCGTCTCCTGACCTGGTTGGATTTTTGGTTTTTGGATTCATTGGTGATTACGGCGTAGAATCTCGCACTCATTGTTCTTTGATTTGAATTCCTTTGGCTGATAGCGGACTGCTGCATTTTGTTGGATACCCTCAACTGTACGACGACCGTACTCTGGTTGAGAAAGATCCATTCTTCTCAATCCGTTGGTTTACTGCGGCGACTTGAAGTTTCTTCGTTTTGGTTGGTCTGCAACTTGCGACCCCCTTTTTTTGGTTCCTGTCGCCTGCATTTCAGTTTCGTAGAGAATTCCAATCCTACGTTCATCGGTTTCTTCTTTCGTCATCCTGTGGAGGTGGAGTCATCGATCTTCGGTCTGCTTCGGTGGAATTCAAGCGTCATCTACTTTTGGAAGAACTGAAGTCTTTCTTGTGATCTTTAAGAACTGTACAAGGTGACGTTGTTTATATATATTGAGTGCGACTTAGTCTTTGCTATAATTATCTTTGTGCATATTTGTTTTGTTTTATTATGGCCACAGAAAGCCACACTTCTAAGGCATCATTGACTGGGACGCCTAAACGTAATGGGGGTGTAGATACGATACCCACATGTACGAGTACTGACAAGGTTGCTAGGTTGCGGTTAGAAGCGGCCCAGGAAAACTTATCTGACCCCGAGGGAAACCGTGCTAAACCCGACGCTGCTAACGCTGGAGCTATGGAAACTGGGTTATTCGCGGCAACTGCCCCTCGTAAATTGCTTACTGTTCATCGACGATTCATGTTAGACTCTAAAAGACTGATCAAGTCGCTCGAATCATGCGAAACTAAAAGTGAATTCGATTTTGAATCACGTAAATTTAACTTACTAAAATCTGAGTATGAAAATTATCGCTACTCTGCGTCCGAGCTAAAGGATATCGAGTTAAATCAACTTTTATCTGAAATTGCTGATAAGTTTGAAAAATGTGTTAACTTGTTTGAAACCGTAAAAGACAAGTTTTGCGATAAAACTAATCTGTTAAATGAAAGCGAAAATGATTGTGATGATGATATGGGACCCGCAGATAGTGTGTCATTAATTGCCGCAAGTTCTGCGAGGGTGACGTCAAGCAAATCTTCAATAATAAAGCAAATTGAACTTGAACGCAGGCGCTCTGAGCTTCAGGTTTTGGAAGATTTGGCTAGGTCTCGTAAAGCTAAGGCGGAAGCTAAAGCGAAAGCCGAGGCCGCTACTGCGGCTGCCGAAGAAGAAGAGACTTTGGCTAAGTTGCGCTTGGAAGCGATTGAGCTAGAAGCTGAAGAGAAGCGCATTGCGTGCGGCTCGGAAGCGGGCTCTGTCGTTTCGGGACGCTCGAGACACAGCGTTCGTTCTACTTTAAGTGCCGTGAGTTTTAAAAGTTCGTTAATCAAAAATGCTGAGTTTAAACGCAGTGCGGAGCCTGCCCATGGTACTGAAGCTGGTTTGAAACCCGAGGTCGGAGAAATGCTCTTAGAACACAAGGCGAGGGAGCTACGCTTAAGACCACTGGTGACGGAGCCACGCCCAAGGTCCAACGAACCTCAACCTATGCAGTTTGAACAAAAGAGTAATAGTGTTATAAATGTTACTAACTCTAACAATGAGAAGTTTAATGCTATGTTTATAAATGACAAATCGACTGTTTTAACCCTATATATACTGGGCTAGTTTTACACCCTATTTGTACCGGGGGGGGCAAATTTGCCCCCCCATCTAAAAACCGATTGATAAGTGATAGAATTGAGATTTTTTGATTGTTGAAGCTATTTTTTGTTAAATTTTTAAAAATATTTTTTTTGAGGTTGTGACGTCACGAAAACGATGATGACGTCATCAAAACCAGTAAATCCTTATAACAGAATGCAAAATTGCCTAAATGCTGCAAAAGATTAGTTTTAGTTTGGACTTTTGTTATTTCAAAAGCGTCCCTGTAAAAGTCATCGCAAATGATGACGTCATCATGCATGGTGACGTCACATGCATGATGACATCATCGTTAATATATTGTGTTGATTATTCTTTCTAATTTTTTATGACTGAAATATAGTATTTTTCACAAAATTATAGAATACTGCAGTATAATTTTCATTTTGTCATTCAGCAGCTGATGAAAATGAATATTTTTTTATGCAAACGCAGTTTATTTCAAGAAACAGCAGAAATAGCAATATTTTTGTATTATGACGTCATCAATGACGTAATGATGATGCAATGAATTTATCAGTATATAAAATATTTTATTCCAGCAGAAGATTAGCATTGACAATGAATACGCAGTACAATCAAGAGAATATGCGCACTGATAAGCATGAATTGTGCTCATAACTGCATAAAACTCCTTAAGTGCCGCTGACAAAGGCAAAAATGACGTCACTTCCGGTTGTCCGGCTGACCCCAAAGTTTCTGAAAATGTGTGTTATTAAATTTGATTCAAAGTCAGGGTGCATCAAAGCAAAGCTTTGCTTTCGTTTAGAAGCTATATTAAAATAACTGATAGGGGGGGCAAATTTGCCCACATCCGGTACAAATACGGTTAAATCCCCAAGCTCGGGGCTTTATTCCGCAGCACGTGTGTGGTTCAAGGAATCACAACAGCGCTGCCTATCATAGTGATTATGCTGAGAACTCTGGAAATGTGCAGAGATGTGTGTCTCGGCGTGTGTTTGATGCAGAAAATCAACACACTGTTTTAAGTACTACTGAATACGGGAACTCGGCAAATTCAAATGTCGAACCCAATCCTTGTCATCAATTCCGAGTTAATGCGGCTACTCGGCCAAACGTGGATACCCCTGTTGCTTCGGAAAGCAACCCTAATGCTGCATTGAATGCTTATTTAGAGCGCCAAGGTAGGAATGAGTATATTAACCTTGCTACCCAAGTAGGGTATGATGGTGCAAATATTGCCTTTGTGTTCTTCGAGAACCAAGTGTGTCGACTTATGAACGAAAGTCCTTACGACGAACGTAAATTAGAAGTTCTTCGAGCAGCATGCGTTTGTCAACCGCGCGAAATGGTGAATTTGCTTTGCGCCCCCATGAAAAGTATGACCACTGCTCAACGTATTGAAAAGACTCTTGACCGATTCCGTCAGCGTTACGGTGTGTCGAGTGGTTTAACGTCAGAGCCTAGAGTCATTGCTATACGGCATGGTGCCAAAGTAAATTTTACTGCTTCTTCACTTAAAATGTACAGTATAATGAAGACTTAAACACCTTAGAAGTCTTTGCTTACGCCCATGACGAGTACAACAAACTCTCTGGGCAATTATTGCTTGATACTGCTAACCGTTTACCGAGTGCTTTGAAGCGGCGGTATCTTGACTTTCTTGACAAAAATGGTATAAGTCTGAATCAACCTAGCTTTGAATTATTACGTAAATTTGTGGTGCATAAAATTAACGTGACTACGTCTGACTACGCGCAGACATTCTTCAAGTCGGAGGACAAGGAAAAATCGCGTGAGCCTCAAAGTGGTCGTAGTTAGTTTCGTGTCCGCCAGCTGGCCCTGGATTCGGGAGTAGGTGCTCATAATAATAGTACCGAGTCTCCTGTGTCTGCGGCTGCCGGTGGGCGTGGAACACCTGCAGATCACAATCGTGGGACCAAGAAGGCTAATGGGCGCCCTCCTATTTGTTTTGTCTGTGCGCGAGCTGACAATAGACACTATCTTGTCGAGTGCGAGAAGTTTATGAAGTTACCTCCTCAAGAGCGACGTCAGACTGTGATAAAGGCAGGAAGATGTCTTTATTGCTTATCGATGGAACATTTAGCTCGTAACTGCCCTTCTCGGTGCAAGTGCCGAAAGTGTGGTCCTAATTGCCGAGCTAAGCACTCTAGTGCTATTCATGACTGCTATGAATCTCAGACCGTTGGGGCCGCTGGCGAGACCAAGGCCACTCCTGGCAATCCTGTTGCATCATCTGTCGCTAGCACATCCACTAATAACGTAAAAAATGTCCTAAAAGTGAGAGTTGCTGAGGAAGGTACAGTCTTGCTTTGAACTAGCGCAGTTAGAGTGATCAATCAGACAACTGGTTGCTCGACACTGGCGTATGCTCAGCATGACACTGCCTCGCAAGCGACACTCATTTCGGACTCGTAAAGAGAGGAACTTGGGCTTAAAGTTACGACAGATCCTTTTATAACTATTCGTACACTTGCAGATCAAACTGCAAGCTGCATAGGTAAAACTGATTTCAGTCTAGAATCTCTAGTCACGGGTGACAACTATAAGATTACTGGTGCCCTTGTGGTGCCAGCGTTTTCTGACGATAAAAGTACTCTTGCACATGCAGTGGATACCAGTAAGTTGAAACATTTCCATGGAGTAGAAATTCCCGTCATATCCGAACGTAAGTGTGTGGACATTTTGATCGGTCAGTCTGATAAAGCACTTATTACTGTTTTGAAAGAGCTTGAGGGTTTGTTCTCGAATGAACCCAACCTGGTGATCACACGGCTTGGACCGATCGCTAGCGGAGGTAGAGTTCAAGGAAGCTGTAAATCTGTGAGAGCGTTGCGAGTTGAGACGATTGCTACTGACCAAGACTGCGGACTTTGTGATAAGTTGCAACAAGAACTTCTCTCGGTTAATAATGCTTTAAGCGAATACAAGCAGCTTGATGAAGAGGTATTGGCATCATAAAACAATGAGCTTACCTGCAGCTTGGTTGAACCATTTATTCGCGTTGTAGACGGTCTGTATGAAATGCCGGTTCCGTTTAAACCTGATGTTCTTAAAAAACTTCCTAATAATTACGATATTGCGTTAAAGCGAACATTGTCAATGCGTCGTACAGCTGCTAAAAACTCGCAGTTGAAAGAGACTTTGACAGATACGTTTGCTGAGTTACTGAAGCATGATTGGATTGTGCCTGCGGATAAAAATGAAAATGATTCTTATAAAAAATGGTACTTACCATTTTTTATTTTGCGCTTTGTCGATGTGTCGATGTGTTGATGCGCTTTCGTATGGGAAAATACGCTTGCGTAGCTGATGTGAGTAAGTGCTTCTTTCAAATTAAGCATCCTCGGTATCAGCAAGATTGGTTCCATATTATTTGGTTTAAGGATAATAACATGAACAGTGGTGCAATTCAAATCTTTCGCTTTACTCGGCACGTGTGGGGAATAAACTTTAGCCCTTATGTAGCACTCGTGGCGCTCAATCGGCTGGCTGCTGACAACCCCACGCATGCAAGTATGCAAGTATACCTTAAATGCCATCACTCAAAACAGATATATGGATGACTTGCTGTTTGCTGGAGACACTTTATCAGACGTGGAGACCTTTGCTAGAGAAGAGATTGAGCTCTTTGAAAGCAGGGGATTCAAGTAACGGAAGTGGGTGACCAATGGCCACGCTAAGTCTGTTTTGCGTCAGGTTCCCCAATGCGATCATGCCCCTTCAATTGGCAAGATTGACATTGGGTCGCAGCCTTTGCCGGACTCTACAGCGTTGGGCCTTTCCTGGGACCCAGAAAGTGACACACTGAAGATAAGTGGCCGCACGTTTGTCGAGGCAGCCACGAGACGCGAGATGGCGAGACAGCTTGCGAGTCAATTTGACCCTTTGGGTATTGTGGCGCCGCTGCTTCTGGGGGGAAAGTTGATTTTGCAAAAAGTCGCTGCGTCTGGAGTGGACTGGGATGACGCTGTATCGGATGAAGTTAAAAAAGATTGGAAAAAGTGGCTTGAAACTTCGAGTATACTAAATGAATTTTGCATTCCTCACAATTTCCTTTTGGAATACACCGAGCTCAGAAATGACGCAGAATATCAACTGCATGGGTTCTGTGATGCTTCGGACTCTGCGTTTTCTTGCGCAATCTATTTGCGTGGCGTTAGTGCTGGTAAAGCACAAGTCACTTTTGTGATTGGAAAATCTAAGTTAGTTCTCATTCATCAAAAAGGGTGGGTTATATCTCGCAAAGAGTTAGAAGCAGCTAAGATGTTAAGTGAATTGATGCTTCAAACTTCTAAAGCTTTACACGATCTTAACTGTAAAATCTTTTGTTGGACCGATTTACAGGTAGTTCTTAAATAGATTGTGAACCCCGACCTGTCACTTGCTCGCTTTGTTAAACGGCGTGTCGACAGGATTCTTCTTGTGGTGTCAGCTAGCTGTTGGCGCTACGTTAATACGAGTTTAAACCCTGCAGACGTGGGCACTCGAGCGCAGAGCAGTAAACAGCCTAGCTCGCTCGATTTGTGGTAAAAAGGACCCTCCTTTCTTTTGCAGGAGCAGGTGGATGCTAGGCCTCCTGAGCATTCGGTGGTCGTGCGCAGAACTCTGGCAAGCAGCGTAGATTTGTCTTCTGGCGACGCAGCTTTGGATAGGCTTATCGAAGCTTCTCCAAGTCTGTATTCGCTAAAGAAGCGCTGTGCATATCTGGCTGCATTTTCGGAGTTTGTCGTTGCGAAGGCGAAAGGAGTTGCTTTTCAAAAACTTGTTCTGAAAGCTAGTTACTTGGATAAGGCCTTTGTTAATATTGTCAAGTATGTTCAATTTCAGCGGTTTGGGGCCGCTATCAAACTTTTAAGTAAAGAATCACCTGATGAATTTGAATCTATTCTTAAACGTTTAGGTAGCAACACTAATGATCCTGATTCTAAACGCCGCTTAAATGAATTAAAAACTTTGCGTAATTTGCGCCCTTGCATGGATTTGGAAAATTGTTTGCGTATTGAAGGCAGGCTCGAAAACGCAGACTTGCCACTTGATTCTAAACACCCTTTAATTTTACCTGGAAGGCATCCTTTGACTGGACTTATTGTGCTATATCAGCATGAGCAGGCTGGACATGGTGGTCCGCATAGGTGGGCACAAGTCCGTTAATCGTTAATCCGTTAATAACGAAGCTAACTTTTTCATTAACTCGTTAATCCGTTAAAAAGTTTTTTCATGTTAACGGACTAAATTAACTTCCGTTAAGTTCTCTTAACTTCCGTTAAGGTTTTTATCGTTAATATCTTGCACCATTCATTCATCGTACTGGTACAAACCAATTTGCAGTGGTAACACTTGTTGAGTATTAGCACGAGTTTTATAAAAGAAAGGAACTCTTTTTTGAGGCAAATAATAAGTTGCAGCCTATTAATTATTGCTGTTCGCAATTTCTAAAGATTTTCCGATCGCAGCTTTGTTAGTGCATTCGAACTTATTTTATTTTGAAATTAGATTAGACTGTAAAATGTAACTTCCAAAACAAAAAAAGACCACCACAGCAATAAATATTTCCTTACAATCAGCTCAACAGCGTCAATACGTGTTCTAGAAGCGAGAGAATGATAAGAAATGTAAATTACACGCAAAATATTAACGAATTAACGGACTTTATTAACTTCCGTTAATTAAAGCTGAAAATAACGGATTAACGTTAACGGAGGTGTGAAGTTTGTTAACGGACTAGTGCTTAACGAAGCTAACGTTTTACGTTAACTTGCCCATCTATGGTGGTCCGGCATATACATTAATGAAAACCCGAGAACGTTTTTGGATTATTCATGGCATTTCCAGGGTAAAATTTTACATCGCAAACTGCGGAAAATGTGCTTTGTTAAAAGCTGAACCGGTTCGTCAATTAATGGCAGATTTGCCATCGTGCCGAGTTGCTGTTTGCAACAAACCTTTTAAATTTACCGGACTTGACTACTTAGGCCCTTATATTTTTCGACAGAATCGCAGTGATTGCAAAGCCTGGGGCTTGCTGTTTAGGTGTCTTTGTACACGCTGCTTGCACGTAGAACTGGTGACAAGCCTGGACCTAAACAGCTTTCTCCTTGCTTTCATTCGCTTTGTTAATTTGCGCGGGGCAGTGGACACTTTTTATTCGGACAACGCTTCGACGTTCCGTGCCGCATCTGATAAGTTGCCAAAATTGTTGGGGTCTTCTGAATTTGTTAACTCGTTGCGTAAGTTAAATATAAATTGGGTAAACATTCCTCCGTATGCTCCTAGCCAGGGTGGTAGTTGGGAAAGAATGGTGAAACTGTTTAAAACTGCGTTGGGTCGGGTAATGGAACAGACTCGCCGTAAACCTTCTCTTATTGAGTTACAGACTTTTTTCACCGATGCCGTAAGAATTGTGAACGACCGCCCCCTAACTACACTTAGCGATCAGCCCAATGATTTGTGCCCCATTACACCTTCGTCCTTTTTGGGACAGCATTTGGCACCTAACGCTCCTCTTTGTGGGTTGCACGATCAGGGGGATCTTCGCAACGATTACTTGTATAACTCCACGCTAGCCCACCGTTTTTGGCTTCTCTGGATGAAATCATATTTACCCAGTCTCCAGGGCCGTAACAAATGGCGTACACTTCAAACAAATCTTGAGCCAGGACAGTTAGTCCTTCTAGGGGATGCCGAAGACCTGGCCTCAAAAGAAGCGTATAGATTGGGACGCATTCGTAGCTTGCATTCACAGTTGCGTAAAGGAAAAGAAATAGTCCGTAGGGCGACGGTGGCCGTTTTGAAAAACAGCTCTACAACAGGCAACTGTGAAATTGAATATGTTCTTCGTGATCTGGCCAAAATAGCTCCTGTCTGATTGAACCTGTTCATTTGTGAATTTTATTGGTGATTTTATCGTGATCTCGTGATAGCCGGATTGTGATTTTGAATTTGACGTCGTTTTTTGTGAAACTTTTGTGCAATTTATTCGTGATAGTGATTTTGTGAAAGGCTATTATCAGAGGTGGAGTCGAGGACACAAGGCTCGAGGCCAAGGCCAAAGCCAAGGACACAAAAAAATCCGAGGTCAAGGCCAAGGACAGCCTTTCCGAGGACAGACACTCTCGAGGCCAAGAACAGGAATGCTCGAGGCCAAGGCCAAGGACCAAGGACACAAGCGCAAGTGCTCTCCAAAAAAAAAAAGGTTTTCACAAAAAATTTTCAAGCAATCTCCACAAAAAAACGTTTTCCAAAAAATTTTTCAAGCGCTTCACAAAATTTTAACAATTCAAAAAATAGTGCTGTCCTCAAGCCGAGGACAGGCCAATTTTCGAGGACTTGAGGCCTCGAGGCCAAGGCCAAGACCAAGGAATTGACCTTCGAGGTCAAGGCCAAGGACTTCAAAATGTGTCCTCGAGGACTCCACCTCTGGCTATTATACTGTGAACCCCCAACTCTAATCATAAACGTTTTTTTGTTTAAAAATTTGCCCTCTGCCCTACTGTTGCACTGTTTGTTTACGTTCTTCTGATGTCATAATTTTGTGATGCTACTCACGTTTCTAATAAGTCCCCTTCATAATTTGTTGACTTCATTTTTCTCATTTAGTTGGGTTTTAAGTCAAAGCGCGATCTGTGCTTTCACTATGTGTTTTTGTTTCAAACTTACCCATGGATAAGATTTCAAAGGGGCCGTTTATGTTAAAGCACGATCGTTTTTAGTTGGATTCGAACTTAGGTTTTTATGTTCTGCTGTTAACACGTTCATTTACCTAATTTGCATATTACTTTGTGTTGCGCGTCTTTCATAATTTGCTCGGAAGAAACTTTGCAACGTAGCCTGAAAGACGCGCCGTTTTGCTTTTTTGTTGATCACTTTTTTGTAGCAATGTTTTATTTCTAGCACAGCAGTAAAATCAGTTAAGTCAGTCTTATTTTTTAACAGTAGCGTCAAGAGGTTTTTTATTTTGTTGGTGTAAAGTTCAGTTTTTCAGTTTAAGTGTTTTCCGCCCAGCCGGGCAATCCTCGATAAATTTTGCTGGACTGGTCTTTTTTAATTTGCTTTTAATAATAAAAGTTTGCTTTGAATCTCCTGTGTTAGCCTCTTGAGCGCCAGAACCAGACAGCGAAGACCTAGGCATTCCGCCTAGGACACAGCCATCAATCTATAACAGTCATTCTAAGCAGCAGCATCTACTGTGGCACACTATGCTTACTAATACAATGCCTATTTTTCCATAACAAGCCTTCTATATGCTCTACTCTACCTACTAAGGTGTAATGCTATCCCTACTATGAAATACAAAGTGCCTACTGTGGGATACTGTGCCATAATAAGCCAACTATGCCTTCTGTGTCATCATGAAGTACATTGCCTACTCTGACATGCTTTGATTACTAGGGTGCCATAATAAGCTTACTTTATGTCATTCTATGCCTACAATGCCATACTACGCCTAATGTGCTTCGCTCTGCCCACGGTGCCACAATAGAGCCTAATACAGTATATACCAAACTATACAGAATGCAAAATATAGCGAATTACAGTAGATGCCATACTATGTAGTATGCAAAGTATAGTCTTACTCAATGTATGCCATACTATACTCGTATGCTATACTATGTCTACAATGCTATGTCTACAATGCCATACGGCCATACTAATAAATTGCAGTGCCTACTTCGGTATACAATGCCTACTGTGTCATAATAAGATAACTTTATGCCATACTATGATGTTATACTACGCCTACTAAGGTTTAGTGCCCACTGGGGCATACTATGCTTACAGTGCCATAATCAGCATACTATGTCTATTGTGCCATAATAAGCCTACTATGCCTACAATGTCATACTATCCTGTAGCGCCTACTATGGCATGCTATGCTTACCAATACTATACCTACTGTTCCACAACAAGCCTCGAATAACGAAATACCGCATATGAATAGCGATTTACGAATATGAATAACGAAATACCATAACGAATAACGAATGTTCGATAAATAACGAAGAGTACGTAATGACCCCCGTTGATGAGTAATTAAATTTAGGTTTGAAACAAAGCATCAAAAATCTCAGTTTTGGCATGCGAGGCAATTAGACTACTAACTATATAAGAAGGCATTTTATGTTCAAAAATCTGAAAATTAAAATTCATTACTGGAGACGAATGCGGTTTTAAAATGTAATAGAACAATATTGATGCCATATGATAACAGAATGATAATTTAATAGAACGATACTTTTAAAGATGCACGCACACCTATCGAACATTTTGCACACAATTAGCTTAATCTTCCGGCACTGGTAAATGATATAGCAATACATCTTTGGGCAATAACACATAATTAGCTAAAGATTACAAAATCTAGATTTTCAAAAAACCTGAGTCTGATAGCAAAAATCTGACTTCAGATTCGAGTTCAGCACACCCAAATTATCCTAAAATGAATCAATTTCTTTTGAATTTTTTAAAAATGTTGTTGTTAAATAAATGGGCAGTGTCAAATAAATGTTGCTGTTAAATAAATGGTCAGTGTTGCTGTTAAATAAACTACTTGGCTCAAACCGCACGCAGAAACATTGAGGCAGGATTCAAGTTTTCTTATATATTTTCTAAAAAATTCATGGCAAATCTCAAGGTTGTTGCCAAGAAAAACCTAAATATGTTTGATCTTGCATGTTACCAGAATAAAAAAAATAAAAAAAACTTATAATTACTCAAAAAAACAAAAAACAAGCAAATATATCTGTAAAAAAATGTTAACAAAAAAAGTAACGTTAAGACTAACTTATTATGAACAGGGCATGATATGGAATCAAAGACGACTTTTCCATATTCAATACTGGCTGTTTTCTTCCATTCCATACTAAAAATTTTCCATTACATGTTTCATTTCATATCAAAATCTTTTTCCATATTCCATTCCATACTTCTCTACCAACGTAAGTTTACACTAGAAGCTACGCGTAATTTGGGTAGTACTTTTGCAACGTTATGCGCACCTTTGCAAGTATAGTCGCTCGCAAAGGTAAGCTATATGATACGATACCCCATATATGAAGCACAATCGCAATGAACTACCACAAAAAATGCACTCAAATTGAAAATATCAACCTCTTAATCAACAGACAATAGGTTGATGGATATGTACCAGAGATGGAAACTGGTCGGGTCGAGATTCTTCAACCGGCCGGTCAAGTCGGTTGAAAAACCGGTCAAATTCTGCTTTCTTGCAACTAAAAGACATCTACGCATCAGCCAAAATATACATAGGCAGTATATTTTATCATAAGAAAAACTTTTTATAAAAAAAACAATATTAACAAACGACACCTTTCGAAAACACTTGTTGAATGGTTTCAAGCTGTGACTAATATGCTGTGACGATTAAGACATGCACATCCAGGGGCGGATTTAGAAGATGGGCATTGTGCCATGGCCTTCACCCCCTTTGAGCCACCGCACAAAGCAAAAAAGTGCAAAATACACGTTAAAATCGCGTAATCAGATTATAATAAAGTATGCATATAGAAGAGGCTTGCGCTACCTGGCATTTTAGCATCATTTTAATCAGCTTGAGAGTAGAAGTGGCCCAGATTTCAGATTTCTTAGTACGCATGCTAAAATTTTGCCGCTTAGAAAAGCTTCTTTCAACCTAAATTTACCGCACTCAACGCTGTGCAAGAAAGACGTAGCTTTTATTTTTTTATATCTAACTAGCCATTGCTTGTTCTCAAGTAACATTTCTACAAACTGCTGAGGCGCATTATATTTCAAAAAGTTTTTAGCCAATGTCATAACGGTTTTGTGTTTGCTGCTCGACAAATTGCAAATAATCTGTCACCAACAGCTGAAAAAATTTAACTTCTTTTCTTGGCCTGACGCATAATATCATTAGGAAGACCGACTAGCTTGTGCCTTCCAGTTTTTTTTTTTTCATGCATATTTTGTGCACGTTTTGCGCTGCTCAAAACAGGTCTTTCAAACTGAAATTTAATTTAAAAAGATATTAAAATTGATTTTTTTTTGCAAAAAACGCAAAATTTTTTATCGTTTTATTCTGAAACTCCCGTCCGAAGTCACAAATATTAACACCTCACCCATGCCCCCTTTATTTGAAAATTTTCTATTAGATCCATTGAACAGTGAACCTTCTGTCAACAAAAACCTTCTGTAAAAAAGCGGTCGACCGGGCCGGTCAGAAACCGATTGACCGGCCGGCCAACAGGCGTAGATTTTGAAATTTACTGGTCGGGTCAGGTCGAGAAAATCGTGACCAGTTCCATCTCTGGTAAGTACTCGGATTAATGATTACAAGGTATAATCACACCAACTATGAAATTTGGCATTCCCAAACTACCAAAAACATTTGTATAAAAATATCAAAAAAAAAGCTTAAACTCAAAAAAAAATTAACAACAAACAATTAAGCTCAATCGAGAATAGAAAAGTAAATGCAAATCTTTGTTACGATGAAAGAAAAGGTTGTGTCGCTTGGCAAATTTAGTGCCGTCGCTGTGGGGTCAAAGGAAACTTGTCCTCCTTTTGGTTTACAACAAGTACTGTTTTTGGTGCATCATGTAACAACAAGAAAACCGACAATGATTCAAAGAGGAATAAAAACATTCAATCCTACCTACTTGACTGAAGTTACCCACATTAGCATTAACGACAGGAAAACCGACAATGATTTAAAGAGAAATAATAACATTCAATCCTACCTACTTGACTAAAGTTATCCACATTAGCAGTATAATGAAGTTTTTAAGTACCGAAGGTTTAATGGTTCAAGTTTCAAACACCAGATTTAACATCCAGAGTTTACACCTCTGAACCTCATAGGCAGTGGTGTAAAGTAACGAAATACTTTTACTTGAGTAGATTACTTAAGTAGTTTTTTTCGGTAACGAGTACTTTTTTGAGTAGTTTTTTTTTTAACTACTTTTACTTTTACTTAAGTACTTTTAGTCTGAAGTAACGCTACTTAAGTACTTATTATTTGATAAAAGTACAAAGTAGTTTTAAAATTTGAGCCGCAGTGTTGACTGCACTTTGACTGAGGGCATTTGCAGGCAATCATTCGTAAACGCGTAGTCAGGCTATTCTCCCTTGGTCCTTTATTTCTTTAAGTTCCACGATTGTCTGCGCTCATGTGCTTTTGAAAATGATTGTATTTTTTCTAATCTGGTACCTGTAAGCTGTTGGACATGACACAAGCGATAAAACAGTAGGATAAGATTTGTGTTTGCTTACATCGACTTTTTAATCAGGACTAGGAACCAAACTCTACCGAATAGTTAGCTAGCAACACCATAAGTTAACCTAACCATTTTAACACCAATAAAATGCAAACGAATCGACAGTTTTCCTGAAGTCATGACAAGAGTTAGTAGGTCAGGGTGCGTTTGCAATCCAGCTGTTCGTAATTAGGGTGAAAGGTCCTCTCGCGTTTTGCTATTCTGTAGGACTGGAGGATTAGGCAATTGCAGAAATTTATTGATAAGTTAAAATATGAAATCCTGGCAGGCGCATAGCCAGGAATTTGCAATGGGGGCTAATTCAGAGGCTGGAAAAAACATCCAACGATCTTATCCCAGATTTTGATCGGTTTTCACGCAGATTGAGTTGGTTTTAGATGTCCAAATTTAGGCGATCTTCAGAAAAAAAGGTCTTCAATTTTTTTTTCTGGCGAACTACAAAATTTTAACAATTCAAAAAATACTGTTGTCCTCGAGCCGAGGACAGGGCATTTTTCGAGGACTTGAGACTTCGAGGCCAAGGGCTTAACCTTCAGAGGCCAAGGACTTCAAAATATGTCCTCGAGATCAAGGACGTCCTCGAGGACCCCACCTCAGCTGAGTAGCACTGTAGCAGTAAAACTTCATTATTGAGTAATAAACTGATGAATTGTTTAGTTTCTCTATTCTTGAGAACAGTGTCTTGCAGTTTGAGGGCCTGGGGTTGAACTGATAAATATGCCGCTTAGATGGTAGCCTATAGCTTAGTGGTTAGAGCCAGTGGCGGATTTAGGGGGGGGGATGGGGGGGATGCATCCCCCCCCACCAGCCTAAAAGTAACGATTTTGGCCGAAAAATCAGCCTCTGTTTCGAATAATTCGGCTCCATTTCGGGATGCATCCCCCCCACCGACCTAAACGTAACGAATCCGGCGAAAAATCAGTCTCAATTTTGGTGAAGACCTTTTTTTTTTTTTTTTTTTTTTTTTGGAGACCACCTGAATTTGGGCGAAAAAAACGTTTGAATTTCCGATTTCGGCCGAAAAATCACTCTCAATTTTGGTGAAGACCTTTCTTTTTTTGGAGACCACCTGAATTTGGGCGAAAAAAACGTTTGAATTTCCGATTTCGGCCGAAAAATCACTCTCAATTTTGGTGAAGACCTTTTTTTTTTTTTTTTTTTTTTTTTTTGGAGACCACCTGAATTTGGGCGAAAAAAACGGTTGAATTTCCGACTTCGGCCGAAAAATCACTCTCAATTTTGGTGAAGACATCCGAATTTTTGAGGTTTTGTGCTTCTAATCCCCCCCCACCAAAATTTTCTGGATCCGCCACTGGTTAGAGCATCTGTACATCAAGCTGAAAATTTGGGTTCAAATCTGGTCCAGTCAAGCCAAAGACTCAAAAATAGGTAGCCTACTGCAAACTGTATTAGATCTTCCTGCTTGACATTCTGCATTGAAGGTGATGATGTGCTGCTCAGTGCTTACACCTTTCTATGGTAAAGAGGTGGCAGCTTGCCTCAACGACCCTAATATCACTTTGCGGTTTTTCTGGTCAAGGCAACACGGTGAATAAATCAGTAAAACTGGAAACAAACATGGTGGAATTCAGGAATTGCATGATAAACTTCGTCTAGGCAGGTTTTCTAAAGCGCAGCAAGTAAATTGAATTGGAATTAAATTAAGCTGCAGTCTAACCTACTAATGCGGCGACAGGACACTGGTATCAATCAATGTGTGACTGTGCTTCACTCACAGTTTCAGTTATGTTTCTACCGGTTTCTATCTGCCTTCACATGTCGTGAAATAAAATCAATTAAAAAAAATTCACGATAATTTTTTCTTCTTTAATCCAAAAAAAGTTTATCGCAGACTACTGAACTGGCTTTGGTGCGTGACTTTTAGCGCACTTTGTCGATATAGTAGGCTGTTCTCAAATAAGGCACTTCCACGGTGTTTTTACTTTTTAGCATATAAATTTAACAATGGCAGTGAATGAGTATTTGAGCAAATATTTTACGAATTGATTCCTTGAATATAGTAACAAAAAACTTGCACAAGTAATATTTCATGACTTCTTAAGATAGTGAGGGGTTAAAAAATCAAGTGCTTGTCGCAGTGATGTGAAGGTAGTCGATCAGTTGTCATATGTCAATTGAATAGTTTGTTTATTTTGCGTGAATACTTTCAGAAATACTTCTACTTGAGTAGTTTTAAAATGACTACTTTTTTACTTTTACTCAAGTACTTTTTTTGATCAGTACTTTGTACTTTACTTCAAGTAGTTTTTTTGTCAGTAACGAAACTTTTACTTGAGTACAATTTTCAAGTACTTTTTACACCACTGCTCATAGGTCATCAGGTAATTAAGCTAATCATATCAATTTCAAAACCATGAACGTTTGCATTGTATTCAATTCAAAGTATTCTAAGCCCGAAGCCAGTCTTTTTCAAGTTATGGGTCAGGATGTGCAACAGGCCTCTAAACATTTACGGATATAGTGGCGCAACTACAAGGGTAAAAGAAGATTCAGACCCCCATCCCTAGCCAAGTCACTGAAAAAATTTAATTTTAAAATTCTAGCGTTTAAACATGTGTTTTTGAATTGATCTGTAAGTAAAGTAAGATCTGAATGAGCAGGACAGTATAATTTTTCTACTGGATTCTAAGTCTTAGCAATTTCATTTTTTTCAAGCAGGCTAGCTTGAAAGCGTGCGAAATATGACCCAAACAGCGTTTAAATCGTTATTTTTTCTCAAAAAAAATCAAAAAATTGCCCAGCGACTAGGGCTTCGCCTTAAAATCCTGCCTATATGAGATGATAGAGTCGCACAACTTTGCACAGCTCGCCACGCAATCGAAGCATTTTTCAAACGAAAAAAATTAACTTCCAAGCCCCCCCTTAGCAAAATTTTGGTTGCACGTCTACTTACAAGTGTGTCGTGGAGTAGAAATGTGGACTAACAAAATCGTTTATTTCGCTAAAAAAAAAAAACAGCTGTTTTTGCTTTTTTAGAGCACACTCAAGATTGTTTAAATCGCAGTCACTGCTGCAGATAAGCTTTTGAAGTGACTATCGGCCGGAAACGTAAAGAGCTAAAAAACGATACTGGACATACATGTCTCTTTTCTGGACATGATCACAGAATTTGGAAATTGCGCATAATTTGCAGCCGTACAAGATCAATTCTAAAGCTTATCATATTTTAATGCCTCTCACTGTGTTTGCTCTGGCGACAGCACGAGGCAAATTGTCATTCTCAAAACAAAAACAAAGCTAGTCAGCTTCAATACAGCTGCAAGTTGCAATGAACATACTTTATGATCTGATGATGCAGTGCCTACACTGTTAGCGCAATAATCATGACCGAATTACCCTATTTATTTGTCGACAGATGTTTAGATGCTGCACGCTTTCACAAATATTTCTCTGTAAATACCATGAGCGAAATTTAATGTGGAATTGGTATGAAAATATACAAAATTGTATTTCATTCCATTCTTGAAATCTTCCATTCCATTCCATTTTGGCAGCTTCCATATTCCATGCCGAAATTTCCGTTCTATTTCATTTTATTTTCCAATCCATTCCATATCATGCCCTGGTTATGAGACGCCTAATTCGAATTTACTTTAATTGAAATTTGATTATTTTGTAACTGATTTTGCTATTACAGCCATCAGCCTTACATCATTTTGCTTTGTCTTTGTTCTAGATAACGAAACATTTTTGACGAATACAAGTTTCGGAGAAAATTACAAAAAAAAATTTATTACAATCAGCTGCTCGATATATTCAGTGAAAATTTTCACCACAGCTAGCTTTGATTTCCAAGAAAATAAATGTTTCATTATTGCAACAAATACTGCTTGTCACACTCACACACACCCACACACACACGCGCACTAACACACACACACGCATGCAGAATACAGATACATTGCACCTGTTTTTGTTCATTCAAACAAGCATCTCTTTGTTTGCACCGCTTTATCACGGTTGTCATCAATCCATTTCTTTGCACAGTTGTGGCACATACTTCACCGGCTTCGCAATTAATGTATTTTCCCCTTGCTCGACATTCTCCTACGCTTCTACCAATGCAGTTCATGCATATTATGCCTGAAATATACAAAATGACCGCAATTACGGAAGCTTTATATTATTATTTATAAAACTAAAAAAGAGGAGTGACTTAGATGCCTTAGCATAGGGTTAGTAATGGAAAGGCTGCTTGTACCGGTATCCGATTTCAAATCAAATCTTTCATTATACCCGCTGAAATACGCCAAAGCAAGTAACGAGTTGGTAGGACCTATTTCCGCGTTATTGCGCCTTTGGGCAAGACATTTCCTTTTGAAGAAAACACCGAGTAAGATTTGACAGAATCGAGACTTTAACCTTAACCTTCAGCTTTAGAAACAAACTTATTAATTACGGGTGGGCAGGCAAATGTCACGGAAATAGACCCCACCAACTCGTTTCTGATTTAATTCATGAAAAGATGTTGAATTGCCGTGTTTTTTGGAAAAAAAACACCTATTAACTTTCATTTAGTAACGAGCTAAACAGTTTACTACTTGTAGTCCAACTTTATCAGAATGCACGCAAATAAAAAAAAACAAACAAACAAAACCTTCAGCAGTGTGGCCCAGAGGGTTCAAGGCGTCGTTTTTACGACAACTTGCAAGACATTTCAGCGTTTTCGTACAGTTGCAAGACTCGCACAAACTAAAAACGAGCGAAAAAATTTTGACTCCTACGAATTACTGGTGAACTACTTAGCACCAAACGTATTTGCATACATTGAAAAAACAGAAAGTAACGACAGAGCCATAGAGATCCTGAAAGCGACGTTTACTAAGCCTAAAAACGTTCTTTTTGCCAGACATGTTTTAGCCACACGCTTACAGAAATCGGGAGAAACATTAGCAGAATTTCTTCAAAGCCTTCGGGAACTGTCGAAAGATTGCAAGTTTGAACAAGCCACAGCGGAGCAGTATCGTGAACAAATGATTCAAGACGTTTTTATTAATAGTCTTGATTCCTCAGCGATCCGACAAAGACTCTTTCAAAAGGAAAGTTTGATACTAGATCGAGCATACGACTTTGGCTTTTTCCTTAGATCGACCTCAAGAGCAGTCTTTGAAATACACTACTATAGTACTCCCCATGTGGCTACAACTGAACCAGTTAAGGAAGCTGTCACTAGCTCTGATTGTGATTCGTCAACTCCAGGTTTAACCTCAGAAAACAAAAAAGTCACCAAAAAATGTTTCTTCTGAGTCGCAGCTGCTCATCCTCGGTCACAATGCATCGCACGAAACGACGAATGCTTTAGATGTGGAAAAACTGTCCATTTTGCAAGAGCTTGCAAAGCTAAAGCTATCTCTTTTTCGATCATTGAAGAACATGTCAATCCACATCTTTCATCTATATTAGTTAGCGCGCTCGCATGTCTGCAACCTTCCGTAATTACAACCCGAGCTAATGGAGATTCTGCCAAAACTTTAGTGGAATCGGGGTCTTCAGCTAGCTATGTACACTTAGAATTTTGCAAAAAATTCGGAATCAATTTTGATGACAAGAGCAGCATAATCACTACGGCGTCCATCTCTCATGTTGCAAAAGTCCTCGGTAATGCAAAACTTGATTTTCAAGTAAATGAAGAAAACTATGCACCGTTTAATCTTGAAGTGGTGGACAAGCTGTGTGCAGATGCCATCCTTGGCATAGACTTCATGAAGCTACATAAAGGAGTGCATTTTAATCTTGATGGACTTAAAAACGTACTTTAGGTAAATCCTGAAAGAACCAAACATTCAGATGAAATGTGCCTCGTTATGGCTACCAATGTAGATCCTCCTCAAATTTTCAGAACCGTGAAAGAAGACTGCAAACCTCTTGCAACTAAATCAAGACGCTACTCCAAAGAAGATACAAAGCTTATCAATGAAAATTTCGTCAAGCTCCTGAATGTGGGAATAATCAAACCTTCTAAATCCTCAAGGAAGGTACTAATTACTAAGGATGAGAGTCATAAACGTCGTATGGTTATTGACTATTCTCAGACTGTAAATCGCTTTACCAATCTGGACGCTTATCCGCTGCATCGGATAGATGATCAAATTAATGAAATCGCAAAAATGAAATTTATAGAACTCTTGACTTAAAATCCGCCTATTATCAGATACCTCTCGCTCCCGAAGATCGCGAATATACGACTTTTGAGGCCAATGGCAAACTGTATCAGTATTGTAGGTTACCTTTTGGAGTTTGTAACGTAGTTTCAGCCTTTCAAAAAATCATAGACAGAATGATTGAAAGGCATAATTTGCAGAAAACTTATGCTTATATTGACAATATTACAGTGACAGGTGCAGATCAAAACGAGCACGATAAAAATCTCAAAGCACTTATAGATGCGGCCAAAACAGAAGAGTTTACTTTTAATCAAACAAATCTGTGTTCTCGGTTCGTCAACCGGACATTTTGGGCTATCGCGTTTTGAGAGGTAGAATTGAACCTGATCCGCGACGTTTACAACCACTTTTAGAACTTCCTGTGCCTAAAACGCAAAAAGGAATTGAAGCGTTGTCTAAGAAAGTTTGTTTATTATGCTAAATGGATTACAAACTTTTCTGAAAAAATCTCGCTACTGACCAAAGTTGAACAATCCCCTTTGAATACCAATGCTGTTGCCGCATTCGAGGGTTTACGAAAATCGTTGTTAAATGCTTGTTTGCAATGTATCGACGAAGCGGAACCGTTTACAGTTGAGTGCGATGCCTCCGACTTCGCAATAGCGACTGTCTTAAGTCAAAAAAGAAGACCAGTTGCCTTTATGTACAAAACATTAACTCCTAGTGAATGTCGTTATCGTATTATCGAAAAGGAACCAACTATTTTAATTCAAGCTCTTTCGAAAATGGAGCCATTATTTGTGCCGGCGTAAATTTATCTTAATAACTAATTATCTATCATTGACTTTTATGTTTGACCAAAAAACGCCGTAAATTTAAAAATGCAAAAATTGAGCAATGACGCATCAAAATGGGAGCGTTTAGTTACGACGTATTTCACAAACCTGGTAAGCCAAATGTGACTCAAGATAATGCTGCTTTATCTTGAATATCTTGAATATGTATTATCTTGAATATGCGGCTCAATTCTACTCGAGAAGGATCAACTAAACCTGAATGGCATTCATCAAACTTTGCTTGTTAGGGGTTGTTAGGCTACATCACTTTGCAAAGAGTAAAAATTTGCCATACTCAATGCAAGAAGTGAAGGAAGTATGCATACTTTTCCGCTTTGCGACGAATTTAAACCACGTTTTTTTAGAAAAGAAGAAGAGACATTGATCCAAGCTACTCAACCGTGGCAGAGACTGAGCACTGACTTCTAGGGACCCGTAAAAGGACGAAATAATTATGTTTTGATTGCAGTAGATAAATGCAGCCGTTTTTCCTTTTGCTTATCCCGCAAGAACATGAATTCACGAACAGTTATCAACTGTCTAAATCAATTGTTTTGTTTATTTGGATTTTCAGGGTTTATTCATAGTGATCGGCAAGCTTACTTCATGAGCAAGGAATTGAAAAACTACTTGCATTCGCGAGAAGTGGGTACCAGTAGGACAACTCCTTATCATCCTACTAAAAATTCCCAATGTGAAGCATAATTCAAACAGTGTGGCGCACTGTGAAGTTGATGTTGAAAAACCGAAAATTATCAGAGAAAAGTTGGGAAGAAGTTTTACCAAATGCCCTTCATTCGGTAAGGTCACTTACGTACTTCGACGAACGAGACTTCTCACGAACGATATCAGACTTTTTCAAGAAAATCAATGATAGGAAAATCGATGTCCAATTGGCTTTTAAATCCAGGGACAGTTCTACTTCGCAGATTTCTCAGAAATAAAGGAGACCCACTTTGTGACGAAGTTGACCTAATAGAAGCCAACCCCAGTTTTGCAAGAATTAGGTTATCCAATGGTCTCGAATCAACAGTTTCTACAAAAGACTTAGCACCTTGTCCTTGTGATACTTCACAAGATGTCACCGATTCTACTCGCTCCCTAACTTTGCACTCTCAAAACACCAAACTACCGATTCCAGACACTGTCACGGAACCAATAACGGCTAATCCTCCATTAGAACGCATGACTGATAGCAACCATTTTGCCGAATGCGAAAATGTTGGCGATGATGCCATCACATCTAGGGCTGCCAAACTTGAACCAAGGCGCTCCTTTCGAATTAGTAAAAAACCTGATCGTTTAGCCAAAACATTTATAATTCTTAAACAACTCAATTCCTTTATTCAATTAAGTGGTTAGTATAGTGTGCTTATCTTTCCTTTCAGTGACTGATTTTTCTTCGAAATGTGTCACTTTCTTTGTGATGTAGGAAAATGTGAATAATATATAGATCGTTTTTGTAGTCCCCCTTTAATTAGTTTATCTGCTCCACTAGTTTTCGGGCGAAGCGGCTTTGTTTCGTTTCGCAATTAGTTCTGTATGCTCTTTCAGCTGTGCTTTTTAGTTGAGCACTTGCAGTAGTAAGGTAAGCGCTAAAGAGTTGAGTAATGTACTTTAACAAATTGTTCGTATCAAAGATGGAACCGGTCAGGATTTTCTCGACCCGACCCGACCGGTAAATTTCAAAATCATCGCCGGTTGACCGGCCGGTCGACCGGTTTCCGACCGGCCCGGTCGACCGGTTTTTTACAGAAGGTTTGTCTTCACTATTCAATGTATTTAATGAAAAATTTTCAAAAGGGGGGGCATGGGTGAGGTGTTAAAAATTGTGACTTCAGACGGGGGTCTCAGAAAAAAAAACGCAAAAAAATTTTTTTGCAAAAATGACTCAATCTTAAGACCTTTTTTGGTTAAGTTTCGGTTTGAAAGACCTGTTTTAAGCAGCGCAAAACGTGTACAAAATAAGCATAAAAACCACTGGAGGGCACAAGCTAAATTATTAGACGTTCTTTTTAATGATATTTTGCAAAAGGCCAAAAAATGAAATGAATTTACAATTGTTTAGCTATTGGTGACAGATTATTTGCAATTTGCCGAGCAGCAAACACTAAACTTTTTGCCTTTGCTGTTACAAAAAGATAAATGAGAAAAAAATAACAGCAGAAGATAGGTAACAGTAAAAACATATTAACATCACAATACTTGTACTATTATACCCACTAGCGTACGCGAGATTTTCGAAAAGGGGGGTGCAAAAATTTGAGAAAAAAAAGGTCTTCACTCAGAATAAGTTCGTTTTCTGCCCAAATTTAAGTTAAGACCAAAAAAAAAAGGTCTTCACCCACATGCAGCCCGTTTTTCTGCGCAGATCTTCTGCCCGAATTCCAAAGGGAGGGGGGCATGACTCAATTTTGCGCACTGTTCTTACTTATTTATGCATTACTGGCACCCCAAAGGGGGAGGGCCACGGCACCATGGCCCCCCCTCTAAGTATGCCCCTGATTATACCCAAAAACATTAAAATGATGGAGCAATAACATTATATAATATTGAAAATTATGTCACTAACAGCGTGAAAAAAAGGAATATTGAAAGATTATGTCACCAACAGCGTGAAAAAAGAAATACTGAAAATTTATGTCACTAACAGCGTGAAAAAAAAAGTAATATTCGTAACAACTAGGCTGCTTCACGAACAGTTTGATAAAGTATGAAAAGGATCTATTGCAAAACATTATGTACTGGAAAAGGTTTTTGGCGCCACAGAGATTTATATTAGTTGTTCCGTTGTATATAAATCTCTGTGGAGCAAAAAAACTTTTCCAGTACGTAATGTTTTGCAATAGATCCTTTTCATACTTTCTCAAACTGTTTGTGAAGCAACCTAGTTGTTATGAATATTATTAATTTTTTTCACGCTGTTAGTGACATAATTTTTCATTATTTCTTTTTTTCACGCTGTTAGTGACATAATTTTCAATATTATATAATGTTTTTGCTTCATCATTTTAATGTCTTTGGGTATAATAATACAAGTATTGTAATGATCGTATGTTTTTACTATTACCTATCTTATACTGGTATTGTTTTCTCATTTATTTTTTTGCAGCTGCAAAGGCAGCACTGCCGAAAATTGTTCTGAAGAAGCTTCGCGGTTTGGGAAGTGAAACGTCAAACCAATAAATAAGCTCATCGATAGTACGAAGTGGTTATGAATGACTATCCCGATGAACGCAACGCGTCCGTTATTTTCATTGAAACCACTAAAATATTATGACATTGGCTAGAAAACATTCGAAATATAATGTGCCCCAGCAGTTTGTAGAAATGCTGCTACTTCAGAACAAGCCATGGCTAGTTAAATATAAAAAAATAAGAGGTATGTCTTTTTTGCCCAGTGTAGAGCGTGGTAAATTTAAGTTGAAAAAAGCTTTTCAAAGCGGCAAAATTTTAGCATGTACTAAAAAATCTGAAATCTGCGCCACTTCTACTCTTAAGTTGATTAAAATGATGCTAAAATGCTACGTAGCGCCAAAGCCTCTTCCACATGCATGCTTTATTAGAATCTGATTAAGCGATTTTAACGTATATTTTGCACTTTTTTGCTTTGTGCCGAGGCCCAAAGTAGGGGGCTTGGCACAATACTCCCACCCTAAGTACGTCCCTGGATGTGCATGTCTTAATGGTCACAGCATATTAGTCACAGTTTGAAACCATTAAACAAGTGTTTTCGAAAGATGTGGTTTGTTAATACCGTTTTTTTATATAAAAGTTTTATTTATGAAAAAATATATAAGTATATTACGGTTGGTGCTTAGATGTCTTTTAGTGCCAGAAAGGCGAATTTGACCGGTTTTTCAACCGGTTTGACCGGCCGGTGGAAGAATCTAGACCCGACCGGCAACCCGACCGTCCGGTCGACCCGACCGGTGCCGGTCGACCCGATCGGTCTCCATCTCTGGTTCGTATAGTGTTGTTGAGTTTAACTACTTACATGTGTTTCTATTTATTTAGATGGAGAAGCATTTTTAGTGAATTAAAGCTTAAGAATTAGAGTCTATAATTCGAGTAGTGTACGACAATGGTCTTCACCTATATTTGGCATGAAGATGTTGCAAAAATCCCCAAAGTACCAACGGCCTCACACAATGTAAATCCGGCCCGAGCAATAGCACGTTGGTGATTACTGTAGGTCTAACCATCTATTATATCATTTCTCACTAACAATTTCTTCCACCTCGCTAGTATTTACGCAAAAGAATAGTTTCAAAAATATAATTTGGGAAATGCTCATTAAACAAATTATTAAGGTTGAATGGAGGGGCCTGGGCCCCTTGGTCGTACAAGTACTTTTATAACTGCTTATGTTTATGAAAAAACCAAAATCTCTAAGGAAAATCTTCAAGTGAATTATTATTTACTGCTAAAATATTGCAGGAGGCAATGTGTCTTACGTACCCCTACTTGGGCCAAATCACTTGCAAAATTTAACACCAAATTGTCAGATCTTAAACGTGTTTTGGATTTAAATTGAAAGTAAAAGGGGGATTCAGCAATTTAATTTTTTAATTGACTTTCATGTGTTTAAAATCTAGTTCTTTTAAATGACTCTGAACACATGCAAAACGTGATCCAGTGGCATTAAAATAGCTTTTTTTCAAAAAAAAATTACAAAAAATTGTCCTGCAGCAGGGCCTTTGCCCTTAGTCACCCATAATCTCCGGCAGCTGGGGGCTACGCCCCAAAACCCCTGGCTAGGATACATTGGAGTTACACAAGTTTACTCGACACGTCTCCCGCTTTAGATATTTTTGCTATTTAACTTTGTGTTTAAGCCCTCTCCCTTTAGCAAAATCCAAGTTAAGTGCCAAAACCAGGCCTCGCCTGCTGATCTTCCACTTTACGATATCTTTGTACTCCAAAAAGTTCTTTTTTTGAAATTTTCTGATGACCTCATTGCATGTAATTTGTGGTTTGGGCTCCCCCGATAAAAATCCTGCCTACGCCTATGGAAAGAACTAAATTGCTAAGATTTAAAAGCTAGATGAAGAATTAAATTGCCCAGCCCTGTCAAGTCTCTTTTTCTTTTACTCACAGTTTAAGTCCAAAATATGTATACACGCTTGCAATTTTGAGTTAAACTTTTTAAATGACTTGGCTAAGATGGCTGAAGCCATAATTTACTGCAACTACAAAAAGAAATGTGACATTAGTCAGGTGTAACGTTGCACAAAGTACACAAGCATTGTGCTGCTGCGTCACTAGAAAGTGAAAACTTTGTGACAAGCTGTTGCTTCCAGGCACTTTCTGACTGCGCTGATTCAACCCTCGTTCACCCCTCTTTGTTGGTTCACCCTTGCAAAATTTTCATGCATTCTGGGGTGCACCTTATACACCCTTTTAAGAAACACTAGTTTAAACCAACCAATTTTTTTCTAATTTTGAGCTATCATCAAAAGATTGCTTTATTTTTTGTTCGATGAAATCATTATATTATAAACGGGTACGATATTTGAAATATTTATAACAATTGAATGGCTGAAAACTATACTATACCTTCTGTGACGGACAAACAATGCAAAAAGACCATTGCAGCAAAAATTATAAGTCTCATCTTTTACGTTGCAAATCAATACGGAAAATAGAAGTGTTCGAAGTAGACTGCAAGATTTTATAGTCTACGGACAGGGTTCATTAAATCTCATTAAAAAATGTTTAGTGTTTAGTTTTGCCCTCAGGGTTTACAGTTATATCAAATAGCCAGCATTGGTTTGAATATTTTTAATATTTAGCAACTGCTATCAACAAGATACAATTACGGTTGTACAAACATTGGCTCATTGCACTGCAGAAAATAAATCAACCTCTTTCCTCAGAGAAGTTTTTTTTCTGGACTGGTCGAGTATAGTGTTGCCAACAACTTGCCACAAATACAACCATTTAATCATATTAATTTGAGGAGGAAAATGATTAAATTTTTTCCACTGAAGCACTTCACAGTATCTCAATTACCATTAGTGAAAGCATCGAATTTTGCTTCAAAGGGGATTCTTTATATCTTTTTTGAAAAAAAAAGAAAATTATTCTGCTGGGACTTACTTACTTATGCATACATTCGACCGCGTATCAAATTGATTGCAGACTGATCTACAGCAAAAGTCGAGCCATTGCAAAATAAAAATGGTCTTCGGTTAAAAGAGTTAAGAGGTATGTTTCCCAAATGCAACAAAAAAAGCTTCTTTATGCAAGCAAATAAGTTGTTACTGTATTTAGCTTATGATTTAAAACAATGAAGGAAAAAATGTAATTTGAAAGAAGCGAGGTAATTAAACCAAGCCTTGCAGGAATTTTTTTTAATTCAACAAAAAAAGTTACAATAACTTGCGATCCAGCAGCAGCAGCTGTTCTAGATACTCTCAATGCAATACATGATACTTACTAGTTTAAAATAAACTAAAAATTTTAGCTAAGCTTGTGCAAAGCAAAGTGATGCACCAAAGCAATTTATGCGCACGGCACACTAATCTTATTTATGGTTTGTTACGTATAGCATTTTATACCTGCTTTTTTCAGTTAAAGTTTTCAAAATTTTTGAAATTCTTTTTTGATTTCTAATTTTGATTTTATTCTTAACATGATAATCTACAATGGCATCTTGGTAATTTATAGTCAATTTGACAAAGAGCACTTTTCTTGAAATTTTTCTATAAATATTTTGGCATATTTTGCCTCAAATGCTTTTCAGTTTTTAACGAAATGTAAACAAATTATGCTACTTTACAATCAATTTGCTGTGTCAAAAATTTTTCACTTGGTACATTAAAAGCGGGAAATTTGCTTATTTTAGTTACCTGTACCGGTATAAACATAACATCCTTAAAATTAACTTTCATTTTAAACGTTTTAAACTTACTAAGCTCGTCATCAGTAAAGCAATTTAAAAAACGGTAAAGATATTAAGTGCTGACTCAGCGCTTGTTATCACTCAGACCTGTTAGCTGAGATGATCTCGCCAAAAAAATAGAAGAAGCAAGTCATAACTAAAAAGAACTCGTTTCATTTTGTGGTATATCAATTGCCAAAAAAGCTAAATTAAGGCACAAACTTTAAAATCTTCCTGAGCAATCATGCCAAATCTCAATCTGGTCTGTTAGATTATCCCCAACTCATTAAAATTTATAATAATAATATTAGTACCTCATGAAATATCAGTTAAGTTTTTGGATCAAATAACAATTCTTTTTTTTATTATACAGTACATCGGAGAAAGGTTAATTCTTATAATTTGTAGCCATACTTTTAAAATGCTCATATTTCAAAGTAGTACCGACCGTTAAGTCTAGAAATAAACAAATAATCCAAAACTAACGGTTCCATTTTCGCCAAATTTGGCTAAAATTTTTTAAACCTTTAGAAGAGCTATACTCATGTTTTTTTTTGGACAAGAATCAGGTGCTTTACGATCATCAGTACCGGTTCAGAAAACACGCAGTGCATTTCATGATTCAATGAACGTAAACGTATTTGCTTTAAATCAGGGCTGCCCAAACTACTGCCCGCACAACAAGTCTTTGCTGCCCGCGAAGACCCCGAGTTTCTTTTGATGTTTGCAAAGTTTTTGTCAAAAAATTTTATGCGTCAAATTTGTTTATGCTGACTTTTTTTTAAACATTAGTTTCAGTCAATTTTTTATGAATGTTATTTGGATATAAACGCTATTACGAGTGAGTACATTAGAAAGCAGCAAATCTGAGTTTAGTTTGCCACTACGTAGGCTACAGTGTAACTATTTTTGTTTCATTATTTATTTAGAATTACATGTACTTTTATTACCACGCGGCTTGTATTTCAAAAAGAAAGGTCACTGGGTGTATTCCTTGTAATTCGTACAAGTTGTGCTCAGTTGTGCAACTATTGTGGAACAAAGGTTGTGGGAGTTGAAGTCTCTTTCTTTTGCCAAATAATTTGAAAAGTTTTACCCAAATATTCTTGCTTTTAAATGTGTTTTGAACCTGACCTATAAGTATGGAAATTGCTGATTTTCTCTGAAGTGACTCTAAAGAGATACAAAATTTTTTTCTAATGGCGGTAAACAAAGATAGTTTTCCATAAAATTATCAAAATTGCCCAGCGGCTGGGGGCTTAGCCCCAAAATTATCTTCATGATGCATTGTAAACGCGCAGCAGTTTATTTAACACTACGGGTTCTGAATACGGTACAAACTTTCGCATAGAAAAAGTGCTGGCGTTTGGTTCAAGCCTTAGCAAAATTCTAGAGATGATTGTGCTGCGTACTAACCACAACTGGTTTTGTAATAAAAGGTTCTTCCATGCACTGTAATTGACTAATTTGAATTTTTGACAAAACTAAAACAAAATTGATTTTAGTAAAGGTTAACTCCGGTTTAAAAATTAATTATTTACAGTAATTTAGTAGGACAATACAAAACTACACATGAACGATATTAGGGATAAAATTTATCTATACATTTTATTAGAATTGTTCGGTCCGCTAAAGCTCTGAAAAAGTGTAAAGCTCCTCATAAATTTGGGCATTCATAACCAAAATTATAATCTCGTCGTTAGCTTTTCTAATATTAAGAGTGAAAGAAGCCTTTACATCCCCTAATTATCTAGAAATCCTTGCCCTTAACTGCAACCGTTAGTCGACACATTAAAGTCATATGCAATACTCACCTGGATAGGCTTAGTAGAATTTTAAGTTCTTGGTACTTCCGAACAAAAATTTTGAAACTTTTTGAAACATTTTACAAAATTATTGCTAAGGGATAGAAGGTATATTTAGCAGAGTTGTAGGTCGTAAGTCGGGCCGGATATGGGCCTAGCTGGGGTTAAGGTTGACGAAACTTAAAGCGTAATTTAGGCTTGACACGTGCTGCTGTGTTTTAGGTGCATAAAAGCATAATCGAAAATAGCTTATTTTTCACTGCGATTATTAACGCACAATTTAGTACTACTGCATCACCATTTATCAATAAGCAGTAGTTGTGCTTGGTCACAGCAAAGTTTTTTTTCCGAAATAACGCTTTCGACTTTCGTCACTTTTACCAGCTACATCATTTCTGCATACGTGGCCGAGAGGGTAAACCGTCGTTTGTAGAACGACCGGATCGCATAACCTGGGTTTAACGCGTTCCATGGTCATGGCGTTGCGACCTTGAATAAGAAGATTTTTAGATAACTATTTCTGATCTGTAGCTTCGAACAAGCAGCAAATTCAGTGGACAAGAATTTGAAGAAATCTACAGGAACATTGAATTTCGAAAAAAAAAGAAGAAATCCTACTCTAAAATACTTGACTCAAATTTCAATCTCGTTTTAACTGTTTTAAAAGCGTGCTCCATTTAAAGTTTTCCAACTTCCGCTAGCTGTGTAATGGATTGTAATAAAGCCTTATGTTTTTATGCTTTATTTTATGGTTGAGCGAGTTGACAATCATTTGGGCTTTTTTAGATCAACTCTAGCTCGAGCTCTGACCAGGGATTGGAAGCGGAAGCAGTTAATTTTTTGTGGAAGCGGAAGCACTTTGATGAAAGAGGGTGGAAGCAGAAGCGAACTCGGAAACGAAAGTGTTGAAAAGGAGCTGGAAACCGAAGCATTTTTTCAAAATTAGGCGCTTTCGGATTTTCAAACTGGTAAAACGTAACAATAATAACATTATTTTTAGGTACATAACAATGTTTGCAAAATTTTCACTTTAGTTACTGCCATAATTTTTAACGTTTATGCTGCCTTAAATTATCGTAATTAATAAAGAACCATGAGCACACCGTCTTTGCGAGAGATCATGGGTGTGATACACGTGATATACCACCAATACTGCCATGACATCAAAGTTCGAGGGTTTACTGTGGCCAGCAGTGGCACGATGTGGTTATGGTAGCCTCCTTCTTAATTAATTGCAGTGGCTGCTACACCTGCTGGCAAGTGGTACCTCCAAGTAAGCCTAGTAGTTTCACCTGTAGTTTATGAAACCCTTGAGCTTAGCCAGTCGCAGCTGTTACAAATTGAAAGCTACTTACCGATAACTAAGAAACTGCTGTTACTAGATAGTAGGGAATAGGAATAATAGCTTACAATAGGGGATACTGCAGTTTAGTTTCCAGTACATTACATAAACCATGTTTACGCCTATAGCTCTTGGAGTATTCCGCTCAGGGCCAGGGCTAAGTTTGGCTGATCTTTAATTTTTATGATTTTTCAATTTCGTTCTTTTTTATTTCCTTTTTTAAGTGCCAATGTTAGGGTTTAAGTTTGGGTTAGTTTGAGTTGGATTTAGAGTTAGCTTAGAGTAGGTTAGGGATTTGAGTTTAGGTTGCATTTGTGTTAGAATTAGCAAAAAACTATTGGTAAATAGGCATAAAACTTACCAGTAAAATAAAGTCTTCCTACATTTTATTGGAGAATCAAGGGACACAAATTAATTCTTGCTAAATTAAAAATTGTCTTTTATTGATCATGATTAAAGTACTGCAGCGCATTACATAAGCGAAACCAGGATTTTTGATTGGGGGGAGGAAACCACAAATCACTTGCAATGACGTCATCAGAAATTTTTGGAAGAGGGACTTTTTGTGGAACAAAGATATTGCAGATTAGCAAATTAGCAAGGCCGTGGTCTGAGTGTGGGCACATAACCAGGATTTTGCAATAAGGAGAGGGCAACACCTCTCCCAAAAAGAGTAAATCGGAATGCGTAATGAGCAAACTAGTATGTCTCAAACGTATCATAGACGGGGGTCAGAAGAGGCTATGGGGGATTTGGGGGCGAAGCTCCCAGCCGCGGGGGAATTTTTTGTAATTTTTTGGGAAAAACTATCTGTTTTAATATTATTGGATCACAATTTGCACATGTTTAAAACCATTTTAAAGAACGAGATTTTTAACATTTGAAAGCCAATTGAAGAGTTCAAATTGTTCAATTCTCCTTTTACTTACAATGTAAGTCAAAAAACGCGCTTAAATTCTTGCATTTTGGGGTTAAATTTTGTAAGGGATTTGGCTCAGGCATGGAAAGCAAGGTACATAGCCTCGAACAATATTTAGCAGTAAACAATAATTTACTCGAAAATTTTCCTTAGAGATTTATGTTTTGTCATAAAAATAAACAGTTTTAGGAGTACATATGTGACCAGGGGGCCCTGGCCCCCTCAATTTAAATTCAATAATTAGTATAATGACCATTTCCTGTGGGTAATTTTTTTTTCAAAACTATTTTGCCGGGGAAAAACTGGAGAAGTGAAGATGAATTGTTATTTAAAAAATTGTACAGTAAATGGTTACGCCTACTAACCATGTTATTGCCCAGATGGGATACACATTGCGCGGGGCACTTGGCACTTTGGAGATTTTCTCAACATCTTTCAGCCAAATATAGGTGAAGACAAAAAAAATTTTCACCATCTGAGGGCCGAGCCCTAAACGGTACTGCGCCATATTTTGGTAAATCCGGCCCTGGTTATTGCTTTACATTCATCAAAAGGTTTGGTGAGGGCCTGAGATGGCAACTTTTAGAAAAAAACTCTCAATTTTTCCGCGGTTATACTTTTAAAATTGGTTGGCAAAAATTGAATTGAGGGGGCTAGGGGCCCCTGTATGGTCGTCAATATTGTTGTAAATTACCGTTAAATGCTAAATGCTAAAAATGCGAAAAATGCTAAAAGCAACTGAAACCGAAAAAAAAAGCTTTCTTGTCATATTTTGTCATTGGTGACATTTCAATTGGTTGGGGGCGGGCCCCTCAGGTCTTCCTGGTTCATGGTACGCCTATGTGCCTTATAGTATATATAGCCCCAGTTATTGCATTACGTTTATAAAAAGGCTAGATGAGGTCCTGAGGTAGCAACTTTTACGACAAAAACCCTTAATTTCACCCAGATTATACATTTACTGTAAATTAGTTAGTGAAATTTGAATTGAGGGAGCCCGGCCTCCCTAGTTGTCGATATTATTGTTAATTACTGTTGCACGCGTGTTTTGTGGTACGCAAAGTTGCTAAAAGAAACTGAAACTGAAGAAACAAGGCGTTTTTATCACCTTTTTAACATTGGTGACATTTCGATTGGGGAAGCCCGTGCCCCCCCCTTTCCCCCCCGCTGGCTGGACCTATGGTGCATTAGCCATGATTGATAGACCTTGGTTATTTTGTTATGACATGCTAGGCTACTGTATAGCAAAAACTTGCCTGTTTTTATTACACTAAACACAATTAGCTGCTTCATACTGAGCAGGAATGCGAAAGCTGGAAGCGATGGAAGCGGTTAAATTTTTGTGGAAGCGGAAGCACTTTAATGAAAGAGACTGGAAGCAAACTCGGAAGCATAAAACTTCAAAAGAAGCTGGAAGCGGAAGCGTTAAAAATTTGACCTCTTCCACATCCTTGGCTCTAACCTAACTCTAGAATATTTTAATTTCATCTTCTGTTACAGGAAACTCAGCCACAGTCTTAAACTTGCGCAAAACCGATCAGCTTAGAGAGGACGTGTCACAATCACTAAAATCGACGTCTTTCGAATGGCAGTTGACGCTCGACATTTGGACGTAAACGTACGTGACCCTTTGACGTTTGACGTGAAACTTTGACGGTTTTCTAAAATAAACACAACACAATACGATAGAAAGCAGGCACAGATCGGTTTTAACAGCGTAAAACAATTAGCTTCTTAATAAATGATTTAACATTTATTTCAGCCTCAGGCTTTTACGTATAGCATCATCAGAAAAGTAAAATAATTATCAAAGCAAAATAACTAATCCAAGTTTGAAATATACTGTAAAGTTCACATATTAATCAAATATCGAAAATAAAATGTACAAAACTCACCAACTATTTGAGACGGTAAATGCGCAGATTTCGTGTAAAAAAAATAAAAAATCGAACAGTTGATTTATCTCAAATCTATTTCAACGTTTGAGTCAATTGGTATGATTTAGCATTTTTGCAAAGACATTTATAGAAAAAAATTATACAGAATAAAATAAAAACCTCGTGGAAATTGTAGGGGAAAAAGGCTATTTTTTGTAAACATTGTCCAAAACAAGTTTTGTTTTGCAAAAGTGAGTGAATTAGTCATCGCCTTCTGCTGGACTAATTATATTGAAAAATACTAAGACAGACGCAAAACAATAATCAACTTATCACTACATTTCCGTGAATACCAGTAAAATCAAGATACACAAACAGAGAAAGTAATTTGTTTTAATCCCAATCGCTATGCACCATTAGGGGCTAAGAAAGAAAAATCTAAACGTGACTGAGCACAACAATTCGCCTACTACGATCGGCTAATGTAAACATGACATCATTTATCATTGATTGATATTAGGGTGCCTTTCCTAATGTTACGAAAGGTTTTCTGTTCGAATTCATAGTGGTTAGAATCTCTCAAGGCGAAAGGTTTTTGTTTGAATTCAAAGCCAGCTAACTTGGTGTAACACCTTTAAATGACCGTTTCTAGGCAAAAGCAAAAATCGATTTCAACTCAGTTTGGTCGAAAATGATGATGTCATCATCAGCAAAATAAATTTTTTTTTCACCAGCTTTGTGGTATTTTTGCTGTTTTTCTTTTAATAGTTTGCTGAATTAAGGTGTGTATGGTGGAGCATCGCACAAATTTGGACAATATCTTTCATAAAATCCAGCTCGAACAAGGATTGATGTCTGCCGAGATCTTCTCTGTGAGTCATAAAATCCAGAAATTTTGAGGAACTCATCTTCTTGGTATGTCGCAACACTATGTCTCGCCCAATATGTATAGATCTAACAAAAGTTTTGAGATTGAATGTAGAACAACAACACTCCGAATGACAAAGCATCAAATTAGGGCAGTTAAGAGGGGGCAAGGATATCCAAGTTGGCAATTTTTTAGGACCCAAACAGTTTGAATATTTATTTCAAGCAAGTAAGTATTAAGAAGCGATTCCGTAATGAAACTCAAAATCAATTTAAATTGTTGACTTTTATTTCGTCAGCCTAATAAAATAAATGTCTCAGTCACTTTTTGGGCATAATAAGTTATTAGTACAAAAGTGATCAGTGTGGAAAGGCGCACCTTGTAAACTTTTTAGATTTCAAAATTTCCCGCCAGAGGATATTTTATGGTGTTATAATAAAACTGTCCAAAGTCGAGAGACGAACTTGTGCAATTTCATGACTAGGCTATGTCACTTGATGTTGATTTAGGCAATTTCATGATTAACCTATGACAATCGATCCTGACTTAGGCATTCAAAAAGTGCATTTGTTTTTAGAAAAAAAATCTTTAAAAACAGAAAAGATTTTTTGAAAACAGCGCAGTATTGCTCCAAAGCAAGAGTAGGAACAATTTTTGGCGTGTAGAGGGTAAATAATTGCTTGTGTAACTAATCTGCTGCTTGTGGTAATCAGTGAGTGCTATTTGGTGCGTTACAGTGATTATAAGTTACTGCAATTGGTTGAGTTTACTTTCAAGAACTGCGGTTTGTGAAAATAGGCTGGTGCCCAGCATATGCTACAGCCCAGTTTGGTGGTACCAACCAGGTACGGCCACCAATAATCTAAATCCATGCTTCTATGTGTCAACATCATAAGTGTAGACTGGAGGGAGTCCGGGCACCCCTATTGAAGTGCCACCAATGATAAAAATGTGATAAAAGCAGCTTATTGTTTTCTTCAGTTTCAGTTTCTTCAAGTATGTTTCGCGTACAACAGTAATTAACAATAATACTGACGACCATAGGGCCCACGTCCCTTCAGTTCAATTTTTGCCAACCAATTTAAATGCATAACCCAGTTAAAGTTAAAGGTTTTTGTCCTAAAAGTTGCTACCTTAGGCGCTCATCCAAAATTTTTATGAACGTAATGCAATAACCAGAGCCACCGGATTTATCATATAGCACAGTGCCACGGGTCCCGCGCTCAGATAGCAAGTCTTTTTTTAGTTTTCACTTATATTTGGCAAGAAGATGTTGCGAAAATTTCCAAAGTACCAAAGGCCCTGCACAACGTAAATCCGGCCAGGGCAATAACATGGTTAGTAAGCGTAACCATCATTCTAATGTACCATTTTTTAATTACCATTTACCTCGACCTCGCCGGTTTTTACGCGGCAAAAAGCTTGAAAACAAAGAGCAGCTAGGGGAAACAAAATTTTTGAATATGAATTTGAATCGAGGGGGCCTAGGCCTCCTGGTCGTACTTGCACTTCCAAAACTGGTTATTTTAATCACAAAACAAAAATATTAAAAAAAATTTTTTGAGTGGATTATTATTTACTGCTAAAATATTGCAGGAGGCATTGTGCTTTACTTTTAATATGCCTTACTAGGCAATGTGCCTTACTTTCCTCTTCTTGGGCCAAATCACCAACAAAATTTAACGCCCAAATGCAAGATTTTAAACGTGTTTTGGACTTAAATTGCAAAAGTAAAAGGAGGATTGTACAATTTGATTTTTTCAACTGACTTTCACTTGTTAAAAATTTAGTTTTTTCAAATGGCTTTAAACACGTGGGAAGTATAATCCAATGGCATTAAAATAGCTTTTTTCCAAAAATCGTCCAGCGGCTGAGAGCTTCAATCCCAAAACCCTCATAGCGTCCAGTAGCTGGGGGCACTGCCACCAGACCCCGTATTTGATACGATTGAGTTACACTACAGTAGTTTACTCAACACGTGTCCTAATTTAGACATTTTAACTTTTGGCAAACCAGGCTACGGCGTCGGATTTTTTATTCTACGTTATCTTTGTTCCACAAAACGTTCCTCTTTTGAGAATTTATCAAAAATCTATTACCGATTCAACGCAACACCAGCTGGCCAAATACCTTTCTTCTCTTTTCGAAGCGGTTGTCACTCTCTATTCAAGTAACTGCATACGGGATTCTTTCACCTTTGCTAATTATTAAAACTTCAAACTTGGATCTTTCCTCCGTCTTTCTCTGCTCTTTTACATTTCGAGTTTATTTACTGATGTACCTCAAGCGGAAACTATTTAAATCTGAGCTGACGTTTTCTACAGTTTGAAACATCCTCCTGTACTTTTTCCACGGCAAATCTTTGTTGAACTTATGAAGATGGCTATGTGTTTGTGGAGTATAGCTTTGACGACATCATGCACCGCCAGATTGACGTGGTCGCCGTGAGATCACCCCTTCAACCATCTCTTGCCAATATTACGTTGGCTACTATCAATCCAAACTTTTCCGTACTACTTCCAAGCAGAAGATGTATTACCGCTGCATGGATGACACTTTCGTAGAATTCAGCAACGTAGATGAGTGCAATGTTTAATTAGACAGCTTGAAGTCATTTCTCTTCGCTTTACTGTACTTTGAAAAAAAAATTAGCCAGGTTCTTCTTTTCCTGGACGTTTTGGTTGAAAAATCTCTTTTTAAGATCACCACCTCTATTTTCAGGAAACCCACATTCACCGGTCAACACAGACTAATGGATACTCGGAGCACATTTTCAAGTCGTTCGTAGCTAAGAAGATATAGCAATTTCAAGCTATGCCTAAATTAGGATCCGAAAAATGCCCCGTCTATCCACGTCTTCCATGACTTGAATCTGTTTCTACCCGGTTTGAAAGGCAAGAAAAATCTGCTGTTAAGCAGTGCTTTTCAGCTGTGAAACCACGCGTTGTTTGCTCTGCCAACAAGCTTCTCTCTGCTACCAACAAGGATGTACTGCCGGTTTTACAGAAAAGCAACGTGTTTTATCAATTTTCATGCCACTCGTACGTAGGCCGTACCTTCCAAAGGCTGCAGGACAGTTTTATCCGCTTTTAGCCTTTTTCCCAAAAACGCTTACTTCTTGAACTTCTGAGTAATTTTTCCACCGAGACCAACACCCAGTCTCTTGCTTCTGATTCAGCCTTTGGATTTTGTCTTTCACAAAATCCTGCCTGTGATTCTCTATTCTTGCTCAAGGCCGCTCTCCTCTTCATCAATCTGCTAGTGAAACCACTTTTATCAAAACTTTTAACCCCGTCTTCTGCCGGCAAAAAGAATTTATTAATGACGCTCTCTCATTGGCCTTTTTCCTAGCAATCACGGCTCGGCTTTTTCCTAAAAATAGCCGCACCTTTACCTGCGCTCTCCATTCTGAAGATTCTTCTTGACAAGTGTCAGACAAAAAGCTTCGAAGATGAAAATTTTAATTAAAAAAGATTCTTATGACGTCATTGCATGTGATTCGTGGTTTGATCCCTCCCCCACTCTAAAACCCTACCTCTACACCTATTATCAACTGCTACCAAAAATTAATCGACGCAATTTCATCGCATTCATAAGAAAGAATCACAGTTATAGTTTATTTCTGGTATCTAGTTATCTTGAGAAGATGTCAACTACTCAAAAATACTTAAAGCGATTTTACAAATTTTGAGAAAAGCTAAGACAAGGGTCATTGTCAAAAGATTTTTAAACCGAGAGTGCTCAAACCATAAACTTGGTGAGCGTAAATCAAATTCAGTTAAATGTGTTCAGGACAAGAGCACTTGAGACATTGTTTCACAAAATGAATAATGATTTAATGACAATATGACAATGAATGGATTTAAGCTCAAATCCATTCATTGTCACATTGTCATTAAATCATTATTCATTTTGTGAAACTTGGTTTCTTGAGTATGCGCTGATGTCTTCATATTGTAGAACTACATTACGTTTGTTTTGGTATTATTTGGTATTTTGTTTATTTTTACCTTACAGGTTACCCACTACTCTAATTTTTTTTGGGCAATATGTACAGATTGACAATGACTTTAGTAATTAGTTGAAACGTCTCTTTTTAAATAAAATGTTTACGACAGCTTTGGCTCTTTTATTTTTAGTGAAACTGTTTCTCAAGACCAATTTTTATGCTCCACGTTTTGATGTGCTTTTGCCAAAATTTTGTAACAATAGCTCATTTCGCTTAAAAATGAGACAGTTTTTTCGCTTTTCCAAGAACTCAAAAAAAAATGACTTAAACATTTTTTTTTATTAGGGTGAGGATTTTTCGTTTGCCTTCACCTATTAAATAATTCTGAAAAAATATAGAACCAAAATGAAAAACTACCTATTTGACTGTGATTAAAATTCCCCACATTTTTGACCCCGGGATTTCTCACATGGGCCCTGCCTGCAAATTGTTAACATGTGGCACTGAATTATTTTAAAGTGTATGATAAAGTTAATCGACAGTGTGGCCGAGAAGCCAAATGTGCCGTTTTTACGCCCACCCTGATCGCTTGATCTAGTTTCGGCGCGCACCCTGGTTACGTTGTTGCGTCCTTGGGTAAGGCGGTTTTGCAAAAATTTTTCGACTTGGTGTCTTCAAACAGGCAGCAAATTTAGTGGACAAAAGTTCGCAGAAGTCTGCATAACATTATTAAATCACGGGAAATTTTTAAGCAGATTCGGATTCCTCCAAACGCGAAGTGGTTATCGCGATAAAAAGTGTGTGGATCGTCCAATAGTTAACGCCTGACACTGTTGGGTGACAAGAGGATAAATATGCACAACTACAGCAAATCTGTCTTCATTAGCGCATTGCAGATTGCGATGCGGCATGCTTTTAGCGGATGCCTTTTTAAACAACTTGTACTTTGCTTAAATCCACTGCACCAATACAATATCATTTAGTGTGCTATTTGCTGTTGCACTTATTTGTTTTCTTAAAAAATGTCTGTCTGTCAAACAGTGGATTATATTTTAAACCAACTTTAACCTAAAAGTTTAATCGGAGATAATTTGCTACTCTCAAAATATGTTTTCGAAAGTTAAAATTTCTTGATAAAAAAATAAAAATTTGATAAAGTTACTCATTTGGACATTTTTCACGAAGGTAAGAATCCAAACACCAACCCCTTAACCAAAAGTTGTGTATTTTAAGTTATATTGCAGTTCGAACAAGTTTATCGGACGTATTAGCACTGCGGCTGTTGCTTTGCTTTAGGCAACGCTGAGCACTTCCACAAATCGATCTGCAAATCCGTCATTGCAGACTCAAGATTACCGCAAACATTTGCAAATTTGCGGTAAAATAATTGAAATTTACCGCAAATCCGCAAAGCAACAACATCTCTGGGATCATTTTTTTGCAATTTCAAAAAAAGTATGTTCTTACAGTTCAATGTGTCAACAGATTTGGATGGATGTATTTATACTGTACAGCACCCTCTTATCAAGTTCCACTGCTGTGGAACGATTATTTTCCATGGGTGCTGCAGCGAAGCCAGAGTTGTAAACGGGCCGACTAGTTTAGGCCCGAACTCGGCCCGAACCCGAAAATATAAGCCCGAACCCGGCCCGAACGCGAAAGCTATTTTGAAGCTCAAATCAGGCCCAAAAAAGCCCGAAAGTTAAGTTAGGTCTGGAAAATTTAGCAATGTTGCCAAGTTATTTTAATTATATTTTTGTGCACCTACGACAAAAAGTACGTTTCAGGCCCGAATTTAACACTAAATGACACTAAATTAATAAATTAAGTTTGCACTTA
This sequence comes from Trididemnum nubilum, assembly GCA_963965965.1. Lineage (NCBI taxonomy): Eukaryota > Metazoa > Chordata > Ascidiacea > Aplousobranchia > Didemnidae > Trididemnum > Trididemnum nubilum. The sequence goes on from OZ014471.1 coordinate 36,289,621, forward strand.
AGTGCAAAATAATAACGGTGTTGCCTTTGACTTTAGTGCAGATACGGTAGACGTAGATGTAATCATATTTCTGTGATTGGTTTTGAAACGTAGCTAAAAACTAATATTGATTTATTTGTGATTTTCTGAGATTTGTGGAACACATGTATTGAGTAGTATCTTATAAACTACTAATAGTTGCAAAAAATGAAGTAATCACTTTGTATAAACTTAGTAAATTTGATGATAAGCAATAGATTGTTATTGTTGAGTCACTGTACGCACTACTGTGAGTTACTGGTTCTAGTTTAGAGCCGTCTCGGCCCTGTTGGAGACGTAGCCATTTTAGGCGAGCTACGAGGAGAGCAGAGGGCATTGATAGCGTTTCATTTCTAAAGATTGATAGCCTAGTTTAGCTTTAGTCTGTATTTTGGCACTAGTTTTGAACCTTTCAGCCTACTGGAGACGAAGCCATTTTAGGCGAGCTATGAAGAGAGTAGAGAGTTAGCTAGCCCATCGTTCTTCTGAAAGATGTAAGGTAAGATTTGTACTTTAGTGGGTAAAGATTTGATTTATAGCATATAGTTTCATTCGGTAGAGATTTAGTCAATAGCCGTAGTTTCATTGGGTAAAGATTTTTTATTTTGGCTAAAATTTGACTGATTGATCTGTGAAGAGGATAAATATAATCGGTAAAGATTTATTTACTGATGGATATATTTGTAAGGATAAATGTTTTGAAGATTTTTATCACTGGTGATATTTGTCCTTTTGGATTTGCTAGCCTTACTAATGAGCCGTGAGAAAGGGCAAAACAGCTGTCTAAGGCATGCTATTGAAAATTATTTTGAATTGAACTATTATAATTAACTCTTGTAATTTTGTGATTACCGATACTTAATATTTTTGGGAAAAAAATTGTGTTAAGATCTGGTTACTTTGCGATTCTTTGCCTTTCTTTCTACGCTCATGTTCATAGGACCGTAAAAAATGAAGAAGGAAGTAATGCCATCATAAGCGTAGCCAGGATTTTTGGTTGGGGGGGAGTCCCAAACCACAAATTACATGCAATGACGTCATCAGAAACTTTGAAGGAGGAATTTTTTGTGGGGGCAAAGATATCGTAGAATGGAAGATCAGAAGGCGTAGCCCGGTGTTTGCACGTGACTAGATACTCGTCCAAGGAAGAGGGCTTCAGCCAATAGTTAAAATGTGAAAATGTCTAAATTGGGAGACGTGTGTTCAGTAAAAAAGTGTACTGTAATTTGAACGTATCACAGACGGGGGTCTAGGGGCGATCCCCAACCGCCGGAAGCTATGGGGGTCTAGGGGCGAAGCCCCCAGCCGCTGGGCAATTTTTCGTCATTTTTTGAAACAAAAAACCTGCTTTAACACCATTGGATCACATTTCGCACGTATTCAGATCCCCAATTGAATGTATAAGATTTTTAACATTTGAAAGCCATTTGAAAAAATTCAGTTGTTCAGTCCTCCTTTGGCTTGCAAATTAAGTCTAAAACACGTTTAAAATCTTGCATTTTGGGGTTAAATTTTGTGTGATTTGGCCCAAGTGTGGAGAAGTAAAGTACATTGCCTGCTGCAATATTTTAGCAGTAAATAACAATCCAGTCGACTATTCTCCTTTAAGATTATTGTTTTGTCATGAAAACAACCAGTTTTAGGAGTACATATACGGCCAGGGGACCAAAGCCTCTCAACTGAAAAAATTGTTCAATGAGGAATTCCCTTATTGTAAGCTAATTTTTTTCTCAAGCATTTTGTTGCATAAAAACTAGCGAGGTGGAGGTGAATTGTTATTGAAATATGTACAGTAGATAGTTACGCCTACAAACATATTTTTGCCTGGGCCGGATTTACATTGAGTTGAGCCCCTGGCGCTTTTGGATTTTTGCAATATTTTCCTGCCAAATACAGGTGAAGACCAAAAAAAATCTTATCTGAAGGCGGAGATCCTGCACTGTGCCATATGTTAGATCCGTTTCTGGTTAATGCTTATTGCATTACATTTAAATTGGTTGGCAAATACAAAAATTGAGGAGGCCCGGGCCTCCTGGAAAAATATTATTGTTGGGGGCCCCTTTAAATTGGTGGCCATTTAAATATTACTGTAGGGGGCATTTTTAAATTGGTTGGCAAAAATTAAATTGAGGGGGGCCGGGCTCCCTGGATCAATATTATTTTGGGGGGCCCATTTAAATTCAGGGCTATTTAAACATTGTTGTAGGGGACTATTTAAAGTTGGTTGGAAAAATTAAATTCAGGGAGCCCGGGCCCCCTGGATCAATATTATTGTTAATTACTGTTGTACGTGAAGATGCTAAAAGTAACTGAAACTGAAGAAACAATAGTTTTTTTGTGACATTTTTATGATTGGTAGCATTTCAATTGGTTGGGGGGGGGCGGGCTCCCTGGGCACCCCCTGGTTACGCCTATGGATGCCATCACGCATAGAAAACACCCTTAAAATTCCAAATCAATCACATTTATTTCGCAATATTTATATACCCTCACGATTTTACTATTATGACGTCAATTGTAGTTACCCAGTTTTGTTTAATCACTCAAAAAATGCTGACACATGTCACAATTAAGTAAACCTAGTATATACTGTATTGATAGTATTTAAAGCCTCGCTAGGAATCGTCATGCTAGACTAGTTAAAAGCAGAAATATTTTACAAATTTAGAAAGTAATTTCAAAATTTGTATAAAAGTTGCGGAATTGCGGACTAAAATTAACAATAGTTCGCCACGCATGTCCGCAATTTAAACTGCCAAAGCCCGCAAGTCCGCAATTCCGCAATTTTTTTCGTTAGTCCCCAATTGCGGACTTGCGGACTAACTTGCAAACTTGCTCATTTCCAAAAATATTTGGAATTTAATATTACTGCTCACGTTGAAATCCTGGAAAAAATTTTGTATCCTGGAAAATTTTGTGATATTTGATGATTACAACTATGTATTTTTGATTTTCCAAAGTTTGTGTGTTATGTAAAACATGCTTCAAGATGCTTAGTCTGTTTTTTATTCAAGAAATGGCATAAATTACTGTGCAGTATTGGAGGCGTTACTCAAAATAAAGTTTATACAAAACTCACTAGCTACGTTAGTCATATTGACTAACTTTTTGGCGGGTAAATTACTACCGCACATTGATCTTGTAGATTTTTGGCACTACAGCAAACTGCTGGTTTGCTTGCTCTAATCACAGTCGAAAAAAATTTCTAATTTAAAAATGACCATTGGCTGATCTATACGTTACATACCGATAACCAAGACTTAAAACGCAAACTTAAAAGCAAGACTTAAAACCCAAATTTTTACAGGTGCTGACTGCTCAGCACCAAAGAGAACCATCAAATTTAAAACAACAGGGAGTTTTTAATCAGAATCAATATTTGCACCGTAATTATATTGTATGCAATTTGAAAGCTTTTAAACGACCGCTCTTATCTTAAGCTCGACTAGATGTTTAAGAATTAGAATTTCATGAGACCATTAATCAGGACTGTATTGCAATTGAAATAAAATATACAAAAAAGCCGAAGTTTTGGCTAGCTCTTTTTACACCTAGCACATTTTCGTCTTTGTAAAAATTTGCCTCTATGAATACCTTTCAAAACAATTTAAAACAGTTTTGCTCCAGCACAATAGCAACAAAAGAAAACATAAACTGCACTTATCATGCTTGAACTAAGTTATTTCAATTGTGATCAGCAAATTACCATGCGTGATGAAGGAACATGAGGGGACATTGACTATGAACTGCCTCCATTCAGTGACTCAGGCAGTAAATAGCAGCCTTTAAGGGGGTAAGTATCATTTCCAAGAACGCAAAAACGCAACTTAGTGCAACTAGAGATTTAACGTACCGCTAATCAATAAAGATTTGTGGATCTCTGTTTATTCCTTAAGACAAGTACAAGTATGTAAATCAACTAAGGATTTTCAACTCAACAAACATACTATAATTAAAAGTTAAAACAAGCGGTGAAAAAGACTAGCAAGCACCAGTGCAGTCAAAAATAAAAAAGGAGGGACTAAATGTTTTTGCTGTGATTAAAGCATAAGCAAGCCGGAAAGTTTTCATTTAGACAAATTGTAACAAATCACAAAGGTTCTGCGACAAAATACAAGAGTTCTGCCGTCATTCATGCAGCAGACGCATAACAAAATAAACAAAAGAGAATAAAAGTTGTTTTTCCTAGTTTTACAATTTTATTTGATGTGATGATGCAACAGCGGACTAAAAAAACGCGTTTTTTTAACGCCGGCCATTCGAGAAAATCACAAGTTGCTGCTATTATGCAAGCAAGCTAGATTAATAATATTTCAACTTTCAAGTATGCGTAGGTGGGCAAGTTAACGCAAAACGTTAGCTTCGTTAACCACTAGTCCGTTAACAAACTTCACACCTCCGTTAACGTTAATCCGTTATTTTCAGCTTTAATTTACGGAAGTTAATTAAGTTCGTTAATTCGTTAATATTTTGCGTGTGATTTACATTTCTTTTTATTCTCTCGCTTCTAGAACACTTATTGACTCTGTTGAGCTGATTGCAAGAAAATATTTATTGCTATGGTGTTCTTTTTGGGTTTTCGAAGTTACACTTTACAGTTTAATCTAATTTCAAGATAAAATAAGTTCGAATGCACTAATGAAGCTGCGATCGGAAAATCTTTGGAAATTGCCAACAGCGATAATTAATAGACCTCTGAGGCTGCACCTTATTATTTGTCACAAAAAAGAGCTGCTTTCTTCGCTTTCTTCTATAAAACTCGTGCTAATACGCAACAAGTGCTACCAGTGCAAATTGGCTTTTACCGGTACGATGAATGAATGGTGCAAGAAATTAACGGTAAAAACCTTAACGGAAGTTAACAGAACTAAACGAAGTTACTTTAGTCCGTTAATAGAGCTTAACGGAAGTTAATTTAATCCGTTAACATGAAAAAACTTTTTAACGGATTAGCGAGTTCAAGAAAAAGTTAGCTTCGTTATTAACGGATTAACGGACTTAATTGTGCCCACCTATGGTATATTGTTACAAATTAAGAACGAATGAGATGTACAATTTGCAAAAATATTGAAACAACTCTACTTACACACGAAAATGATTGGTTTTTGAAAAAATAAGTGCTCCCTATTATTATTTATGTTAATTGCCACCACGTACTGCTTGCTATCTTCAAACTGAAAAAAATTGCGCTGCAATGTGTTTCGCCTATATACAGTGTTGTTGATTGATTACTCTACTGTAATTATTATCTTTGGTAGGAAATAGGGATCTAAGCTTTAAACAAGAATAATGCAATAGCGATCGATCATTCCTTACGTGTGGTTGATTGTCTCAATATAATGCAAATATGATCGCAATGTTGGCGGAAAAATGGTCATAGCGAAGTACAATGGTCATAGCGAAGTACAACATGACGCCCGCGAACAAAATTCAGTTCGCGCCGAAAATTACGTTGAAAGCTTCCAGAGAGAATTTTTAGGCCCGGCCTATACACTTTGAGTAACATCACGAACGTACGGGCTTGTCGATAGTTTGTTTGAAAGAACTGACTGCTTGTACGCTGGTAAGGCTATACGTTGGACGAACCAAATTTCGGTTTAAAGTAAACTACAGACGAACTTTTGCGCTCACGATTTTACGCTAAGTGTAGATTGGGAATAGGCGGACAGCGTCTGCGCGGCTTTTTGCTCGCAACCAGCGCACTCAGTTTAGACTTCGACACAATTTAAACAACGTCGCCGGACTTGCTGCTTAATAGACAACGAGCACACTGTTGCAAACCAACAAAGCTAAACGATGTAATAATATGTGGACATAAAAATTTACGGAAAAAAATTTCCTTAAAATAAATTAGCGTACTATTTTTTGTAATAAACATTTTGACTTTGTACAGCAATTTGAAGTAGTAGAATCAATTCAAACCAGCCGATCCCCCATTTCCTCAACACCATTTGAAATTAAAATTAAACGTTAAACTGACACCGTAGCTAAGCTTTTGGTAGAGAAAAAAAACTTTTTGATATTATATTGATTGTACAAATATTATATTGATTGGTCCGTTTTCCAGGTAAATGGGTTTTTTAAGCTGTTACTCTAAATCAGAAGTGGACACAAAAAACATTATATTAAAAGCGCTGTACAACAGAGCGCAACGATCTTTCCAACAAGTAAAAGCACAGCGCAAAATGCGCAATTGAATTTTTTTAATTTCTGAAGCGCAACGCAATTCCGCAATAGCAAAACGGCTTTTTCGTACCACATTTAAGCGCAACCTAACTTTAGCAATTGAAATGTCACAGCACAATGCAAATACGCATTTTTTGCAATTTTAGACAGAAAAAGAATAAATAATTTTCTACAGAAGCCCGACGTTTATCAATATTACGATCGAAATGGAACAAATTTAATTCAATCTATAAAATTTCGCGAATAACCAAAAATCTTTGAAAGCGCAGCGTAATTAAAGCGCAACAAACTTTAAAAACTTAAGTCCGCAGCGCAACTTCGGCAATGTTTCGAAATAAAAAATTAAAGCGCAACGTAACTTCCGCAATTGCAGAAGTTGTACTTTGCGCTTTTATTTGCACTTTGCCCACCTCTGGTTTAAATGTAGGCCTACATAAAGCGGTTAAGTCCAATTATGCCTGATATCTTTTTCAGTGTAAACGCAGAAAAGAAAAGAAAAACAGGGAAATGCATGCAATTAAATGACAGACGTATATTTATGCGCATAAATACGTGTGATCGATAAGACAGACCCTGTTCAGTATAATAAATCAATTTTGACGTTAATGATGCCAGTTTTTGGAAACTGATGAGTTTTGAAACAAAATGGATTGCGTTGGCAAAATCACGCTGCTTCCTGCATCGTTCACATTCTCCGGCAAAAGCAATACGGTATGCTGACGAGATATCATTTCAAGACAGCGCGATACGGACTACGCAATGATCGAACATTTTCATTAAATATCATTTCTGACTATACAAGCATTCCGACTCTCCGGTTGTGTTTCCACTCTGTACTGTATTGCAGAAGGCAACGTGGCTAAATTCTTGTTTCGATAAAATCAAGTTTTTATGCGCGATTGTTATATCAGAGTGACGTAATAGATAACTTTTTCAATCATATTTACAAAAATTGATTTTTTGATTTTAACTCATTTCCATTTCTACAATAATAGCAATTCACTTTGCCTTTTCGGTGCAAACGTTTTTTCAATTCAAAAATCTCGGAAACAATATAAGCTAGAGGGTTGAAATTTTCTAAAGATACAAAAGCTAATAACCTGAGAAAAAAAGTTCAAAAATGCAAAAGTTTTGACGTTGCTTATTAGCAACTCAGCGTAAAATTACACTCGAGTTGAGCGTTTTTAAATTAGTTTTTGAAATTTTATCTTTTTTTTAAGTAAATTTTTTAAAATTGTACACTTTCCAAAGGGGGGGATTGGTCCCGCTAATCCTTCCTGGCTGCGCCGGTACTGGCAGGTGAGGTTGCGCTCTTCCAAGTTTCCACCCCAGCCACCAGAGTCGCAGCCGTAATTCAACTCCGCTGGCAGTTTTTTTTAAACAATAAGCCTGCTTGCATTTCCACCTGACCATTCTGCTGACATGTATACTAAAACTTACAAATACATGATGAAAAATAACTTGAAGAAAACCTATTGATGTTTATAACAGGTCTGTTAATAGCCTACACGGAAAACACGAAGCATTGTTACTGGTAATAGGTCTCCTAGCTATTAATCAAACCAGAACAAAATAACAGCAAAATTAGCAGTTCAAGTTTTTGGAAGTAAGAATTCATTTGCGGTGCAAAAGTGCAAAAAATTACCGCAAACTTGCGGATTTGCGGTTGCCGACCACTCATTACTTTTGCAGAACTTGCGGTTGCGGAATGGAGTGTAAATTTTTGGTGGCCAGCACTGGTTTTAGGAAGCCTGTGATTCATACTCATCAAATATTTTACAGTATAACATTGCATGTTTAAAAATAATTTAGATGTTTATATGGTTTCGAAAACATGATCGTGCCAATCTCAACTCTATATTTTTTTTCTGAAATTATTTTGGTGAAAACCAAAATCTAGGCTACGTTTGATGCTTTTATGATTTTTTGACAGCTACTGCATACGAAAAATTTTTAACCTTCATCATAAATTCAAATGTTTCATTTAACCTGTTTACTTGTCCACTTTTTGGAGCTGGTTTTTGGTTTCAAAAAGTAGCTTTTTTATTGGCACGTTTTTGTTCAAGTTTACATGCACATTTCAAGAACTCGGTTACGCATGTATGCGTATAGCAAACGAAGTAGAATTTTGAACAAGCAGTAAAGCGAAATAAGTCGGTGGGAAGTTCAAACAATCAAAAGCGAAAAATCTATTCTGTTGCTGGCATTATAACCACATGGGTACAGTAGGTAAGCCTACGAACAGACGAACGCAATTTAAGAGAAAAACCAATCCAACAAAAATGGTTTTTGTTCTATTTGGTATTAAGTTTAGAGCTTAGGCTACTTTTTCCTCAATGCACTTTGCATCAAGTGGGATTTAGCTGTTTGGTCGTACATTGGTACTGTAGGCCTCCTGTCAAGCTCTGAGCTTAATGTCTTGTATTTTGTAGCAGCCACTGAGATAGGTGCTATTGATAAAATTTAGAAAGTTTTATTTAGATGATTGTCATAAATTATACTTGACAGTATAGAAAGCACTCTTTAATTCTGTTGCACTCTTTAATGCTTTTGTCTTGTCAGAAGAGTGATGAATTGTTTTAAGCAAGCATTAGCCTTGCTTGCAATTGATCGCAAGAAAGTCAATTTAATTTTGAAGCATATCTCAAACAATGTTGCCAAATACCGGCAGCAAAAAAGAAGAGAATTTTTGGAACTGCAACCGACCTACCTATGGTAGCAGTTCCGAAATGGAAACCATTGTGACGTATTTCGGAACCCTCAGAAAAGTCCAGACACCAGAACCAAGAATCAGTTCCGAAAAGTGGTCATGTAAACAGGTTAATTGTGTTTGCTGTATTGCTTTAGTCGAAGCGATTGATGAGTTGGATGAACCCATTTCCGCATTATAGCGCGTGCAAGCAATACAGCTTCTTTTGAGGCAATGGTGCGAGGTGACGAGCCTTTGACAACACCGTTTTTGATTTGACCTGTCCGAGATTTGAACCGCAGACCTCACGCTACAGGGACGAACGAGTTACCGCTCGACCAACTGGCTTGTGTGAAATCAATTTTAGAAGTAGGAAACTACGTTTCACAAAACTAATTTTCCTCCAAAAATGTCATGAAATACTATCGACAAAAGCAATAGTAGTTTTATTAAAAAAAAACATCGTTTTAAAATCCCTAGCTCAGTACAGGCTGTGTTTCGAAATTAGATTCCTCCTCTAATTCATAAGCCAAAATACACAAACAATAAAATTATGCAGATTTAGAGCAGGCAGTTATTCAAAATTTTCACTAATTATTCAAATGATATTTTGTGGGGCCTTCACTTTCCTGCAGCATTGCCTGCATTCTTGAGGGGTATAATCTTAAAAAAAAAGTCGCAAAAAATGCGGAGAATCAAATTTTATTTTCCTAAGCATTTCCGCAACAAATCGTAGCAGGTTGATGAGAATGACTTGGTAAACCATTGCAATATCTTGTATGCCCTTGGAAACAACCCTTTGAAATGACCATACAAGCTTTTATAAAGGCTTGGGTGAGAGGACCTGCATTTTTGACTTTGCCCAAGTTTGCCAATTTGTCTAATGTTCGCTCAGTCATTAAATATGTGGGTTTATCTAACACAGCTATTTGACATGAAACTAAAAAGATCAGTAGAAACTTACGTTAATGGACTTCAAACTAGATTATTAAAGAAAATCTACTTAATTTCTGCATAAGCTGTGGAAGGGAAGCCTAAATCCGAAACTCTCGGTACATGTCACGCATAAAAATTTAAAATTCTATGCAGTCCGTTTTATCCGCAATGATATCAATTACGGATGAAATAGATTATATTGTCCGGTTTAGGGTTTAAATTTTTTAATTATTTTACAAGTACAATGTCATGATATCCGCTCTGGCCAACTTTGTCAAGCAATTTTTTGAATCGAATAAATTCAAACTCTTCCAATTGTTTTGAAACAGGTATATTCAAATCTATTCAAAAAGATTCTAAAAAATATTCGAAATAGAAACATTCGTCATTAAAATTTTCAAATATTTCAAAAGAGGAAAAAAGTTTTTTTCTTGAAGCAAAATCTATTGGCATATCTGATTTTGTAAAAGTTGAAATTAAATGTTTGTTTTGTTAAAAATCGACTTTTGCATACTAGTTTTTTGTTCATGCGGCATAAATTAAAGATTTCTTAATTAAAATTTTGATGACGAATGATTCTATCCCTAATATTTTTTAGAATCTCTTGGAATAAGTTTGAATATACCTGTTTCACTTAATCAACAATATCATTGTTAACCAGCCAGTTGCTCGAGCGGTAACGTGTTCGTCTTTGGAGCGGGAGATCTGAGGTTCAAATCTCGAGTCGGTCAAATCGCACACAGTGTTGTCAACAGCTAGCCACCGCTGCAACATTTCTTCGAAAGGAGCTGTGTTTCCAGGGCGCAATGATGTGGAGATGGGCCCCTCCAACTCGTTACACTTCTTCGACGTATTACAGCGAGTATAATGAAAGATTTGATTTGAACAATATCATTGTTTTTATAGAACAATACTGCTGCTGGAATATTTCCAGCGGAAAAAATGGACCAGATTTTAAACTCAACTTTATTAACATTTCCTACCGTTACTCCGCTTTCTTTGAGTGCTTTGGCAGCTGGTTCGACATCATCATTAGAAAGAGCATCCGTAATTAAAACAAGAACATTTTCCGCATCCGGTCGATCATATTCAGTGTTGAAGATGTTGTTGTGAACGTGCCATAATGCATCTCCGGTGTTAGCTATACTTGAGTCTTTGAAAAAATACAAGTTAGATTTTTTCGATATCAAAACAGAATAAGTTTTACAAAAACCACCAAGGGAACACAAGGGTACCAAAGATATCGCACCTTCAGGCGGGGGACCATAGCAAATGGCTTATCTCCTTCTTCAGAATAAGTTTGTTTTCTCCTTCTTCAGAATAAGTTTTATCTAAAATATTAAAAATGTAATAGCTATAGTTTCAGTTTTATTCACCAAATAGCCTTGGCTAAAAAAATGCAAAAGAACCTTTTGGTCTAACATGCTTTGAGTCAAAAAAAATTTTTTTAAGACTTTTGTTTCTTTAATCAAGTAAAATTGTTTCTTTAAAGTGTATCTGATCCATCCTCTGATGTCAAAATCTTTAAAAGAAAAGCATTCAAAGCCAACAAGAGATACGCAACAGTTTTTGCTGAAAAACGTTTCGACTAACAAAAAAGTTAGGTCAGTCTTATTCAAGTCGATTCCACAGTACTTCTTTAATAAATAGGCTTATTCTAATAAAGTTTGTTTTAAACCATTACACTTTAAAGCTTCCACCGTGTCAGATCAGCCAACTGTTTAAAAACATATAGACTCGTTTATGGCCTGTTAACCATTATTACGGCACATTGGTGATGCAGACAAAATTAAAGGTACATATACAAATTAGTCCAATAACTTAATTAAAAGTAGCTGTTCTGCAGTTTATTATTTCAATAAAGCAAAAAAAAAAAAACAAAAAAAAACTGTTGCCACAGCTTCTACAAAAAAGACATTTCTCGAATGGCTGCTAAATATATTCCTATTTCATAAGAACAAGAATCTTACTTTTGCTCAAAATTTAAGAACAAATAAAAAACAATGTCAGCCTTAGCATGAAAAAATAATTAATAACACTAGCTGGTAATTAAAAAAGTTTTTTAGCCTTTTTGCGTTGTTGATTTTTTTGTCTTTCAGTAATCATGATCTATAATGAAACCATGCCAAAACAAATTTGTGCCATTTTATACTTCAATAAAGCTAGGAAAAAATTTTGAACAAACAAGGCTAAAAATTTGTAAAAACTTAAAAACAGCCAGCCTCAACCCAAAATTTCCTGATTTTTATAAAAAAAGTGTACCTGTAAAATTAAGATTCGTTCTTTCAATAATGGTCAGATTTAAAAGTTCTTCTGATGTGAGACTCGCCGACTCCCGAAATCCAATGTAAGGCTCGTGAACTTCGGTGTCATAATGAGGCTGGGCCAATCGTAAACTGTTCGGCCCAACTTTTACCAACCTTAAATTACGACAACCCATCAAAAATATTTTATAGATTATGTTGGTGAAAAGATCACCCAAATTTTGTCTTGTGACGATTAATGAACAAATCGTTTAATATCGTTAATTGAAAAGAACAAGAGTGTGTCCGCTAATCAAGTTTAAAACTAGCAGCTGTTTGGAAAGACAAGACAATTTCTTTTTTTAAGCCATTTTCCAAAGTCTAAGTTTTATTTAATCAAATTGTTTGGTCCTTTATCCTCTTTTTTAGGCAATGGCCGGTAAAAGAAGACTGGCACCTTGGCACGCTTTGCTTGTACTTACAGTACGTAGAAATTAGTGCAACAGAGGAACTACTGTTTTTCTTTTCACCAACCAACAATACTGCCAACCTGCCAAAATGCTCAAAAATGGTAACGAAAATCAAGAGTAAAACTTAATACAACTTTCAAAATGCACAGGCTGTGTTTTGGGCGGGAAAAGATTTTTGAAAAACTTAGAATCTTCTTGAGCGACGATTAAAGACAAATGCTGACAACATATAAGGAGGGGGCATTTTTTAATTTGCTTGTGATCTGTACAAAATATGTGGTCAGGAGAAACAAAACCATAGAAGGGGCATAACGCAATGATATTGGTAAAATTAAATTCTAAGTACGCTACTCCCAAGTTAAATGCTTATTTTTTAACTTACTAAACTCTAAACAAATGTTTTGTTACACAATGTCACGCTCAAATACCAACATTACGCTTAACAACTAATCGGACGCGGTTTGCAACAGGAGTAAAATTGTGACGATATTTCTAGTTTACAGTATTGTTATTGTGTTGTCCTCAAGTTTTTGATAATTTTGATCTTGTAAAATTGCAACGTTACTCACTTTTGTTTTAATACCTACAGCTAATCTGCAGATTGAATAGAACAAGTACAATGCTTTGTCTTTGTGTGTTTGATATTTGATTTTTTGAGGAATAGTAACATTTTTCTGCTTAAGGTTTTGATATTGGCAGAGCAAACAATTACGATATATTCTGTATTGCTGGTATACTAATCGAATAAAAGAAAATATATGCTTGAATTAAACAGACTGTGTTGGGGCATGATAAGAATTAAGGGCGAAAGATACTATTGTGGCATGATAAATTGTGGTGGTCAGTAACTAGTTAATATTTTGCTCTGATTTGTCATCAATCGCTTTATTTGATGTACTAACCCCAATTTCTAACATTGCTTGAATCACATATTAATCCTTTAATTTTGGACCGAAACGAAGTAAACATTTCAAAGAAGAAGATTTATTCCCTAAGAGTCAAGAATAACGTTTATTTTACTATACTTTAAAGGTACGCAGGCAGGAAGCAGCGAAAGACCGTGCGATCATCTACGTTTATTGCACCAAATAGCAATCCTAAAAAAACAGTAACAGGCGTAAACTTAAGCTTGACGAAAAACTAACGCAAGCAAACAATGTTATCTACTGAGCAATAGGGCAGGTCGAATTTGCCAAAAAAAAATTTTGTTTCCTAACAAACTTGTAATAGTGCGGAAAAGTTGCATTTTTAGCTAAAAACACCTCTGGTAAAATTTAAGCTCAATCGAATAATCTTCCAAATCCTCACAAGGCCACAGATATTTTTCTTTTTTGAAAAAAAAAATGCGAAATGTAACTTTTTAACTACAAATATATAAACAACTTTACAGCATTTAATAGGGTTGAAAAAGTACTTTAAAAGCAAGTACATTAAAAAAAAAAGCAGAAAATCACTTTCAGTGATATACCATTTCGCTTAAACATTACCACATAAGCTACGTCTATATGAGAATTTGACGAGCTTGATATCAGTATACGTATGCACTAAATTCAGCATCATGAAGATGCAAAGCTGTAAATTTTGAAGGAATAAATAACTTAATAATTGTAAAAATAGTAGCCAAGGCTCAAGGGAGAGTTGAAAACATTAAAAGAGTGAAAGCTAGGTCTCGCCGCTAATATTAATTAACTTTGTGGAGCCAATTTCACGCAGATAGACTGTGCTGCAGTTCTAAACGAAAAAGTGGGTCGGCTTCAGCAATTAGAAATAATATGGCTGAGTCATGCAAAATATGGCTGAGTCATGCGAAATGAAGGTAGGCCCGACTATAAACTAGTAGGTAGGCTTCCACAGAAACCGGCCAAAGAATGCTGCTTCTTGCCGTCAAATACAGGTGAAGACCAAAAAAAGAAAAACTCTTCTTCACTCAATTTGGTTGCAGTTTTTCAGGAGTCGAGTATGGCTTTTCAGACGAATTAAAGTGAATACTATAAAAGAAGTTATTCACCCATTTTGAGTACGGTTATTTCGTTTTCGCTTTTTGGTGCATTTTTCTGGTGATCCGCGTATTTTGGGTTGGAGGCTACCTAGGTCTATCTTGTAAAAAAGTGGATATGGGCTTAGCCTACCGAGCCTACCCTCAACGGCAGCACTGGACATAAGATTGTAACCTATGCAACAAAAACAAAAAAATCACAACAAAAGTTTTATAGCTGGATTCAAAACTGTTCCATTAAAGCAGTAGATCACATTAAACCAAGTCTTTCTTTGACTCGAATCGTGGCGTTTTTCTACGAGATTCAATTGTTGCTCGTATTAAACCATCTCGGCTGTCTTTCCCATACACTTTAAGAGATGCTGCAGAGACCAGTTTGATGCACCGTTCAACTACTTGAGTGTGGCATGGAAAATCAAAGAATTTTTCATCCAACTCTTTTTTTATGTTTAATGCACGTAAATAACTATTCTTTTAAATGGCCATTGTAATTGGAGGCTCCGTTCGTTAATGATCACTTTCCCAGTGAAAGAGCTCAGTGTAGTTTTCAGCCTTGATATTGATTACTGATACTTTAAATTGCCGAATGATTGATGGATGTCTTGATGTTTCTTCAGATTCTTGCCTTGCTTTCAATATTCGCCGAAATCCTAGATCACGTATAGTCACATTGTTATCGTTAATCATTGCAATAAGCACATTTTTTTGGTATGTATAATAAGCGCCTTTTTTTACCACTGATTCCAGCACTTCTTTTTTCAAAGTTTCTGAAAGATGCTGCATCCTCCTAATCATGTTCCACAAATGTATTGGGACATTTGGGACAGGGACATTGGTTGACATTTAATATCAAACCACGTAGGTACGCAAACGCTGACAAAAAAATCGGCCAAGGTTTTCAAATTTTCAAAAGGTGTAGACTATAGAGATGCTTGCATAGAGCCTCAAATTACGATTGGCTAAAGTCAACCACCGAGATTGACACATGTTTCCTGGGGTTTTATACTCTAGATCACTGTGAAACTGGCCGGAAGTTACTACAAGACAGCATACAGATATTTTTGGTCGATGCTCAAGTCATCAACATTTATGGAACGTAATGGTTCTCTAGCTTCAGTTGGCTCAAAACGAACAACTGGGTTTTTGTCGCAAGTCTACAGTGCTTTACCAATAGCACCAGAAAAAGCTCTTGGGCCTGCTGTAGGACCATCGAAATAGCTAAACAGATGCTGCAAAGGCAATTCGTTTATATGAAGATAAAGCAGTGAATTGGCTTTTTAAATGATTTTTCCAATAATCGAACTACACCCCCATTGATACCAGTATTAATTGCTGTTGAGTCGCAACCAATTGCTACTATTTGTTTGTTGTGAGCGGTCTTTTTACTCAATAAATCTAAGATTTCCGAGGCAATGTCCTTCGCCTTGCCGCTGCCTGTAGTAACATGATCCACGTATCTTGATTCAGGTTCGCTGACAATACTTATGTGCTCTTCCCGAATCGTTCGCTGATGAAGTCTACCATCTCGTTCAGTCACTTAAATCAAGGTCTTGTCCTTTTGAGAATCAAAATAGAGACCTTGCATTGATTGTGATGCCAAAGCGCAATCACTGCTCTGAAGCGCTCTTCTTTGTTAGAAACGCTCATTCATGACTTTGCTTTTATCAATGAGCAATTGCGTCTTTTCTGGAGTGACAATTTCAAAGTCACGTAAAAGTGCGGAAGAAAGAGTTGAGGCAGCTCTACCGGGAATCTAAAATCTACCGCAAGTTTGCGCAAATAATTTCAGACCTTTACACCTTTGACTACTTGGTGCATTTTTGCTAGTTGATTGGCTGGCTTCAGCTTCTGAATTACGATAAGCTTTGTAGCTCGGATCATCGTTTTCTAAGTGGTTCATTTCTTCTTCGTTCCCATTGCTAAGAGATGCATTGCCATCAAATGATGTCTTTTGTGCTGCTTGGATTAATCTCTGTTTTTTGGTTTCTTTTCGTTTTATATTTTTTGTAAGCCGAGCTGTTTCTTTCTGGTCAAGTTTTCCTATGAATGACGCTCTTTCATTTCTTTGGTCTTTTAAGAAGTTTCGTTCTTTTATTGGCACCTTTCTGCTTTTATCGCAGGAGCAGTTTTCTAAATTTGTGCATTTACCAGCACTTATATCAAAAAGCGTACTTGCGCTATGTTCACCAAATCTTTTATTTTGCTTTGAAAATTTTCCTGCTTTCCTCTTGATTTAATGTTTTTCAAAAGCGATGAATATTTTTTATCATGGTAGGTCAAAAACAATTGCACGATTCGTGTATGTGATACAGAGATGGAACCGGTCAGGATTTTCTCGGCCCGACCGGTAAATTTCAAAATCATCGCCGGTTGACCGGCCGGCGAGCAGCCAGTTGACCGGTTTTTGACCGGCCCGGTCGACCGGTTTTTTACAGAAAGTTTTTGTTCACTGTTGAATGTACCTGATAAAAATTTTGAAAAGGGGGGCATGGGTGAGGTGTTAAAATTTGTGACTCTCAGAAAAAAAAAACGCAAAAGAACTTTAGCGTTTTTTGCAAAAATGACTCAATTTTAAGATCTTCTTTGGTTAATTTTCGGTTTGAATGCCCTGTTTTGAGCAGTGCAAAACGTGCACAAAATAAGCATAAAAAGCACTGGTGGGCACAAACTAAATTATTAGACCTTCTTTCTAATGATATTTTGCGAAATGCCAAAAAATAAAGTTACAATTTTTTAGCTATTGATGACCGATTATTTGCAATTTGCCGAGCAGCAAACATTAAACTTTTTTTGGCCGTGCTGCCTGTGCAGTTACAAAAACATAAATGAGAAAAAAATATCAGCAGAAGATAAGTAACAGTAAAAACACACGAACATCAAATACTTGTACTATTATGCCCAAAAACATTAAAATGATGGAGCAATAACTTTACATGATGTTGAAAATTATGTCACTATATAACAGCGTGAAAAAAAAATATTGAAAAATTATGTCACTAACAGCGTGAAAAAAGAAATATTGAAGAGTTACGTCACTAACAGCTTGAAAAAAATTACTAATATTCGTAACAACTAGGCTGCTTCACTAACAGTTTGAGAAAGTTTGAAAAGGATCTATTGCAAAACATTATGAACTGGAAAAAGTTTTTAGCTGAACAGAGATTTATATTCGGATGGAACAATTAATATAAATTTTTGTTGAGCTAAAAACTTTTTCCAGTACATAACGTTTTGCAATAGATTCTTTTCATACTCTCTCAAACTGTTAGTGAAGCAGCCTAGTTGTTACGAATATTAGTAATTTTTTTCACGCTGTTAATAACAATTTTTTAATAATTCCTTTTTTCACGCTGTTAGTGACATAATTTTTCAATATTTCTTTTTTTCACGCGGTTAGTGACATAATTTTCAATATCAAATATAGTTATTGCTCCATCATTTTAATGTTTTTGGGTATAATAGTACAAGTATTGTAATGTTCGTATGTTTTTACTGTTACCTATCTTCTGCTGTTAATTTTTTTCTCATTTATGTTTTTGTAACTGCCAAGGCAGCGCAGCCGAAAATTGTTCTGAAGAAGCTTCCCGGTTTGGGAAGCGAAACGTCAAACCAATAAATAAACTCATCGGTAGTACGAAGTCGTTATGAATAACTATCCTGATGAACGCAACGCGTCCGTTATTTTCATTGAAAACACTAAACTGTTATGACATTGACTAGAAAACATTCGAAATATAATGTGCCCCAGCAGTTTGTAGAAACGCTCCTACTTCAGAACAAGCCATGGTTAGTTAGATATAAAAAAATAAGAGCTATGTCTTTCTTGCCCAGTATAGAGTGTGGTAAATTTAAGTTAAAACAAGTTTTTTAAAGCGGTAAGATTTTAGCATGTAGTAAAAAATCTGAAATCTGCGCCACTTCTACTCTTAAGCTGATTAAAATTATGCTGAAATGTCAAGTAGCGAAAGCTTCTTCCACATGCATGCTCTAGGCCTATTAGAGTCTGATTACGTGAGTTTAACGTATATTTTGCGCTTTTTTGTTTTGTGCCGTGGCTCAAAGTCGGGAGTCATGGCACAATACTCCCACCCTAAATACGTCCCTGGATGTGCAAGTCTTAATGGTGACTGCATATTAGTCACAGCTTAAAACCATTAAACAAGTGTTTTCGAAAGATGTGGTTTGTTAATACTGATTTTTATAAAAAGTTTTATTTAGGATAAAATATATAAGTACATTTCGGTTAGTGCTTAGAAGTCTTTTAGTAGCCAGAAAGGAGAATTCGACCGGTTTTTCAACCGGCTTGACCGGCCGGTCGAAGAATCTCGACCCGACCATCCGGTCGACCCGACCGGTTTCCATCTCTGATGTGATACTGTTGGTATGCTACCTTTTTTCCAATAGCCTCAACTTTTTGAGCGACCTCAGCAGCAATTTCACGCAATGGTAGCTTAGCATTTTTCCTCTCTAACTTTAAAATAGGTCTTTCATATAAAAACTCCTTCACGACATCCAGGTAAGTGGGAATTTGATTTTCTGGCAAAGGTTTTGATGCTCCGAAAATTTGCCATTTGACTGCATCCCTGGTTTGATAAGCCATTGTTTATTTCCTATTAAAACTGTCACTTTCTAACCTGAACGCAAAGCAAACTTAATAGCCCATTTTATTCAGTTCAGGCAAGAAAACTGAGATAATTACCGTGTTTGTGACATAATAGTAAAAACAATTCACGTATTCTTGTTTTGACAATAGACAACCAAGCACGTTTTATAGCGTGTATTCGCCGGGCGAAAAACAGCGCAAAGTTGTGAAAATTCAATTGCTTTGTGGAGATTTATAACTTTGAGCGATCGGGATCAAAATTTTCCACAGATGTTTTTAAGGTGAAAGAAAAGTTTTTTGCTATTACGTTAAAAAAATTTTTTTGACCAAATTCGACCCGCCCAACTGAGCAACATACAGCTGGCGATATGCCGACTGTCATAGGTACGCACCTTAAAAACTGCGAAACAAATCGCGAGGTACCCTGCAAGTAAATGCTGTGGTCTTGAACATGAACCATCAAAACCATGTCCAAAAAGAGGTTCGGCGGACAAGGCACTGTTGAGCACAAAAGATCAATCATGTACTGCACTTTTTAAATATCTTTCCTTTTACTAGAACCGAGAGCGTCTTCTCGTTTTGTTTTTCTAGTTAAAAAGCAAAGTAGTTTGAAAAAGTAGGGAAAAAATCAACAATAATCATTTTCACGTAAGTGGCTGATTTACACTGAGGCAAACAATAAGTTGAAGGACCTCATCACCGGGCAAAAAATTTCACAACGTTGTGAACACTGTTTCCAGTTTGACGTGCTAGCGAATTGATCCATGATCTTTCCAATGGACAAGCGAACCCTTTAATCCGTTAATTACCACTTAGCAAACTGGCCAGTTTGACTAATTTTCTGTTCGGTATCTATAGGCTATATAATATGTTGATTGTCAGAACTAAAATAATTTTACAAAAGTAGCCATTTTGTGATTGACTACATCGAGAACTGTAAATACTAGCCAGTTGGTCAAGCGACAACGTGCTTGTCTCTCAAGCAGGAGGTCTTAGGTTCAAATCTCGGGCCAGTCAAATCAGACAGAGTGTTGCCAACTACCTGCCACTACCCTGACGTTTCTTTCAAAGAAGTTGTGTTGCCAAGACACAATGATGTGAAGACTGGCCCTTTAACTCGTTACACCACTCGGCGCAATAAAACGAGCACAATGAAAGATTTGATTTGCGAACTGTAAATAAGAATTTCTAAAGTCGTTTCTGTGACGTGCTTGAAAGCTTTCTGCTTCAGTAGCAGACGTTTCATTCAAGCGACAAATTTTTGCACCGTTCCAATTACCGCTACAAAGCTTTGGATATATTGCCAATGCCACTTTAGTTTGAAAGAAGATGTCTCTGATACAGTAGTTGCGAATATGGGATTAAATTAAGTGATGGTATTCCATTTCAATATAAACCGTTTAGTTCAATCTTTTAAATTTTGTGAACCGGTTCGCGCAATCAGATACAAACCGGCTGGCTAGTGCCACTGCCTGAAATCCATCTGAAGGCATTTTTTCAACAAACTGAGAAGACAGGCTCAGCTTATGTCGTTATTTCCTCGATTTTTTAAGTAAGCTTTACGTACATGAACAGCATGGAGCAGGTTTGTCCCACTTTCCATTGGGAAGACAGGTTATCTGTTCACTATAGCTTGGATTTATCACATAATTAGCGCTGCAGCGAACTCGGCAAACAGATCCAACTTGATTTCCTCTCGAACATCTTCGTGTTCCATAACGAAACAATTCGGATAGTTCAGGGCATCTAACATCATCTGCAAATGTTTACTTTGAGACTTTGAAGATTTACAAATCTAGACAATTACATTGAACAACATTGTCTCGGAGTATTTTGCAAAAAAAGTAAAGCCCAGCTAGTTGTCAGCAGTTCTAGTTTGATCTAATTGGGAAACAAGACAGAGCTAACAGCTTCAGTAGCAGATGCTCGATTCCACTCGACCACTGATCGGTAAAATTATGAAATTGCTGGTTGCTGTACTGTATTTTCATGAAATGAAAACAATTAACGTGCACTGTTGCTGCGGTGCTTAAAAACAAAAATTGATGTAAAACACTTAAGCTTCATGATCGTTGCTGGTGTTGCGCATATTTATCCTCCTGTCACCGAATAGCGGCAGACGATAGCTTGTTGGACGATCCGCACGCTTTTCATTGCAATGACTACTTTGTGATTGGAGGAATGCGCACCTGCTTAGGAGTTTACGATGTACCAAAGTTCCTGTGGATTTCTTCAAATTCTTGTTCCACAGTATCTGCTGCTTGTTCGAAGCCACCAAACAGAGATAATCATCGCAAAGCGTCTCACCCAAAGACGCAACAGCGTGACCAAGGTTCGGGTTGAACCCAGATCATTCGATCAGTGTCGTCATAGAAACGACGCCTTTACCCTTTAGGGCACGCTGCCGACTATTAAAATCAACAAGATAACCAACTACTGACATAAGATTTTCTTCGACTTGACACCCGCAATGGCAATCTAAAAACAGTTGAACAAGTTGTAATTAAAATTATTTACCTGGAGGCAACAACATTAAACTCAGTGGTGTCAGCAAAAATTAAAAAAGGGGGAAGGGTCAAAAGTCGTAACTCAACTTGAGGGTCTGAGGGCGAAGTTCGCAATCGCCAGAGGCCAATGGGTCTCTGGAAGGCAGAGCTTTCAGTCGCCAGAGACAAAATTTTACGGTATTTAACAAAAATAACTCAATTTTAAGTCCGCTATTTAAGTTAAACTTTTGCTTTAATGTCTTTAGTGGTGCAATAAACATACACAAAATAAGCCTGAAAACAACCAGCTATTTAGTCATCCTTCCTTGTAGTACAGTACGGATTTAAGGTCAGCAAAAAATGTTTTGTAGCTGTGCTGACAGATTAGTTATTTGCAACTTGCCAAGCAGCCAAAACCATACTGTTATTGGTTCTGGAAAGAAAACATCTGAAATTTGGCCCCAGTAGCTCCTTAAGATTCCACTGCGACAAGCCATCTTCGAACATGTCACAACCCAGATCCCAGATGAGAGTGCTGGGTAACGCACAATGTTACTATCTTCTGAAACGTTTTGTGTTATCGATATTGAACCTTTTTAACCTCCGTTTGCTTTATTGCCCAAATGGAAATGGTGCGTCACAGTTTTCTTCCCCCTTGGATATCTAATAGCGAAATACAGCTATGCATTTTTGCTGCAATACATAGAATATAGTGATTGTTAGTTGAAAAATTTTTAAGGCTGCAAAATACTAGCATTGGCTAAAAACTTTTAAAATACCCTTACCCTCAAACTACATCAAGTTGTGCTAAAATCGAAACTGGCAGGTAGCAAAAAACCTTTTCCTTGTTTATGCTCCATTTTAATCTAAGAACGCAGGATTTAACATTTCTTTGCACTACGCCATGACCCAAAGGGTACAATGCTCCCTGTCTACACTGTACTGATTATGTTATAAAGATTTATTTCGTACATCAATAGCCTTCTCGGCCACATTTTTATTAGTGTTTGTGTTTTTGTAAGCCTATAAAACTTTACTCAAAATGTTAATTAAGGAAAATAATTTAAAAAAAATACAGACATTTAAAAAAGTTTATCCGAAGCACAAACTTCTGTGTTGTTATTCCTGAGGGCAAAGCTTTTCGTGCAACTTAATTGTGAAGCATTCGATTAATGAATTAGAAAACCTAAAACAACAGTTCATTATACTTTCTGCTGTTATGATAAAATTTGTAGCTCTATTTTCAATATGGGGTTAAAGCTTATAAAGATGGTTTATCATATAAACTACTGGAAAAACATATTGCAGTTAGTAACCATGCAGAAGGTGAATCGAGGTCACTATGTTTGATGTCAACAGCACAAAAAAAGTCAAGAACCAAAAGCATTTTTAAACACGATTTTTTAAATTAAAATTGGCGGTTTTTATTGTTTTTGAATGTGAAAAAACTGAAATTGCAGTTTGTCAAGTTTTTGATAATTACAGATTGGTAATTTTTTTGACTTGATGGCACTTTGAAGTTTTACGCGTTAGCAGCAATGTTGATTACTCTTCAATGCGGTTCTTGTTAATAAGGCAATGCCGTAACAAATGAATGGAAACTAAGGTCAAACGTGAAAAAGGCAACGTCATCAGTTCGGCTTTGGTACAATGGTCCGTTAATCATAGAGCTCCATTTTTTCTGTAGTTTCTTAAAAAGATGCTGTTCGAAATCGGCTTTATTGAAAAAATGAGCACTACTCGAGGTAATAAAGAGGTGCCCCAAACTTTTTTTCACTATTTACCTTATTCACGAAAATGCGTTTAAATCAGTTTGACTCCTTACCATTTGCAACCCTGCATTTTGCAAGTTTGTGACATCACAAAAAGCGTACTGAAGATCAGTGCTGGTAGACTAGGTATGCAGGTTCCTGTAACAGTTCCCAAATTTCTAGATTTGGTTATAGGGTACTCTCTACTACCAAGGGCCTCAGAGAGAAAATTTTCCAGGGGGCGCGAAGGTCAATACCGGGCCCCGGAATCTTATTAGGTCCCCCAAGCCTTATCAGGGCCCATGCCGTTAAATCATTTATAGTCCGATGGGTGTAGAGCTTCATTTAAAAGCAAGGGGATAACGATATTCGCATACAGTTAGGACCTTATGAAAACCACAACTAGACATAAAATAGGTTTAAATCCAGGTAGGGGGTCTGGGGGAGCGCTGCGAGCTCCCCCAACGGGGTCCGGGGCAGAGCCTCGGAAGCTTTAACACTTTTTATGTTTCTCGAAGGTAATATATAGCATTTGATCAACATCCCAGCACCATACTTGCTTGAATTGACAAGCAGAAAACGCGATATATATGAAAGAAAGTATGTGAAGTGGAGGATGATGACATTGACACAATATCACTCAATACAATGACTTCAATACTGCAAATCCAAATATTTTACTAATAAAAGTTTTAAGAAGTCATCTGGAATCACAGACTTCACAAACCCAAATACCTATTAAACTCATACAGATAGAGTGAGTTACTTAATGATAGTAGTATAGTATGTCAACTTTGACTCCGCTCTCTGAGATTGAAATGCTTTTGGATCTCTGGAAATGTTGGCCCTCGTACATTGTTATACCGTAGAATAAGGGCTCTCAAGTGAGAGAAATCTAACAAAACGTTACTTTTGGTGCAAGTGTATGGCTTTTGATACATTTCCTCTTTTTTTAATCAAATCGGCCACCATTGGATGCTCTAAAGGTTGTGTAGCAAAAATAGCGACCAATTACCAGTACTAAATAGGCTGACTGATATTTTTTGCTGTAGGCAAGTTTGTTTACGGTGTTATGGTGCGATACCAAAACTTAACGCGGAAACCTGAACTCTTCCGGGCCCCTTTAGCCCGGGCCTCAATAGGCCCTGGCCCGGGTACGATGTACCCCCTGAAACCCCCTCTCGCAGGCCCTGCTACTACCAGTTGGTAATCGCATTTGTTAGTGTGCAAAAATTTTTGCAAAATTATACCTTTTTTTAAGTCACAAAATTACAAAATGCAGAATTGCAAATGGGACACAGTCCAATAGATTAAACGTATTTTTTCAAAAAAACGAAATTTTGGAAAAAGGTTTTTGGCACCTCTTTATTACCTCACGTAGTTCTGCTTTTTTCGATAAAACCGATTTCGAGCAGTATCTTTTTAAGTGCAAACCCCTGTATGGTTTGGTTTGAATGTTTCTGAGGAATTCTTTCTACAGAAAGCAATTTTTTTTTAAAGATTATAATTGGGGCCCGCAAAAGTCAATGAAGTCAAAACTTTTTCAGAGCTTTATTATATTATCGAACGAGTACCAGCATTGGTTTCGGGTGTTCTAGAGCCAGTTTAAGTAGATTTTATACCTAGAAATAAACTCAAAAGTTTGGGTTAGGTCAAAATTTGTCAAATTTTTATGTGATTAAAATTTTTTTTCAAAAACAAACAATAAGTTTTTTTCTTCATTTTTCTGGATGTTTGAGTACCGATGAAACGTTATGAACAATTTTATACGTGTTCAAATGAAATTTTACCTCTTAACTTCTGCAAATAGTTGCAACCTGGGTTAATGTTCCGTCTAATTTTTCATAGTTTGTGTGCGCAGCAATTGTGGTGTGTGCACACTTTTTTGGAAATGAGTAATATTTGTGCAGCAAACCATGAGCAATAATATGTCTGTGCAATAATATGTCTGTGCGCAGTAAATTTATGCGTGTGCGCAGTCTCTGAAAGCTGTGTGCGCGCGCACACGCGCACAGCTTAGAGGCAACACTGGCCTGGGTTAACTTCTTTATGAAAATAATTTTATAATAACGCGAAACTCATGTTTTTAAATTAAAAACAAATTAACAATGCCAGCCTCGGCATGAATAAAATAACTAAGAGCACTACATTTCCAAATTCAAAAATCAAAAAGCCAATTTTTATTATACAGTACCGTGTATTACACAGAGGTGGGCGTTGCGCAAAATAGTTCGCAAGTTGCGCAAATGTGCAATTTGCGTTGCGCACTATGCCCTTTTTTTCAGCTCTTGCGCAATTTGCGTTGTGCTCTATGCCTGTTTTTTCAGCGCTTGCGCAATTTGCGTTGCGCTCTATGCCTTTTTTTTCAGCGCTTGCGCAATTTGCGTTTGCGAATCGGTAAATCTAATATTTGTTGCGCTTCAATTGAGAATTTTTTCCAAGATGCGCAATCACAAAATAATTTTTAAATGTTGAACTGCATGTCCCTGTCAAAAAATAAATCAATGTTGATTTTACAGATTTAAAGCATGATCACGAGATAGTTGATACATGCTGATAGAAAGATTTTTTTTCTTGTTTTATTTTCTTCTGCGTTAACTACTTTTTTTCTTGTTTTGTTATCTTCTGCGTTATCTACTTTTAAACCGCTAAACGTGCTGTATTTAAAGTTTGAGCAATTGAATATACCAAGGAGGACTAGTGTGTGACAGAAATCAAGGGTGCCAGGTTGGGAGATCCCCCTCAATCGGGTCCTCCAAAATTTCGAACTTTTAAACCGTTAGAGCTAGATGAATCATATTTTTAAAATGGGTAGACATCAAAAATAAACTAAACGTAACAAAAATTGGGGGTACCACAATGGAGGTTTGTCCCAAACGGACCCTTTAAAATTCAAACTTTTTAACCACTCACGCTGGACTCATGAAATTTTCAGGGTGAGCAAATATAAAAAAAACGCTTTATTAAACGAGGCTTTCCCAAACTCAAACTTTTTAACCTTTTAAGATGGATACATGAAATGGTGGTCCACAAATTTTCAACTTTCCTATTTGAATCAGCCTTTGCATTCCTGCACCATCAGCTTCTTCCGGAAGGTGCTTCGCCAGTGCAGGCTTGACTGTGAGCGAATTAAGAATGCAACTATAAGTGGTGAACATATAGAAGCACTCAATGTCATGCACTGCAATAAAGCGCTGCTTTAATAAACCTAATCGTATAATAATTTTTTTCTGAATATCGGTGGTGGTTGACTGGTAGTTCACTTTTTCAGCAAATTAAGTTAATTAAGCCAGATTAGGATTCGGTTTTAGCTATTCGGAATAATATTATTCTGAAATAGCCTGCTATTCTGAAATGTCCATCCCTAGTGGTAGTACTTGTGCTTCAGATAAACTATATGCTGTATACGGCTGAAAGACAAAAAGTAATGAATTAAAATTATTTCAGGGATCGAAATCAACTTTTTTGACAACTTGCCCGAAAAAAAGGTACTCTAAGTTTTGAGATTAACTTGGAAAAAAGCACTGAATTTGCAAAATACGCGTTGTTTCGAGAATCAAGTTTTTGTGTGCAATCGGTTAGATAATGAGATGCAATCAGTAACTTTTTCCAATCATGCATTAGCAAAAATCGAATTTTGATTGCAGATATTTCATTTAATATTTAACAATCATAATCATTAATTACCGTTGTGGTTTGTTGCAAACGTATTTTTATTAGCGAATATTTTGGAAACTACACCAGTTAGAAAGCTAAAAGATCTTCAAAATAATCATAACAACAAAATTGCAAAAATCTTGACAAATTCTGAAAGTACAGTACCGTACTGCCATCCTTGCTTAACACCATCGTCTGCAGCGCGCTTTTGAAACTTCGATTATGCAAAAATTTGTACTCAAAAACTTTTTTAAATAGCGAACTTTGTGTGCGCTTCTCAAGCAATCAATTCGTAGTTGCGCTGTACTATTTTCAATTTTTGGTTGCAGAATTTGTGTTTGCGCTTTAAAACGTTTAGAATTTTCGTTACGGAATTTGCAATTGCGCTATAAGCTTTTAAGATTTTGGTTGCGGAATTTGCGCTTGCGCTTTAAGCTAAAAAAATTTTGGTTGCGGAATTTGCGCTTGCGCTTTAACCCTAAAAAATTTTGGTCGCGGAATTCGCGCTTGCGCTTCGAGCTTAAAAATTTTTGGTTGCGGAATTTGCGCTTTACGATGTTTTTTGTAAACGCCCAGCTCTGGTATTACAACGACTAAACCAGATTTTTGAAATCTTACCACTGTACTGTTTTGCTTTCACAGCTTTAGCAATCGGCAAAACTTTTACACAAAGCAGCTTTTTACCAAGCAAGACTGAAATTGTGTCAATGTATTTTTCAATAAAAGTTTAAAAACAAATAAGGCCGAAAATTCTTGAAAATTCAAGAACAGCAAATTTCAATCCAAAATTTACTGCTTATTCGAAAAGGTATAATTGACATGGAAATATGTGCAGATTTTTAGGTTTTTGTCCTGCAGCGATTATTAACTTTAATTACAAGGCTAACTGATTGGAATTTCTTTCTAAATGCTGTTAATGAAAAGTGAAGAAAGTTACCTGCTTCAAACTTAAATAAATTGCAAAAAACAAAACTTTTTGTTTTAATCAAAATTTGGAGCTCAATAAGGCCAAAACGGTTTTGGTAAAAAAACGTCATAATTTAGCTAAGATAAAGTCAAAATAGAAACGGCCCCAATTATTATTCAAAAATAATGCAAAATTGATAAACAAATTGGAGCGGTTTTTACAGGATTTGTAATGTACTCAACGCTGAAAAAGAGCTCGTATAGTTGAAACTATTTAGCAAGAGCCAATGTGCTACCGTTGGTCATGTTAAAACAAATAATCATCAAGCATGTTACTTCTCTGGAAAATTCATCCCATGCATCAACGTCAGACATGAGAGCCAGTTTTTTGCTTACCCACTGTAAATAAACTAATCACTTACCGTCGAAAAGTTGAACTCCAATGTTAACCATATAACTTTAGAATTCTAACTTTAACTCTAACGCCAATGTTTAACTTTAACCTCAATCTCATAATAATTTAATCCAAATGTTTACGCTTCAACGCATGTAATGCTTCTCTCGCATCTAATGTCTTTCAATGAGCGCGCACCTTTTATACTCTAGAGCCTAAAAGATAGGTGTTTTATTGAATAATTATTTTAAGGTAATCTCTCTTCCAAATGAAGCCGTAGACCCAGAGCTGAGTTAGGAAGACATCGGGTCACTCATTTGGGATTCCCACAAAACAGCCTACGCCGAAAACTTTTGCTTTAAGGCCAAGGCTAAGGCCATAAAGTTTTTTTGGAAAGTGTCCTAAAGGCCAAAGACGTCCTTGAGGACGACATCTTTAATAGCTTTTTCAAAAATCAGAAGAAAGACTAACATTTCCACTAAATGTAATTAATTTTCAATTTGTTTTATTGCAAACAATATTTTAAGTTTGAGAAAACAACTTTTAAAAACTTTTTGAAAACCATTACTTCTAAAACTGTATTTGGATATTGCTTAGATACAAAGTCATTTACTGTCAACGTAAAAAAAATTTCTGTAGAATTTTACCTGTTTGTTTACTAGCATCCATTCCTAAACATCCTGTATTCTTGTTGCAGTGGTCTTTAAAACAACAGCAATGACAAACAGATTCTCTTTGATTGTTGCACTTATATAAATCTTTAGATCTTATCCAATTCTGTTATTTTCAAAAAAATTATTTTGATTTCAGTTATGCTATAGTTAGTTAGTCCCTATTAAACTAACTCTGATTCAAGTTAAAAAATAATAATAACATAATGGTCCCAAGTAGACGAAAAACACTTTGTAGAGTGTTAATCTTTTAGAGGTTAGCTTGTATTGTGAGATGAAAGCTATTGTTGAGTCCTAAAATTGAAACGCTAGAAAATTTTATCAATAAGCATTTACATGGATTTAATCTGTAAAGCTTATTTTACACAATAGGATCTATTTTCCCCCCTTACGGCTTTTCGTAATAAATTCCTTCCCCAAAAAGATTTTTATTTCAAATTGAATTGAATTTAAGTCAAGTTTCATCACAAATAATTCTTAAAAACTTGAAGTTGCTAAGGTAACCGAAAGTTTTCCGATTTTTGAGCTTAACTAAGTCACTTTTTAAAATCTGAGCAATTTTTGAACAAATTTAACTTAAATGACACCATAAAACGTTTTTATGTCGTAACTACTTGGACTTAAGCATTTTATGATTCAGCATCAAAAGCAAACCTTTGCACAACAATTGAATCGCCCGTGACGTTATTGAAAAAATGATTTCATTTTTCAAAAATATGGCAGAACGTCAAAATGGACGTCATTTTGACGTCACTGCCTCATTTTTGTCATTGCCCATATGAAACTAATTCTTCCAAAAAAATTTGGTAAACGCCAACCCTCATGCCAAATTTAATGCTCCCAAGCTTTTTGATTTAGGAGTTAAGAATAAGGGGCACTTTTGCCCTCCCCCCCCACTTAAAATGTGTTGGTCAAATACCCCGCGCAAAATACTAAAAGTTTAAAGGAAAAAAAAATTAGTAATTGTAAGCGAGTTTAAATTTGATTAAAATAAAAAATATAGAGTATAATTATTGCTTTTAACCCACGTGGTTTACACCGCACGCCGAAACGTTTGGGCAGGATTCAATTTTTTCAAAACATTTTCAAAAAAATCATTGCAAAACTTAAAATTGTTTCTAAAGAAAACTTAAATTCGCTGCATGTTTTGTTTCTGTATGTCAACGAAAAAAAACAACGTTACATCAACAAAAAAACGTCTCGTAAAAAGTTAGCTCTAAAAGGACGTTAAGAAAAAACGTAACCAAAACGAACATTAAAGCTCACTTTAAGTAACATAAAAAAAATTGAAAAAACGTAACATTAAGGCTCACTGGTTATGATCGAGATGTCTTATTTCGAATTTACTTTTGTTGAAATTTGATTATTTTTAGACTGATTTTGCCGTTACAGCCATCAAGGTTACATGATTTTGTTTTATCATTGTCAGAGATAACGAAACAACTTTTTGACGAATACAATTTTCGGCCAAATACGCAAAAAATGTAATAAAATCCTGACATTAACAAATCCTGACATAAAATCCTGACATTATCAGTGAAAATTTTTACCCACAGCCAGCCCTGAATTAAAAAAAAATGTTCTATTTAAACCGATACTCATTTCGCACACACACACACATACATGCGCATGCAGTGTACAAACACATTGCACCTGTTTTTGTTCATTTAAACAAGCATCTCTTTGTTTGCACCGCTTTATCACGGTTGCGATTAATCCATTTCTTTGCACAGTGGTGGCACATATTTCACCGGTTTCGCAATTAAAGTATTTTCCCCTTGCTCGACATTCTCCTACGCTTCTACCAATGCAGTTCATGCATATTATGCCTGAAATGTACAAAAAGTGACGGCATCTTAGCAGAAGCTTTATATTACTATTAATGAAACTAAAAAAGATAACTGATTTAGTTGCCTTAGGCTGCTTATATCTGTGTTTAAATCAAATAATTCATTATACCACTGCATTACGTCAAAGCGTGTAACAAATTTGTGGTATTAGACTCCGCGTTATTGAACCTTTTGGAAGCACATCTCCTTTTAAAGAAAATGGTGCAGCGGTGGTGATCCGTCGGAAAACACTGTGTCCAATTTGACCAACTCGAGATATGAACCTGAGACGTCTTGTTTCAAAATCGAGTCCATAAATCTTGAGTGGCCAAGCAAAATGACGCGGAGATGTACCCTGCCAACTCGTTATTTATTTGATTTTTGAAAAGATTTGCGGGGATTTAAACAAAAATACAAAAAACAAAAAGGCAGCAACTATTATCTATTTTTACAACAGAACCAAAAAGTCTTCTAGTTGCAGTCTAGCTTTATTAGAATACTTGTAAATAAAAAAAATATTTGTCAGCAGCGTTGCCGAGGCTAAAGACATCGTTTTTATGACGACTCTAATCGCATAAGATAAGTTCAACCAGCACCCTGGCCCTATTGCTGCACCTAGAATAAGTCGCTTTATAGTATGATTTTCTCTGCTTCTTAGTTTCGAGCAAGCAGCAAATTTACGTAGAAGGAGGCCAAACGCCAATCGGTAAACTTGGAATATAGTCAACTCCTAGGCGGGTATATAGTCAATTTTGCAACAAGATCAACTCCAAAAATTGCGAAGCAAGTCATCTATGAGGCCGAAAGGGTAACGATTACGTTTTTACGACGACTCTGATCACATGGTCTAAATTTAATCCGCACCCTAGTCACGTTTGTTGCGTCCGTTGATAAGACGCTTTACGATGATTATATCTCTGCTAGGTGGCTTCGAACAAGCAGCAAATTCAGTGGACAAGTATTTGAAAAAATCACAGGAACATTGGATCACTGGAAAATCCTAAGCAGGTGCGCATTCCTCCAATCACAAAGTAGTCATTGCAATGAAACATGCGCGGATAGTCCAATATTTACCGCCTCACGCTGTCCGGTGACAGGAGGATAAATAATCGCTACAACGACAATATGACAACAACAACCAGACCCATCTCAGGTTTTTTCTAAAAAAAATTAAGCAGCATCAGTAGGGAACAAATGGCAACACTGTTTTTTTTTAATGCAAGTAGTCGGGAAAGTACTGGCCGTTATCTTGAGAAACACGTGCTTTTACAACTCGACCATATTTTACTGGTCAAAATCTAAGTTACAGTATTTTAGTACAGTGCTTTTTCACTGAAAAAAAAAAAAAATAGAAAAAAATACTTTCATTAAAAATTAAAATGCCGACTAATAAAATATTATTTAAACCAACAAAATTTTGTTTCCTAGTTAGAGTTATCAGCAAAAGATTGCTCCATTTTTTTATTCGATGAAATTATTATATTATAAAGCAGGTACGATAAATGCAATAATAATATTTCAATAGCTGAAAAACATACTATACCTTCTGTGACGGAAAAACAATACAAAAAGACAGTTGCAGCAAAAATTATCAGTCTCATCTTTTACGTTGCTAAGCAATACCGTGAATAAAAGAGTTCGAAATACATTCCAAGATTTTATAATCTTCTGACAGAGTTGATCAAGCATTAAATATTGCCCTCAGGGTTTTCAGTAAATATCAAAAGGCTAGCATTTTTTAAATTATTTTCAATATTTTGCGACTGCTATCAATACGGTGCAGTTACTGTTGTGCAAAAATTCAAAAAAAATTGGGTGTGTCCAATGTGTTTTAGAAAACACCCTAACTTTTTTATTCAGAGAAATTTGACGTATGTTTGTGCCTACCAAATTTAATAGTGTTGCCAACTGTTTGCCAAAATACAACCACCTCATTATCTTAATTCAAAGAGGGGAATGAAAACATTTTTTCCACTGCATCACTTCACAGTATCTTTTAAACTGAAATTAGTGAAAGAATCAGATTTTGCGTGAAAGTGGATTCTTATTTCACAGTATGTGTTTACATTGCTTGTAATTCTGTCGGCAACGTGGCCAAAAACCCAAAGGCGTCGTTTCTACCACGATCATAATTTTTGATTCAATCCGCACCCTGGTCAAGTTGTTGCGCCCTTGGATAAAACGCTTTACAATGATATTTTCTACTTGGTGGCTTTGATCAAACAGCAAGTTTACTCGGGGTGAATTCAAACGTCAACCGGAAAACTTGGAAAATGATCAACTCCAAAGCAGCAACGGATTCGTCCAAATGATAGCGCCACCGTCGCTTTCTCGTGAGTGGAAGATAAATTAGTATATATATATAATGTGAGAATCAATTAGTATATGTTTATATCGTAGTCATTATTTGATTGAAAAAATAAATAAAAGATATTTATGTTAATACTAATTTAATCATGCATAAATTTGACCGCGTATCAAATTGATTGCAGACTGATCTACTGCAAAATTAGAGCCATTGCAAAATAAAGATAGTCTTTGGTTGAAAAATTTACGAAGATATGTTTCCCAAATCCAACAAAAAAACATGCGTTTTGCTAGCTGATAAGTCGTCACAGTATCCTCCAGCACATGATTTAAAACAATCAAATAAAAATGAAAATTTGATTTGAAATGAGCGAGGTTATTAAACCAACCCTTTTGACAATTTTTTTAGATATACAGCAAAGTTACCATAACTTGCGAGCCAGCTATTTTGGAATTTCAAAATGCAATACATAAAATTAGTCTAAAATGAACCAAAAATTGTAGGTAATCGTGTGCAAAGCAAAGTGCTGTTCCCAAGCAATTATGCTCACGGCACATTAATCTTATTTATGCTTTGTTATCAGCTTTTTCAAGTTAAAGTTTTCAAAATTTTTGAAAATCTTATTTAATCCCTAATGTTAATTCATAATTTTGATAATCTGTAATGGCTTTTATGTAAACTTGCAACTTGTTGTAAATTAATGTAAACTCATTAAATTAATTCCAAGTAGCACTTTTCTTGCAATTTTTCTGTAAATATTTGGACATATTTTGCTTCAAAAGCTTTTGAGTTTTAGATGAAACGGAAACAAACTATACTACCTTACACTCAATTTATTGTCTAAGAGCCGAAACAAACGATTAAGTTGCTTGTACAATTTTTATGCTCCGATAATTATCGCTCCATTTACACGTAAAGCTGTTTTTTCGACAAATTTTACTTGAAGCCATGAAAATTTTTGGTGCCGGAATTAATCTTCTGCAAGAAACTTAAAATTGCCTTTATATGTGAGGGTAACTTTTTTTAAAAAAAGCTTTGCAACAATTGTGTTGTGTTTTTTTTTTTTTTTGTGCGAGACGTTGAAAATCCACTTGCAAGTGGGGTTTTAGCAATCTTGCATAAATATCAGTATCAGTAGGTAAGTTTCGAAAAGGAAAGCTGTAGTAACAATAGGAATTTGGAACGCTAAAAAACAACATTAAAAAACACAAAACGTAAATAGCCGGTGTGATCCTGGTTTGCTCTAAATGACACCGTTATGGGGCAGGCGATTTTTAGCAAGGAGCTTTCAGCCTTACGCTTTTTTGCCAAAGGTGAGAAAATACCAGAGTCGGCAAAGTACAACTTCCGCAAATATAAAAGTTGCGTTGCACTCTAGATTTTTTATTTTGAAACATTGCGGAAGTTGCGTGCGGACTAATGTCTTTAAAATTTGATGCCGAATAATTGAGCTGCGGTTCAATTTTTTTTGTTGATAGCGCAATTTTATACTTTTGACTTTTGTTGGTTCATTTTGATCGTAATATTGTCAAATGTCGACCTTTTATCGCAAATTGCCTACTCCTTTTCCGTCTAAAATCACAAAGTCTAAAAACCACTGTTGTTTACATAAAAAATTTAATACCGTACTTACACCGTTTTTCTCTTTTTGCAATGCCTCCGTCGCTTCCTTCCAAGAAGCACTTTTTTTACTCTATCTCTACTATATTCAGGTGTTAATACGTTCCAAATTGCAGGCCTAACTTCAAATTCACTATTCAACAGTTTTGTTTCATAATAATAATAATAATACAGTAATTGCCATTTGTATCTCCATTGAGATAACACTAACAAGTGTCGATGCATTTGACTAAGAGGACTGTCATCTGACTCATGTGTTGTCTAATTATAGGGATGCCGGTAGTGTATAATAATTGTGCAGCATACACTGCTATAAAGTTAAAAAGACTCAAAGTAGGTAGGTCTAACAATTAAAAGCATTGTGACTAATAGGCGCAGTCACAACACCGATTGGCATTTTTGTATGCCTCGCTTAAGTTTCGACCTTGGCCGCTCCTTCTCTTTAGTTAGCTCAGTTTTGGACACGACACTTTATTTCCCGCGGCCATTGATTTGCAAACGTTTTAAAAATACCTTTATTTTTATAAATTCTTGCATAGCTTTGTGTTTGGTAGAATTTTACTTCTATTACATTGCATTATACCTACCTCTATAACACTAAGAATTTGGTATGAGATATTGACAAAACTGACATTATTGGTGCCCCAAATTTTTAGGCCCAAAAATTTTATTGAGGCGATGTAGGAGATAAATTCAGAAAAAATGATCGAATTTTGGAACGTACAGTAGTCCTATACAAAAACAACTGCAACTATCTTTACAAAACTAGAAGAATATCCTTTTTTTACTAACAAATGCTTCGTACTAAAGATAATTTTGTCTTCTAGTACTAGTTTCTAATTTGTTAAGGTTTCTCTCTTGCTTTCTTATATTTTTGCCAATCTTAAAAACTTTACTTGGATTACGTATACTTTCTCTTTACATTCGATTGAAATACATAAGCTTGGTCGATAAAGAAGTTTGAGCGTTTGGACGCTTGTGTATCATGCTTGCTTGCGTATAACGCGTTCACAAGGCACAGAATTGATCGTTTTGTGTAAACTTTTTTTGAGATTAGTTTTTGGTGAATAGCTTAAACTTTTGGATACAGCTTTGAAAGAGAATTGTCGTGACCTGTTCACAACCCAGCAAAAAAATTGATGTTTTTACAAAAAAAGAACAAACAAAAAAGGCACGATCATATTCATGCTATGAAAACGAGGTTACTCAATCGTTTTGTAAGATTTGGCGCTGTTTTTGTCGCACCTGTAATTTCCTACATTGTTTTAGATAAGGTGTTGCGTGCGTTTGTGCAATCTTCTCTTTGTTAAGCTTGTAATAGCTTTGCCTTTGACTTTTAAGACGTATCACGCCATATTATATATACTGATAACAAACCACAATGAAAAAATAACTTCAGCAACATACGTTTTGAAAGCATGCCCGAAAATTTAGCTGGTCACCAGCACTTAGTGAATAAAGTGGTGACGTAACAACGGTTTGAAGTATTTGCTATTTTCTGTCAACGTTTTTGGTTTGCTTTCGAAAATAAAATTAAACTCGTGAAAACGAAAAAATCAAAACTAAGTTCTGAAACGAAAAAAGGACACGTGTGAAAAAGTTAACGAATAATCAACGAACCCTAATGACATAGATGTGACGCTTTAAGGAGAAGGAATTTGACTTAACGTTGGCAGTCACACATAGAAGGAAATAGTTGAGACAAAATGTAATTCATTTATATTTCGACTATAAAGCTTTTTATGTTATTGTTTACTGCTGTACGAGATTCAAACACAGTTTGGTTTGTGGGAAAATAGCTAAAATTATTTTGATTTTGGAGGGGGTTTTAAAATTCGTTGCGGCAAAATATTTTGCTTGGATATTTGGTGCTTTATTTTCACTTTTAGAATAAACTTTGCTTTTTTGTTTCTGCATGTATTCATTTCAGTCGCTTGAGCTTACGTTTTATTATTGCACTGACACTGGTATTTCAATAAAAACCAGAAATACAGAATTAGATGAGGGTAAATTAATTAAATCGGGTTTGGTACGGGTCTGTCTTTTAGGGACTTGAGTCAAGTCACTGAAAAACGCGATTCGAGTCACGTCATTAATGAAAAACAAAATAAAAACGAAAATTAGGACTAGCGATTTTGCTTCGTGTGATTAAACCACTTCCAAAAATTTACTTCAAACACGTATTCGACAAAAAAAAAGCATAATTATAGTTAATATTTAATTGTAAATATATTCTAAATTATAGTATGACTTCGATTCATTGGGGCAAAATTCATGAATATGCAATTGATTTACAATTTCAAATTTCTTACTGTAATTAAACAGAATAAACGAAACAAGTAAGATTACAAGAAGACTAAGATTTTGAAAAGGCCTATTTTTTGACAATTAAATCATTTTACAATATCAGCATTCAACATTATAGTAAAAAACACTCAAAGTCCAATACACAAGTCTTTGTTACAGCATTAGTTATGTTACTCCCTTGTCCTACTCCCCAACTAGTACATATCCTGGCGTCAAATTCGATCGACAGCTTTTGAGGAAAATTCGAAATTTGATTTTCGTCTACACATGGTAGGTTTATGTGCAAAAGTGACGGCTCGCAACAATTTCCTTCATCGCCTTGCTGGAACATTATGGGGACGTGACACGCTGACCATTCGAGCAGATTCCTTGTCCATAATATACAGTGCCGACAATTATGCCGTTTCTGTTTAGAGTCGTAACAAGCATACTACATCTTAAAAAAAACTTAACATAATTATGCCTCAACCATTTGCTGCGTATCAATCATCACTGGTTGTCTCCACCCAACACCAACAGAGTATCTTCCCGTGTAAGCTGGAATAGCACCGCCCAAATTTGTAGAGACTTTTTCACTTTCCACGGAGTTGAAAAAGCAAGCTCAAATATGACACACCTTCTTTACAACCACACGTCAACCCTAATTACTTTGCATAAACGCCGTCGTCAGTTTCACGCAGAAGCTGTTCACCTGTGGGATACCTTCAAAAATGTCAACAATATATGGACAAATGAGTGGCGCAAAGCTGCTCTCCACCCTCTACAATTTAATGTTACCTCTTCCACTCTCCACTGCTGGATTTGATTTGCCAAGAAAGGCATGTGTCACTTTAAATCGCTGACGCACTGAGATAGGTAAACATGATGTGCTTATATCTCGGTGGGATTTTCGCGATTCCGCGGCATGCCCTTTTGGGGCAGAAGAAATAACCATGAACCACATCATCAACCACTGCACCAAACACCAATTGCCAAACGGACTGAAAGGAATACAATCTTTGAACAAGCAGACAGTATTCTGGTTAACGCATTTTCTATCTGTATATATAAATAAACGACAGTGCCACACTCAGGAGGAAGCAGTAAAACTTAATACGGCTGTGTACGAAATCTTTGTAGAAAGTATTGTTAGTTCCAAAGGTGGGCTATACCGAATTACATTTGTACCGAAGTACTGTTACGAATTACTTTTTCCGTACAGATACCGCCGATACTTTTTAAAATATGCACCGGTACCGAAATTGATTTTGTGAATTTACTAGAATTTGATTTTGTGAATTTAAAATATGCACCGGTACCGAAAGTGATTACTTTGATTTTGCTAAATCAGTATTTTTTCCGATGCTTTCTTATTTTCGATGCGATCGGTAATTTTTTTTATTTTGTTGGAGGGCAATAGCAAAAATTTCGGCCCGAAAGCGCAGTTACGTAACATGAAAAGTTCTAAAGATTTAAACAAAGTCGAAGTTTAGTTTCCTGCAGTTCAGGCACGCGTTAGAATTGTTAGCGATAGACAGTTGGCAAGCTGAGTTAGAATTGCTGGCAATAGCCAGTCATGTTATTTAATTGTAATTTATCTAGATCTTGGATAGAACCCGCCGGCAGAGTAAACAATTATCCGTCTACGGTTTCGGGAATAATAACCTAACTGTCACTTCTGCATTTGAGGATTAATCACGAACATTGGGTCTCTTTCAATTAAAGACTCCCCTCTTAAAA
The DNA here is from genome assembly GCA_963965965.1 of Trididemnum nubilum. Classification (NCBI taxonomy): domain Eukaryota; kingdom Metazoa; phylum Chordata; class Ascidiacea; order Aplousobranchia; family Didemnidae; genus Trididemnum; species Trididemnum nubilum. The sequence goes on from OZ014471.1 coordinate 36,328,410, forward strand.
TTCACCCAGATAAATTTCCAGTATTTACCGCATTGATCGTGAGGAATAAAGAGTAAAAGTTTTTTTTTTTTTATTACCGGTATCATTTTTCTCTTAGCTGCTTTAGCTGCTGGTATGAACACATCAATAGTTTCGATTGCATTTCATAGTTTGAAATTTGTAGGGTTAGATGTCAAAAAATAAATTTCATATCATTACTAAATAAATTTAAATAATAAAATAAACAATGATTTAAAGCACTAGTGATCTTACATCAAGGGCATGGTATGGAATCGAAAGGATGTTTCGGTATGAAATATGGACATAAATAGGCAAGTTAATGCAAAACGTTAGCTTCGTTAACCACTAATTCGTTAACAAACTTCACACCTCCGTTAACGTTAATCCGTTATTTTTAGCTTTAATTAACGGAAGTTAATAAAGTCCGTTAATTCTTTAAAATTTTGCGCGTAATATACATTTCTACATCTTCACTCGCTTCTAAAACACGTATTGACGTTGTTGAGCTAATTGTAGGAAAATATTTATAGCTATGGTGGTCTTTTGTGTTTTGGAAGTTACATTTTACAGTCTATTCTAACTTCAAGATAAAAATAAGTTCAAAGGTACTAACGAAGTTGCGATCGGAAAATCTTTGGAAATTACAAACAGCGATAATTAATAGACCTATGAGCTGCAGCTTACTATTTGCCACAAAAAAGAGCTCCTTGCTTCGCTTGCTTCTATAAAACTCGTGCTAATGCGCAACGAGTGTTACCAGTGCAAACTGGTTTGTATTGGAACGATGAATAACTGGTGCAAGATATTAACGATAAAAACTTTAACGAAAGTTAACAGAACTTAACGGAGGTTAATTTAGTACGTTAACATAAAAAAAAACTTTTTAACGGATTAACGAATTAATGAAAAAGTTAGCTTCGTTTTTAATGGATTAACGATTAACGGACTTGTGCCCATCTATGAATATGAAAGATGCCAGAATGAAATGGAATGGAAGATTTCAAGAATGGAATGGAATACAATCTTTCATACTTCCATTCCAATTCCTTACTAAATTTTGCTTATATTATTTACAGAAAAATGTTTACTGATAGTGATAACTAAAAATATGTGGGGGCGCTTAGAAGCTAATCATCTGTCGACAAATTAATAGGGTAGTTCAGTTATAAACATTGTTCAAACAGTGTAGGCATTGCATCATCAGATCATACAATATATTCATTGCAATTTGCAGCTCCATTGATTTTGGCTGACAATTTGCAGACTCAGATTTCGTAACGAAGACCTTTTTTTTTGGTTTTTATCCCTGAATCTGTGAACATGAATCAAGATCCGCACCATAGAATGCCGTCGTGACCCCCTCCCCCCCAGGCGAGAATCGTTGACCTCCACCAAAAATTGTGCCCTGAAAGCAGGCAATTCGCCCGAGGCCCTGCCGTCTATTTTGGATAAAGACTTTTTTTGGGGTCTTCACCCCCGAATTTAAGAGTTAAATTATTTTTTGCCTCCCAAATGTTATTCGTGTCCTCCCCTTCCAGGTCATGCTACTCTGGAGGCGTGACCCGGGGCCCCCCTAACTGACAACCAATGGACAACCAACTGACAACCATTAACTGATTACCAGGCTGTAAGAAGTAAGATTGATCAATCTTGCATGTCCATCACAAGAAGATAAAATACATATTTGAAGACTCCGCGCATTAGCATTGAAAAACACGTAAAAACGGCATGTTGACAATTGTCAACATATGTTCCGATTAAGTCACGCAAAAACATTGATCTGATATGGTTAATATGCGGGATTGATAGAACGGCACTAGCACAACTTTTGCAATTGCGTAACCGCTAATTATCCTCGGCAAGTCGTCCTCACACTCCCAGAATTTGTTCAAAAATGTTCTCAACGTAGTGTCTGGTGAAACAATGGAATCACTGGCAAATTGAGGCAATGGCATCCGGCCGAGGAAGATGGGCGAGGTAAAGGAGGGCAGGAATTAGTTACCAGGCAAAAGCGTAAGCGAAGGCCTAATACTGCGACATCCTGCCTTATAATTTTCCCACCTCTGACTCTAAGGCCTACAGGAGTCTACAGGCTAAAATGGATACCGTAGGTGATAGGACAATATTGTAACGGAATGTCAATGCGAGTATAGGATACAGGGGATAAAACGCGCTGCCGTGTCGCGGTCACAAGATAGAAAGGATGCTGGTCTTAGTCTAACCAGCATAGGACTTTATGTTCATCAGTTAGTGAAAATCCCCTTGCAAGACAGTGTAGTCCAGATGGCTCCTGGGTAGGGGTCTGCAGCTTTATTCGGAGAGCTTCGCCGAGGTCAGTGCTCCAAAGATAAGTTCGTCATTTGCAGTGTTGGTGCGTTGCCATCGGTAGAAACGGCAATTTGTAGCCTTCTGTCAGTCTGAATAATCTGGTCTTTGAGACTTTTCCCAGTTAAAGGAAAACCAGCTCTATAGTAATGTCGAATGTGCATAAACAAAAAAAAGTACCACGGATCAAACCCCGAAATTCAGAAGTGGCACGGTCACAGCCAAGAATCAGTGAGTTCTTGAGTGACAATGCAACAAAGATAAAACTTGGCAATCTACGCCTACTAAACCTGATCAAAAAAAACAAAACATAACATCTGAGCCCTCAGGTTGAGAAGGTTTTCTTGCTAAAAGAGTAGGTCTCAGAAGCTGAGGGTAGAGCAAAAGTGGCATGGTCGGTTGTTAAACCGAATGCGTCCTCAAATTCCCCTATCGAACCTGAGAATCCAAGTAATTCCTCGGAAATTGCTTGCAGGTCTGAGGTAGAGCTGGGAAAAAACTACAAAAAAAGAGCTATAGAAAAGAAGCGAGTGATGAAGGGTTTGGCTGCTATAGCACTGGCCGACAATGATCATGAGTCTTCTGATCACTCCTCCGGTCAAACCAAAAGGGCTAGAGAATCTTCGGATTCTCTCTCCTCTGCAAAAAACCTCCCGCAGAAGCGTGGACGGCATGAAGTCTCTCATGATATGCAAAGAAGCAAAGCCAAGAAAATGACGGCTGGCACAAGCACCCCAACTAGCTATGCTGGCTTTGTAAAGGCCAGCATTCAAAAAATAATTATTGCAAGAGAGTCTGAAGGGGATGGTGGTATGAACAGCATGGATCTTCGTGAGGTTCAGAATGCCAGCACCAAAATTACCATGTCATTTCTCAAGCATGCCTGAGACACAGCTATGTGCATTGGCATGAAAAGAAGACACTGGTATATTTCTCCCCAGACCTAGAAAGAAGAGCTATTTTGAAGCTAAATCCCTCTGTATGATCACTTTAATTCTTTCCAGCTAAAATGGTTGGAAAGACTACTTTTGTATCATATTAATGAAGATAATAACGTGCAGGCAAAGCTTTCTGCATCGCAGCATGGGTTTCGCGCAGGCGTTTCTAAGGAAACTGCTTCGCATGAATTTGCGCGCCGTGTAGAGCATTGCTTTGTTAGATATTGTCGGTGCCTTTAACTATGTCACCTTCCTTAGCTTTAATACGGCTTTGCGAGGGCTGGGCATGTCTAAGATTCTCACCTCATGGAGAGAGAATTTGCTAACACATCGCATAGTCCCAGTAGAATTTTGTGGTGATAAAGTTAAAAAGGGAAGTGGTGAAGAGGAACCCACAAAGTGGTATCCTGCCATAGGCGTAGCCAGGGGGGGCCCAGGGGGCTCGGGCCCCCCCAATTAAAATACCACCAACGACAAAAAATTCCGACAACGTAGCCTAGCGATGTTTAGTTGCAGTTTTTTTTTTCAGTAATTACGCACATAACAGTAATTAACAATAATATTAATAAAAACAAGGGAGTCCCAGGTCCCCTAACTAACAACCAGGGGGCCCTTACTAACAACTAGGGGGCCCTGGGGCCCTTAACCGTCAACTAGGAAGCCCCAGGACTCCTAACTGAAAACCACAGTCCCATAACTGACGACCAGGGGGCCTCAGGGCCCCTAACTAACAACCAAGGGCCTCTAACCAACAACCAGGAGGCTTCTAAACTGACAACTAGTGGGCCCCGGGCCCCCAACCAACAACCAGGGGCCCCTAATTGACGAACATTGGGCCTTGGGACCATTAACTGATTACCAGGGGTCACAGGGCCCCTAACTAACAACCAAGGAGCCCTGGGCTCCTAACCGACAACGAGGGGGCTCTGGGGCCCCTAACCAACAACCAGGGGGCTCTGGAGCCTCTAACCGACGACCAGGGGGTCCCGGGGCCCCTAACTGACGACCAGGGAGCCCCAGGGCTCCTAACTAATAACTTGGGGGCCTGGGGCCCCTAACCAACAACCAGGGGCCCCTAACCGATAACCAGGGGACCCCAGGGCTCCTAACCGACAACCGGTAGGCCCCGGGGCCCCCCTAACTGACAACCAATGGGCCCCAGGCCCCTAACCAACAACCAGGGGGCTCTGAAGTACCCAACTGACAACCAGGGGGCCCCGGGGCCCGTAACTCACGACTAGGGAGCTTCAGGGCCCCTAATTAGCAAACAAGGGGGCCCAGGGTTTCTAACCGACAACCAAAGGGCCCTGGGGCCTCCAACTGGCTACCAGTGAGCCCTAGAGCCCCTGACTGACGACCAAGGTTTCCGGGCCAGGGGCCCCTAATTCAAATTTCTAACAATTTATTTGCAAAACCTGAGGAAAACCTAAAAGTTTTGACGTAAAAGTCGCCATCCCAGGCCCTCGTTTAACGTTATTATGAACTTAATGCTATAACACAGGCTGTAATGCAAACCCCCCAATTGAAATACTACCAATGATAAATATAATGAGCAGAGGTGGAGTCCTCGAGGACGTCCTCGAGGACACATTTTGAAGTCCTTGGCCTTGGCCTCGAAGATCAAGTCCTTGGCCTCGAGGCCTCAAGTCCTCGAAAATTGGCCTGTCCTCGGCTCGAGGACAGCACGATATTTTGGAATGTTAAAATTTTGTGGAGCGCTTGAAAAATTTTTTGAAAAACGTTTTTTAGTGGAGATCGCTTGAAAAATTTTTGTGAAGACCTTTTTTTTTTTTTTTTTTTGGAGAGCACTTGCGCTTTGTGTCCTTGGTCCTTGGCCTTGGCCTCGAGCATTCCTGTCCTTGGCCTCGAGAGTGTCTGTCCTCGGAAAGGCTGTCCTTGGCCTTGGCCTCGGATTTTTTTTGTGTCCTTGGCCTTGGCCTCGAGCCTTGTGTCCTCGACTCCACCTCTGATAATGAGAGCATAGCCAGTATGTTGTCCCTGTTCGGAATTGCAGTTTCTTTAATTTAAGATTTAAGCGTACAAAAGTAAGTAATAATAATGAGGACCACATGTCCACGTCATAATAATGTCATGCAATTCTTGGACGTTTCAAAAAACTGTCAAATGACTTGATTCGAGTCCTCCACGTTTTGGAAAAAAAAGTTATTTTAATTTGGATTTAAATGTTTTGTTTTGTGAAAGAATTTATTAGTGGAGCGATCTTATCTCAAAATCATAGGCGTAGCCAGGGGGTGGCCGAGGAAACCCGGGCCCCCTCAATCAAAATGCCACCAATGACAAAAATTTGTCAAAAAAGCCTTGTTTCTTCATTTTCAGTATCTTTTAGCGTCTTTGCGTACATCAGTACATGCGTACAACAGTAATTAACAATAAATAATATTGACGACCAGGGAGCCCGGCGAACCCCGATAATTCAATTTTTCCCACCAATTTAAACGTATAACCAGGGCAAAAATAAGCGTTTTTGTCCTAAAAGTTGCTATCTCAGGCCCACATCTAAACTTTTGATGAACTTAATGCAATAACCAGCGCCGTATTTGCCATATGGCCCAGTGCCAGGGCCCTGCCCTCAGAGAGTAGGACTTCTTTTGGTCTTCATTTATATTTGGCTGGAAGATGCTGCAAAAATTCTCCAAGTGCCAGGGGCCTGCGCAGTGTAAACCCGGCCCGGGAATAACATGTTTAGTAAGCGTAACCATCTATTGTACCATTTTTCAATAACGATTCACCTCTACCTCGCCAGTTTTTATGCACAAAATATTTTTAAAAGAATAGTTAGGGAAAACGCTCATCGAACAAACTACTGAATTTCAATTGAAGGGGCCGCGACCCTTTGGCCGTACATGCACTTCTATAACTGATTATTTTCATGACTAAACAAAAATCTCTCAGGAAAATCTTCGAGAGGATTATTGTTTACTGCTAAAGTATTGCAGGAGGCAATGTGCCTTACTTCCCCCTATTGACCAAATCACTTACAATTAAAATTTTACACCATATAATGCACGATTCTAAACCTGTTTTGGAATTTAATTGCAAAAAGAGGATTGAACAACTAAATTCTTTCGATTGGCTTTAAAATGTTAAAAATCTAGTTCTTTGAAATGGCTCTGAACTCGTGCGAAATGTGATCTAATGGGATTTAAATAGCTTTTTTTTTCCAAAAACTTACAAAAATCGCCCAGCGGCTGGGGGCTGCGCCCCCAGACCCCCATAGCCACCGGCGGCTGGGGGCTCCGCCCCCAGACCCCAGTCTGTGATACGTTTGAGTACACTAGCTTACTCAACACGTCTCTTAAGGTAGACATTTCCGCTTTTTAACTATTAGTTTTCGCCCTCTGTCTTTACCAAAAACCTGGTTAAGTGCCATCAGGCTAAGGCTTCAGATCTTCCATTCTACGATATCTTTGCCCCACAAAAAGTTCCTGTTTCGAAAATTTCTGATGACGTCATTGCATGTGATTTGTGGTTTGGACCCCCCCAATCAAAAATCCTGGCTACGCCTATGTATCCTGCCCCCTTTTCTATGAAACTGTGTCTTAAACAGCCTGTTGCTAAAGTTAGTTACGTAGCAGGGGTTTTTATGTTCAACCCTATGCCGATGATCTAGCAGTGTTGGTCACTGGTGCTGATTGCTTTGGATCAGAGGTATGGCCCAGAAAGCAATAAATATTGTTGCAAACTGGGCTTCGAAACAAGAGCTATAGCTTAGCAGCAAGAAAACCGAACGAAACCCGACAAAAGGGCGCAGGCGAAAGGGTACAGGACATAAGTGCGCAGAGACATAAGGGAGCAGAGACATAAGGGAGCAGAGACGTAAATCTGCAATCTGCGCTCATATTTTTGTGCCTCGGAAAACATTTATGTAATCAAAGAAACGAACTTGATTAATGAGTATTTTATTTTATTCTTGAAATCCAAGTTTTAAAAAAAAGTATTAAGAATTCGCTTCCTGCCTTATTGGCTCTGCATTCGCAAGCTTCTCACAAGAATTCGACGGAATAAAGCGAGAAAATAAGTAATTCAATTTGATTTGGCTTCGCACGGGGACAAAAGACTAATTGTAATTGTTTGCTAAACGGATTAAGTACAACCGTTAGATGACTGCTTTTGAAAACAACCGCTGACGTGGTTACGTAAAGCAAATAAACTTATTAAAAATAAACATTACTTTTTAAAGGTTTGTTCAAGATTAGTGTACGGCGACTTAAAAAGAGGTAGGGGTAGTGCTTTGTGCAATAATTGAGAACTGGAAAAAAGAAGCGAATTCAAAAAACTTTTTTTTAAATTTGACTTTCAAAAATTAAATAAAGTACCCATTAATCAAGTTCGTTTCTTTGATTACATAATGTTTTCCGAGGCGCAAAAATGCTTGCGCAGATTGCAGATTTACGTCTCTGCGCCCTTATGTCCTTGCGCTTTTGTGTCTGCGCGTTACGTCCTGCGCTCTTTGGTCTGTGCTCTTATGTCGTAGATCGAAAACCGAAATTGTACTGTTCACTCACAAACGGAATCCAAATTTGAGTTCCTTGTCAATGAATGGTTCAAAACTTGAACTTTCCAAGGAAGCGAAATTGTTAGAAATTCTTTTGGACAGCAATCTAACTTGGAAACCACATATTACTCAAAATTACCCACAAAGCAGCTACAGCATTAATGCAATGTAGACTAATTGCGGGTAAAACGTGGGGAATAAACCCATCTATGATAAAATGGATATACATAGCTATGATACGTCCAATCATGTCGTTTGCTTGTGTGTCCTGGGCTGGTGGTCTCAACAAAAAGTACCAAGTGAGGAAACTCACAAAAGTGCAAAGACTTGCTTGCCTGATGATTTCATCAGCTTTTCTTGGCACCCATATCGGTGCTCTGGAAATATTGCTCAACATAACTTCCATTGAGGAATTCTTATAGGCTGAGGCAGTGCGAGAGTCATGCAGAATCACTGTTAGTGGGCTCTGGCATGTCAATCAAGTTAGTTTCTTTGGAAAAACGAAAAGCCATGCTGATGTTTGCAATGAGGCTAGAAGATTCATCCCTCTGCTGCAAATGCCAGCTGTCCGAATAAAGAAAACAAAGGTGTTCGAGAAAAATTTCGAATGTCAAATTATGGATAAAAAGAATGCTTTCAGATATGAAAGCGTTCTTAATCAGAACAAGTCAAGGTTTACACTGATGGCTCAAAACTAGAAGGAAGAGTAAGTGCGAGTTTTTATGCCGAATACCTAAACAACTTCCCAATACAAGCATTTTTCCACTTTGGAATACACAGCACTGTATTCCAAGCAGAAGTCTGAGCTATTTCAGAAGTGGCAAAGAACTTGCTTTTGGAAAAAATGCACAATCAAAGTATTATTGTGCCGGTTGATAGTCAGGCAGCTATCAAAGCACTCATAAAGTTCACTGAAGGTAAGCAAAACCACGTCAGTATTTTCTGGATCCCTGGACATGCAGGAGCACATAATAACGAAGTGGCAAACCATGTAGCCAAATCAGAATCTAAATAAAAAATGCATGGTCTTTATTTTGTTATGTTATTTTATTTTATTTTGTTACGAACCTTTTATTACAGTCCCGTATGCCAGTTGTGTTAGCACCGTTAAGGACTGGTTCTTTGATAGATGGAAATCTATGTGGAATAAATGGAAAGACTGCTTAAGGGTGGAGGACTCTGTAGGTTGGACGTCTTCACTGCTAACAATACGTCTCCTTAACCTTAAGAGGCCTCAATTAAATAGAGTAGTAGAAGTTTTAACTGGGCACTGCAATCTACAGCGACACAAGAAAACTACAGATCGTGCTGAGTCATCCCTGTTTTTGAAATATAGCCGAGAGGATGAAACACCAAATCATTATGTAGGCAATTGTAAGCTTTACCAAGAAATTTGAGTTAAATATTTTGGAATCACTAAAACCACTGTTCACAATGTGGTAACAAAGTGTAACGTTAACAAACTGGCCACGTACTTAAAGCAAGCTGGAAAGCTCTCTGAGTTTGAACAGTATCTAAACAAAACTACAGCAACTCAGCAGCTACCAGATGAAATTGGCTTAAATGAGGCCTAAGCAATGTGTATAGGTGGACTTTACCTAACGGTAGCAGATTTGCTCGCCCCGCTGCTCATTAATAGTAATAAATAACAGAGGTGAAGTCCTCGAGGACGTTTTTGGCCTCGAGGACGTCCTCGAGGAAACATTTTGTAATCCTTGATCTTGGCCTCGAAGGTTAAGTCTTTGGCTTTGGTCTCAAAGCCTCAAGCCTCGAAAATTGCTTTGTTCTCCGTTCGAGGACAGCACTATTTTTTGAATCGTTAAAATTTTGTAGATTGTCTAAAAGATTTTTTTGAAGACCGTTTTTTTTGAGATTGCCTGAAAAATTTGGTTGATGTACTTTTTTTTTTGCGAAGATCGCCTGAAAAAAAATTTTAAAGTCTTTTTTTTGGAGAACACCTTCCGCCTGTGTCCTTGGTACTTGGCGTTGGCCTCGAGCATTCCTGTCCTTGGCCTCGTGAGGGTCTGTCCTCGGAAGAGCTGTCCTTGGCCTGGGTTTCGAATTTTTTTTTTGTGTCCTTGGCCTTGGCCTTGACCTTGGGCTTGAGCTTTGTGTCCTCGACTCCACCTCTCGTAAATAACAAAAATAAACAAATTTGTTTATGAAATTTTTCAATTTTTTATAAACACTCATCATCGGTTAAAAATTTCGAGCTAAAATTTTTTTTTACAACCAGCTTTGTGATATTTTTACTGTTTTTTTTTTAAATATTTTGTTGAATTAAGATGTTTTTACGCTGGAGCATTGCACAAATTTGGACAGTATTTTTCATAGAATCCAGCTCGAGTGAGGTTTGTAGTCTGCCGAGATACACTCTGTGAGTCATAAAATCTAGAAACGTTGACAAACTCATCTTCTTGGTATGTCGCAAAATTATTTTTCGCCCAATATATATTGATCTAAATAAAGTTTTGAGATTGAATGTGAACAACACTCAATGTAGGGCAAAGCATCAAATTTAGGGCAGTAGTTGAAAAGAGGGCTAGGGTATCTTGGCCGGCAATTTTTTTGGACCAAAGCGTTTTGAATATTGATATAACAAGCAAATAAGCATTGAGAAGCGGATCCCTGATGAAACTAAAAATTAACCATAGAACAGTTGACTTTTATTTTTAATTTTTGCATTTACCTACTGTACAATTTGGGAAAAATATAAGACCAAAATGAAAAGCTATCTATTCCGCTGTGATTAAAATTACCCTCATTTTTGAGCCCGGGATTTTTTACATCGGCCCTGCGTGCAAATGCTAACATGTGGCACTGCTTTATTTTAAACTGTATAACAAAGTTAGCCAGTAGCGTGGCCGAAAAGCCAAAGGCATCGTTTTTACGGCGCCCCTGATCGCATGATCTGGTATGATCTCGGACACGCTGCCGACTTACCGATTACTAATACTATTATCAAAACTTTATGAAAAAGATGTCAGTAAGACGTTATTCTAAGATTCTAATCGCTTTCTACAAAATTATCTATTTGAAAAGTTGATTGGTGGTACAGAACTTGAGAACTGCTTCGATTAAAATTCGAAGATATAAATATTTTCATCAAAGCAATATTTATGTTTTTTTTTTTCTGATATAGTTTGAATTGCATTGGTATGGTAATAATGAAACAAGGTTATAACCTGTGAATGGAAATTTAGCCAGTACGTAAATTGTAGGAGGGACGCGTACCCCATCGGTTATTAGCGTACCCCAATTGAGATTTGGCATCTTCTAATGGAAAATTTAGCGTTCCCCAATGCACGGTAAGCAAAAAATACCTTTTTTTTCTAATTTGTTTGGTCTTCCTATTCGAATATGACAATCAAATATCGCACAAAAAAACATATATCGCACTATAAAACCACAAACAATTAAACCACCAAATAAAACCTTTTTGCTTTGGTCTTCAATTCAATTGGGCGGATAAAAATTGCACAAACTGGAGTAAAGACCTTGTTTTTCTATTTTTTGGTCTTCATTCGAATTTGGCTGTGAAAAATTGCAGCAAAAGCGATTGTTTTTGTTTTTCTTTGATTTCGGGGCAAAATTCACACCAAGTTACTACCGCATTGAGAATGCATCTGATCAGGCTGTTTAAGCGTCCCCCATGAGATATTTCACAGTTTAAATGCTGAATATAGCTAAATTATAAACAGAGAAATGGTCAATTATTTTAAGGCCATAATCTCATCATTAGGGGCCCGATGCAAACGCCCACTGATTATGGATCACTACGTTTTTACTACTTTTCTAAACGCAAATCATATTGCTTGGTTAAAACATTTTTTTCACGAAATTTTTTGTTTTAAAAGTGAATTGAGGTAGCATAAATGGTATATTTGTTACCTCAACAGTTTTTGGCATTGAAAAAACACGGGGTTCTAGGGTGAGGGCAATACTCCCATACCTCGGCTAAATACTTTTAGAGATTTTTTTCAAAAAAATTAACATTTTTTGTGACTTTAAAGAAGATTACACATTTAAATTTTCAAAGCAATTTGAAAAGAAAATACCGTAAATGCCAAGTTAGAAAAAAGTTTAGTTTTCTCACAATTTCCCAACTCAAATTTTAAGCCAATCTTTTCTTTACATTTTAGCGCGTTTTATATCTTTCTCACATCAAATGCCTGCCAATGAATGAGCGCAAAGGTTTCAGCCGCCAAAAGACACTTTGTTAAATTTACATAAATTATTTAATTACAGTACAAAAAACCTGAGGATTCCAGCATGTTTGTATTAAGAAAGTAGGCCTTAGAGAGATTTGCCTCGTGCCCCCTTTCAAGAGGTCAACAATTGTCAAAACGGAAAAATAATAAACCATTCATTGTTTTTTCAAACACTCAATTTTTTGTGGAAGCTAGTAAAAAATTTATTAAGTACTCCAGGCATTCGCACAATTATAGTTATACTCAATTAGACACATACCGATCAGTGGTCGAGTGGATAGAGCGTCTGCTACTGAAGCGGTAGACTCGGGTTCGATTCTCGGTCGGGTCAAACCAAAGACTACAAAAATTGGTATTCACAGCTTTCCTGCTTGACGTTCAGTATTAAAACGGACAGTGTGAAGCCTTCGCCGTGTGTGGTAGACAGGTGGGCAGGTGGCAGCTTGACTCGAAGACCGAAAGGTCCCTTCGCTGTCTCCTGGCCAAGGCAACCTGGTGCATAAAATGTAATTACAATTAAAAAAAAAAAAATTACAATTACAATTACATACTGAAATTTCTTAATAATCGTTCATGCGGCGGTTTTTGAGATCCAATAGTTTGTTATTTGGGATTTTCAGCAAACAAATTGTTCAGCGGATGTGGTTTCAATTTTCCTCTTGTCATTCATCGTACCGATACAAACCAATTTGCGCTGGTAACACTTTTTGCGTATTAGCACGAGTTTTATTGAAAAAAGCGACGCAAGGAGCTCTTTTTTGTGGCAAATAATAAGCTGTAGTCTTACAGGTTTATTGATCATCGCTTTTTGCAATTTCCAAAGATTTTACGATCGCAACTTCGTTAGTACCTTTGAACTTATTTTTATCTTGAAGTTAGATTAGACTGTAAAATGTAACTTTCAAAACACAAAAGACCATCATAGCAATAAATATTTTCCTACAATTAGCTCAACAACGTCAATACGTGTTTTAGAAGCGAGTAAATAAAAAGAAATGTAAATTACACGCAAAATGTTAACGAATTAACGGACTTTATTAACTTCCGTTAATTAAAGCTGAAAATAACGGATTAACGTTAACAGAGGTGTGAAGTTTGTTAACGGACTAGTGGTTAACGAAGCCAACGTTTTGCATTAACTTGCCCACCTATGCTCCTTTGGAGGAAATCGTGCGAGGTGGAGATTTGATTTGAACTGCAGACGTTGATTTGAAATTGAACTTTAGTTTGAAATCCGAGATTTGAACTGCAGACTTCACGCTAGTAACAGGAAGTATGAGTTACCGCTTGACCAACTGGCTAGTGTGAATTCAGTTTTAGAAGTAGGAAACTAAGCCGTACAAAACCAGTTTTTCTTTAAGAATGTCATGAAAAACTATTCTTAAGAGCAATATAGTTCTTTTACTCAAAAAAAAAAACATTGTTTAAAATTACCGTACACAGTACTGGTTGTGTTTAAAAATTAGAGCTCCCCTATAATGTATAAACTTTGAAGCGGTAGGTCTGAAGTTTTAATCTCAGGCCGGTCAAATTGGACACATTAGTTGCCAAAGGCTCGCCACTGAACTCAAATCTGCTGTTTTCTACTGTACTCAGTCGTAATGGTGTTTATATCCAAGTCACATTTACGAAAAATTGACTGTAACTAATGTTTGAAAAAAAAACAAAAACGCGTCAACAAATTTGAAAACAACAAGTTTTTGGTGAAACATTTGCATGCATTAAGAGAAACTTATAGTAAATCTTGGGGCGGTCGCGGGCTGCAAAAACTTGTTGTGCGGCGCACTTTGAGCAGTCTTGATTTAAAGCAAATGTTTACGCCATTAAATGATGAAATGCACTGTGTTTTTCCTGAACCATTTCTAATAATTGAAAACCTCCTAATACTTGTTAAAAAAAATCATCAATCTTTAGTGCTGATAAGCGTTTAAAGAAGCATAGATAAAGTCAGGAGAAATGGAAATAGGCGTTAGTTTTGGATTATTTGTTTATTTCTGGCTATGCAGTAAGTACTACTTTGAATTATGACCAATTTAAAAGTATGGCTACAAATTATAAGGACTAACGTTCCTCTTACGTACAATAAAAAAAGAATTATTATTGTATCCAAAAAACTTTTTTGATATTTTATGAGGCACTAATCAGAGGTGGATTCGTGGACACATCGTTCGAGGCCAGGGACAAGAGTTGATAAAAAATTTCATGCCAAGGACCGCTTTTTCGAGAACAGATCCTTTCGAGGCCAGGAACAAAAATGGTTGAGGCTAAGGCCAATGATCGAGAACACAATTTTTCTGAATAATAGTATTAAAATTTTCCACAATTTTTAAACGCAAAAGTGCTTAAAATTTTGCATTTTGTTAAGTTTTTGATGATAACTCGAAAATGCTACTTTTTTGAAATAATAATGAATGCCATTTTTAAATTTTACGCTTTAGCAGCTGATGTTGATTACGTACCATAGCGGTAATGTGGTAGTGAAACAAGGCAATGATCCAAGCATGGGAATATACCTAGATTATAAACGTAGAAATGGTCAATTTTGAGGCCTTAATTTCATCAGTTAGAGCCTCGATGCAAACGTCCACTGACAATGGATCCCCACTCTTTTAGTAGTTTTCCAAACGCAAACCATATTATTTGGTTAAACGACTTCTTTCTACGAAATTTTTAAAAAATTATTGTCTAAAAATATCGCAAAATATTGTGAATTTATGTTTTTGAAATGAATTGAGGTACCGTTGCAAGTATATTGTATGCTCATAAGGTTTTTGCATTGAAAAAATACGGAGTTATGGGGCAAGAGCAAAATTCCAATGCCCCTGCAAAATAATTTTAGCGATTTTTTTTTGGAGAAAATAGCAATTTTTGTGACTTGTTATAAGATTACACTTTTAGATTTTTAAAGCAATTTGAAACAAAAATACCGCTATGCTAGATTAGGAAAAAATTTCTCACAATTTCCCAACTCTAATTTTAAGCCAATCTTTTCTTTACATGTCAGTGTATGCAGACGCTTAGCCAGAAATCTGCAACAGAAGGGGGTCTGTTATCGGGGTCTGGGGGTAGAGCCCATAGCCGCCGGGATCAATTGTTTGTCTGGGTGCGGAGTTTCCGACGTTTAAAAGTTTTGTACTTTTTTGGCAAAAATAGCTTCATTTTAGGCATATTTTCATAAAAATTAATGCTAATAAAACGTGGCCTAGAAACAGTGCAGAAACATGATTATACTAGTTGCATAAATGGCCTATGTGAGAGGTAACTATTGCAAGAATTTCACTTCTCTTATTAACAAGCTGGTAAATCGTAAAATTCTATACCGGTAGTTTAGTAAAACTCTCATAGAATATTCTATTTTGTCTATAATTTATAGAGAAAGATATAATTACAAGAGCTAATGGAAGGAAGTTTGAGAGAAGTGATTGGTAATTAACTAATACTGAATAGCCCCCCTATTTCTAAGTTTATATACGTGTAGGCTATATTTTGAAACCATTGTTTAGCATTTTTTAATGAACGATCAAAGTCGATTACCAATTTTAGGCCATTTTTAAAAGTTTTTTTCTGATTTGTTAGTTTCATTTACGGCAAATTATCCCCCCTCTCTCAATAAAAGTTTCAAAATTTGCTTTAAATCATTACTTGAGTCTATTCCTGTGCAAAAAAACTTTCTCAAAAGCTAAAAACGTGCTATTTCCTTATTCTATATTTTGGTCAACAGACCAATTTGGAGGGGGGGGAGGGGGAGAAACTATAGCCCCACCTGGCTATGCTATTGAGCGTATGTGATGTTTTTCTCACATCTAATGTCTATAAATGAATAAGCGCAAACGTTTCTGCCGCCGAAAGACACTTTGTTAACTTGAACAAAAAACGTATTTAATTACAAAACAAAAAAAAACAAAAAACTGCGGTTCCCAGCAGGGTCGTATTAAAAAAGAAGGCATTGGAGACATTTGCCACGGGCCTCCTTTCAAGGGTCCACACTAGTAGAAAAGAAAAAGTAATAAACCGTTAATTTTTTCTAAAAATGCTCAAATGTTTTACGCGAGCTTTACCTCTTTATTTTAATGACGTGGTGCAATAAATTTATTAAGTATTTCAGGCATTCAGACAAATATAGTTATATTCAACTTCACACTTCTTCTCCTTCTTCTTTTTTTTTTTATTGCTCGCTTTTCCGTGAGGGTTGCGGGGGCAGCAGCTTGAGATTAAGCTGCCATACTTCACGGTTTTCCATTACATCCATTATTTTGCTTGGGTGAAGTCCCTGGCGATTCCATCCAAGATCCTCAATTTAATTGCTCCATCTATAGTTCTAGGTCGTCTAACTTATCTTCTCCCATTCGCTTTGGCAAGTAAAGCTTGTTTGGGCTAATCTTTCCTGGGGCATTCTGCTTACATGGCCAAACCATCTAAGCTGAGATCTTTCAATTCGGACCAGTAACGGCTCAATGTTTAGAGATTTTCGAATCTGAGAGCTACGCACCTTGTTAAACAGCGTAACTCTTTCGATTTTTTGTAAAAACCTCATTTCGGACGCTTGCACTTGTGATCGCACTCTTTTGGTCATTCATGACCATAAGTGTGAATGGGAACAAAAACTGTTTTGAAAATTGAGAGCTTTGCCGTTTTTGACAATTTTTGTTTCATGAAAACCGAATAGTGCAAAGCTCGCTGACGCGATCGTTGATACTTGGCTAGAGTACAAACTTTAATCTCTTGAATTGCCCACGTCGGCTGAAACTAGAGAACGACTGAGATGTTAATTGACGAATCGAAAATGGCAGTTGATAGTTCCTTTAGCTTCTTTAATCTCAGAAAGCAGCACACCAATCTTAAATTAAAACTTCTATTTAAGATTGAAACACAAACCAACTCACTGAGCAAAATCGCTCCACTCACACCTATTACTAAATGGCTATACGACCTAATAGTCCGGTAGAAATACGACAAAATACGTACATTGAAACCCGGAAAAAATTTATAATAAGCTGAAATTTGGCACGATGACTCAGGAGCATGTCTTGAGCCACCAAAAAAAATCTCCATGTTTGGACCCTTTTTCAGTCTTTAAAGTGTGCCACCTAGTGTCAAAGAGCCTTTACTGTCCAACAGCCAATTCAAAAGTTGTAGAAGAGCCAAATTTTGAATAGTTATTGATTTTCAAGTGCCAGTATGAACAAATTAACTTTGAAATTGATGACGTCATTGTCGGTGACGTCATTTCCAAAATTTTGTTTTTGAAAAGTGACGTATTCTGTATTGATGACTCAAGTTGTGAATGAGAGTTATCTTTTTGGCTCCAAACCAAAAATTGCTTAAATCAAAGTGATGACGTCACAAACGTTTTTGATGACGTCAAATGTAAAGAGCTTTTATTGTAAAGTTGAAAAAGAGTGTTTGACCAAGCGAAACAATGCATCACTTGGGGAATATCAGCATCATCATCATTCGAGTTCCTAGGCATCTTCGAGTCCTTGGCCGAGGTCTTGCCTCATCCTCCAACACGCAATGATTCAAAAAAATAATAACTAGCGTAATTATATGTAATTTGATTCGAAAATGTGCCGAGCACGATAATATATCCGATACGAACAAAATTTCTACCGCTTTGCAATGTCTGACTATATTATTATCTTACGCAAAATAATGTCCGACAATATTATCATCTGGCATTATTTTGCGTATTTGCGATATTATTGCAATGTCTGACAATATTGTTATCTAACTCTATAATAACCACGCTAACATTTGACAATTTTTTATCGTTCCTCATGCTTGCATCTTAAACTAAAATTGCAAATTAACTTTAAGAGCGCGTGGGAGCTTTTTGATAAACATTCACGGGCTTTCTTAATTAAACTGCAAAATGCATTATTTTATTTTAATTCCCTATTGGCAGGGGTGCGCAAATTACTGTATAAAAGTAATGACACTAAGTCACCAAAAATTACTGCGAAAAAGTAATAAAATTACCGAATTCGTTGCTTCTAGGAAAAGTAATCAGTAATTTGTCGTTACAAATTACTTTGAATAAAAAATTCAGCCAAAATGACAATAGTCTACTCTACATCACTATTTGTAATGGCGCTAAACAAAAAAAAACTAGATTTCATCCGTGATCCAAGTGATAGTTCTTATTATGCTGCCTCTTCGATACCGCTCAGTGTTCGCCAATATTATTTTGATTACTATATTACGTCTGAGCACTGATCCATGGTCTGAGTGAGTACAGAATTGTTTTAAAACTAAGCGAGTTTCGAATTTCTGGTCTTTTGTTTCTGCGGTCAAGGTCACACCATAACAAGCCGGCAACTGTGACTTCTAGTGTGCCGAAGCCAGATCACGCTTACGTTATGATTCAAGAAGCAAACTTGAGCCATAAAAATTAAATGCTGTAATTAACTCCAAATTTATTGCACTTCCTCGGGTTTTGATAAATTATTTCAGATAAGTCAGTTAATGTACGCTAATAATTTAAATAACACACTTGAGGTAATTCTCACGTGAAATACTATCAAGATAAAAAATCAAAAAAATACTATGTGATTGATCTATTTGTTGGTCGAGCGGTAATGCGTTTGTCTCTGAAGTGGGAGGTCTGAGGTTCAAATCACGCGCCGGTTAAATTAAACACAGTTCTGCCAACGGCTCGCCACCACTGCAACATTTCTTCAAAAGAAGCTATGCTGCCCGGGCGCAATGACGTCAGATGGGCCCCGCCAACTCGTTACACGCTTCGGCATAATACAGTGAGTACAATGAAAGAATTTTGATCTATCACATTTCGGTAGTATTTTTTCAATTTATTATCTTGATAGTACCTACCGGCGGAGTCGAGTTTATCGAGTGGCAAAATGGCACCATAATAGTAAACTGGAAACTAACAGTTTGTCTTTTTTTCTCATGGTTCATTTGTTCTAACATATGCCGGTTCATCCAATCAGCGTGACTTTTTTCTTCAAGGTTCATTTGTTCTACGAATATGTCCAATCAAATCAGTCGAATACGCGTCACCGCACAAAACTGCGCAACAAGAGCAAACTTTTTTTCTTCATTGCTCTTCTCTTTTTCTCCGCGCGTTTGTATCTGGTCTATTAATAAAAAGTCGATGATGGTACTGTGCCTGAAGCAACATTGCGACCTTTGGGCGGCGAAGACTTTTTTATTGGCAGAAAATGTGGCAAAGGGTCCGGGGCAATATAAATTTGGTCCCGTCTGCAAGTATCATCTCTCTTTAGTAACTAAAAATATCATAAAAGTTTATAAACAGGTGGTTGGTGTCTTGGTGATTTTATTCGCTTTTTGCAAGTTTATCTGTGTTTATAATGCGTTTATTTTTCCTTTTATATTCTTTGGAAAGAGTCCGTAGTTTTCAGCTTTTGCCCTAAAAATTTATTTCGCACAAAATTTTTAACAATATTAACTGTTTTGGACAAAATACTGTTCTTTTTTTGTGTTGATGTAGCAGCTATGACAAAAATTTTACCCATTGGAGTGTGAATGATTAGGGTATTGCAATAGCTATCTTCGGTTTTCACCCAACATCGAAATTTGATACTACGCGAAGGTTGACAATAATGTGAACCCAAAATATGGTAGATTATTCAGATCGACGCTTGCTAATCAAAGATACAAAACAAAAGCCTGGGCATGTTTATAATTATTAAGCAAACAGACAACAAAATACCGCCACCGAAGTCTCCTCCTTAAAAGCAGCGCAATTAAAAAACTCGTTTTACCGGCCAGTAGGTCGATCGGTAACGTGTTCGTCTAGAGCGGGAGGTCTGAGGTTTAAATCTTGGGCCGGTCAAATCGGACACAGTGTTGCCAACGGCTCGCCACCGCTGCGACATTTCTTCGAAAGGAGCTGTGTTGCTCGGGCGCAATGACGCGGAGATGGGCCCCGCCAACTCGTTATGCGCTTCGGCGTAATCCGGCGAGTATAATGAAAGATTTAATTTGATTTGATTTGACAATATATTTTCTATTGTTATTACGCTTCTGTTGCATCCCTATGCAAGTTGTAAACGGGCCGACTAGTTTAGGCCCCAACCCGAAAATATACCTACGAACCCGAAAACTAATTTAAAGCCCGGAAAAACCCAAAGTTAAGATATGTCTGAAAAAATTTAGCATTGTTGCTAAGTTATTTTAATTATATTTTTGTGCATCTAAGACAAAAAGCCGAAATTAAAACAAAACATCTAAGACAAAACGTCTCAGGCCCGAATTAAGCCCAAAATTTTGTCAACTTTAGTCCCAAATCCGACCCGAAAAGCCCGGCTTGACTTACAACTCTGTCCCTATGAGCTCTATCAATGATTGATTGCCTTAGACAAAACTAGCACTGTATGTATGAACCATTCTGGCACGCAAAGACATACGGCCCACGGTACGACCCGGTATCATTCTCAACAAAAACAACTTTTTTGATTGGCTGGAGGTATAAAATAAGCAGCCTGTCAAGCGTTTCTACTGGATGGTAACATTTACAAAGTAATTCGTAATTAGTAATTTTGACGCCTCTACAAAAGTAACAAAATTACCACAAAAGTTACTAAGTTGAAAAAGTAGTGTCATTACAGTAAAAATTATAAAAAGAGTAATTTGTTACTACAGTAATTCGTTACTGCTACCACTGCCTATTGGGAGGTCTAAATTTTATCTGCTTGATTGCTACCCCAGAGTTTTACTGACAACACAGTTTTTGACTTTCAATCGACTGAATTCAAGATATCATCCTCCCAAGTTTAAAGCTAATAAAAAAAGATGTTTGCAATGTTTCGTTTGGTCAAACACTCTTTAAACTTTACAGTCAAAACTCGTAACAGATGACGTCATCAAAAACGTTTGTGACGTCATCACTTTGATTAAAGCAATTTTTGGGTTAGAACCAAAAACCAAACTCTCATTTACAATTTCAGCCAATCAATACGTAATTTTTCAAAAACTTTCGCAATGACGTCACCAACAATGACGTCATCAACTTCAAAGTAAATTTGCTTATACCTGCACTTGAAAACCAACTATTTTTCAAAACTTGGCTTTTCTACAACTTTGGGATTGGCTGTTGGACAGTAATGGCTCTTTGACACTAGGTGGCACACTTTAAAGGCCGAAAAAGGGAAAGTCCCATATCCCAAACATGGGGATTTTTTTGGTGGCTCAAGACATGCTCCTGAGTCATCGTACCAAATTTCAGCTTTTTATACATTTTTTGCGGGTAAAAGCTATTTCTACCAGACTACAACCCCAAATACACAAACTCGGCTTAACTGCCTACAAAACTAATACCTAAAATCACCCACTCTTAAAATATTAGAATGAAAAGTGACCCGCCTATTTATACTACAACAAAAGCTATCGAATATCCCAGAAAAATCCTTAAAACGTCACAATAGAAAAAAATACACGAGCTTACGATAACAGATTTCGACCTAATTATGACATCACAACTTCAAGTCTAAATATAGCAATTTAGAGTCGTGAACAACCAAACATCGATAACTGCAGAAAATAGCGCAATGTACTAGAAAGGAATTATCTAGAATATATCGAATATCCTAAATCACAAAAGCGGCAAAAGTAGTACATCAGTCACGGACACGTTAAAATACAGCAAATAATCATATCTCAGGCATACAAAATTATTATTCGTGACACTGGCATTACTGCACTATAGCTTTGCCGATTCAGGCATCCAGTTCTTCGTCTTGTATTCCATCACTCGTAAATGCAACCCCTAGATACTTGAACTTCTCTACCTGCTTCAGTGTCGCTCCATTTACTTGTAACACGCACTGATCAGACTTTCTTGAAAGAAGAAGTACCTCAGTTCTGGCCATGCTTATTTTTATTTCGACGGTTGCGCATGCATCTGCAAAGCTATTCAATGTGCGCTGGAGGCCAGATTCTCTCAAAGAAAGCAGAACTAAATCATCAGTAAATAGCTGATGACTAATTTCCAATCATGGCACACTCATCAGCTAGACTGAATTTGTCGATCCAATTTATGCAAACAATGAAAAGAAGAAGAGACAAAACACACCTTTGCCGAAATCCAGCGCCTACATAGAACGGCTTTGATTGCTTGCAATTTAGCCGAACACAAACCTCCGGTGGGCTGTAAAATGACGTAATGGTGCCTAACAACTGATCATTAACCCTACATCTACCTGGCTATTTTTACACCCTATTTGTATCGGGGGCAAATTTGCCCTCCTATCTAAAAACCGATCGGTAAGTGATAGAAGTAAGATTTTTTGCTTATTGAAGTCATTTTTTGTTAAAATTGAAAAAACAATTGTTTTGAGGTTGTGACGTCATTAGAACGATGATGACGTCATCAAAACCAGAAAAATCCTCATTACTGCTTGCAAATTTGTCTAAATGTTGCAAAATACTATTTTCAGTTTGGACTTTTGTTATTTCAAAGACATCTCTAATAAAGTTACCGCAAATGATGACGTCACATCCATAATGACGTCACACGCATGATGACGTCATGTGTTGATTATTATTTGTAATTTTTGTTCCTGAGATATATATTTCACAAAATTTTAGAATACTGCGGTATTATTTTCATTACATCATTCAACAGCTAATAAAAATGAAAATTTTTTCAAGCAAACGCAGTTTATTTCGAGAAACAGCAGAAAAAGCAATATTTTTGAATTATAACGTCATCAATGACGTAGTGATGATGCATTGCATTTATCAGTAAATAAAATATTTTATTCCAGCTCAAGATTAGCATCGAGATTGAATACGCAGTACAATGAAAAGAATACGCGCACTGATAAGGATCCCTCGTGCTCAAAACTGCATAAAACTCTTCAGGTGCTTCTGACAAAGGCAAAAATGACGTCACTTCCGGTTGTCCGGCTGACCCCAAACTTTCTGAAAATGTGTGTTATTAAATTTAATTCAAAGTAAGGGAGCATGAAAGCAAAAAGTTTTTCGTTTAGGAGCTACATTAAAATAACTAAGAGAGGGGCAAATTTCCCCCCTCCCCCGTGCACATAGGGTTAACGCCATACTCCCGCAAAACCTTCCAAAGTTTTTCCTTAGGAGCTCAGCCATATGCTTTTTCAAAATTGACAAAACATGCAAAGAGATCTTTGCCATACTTCCAAGATTTCTCGAAGATTTGCTTCAGAGTAAAGATTTGGACCGTGGCGCTGCGATGCGTACAAAAACCGCACTGACCAACTTCCAGTTTTGATTCTACAATTTCTCGGCATTTCGTTTCAAGGCATTTGGCATAAACTTTACCCGGAAAAATAGGGAGAGATATCCCTCTGTATAGTTCGAACATTGCTTGCGATCTCCTTTCTTGAATATTGGAATAACCACACCTGTTTGCCAATCTCTGATAATTTTGCCAAACTTTAACGCAACTTGACACACTCGCGTTAACAAAAGAATTTCTTCTCCAGTCAGCGCTTTCAACATCTCGGGTCTGATTTCATCTTTACCAACAGCTTTTCTAGATTTTATCCCGTTTATTGCCGTTACCACTTCTGCTGCAGTGAAAACATGGTCTGCCAAAATACTTTGTTTGCCAAAAAATAGTTGGAATCCAACCGACGACCAAACTCTTCCCAAGACTTCTCCATAGATTTCTTTACAGCCACAGTTGCCGCTTTTCGCGCCTCAGTGTACCGGGATTGCAAATCAGATAACGATCTGTTCTGTCGCAAGGCCTTGAACGCATCTTTCTTTGCTCGAATAGCTTCTTTAACCATAGGTGGAGTCGAGGACATAAAGCTCGAGGCCAAGACCAAGGCCAAGGACACAAAAATATCCGAGGCCAAGGCCAAGGACACACAAAAATTCCGAGACCAAGGCCAAGGAGAGCGCTACCGAGGACAGACCCTTTTGAGGCCAAGGACAGAAATGCTCGAGGCCAAGGCCAAGGACCAAGGACACAGGAGCAAGTGTATTCCAAACAAAAAAAGGTCTTCAAAATTTTTTTTCAGGCGATCTCCAAAAGAGAAAAACAAAAAAGGTCTTCGCAAATTTTTCGCGAGGTTTTTGGCGTTTTCTTATATAATTTCAAAAATGAACAAATCCCTACTATTGTAGGAACCGATGCAAATGCGCATCCGCACTGAATGGGAATCCTTCGATATAAACTCTCTAGGAGAGGATCTACTTGCGTATTGTGTTAGTGCAGACCTGAATTTCTGTAATGTAGGTAATAAACCAACATTTTGAACTAAAACGCGTAAAGAGGTTCTAGGCTTGACCTTAGTGAACTGGTGTGCGTGGGACCGAATAGTTGGCTGGCATGTTAGCAACCTGCTATCATTCTCGGATCACATGTACATTATATTTTTATACTGGGATCACATGCATTTTAGGTTCCAGGTTCAAAGCAAAATCCAAAACCAGGCTAAAATGTTTCAAAATGTTTGTCGCACGTGCTGAAACAAGCACGTAGACAAACTCGAACAAAATTTAAATGAATAAATTTTACCATCTGGAACAGTACCTTCCTCAAAAGAAGACATTGATGAGCTGGCAAACAAGGTTCATTCAGTAATAACTAAATCATATAAAGCTGCTTGCCTTATGCGAAAGTCGCTTTGTAAGAACGACAACATTTGGTGAAATTCTGAGCTAGCAAGTCTTCAAAAAGAGGCTTGCCGTGTTTGGAGAAAAGCTATTAAAACAAAACAAGAAGACTGGGAAGCTCAAAAGTTTGGCCAAGCCTATTTCAAAATAGCTGTCGGAAGAGCAAAGCGCGTTTCATGGCATAGATTTGCAGGAAGCGTGAATAGTCAAACACCAACGGCTCGGCTGGTTAAGATTACTCCAAGGAATAAAACGGTGCGTGTTAGCGGCGTAATTAAACACAACGTAGAATTCACGAAGTCTCCACGAGAAACTCTTAACTATCAAGCCAATATTTTGTAACCGGGTAGCTAGCAGACCGAAAATCATGCAACCGGTACGATTTAGTGGACAACCCATTCACGAGACCTGAAGACACTGAAATGATTGCAAACGTATGTTCATTCAAGCGCATGGAAGCAGCTATTAACAAATTTCAACCATTCAAAGCTCCAGGGCCAGACGGGCTCTATCCTGTGCTGTTACAGAAAGGTTAGAATCAACTGAGAAGATATTACCATGTCATTTTTCAAGCATGCCTGAGACATAGCTGTGTGCCATCGGCATGGAAAGAAGGCACAGGTGTATTTTTCCGCAAACCCGGAAAGGAAAGCTATTTTGAAGCTAAATCCTTCCGTATGATCACTTTAACTTCTTTCCAGCTGAAATGGTTGGAAAAACTAATTTTGTATCACGTTAATGAAGATAACAACATGCAGGCAAAGCTTTCTGCATCGGAGTACGGATTTCGCGCAGGTACTTCTATGGAAACTGCTATGCATGAATTTGTGAGTCGTGTAGAGCATAGACTCACAGGAAAAAAGCCAACTCGGCTGCAAATGCCAGCTGACCGATTAAAGAAACCAAAGGTATTCGAGAGAAATTTCGAATGTCAAATTATGGATAAAAAAAATGCTATCAGGTCTGAAAGCGTTCTAAACCAGAACACTGTCAAGGTTTACACTGATGGCTCGAAACTAAATGGGAGAGTAGGTGCGGGTTTCTATGCAGAATTCCCGAACAACTCTCCCAAACAAGCATTTTTTTTTACCTTGTAATACATAGCACTGTGTTCCAGGCAAAAGTCTTGCTATTCCAGAAGTGGCAAAGAACCTGGTTTTGGAAAAAAATGCACAATCAAAGTATTGTTGTACTGGTGGTTAGTCAGGCAACTATCAACCCTGCATGCTCATAAAGTGCACTGTAACATCAATTACAGTGCCCAACTGCATTTGGAACCGAAATCAGTAGGGTAAACTAAACCACGTCAGTATTGCCTGGATTCCTGGACATGCAGGGATGCAAATGACGAAGTGGCAGACTATCTAGCCAAATCAGGATCTAAATTAAAAATGCATGGCCCTGAACCTTTTATTACCCCATTCATGTCTACAGTACCCCATTAGGATATCTTTCTAAAATTGCATTAACTAATAATTCAACTCTTCAAAGTGCTACTTGTTTACATAGCAATGGAGATTACATAGCTGAATTACTGCTTGCCACGGGTTAGTTCGAACTTTTGCTCAGTTTTAGTTTTAGAGGCAGTTAACCTACACAAGATAGAAATATGAGAAGTAGCAATTTTCAAAAAGGTAGGTAAGTAATTATTTTAGTTAAATATATTTTAAAAACGTAATTTTTAGTTTAGTCATGTAGAATAATTGTTGTAGATTCTTAAGTAATGATAAAATAGTAAAAATTGTATTAGCGAAAGTGAATATGGTAATATTGTTTTGATACCCTATTAGGTTATTGTAGGCACGAAAGCCTATGGTAACATTTTTGGCATGGTAGGTAATTTTAATAGTTGTTCTTACAAAAATGAGTTGATAAACTTAACTTGATTAATTTTTAGGTGTTATAACTACATTAATGAATGCTCCAACACCATATATGGGTTTGTTGTTGTGGAGGGTTTCGTAATGACGTCATAATCAAATGGAGGCTAACATGAAATATAAGAACGTTTTTACGAAAATGGTTTAATGAAAATTTTCGGTGTCGTAATTGGATTTCAGAACGCTCTAATATCATAATTATGATAGGAGTGTAGAGGGTCACAATGATGACATAGTCGCATAGGATGAGAGTAATCAATAAAGTCATGATACGTGTCATAAAAGGATATATATTTAAAATTACTCAAAATTTATAAAGTATTGGAATACTTCTTAATGTATCCTTACTGATGTAAGATATTTGAAACTATTTGTGGAGTTATTGCCTACAGTAATAGAGTTCAATTTCCATTACCAAATATTTCTAGATGCCTGTTGATGAAAGGTGTAGCATCAGTTACTAATGATTTTTCGGACTTCACTTACTTTTGAATTGCTTTTTTTTGCTAGATTTTCAAAGAGGCAAATAATTTTAACTGTTGCAGGTGACCATTTACATGCAAATGATTTGTTATCATTTGCATAATCATACGTTGCAAGCTTTCCAATTTTCGTTTACGTGATTACAAACTGAAACTACATTGATGTTTTCACCTTCAGTACAAGAGCATGTAGCTTTAGCAAATAAAATAATGACTTACAATCAAAGAGCATTCCGAATTTTCTCAAAGGTGCAAAAATTGAAGGCAAATTCTCATTATCTTAAACCATTGACTGAGGCCAAAACTCCAGCTACCCAAAAATGCATAATTTCTCCATAATTGACATTAATGGAAAAAAAAGTTTAATAAGTTACGCATTTTATTGTCACGTCAAAACTTAAATTATGGCATCACATTATGATTCTCATCGCTGCTCTGCTTCTTTATCAAAATTTTTGCATACATCATTATAGTTTACGTGAATTTAGGTGTATTTTGACTATTTGAATTTTTTAATTGGTAAAGTTTATATTGTGCCTCCTGTGCCTACAATACCCTAACAGGGTACCAACATACTTTTCAATAAACAAACAAAGATATACAATTGTTCGGATTTTTTTCATCTGTTACGTGTTCAGTAGGGCAGATTGAAATATTTTAGACAAAAAATATTCAAAAAGCAAAATTTGGGTTTTAATGGGTTACAGTTACGTATGCCAGTTGCGTTAGCACGGTTAAGGCCTGGTCCACAGATAGATAGAAATCTATATGGAATAAACATAAAGACAGGCTGAAGATGAAGCAGTCTGTAGGTTGGACGTTCTCACGACAAAGAATACGTCTCCTTAACCTGAAGAGACCTCAATTAAATAGAGTAGTGCAAGTTTTAACTGGGGTTTGCAATCTACAGCGGAAGAAAACTACAGGTCAAGCTGAGTCTTCTCTGTGTCCAAAATGTAGCCTAGAGGATGAAGCACCAAATCATCATAAGGGCAATTGTAAGCTCTACCAAAATATTCGTGTTGAATATTTTGAAATCACCAAAAACCACTGCTCACAATGTGGTAACAAAGTGTAACATTAACAAACTGACCACGTACTTAAAGGAAGCTGGAAGGCTTTCTGAGTCCGACCAGGAACCAAACAAAACTACAGCAACGTAGCAGCTACAGTTACAATGGGCCCAAATTAGTCCTAAGCAGTGTGTAGGTGGACTTTACCTAACGGTAGCAGATCCGCTTGCACCGCTGCCCATAAATAATAATAGTAATACATAATTTTAACGGTTCAAAAAATAGTGCTGTCCTCGGGACGAGGACAAGGCAATTTTCGAGGACTTGAGGCTTTGAGGCCAAGGCCAACTACTTAAAAATGTATTCTCGAGGATGTCCTCGAGGCCAAGGACGTCCTCGAGGACTCCACCTCTGTCTTTAACCTCTTCGTTTCACCAAGGTGTTTTTTTCTCAATATCGCCCGCCACTCTGAGCCGTTTTTGCGCACAGCTTTCAGCAGCCGATGGAATGATCACTGATCTGAACAGCCATTCCTTCTCGATGTCCTCGGATACATTAAAAAGTTGTCTATACTAAGATGATATACTGAATGCAAACAGTTTCCTTACTTCTTTGTCGTACAAAGCATCCCGTTTGATTCAGTGAGTCTCAAACGACCTCTTGGATCTCCTGTTTGGCCAAGGTTTCGAAAGTCGTAAGGAACATACTACCAGATGATGATCAGTTGACAATTCAGCACCTCGCTTCAATCGAACGTCCAGCACATTAGAAAACAAATCTGACGAAACTATGAAAAACTCTGTCAAAGATTTTTGATCCATACTAGGTTGATACCATGTGTACTTGCAAACCTCTCTGTGCTGGAAAAAGGTATTCATGATGCGGAGTCCGTTGCTACAACAGAGCTGCAATAAATGCCTTCCGTTCTCATTAAGTCCTGTAACTCCATGTTTTCCGATCACACTCTTTCACGTATCTATGTCTGTTCCAACATGAGCGTGAAAATCCCCCATAAGGACTGTAGATTCAGTAGGCGATACTTGTAGAAGAGCATCATTTACTTTATCCACAAAAGCTTGATCTTCACTCGTAGCATTGGGGGCATTGACCTTCAATAGGCACAATGACCGATTCAATGTCTTGAGCTTCAACATGCAGATTGCAGACCTGAGATCCCAAAGGAATCCAATCTGACACGCAGTCTGACAACCGGGGGCTTGTGAGAATACCAACACCCGCTTGAGCAGACATTCTAGGATCAGCTCCTGAATAGAAGAGTTTCCATCCGCCATCCAGATTCACACTTCCAGAGCCACGTTTTTTGGTTGAAAAAAATTCGCCAATATCGAAATGATACTGCTTTGCTTTTTCAAACAATTTTAGCTCTTTTCCTGTGAGGGTGGGGGTATTCCAATTGCCCAACAGCAGTTGGTGATGTTGACCCTTGAGTGTGTGACATTATCTCGAGTACGAATACTCTACGCTGCCTCAATTCGCTTATCCAAACGTGTAGCGGGCACATTGGTGGAGCTGCCACTAGGGATGGCTGGTGGAAATTGTCACTTTTTTTTTTGAACGAGCCACTCTTCCTAAGACTCGAACTTCATTGAGGTTTCGCGGAATGACGACCTGGAAGTCTCTAGGCGCTTCCCTGCAGGAAGAGGTTCCACTGATGAAGGTGGACCCATTAACGTCGTTCACGTAATTTTTATTATTTGTGTTCATCATGATTTGTTTTGCAGTTTAATCTAACTGCAGAGAGGTTTTGTATCAGAGTTGCCCGTCTCCTAGATTATATGCTTACCACAGCTGATGGGCATAACAAACCAAGATTTTAAGTTTTTTAACTTGTTTGATTTAAACTATGCTTCGTCTTGCTTCTACCATCAGATCTACCTGGCATGGGTAACTCTATTAGGAGAATTGAATCTCCAGCCAGTGCAGCTCTGCAGGTCATTAAGGCGCATAGACTTTTCCACCTCGTTACGGTGATAGTTAAGGGAAAAGCTATGCCTTGCACGTCTAATATGCCGAACTATGTTATACTACACCTACAGTACTGTGCCATACTATGCCTACTGTGCCATAATAAGCTTACTGCAGTATATGCCATGCTATGAGATACTAAGCTGCAGTGCTTTCTGTAGGATGCTATGCCTACTGTGCCATACTGTGATGTTCTCTAAGCCTACTAAGCTACAGTGCCCACTCTACAATGCCCACTTCACCCTTAATTTCTTAGTAATTCGTCAATTAGCGTTAAATGTAATCCAATAGTTTGTTATTTGGGATTTCCAACTCACAAATTGTTCAGTGGATGTGGTTTTACCTCTTTGACCGCGTACCAGTAATTAGTGTTGTTCGTTCTTATCTCAAAACAAGTTCTTTGCGCTCTTGTATTTTTACAATAAGTTGGGGTTTTCAAGATGCGTTTTGTTGGTTAGATCGAGATATAATAACAGATTTACTGTCATTAGCGTAACCAGAGGGGGACCGGGGGGCAGGGGGGGGGCTGTAGTCCCCCCATTGGCATGTCGACCAAAATGCAGAATGAAAAAAACACTAAGTTTTTAGCACTTTTGAGACTGTTATATGCACTGGAGTGGACTAAATAGTGGTTTAAAGCATCTTTTGAAACATGTATTTAGGGTGGGGGCTAATTTGTTAAAAATAAAACTAACAAATAAATGAAAATTTTGAAAAATGGTCAAAAATACGCAATCACATTTGATCGCAATGGTAAAAATGCTAAACATAGGTGTTATCAATAAATATACTATAAACGAAGGAGTAGAAAAGGGCTATTCAGTATTAGTAAATTACCAATCACTTCTCTCAAACTTCTTTACATTAACCTCCCCCCAAATATTTTTTTCTATAAACTGTAGACGAAATAGATTACTTCGTGTGAGTTATATTGAACTATTGGATTTTATAATTTACCAGCATCTAAATAAGAGAACTAAAATTTTACCATTAGCCACCTCCCAAATAGCCCATTTATGCAACCAGTTTAATCATGTTTGCACTGCCAACTTCTAAGCCACGTTTTAAAAGCATTATTTTTTTATCAAAATAACCCTAAAATGAAGTTATTTTTGCGAAAAAATGCAAAATGTTTCAGCGCTAGGGGCTCCGCCCCTAGACCGCCGTGCCTCCGGCGGATGGGGCTATGCCCCCGAACCCCGGGCCTCTGGCGGCTGGGGACTTCGCCCCCAGACCCCCAAAACAGCCTCCCCATTACGAATTTCTGGCTACGCGCCTGTTTACTGTAGAATAATATCTCTATGCCTTTCCGGTAATACTGTATCACATTTCATTATCACGCAGCTACTTTCTTATTAATTCAAACGTAGAATAGGCTCTTTCATGTTTTTGCATTAGCAACTAAAAAGTGTTTGTATTTGGACCCCCCAATTTATTGTAATGTTTTTTGACAGTTTAGTGCTCTGCATTCTGCAGTTTATAGCACCCGCACCGTAAATATTAGCGGAAATAAGAACAGCAATTTTCCGCAATGCTTTTTGCTCCCTCATTCTCCGATTAAAGTTTTCACTCAATGCCATTTAAAATAAGTTTAGTATGACTTGGCTTAATTGGATATGGCATTGCATTATTTTTCAAATGAGAAAGGAAAACAACAGAATGACTGACTAGCAGTTATGTTGTCTTTTGTTCGGTTATTTTCCGTTTTAACGAATCAAACAATAATGCTGTCCTCAAGCCGAGGACAGGACATTTTTAAGGTCTTGTAGGCCTCGAGACTTAGGACTTGAACGAGGCCAAGAACATCAAAATGTGTCCTCGAGGCCAAATACGTCCTCGAGGACTTCATTTGTGGTACTAACGTTATAATAAAGCAGGAAATGCGTTGTGTTTTTCCTGCATCAAATCAAAATATCAAACCTTTCTTATTGTACTGGCTGTATTACGCCGAAACGTGTAACAAGTTTGCTGGGCCAAACTCCGCCTCATTGCGCCTGCCGTAAAATGGGGCAAATAGGGACAGTTTTGGATGTTTTTTTAAATTTATAACTTTTGTACTAAGTTATGTATTTTATTGTTGGGTGATAGGATGGTCATGAAATTGGATCACATGAACATATATTTTTTTTTTTCTGTCAAGAGTTTGATTTTGCATATATTTGCAAAAGTGTCATGTCTTTATTCACCCCAGAAAGCTGGCTGAATAGGGACAACGATAGAAACTTCATATAGAGTTGAGTTAACCTTGCCGTGAGGTGAATAAAGGCATTATAGGCTGTGATAAAGAACTTCTTTATTTAAAAAAATTGCTAGGTGTAGGAAGAAATGCTTTGGATTTTGGAAGAGATGTAATTGAAACACATTTTTTGCCCACCTACCTGCCTATTGTATCTTTCATATTTAAACTCGAAGAGACTCAGCGCAGCATATTTTCGGTAAGCAAAAATCACGATGCTTATACCGACAACGTTTGTAGAAGCTAATCATTTGTATTAGCAGAGAAACAAGAAAATCCAATAATCAGTAACAGAAGCAAAAATTATGCATTTAAAATGAAAATATAAAGAATCATTTAATAAAGGTAACAACACACACAAAGTCATCCCCATCTTGTTTTCAATTCAGGGACTTTTAGGGCGCCACGATTAATTCGAATAGGGGTCTAATTTTTTTGCATGATGTCGTTTTGAACCTTTCCAGTTTATGCCACTATCTACCATTGATCTTACAACACATCTCTTGGGAATGATCATTCCGGAAATAAGTTCTTCCTCATACTCAAAAATGACATAATGGCCTTGGCAAATTTACATTCTCAAATTTTCTTGAAGCTTCGCCTCTATAAAGTGCTTTGGAACATTAACCTTTTAAGCTAGAAATTTTAAAGAACTACTTGTTTGGTTTTTTAGTTGTCGGTGAAAACGAAGAAACCGTTACGTTTCTTTGCCATTACCAACCTCTTGCTTTCTTTTATTGATTCATCATTTTCACCATTGTCATCACTAACTTTCACATTATTCAACACGTGTGCATTTGAGGTACTCTAATTTTTACCACCCTCTTAAACTCTAGTATTTTCGGGGCGTTATAGTGATCAAAAATTTACCCCAACTTTGCTTCTTCCTGGAGGAACATCAGTTTCTTATTCGAAAAAATCAACTTCGAAAAAATCAATGGAATCACTTACTTAAAACTTGAATAATCTTGATGGCATCAATTTACAGTATCAAAAATTAACTTTATCACATAGCTTTGAAACCGAAATAACAAAATGATTGTATAAAGTCAACTGATACTTTTGAGCAGTTTAAAAACTCTTGATTTGTCCCTATCCTCCCTGCAATCCCTATCCACCCCATTTTACGGCACCTGATACATGTCAAAAAAAATCATCAGTCTAATTTTGATAAAAGTTTAAAGAACTTTAAATAAAGTTGGGAGAAATGGAACCAGCGTCAGTTTTGGATTATTTGTTTATTCCTAACTTTACAGTTAGTACTACTTTGAATTATGACCAATTAAAATTATGGCAACAATATATTAGGACAAACGTTTTCTACGTGCTATAAAAAAAAAAGGATTTTTGTCGTATCCAAAAACTTTACTGATATTAAATGAGGTATTAATGTTATAAACTTTAATTGAGTGAAGATGATTTAGCAAAGTAGATTGGGATTTGAAATAATTGTTTAGGAAGGTTTTAAAGTTTGTGCCTAATTTAGCTTTTAAGGCAATTGATATAAAATAAAATGAAATGAGTTATTTTCAGTTATGAGTTACTTCTTCCGTCTTTTTGGCAAGATCATCTCAGCTAACAGGTCTGAGTGACAGTAAGCACTGATTCAGCAATAGTTGTTTTTACCTATTTTAAATTACATTAATGATGATAAGCTAAGTTAATCCAAAACGTTCAAAATAAAAATTAATTTCAAGGGCGTTTTGTTTATACCGGTACAGGTAACTAAAATTACCAAACTTTCCGTTTTTAATGTACCAAATGAAAAATTTTATTTGACAATTGATTGATTATAAGGTAGCATAATTTGTTTACATTTTGTTAAAAACTGAAAAGCCTTTGAGGCAAAATACGCCAAAATATTTATCGAAAAATTTCAAAGAAACTGCTCTTTGTCAAGTTTACATTGATTTAACAACATGCCATTGTAGATTATCATGTTAAGATTAAAATCAAAATTAAAAATCAAAATTAGCGATTAAAAAAAATTTTCAAAATTCAGAAAATTTTAACAAAAAAAAAAGAAAGTATAAAATGCTATATGAAACAAATCACAATAAGATTAGCGTGCCGTGCGCATGAATTGCTTTGGTGCATCACTTTGCTTTGCACAAGATTAGCTAAAATTTTTACTTTATTCTAAACTAGAATTATGTATTGCATTAAGAGATTCTAAAACAGCTGCTGGTCGATCGCAAGTTATTGCAACTTTGTTGTTGATTAAAATTGCTTGAAGGATTGGTTTAATAACCTCGTTTCTTTCAAATCAAATTTTCATTCATTGTTTTAAATCATGTGCTAAATACTGTAACGACTAATTAGCTAGCAAAACGCATCTTTTACTGCTGTGTTTGGGAAACATACCTTCTTAACCTTTTTAACCAAAGACTGTTTCTATTTAGCAATGCCTCGATTTTGGGAGTAGATCAGTCTGCACTCAGTTTGATATGCGGTCAAATTTATGCATGAGCTAGAAAGTCTTAGCAGAATGGCGTTGCAGAATTACTGCGATATAAAGCTAGCTATTTGGTACTGTAAAATAAGAATCTACTTTCACGCAAAATTGCACGCTTACACTAATTTTAATTCAGGTACTGTGAAGTGACGCAGTAAAAAAAATGTAATCATTTCCTTTTCGAATTAAAATAATAAGGTGGTTTCATTTATGGCAGGCAGTTGGCAACCCTGTTGAATTTGACCGTTCCAAAAATAAAAATTTCTCTGATTAAATAGGTTGATAAATTTTCTTCAACAAAATGACCCACTCAGCTTTTTTCGAATTTTTGCTCAACCATAATTGTACCTATTTGATAGCTGTCGCAAAATACCAAAAATAATCAAAATAATGCTAGCCATTTGATATTACTGTAAACCCTGAGGGCAAACTAAACACTCTTTTTTATTGTGAATTGATCAATCCCGTTCGTAGACCATAAAACCTTGCAATCTACTTCGAACACTTTTATTCTCCGTATTGCCTAGCAACGTAAAAGATGAGACTTGTAATTTTTGCTGCAATGGTCTTTTTGTATTGTTTTTCCGTTACAGAAGGTATAGTTTTCAGCCATTCAAGTATTATAATAAATTCAATTATCGTACCTGCAATATAATATCATAATTTCATTGAATCTTTTGATGATAGCTTTAAATTAAAAAATAGAGCAATATTTTGATGATAGCTTTAAATTAGAAAAAAATTTTGGTCGGTTTAAACCAGTGTTTCTTAAAAGAGTGGGTATGGTGCGCCCCAGGGTGCATGAAAATTTTGTAAAGATGAACCAACAAAAAGGGGTGATTTAGGGTTGAACCAGCACAGACAGAAAGTGCTTGGAAGCAAGAAAGGTTTCACTTTCTAGTGACGCAGCAACGCAATGCTTGTGTACTTTGTGCAGTGTTACGCTTGAGTAATGTCACATTTCTTTTTGTAGTTGCAGTAAGTGGTTGCTTCAGCTACCTTAGTCAAGTCGCTTAGAAAGTTGAACTCAAAATTGCAAGCGTTTAAACATGTTTTGGAATCGATCTGTGAGTAAAAAGAAAGGCGACCTAAAGGGACCGGGCAATTTAATTCTTCAACTAGCTTTCAAATTTCAGCAATTTTGTTCTTTAAGATAGCTTCAAAGAGATACAAAATCCGAATGCCGCTAAAATGGCAATCGTTTGCTGAAAAATTACAAAACTTGTCCAGTGGCTGAAGGCTCCGCCCTTCAGGACTCCGTCGGTAATATGCGTGAGTTTCACCAGTTTGCTCAGTACGCTACCCAATTGAGACATTTTTCTGGCAAAAAAAGATTACGTTTGGGTTCAATATTCATTCTTAAACAAAAACTGAAGACATAATTAATGGGAGTATATAAAGTTAGTGCAGTTGCATTCGATTAGATTGGCGTTGATTCTATCCTGTTTGATCCAGCTGAAAAATTAAAAAAGTTTGATCGAAACGCAGAGGACTGTTTAGTTATAATTTTTATTGACAAACCTACCGTTTTAATGCAGTAGCTTAGCCCACAAGGACCTATAATAACCTATATATACAGTGTCAAAAAGTCTCTTTAGCTAAGTCTAATTGCAGGGTTGCCATAAGATAGAACTAAAGTGGCGTGACCCATGTTATCAATGTCAGGGTTGTCAATAAAAATTATAAGCAAACAGTATCCTTCGTCCTTTTTGAAGTAAATAATCTGTTTAACGGCTGTATCAAGAAAGATAGAGTCAACGCCAATCTAAACTATACGGTTGTCGTAACTTTAGATACCTCATCAATTTTGCCTTCAGTCCTCGTTTAACAAAATCCTGGTTGCACGCCTGGTTATATGTGAGTGAAATAATATTTTTACATCAAGGGTGAAGGATATGCAGAAATCCGTAGTAGGGTGAACAAGACCAAAAAAGTTTAAGAAGCACTGGTGTAAACAATATTCGATTTGTTCGCATTTTATTTTTTAGAAAAAATTTTTTTATATTTTTTAATGCAAAAGCTGTTAGTCAAAAGAACTTTGATTTTGATCTGTAAAAATGTGGTCGAGTTGTAAAATCGCGTGCTTGTTCAGAAAAAAGCCTGCAGTTTGTTTTCCCGCTGCTCACACTAGAAACAGTGCTGCCAATTGTTCCTTACTGATGCTGCTTAATTTTTTTGAGAAAAAAAATCTGAGATGGGTCCAGTAGATAACCTGCTGCACAATTTTTCGAGTTGATCTTGAAGCAGAATTTTATATAGTCAAAAATATTTTTTGCGTTCCTAATTTTTCTTTATTTTAACTGCAAGCGTATAAGCAAATTGTTAGAAGTAGTGTAGTTTTTGATTGTAGCGCAACGAAATCGCAACTGTTCGTTCCTTATACCGTATAATTGCTACCATTAAATGCATCAACCAATTTCTTTTGTATTTCTGAGCCTTTCTAAGTAGCATTATATTAAGGACCTTTTTATGATTGATTGATTAATTAATTAATTGATTGATCTACATTTATCCTCTACTCACGAGAAAGCGATGTTGGCGCTTTATTCTGAACGAATCTTTCTCACAGGTTAAGAGTTGAAGGCAATCCAAGCTCTCCGATTGACGTTTGGTTTCTTTCACGTAAATTTGCTGCATGTTCTAAACTAACAAGCGGAGAAAATCATATTGTACTGTAAAGCGTTTTGTCCAAGGAAACAACAGCGTGACCGGGGTGCTAAATGATCCCCGACCATACGATCAGGCTCGTCATAAAAACGACGCCTTCACGCTCTCGGCCACGCTGCTGACAATTTTTTTTGTTTATCTGCGAGTATAAAAATAAAGTTGGGCTACACTAGTAAACTGTTTAGCCTTGTTATAAAAATAAATGTCAATAGTTGCTGTTTTTTTTCCAAAGAGCACTGCTTTTCAACATCTTTTAAGGAATCGAATCAAAAACGAGTTGGTGAGATCCATTTCCGCTACATTTTGCGCACTCACCTGAGATTTATAGGTTTGTTTCTAAAGCTGGAGGTTTGATGCTGAAATCTCGGGTCGGTCAAATCGAACACAGTGTGTTTGCCAACGGCTCCTCACTGCTATGACATTTTATTTTTCAGAAGAAGATGCGTTGCCCAACGGCGCAATAACGTAGAGACGCGGCCCACCAACTTGTTACACGCTTTGGCTTAACGCAGCGGGCATAATAAAAGATTTCAAATCAGATACAAGCAGCCTTTCCATCACTAACCCGATGCTAAGGCAACTGAATCAGTCGTTTTTTTTTAGTTTCATTAATAGTACTACTAAGCTTCCGGTAAAATACCGTCACTTTTTGTACATTTCAGGAATAATATGCATGAACTGCATTGGTAGAAGCTCAGGGGAATGTCGAGCAAGGGGAAGATACATTAATTGCGAAGCCGGTGAAGTATGTGCCACCACTGTGCAAAGAAATGGATTGATCACAACCGTAATAAAGCGATGCAAACAAAGAGATGCTTGTTTGAATGAACAAAAACAGGTGCAATGTGCCTGTATTCTGCATGGGTGCTTGCGTGTGTGTGTGTGACAAGAAGTATTCGTTCAAATATTTTCTTAGAATTCAGGGCTAGCTGTGGTGAAAATTTCCAATGATTATATCGGAAAGTTGATTTTAATAATTTTTTTTTATGTAATTTTGACCAAAAATTATAATTGTTAAAAAAAATGTTTTGTTATCCAGAATAGAGATAAAGCAAATTGATGTAACCCTGATGGCAGTAATGGCAAAATCAATTAAAAAGTAATTAAAATGCAATCAAAGTAAATTCCAAATAAAGGCGTCTTATATCACATTAGTCTTAACGTTATGTTTTTTCGTTAACGTTCTTTTGCGACTATATATAATTTGTAATGACAGGTTTTTTTCTTTAGCATGTTATGAGACGTTTTTTTCAATAGTATAGCTTTTTGTTTTTTTTTGTTTTGGTAACCTGCAAAATCAAACATATCTTGGTTATCCTTAGCAACAAACTTGAGTTTTGCCATCAATTTTTGAGAAAATATTCAGGAAAAATTAAACCCTTCCCGAATGTGTCTGCGTACGGTTTAAACCAAGTAGATTATATAACAATTCTAGTTTAATCATTTACAATACTGTAAATTTCTTATTTTATCGCAGAGCATTTTTTTATTTCAACAAAAATTTGAACTCCCTTGCAATAACTAAGTTTTTCTATTTCATCTTATTTTACACGGG
This sequence comes from Trididemnum nubilum, assembly GCA_963965965.1. NCBI lineage: Eukaryota > Metazoa > Chordata > Ascidiacea > Aplousobranchia > Didemnidae > Trididemnum > Trididemnum nubilum. The sequence continues at coordinate 36,367,259 of OZ014471.1, forward strand.
GTATTAGGCATTTTGCTTGAAAGAGAGGGGCAAAAATGACTCTTCCCTCTTTTTAACCCTTAAAAACAAAAATCATGAGAACACCAAATTTAGGATATGGATTGGTGTTTACAAAAATTTATTTAGAAAAATTGATTTTGAGTAGACGAGGTCATCATTGTAACGTCACAATCGTGTTTTCAGGGGCGTATTTAGGTAATTAGGAACAAATTTAGAGGTGGGGCAATGTCACAACCTCCTTTGAGGAGCCAGGGATGCATAAATATGTCTGAATAGTGCGCAAAATTGAGTCATGGCCCCCCTTCTGGAATTTCGGCAGAAAAATGGGCTGAATCTGAGTGAAGACCTTTTTTTTTTTTTTTGATTTTCACTTAACTTTGGGCCAAAAACCGGACTAAATCTGAGTGAAAACCTTTCTTTTTTGGTTTTCACCTAATTTTGGGCAGGAAAACGGACTGACTCTGAGAAGAGACCTTTTTCTTTTGGTCTTCATTATTCTCAAATTTCCTGGCCCCCACTTTCGAAAATCCTGCGTGCGCTAGTGCATATTTTCGATAAATTACGTCTTTTCGCCGTGACGTCACAGGCGATTCAAACTTTGTAAATAAATTTGTTTTTTAAAACCGAATCATAAAATGCTTAAGTCAAAGTAATTACGTCACAAAAACGTCTTATGACGTCATTTAAGTTAAATTCAATATTTCCTTAAATCGAAGTCGTCCTCGAATAGAAGCAGCACGAATTGATTAAAAAATATAGACGCCGTCCTTAAACATAAGCCCAAAAGGCCAATGATAATTCCACTTCTTTATTGATAGCCGCTGCTTTTATTTAAAAAAAATACGGTATTCGCTAAAAAAAGATTTTGAAAGCGACTTCGGGAAACCTAAAAATTTGAAATTTTTCCGTTACTTGGCAGCTTCAAATTTTTAGGAGTTTTTTTGTAATGAAACTTAATTTGTATTCAAGTTGATGTGAAATAAAAATATCTTCTATTGAAGAGATTTATCATGAAAAAAAAAAAACGAGTCAAAAAGCTGTTTCACTTTGAGTGAATTAGGGTATACCTGGTATAACTTGTACAAATGCTCATTCGTACAATTTCATAGGGCCTCTATTTTAGTACTCAGCATTAGCCTTTACCTCACAATGTAAGATGCTGACGCCAAAAAAATAAAAACTCTGAATAGTATTTTTCGTGTACATGGAACCATATGTTATTATTATTATTTTACTTAAATCGGAGTTGGTTTTAAGAGAACTAACTAACAAACATATCTAAATCAAACTAAGATTTTTACGAATTACAGAATTGGCTGAAAACTGAAAATTTATATAAGTGCAACAATTTGAGGGAGTCTGTTTGTCATTGTTGTTGTTTTAAAGACCACTGCAACGAGAATACAGGATGTTTAGGAATGGATGCTAGTAAACAAACAGGTAAAATTTTACAGAAAAAAATTTTTAACATTTAAATGACTTTGTATCCAAATGATATTTAAATGCGATTTTAGAAGCCATGGTTTTTGGATCGCAAAACTTTGCGTTTTCAAAACGTTTTGAAAATTTGCTTGCTCAAATCTAAACTGTTTAAGAAAAAATTCAAAACTAATTACATTTATTGGAAATGTTAGCCTTTTATTTGCTTTTTAGAGTATCTATTGCTATGATACTAATCAGAAATCACAGCATTGCCTAAATTAAGGGTTTAATCGACAAAAACTAATGGTGATCTACAAACATAACTTGCATTAGTAAAACTAAAAACACAACTAAATACTTGCAAACTAGTCTGCTGTTCTGTACCATTCTAGTAAACCACAGTTATAGCAACAGCTGCAATTCTATCCTGAAGTTAACTTGAAAAGAAAGCAGAAACTATCGCAAGGCAAAATAGCGCAGAATTACGTCAGCTTTAGACAAACGCCAAACTCATTTGCATACGAATTAAAATTATCACATCTATCAGAGATGTAGTTCTTAACCCTATTTGTACCGGTGGGGGGGGCAAATTTGCCCCCATCTCAGTTATTTAAATATAGCTTCTAAACGAAAACAAGTTTTGCTTTGATGCACCCTGACTTTGAATCAAATTTAATAACGCACATTTTCACTAAATTTGGGGCCAGCCGGACAACCGGAAGTGACGTCATTTTTGCTTTTTTCAGAGGCACCTAAGGAGTTTCATTCAGTTTTGAGCACAATGCATAGTGCGCGTATTTTATTCATTGTACTGCGTAATCATTGTCAATGTTAATCTTCAGCTAGAATAAAATATTTTATTTACTGATGAATGCAATGCATCATCATTACGTCATTGATGACGTTATAATTCAAAAATATTGCTTTTACTGGTATTTCTCGAAATAAACTGCGTTTTCATAAACAAAATATTCATTTTCATCAGCTGTTGAATGATAAAATGAAAATAATACTGCAGTATTCTAAAATTTTGTGATTTATACTATATCTCAAATGCAAAAAATTACAAATAATAATCAACACAATTTATTAAAGATGACCTCACCAGCTGCGGTGACTTTATCAGAGATGTCTTTAAAATAACAAAAGTCCAAATTGAAAATAATAATTAGCAACATTTAGACAAATTTGCATGCTGTGGTAAGTATTTACTGGTTTTGATGACATCATTATTGTTTTTGTGACGTCAGAACCTCAAAATATTTATTTTTAAAAATTTAACAAAAAATGGCCTCAACAAGCAAAAACTCTTACTTCTTTCACTTACCAATCGGTTTTTAGATAGGGGGCAAATTACCCCCCCCGGTACAAATAGGGTGTAAAAATAGCCCGGTACATATAGGGTTAAGGAAGTCATTAGCCTTGGCTTTCAAGTTCAAGGTCTTGGTGTTGGCTGTTTGCTGTGGAGCTCGGATGAATGCCCCGATGCCTCCCAAACGCAGCCTGGGCGTCAGGCTGCATTTTAGGTTGAAAAAATATCTTCTGTTAATTATTCAATGAAGTACCAAATGTTTTAGGCTCTAGAGCACAAAAAGTGCACGTTTATTAAAAGGCATTAGATGCGAGAGAAGCATTACATGCGTTGAAACGTAAACATTTGGGAGCAAAGTATTATGGGGTTGAGTTTAGAGTTAAGGTTGTCGTTAGAGTTAAAGTTAGAATTAAAGTTATAAGATTAAGATTAGAGTTCAACTTTTTGACGGAAAGTGGTTAGTTTATTTGCTCTAGATAGATAAAAATTGGCTCCCATCTCTATTGTTGATGCATTGGTTTGTGTTTTTCCAGAGAATTAACTTGCTTGATGACTATATGTTTTGACATAAAACCAACGGTGACACATTGGCGCTTGCTAAATTGCTTGGACTATATGAGCTCTTTTTCAGCCTTGTTCACTGTGCAGATGCAGTAAAAACCGCTTAAATTTGTATATTAATTTTCAATATTAAGCGTCATTGAGTGATTTGCCCGTAAGAATAACAAATCAGAAGTTAGAGCTTCCACTTAACTTTTTTTAAATGTTCGTACTTTTTTAATTCAAATTAAACCTTATCAAATCTTTCATTATACTCGCTGTATACATCGAAGCGAGTAATGAGTTTATTGGGCTTATCTCCGCTTCATTGCGCTCCGGCAACACTGCTCCTTTCAAAGAAATGTTGCTGTGGTGGCGAGCATTTGGCAATAAACATATTGTCGGATTTGATTGGTCCAAGATTTGAGCCTCAGACTTCCCGCTTCAGAGACGTACGCGTGATCACTTGACCAACTGGCCGGTATAATTTTTATGTTTTTTTTATTTTTATTTTTTTGAAATTGTTTTCTGTATTCCAGATTTTTTTAGTTCATACCAGCATTTCGCTGCCTTAAAAAGTTTTAAATTAAAAATCACTACATTCTATGTATTGTAGCAAAAAGACATAGCTTTATTTCACTATTTTATACCCAATAAATAACGTTTCAAGAGGGAAGGGAACGGTGACACATCATTTTCATTTGAGCCCTACAACAAACAGAAGTTGAAAATGTTTGAGATCGATAACACAAACGTTTCCAAATACGCGTTCTGCCTTACCCTAGTACTCTCATCTGGGTAATGACAACTTTAAAGACGGCTTGTCATGCAATAGCTTCTTAAGCTGCGGCTGGGGAAAGGTTATATTTTAATATTTCAGATGCTATTGGGCCAATACCAATACCAATACCAGTTGAGGATTTGCTGCTTGGCAAGCTGTAAATAAATAATTTGTCACTAAAGCTACGAAACTCTTAAGGTGAATTTACACAATATCCGTTTTTCGTACGTTTTCGTCCGTTTTGTTACGTTTTTGCTTCTTCTTGAAAAAGTATGCGCTTTTTCATTCGCATTTTTATAAGTTCATATCCGCACTAAGTAGACTATTGTATATAGGTAAAAATTTTGTTCAAAAATTATGTGTATGAAGGATAAGAGCGATATTTCAAAATAGAGCTGTACCCCTTTAAAAAAATTTTTTTTCGAAAAACTTTTGTTCAGTATGTGAGTGGATATTGACTTATAAAGTTTAGTGTCTGGTTAGTGCAGATGTGGACTTATTAAAATGCGGATGAAAAAGCGCATTCTTTTTCAAGAAGAAGCAAAAACGTAAAAAAGCGGACGAAAACGTACGAAAAACGGATACTGTGTAAATTCATCTTTACTTTTTTCCCTGATTTTAATGACGTACTGTACCACAGGAAGGATGACTAAATAGCTTGTGCCCTTTGATTGTTTTTATACTTACTTTGTGTATGTTTGCGCAACTAAAACATTTAAATCGAAGTTTAATTCGAATAATAGATTTAAAATTGAGTTATTTTTGTTAAAAACGTAAGATTTTGTCTCCAGCGGCTGAAGTCTTTGCCCTCAAACCCCATTGGCCTTTGGTGGCCACGGACACTCGAGTTGAGTTACAGCTTTTAACCAATGTCCCATCCCCTTTTTTGATTTCTACTTACGCGATGGGACTTAATGTTGTTGCTTTATGGTAAATAATTATATTACAATTTGTTCAACTGTTTTTAGATTGCCATTGCAGGTGTTAAGCTAAAGAAAGTCTTATGTCATTAGCTATCTTGTTAATTTAAATATTAAAGCTTAATTGTTTTACATTAATCTTCATTTTTCAAGCACCACAGCAACTTCTGTGTACGTTAATTGGTATATTCCATGAAATCACAGTACAACAACGAGCAATTTCATACTTCTACAAATCAGTGGTCGAGTGGAATAGAGCTTTTGCTACTGAAGCTGTAAGCTCCGGCTCGTTTCCCAATCTGATCAAACTAGGACTGCTGGTAACTAGCTGAGACTTACTTTTTTGGTGAAATACTCCGAGGCAATTTTCGGTTCGATGTTGTCTAGATTTGTAAATTGCAAATCTTCAAAACCTCAATGTAAACATTTGCAGACGATGTTAGATGCCCTGAATTATCCGAATTGTTTCGTTATGGAACACGAAGATGTTCGAGAGGAAATCGAGTTGGATCCGTTTGCCGAGTTCGTTGTAGCGCTAATTATGTGGTGAATCCAAGCTATAGTGAACAGATAACCTGTCTTCCCAATGGAAAGTGGGACAAACCTGCTCCATGCTGTACATGTACGTAAAGCTTACGTTAAAAAATTGAAGAAATAGCGACATAAGTTGATCCTGCTTTCTCAGTTCGTTGAAAAAATCCTTTCAAATGGGCTTTAGTCAGTGGTACTAATTAGCCGGTTTGCATCGGTTAGCGCAACAGGTTCACAAAACCTAAAAGATTGAATTGGACGGTTTATATTGAATTAAAATAGCACCACTTAATTCAATTCCATATCCGCAACAATCAGAGACATTTAGCTTCGAACTATGAAAGCATTGGCAATAAATCTGAAGCTTGTAGCGGTAACGCGAACGATGCAAAAATATTGTTGCTTGAATGAAACGTCTGCGACTGAAGCTGTAAACTTTCACGTCAAGTCACAGCAACGACTTCAAAAATTCTCATTTACGGTTCCCAAAATCAAATCTTTCATTATACCCCCTGTATTACGCCAAATGGTGGAATGAGTTAGCAAGACCCATCTCCGCATCAATGCATCCGGGCAAAACAACTTCTTTCGAAGAAACGTTGGGGTGGTGGTGAGCAGTTGGCCACACTGTGTCCTATTTGACCGGCCCTAGATTTGAACTTCAAACCTCCTGCTCGAGAGACGAAAGCGTTACCGCTCTACCAACTGGCTAGTATTTGCAGTTTTCGATGCACTCGATCACAAAATGGCTACTTTTGTGGCATTATTTTAGTTTCGATAATAACAAATTAAACATACAGCCATAAGTTGGCAAGTTAATGCAAAACGTTAGCTTCGTTAACCGTTAATCCGTTAACAAACTTCACTCCTCCGTTAACGTTAATCCGTTATTTTCAGCTGTAAGTAACGGAACTTAAAAAAGTCTGTTAATCCGTTAACATTTTGCGTGTAATTTACATTTTTTTATTCACTCGCTTCTAGAACACGTATTAACGCTGTTCAGCTAATTGTACGAAATACTTATCGCTATGGTGGTCTTTTTGCGTTTTGGAAGTTACATTTTAAAGTCTAATCTAATTTCAAGATAAAAATAAGTTCAAGTGCACAACGAAGCTGCGATCCGAATATCTTTGGAAATTGTGAACAACGATAGTTAATAAACCTATGAGGCTGCAGGTTATTATTTGCCACAAAAAAAGAGCTCCTTTCTTCGCTTTGTTCTATAAAACTCGTGCTAATACGCAACAAGTGTTACCAGTGCAAACTTATTTGTACCTGTCTGATGAATGAATGGTGCGAGATATTAACGATAAAAACCTTACCGGAAGTTAACAGAACTTAACGGAAGTTAATTTAGTCCGTTAACATGAAAAAACTTTTTAACGAATTAACGAGTTACTGAAAAAGTTAGCTTTGTTATTAACGGATTAACGGACTTGTGCCCACCTATGGATACAGCACTGTAAGTCAAAATGGCCAGATGGCCAAGCGGTAAGTAACACATTAAAGCGTTTGGTAGTTCATTTGGAAGGTCATAGATCAATTTCCTAGCCAGCCAAATTAGAAATAGCGCTCTCAACGTTGTTAGACTTTTTTGCCCGGAAATGAGGTCTTGTCAATTGATTGTTTGTCTCGGTGTAAATAATTCAGCGACTTAAATGAAAATTTAGTATTTTCATTTGATGATGTTGCTTTTTTCTTTACTTTTTCGAACTACTTTGCTTTTTAATCTGAAAAACAAAACAAGAAGAGACGTACAGTTCTAATAGAAAAACAGATAAGCAAAAAATGTAGTACATAATTGATATTTTTTGCTTGCAGTGCCTTGTCCGCCGAACCTCTTTTTGGACATGGTCTTTATGGCTCATTATCGAGACCATAGACGTTTGTTGCGGGTTACCTTGCGATATGTAGGAGAGTTTTTAAGGTGCGTACGTACTGTCAGTCAGCATATCGCCAACTGTATGTTGCTAAGTTGAAACATTGTTTGATTTTGTTATTTTTTCGACAAGCTTAAGTTTACGCTTGTTACTCTTAAAGTATTACTATGTAGTGCAGTTAACGAAGATAACCGCATGGTTTTTTGCTGATTCTTATCTCCGTACTTTTAATGTATGGTAAAACAAACTTGATTCTTGACCCTTGGGGAATAAATCTTCTTTGAAATGCTTATCTCGATTTGGATCAAAATTAAAGAATTAATAATTGATTCAAGCAATGTTAGAAATTGGGGTTGGCAAACCAAATAAAGCGATCGATGACGAATCAGAGCAAAATATTAACTAGTTACTGACCACCACAATTTATCATCACCCAACAGTCTGTTTCGCCCTTAATTATATCATGCCCCGACAAAGTCTGTTTAATTTAAGCATATATTTTCTTTCAGTCAATTAATATTCTAGCAATACAAAATATACCGTATTTGTTTGTCCTGCCAATATCAAAACCTAACGCAGAAAAACCTTATCTTACCTCAAAAAATCAAATATCACAACCCCAACGACAAAGCTGTGTGCATGTTTATTTAACCTATAGATGAGCTGTAAGTATCAAAACAAAAGTGAGTAACGTTTGCAATTTTGCAAAACCAAGAATATCAAAAACTTGAGGAAAACACAATTACAATACTGTAAACTAAAAATACGGTCACGATTTTACGTCCGTTGCAAGCCGCGTCCTGTTGGTTATTAAGAGTAATGCTTGCATTTGAGCGTGGCATTACGTTGCAGAACATATATCTTGAGTTTAGTAAGTTAAAAGATAAGTATTAAGCCAAAGGAGTAGCGTATTTAATATTTATTTTAAGCAATACCATTGTGCTATGCCCCCCAGCCGCTTTATTTCTCCTGACATCATACTTTGTACAGATCGCAAACACATTAAAAATGCTTCTCCTTTATACTGTATGTTGCCAACACATGTCTTTTCCTCTTGCTCAAGTAATTTCAAAGTTTTCGAAAAACCTGTCACCTCCAAAAAAACGGCTTGTGCATTTAAGTAGTTGAATTAAGTTTCACTCTTGATTTCCATTACCATTTTGAGGCATTTTGGCAGGTTGGCAGTATTGTTGGTCGGTGAAAAGAAACTCGTTATAGTCTCCGTTGCACTAATTTCTATGTATAAGCAATGCGTGCAGCTAAGCAGCCTCTGGCTACAACAGAGAAAAAACAACAAAACAATCTAATTAAAGATAACTTAGACGTTGAAAAATGGCTTAAAAAAAAAAGAAATTGTCATATCTTTCCAAACATCTGCTAGTTTTAAACTTGATTACCGGACACATTCTTGTTCTTTTCAATTTGTCTTGAACGATCTGTTTATTAATCGTCACAAGTCTAAATTTGGTTTACCATTTTACCTGCATATTATGGTGTCCCTTATATTGACATTTCGAAAAGTTTCCCCTCTAAACCTTTCAAATGATTCCATTTCATGAAAAATGATACGTATGAAATTTTAAACTTTTAAAATGAAGTTTAGAGGTGTTGCAAAGCCTTTCAAGTTTGGATGGGTATTTTTAACTCTTATGCAAGAATACTACAAGAGGTGGAGTCGAGGACACTAGGCTCGAGGCCAAGGACAGCCTTTCCGAGGACAGAACCTCTCGAGGCCAAGGATAGGAATGCTCAAGGCCAAGGACCAAGGACACAGCCGCAAGTGTTCTCCAAAAAACAAAAAGGTCATCAAAAAAGTTTTTCAGGCAATCTCCAATTTATAGGCGTAACCAGAATTTTTGATCGAGGAGGCCTAAATTACAAATCACATGCAATGACGTCATCAAAAATTTGCCTATTGGCACTTAACCAGGATTTTGCAAAGGGAGAGGGCTTAAACTAATATAGTTGAAAAGTGCAAATACGTAACTTTGGAAACGTTTTGAGAAAGCCAGTGTAACTCAAACGTATCACGGACGAGGGGTTTGGGGACGGGGCCCCCATTGGCCGAAGGATTTGGGGGTCTGGGGGCCAAGCCCCCAGCTGTTGGGCGATTTTTTGTAATTTTTTGGATAAAAAAGCTATTTTTATGCCATTGAATCACATTTCGCACATGTTTAGAGCCATTTGAAAGCACTAGATTTTTGACATTTGAAAGCCAATTAAAAAAATTTAATTGTTTAATACTCCTTCTCGTTGCAATTTAAGTCCAAAACACGTTTAACATCTTGCATTTTGGTGTTAAAGTTTAATTGTACGTGATTTGGTCCAGGTAGGGGGAAGTAAGGCAAATTGTCTCGTGCAACCTTTTAGCAGTAAATGAAAACCCACTCGAAGATTTTCCTTAGAGATTTTTGTTTTGTCATGAAAATAACCAGTTATAGAACTGCATGTTAGGCCTAGGGGGCCAGGCCCTATCAATTGAAGTTCAACGATTTGTTCAATCAGCATTTTCCATAGCTAATTTTTTTTTGGAAGGATTTTGTGCGTAAAAACTGGCGAGGTGGATGTGAATTAATGAATTGTTATTGAAAAATAGTACAATAGATTGTTAGGCTTACTAACCATGTTATTGCCGGGCCGAATTTACGTCACGCTGAGCCCTGGGACTTAGGAGATTTTCGCAACATCTTTCTACCAAATGTAGGTGAAGACCATAAAAAGTCTTAAAATTTGAGCGCAGGGCCCGTAGCTGGTACTGCGCCATATCGTAGTAAATCCGGCCTTGGTTAATGCATTACGTTCATAAAAAGTCTAGATGTAATCCTGAGATAGCAACTTTTAGGACAGAAACTATCCATTTATTCCAGGTTTACGTTTAAATTGGCTGTCAAAAATTGATTTGAGGGGGTCCCGGGCGCCTGGTTTTCAATATTGTTGTTTGCTACTGGTGTAAGCGAAAAATGCTAAAAAGAAACTGAAACTGAAGAAACAATAAGCTTTTTTGTCACATTTTTTTCATTGATGAAATTTCAGTTGGGGGAGGTCCGTTTGGCTAAGCCTGTGCTCCAATTGCGTAAAACAAAAAAGGTATTTGCAAGTTTTCCGCGAGGTTTTTGGCGTTTTCCAACAAAATTTAAACGGTTCAAAAATAGTGCAGTCCTCGAACGGAGGACAGATCAATTTTCGAGGACGTATGGCTTTGAGGCCAAGGCCAAGGACTTCAAAATGTGTCCTCGAGGACGTCCTTGAGGCCAAGGACGTCCTCGAGGACTCCAACTCTGAATACTACCATTATGAACAGCAGAGTTTTATTATGTCATTGTGACCTTAGCACGCATAACAATAGCGTTTATTAAAATCTGCTGAGAGTTAACTTCGGAACTGCAGAGCCGTATCGGTTATGGCATACAGTAATAAGTGCAGTTTTCAGTGCTTGTATCATCGACCAGTTTTTTTAAAAAAGCAGCTTCTTTGCCTAAGACGGCTATTGGCTGGTCTTCTGTGGTATCTTACAGAGGATTTAAATTTGCTTGGCCTGTTTGATCGTAACGTAGGTTTGACTACAACATGTGTCATGGTAAAAGTTTCAGAGAATGTCGTAGAAGAAGAACCACTGTCACAAACTCGATTGGACATGACCTACACAAAAAACAAAACACTTGTTGAGTGTGTCAACAAAAACAGTAAAAGGTTGATACGTCTGACCAATCAATTAGAAATTCTCTACAGAGCTGTAAGCAAGGTCTTTAGTTGATGCCTCTCTTCCACCTCTATCCCATTACTTCTCATTGAGACCGAACTTCCCCTGTTGAAAATTACTTTGAATTTTTTTGAATGCCAATTTTTTAAACTTAAAATACCAAGCGCTTTTATGCTTTGGATGTGCTCTGCGCCTCCTCCAAGAATTGCTTTACCTCAACGTCCTTGGCTCAAAATCAGTGATCAGCCGGTTGAAGAAGAAACCTTCCTGGTGATCGTATTGCTTATCTACAGAAGAAATCCTTTTGTTCTACCGCGAACCATTAGTTATATGTCGCCTAATTCCCTCTCGACTCCAATCAATTTTACAGTAATACAGTATCTTCCATGTCTAACTGCAGTTGCCCTAGCTCATCCCCGCACCATGAACACGCCTAGAATCGATTACTCTCCCTTCTTCAGACGCGTATTCATGGGCTGATAGATCTGTCTCTTCCCTCAATAGACGTGTGGCATTGGAGTGTATGTCATATTATCCAAATACAATATTTTTGGCTCTTTTTCTCAGCTGGACCAACTGCCTCTAATTTCACAGCTGAAACCCACGCCTTGAAACACGGGTTTGTCAGGTGTAACAACCACAAGAAAACTTTCCACTTTCAGTTAGTCCTTTTTGGGACTCCCAATCGGGTCTTTTCCTACTTTCAAAGGCCCGCTTATATCTCTGGCCAAGACTTCTCTAAAATATTTGGTGTCATGTCTCCTTACTTTCCAACAGTACTATTTTAAACTTTCAGTGGGTCCCCGGTCATGCTGGGTATTCCTGGAAATAAACATGCTCAATCTCGCCACAACGTTGGAACCTTTCTGGCTACTGAGATGGTCCGTTGTTCCTCTCCCCAGCTATTGCCAAAACTCGTTACTCCCAGTGTCACAAATGGAGACGTCATATTTCTAAATTCATTCTCCCATCTCAACTGTCCCATTCCTACAGTTTCTCCGTTGAAATTGGTCCTCTCACGCCCCATATGCTTTGAGCTTTCCTCTTTTGGATCCAAAGTCAAAGCCCCTTATAATTGTCGTAAGTGAGTCGTAGGACAAATTTTCCTGCAGAGCGTGTGAACACCTTCTACAGAACCAAAATCATCGTTTTATTGACTGTCTTGCCTCTGAGCCTCTAAGCAAATCTAGTATGGGCTCTGCAGTCTGCACCCTGGCGTGTGGCTTAAACTGTTGGATCTCTACGAAGTTTCGTTACTTCTTCATCTCTCAAAAGGAGTTGGGTGGCACCACGCCTAAATCAAGCCGCTTCAAAAACATAAACAATGCAGTAAGCTTTACAGATACTGTAGCTCAAAATAACCAAGTCATTGTTCCGAATATGAAGAAATTTACTCTTATGCAGCAACAACTTTCTGCAAACATGACAATTGAACTGATTAGAAACTTCCTATATGCATAAATTGGTGTTTTGTTAATCCAACTTTGGGATCACTGCGCCACCTTTAAACATCAAAGATTTTTACAATAAAACTTTGTAGGAGGCAGTTTTAGGTGCAATGAAAACTTTTGAGAAGGTCAGACTCAAAAAATGTGTATTTTGTAAATAAAATTACGGACACACCCTACTGCATATTCTATAAAATGTTTCTGATTCTTTGTCGTAATTTAAGGTTGATAAACGTTGGACCGAACAGTTTACGATTGGCCCAACCTCACTATGACACTGAAGTCCACGAGCCTTATCTAGGATTTCGGGAGTCGGCAAGCCTCACATCAGAAGAACTTTTAAATCTGACCATCATTGAAAGAACGAATCTTGATTTTACAGGTACACCTTTTTATAAAAACTAGAAAATTTTGGGTTGAAGTTGGCTGTTTTCAAATTCTTATAATTTTCATTTGTTCTGAATTTGTTTCTACATTTGTTCTGAATTTGTTTTGAATTTGTTTCTAACTTTATTGAAGTATAATATGGGACAAATTCATTTTTGCAGGGTTTTGTTTTCCTGTAGATCATGATTACTGTAGACGACGCGAAATCTTTTCCTGTTTTGCCGTATCGTATGCCTTTACACGCGTTAACTTGTCTTTGATGATTTATATTGTCAACGGTTTTCGAATAAAAGTACGCCAATTAGCAAATTTAGACATCAAAAGCGAACAAAAATATTACACTGTCAAAATTTTTGGGTCCAGCTGACCCCAAAAATCTTGGTCAAAGGCCTTTGACCCAAAATTTTTGGGTCCAAAATTTTGGGTCATTGCAAAATTTTGGGTCGCCGTTAATTTTGGGTCAAAAAATTTGGGTCAAACTAAAATTTTGGGTCAACGTTTTTGGGTCATTGCAAAAATTTGGGTGAACGAAAAATTTAGGGTCAAATAATTTGGGTCAAAGAAAAATTTTGGGTCAACGTTTTTGGGTCATTGCAAAAACATGAGTAAGCAAAAAATTTTGGGTCAAAGATAAATTTTGGATCAAATTTTTGGGTAATTGCAAAAATTTGGGTAAGCAAAAAGGTTTGAGTCAAAATTTTTGGGTCAGTGCAAAATTGTATTATTTCTTTTTATATAATTGTAATATATAATTTTATAATTGTATTATATAATTGTATAAAATTGTATTATATAATTTTTGGGTCAGTGCAAAATCGGCAAAATTTGGTTCAAAAAAATTTGGTCAAAGAAATAATACGAGTCAAAGTTTTTGAGTCATAGCAAAAATTTGGGACAGCAATCAATTTTGGGTCAAAGTTTTTTGATCATTGCATAAATTTGGGTCAGTAAAAAAATTGAATCAAAGAAACACTTTGGGTCATTGCAAAAATTTGGGTCAACAAAAAACTAGGGCCAAAGAAATATTTTCTAAGTATTTGAGTTAATACAAAAAATCGGTACAACAAAAAATTTAGTCAAAGCAAAAATATAAGGGGCAAAGACACATTTTAGTCAATGCAAAAATTCGGATCAGCATAAAATTAGGGATCAAAAAATTAAAACACATTACAGAATAAGAAGTGTTTCTACTGTGGAATGAGTTTCTATGTGGAATGTTTCTATGTAATTAGTGTTTTTTGACTAAGGTCTACATCTGCATCCACCCCAATAATTTCACTGTGAACTGCATGTAAATCGCTTGAATTCGGGGAAAAAACCTCTTGAAATTTTGGTGAAGACCTTTTTTTTTGGTTTGCACTTAATTTGCTGACGTGAAAAAAATCGTGGTCGAGGTTCATCCCCCCAATGTTGAAAATAGGGGCAAAATTGGGGTAGAATCGCAAATTATTTCCCCCCCAATGCTCAACAAGAATCGGCACCCCTGCAAGTAAGAAATCTACTAAAATTCAAAAATTCACTCAGATTCAAAATTTTGTTCTAGTGAATTTCCTTAATACCAATATCAACAAGGTTTTTGTATTTAGTGCTGTTTTAAAAATGTTTTTGAGGCTATGATAAAGTTTTTGATCGTTTAAATTTGTTGACTAAGTCTATTGGGGTCAAAGAAAATTTAATATTAGAAATATTTAGAGTCAGTTGTATTTGTTAACTAAAGTTTATTGACAATCTTTAAGAAAAATATAAACCAAAAATTTAGGTTCGGTGAGATTTATTAAACTGACTTATTTATTAAGGTGTTACTGTTCATCTCGCTGAGTTAAATGCTTGGAATGTAACGCAATCTGCTAAGATAATGCCTTGCGTGCTAATTACCACCCTTTATTGTATGCAATTTTTAAAGTAGGACGTTCTAATATAATGCGTAGTGCTGTTCAAAACTTTTGTTGTTTATTTTAATTACTGGACGTGGTTGATAATCGCACCTCAGCAGACAGTTTGCTTTTTACCACGTGAAGACCTAGATAGAAACTGGTATTATTGACTTGCTGAGTAAACCGATTTTAGCAGTAACAGAAGAGAGAGAAAAAGTGCTGAGCAGTTATTTTGATCAAGTTTGGAAAAATTTTGATATGTTATATTAGCATAATCCTTGTTATGTTAAGTTATTGCAGCTCCCATTTAAGAACTTTTAATAAGCTTTTAAAAAAATTAAAAAAGTCAAGTGTTGGCCTAGGAGAAAAAAAGATAAAAAAAGCTCGAGAATAGCTTCTCCACAGCAACGACTGTGAAGCCAACAAAAAGATGTTAGATTAGCGAAAGTTTGACAGAAAAGAGAAATTGGGATTTCGTTCAATTAACGATGCCGCTGCATTGTAAATTTGTGAGTTAATATTAATCGTAAAACAATTTTTGTCGATAATTAGTGTTGATTCTTCACTAGAATGTTTAACAGATTAGGTTCAATTGCAAACTACACTGTTTGATTTAAAATTAATTGAAGTACATTGCCAACACCTATCTGTGTTTTTTTAACAAACATGCGGAAATAAAAGTCTTTTGTTTCCTTTGAACATATGGCTTGAATGGTAAGTAGGTATCAAATATGGTCAATTGGTCATGCAAGCGATGTGATTGGGTAAAATGTTTTTGTTCAAAATCAATATAATAGTTGTGGATGCTGGCTGTGGCAATGGTAGAAACATGTCAAGGTATGTGAATTACACTGTCTTTTTTTTCATCAGAACCAGTGAATTTTAGGTTTAAGCAGTTCTTAAATTTTCACAAAGTTTTAGCTTGATTTGTTCATGAAAAGTATTGGAAAATGATGTGGCGCACCGTTTACGGCGAGCTATAAGGAGATAAGAGAGTTAGCTAGCTTATCGTTTTCAGAGGTGGGCACTTGCGCTGCACCTATTTATCTTTAAATGCTTGCGCCGCAAGTATTTGAGCAATAATAAGCGCAATTCAAATACGAGTAAAAATGATTGTTTTTAAATCAACTGAGATTAAACCTTAGAAAAGCATTGATAAGGTAAGTTCATAAAAGCCTCGTCATGCCAAATTGCTTTCGTCTATTGCTTGCAAAATTTCGATTGAATTCACAACAAGGGTCTTTTTTTGCTGTGACTTTTCTCTAAAATTTTTGCCGATTTTTCAAATTTTCCAATTGAGTATTTCAAAGAATGGTATAATAAAATAAAATTTCAAACGGAAAAATTAGTGTGTTGTTTTGACGTTAGCAGGCCAGAGTTTTAAAGCTTAACGTTTTGCGTGCTTCAAGCACGCAAAAGGATTGAAAAAGAATGTTTGTAATTGTCTTTCTAGAACTACGCTACATGTTTCTAAAAAATCTTAAAATTACATTGGTCAAAATGTAACGCGTTGCTTGCAACAGCAATAGTCTTACGTCTTATACCGTAATTCAAAACAAGAAACAACAAAAACTACTACTTGCAACGTTTTTGCTAGACCGGAAAGATTTAAAATATATTGCTAACAAAAGTGACAGCATCGGCAGCTCTTAACTATTAGATGGTTTAACTTTTTTTAAACAAAAAACACCGTAATTTTTTTTAGTATGCCCCATTCGGCAGAGAGTGATGCTAATTGCTCCAGGAGCACAAATGTATTGAAGCTGGTCACCAATTTTTTTGATGGGCCATTAGACAAAACAACGACTGCGAAGTCGTTTTCTTGCCAGCACATGACGACTTTATTAGTGGAATTTAACACCTCAATTCTCTGAAGTGTAGGAGTTAAGCGTCTTTTTTTATTGGTTAAAGAGTCTATTCGCCCAATGCGAGCGGGGTTGAGCGATGAGCATTTTTCCAAATGTCAGTATTTTTGAGAGAAAATCAATAATTTTATGTTTACTGATTGGTAGCGAGGTAATTTGTTTTAAATAACGTATCGTATTGGTTTCGTACCTTAACCGAGTGCAGTTTGAGCATACTGGACCAACTAAGGTGGATTTTCACAGTAATCCTTTTTCGTCTGCTTTTGTCCGTTTTGGTACATTTTTGCTTCTCTATGAAACATAAGTATGCGCTTTTTTCGTCCGCATTTTCGTTACTCCATATCTGCACTAAGTAAACTGCATAACATGGGGATAAAAATTTTGTTAAAAAATTTTGTGTATGGAAGATGTTAGCGAATTTCAAAATATAGAACTGTACCCCTTTACAAAAATTTTTATTTTGAAAACTTTTATCTAAAATGCTACGGTCTGGTTAGAATTTAGACATGTAAAACTGCGGACAAAAAGCAACATACTTTTTCATGGAGAAGCTAAATACGTTCGAAAACAAACAAGAGCGGACAAAAACGGATACTGTGCAAATTCACCTTTTAAAATTATATACTTTTCAAAACGTCACACTTGCGCGTGCTGTTGCGCTTGCTTCGGAATTATTTTTAGGGGCTTGCGGAAACGCCCCCGGCGCAACTTTCATGCTTGCGCTGCCCACCTCTGATCATTCTTCTGAGAGATGTAAGGTACCAATATGATTTGTAGATTAGCCGGTAAAAGATTTGATTTATAGGCTAGCTCTTTTGCAGTTTTTGAAGTTGTTGGAGCAGCAATAACTGCTAAAAAGTGACTAATTCACCCAGAAATTTTATGTGAAGTAGAGGAAAACGTAAATGAAGATTATTCACTCGCACATTTTGATAAGGTCAAGATTTTAGTTTTAGAGCGTGGGTAACAGGTTTGAACTGGTTTTAAAATTTAGAGAATTGATTTAAATTTTCGGTAAAAATTTCTAGGGCAGTAGTTTTTCTAATTGCTTTAATTTTACATGCACCATCGAGTCACTTCGAATTCTGTCTGTCTGACAACATTTTGTGTGTTTCTAGTTTTGATAGGTGCAGATAGTGGTTGCAATTTACATTTTTTAGAGTTTTTCTGGTAGTGGTATTTTTCTTTAACTATTGATTACTTTGTTACATAATTTTAGTTAACTGTAGTAATGCAATTTTGTGATTTCAAGATATTATATTTTTTAGGCGCATTAGCTGAGCATAAGATGCATTATTATCAATATATAACCATTTTTGTTTTTATTTTTTTTTATGTAAGGTGCACTAAATTAAATCTTGGAAAATATATTCTTATCCATACAAAAGATGCACTTTCATTTTCTTACAAAATGAAAAATACTTTAGGTGTTCCTTATGATACAAAAAATATGTTACGTTGACTGAGTGATGTGATTTCAGTGTTTAGTTGAATTGTTGATACCATTGATTATACTACTTTTCTGATTTTTGGCAAAATTGTTTTTCTCCATTCATAGCACAATCGTACGATCCCAGTTTTAAAAACCAAAACTAAACTAAGTTATTCAACTTTTGTTGATTTGGTATCTATTTTTTTTAAAAGATAATGCAATTGTGAGCTCATGGTTTACTGCAAGAACCTACGTTTTTTTACGTACGTTGAAGTGATCAATTGTTAAAATCATATATAAAATAAAACTGTACCAGATGTCTGGTTTTAAAATTTATTGTTTTCAACACAGTTTTATTTTGTGAAGTCTTTCTGTTTTTGCTATACGCTGGCATATTTAACTGATTCTCAGAAAACATCATAGTTTTGCTTTGCAAATTAACAAATTGCTACAACCAAAAAATAATTTGGGTCGTGGCGACCAAAAGACTTTGGGTCGTGGCGACCTAAATTGCTTGGGTCGCAGCGACCCAAATTGTTTGGTTGGCGGCGACCCAAATTGTTTGGGTCGCATTGACCCAAATTGTTTAGGTCGCCGCCACCCAAATTGTTTAGGTCGCGGCGACCCAAATTTTTTGGATTGCGGCGACCCAAATTGTTTGGGTCGCGGCGACCCAAATTGTTTGGGTCTCGGCAACCCAAATTTTTTGGGTCGCGGGGACCCAAATTTTTTGGGTTGGGCGCGTCTGTACCTAAAATTTTTGGGTCGTTTTTGACTACATTTTTTTGGGTCATCCTGACCCAAAAATTTTTACAGTGTACTGTGCCGCGCCAAATAACTTACACAATTAGAACACATACAGTACGGTAAAATACCCATAGAGAAAATAACAACAACAGCACAATAATTATGAATTGAAAATCAGACTAATCGAAATATTTGCAGCAAATAACCAAACAGTGCCGTCGCCAGAGCAAACTAAGTGAGGGAGCACCTGCTAAAAGTGGGAGGGCACCAAAACAAACTGAACTTTTGCTCATAAAAACTGTTATTGTATGGCTACAAATCGTGCGCTATTTCCAAAATTTGGTATTCATGTCTGAAAAAAAGAGACACATAAGGCCGGCAGCGTTTCTTAGCTCGTTTCGTATGCGGTCCATATAATTGCTTAAAAAATTTGTCTGCAGCATTGAATGCAACCATAAGCGCAATCAGGATTTTACTTAGAGGAAGGGGGCTTTTTTTTTTCAAAAACTGTTTAATTTAGGCCCCGTACTGAACAAACTGATGCAACTCAAGCGTATCACAGTGGGGGTTTGGGGGCAGAGCCCCCAGTCCCTGAGTGATTTTCGTGATTTTGCGGGAAAAAATAGCGATTTTAACGCCATTTCAATCACTTTTTACACGTTTTTGAAGCCATATGAATAACTACAATAAATTGGTAAAATTTTTGCCGAGCCCCTTCAGCCTCCCTTATGCTCAAGGTGAAGTCCAAAACATGTTTAAATACTTATATTTGGGGTTAAATTTTTTTAGCGTCTTGGTTAAAAGTGACTGAAACCCCCTTCTTCCTGGTTGCGCAACTGACTGCGATTTAAAAAAATTTTGAGTGAGCTCTAAATAAACACAAACAGTTAGTCTTTTAAAGAATCTTTTCACGTATTGGTTCAGGACTAGGGTTTTCAATTTAATTGTTAAGGTAAACAAACAGTTAATTGCTTATTTTGGACAAATACAATTAATTGCCATTTTATAGCAAACAGTTAATTGGTAAACTATGACGTCATTTTTCACAAAAACTCTTATATTGAAATGAGATGCCACGTTTGGGTATGTCACATAGTTTGGTTACACTGCACCAATTTGCTGTAAGCGACTAACATCTAGTAGGCTAAGCTGCAATTGTGAAGCGCTTTTTAAATGAAATTTCAATGTGTATTTTTTAAAGATTTATAAAATAGAACTGAGCTATTTTTTGTGGGGTGGTTAGTTGGAAACAAACTGGAGATCCTTTTTAAATAATTACTTTAACTTACTATTAACTATTAACTTACTATTACTATTAACTTGCTAATTGAAAAATTATTAAATTGGTGAGCAAATGCTGCAGCAAAAACCTGAGTGTGCCACAACCAAGCTGTAGTTTTTTGGTAACAGCTTGTGGACGTTTTACCCCGGATGGTCGTCTTATCAACGATCTTCGCTATATTCCATTTAGATTTTTTTGTGATAGCTTTTAACCATGCAGTGACGCCTTAAGCTTAGCTTCTTGATCCTACATTATTTTATTACTTCTGTCTTCTAACAACTGAAGAATTGACTTTATTGAAGAAATTTTACTTATAAGTGCGAAGCGATGCGAAGCAAAGCAACGTAAAATATTTCCAAAGCGAAATTGCTATTTACATCGACAGTAAACACTTTTGCTTGACGTCATTATTTCGCTCAAGACTCTTCGCTTTGCTCAATAAGTTAATTCCAGTGTTAATAATTTATCTCGGATGAATCGGAGTGTGGCTACTTTTAATAAAATAGTCTTTTTTTAACCTTTTCTCAACCACTTTTACTTTTGTTTTTCTCCAGCGCTGACCTGACAAGCCTAAGGGCCTGTCTACACTGTGCGTAAAATTGTCAGCTTACGAGCGTAACCTTAGTTTCTTTTAAACAAAAATTCGGGACGCGCGACATACCACTTTACCAGTGTACAACTGCCAGTTGTTGAAAATAAACTAAGGTTACACTCGTAAGCTGACGATTTTACGCACAGTGTAGACAGGCCCTAACCACTTAGCCTAGCCGTTGGCCCATAAGTTCCATTACTATGAGCTAGCTTAGCAAAAATTATCCTCGTTTGATGAGGAGCAACAACCCTATTCTTATCGCTGTTAGCTTTTATCTTTTTTTATTGAAATCTGCTGTAAATTTTTAAACACCTTGCTTAATTAGTCGACTCAATTTATTTTGCAAAACACGTCCTTTTCGTTGATTGAATCGTGCAAAATTCCAGCATTCACTATTCAGTTAATTACCATTGGTGTTGTTAAGTCACTTTGAATATGACTCAACAATTGCTCAATTGTGAGTCATGTGTAGGCTATATTCGTTTTGCAAACAAAATATTCGCATGGTAGTGTTTTGCTTCGCGTGCAAAGTAAGTGTAAAAGGTATAAAAAAAACACAAATATAACATTTTGCTTTGCCTCGCACTTGGTGTAAACACGCCATGATTCCAAAACGTAAAAGTGCAATTAATTGCCCAATTTTAACAATTAACTGTAACTGGTATGAGCAACTTTTGAAGCAATTAATTGTTACAATTAATTGCTCCAATTAATTGTCTGAAAACCCTATTCAGGACATAATCACTAACGAAGTACCGGTAACGATACTATAGGCTTACATACCTATTCCGCGACACATCCGTAAAGGCGTGTTAATAAGACAGATTATTGCCTCACATTTATGTAAGCAGTTGGTGGCCAGCAATTTCGCCAAGAATGGAGAAAACCTTGAACGAGAATTATGTTGGAACGTTATTATTCCTTTTTCCATTATTGCCTGTTGTCTTGTCGTTACGTGATGTTCTGAAAACGTATTCTAAGTAAACCAAAATGGGGTAGGGGCACAAGCAGTTGTTCCGGGGGCACGCCCCCCCCACCCCGGGCCCCCCGTAGCGACGGCACTGCAGCCAAACTCACCGATAGTTTTGTCTTCAGGCAGACAGTAAGCTGTAACTCCAACATCGACGTCTTTTAAGAATGCAAACTCTAAAGTGAGCCCCCCCGGAAAACAGTACAGGCAACAATTTGAATTGGTGGACAATGGTCCAGTAAAAATTTGTTAATATTGAGCAAGAGCTCAGGTAAAAAATGTTCAAAATATATAAATGACCGGACCCACTCAAGACAAGTTTGAGGTCTCGAGGAAGGACTGCGATACTGTACATATCCGAATAAGCCCCTAATTATTAAACCTGTTCAACAACGATCCATTAATGACATATGCGACTTATGTTGACGTGTTTTGTGTTTATATCTGATTCTTTTTATAAGTAAATAAGCATTGGCCTAAGAGGTACTTAAACTTAGTAACAAGTTGAACTTAAAAACTGCTGAGTTTTAAAAGCCGATTCTTCAATCAAGGCTGTTACTTCATTCAAGACCGTTACCTAAATGCCGATACTCCAACCAAACCTTACAGAGGAAAAAATAACGCAACATCTTCAGGTGACTCTTTATCAGAGGTGGAGTCGAGGACACATAGCTCGAGGCCAAGGCCAAGGACACAAAAAAAATCCGAGGCCAAGGCCAAGGACAGTCTTTCTGAGGACACTCTCGAGGCCAAGGACAGGAATGCTCGAGGCCAAGGCCAAGGACCAAGGACACAAGCGCAAGTGCTTTCCACAAAACAAAAAAAGGTCTTCACAAAAATTTTTCAAGCGATCTCCACAAATAAAAATTTTCCAAAAAAATTTTCAAGCGCTTCACGAAATTTTAACAATTCAAAAAATAGTGCTGTCCTTGAGCCGAGGACAGGCCAATTTTCGAGGACTTGAGGCCTCGAGACCAAGGCCAAGGACTTGACCTTCGAGGCCAAGGCCAAGGACTTCAAAATGTGTCCTCGAGGACTCCACCTCTGCTCTTCATGCTTCAGGAATTCTTTATGTTTAGTGACAAAAAAAATGACAATTTGTTTGAGAAAATTCAGTTTTATTAAAAACAAAAACATCAAATAGGCTACTACCAAAGTGATATTTGTATTTTCTTGAATTTTTGTACTGCAAACACATCTTCATATTTTTAGTAGGACAATTTGATTTTAATGTATTGGAAACTTGTTTACGTGTCGCCATTCACGAGGCGTTATTCCAATGCAATTTATTAGTACTTTTCTCCTCAACATTACAAAAAAACGGCGCTATGTACGAAAAGACTGGGATTTTTACACCACTGCGAATTCAGTTTAAGAGTCGCCGTTGTTTCCGTTCACAATCTTCCTTAATATATGACATGCCACGATAATCCTAGGCTCCTAGCATTTATAGGCAATAGTTATGACATCGCAAGTGGCCATACTTGTGACTTGTGACATCGTAATACTTTTGTAACAACAAATTAAGAGGCTATAATGATTACTTGAGAATAGCCTACACTATGTGCATTTTGTGCACGCCAGGCGCGGTCGCACGAATCTTCATTGACTACCATACGTAGCCATAGGTGGGCACAAGTCCGTTAATCGTTAATCCGTTAATAACGAAGCTAACTTTTTCATCAACTCGTTAATCCGTTAAAAAGTTTTTTCATGTTAACGGACTAAATTAACTTCCGTTAAAATGCCCGTTAACTTAACGACAATGGTTCATTAACTTACGTTAAGTTGCGTTAACATAAGGTTTTCATCGTTAATTTCTTGTACCACCCATTCATCGTACCGGTACAAACCAATTTGCGCTGTTAACACTGGTTGCGTAATTAGCACGAGTTTTATAGAAAAAGCGAAGGAGCTGCGAGATAAACAAGCGAGCGCGGGATCAAATGAGCAAGCGCAATAAGAAATGCTGCAAATATAATTTTAATCATGCAAGTATAAAGTGGGTTAGATCTTAGATGAGTTGAACTGCAATACTGCGATAGACCCATGATGCACCCATGAATAATCTGTTATTGGTGGTAAGATGGAAGTGACTAGCATGGCAGCGTTAGCAAGGAAAGTGGACATGGATAGTTAGTTAGCCTAACCTATAGCAGAAATGATCTCGATTATAATCGTAGTCTACAATCACTAATTTGTAACCGATTACGCAATTTTCAAATTATCGTACTCAGAAATCAATTACAAACGATCGTAATCTACGAACTGCAAATAATCGAGCCATGGCTGGCTACTACTATAGGCTAGGCTTCCACTACCAAGCAAAAGCGTGAATGATGATATAAGAGTATAAACTCTATCATGGGAGGGTACCGTGGACCAACTACAGAACAAAATGCAAGTGCAACACATGCATGATTGCAATTTTAATAACAGCTTAATAATATTGATTATGCAAAACAGAATGCAGGGTAGATTGCAGCAAAAATGCAGGATAGATTCCGACTTCGTAAGTGCTGTTACAAAAATTATTTTTAAATTTTGGCGAAGCGATGTAATCGTAATAGCGATGATTAAAGGTGAAATAATCGCAATGGAAAATCGATTGCATGGGTGCGTATTTGTAACCAGTAGCGTCTCCAGAGGGGGCGGGGGGGCTCGAGCCCCCCCCCATTGGCTTGTGAAGTATGCAAAATTGCATGTTTTTTGTGCTTTTGAGGCCGAGTGTTTGTGAAAAACTGAAAATAGCCCCCCCCCATAGGAAAACAGCCCCTCCCAAACGTCTGAATTTGCGAAATTGGACGAAAAATCAGTCTCAATTTCGGTGAAGACCTTTTTTTTTTTTTTTTTTGGAGACCACCTAATTTTGGGCGGAAAAAACCTTTGAATTTCGGATTTCGGCCGAAAAACCACTCTCAATTTCGGTGAAGATCTTTTTTTTTTGGGGGGGGACCACCTAATTTTGGGCGGAAAAAACCTTGGAATTTCGAATTTCGGCCGAAAAATCACTCTCAATTTCGGTGAAGACCTTTTTTTTTTTTTGGAGGCCACCTAATTTTGGGCGGAAAAAACCTTGGAATTTCCGAGCTTTCCGAGAAATTTCGTCTCAATTTTCGGACAAACCGTCTGAAACTGTTTCAAGATCAATGCAAATTCGAGTCAAGGTCGTTTGCATACTTCTCACTCTTTCAAAATAGCCCCCCCCTTTTCCAAATCCTGGCTACGCGCCTGTTTGTAACCGTAATCGGTGGAATCGATATAATCAAACCTTAGACCATTGAAAGAACAGAATGTAGGTATCGGTACTAAAACATAGCTGTAAAAACAGTGTTTATTTTGAGGTAAGTGTTAATGTCATCCAAAAACTTGGAAGTGCTTGCATCCACGGATCGCGGATGGTTTCAAAATGTGAAATCTACGTAGGCCTACACTGTACAGTGGTTGGTGATAGGACTAAAACGAGAATGAATGACGAATATTCATTCGCAATGTTTTTAGTTACTTTTTTAAGAGTCAAGATTAAGCTTTGGGTTAGGTTGGATCTCGACACTGTCTAGAAATTGTTTTGCAAGCCATAGCTTAAATAGTTAATTTTAGATGCTGTTGTAGCGTGAAAGCACAGAGACTTAGAGTAATAGTGTCGTGGCACTGAGTAAGCAACCGTCTCCATCTAACAGTTTCCATGATGTTTAATCGTTTACGTACCATCTGGCGTAAAGGCTACCAGCACGGAAGCCCAGGGAAGAGCCACCAGAAGGGCGACTACTTAAAAAAAAGCAATGCGAAAAAATGGCTCTTCTTGGGTTTCTGCGCTGGTAGCCTTTAGGCAGGGCCACCGAGAGGGGGTAAGGGAGGTGAGACAATGACCCCGGTGCCCATAGAGTTTAGGAGGCCCATCAGGGGGCCCATGGGCTTCAAGGGGCCCTTGGACTTCAGGGGGCGTATGGAAATCACACTGACAAATCAGTTTGTGGAATATCGAGGACCTTTTTTTGGGGGGATCACATCAAAATCCGAAGAAAATTGTGGCATTTTCCTCTTCTTTTTTGAAGTTCACAAAGCTGGAGATGCCCAATATTTGAGCTGACCCCGAGCCTACGTTTGGCTCTCGGCGCCCCTACAAACAATTAACGATATATCTATTGCTTTTTGTGGCAAATAAAACGCTGCAGCCTCATAAGTCTATTAATTATCGTTGTTCGCAACCTCAAAAGATTTTCCGGTCGCTGCTTTGTTACTGCATATGAGCTTATTATTATCTTGAACGTATATTAGACTGTAAAATATAACATTCAAAACACAAAAGACCACCATAGCAATAAATTTTTCCTTACAATCAGCTCAACAGGTGATTACGCGTGTTCTAAAAGTCAATGAATAAAATGAAATGTAAATTATTCTCAAAATGTTAACGGATTAACGGACTTCATTAACTTCCGTTAATTTCAGCTGAAAATAACGAATTAACTTTAACGGAGGTATGAAGTTTGCTAACGGACTAGTGGTTAACGAAGCTAACGTTTTGCATTAACTTGCCCATCTATGTACGTAGCACATAAAACGTTTAGTAGGCAAATTTGAACAACGTACCGTACCCGCACCATTACAAAAAAAGGGGAACCGTACCAATGTACCGTACCCGTTCCATTGCAAAAAAGGCGTAGCATACCAGCGTACCGTACTTCTTAGCAAAAATTTAGGCATACCGTACTGCCATCATTGATTGTCTGTCATCTTGTGCGTTGGGCTGCATTACATCATCGGAAAACCTTAGCAGTCAAATAAACGTGAAAGCTAAATGCAGTAAGGCAAGCGTTGGGGACCAGGTGTAAACAAAAAAAACTTAAGCGACGTTGCAACTACTTCTAGACAAAATAATCAACAACACAAAAACGCTAAAAAACTCTGGTGAATGCTGATTACCAGCCAGTGTTCTTAATTAATTTTTTCATGCTAAGGCTGAAATTGTTTTAAATTTATTCTTAAATTTTGAACAAAAGTGAGATTCTTGTTCTTATAAGCTTAACAAAAATTAGAGTAAAGGAGTAAATTTTAGTAGTTATTAGAGAAATGCCTTTTTTATAGAATCTATATCAACTCTATTTTTTTTTTGCTTTAATAAGCGGCTTGGAATTAAGTCATTCCACTGGTTTGTAGATGTTTCTCTAATTTTGTCTGCATCATTAATGTGCCGCAATAATGACTAGGTGGCCACAAATGAGTTTATATGCTTTTAAACATTTGACTAATTACACACGGTGGCGACTTTAAAGTATATTAGTCTAAAAAAACTTTATTCAAATAAAACTGTTGAAGAAGGACTGCGAATTTGGTTTAAATAAGATTGACTTAACTTTTACTGGTCGAAACACTTTTTTGGCAAAAACTGTTGTGTATCTGTTGTTGACTTTAAATGCTTTTTTAAAGGTTGTGATCAAGGATGGCAGTACGGTACGGTATATATAAGTACGGTAAGGTACGCCTCAATTGCTGCTAAGAAGTACGGTATTCGTTTTTTGTAATGGTACGGGTACGGTACGTGGGTACGTTGGTACGCTGTTTGCATTTGCGTACTGTAAACGTACTATACCTTTTTTAATAATAAGTCAATTAAGATGTTTTTGACGTTTGCAGGCCAGAGCTTTAATGTATAATCGTTTTGCGTGCTTCTGGCCTAAAGAAGAGCCACCAGAACGGCGACTACTTAAAACAAGCAATGCGAAAAAATTGTCTTCCCACAGAAATCGAACCTGCAGCCTTTGGATAACCGCTCTATTGCTCTATCACTTGAGCTAGAGAAGACGTCTCCTCGCAAGCTTAATTTTGGCTATTTAAATCCAGCAACTGGCTTGTGATATGATTTTTGACAATAAGTCAATTAAGATGTTTTTGACGTTTGCAGGCCAGAGTTTTGATGTTTAATCGTTTTGCGTGCTTCTGGCCGGTAATCCAAAGGCTGCAGGTTCGATTCTTGTGGGAAGACAACTTTTTCACATTGCTTGTTTTAAGTAGTCTTCGTTCTGGTGGCTCTTCCTAGGCTTCCGAGCTGGAAGCCTTTAGGCCAGAAGCACGCAAGACGATTGAACATTTGAAACTCTGGCCTGCAAACGTCAAAAACATCTTAATTGACTTATTGTTAAAAATCATATAACAAGCAAGTTGCTGGGTTTAAATAGCCAAAATTAAACTTGCGAGGAGACGTCTTTTCTAGCTCAAGTGGTAGAGCAGTGGACCGGTAATCCAAAGGCTGCAGGTTCTAATCCTGTGGGAAGACAACTTTTTCGGATTGGTTGTGTTAGGTAATCGCCGTTCTGTGGTTCTTCCTAGGCTTTCAAGCTGAAAGCCTTTAGACCAGAAGCATGCAAAACGATCAAACGCAATATAGCTGTTGGTACAAAATGTTTCATGTTCAACCTGTGGCCGTCAATGAAGATTCGTGCGACTGTGCACATACAATTAAAAACACGCGATATAGCACCAGTTGTTATAGCGGTATTTGCGTCCAGACTCTATTTAATTAAGTCTACCTTGACTGCATGGTGTATTCTCAAGTAATCATTATAGCTTCTTAATTTTTTCTTACAATTCTATAATGATGTTAAAACTCACAAGCATGGCCAATCGTGATATCATAAATATTGCCAAGTTCAACATGTGATTAAGTACGAGTACTCTTAACAAGGCATTTCGGAAGTTTTTATTTAAAAATTTATACAGTGAAACTATGGTGAAACAACTTTGGCAAATATTTAGGATTTTTTCGCACCAATTTTGCTTCTTTTCGGTCAGGAATTTTTAAGATAAACACAATTCTTTTTTCCCTTAAACGACAGAAAAACGCTTTTGAAACACTGCCAAACCAAACGAAAGTGCATCAAAACCGTTCCAAGTGACTGACTACAGCAGCAGCTGTCAAGGCAGTGTATTTGTATGTACATGCTGAAAACCGAAGCAAACCTCCACGAAAAATATTAATTGAAATGCTCAGCATTGAAGTTTCCAATATTGCATACTTAAGTGAAAAAGTAACTGGTTTTCCGACCTTTGGGCCTAAACTACTTGTGCAATAATTGCATAAAACTTAATGACTTACGAAAGTCTGGAATCTTAATCTAAGTCCTAAGATCTAGGTCAGCTACGATACTTTATCCTTTAACATGCAATTCTTTTTTTTTTTGATAGGTTATCCTTAGTAAGCAATGGGCTATACGGTACTTCATCTACTGCAGTAATGTCTTATCTTGTTTCCGAATACTTAGCTAGCTCTTGGCGGCCAAAACGCTTTAGGAAAACGTTCTTTAAACTCTCTGAATTCAAGCAGCAGTTGTTCCACTAATTCATTTATCTGTACCTTCAGCACTCACCTAGCTCCAATAATTCCGATACTTAGCACAACTTGAAACAGGAAAAATGTACAAAACTGATTTTTTGCCCAATCTACTTCAAACAAGATGGCCGAAATTTGGATTCTAAGAGGAAAATATGAAT
The DNA here is from genome assembly GCA_963965965.1 of Trididemnum nubilum. Lineage (NCBI taxonomy): Eukaryota > Metazoa > Chordata > Ascidiacea > Aplousobranchia > Didemnidae > Trididemnum > Trididemnum nubilum. The sequence continues at coordinate 36,396,433 of OZ014471.1, forward strand.
TTTTTTCTTTTGACTTCCTTAACCTGATGAGTTACAAGAATTGCAATGGAGTCATGTTGGTAAACTGATTTTTTTAAAAATTTTTCCTCCGTTTTTCAAAAATTGGTTTGAATGCCCTTTTAAGCCAATGCATATTAACTTTTTTGGTTCTACTTACCATTATTAAAGAGTTTCTCATTTCATCCTCCCTTGATGAAAATACGTTCATTGATTATTCCAAACAATTTCAAAAAGCTGGGAGTATGAGACAAGCTATCAAGGCTTGGAGATTTCAAATAAATTTTCAATAAAAATAGTTCAAATTGTGCACTATTTTTGTACAAATTACTGCTTTGAGACATTATTTTTTAGCAAAAAGCTTGTTGCCGCGATTGCTCTTATTCACTTACCAGTTTCCATTTATTTTGGTTCACCCTTTGGTTCACTCACCTTTTTATTTTGGTTCACCTCACCCATGGTTCACCCTCACAAAAACTTAATTCAACCTGCATTAAACCAATCACCCTTTTGAGAAACGCTGCCTTAAGCTTATCGTTGGGTACACAGTATACAAAACAGATGTAAACAAAAAACACTTCAACATAGATTGCATATGTCATTAATGGATCGTTGTTTAACCAGATTGATTAAAGGTACAGCACGCAAAAAATGTACCGTACCAAGGTACGGTACGTAGATACGGTACTTTTCAAAAAATTAATTGAAGTACGGTACGCAGGTAAGGTACGGGTAAAGATACAAGGTACGTACTACGCAAATTCTGAACGTACCTTTGCAAAATGCCATCCTTGGTTGTGACGTCGGAAAACGGATCAGATATGTTTTAAAGAAACAATTTTACTTTATTAAACTAAAAAAAGTCTTAAAAAAACAAGAAATCTTTGACTCGAAGCAGATTATACCGAAAGGTTTCTTCGCATTTTTTTAGCCAATGCTACTTGGTGAATAAGAATGAGATTATTAAAATTGCAATTTTTAATTAAATCAAGTTTATTTGCTCAAAATTTTGTTAGCTCTAATCCTCAGTTTAATTTGTATTCTTGGTGACAACAATTGAGATGTACAATTTTTAATGTTCAAGTCAAAATTTATTCTGTTTTCATGTCGACATAATTTAATTAGTAATTGTTTTAAAGATTCAACAATAGCTAACACCGGAGATGCATTATGGCATGTTCATAACAACATCTTCAACACTGAATATGATCGACCGGATGCGGAAAATGTGCTTGTTTTAATTACGGATACTCTTTCTAGTGATGATGTTGAACCAGCTGCCAAAGCACTCAAAGAAAGCGGAGTAACGGTAGGAAATGCTTAAACAGAGTTGAATTTGAAATCTGTTGCATCTCTCTCGCTTGAAATATCCCAGAGGTATTGTTTCAAAGAAACAATGATATTGTTGATTAAGGAATTTCTAATTTATGCGGTATGACCAAAACGGTGTTGCCAATGGCTCGCCATCTCGCTCCATTTCTTCAAAAGAACCTGTATTGCTCGCAGGCGCTACGATGCGGAGATGGGTTCATCCAACTCGTCAATAGCTTCGACGTAATACAGCGAATATAATGAAAGATTGGATTTTACACTGAAGCTTACGTTTTTTTCTTATGCAGTAGCTATCAAAAAATTGTGAAAGCACCAAACGTAGCGTAGATTTTGGCTTTCATGAAAATAATTTCAGATGAAATATTGAACTGAAATTGTCATGACCATGTTTTCAATAGCATATAAACAATTCAAATTTTACGCATGCAATGTTATGATGTATTACTGCAGACTATTTAATGGGTAGGAATCACAAAATGCCCAAGGCCAGTGCTGGGCACCGCATATTTACATTCTATTCCGCAACCGCAAATCCGCAAGTTTGCTGCGATACGTTTGCTGTAATATTTTTGCACTTGCGCAATCGCAAATGACTTTTTACTTTCGCAAACTTAAACCACAAACTTTGCTGTTATTTTGTTGTGGTTTGATAAATTGAGGAGACTTATATTAGTTACAGTGCTTCACCTGTATCAAACACCAGTTGGTTTTCTTCAATTCATTTAATATCCTGTATTTGTAAGTTATAATATACATGTCAGCAACGTGGCAGAGAGAAATGAATGTAGGTTTATCGTTTAAACAAAGCTGCGGCCAAAATTGGATTACAGCGGCAACTCTGGTGGCTGGAGTGGAGGCTTGGAAGAACGCGACCTCAACTGCCAGTCACTTTCATTGCTTGTTCTAACACATAATTACCATATGTTTGTTGAGTTGAAAATCTTTAGTTGATTTACATACTTGTACTAGTCTTATGGGATAAACAGAGATGCACAAATCTTTATTGAATCGAGGTTCGTAAAAATTGTAGTCGCGCGAAGTTGCGCTTTTGAGTTCTTGAAAACGATTCTTCATTGTCTAATAGACTACTATTTACTGCTTGAGTGACGAAATGAAAGCGTTTCATTGTCGATGTCCCTTCCTGCTTCTCTATCACACATCGCAATTTGCAGATCACAATCAAAGTAACTTACTTCAAACGTGATAATTGCACTTAACGTTTATTTTTTTTGGCTACTGCGCTGGTGCAAAAGTTTTTTGAAAATTGTTTTGAAACGTGTTCATGGAGGCAAACATTCGCAAAAACAAAACTGTGCTACGTGTAAATATACAAGCCAAAATTTTGGCTCGTTTGTGTATTTTATTTCAGTTGCAATGCAGTCCTGATTAATGGTCAAATAAAATTCTAATGCTTGAACTACTAGTCGAGCTTTAAACAAGAGCGGTCCTGTAAAAGTTTGTCAATAGCATAAAATATAAATACAGAGTAGATATTGATTTTAATCAAAAACTTCCTCTTATTTTAAGTATAACCGGTATGTTTCTGTTTGGCGCTGAGCAGTCAGCATCTAGGGGTAATGCAAAAATAGAAAATTTGAGTTTTAAGTTTTGGTTAAACTTATCGGTATGTAACTCTCCGGCTATACTGTGCTTCATTTCATTTTGCTTCCAATTCTTGTGTTGAGTATCAAACTCATTGCCTCTGCAGGCGCTTGGGTTAGGTGGATGTGATGCGCGCTGCACATTTTGCTTGCCGCGGAACAAGTGCCGTCGCCAGAGCAAACGAAGTGAGGGGGCACTAGCCAAAAGTGGGGGGGCACTAAAATTTGCTTGTGAAAACTGATCTTTTTTCAAGTGGGGTGAACCAAAAGTAATTTTTTTACATAGCTGCTTGATATAGCTTCCGTGCTGAACAAATTGATGCAACGTGTCACAGATTGGCATAGTCATTAAATATCTAGTGACTGCGGACGGAGGCCTGGCGGCCGAACCGCCAGGAGTTGGGCGATTTGCAGCTAAAATTGCGATTTTAATCTCATTTTAATCACATTTGCACTTTTCGAAGCCATATTATGATAACTAAATTGCTAAAATTCAGAGGTCATTTTAACATAGGTGGGCTAGTTAATGCAAAACCTTAGCTTCGTTAACCACTAGTCCGTTAGCAAACTTCATACCTCGGTTAAAGTTAATTCGTTATTTTCAGCTGTAAGTAACGGAAATTAATGAAGTCCGTTAATTCGTTAACATTTTGAGTGTAATAGTTTATTCACTCACTTCTAGAACACGTAATAACCTTGTTGAGCAAATTGGCCTGATTGTACGTAAAAATTTATCGCTGAGGTGGTCTTTTTGCGTTTTGGAAATTACATTTTACACCCTAATCTAATTTCATTTCAAGATAAAATTACGTTCATATGCACTAACGAAGCTGCGATCAGAAAATCCTGGAAAGTTTCGAATAGAGATCTACGAGGCAGCGCTTATTGTTTGCCACAAAACAGCAATAGTCGTTAATTGTTTGGCACTTTTTTACAAAAAGGCTATATAGCCTATCGTGTATTCAGATGTTCATTAATATTCACCACCGTAAAACTAACCGAATTTTAATCAACTCTTATTTAAACGAAACACAACCAACCACACCATAAAGGCAAATATTAAGTGTAGCCTACGCCTACCACAGTTCCACTCATCCAACATCTAACCCATTTTATACTCGCATGATTAAAATTGTATTTGCAGCATTTCTTATCGCACTGGTTCATTTCATCCACAGCCAGTAGCGTAGCCAGAATGGGGGAAGGGGCAGGGGGGCTATTGCCCCCCCCCAATTGGCATGTCGACCTAAATGCAAAATGGGAAAAACACTACGTTTTTAACACTTTTGAGACTGTTTTAGGCACTAAAGTGGACTAAATAATAATTTAAAGCATCTTTTAAAACATATGTTCAGGGGGGGCTAATTTGTCAAAAATAAAAAACCAACAAATAAATCAAAACTTTGAAAAATGGTAAAAAATAAGCAATTAAATTTGATCGCATGTGTAAAAATGCTAAACTGCTAAACATAGGTGTCATCAACAAATATACTATAAACTAAGGAATGAGGGGGGCTATATAGCAGTAGTTAATTACCAATTGTTTCTCTCAAGTCTCTTTTCATTAGCCCCCACTCCCCAATTATTTTTTTCTATAAACTGTATACGAAATAGATTACTCCGTGCGAGTTTTATTGAACTATTCGATTTTATAATTTACCAGCATCTAAACAAGAGAACTAACATTTTACCAATAGCCACCTCCCAAAAAGCCCATTTATGCCACCAATTTAATCATATTTGCACAGCCAATTTCTGGGCCACGTTTTAAAAGCAATATTTTTTAATCAAAATAGCCCTGAAATGAGGTTATTTTTGAAAAAAAATGCAAAATTTGCCCCAAACCCCCAGCCGCCGACGGCTGGGGGCTTCGCCCCCAGACCCCTTTGGTCTCCCCAAACAGCCCCTCATTGCGAATTTCTGGCTACGCGCTGTCCACAGCTCGCTCTTTTTATTCTGCAGCTTTTTTCTTCGCTTTTACTTTTATGAAACTTCAGCAAATACGCAATAAGGGTTACTAGTGCAAACTGGTTTGTACCGGTACGATGAATAAAAGGTACAAAAAATTAACGATGAAAACTTTATGTTAACGAAACTTAACGTAAGTTAATGAACCATTGTCGTTAACGGAAGTTAATTTAGTTTTAACGGAATTTTAACGTAAGTTAATTTAGTCCGTAAACATAAAAAAACTAGTGCAAACTTTTAACGAATTAAGTAGTTAAGGAAAAAGTTAGCTTTGTTATTAACGGATTAACGATCAACAAATTTGTGCCCACCTATGCATTTTAAAGAGTTAAATTGCTTAGCACCTTCAGCCATCCCCTTACATCAGGTCAAGTCTAAAATACGTTTAAACGCTCGTATTTTAATGTTAAATTTTCTAAGTCACTTGTCTAAGGGGGCTTAAACCCCTCCATCCTGGTTGCACCAAATACTAGACCTCAAAATCTTGAGTGTGCTCCAAAAATTAAAACAAATTTTCTTTGAAAAAAAATGTTTTCACAAATTGTTTATGTCATAATCACTAACGAAGAACAGGTAACGATTTTGCAGGCGTACAAGCCTCTTCTGCGACACATCTGTAGAAGCATGATAATAAGACGAAATATTGCGCCAGATTTATGTGCAGCTGGTGGTTGCCAGCAATTTCGCAAAGAATCGAGAAAACGTTCAAGGAGAATTATGGTTAAAACTAATTATTCCTTTTTCCATCATTGTTTGTTGTATTGTCGTTGCGTGATGTTTCAAAAACAGTATTTTGAGGAAACCAAAACGGGGGGCACAAGCAGCCGTTAGGGGGGGCACGCCCCCCCCGGATCCCCCGTAGCGACGGCACTGCGCAGGACCTGCGGTGATTACGAGCTCGATTTTTGTTTGCTTTATTTTTGAACGCTTCCTGCAAAGTTTGGTTTACAGTTTGATTTGCAACGTAAAACCTGGTTTTTCAGTTAACAGAGGTTAATTGGCTTTTCCTTAGTTTGTGATCATGATTTATTTATAAGAGGAATAGTTTTTAGTTCTAGCTTTAATTTCTCCAAACAATCTAAGTCAATTAGCGACAGTGGTGACCCCGTTTTCAAGAACCTGCCCAGACCAAAACAATATGAATTAACACAACCCGAGTTGAGACTAGGTGAACATGGAATTTCAATGGAAACATATTATTTCAAGAATTTTGGAAAGAACAACCACAGATATGGTTTAATTTATTGTAGCGTTAATTTGATGAATACCGAATGGAATCCAATTTACAAAAATTTTGTTTGCTTTTGTAATAATGAAACTGAAAAGTGCTTTTAGCTTTTCAAGATTTAATTAATGATAACGAAACAACGCACGAGCAAATCAAAACACGGCTTTTAAAGCACTTCGTTGATTCTGTTTAGCACAAATTTACTAAGCTGTTTCTGTCCGTCCCAGATGATTAAAAAGCGGAGTGAAATTTCGGCAGAGTTGCGAACAATATTTGTTAGCAATACCATGACAGACGGCGCCCTTAAACCGTTGTTTATTTCTCTGCAATCGTATTTGGTACAGTTACAGCTATTTGCTCGTTCTACTGAACCATTGCCACAGCTAGTGTGAGAAGCGGACGGATTGAGGGATTTTGTTTACAGCACTCATGCCTTACGTCCGTTTTTGTCTCAAATTCCTGCTGAGCTCATACTGTAGTTAACTAGTAAGCAGTAAAAACTCACTACTAGGAGCTCAACATGTAAATGCACTCTTTGAAAACAAATTTCTCAGCTTGAAGAAAAATTTGATGAATTTTCTGCTACAAACCAACATGTTGATGGTAGATCTCACAATTCAGTACAACGTACCCATTATTAGGCCATTAAACCGTGGTACTCTACAAACAAGACCTATGCTAAAAAAAGCCGAGTGGACGTCATCGGATTGACAGTAAAGTATCCGGTGAAAATTATGAATCTTCATGTAAGAAATTATGCTATTACCACTATACGTTTGCACAAATGCGCGTAAGTGTCAATCCACTTGCAAACGGTACGAAGTTCTTTCAAAAAACTTGAACGCGTCCCCAGACTACTAGTGGCCGCTCTGGGAAAAAGTTCGAGCCACATTTAGTGTTTAAAAGATCAAGCATCGAATAACTATTTAAATCGGTGGTACATGTAATGACTATTAATTGCATTGTGAAAAGCAATTTTTTAAAAATTCCAAGTTATCCAAGCAAACAATTCTTAATTGCAGCAAACGCATTAAAGATTTCGATGCACAGTAAAAAAAAGTATGAATTTAAAGGTAAGCAGTAATTGCACAATCAAGTGAACATTTCTGTATGCTGAGATCAATTTCATTTTGCTTCCAATTGGCATTCTGTATTCAACTTAATTGGCGTTGATTTTTTTTTAACAAAACAATCTTGAGATTGATTTGCAGTTGCACAACCACTTTTTAGTAAACGCGAAGACCAAAGAGAAAATTCATTTGACCAACAAAAATTTAACAGTGAAAAAAACGCCTGTGCTTTTTGTTGCCGATTGCAAATTTACTCATATTTTGAAGAAGTATCTAGACTTAAGTAGACCACGCAACTGAAGCATCGATGAGAGTTCCGATTGAGCATCAGATAGAGGTTGACGGTTATCCGTGTCATGCTCTTTGCCAACCGATGACGGCCGAGAAACTTCAATGGTTTGAAAAAGCAATCGAAAAATTATTGGACAAAGACGTAATCGAGGATCTGAGATGAATATTCAAAAACGTTTTTTTTTTGGTTTGTTTTCATTTTGATTCGTTTTGACTTTGAAGCCAGCATATGCATTGTTTTATGCATATTTTTCTTTTTTTCAATAGATTTTTACATTCCTTTTTTTAAGAGAATGTTTGGATAGTCGCAACGGAGCCTTATATATGCTATAGCGACCTAAAAAAATCGTACGATCTTGTGTCACTTTTCTTTATTTTGTGGTTTATATACATCATTTTTTTTTATTGCCCCTTATCTTAATTTTTTTTGCATCTCTTCAGCAGTTACGACAAGAATTAGTTTTTTTTCCATTTTTATTCAACCACCAAACAATGCAGGTGTCGAACTTTATAAACAATATATTGAACTTTTGAATCCATGCGATTGGGTCTAACGCCATTAAGAACAAAGTATACGATGTTTCAGCGTTTCAGATTTCATCTGAATATTTTAATGTGAAACATTAATTCACTCAGCGTTTACCCTTTTTCGTATGAACGCACTTGTTGGTTAGTGCATAGCAGACAAATTAAGATTTGAACTTTAAAAACAGCAGGAAGTGTTTTTCGATTTACTGGTGTCTTGCTCGAATTTTAAGCATTTGATCAAAAGGAAATGGACCGAATCGACAATGCATGAATAATCACAATTCAAAATGTCCGTCATTCAAAACAACATTCAGCGCCTATTTAATTGAACTGTGAAGTTATTAAATGGCGCAAGACTAAATGAATTTATTTGGACGTTACAGCATATAAACGCAGAACTAGCTACACCTATTTCTGTTCCACCTGACTACTCACTATATCGGACAAACAAACTGTACAGTGTGCACAATGCAAAATTATTTTGCCAATTTTTTTTGGTTGAGAGGGATGTGCGGCTATAGCGAGCTTCATTTCATTTTGTTTACAATTCTTGTGTTGATTTTTGAACTCATGGTCTATGCAAGCGCTTGGGTTGGTAGGATGTGATGCGCGCAGCACATCTCCCTAGCCGAAAGACTTGCGGTGATTACGAACCCGATCTTTGTTTGCTTTATTTTGGAACGTTTACTACAACGTTTAATTTACAATTTGATTTGCTACTTGAAAACCAGGTTCTTCAGTAAATAGAGTTCAGTTGGCTTTTCCTTAGTTTGTGATCATGATTTATTGATAAGAGGTACAGTTTTTAGTTCCAGCTTTAATTTCTCAAAACAATCTAAGTCAAATAGCGACAACGCACCTTTAATCAATGATGGTCACAGTTAAATTATGAATTTGCTTTGACAGTGGCCAGTTTGCTGATGTTGCCAAAAATCTATAAGTTTTATGAGCGGTAGTAATTTGCCCGCCTACAAGTTTATCAAAATGACTAACTAAGCTCGTGAATTTTGGAAAAAATGTTTGAGTAACGCCGCCAACTACTCAGAAATTTGCGCAATTTCTTGAATAAAAAATTGACTAAACTTTTTGAAGCATGATTTGCATAATACACAAATTTTGAAAAATCAAAATTGCATAGTTGTATTATGTATACATTATCAAATATCACAAGATTATCAAAGATCCAAGATACATGTATACATCATCAAAGATCACAAGATTATCAAAAAAACAGAAAATTTTCCAGGGTTCCAAAGCGAGCAGTAAAACTATATTCCAAACTTTTTTTGAAAATCTTGAGTTGCAGCGTATGTAGTAGTCTTAAAGTATGCATTCCAAAAACACAATTAACGAAACTACAAAATAAAAATACAAAACCAAGAATGTAAACGTTGGTAGGCCTGCAGCCTATTTACTTACAATACGTGCACGGCATGTCATCAAGGTAGTCAAGTGCAAATCCTTGTAACTAAAAAAAAATCAAAAGTTTCCTTTCAGAAAAACTAGCCGTTGAAGTTTCTTGACGTTAACCTGTCTCGTTTTGCTGCAAGAAAAGCAACACCCATGGGAAATAATCGTTCCACAGGAGCAGAACTTGGTAAGGGGATATTGAACTTTTTAAATACATCAATCCAAATCTGTTAATACCAGGGTGTCGAACCGTTTCAAATAACGGTTTGGGTTCAGGTTTAGCTCCTGTTCAAAATATTTTAGCGGTTCAGGTTTGGTTTGGGTTCACTTGAGCATCATTTTCAAAGTTCAGGTTTGGTTCAGGTTCGCTCAAGTAAAATATTACTGGTTCAGGTTCGGTTCGAGTTCATTGACTTAAAATTTAACTGTCATTACTAGTTTTGTCCAGAAAAAAAAGGAGAAATTGCTGATCCTGTTGATGATCACCACTGCTCTTATTCTGCGTATCAGCGCCAGCTGCATCCGGATATGGAAAAATATATTCTTACTTTTGTTAGGGATTCAGGTTCGGTTTAGGTTCACTTGAGCACAATTTTGAGGGTTCAGGTTTGGTTCAGATTCACTGAAGTAAAATTTTGCTGGTTCAGATTCGGTTCGGGTTCACCAAAATGAAACGGTTCATTCGGGTCTACGGTTCGGGTTCAGGTTCGGTTCGACACCCTGGTTAATACATTGAACCGTAAAAACATACTTTTTGGGAAATTGCGGATTTGCGGTGCATTTTAATCTTTTCTGCAAATCCACAAATGTTTGCGGTAAGAAATCGGTTCGCAAATCAAAATCATGAGTCCGCAATGTGCGAATTTGCGGACCAATTTGCGGAAGTGCCTATCACTGCCCAAGGCATTGCGGCAACTGTGCTAAAACGTCCGATAACGTTCTTTGAATTGAGATTTAATCAAAAATGCTCAAATTTTGGTAAAAGAGTTGATTTCTAAACCTCCAACGTTTTGAAATGAGTCCCCAAATAAGTAACTTTATCAATTTTTTTTTTTTATCAAGAAATTTTGGCTTTCGAAAGCATATTTTGATAGTAGCAAATTATCTGCAATCAAACTTTCAGGTTAAAGTTGGTTTAAAAATAACCCACTATTTGACAGACAGGCATTTTTTTAGAAAACAAATTGATGGAAATTTGTTGAAACAAATAGATAAAAAGCAAATAGATAGTAAACAAACAGACAAAAATAAATTAAAAATAGATAAAAAACTTTCTCTTGTAAGTTGAAAAATACCGAGTAAAACAGTTACGCGAGGAGTGATTCAAACGGAGACTCAAGAGTCGGTTGTTACTATTAGTAAAAAAATCTAAGAGCAATAGCAAGAGCACTAAACGGTGTTGTATGGGTGCATGAAAATATTGTTTTGTTAAAAATTTGGCCCAAATGCTCAGTGCAGTATTGTTAAGCAAAGAATCAAGTTTTTTAGAAATAGGCATCCACTATAAATGCATGCCGCATTGTAATCTGCATTGCGTTGTTGAAGACAGATTTGCTGATGTTGTGCGTATTCACCCTCTCGTTATGGAACATGGAACAGGCGTTAACTAATGGACGATCCGCAGATTTTTTATCGAGCTAACTACTTCGTGTTTGATGAAATTCGAACCTGCTTAAAAAAATTTAGTGACCCAAGAATGTTCATGTAGATTTCTTTGAATTTTCGTCCACTACATTTACTGCCTGTTTGAAGCCATTAAGCAGAAAAGTTTTTTGCAAAACCGCTAATGCTTAATCCAGGGGCGCAAAAACTTGACCAGATTGAAACTAGCAGTTTATGCGATCGAAGCTGCTGTGAAAACAATGCCTTAGGCTTCTCTGCCACGCTACCGCCTAACTTTATCATACAGTTTAAAATACTCTAATACACTGGCACATATTAGTATTTGCAGGCAGGGTAGATGTGAGAAATCCCGGGCTCAAAAATGAGAGTAATTTTAATCACAGCGGAATAGATGGTTTTTCATTTTGGTTCTATATTTTTTCCGAATTGTACAGTAGGTGAAAGCAAAAGAAAAAAAAGTCAACACTTTTAGTGGAGTTTGAATTTCATCAGGGATGCGCTTCCCAATACTTACTTGCTTGAGATAAATATTCAAAACGTTTGGGTCTCAAAAACATTGCCGTCTTGATATCCTTGCTCCCTCTCAACTGATCTGATTTGCTGTTTTGTCATACTGAGTGTTGCTGTTCTACATTTAATCTCAAAACTTTATTTAGATCTATACATATTGGGCGAGAAATAATTTTGCGACATTCCAAGAAGATGAGTTCCTCAAAATTTCTGGATTTTATGACTCCTGGAGGGTGACTCGGCAGACAACGATACTCACTCGAGCTGGATTCTATGAAAGATATTGTCCAAACTTGTGCGATGCTCCACTGTACACATCGTAATTGAGCAAAATATAAAAAGAGCAATAAAAACACCACAAAGCTGCATGGTCGTAAAAAAAATTTTTTTTCATCTTAAGACTTTTAGCTGATTATGTGTGTTCATGAAAAATTGTTAAATTTCATAGTGGTGTTTATGTATTTTAGTTTTTTACGCAATAAAAAACAAAAAAGATGTTTTCTAAGGAATTCATTAAAAAAAAAGAAAATTGAGAGTGCAAGGACGACTTGCCGTGCATGATTAGTGGTAGTTACACAATCGCTAGAGATATGCAAGTGCCTTTCTATCAATAATCAAGCATATTAACGGGCGACGTATACGCGTGTTATTTGATTGTATGCAGTACTTAAACTGTAAAATTTTGCATGGAGGGACGCTTCTGCAGCCTTGAACAAACGCATTCGGAATGTCGAAATAATTTAAAGGAAATTATGCAATTCCGTCCCCGAAATCGAGTGAAGACCAAAAAAAAGGTCTTCACCAAAAAATTGAAGAGTTTTTGTCCCGAAATCAAGCGAAGACCAAATAAAAACCAAAAAAAGATCTTTACCGCAATTTGGGACTATATTCGGCCGGAATTTGTGGAATTTTTTGTGCTGACCGGCCCTTTTTCGTCTGATCACCCAGCGCTCATATCTCGATGGGGGGGACGCTAACTCTTGATGGGGGGACGCGTCCCCTCTACAATATAAGTACTGATTGTATGCATTTTTTTCTTTTTTTGAAGTTATATTTTTATTTTCCTTTTTTGTATTTTAGTGAGCCTATTGCGTTTTCTTCTTTTGCACTTAACTTAAAGAGATTTCCACTCGTAAATAAGTGTTATTAGGAAAAAAAATGTTAAAAATAAATCGGCGCTTGTTTGAAATGGCTACAGGAATTTTGCAAATGACCTTTGCGGTCATGAAGTCAAGCAGTCACCCTTTTTGTCAGAACAGCAATTCAAGCAAGCAATGTTATGTTTTTTAATTATTTTGTGCACGTGAATTGCGACATTTTGTTTTTTAAAATTTTGTAAACTACGACTCATCAACAACCACGTATCTTTACGTGTTGCCAAAGCAGAGAACTGCTCAGATCGCATGAAAAAGAACGTGTCAAAAATTAAAATCAGTAAAATTTTTGAATAATTTTGAACTTGCTCCTACCAAACGTTATCGAGTTCTCTATCTGGCTCGCGACAAAACCCTTACCGAAAAGGAAGATGTACGACATAATAAGAACAGGGCAAAACTCATTTTTTATTTTCTGTTCTTGAAAAGCAACATATCAGTCTGTATCACAAATGCCGTAGGGTTGTTGCATTATATTTCAACAAATGCCAAATACTCTAGGTTGGAAAATTTATATAAAATGCTTATAGATCATCTACATAGGATGGCACAAGCATTATAAAAAATCAAAAAAAATTTGAAAAATGGACTGTCCTTTAATGAGATATCAAAAATAAATTATCACTAAATGCCAGAAGAGAGTGTAAAAATACAAAAATCAATTTTGAGGTTTTTATTTATGGTAAAAGTTGATTTTTGTGTCAAAAGATATACTTTGGAGAAAGGAGAATCTAGAAGAATAGGTTTAATTGAGAATAATTTTGCCATAAAAGTGTGTTTTGATGATTTTTTTTAGGTTTTTGGGTGGTAAACTGTGGTCAAAAATTGAGAATGAAGCATTAAATGAAATTTTGAAACAAAAATTTTTTTGGGTAGTATTAAGGTTGTTCTTTCGTTTTGACAAAGAATTTAGGATGACAGTATTGCTTACCAATGTGTGTATGTAAACAGAACAATTTGTTTTGCTGTTATATCACAGCCTGACTATTCAACTACCAAGATAACGCAACGAAAACAACACATGAATATTTTTTCATTTAAGTGGAATGACAGTATGGATATGCAAAGATACAAATTTTGAGTATTTAGTTTTACCATACAATGCAGCTGAGCAAATAACAATACAGCTGCATATAACATGTAACGAACATTAGTAGACGTTTTGGCCACAAATTACTGTATACGTAGCATTATATTGCTCTTGCTGACTAATATAATAAATGCTGGTCAATCACAAGATTAGTGTCATTGTTGCAACGGTGTTTAGTGCATTTTTGTTACAAAATACTATTTTAATCATTGCAAAAGCTTTAGGCAGGGTGTTTCAAAAGTAGCATACCAATATACCGATATTATTTCAATAACATACCAATATGGTTCTTTTGAAACACCCTGTATATGCTTTTTAACTAATTTAGTTCAAAAATATCTTGAGCAAATACATTGATGCAAGTGATAAAATATCATACATGTGGGTTCATCTCCAAATCATTGCTACTGTATGCCATTTGAAAGAATAAGAAACTAGCACTGCAAATTTATTTATAATACAATTGCAATTTCACTTGGGCCACTTGGTCGAGCGGTAACGCGTTTGTCTCTGGAGCGGGAGGTCAAGTCTCGAACCAGTCAAATCAGACTGTGTTGCCAACGGCTCACCACTGCTACGACATTTCTTCGAAAGGAGCAGCGCGTTGCTAACGCGCAATGATGCAGAGTTGGGGCCCGTAAACTCGTTACATGCTTCAGCGTAATACAACCAGTATAAACAAAACTTTGATTTTGATTTCATAAAGTTAAATGACAATTGAAATCACATGCACAGAAGAATATCATGATCCTGGGAGAAAACAGCACAACTAAGCACACTCAAATGACTTAATAAACGAGTTTTGACCTCAGTGAGTAAACAATTCAGATGTTTGGTGATACGGTATTTTTTAATAATTTTTTTGTTGTAGCCTACATCGTTTTCATAATGGGCACGATTTAATAAGTTAATCGTTATAACAATGAGATGCAAAATGTAGTTGACCTTATTTATTAAATCGCTACTATTAACAGTCTAGGTTTATTCATTTTTTTCAGTTTTTTGATAATATAGCGTAATTTTTTAAAGATTTGCCAAAAAATTCAGCATTTTGCTCTAAAAAGAACAAAAAATATATATATAAATTTCGCAAGCAAACTCTAAAATAATGCATGCGAAATTGGTGAAAATCATCAAAATAACTTTGATTAAGTCGAGTTAGCACTTTATTTAACCTAATTTGCGCGAACAATCACTAATTGATATCAATTCGTGAAATTTAATCTACACTGTAAAAAAAGTTGGGTATTTTTTGCCCAAAAAAGTTGTGTATTTCAACTATTACTCTACACAGTTGAGTATTTTAAGAAGTACTCTAATGTACACTTTGGGTAATTAACTACTTTACCCAAATGGAGTAAGCTTTTTCATTTAAACCCAAAAAATGAACCAAATAAAGATTGGGTAACGTAAAATCTTTGGGTAATTTCAGACATGCCCAAGGTGCACAACTGTGGCAAAAGACATTTTACCAAACAATAATCACAACAGTTAATACCAATTTGGGTAAAAAATGTATTACCCTACACTATTGAGCAATTTGCTATAATACCCAAGAGGCAAAGCTTGGTAAAACTAAGTTTACCCAATAGTAAATTTTACCCTAATAAATAAAAATGGGTAATGTAAGACAGTTGGGTACATTATGATATACCCACAGTCCATTAATTTCGCAAAACAAACTTTACCAAACAACATATACCTCAGCCCAAAAAAATTGGGTAAAATCTGTTTTACCCCACATTTGAAAGGTTACTAAGCGTAGTTCATCTTACCCAATACGTAGAAAGAAATAACGCAAAATTTATGCATGGGTGGTGTAACTTTTAAGAAACAAATCCTATCCTTGCAGCAATAAACAGGAAAAAGCATATTATCCAACCATTTTAATGCCAAGAACATAATCAGGCGAAATAAAGGTTTACCAAAGATGAGAAGCGCACGGCAGCAGCTGATTTGCTGCATGAGGTAAGTTATAAAGATATGCCATGCAGAAGTATATTGGCAGAGGTATAGGCACTATCAAGCGACAATTTATTTTACGCAAAATGAGAAATCAATTAAAAATGCGCTACCAAACTTTTAACAGCAGGCTACCAACTGAAAAGCAAAAATTGGACTTTACACAAATATACCGTTTTTCACATCAATACGCCATAAAGTAAAGGCTTAATCCAAAATATTTCCATTTTTAGCACAACTGCAGCATGTTGCAATACATATAAGTTATTGAATGACACAAGACAACCGCTCAAACAATTTTTATCGCTGAAAATATTTGTTGGAATTTAACTGTGAAAACTTTCATTTGACGAAAACTTTTATTTAAGTGATATTTTTTGAAGTAGATTATTCTGCCGGTGTGGGTATAAAAGCGAGATATAGAAACCGTAAACTAGCGAGATATTTAACTTTAAGCACATTATTATAAACTCACATTTCTTAATTGAAAAACTTACTATACGTGGCCAGTAGCATCAATTAAACCTTACAGACGGCAGCATGCGAGACGCTTCTACTATTCCTATTTGCAATGCATAGAGCTCACAACAATTTATGCAACGGCGTGTTATCACAGAGTATAGGACAACGCTGTTTCGATCTGTTAAATCTCCTCGCTGACCCTCAGAACATCTGTAAGATTACTGTCAACCCTTCAAGTGATCAGCCAGCGAAAATTTTGCGAATAAAAACTAGAAAGTCGTTGCAATTAGGGTCAATGAATTAGGTTGCGCACTCCCACGAACGATAAGGTTCAGTAATTTTTTCCACTGAAAAAGCAATATGCAAAAACATAATTTCTTCACATAAGTAATCGCAAGCTACTTGGTAATATAGACAAGTTTTTGAGTAAACATTCGTTCTGACTAACCAAAATTAGTCAGCAGCACCTCAGCATTAGTGAAAGAATTCACTACACAATAGTTCTTTCAAGTCTAAATTTAGGCCGCACAAAAAGTGAAAACGAACCAAATGGCGCGATCAAAGAAAGTGTATGAGGGTAAATAAGATCAGTTTGAGATACACAAACTAAATCATTTAAGATTTCGACTTTCCAGCCACAATAGTGTTCTTCAAAACATTCAGTCGTAAGTTTTTGGCCAATAAGCCAGATATTATCATAGGAGTTCCAGCAGATAAAACGGACAAGCAAAAACTCTGGAACACAGTCTTGGTTGACAGAATAACAAACTACCGACCGCATGTCATACGTAATACCATCAATTGTAGCTTTTTCGGAAGCATTTAGATTACGGTCAGTACCATTCTTAAAACAAGGGAAATCGTATTGTTGAAATAAATCCACATCGTTACAACTTATGGTGTTAGAAAAAGTGCAAAAAGTTTCATTCAGATCCGTTTGGTTCAAGCGCACAGCAAGTTGCAGTTGGTGTTGCATGGAAATAGTGTACGCAACATTTTTGTAGTTGTTTCCTCTAGTAACAAGCTCTTTCAGCTGCTTATGCTTGGACTCAAAACGCATGCAGGAAAATAATACTAATGGGCCTATCTTCTTGATAAAGTGAGGGTACAACAACAAATAATGCATTTTTGGAGTAACAGCACAGTTTGGAAAGAGCCTCTTAAACTCCGTAACAAATTCTTTTAGAAGCACTTCTAGGTCAAGAAGAGAATCAGAGGATATTCTCGGTGAAGAAACTATATCCAAAATATCTAAGAAAGTGAGATAGAAAGTCCAATAGTGATCATCCGAAGGAATTCGACTACCAACAAAAAACGGAAGACAGCGTGCTAAGCACCAATACTGCGATGCTGAAAGAGAAAATATAGCATGTCATGTCATACTGAGCAAAGCTACAAACAATTTTTATTGCATTCTACTCTACAGACTGTTTCACGCCGAAGCGATCTTCAGGAGTAACAACAGATCTTATTCAAATAGAATGTCATGTCATATATATTTCGGACAAACATAAAGATAATCGAGCACAGACATTTGTTTTTACTCGGATTCATTCAAACATGGTTGTGAATTAGCCAGCCACCTAGTATATGTCTACCACTACAACGCTTTTGGTTGCATCGCAAGTTTTTTAATTACTGTTAACTAATAATGGGTGATATGCTCGACCCCAGCAGAAAATAGGTGAAACTTGATCCTACAATACAATCATATTAAGTTGCTTGCGTTGTAGGATAACATGCACTGAAGCATAAGTTGCAACTATTCAGTGCAGTAGTAAAATAAAATAACTTACCATTTTGATGAAGATTTTTTGTGTGATCATCCACTAGTTTGCTGCGTGTGATATTAGACGGTTTATTTTTTGCATCAACTCCATAGTTGAAGAAAGCCATTGCGGCATTCAGGCTCTCCAAATTGAAATATTTTTTTTCAAAAATCAGTTTCTGTAACATGCAAACCATGATAACATATATCAAAATAAACGTAAGTAGCAGACAGCTGCACTTCACAGAACCTTTGATGTGCTAGCTCTTTCGGGCAAGTTTTTTTGATCAAAGTTTCGCATCTGAATTTGGCCGTGTGCACTATCGGTATTCATCGGGAAGAAAAGAGTAGCCGGAGACCGAAGTATAATGTGCTCAAATCGTTAAATGCTTCACTGTTACAACAGCACCATTTAACCTTTTTTGAAAGAGAAACGTGTCCTTAAACGATAACAACAACGAAATGCTGATGATGGTGGTGGAATTACTCGGCTTTTTTCCAGGTATGAGAGCGTTGTGTCATGTAAAATAACACCATGGAACCCCAGCCATGCACTGGAGAACCCGGAGGAGAGGTGGCCACTAAAACAGCACGCCCCAACACCGCACAGGTGGCCACCGTTGATGGGTACCCATTAGTTGCCTCGTACGATACGCTGGGTAGGCGGCTTCACTATTCTGTCCCAGTGAAGCATGGGAGAGCACTTCTTCGTGAAGGTGGGTTGTGCACAATCTGAAGCCAGTGACGAGTTTGGCACTCTTCACAACAGCAACGTTAAGTAGTGGAGCGGCAAAAGCTTATTGAGCCATTGATGGTGTTCTTCTAGTTAGGCCATGAAATGGAGAAGCGTATGAAAACGGAAATGCGAAAACAGTCATAGCATGGTGTGTATATCAGTCATAGTATAAACAAGCACTCAGAAAGACCAATAGACCTTGAGAAGCAAACAGTGCGAAAAAAAGGAGGTAGATTCGTTTCTCACCAATTGAAAGTGCAATTAATGCATCTAACAGAGATGAGTTCAATAGCACAACAATGATATCTATCGCACTAACCAAGTGGGAATGTATTGCCTCTTTAAAGGCAACCATTGTTTATAACCAACAAGACTATCATCACTTTTAATACATCAACATTTTTCCAGCTTCTATGCAATGGGAATCCATTTCATGGATCGTAATACAATACCGTATAAGAGGGGTGACTAAAAAGTTTTGAGCCTTAGAAGATTTATAGCTCAGCACTGGTTGGTATGTGTGAAATTCAACATTTTTAGATACCAACAGCAACGTTGTTTTGCAAATTATATTGTGAAATTTTAGAAATAACACTAAAATAATTTGGAACACAATATTTGATAGCGGAAGGTGCAAACCTGTAAAACTATCTTCAAAATGTACGGTACAACACCTTCCAGAATATCGTGATGGAAATCAGCGGCAAAATTTTCTACAGGGCAAAAATATTTTGATTGCAAAGAACAACTGCGCTTTATGCCATGCTGAACACCGCCACTTTTCAGCACATGACTTAAAGTGTTCAAGTACGACGTTTTGTCTCTGGTAACACAAGGAAATTCCTGAAAACAAAGATGATTTGTTGAGCCACCAAAAAAAAAAAAAAAAAAATGCTTCGAACTGCCATTCACCAACCGCTACCGGTAATGTATTTATCACAATCATTAATTGCCGAGAAAGAAGAAAGTTTGTCACCACCCCGTGAACTATTCCAACAACTTGAAAAAATGAGGTCAGAGAAATAATAGCCGAAAAAGATCATTAATGACATTAATAACTGCACTTTAAAACTTGAACAAAAGCAAACTAAGAGGAAGACCTGCAAGTGTAACATTATGAATTAAATACATTACAATGTTAAACAGAATAAATAGCACAAAAGTGCTGTAGTATTGATTCGAACATCACAATGCAGTAGTAAGCCATCGAACGCTGATATCAAATTCAGTACTCAAGTCAAAAAACTTCTACCTCTATTGAAGAGCCTAAAACAGTGAGATGAAAATACAGCCAGCAATTTTAAAAACATTTTTTACTAGGCTCTAAAACAACGAAAACTGCAACCTTTATTGCTCTTATTACAATCAAGCAATACAAACTTTTACCTGATCTTGTATCGCAGAACCAGTGCACAAGCAATATCTAGATATATATACGTTTTTCCCTGCAAAGCATTCTGTGAAACCCATTATAGCATGAGCCGCTAAATTATCTGCAGCAAGTTGAGTAATAGTCCCTTTCATTTTAAGTGGGGTTCCGGTCACGTTTACATCAAAACCATTTTCCTACAATAGCGTAGTTACGTTACAGAAGACATGTGCTATGCGAAACAGTGTTTAATTGTCAGCTGTCAAAAGTATGACATGCATAATAGTTACCGGTAATTTTACGTTTTTTTTTTTAAATTGCGAACAAAATTTTGCAATACGCACTTTCAATGCGTTGTTGTACCTGAGGACAAGACACTCTGACAATTAATGTACTTAATGTACGGTACTACTCTGATTCAAATCGATTTCGGCTCATATAGCCCTTTGCAATTCTAAATGAAAACAAAAACTAAATATTAATGCTAAGAATATTGAGGTACCGAAATAGCTGCTGCTGCTGCATTTAAAGCTACAAACTACCTACATTCCATATGATAGCATACCGGTACTAATCATTCAGAGTTGCAGTATATACCGATATCCTAACAACTTTAATTGACTTTTCATAGGCCAAACCAGTGTTCCCTCTTAAGATATGCAATTCTGACAAGCGTTGCAAAATAATCAAAATGGAAATTCTGCTGAAAAGTTTCAACTATTTAAAACAAATGTAGTCCAAAATTTTGCTGTCTGATCATATTTCGCAATTCTAAAAATTTTCAATTTTCGCACCTTTGAGAGAACACTGCTCAGAACAATACTAAGCTCTTAACAATGTCATTCAGAGCAGTACTTGCAACACAGTTAAGCACTGCGATGAGTACCGGTAACTAGCACTTTCTAAGTCAGTCAGTCATCTTTGCTAAGAAACACTGGTCTGAAAGTATTCCCAATCAGTAATCACGAGTTTCAAAGCAATTTGTACAATACCAAGTTCAAGGGATTATGATGTAACATAGTTAGTGCAGGAACACCAATGAAGCTGCTCGCTCACTTTCGCAAGCATCAAAGCAGTCAAGTGCCGTTGCTCGAATCTCAACTGAAGCAGTCTGACAAACAGCCTTATTATAAAGGGCAATGTCGCTCCCATACGTGGCCATATTTTGCTGATACATCCTGAGGCTGGTGTGGCTTGTGGCATTAGTCTTGTATTTTCAAGGGATTTTGGCCATAAAAAGCGTACTTTAAATCAAATTATCGTTACCGATTCCAACACTTGCAAATCTTCATTGAGCGGTTGCAAAATTTTGTCCCAACCAATTTCAGTATGTTTTAGATCTTTGGCATAAAATAAAGTGCTTAGAAAAATTCGATGCTGACAAGAATTAAATTTGTGATGAACATTCAATATCACAAAATATATAGCACCTGCAACAATTGACAACATGCATATTACGTTTTTATCAGCTGGAACTTAAAGCATTCATTTTATCCAATTCACAGCTCTAACTAATAAAACAACTAACTGCTAAGTAGTCTAACTTGTGCACAGACTGCACAGGTACTGCTTCATTGCAACCTTGGTAGGGGCCGAGCAGTTTTTCCTGCCATGTTGGGTGGTACCCAGTCTGACTTACGACATGCACTGCAAACAGAACATAAAGAGTGCGTCTTATTTCGTATGTTGGAATGGTAAACAAACATGGGGAGCCTGGTTGACACACACAAAGAAAAAATTAAAAGTCATAAATTGCTTTACTTGCTTATTGTAAAAACGAGTTTAGGGCAATACTGGCTAGTTATGGCATCTGAGGCTGCATTGATAAATAGGCCCCAGCAAAAGTAGTCACCAGTGTTCCTCTAAGATGCAAAATTGAGAAATTTGAGAAACATTTGGGCAAATTTTGCAAAGTGATAAAATCATGATTGGGCAAATTATGTTGAATCTTACTCAAAAAGTTGAAAATTTTTGCCCAAAACAGTAGACTGTTGTACCAAAAAATCCGTTTTCAATTCAAAATTTTGGGCACAACTTGCCTAAAGTGGTGAAATCCTTTGGGCAAATGTTTATGAAAATTTTCATTGGGCAATTTCACAGCTGCCCAAATCTTAGAAAGAACACTAGTAGTCACCATTTAAGTTGATGCACGCTCTTAGCAGAAGTACCGGCACCATACAGCAACTGCTTCACAAAGATCACAAACACGTTAATATAAGATAAGCAATTTTGACATGATTGATCTAAAAGATAAAAATCATGGTAGGTACTGTTACTGGTACTTATGAATGCTGATCTTTTCCCAAAATGAACTGTTGCTAAGGGAAAACTGTCGTAATTGACATCAAACACGTTAAAAAAATCTAGCAAGATTGTATGAAATACCATCATCACATTTAAGAAAACATTGACACGGAACAAAGTTAAACTACACACCCATTTTATGAATACATGTCTTGGAACCAATTGGGTTAACAACTTCGAAATCATCATAATAAAACAGTAATTCCAGAGCATCATTTGCAACTGAATACAGTGGGTGAGATTTGATATAATCGCCATGCCACATGTTTTCCAACACACCATTTACAGTGGAAGAACGTTTTTCATCATGAAACTGAAAGTTAAAATAGAGTAAGAAAAATTGTACTAAAGAGCAACAAAAAAGCATTTCTTTCCTCAGCTAATTAAAACTATGAAAATGGATCTAGCAAAAAGCATGTTTTCAAACTTCAGCAGAGTAGCACTTTATGGAAAATGGAAGTGGTAAACTTTTCACAAGGATATGATATATACCATACTGGTAGTAAGCTAACAACTATTGAGCTAATTACTGAAATGTAAAACCATAGTACAACATTAGTTAAATTTATGACTATGAGCTTTAAAAGCTGATTTATCTTGCACTTAAAAATCTTGTTTGTTCGTTAGTTTGAACCAGGCTTCCCTGCAAAGTGCAAATGTCTAGCACACCAACGCAAGGAATACCTCTTTTAGGTCTGATTAGCCAGCCTTTAGCCCAACTGCGGGTCACCTCGACAGGTAGGCTGCTTGACCCCAATAGGAATAGGCGCTAACCAAGGACACAACGACGCAATGCTAGTTAGGGAGTCGAAGTTGGAGTGATAGCAACCTTACAATTTTTAGCCCGATGCTCAGATCAACTGAACTAATCTTTTTAAATGGTTTAAATAAATCTTAATCAAATGGCATTAAGAAATAGTTAATACGTTTTAAAGATTTAATAAAACTTAAAAGTGTCACTTTTGTTCAAAATTTCCGTTTTGGTGCATGCTGTTGCATTACAGTAAGCTCATGAGATTATTGCACAGCAGTATTAAGATGGCTAAGACCAATGACGGTTAGACAAGAAATTTTCTTAACAGTATCATATCACACAATAATAAATCAATCACAAGAAATGCGTGTTAGGTCTCTCTCGCATCACCAATATCAAAAGTTTTACTTACATGATCATATAAACTAGAACAAGTGAACAATGTCTGTAGGGTCTCTATAAGTGGAATGTATTGCATTGAATGTACAGCAAGCTTCCCATTACTGTGCAGTTGTTCATGCAGAACTATTTGCTTTGGTGTCTACAAACGACATAGTGACTTTTGAAGTGCATGTAAAGCATTGTGTGAACCACTACTTGTTAAATTAAAATTTGTCTTGTTAAATTAAAATTTTACTGCGTCCTTGTGGAATCAACCAAATTCTGCCTTAATCATAATCTGTCAATGCCATGGTATCTATGTTTGATTTGGTTTGCTCTACACGTTTGCTGTGACTGCACATAATAAATAAATTTCTTGTCCTACTCAGCAAGCAAATTGTATTTGTATAAAACTACAAGGTAATACATGCTGCGCAAAATTAAGTGGTCCAGTTTTTTGGAAGACCACCCAATATACATTTAAATTCAACACTGGTAATATTATGTTTTTCTAATCACATCCTCAGGAGGCAGTTTGACACAATACAGTACTTGCTGCCTCCTTCTGGGCAAGAACGTGAATACCAATACAGCTAGTCAGATACTGGTAGATGATATGTTAATTAATTGCAAATGAAAAATAAACTGCAAAAATCAAGGAACCAAAATTCTAGTTAGCAAGTATGGTATACAAACACGTATTAAGAATAAAGAAAAAGGTTGGGGTTAAGATTTGGTTCAGATTAATGTTAGGCTTACCATACTTTCAAGTAATTTTCTCATTTAAAATACTAGCGCATTTTTTGTTCCATCAGGCTGACCGGATTGCCAAAATGGCAATCACAGGAAGCATCGTTACATCAGGAATGCTCAGATGCATTTAAAAACTTGAAGTCCATCCACAGAATTCGAACCTGCAGCCTTATGATCACTGGTAGCATTATGCTCTACTTGCTGAGCTAAGAGACAAGTTTCTGATAGCATTTATCTTTGTATTTTAATCCAGTACTCAATGCTTCAATTATGATGTTGCAAGAGTTGTCAAGCATCATAATAAGTAAGTGTCGCTGTTCTAGGGGTGATCCCTGTGATTGGCATTCTAGTAATTCAGTCAGCCAGATAGAACAACAAGCATATTTACAATATTTATTCATGTATAAGTCAATAAATTTCGCACTAATTGTTTACTTCAAAGTTGGGGGTTGAATTATACATGAGGGTGCAACCTATACTCGAGTCTGCATGGTACTTTGTAAATATACATTCTTGTAGCTTGTAACAAATCAATTGCACAAGCACTGCTTTATTTGTCACATGCTAACGTGCACCTTATTGGCCTTAATGTGGCCATAATGCATGTGACCATGCCAATTGCGGTGCTCGATGCATTTGTGTGTGTACAAGGGTAATTTTGCGCCAGTTAAAATCTTAGAGAAAACACTGTCTGGTGTGGCTACAAAAACTGCAACTGAATACACTGCTCGCAATCTTCTACCATAGATATAACCAACTGTTACCTAACAAAAGCTGTGATGTGTGCAGTACCATACCCCAATCAAAGTCAATTATGAAACTGGCACAGTTTTTTACCGGTATTGCTTACATGGGTGGCAGGCCATGTTCCCTTTAAGGTGAAACTTTGAGAGGGAAAAGAGAGCAACCTTTGCATATTAAAAAAATTTCAATTGAATGAACTATCTTGAATCTCTTGCCAAATGTTTGAATTTTTTGTGTAAAACAATAGTTTATGGTTTCAGAAACCACTCAAAGGAAATTTCGAACAAAAATAGTCTAAAATGGCAAAAACGTTTGTGCAAGGTTTTATGAAAATTTACAATTGAGCAATTTTGCAACTATCATGATCTTAGAGAAAACACTGACACTAACACTAACAGGTTGACATCAAAAACAGATTATTGCTTACCACAAAATATGGCAACAATTGCTTTCTCTTGTATTCAGTTTCCACACCCTGAAACGGATTTGCTAGACCACTACCAAAATGAAACATTTCTTCAACCTCAGGTGTTAGCACAAAAAGTTTTGCATTTCTTTAAACCACCCACAAAACTGGAAAGAGCTTCCACTAGCAAATCTTCTGTCCATAATTGAATTGTTTTTAATGCTGTTTCAGTTAAATGGCAATCACACTTAAGCTTAAGCAATGACATAGCCATGTTCTGTTGTTTTTTCCCAATGTGTTCCATGTATTTGTTATATTGATCTATATCTGGATCATCCACCACAATGGTTGAAGGTGCATTATCATGTGTAGAAGCAGCATTGCATAAACCACCTGAGAATAGTTTTTAGTCAGTGCACTTATCAACAAGCCAAGCAGTATCATGCGGTTGCAAGAAAAGAGTAAAATAATATTGCTCTTTGCAGTGGCATAGGACAGACACCACTAATTTAATGAGCATGGGAATGATTGTCAATTTAAGGAAATGTCGAAGTGCAGCAATTAACAGAATTTAGTTGAATACCACCCCTAACCCAAATATCAAATGTTTGAGCCCCTTATAGCTGTAAAAACAAGGTATTTTACAGTATTACTAGGAGAAAGTATAGTATCATTAAGGATAAAGGAAAGTTGAGGTTGTACAGAATTTAATTTTGGAGAAATGATTACGTACCGGTAGTTTGATTTTGTTGAAGTGAAGCTTAATTTATTGGCATTACACTACCGGTAGTTGCATATGTTTTTAATATTTTGGTTTATTTTTATTTCTAAACTGGAGAAGTTTCGACTATCAATGACAAAGCATTTATCATCGGTGAACAAACAGTAGAGGGTTAGGATTTCAGATTTGTACATACTTGTACATACATTTATACCAGTAGGCTTACCTTCTCTTAAAACTGGTATGGGTAACTCAGGTGAATGCATGTCATCTTTACCTTCTCTTAAAACTGGTATGGGTAACTCCGAAGGTGAATGCATGTCATCTGTGTCATAATCTTGTATATCAAACATGTTTGCACTAATAGTACCGGTGTCTTTCTCCAACAACTCATTTGACCATAGCCGTAGGAGATGGGGATGCAGGGGATGCGGCCGCATCCCCAATTTTTTCACATGTCGCGTCGCGTCAATTATTCGGGCAAAATTTGGGTAGATTTTGAAATTTAGAACTAATGTTAGTTAAAGTTATGCTTATTTCAACTATCCTTTAGCATCCTTCTACTCATATTACCTTATTCGCTATTGTGCTGTACTGGCTTCATCAACAAGCAAAAGGTACGGGTAACCTTATTTTGTTATTTGGGCATAGCAGATAATAAGATTTTGTTCATTGCCATGTAATTGACTTAATTGACATCTAAATTTGTGCAAGATATTATTCTAGATTTAATTTGGGCAAGATACCCGTAGACCTTAGTCACCGATAGCTTAACAGATTTCCTTTTTATAGCCTAGCCTGAACTGTTGAATTTGGGCAATAATTATAGCCACCCAAGTAACAAAGAAGTAACTATTAAGCTACCGGTGTAATATATATCAAATCCCATATAGAATTGATATGTATACCGTATTTTCCGGACTATAAGGCGCACTGGTATATAAGGCGCAGTATCAAAAATTGTCTTCAAATGATTTTATTTTCATAGATAAGGCGCACTTTTTTTTTCTCATAGATAAGACTATAAATACATATATAGCACCATTTGCAACATAAAATTGGTTCAGAGCATGATCATAAAGCAGAACCTGATCCATACATTAGGCACACCGGACTATAAGGCGCACATTCAATTTTAGACAAAATTTAAAGATTTTTCATGCGCCTTATAGTCCGGAAAATACGGTATATGGAATCTACATCATATTGGGTGGCGTACCAGTTCTACCTATATATATACCAACATTTGTTTCAGATATTATATATATATCAAATCAAATGATTTGATGTAACAGTGAATCAGTGACACAATCTGACAACATTCTATTTAATCCATCCATGCATTCTTAGTAGATCTCTTGTCCATCATTTTACCAGTAACAGACTAATTAGATTGATTCGGGGATTTACAAATTTGAAGTATTTCGAATCCAGACAAATTTGATTTGATGAATTTGAATGAAACATTTGGTACCGGTATGGTTAAGCAAACACAGGTAGGCTACAAACATATAACTGAATTTGGGCCTTTTATATAGATTTCGAAAATAAACTCAATACAGTTACAGTATATTAGCTGTTTAGCCAAAAATAAGCTGATTTGATGTACTGGTATCGGGTATGTAGATGTTGCTCATCAGCACCAGTAATTACTTATCTGTTTATTGTCATGCTTATAATTTTACATTTGGATAAGGCAGTATTTACCTGCATGGTACCTTTGCTTGTTGAATAGTGAGCACATAATCATTTATAAAATATTATGAAAATTTTGGTATTTAGTATACCAGTCCGGTAGGCTACTTTAATCAGTTAATAATTGATTGGTTTTAAATTTTGTGATAAGGTGCATTGTTAATTTGCATGCATTTTGCCAAAATATGGAAGTGTCTATTTTGCCGTTAACTGTAATAATTACCATAATAGGTTATATGTACATTTGACTGACTGCTAGTTCTGTGATGCAAAATTTTTGGAGCTCTGTTGAATTAAGCTGTCATCAATGAACCTGGCACCAAAACTCTGTAGTGCCACACACATTTCTTGACATTTTATCCTGAAGCAGACTCAACTTGAAACCCAATCATTGCCATGACCTGAACCCCAAACCTTAATCCTAACCCACAAAGAAATTGTATTCGCTGGGGTTGATGACTGCTTAATTCATGGAGGCCCAAATTTTTGACTTTCATTGTGGGTTTTTGTTTCTGGTTTGGGATAAAAATATTCGGAATATGGGCCCAGTTTGGTGCTCGGGTTAAGTTAGTGTTAGAGCCAGAAATAGACACTTCATATGTGCATTTAAAAGCTATTTTGCTGGTAATGACAAAATAGTAAAATAAACACTACCAAACATTATCAACAGAATGAATCAATTGTATATATAATTTGAACAACTCTGAAATGCAGCTACTTTTGGCCACTTTATTTACTTTATGAGAGGTAAATGCTGTTGGTGGTAGCCACAGAAAAACCAAACGCAAAGTGTTTAAATCTATTCAATCACTCATTGCATTCAATTGAATAATTGTTTATCTATATTTAAAGTATGTCCTTTTAATTTGTTGGATAGTTGGTACCAGTAAAGTCTAATGTAAATGGATGGTAGAAAAAGGCTCTACAGATCTAAAGTTATTTGCACTAAATGTAATAAGGAGTTATATTCTGATTACCAAAAAGAGCATGCAAAACGAGTACACAAAAATGATCAAAATATAAAATTTACTGCTGTAGAAGATCCTAAGCAACAAAAATTAGATTTTTTTGTCTATTCTTCAGCGGATCCTCTTAATTCAGATAATGAAATTGAAGATACCAGTAAAGGAGAGGCACAGATTGTGGATACGGGTATACAGCAAAGCATTGAATCAGAATCTGAAAGTGATAGTACGAAAAGTCTTGCTGATGTAGATTCAAAAATCCAAACTGAAGGAGAAACGTGGGAAATTCATAGTGAGCATGGATCTACAAGAGAATTTGAAGATATAGAGGCCAACTTTGAGCAAACTGAATTTCTTGAAACAAATGCAAATGAACTCATTGAAGTTCTTTCTGATGATGATTCCAGTGCCAAGTCTACATCATCAAAAATAAGTTGCGAAGAAGTTAGCAGTACTGGTGCAACTGAACTAATGGTACATGATCAAACCAGACTCGACAGCCCTAATCAGCCAATATTAAAGTCTTATTGCCCAAAACGATATGCTGGAGAGACTGCCTCACGTGACTTTAATCCAAAGCTGTTTGAGAAATATCCTTGGTGCAGCTTCAACCCGGTCTCTAAAGCAGTCGAATGTTTTCCTTGTCAAAGATTTAGCGACAATCTCTTTTCATTTTCTAATTGGAGAAACCCATTGAAACTTAAAAAACATAGTCAAAGTGCTGTACATCAATTGGCAATGACGAAATGGATAAATTTTAAATTAAATAATAAAAAGCAATCATCAATAATGACTCAACTCATCAGTTCTCACCAAAGTGCCATAACAAAAAACAGGGAATATTTGAAGGTAATAATTGAAACTCTGATATTTTGTGCTCAACAAAACATACCATTGAGAGGTGTTAATGAAGATCGCAGTGACATTGGTAGCCAATCTGATACAAATCGTGGTAATTTTTTAGAACTCATACACTTGCGCAGCAAAGATATTTCATGGCTGTCTTTTAAGTTGGATCAGCAGCGGCAAATTCATGCTCAGTGGCTGTCTCCTGAAATTCAGAACGAACTACTAGGAATTACTGCTGATTTTATCAGACAAGCAATTGTTAAAGATGTCCAAGAAGCAAAGTTTTACAGCATCATTGTAGATGAAACTACTGATGTAAGCAATCAAGAGCAAGTCTCATTATGTTTACGCTATATGAGAAATGGAAAAGCAGTTGAAACCTTCTTTGGATTTCAAACTACAAAAAGTACTGATGGAGAGACTCTCTTTCTTTTGATTAAAGAAGTCCTTGAAAATGCAGGTCTTAGCTTTTCAGATATTGTTGGTCAATGTTTTGATGGAGCAGCCAACATGAGTGGAGCCAAAAAAGGGGTTGCCGCAAGAGTTAAAGAAGTAGTACCAAATGCTATATATGTGCACTGCTATGCTCATTTATTAAACTTGGCATTACATGACACTCTCGAAAACAATACTACCATGAAAAATGCTCTTGGCGTCATTCAATCGCTTCATAATTTTTTCAACACTCCGAAACGAGAAAATGTGCTGAAAAATTGTGATGGTAAAGAATTTGGTCAATACATCAAGTTAAAATCTCTGTCACCAACACGTTGGACATGTCGTTGGGAATCTGTCAAAGCTGTGAATCAAAACCTTTTACGAATTGTTAGAGCCTTAGAGCACTTTGCTAAAGAAAAAGATGCCAAAACCTGTGTAGATGCTAAAGGTCTGCTATTTTCTGTGCTTGACTTCAAATTTGTGTTAGCTTTGCAAATACTAAAAGTAATATTTTCAAACACTAATGCTTTATCTGCTTATCTTCAAGGAAAAATTGATGTGGTTATGGCCAAATCTACAGCTAATGCAACTGTTGAAACCTTAGCAAATTGCAGAGATGAAGACACGTTCGCGCTGATATGGACAAGATCCAAACAAATATGTAAAGAATTGGACAAAGCTACTTCTGAGTATCAATGCTTGTTTGGTACCAGGCAAAGGCAAACAAGGCCATCTAGAAGACTCCAAGCTTTAATCGGAGAAGAGGAAGATGAAGTTATAATGTCTGGCCAAGCTTTATCACGTGTTGAAATTTTTTTTGATGCAATGGATCGAGTCATTTCAGAAATGAATGTAAGGTTTGAAGGAAAAGACTCAGATCTTTTGGTGGCACTGACTAACACGGTGTTAAAAAGCGAGGGACCCAGTGATGATGAATTGAAACTTGTATCGACAGAATTTTCTTTTGATTCAGAGTTGTTGCAAGCTGAAGCTAAAATTTATCATTCTCAAGCTCCAACAAACAAGGCCACCCAAAACCCTGCTAATACCGTTATACACCTTTCTGAAAATTCAATTGATTCAGCATTGCCTCATTTTTCAAGAGCAGCAAAAATTTTGGCTACCATCCCAGCAACATCCTGCACAGCAGAAAGATCATTTTCCTGTTTACGACGAGTTAAAACATACATTCGGTGTACAATGGGACAAGTGAGACTATCCAGTTTAGCTCTTATAAACCTGGAAAGAAGTTTCAGCAACCATGTTGACTTAGAAAAGATAGTTGATACATTTGCAAATCGAAGTGGACGTGAAAAGCATTTTTTTTAGATCTGAGATGGCAGCCAAATAACTTTCAGGGCTTCATTGAATCAAGCCGTGGTCACGTCAGCATGCTACGTTAAGGGTTTGGCTTAATATTGAGGTTCGAGGTTTAGGTTATGATAATAATTAGGGTTTTGGTTATGTGTGCTTTAGATAAGAATTCTGAATACTGTATGTATGTAGTGCAGCACTAACTATTTGCATAATATGGAGATGAGACCACGGCTTAATTCAATGGAGCTATTAACCTTCTACGGAACCGGTACTGTAATGCGAGGTCTTTTTTGTTTCTTCTTCAAAGTTAGTTTGCCTTTTGTGTAACAAAGTTAGTGCAGTTTTTTTGCTTTAGCGTCAGTGTATCTTCTGTTTTTTTGATTCTGGTTCCAAGTTAGTGCAGTTTTATTACTTTAGCACCAGTGTATCTGCTATTTTGTTTCTGCTATTTTGTTTCTGCTTCAGAGTTGGTGCAGTTTTATTACTTTAGCACCACTGTATCTGCTTTTTGTTCCTGCTTCAAAGTTATAGTTTGCTTTATGGGTTGCAACGCAGCTGTGTAACAAAGTTAGTGCAGTTTTTTACTTCAGCACCACTATATCTGCTTTTTTATTTCTACTTCAAAGCTAGTTCAGTTTTATTACTTTAGCACCAGTGTATCTGCTTTTTTGTTCCTGATTCAAAGTTAGTGCAGTTTTATTACTTTAGCACCAGTGTATCTGCTTTTTTGTTTCTGCTTCAAAGCTAGTTCAGTTTTTTTACTTTAGCACCAGTGTATCTGCTTTTTTGTTCCTGATTCAAAGTTAGTGCAGTTTTATTACTTTAGCACCAATGTATCTGCTTTTTTGTTCCTGATTCAAAGTTAGTGCAGTTTTATTACTTTAGCACCAGTGTATCTGCTTTTTTGTTTCTGCTTCAGAGTTAGTTTGCCTTTAGGTTGCAATGTAGCTGTGTAACGAAGTTAAAAGTAGTTGTGCCTTGGCACTACTGAATCATTTCTGGATTTAAGTAAGCTTTGAGCTTTATCGTTGCTTTATATTTGGGTTACAATCCCAATTTAGGGTATCAGAGATGGAATTTTATTAAACAGTTTGAGTAACTTATTTTTGCTGGACAATGATTAGCGACAATCACCAGTATCTAAAGTTGACTATATGCAGAGTATGCACAATATAAAACTAGTAGCGTGTAACAAAAGTAAATAATTTGTTATCCCTGCAAGGCCTGCATACAGTTATGTAAAATGGGTTTCGTTTTCTTTTGACGCTGCTACTTATCTATTGATGGTAACCATCTCAACTGCCGTACTTAAAACCTTGCATGTCATTCCTAGTGTGAATACTGTTGAAAAACTGCTGCACGTAAATCCAAATTTTGCACAAATATCAACTTCAATTGAATTAATTATATACAGATTAAATTATATTCCATACCAGTTGAAATACCGATCAGTATTGACTAGTGAGATTTTCAGCTTTTGCAGTTGTTATAACGAATAGCTGCACTGCACTTGTGAAGAACTGCAAATGAAAGCTTTGTTCATAATACAATTTTTGTTCGTATTACAGAAAAATATTAGATTGGTCTAGTTTTATACGACTAGCATTGTGCATCTGCTGCTCAGGCTAAGTTGATATGTTGGATAGTTACTGCCATTCAAGATTTAAGCAAGTTGTTCAAGCATTTAATCAACAATTCAAAGCAACTTGGAGCTCAAGAATTAACATGAAAAATAGTAAACATTAATTACCTTGTGAACGTTTGAAAGTATGGTGAATATATATGAAAAACTTTTACCGATGTTGACATTTTATGAGCTAGCAGCAATATTCTGCTAAGCAAAAGAATAAGGACATGAACATTGGAAAAGCAAGTGGTTTTGAAACCTGTTAACTTTATCGTGATTGTTTAATCTTGTTCCTGATAGATGGTCTTGTAGCATGGTTTCCTACACCAGCAGCAATAAGTAAGCATAATAGCTCATTCAATATTATAATTATGTTAATACGAGTCGGGTCAAACCAATGACTTAAAAATTGGTATGTATTCACAGTTTCCCTGCTTGCTATTCAGCATGAAAAGGGACAGTGCGAAGAACAAGCCGGCAAGTTCACTTGTTGTGCCGTTGGGAGTGCCACTGCAGGGTTCCCTATCTTGGAGTAGCAGGCAGGTGGCTGGTAACTCGTAAGCAAGCTCGCTATAGCACCTTTGTCGTTCTCTTGCAAAGGACGATCTAAATATCACATGACTCATGACTAAGTACTTAGTTGTAACAGCTCTGAATACAACATACTAATTAGGCCTAAGTGATACACTATGCTTTGATGTTACAGCAACTCACTAATTTCAGTTATGTTTATGAAAACACACAACCATTAGTAAAATAATAAAAGTAGGTGACTGTAAATGTGAAATATATAGTGCAACAGCAATACCAGTAGCATGCCCACATGATAAGATGCTGTTCTTGCTTGTTATCGATTTTTTGTGCTTAAACATTGTTCATTTTCGACAGGATTTGGGCAAAAATTGTGGATGAAATTTGGGCAAAAATAGTTTGCATCCCCAAAATTTTTCTTTCCCCTACGCTATGCATTTGACTGCATGCCACTGTCATTACATGCACTGGTACTAGCATCAAAAACATTATTATCCTTTTCCAAAAACTCAGGCAATAGCAAGCTATCATCATAATAATATGTTCCAGGAACAGCAGTATCTGGTTCCAACAATTTAAATGACTGCATTTGATGTCCATCATAACAGGTACCGGTATGCCTACTGTTAACAGAAATATTGATATCAGCATCTTCTTCTGGTAACTTAGCATGAACTTCAATTTTATTTATATTATTTTCTTTAGGCACCAGTATGTCAACTTCATCTGCAGGTAAAGAACTGCAACCTGACATGCATTGATACCAATTTGTTGGAACAGTCCATTGCTTTCCTTTATGATGTCGAAACCTATGCTTTCTCAAAGCTGTTATCAATGGTACAATACAATTTTACATTCACTTCACCACATTCATTTTTTAGATGGTCTTTGAAAATATGGCGTTTTACAGCAAGAATGTTTTTAAACGAAGACTTACAAAATTTACATAAATATATCATAGGCATACTGTCATATAGATATGGTGCTGATAACAGATAACTTAAATAGCTTTTGAAATTACATTGTACAGTGTGCAACTTGAGCATATTTTAAGCAAATAACTAGGCCTAAGCTAAACTGTAAACTAACATGATTGGTGATGTAACAGCATAAAATCTGTTTTCACACAACTTATTACTAGCTGCAGAGCTATTTCCAATTGGGTTAGTGTTTACTTCTTTTACATTACAAAAAATTTGCTTACTGAATAACTAAAGTCTGAAGTGTCTTGTTTATTTCAATTTGTCTTCGTTTAAGTCATTTGGTCAAAAACAACTTAAAGGCCAGGTCAGAGGTAAGATAAAAAAATTTTGGCATTTGGCATTTTCTTTTGGTAAAAAATTTTGACAAAATGCATTAAAGTTTAGCATGCCTTTTAAAAAATATTTGGTTGTTGGGCATGCTTTCTGTAAACTATAATGAAATAAATAGAATTACAGTAGCACTAGGTACTTCAATGTACTTATGTGTCTGGAACAATGTTCTCTCTAAGGTGCAAAAATTGAGAAATTTGAGAAAAATTGGGCAAATTTTCTAAAGTGATAGAACTGAGATTAAACATATCTCATTGTCTAGGCCTTACCATAGACTCTTTAACATCCTTAATAACCACAAAGTTTTTTCCGATAACAGTATGACAGTTTAACCAATTTGACTAGCCTACTATTGATGAGTTGCAGTGACGTCATAGATTTTTCGAGCCAAACTCCTTGGACGACAAAACTTCGCAGAAATGCAGGTAATAATAATAGTAATAAGCCGATCCGGTGTCGAAGCACCACAGCATTAGTTGGGTGGCAGTTCGGTACAAAACATAACGATTAGCTAAATCTTGAGCATGTTCGCAACATAAATACTAATTAAGAGCAAAAGAGAAAAAAATGTAATTGAAGTATATGCAAAAGTTTTGGCAATTTGGTTGGTAGGCTAGGGTACCAATCACTACCCGTACCGGTACCCTACATAAAGTGTAATCTACATAAAGCAATGCAAATAAACATACTAACAGTACAACATATACACATAACAACATGCATAAATACACATTTCAAGGCAAATTTAGTGATCTTTTATTGCTTGAAGAAATGGGTGTTTACTGTTTAGTACAACTTTACTAGTAGAAAAGACATTCTAATATTATCGCTTTTTGATCCTTCCACGCTTACAGTACCGTAAATCAGTTTGGTTAGATGTAAAACTGAAATTTCGGTGAAACAGAATTTTTTTCTTCAAACTGTTAATTTATTTCAAAATAACTTGTAACTTCAAGTTATTAGTTACCTTTTTTTGAAAATTAACGATAACAGTAACTTCGATACTTTTTTGTCAAGTAATGGTGTAAGTAACGTCGGTATTTTTTGCTAGTAACTTGCCCAGCTATGTCCCCAAGGTTCCTTCAATTTGTAAGCCAAGCGTCTGAATATGCGCTTGAGTGCTGAGCCCCCACTTTGAAAATGGTTCTGCCATCGCTATTGAAAAGGGGCTCCACTGTAAGCCAAGCTAGGGCCCCGCCTATCCTTAATCCGCCCCTGCCACGATAAATTGTTTTCCAGAGTTTGAAGAAAGATTTCAAGTTCAAAGATTGACATGTCCTGAAGATTCCATTGTTAAGGCGTTACCGGGCAAGTTCTTTTTTACCAAAGCAGCTGTAAAGGTTCCATAATTATCACTTACATCACAAATGACAATGCCACTAACATAAGACTGTTTACGGTTATCATTAACGTAAATGTGATCGAGAAGAGTTTCGAGTGGTCAGTAATTCCAGTAGGTACCATATAAGCAGCACCAGATATTACCTTTAGAAAAAAGGATAAATCAAAAAGGTTACTATTGTTTATTTCTTTTGATTTTGTAAGGTGCAGTCATATGGTGCAGTCGTAAATTTTTGCCGTAACCAGAAAAATGATCGATGCAATATGATTTCGTTTCGCCTGAACACGCTAGCACATTTAGACAACCAACGCCATATTTGACTCCAATCCAATCCCAAAAATATGATATAGGCCAAAAATGACAAAAAAAAATTTAATTTGCTTACGCTATAATCTGACATTTTATGTTTGTCAAAAAAGTGCATGAATGCCATCTTTTTTAGCTAGTTAGTTGCGCATAGGCATAACTATTCGATTGAATGATTTTATCTTTTTTATCAGAAAAACGTGGAAACATGAATAACTTGTTTAGGCGGGAACATAACAGGGCTAATCGTTGAATCAGGTTTCAATTTTCAACTTTCAGCAGTTTGGTGAGTGGAATGCCAGTGGGTAAGTACAAGTAGACCACTGATACATGTAAACTAAATTTACTGCGACGATTGAAAAATTTGTAATTGTGTATTGAAGTTAGAAAGACTTTTTAACTAAGTTCTATTTTTGAGGGGGGATACTGGTAGTTTATCATACACTGTCTGAGGGTTAAGCCTACGCTCTACACACTGTACATAGGCACGCGCGCATCGCATCGTTGTCTGGCAATTTTTTGGTCGCCATTGCTGAACGCGTTTTTTAAGGCACTTTTCAGAAGCGGTTTACTTTGAACTTGCTAAAAACTATCTAAAAGTGCTTCAATTTCAACGAAAATTCATATTAAGATAGAGGAATACTTGCTCTGTCTAACGCTGTATTTCTTTTTAGAATTTGTTGCTAAAAACTGTAATTTTCTTGAGTTTAAAAATGAGCAATATGTTTACCTTTGAAATAGTTTGTGAAGATGCTCACGGCCGATCTTCAAACTGCCATATCCTCGTAGAATATTTATTCAACTACGTTTCTACCAAATTTGAAGAAAAAATAATGATGCGCACTATGTTAAATTTTAGCCGCACGAAACTCACTTTTGCAATTTCAACTTCAAACTTTTGCCGTAATAACACTCCGTAACGACGCGCCAAACCGATAATACGTCATTTGCTAAAGCGTGTTTGCGCTGAGTTTGTCACGGTTAAGCGCACTGAAGCATGAAGCGTGGTTTTGTTATTCTAATGCCGCATTCAGGGACAGTTCTTTATTCTCGAACTGGTTTTGAATTCTATGGGTCGTGTGGACCAACAAGAAATAACTTTGACCCCGCGGATGATTCATTTTTTGGATACTTTTTTGACAACGCACAGCATCCTTTTTTGGGCTCTGGGTTGCCAGACTGGGATATCTTGTGGAAATAAGCTTGCTCGGGACCGTGTGAGAAATAAGCTTGATACGGGGGGCGGCCCGTCCCGGGTGTCACCATTTGGGGTGACACCATTTTATGATGTGAAACCATAACTCCAGAAATTTGTGATGAAGGCTTTTTAGTTCAATGCATTGGGTCTCCATCCACATCCGCAGCGAAATCCCACTGAATCTTCAGCGAGGGCCTTTTTTTTTCTTTTGGTCTTCACTTACTTTCGGTCCGAAAACGCATTGAAGTTTTGGCGGAGACCTTTTTTTTGGTCTTCGCTAACTTTTGACATAACTTTCATAAATTGTCTCACAGCCTAAAGGGTGACATCATAAAGGGTGCGTCACACATATAGGGTGACATTACGCACTCCCGTCCCGGGTGTCACCATCCATAGCAACGCTTCTGAGCTTGATAAGAAGTTG